>CM067765.1:49128928-50508928 GCA_034642375.1 Vigna nakashimae | reverse complement strand
GTCCGAAAACATGTTTCAGTCCATCAGCTCAAATCCAACTTCAACCAATTTCAAACAACACAACAACATACTAAATAACCAAATTTCAACAACAAATCTAACTAACTAACACTTCAATTTTCATCCATCTTAGACAACCAACAACAAGAACACTTTCAACAAGTAGTCACTACAGAATATCCTTATAATAGACTACCAATTACAAAACAAAACAAGTGTGTCAAACAGCACACCATCATCAGACTCAAAGCATATTTTAACAGTGATTCAATAAACTAAATTAGTAATTTCAATCAATCACATACCATTAAACATGCACACACAATTTTAATCATATTAGAACTTGAGAATAATGGTATTTAATTTTCCTTAATGTTAGAAGCTCAAACTACTATATGGAACCTAGAGCAATTCCTATAGCTCAACGAACTTTATATGCTCCTACGAGCCACAAAATCATAATCACGACATAATGTTAGTACCACTGATCAGCAAAGAGTCTTATAGAAGACTTAGATGACACATAATGCTCACATGCATGGGAAAACATGCAAATTAAAGAAAAGAGAAAAAATCAACTTACTCTTCTATAAGAACTGATCAAATAGACTTGAAGACACAACCTTAGTGATCACTTAGGTGTTCTCTAGTCTTCAAACATATGAATTAGGAACGAAAAGGCTTACAGAGATGGTAGAGAGCTCTTAGAGAACATGTTTTAGAGAGATGATATGTTTTTGGATAATGAGACTCGTTAATAGAAATTATATTTATACATTGAACTTTTAATGTTAAAATAGTCAAGTCTCATTATTTAGAACAAGCTATCACTTCTACTATCCTATTTTTTACACTCTCACATTTGCATAATTCATATAATTAAAATTTGCATTCTTTTAAACAATCCCAAGCATACCAATTTTTTTAAACTTTTATATGAATTTTCTAAATAGTATATATATATATATATATATATATATATATATATATATATTTGGCTATAGAAGTATATTTTTAAAGGTATCACAAATTATATGTTAAAATATATATATTATACAATAAAAAAGATTCCCTTTTCATATGCATTTTATATTTCTATTTTACCTTTAATTATATTTTAAAATTTAAAAAACAAAAATAAAGTATTAAAATACTAAAATAATTACTGTGTAATTACTCATTATTTTTTATATACTTATTGTTATAAATATTTTTTTCATAAAATATATGTTCCACTAGGTAGATATAAAGTGTATTATGCTAGAATATTTTGTAATGAGATGACCTAATTAATAATTAATTGGTTGTCAATAATTATCGAAAAGATCAAATGCAAAAGGAGAGGTGTTTAAAATTTTATCGAATTGAGGTTATTGTGATTTTTGGACATCAAAGAAACATTTTGTACAATTGTACAATATGGTTCCTTAAAGTTGTATCAAATCTTGATTTGAAAGACAGACCCAACGAATTTGAATAAAATTAAAACAACAAGATTTGAATATATTTTCCATTTAACATTTTTGACATCATGCATTAAACTTTTAGTAATAATGTATAAGCTAAATGACAAGGAAGATCCATTGTACGAAAATATATCTTTATTCTTTAATAAGTTGGAAAATATTTTTTATTAAAAATCACAAAATTATGTTTGACTTAATATTGAATATAAATATAGTTTTATTTTTCTCAATTCGTAAATTTCGTCCATTCATTTTAAAATTGAAGCATTTGATATTTTATTAGAGGCTTTTCAGTTTTAACGAAATCCTTGATTTTTAGGTATTTTTTATTTTTTTTATTTCAATTTAATTGAACTCTAAACATGATTTCATTAATTTAAATGTAATGTAAGAAATAAAATAAATATAGATAAATTAAAAATTTAATCAAAATTACATATTTTCTAAAATAAGAAAATAAAGATAAAAATTTTAAATAGAAAATTTTAAATTTTATTTAATAAATTTCTCTTAAAATTTTGCAATTTTCAATATTTTTCTAACCATAAAGTGTTAAGAAAATTATTTTAAAATTTGTAATCTTAACACTAATTGTGAGGACATAAAAAATGATATTTTAAAATTTATAATGATAATAATTTAGATTATGAGACCCAATTATTTTAATATTAAAAAGATTTATATAATAAAAAGTTTTATGAAATTATTTTAAAACATATAATTTTTAGAAATCATTTTTATATAATTTTCTTCTCTCTTACTTTCTCATAAGATTCAAAACCGTAGGATTGATCATCGCAATGAGCTATTCAATTTTGACCGAACAATTTTTTAGTTTGGACAAGTATAATTTCATCCATTTTCTTAATCTACTTATATTTTTTGTTGTATGTGAGCATTTTTCCACTTGCATGCATTCTTTTAATCTTCTATATGAGTCTTTGTTGGTCAGTGATTATAACGATATGTCAAATCGTTTTGTGATGTTCATGTAAAACATCCTCTTGAACTAGAAGTGTTTTTAGTTGTTTAAAGCTATTTGGACACTTTTGGCTATTATAATTGGTATTTTTAGTCTTGATTGCATGATTGAGTGTTATAAAATGTATGTTTCATGTATTAGGTTTGAGAAGCATGAGCTTGAGTCAATGTATGTAAGCTTTGGAGTCTGAAAATGGTGTTTTTGAGTTGCTAATAATGTCACCATTGGGTGGCCTGGTCACCACAAGGTGTTAGGTTTCGAAAAACTTAAAACAACAAGTCCGTGTAGCTATATCGTTGGAAGGTATTTCTTGGCATTGGATGCCATTTGGATAGTAGTTCAATGTCTTGTTAAATTTCAAATAATTATTGATAATATAAAGATATCACTATTGACAATTTTTAAGTTAAAAGTTTATCAAGGTTTTTTAAATTGATATTTTAGAAAAATAATTTGTTTTCAATTTATTTAATTATCATTATTTACTGTGTGAGAATCCGGTGTTAGAGCAACAGTGGTTTATATAAAAAGATAATAGTATAATATTTTAATAATAAAATTTTTAAATTATATAAAGTTTATTTTTATAAAATCATTATCTCTAAACCCATTTTCTAGGTTTTTTTTTACCATCTCTATTAAGTTTTGACCTATGATTGAAGATCAAAGACTGCAAGATCATTCCCAGCCAAGAACTCTGCATAACCATCTAATCAAAAAAGTGGAACAGAGTATATATTCATTTTCCCCTTTTTTTAGACATTCTCTGCGGGTGCATGCGAGCCTTACGGTGATGCATGTGATTCAAAAACTATTTTTTTACATGTGATGCATGCGAGCCTTAGGGTTTTTAAATTTTGCAATCTAAAAATATTTTTATTAAAAAAAATTGACTAATTTAAGTTACTTTTGACTTTTAAATTATATAGTTCTGAAGTTATTTTTGGTTTTCGGATTATATACTCGAAAAATAAAAATAAAAATGAATTTGAAATTGTGTAATCCGAAAAGTAATATGAAAAGTTGTTTTTAGTTAGGAATGTATGAAGAATGGCAAGGAGGAGGAGCAGAAACAAAGTGTCTAATTGTAAATAGTAAGTTTTATTTTGTAACATTGAAATTTTTGGTTGGAAGAAAAATGAAGAATAAAAAAGCATTAACTAGTAATAAAAATGAAAGTAAAGGAAAGATGGAAATGCGTGATTATCTCATGTTAGAGAAACAGAAAAATGCGCACATTCGTTAACAGAGTATGAGGATACTATATTTATGCTTTTCTTAGATCTATAAATGAAGCTTGTGAAACACCAAATAACACCATTTTAGATCTATTCTTTCTATCACTCTTTTTCATCAAATCAATAAAAGATGTCAAGTACCCAACAAAACTTCAGTAGTGCAGGCCAAACCCAAGGCCAGACTCAGGTCAACAAATCCCTTTCTCAACTTACATCACATATATAATATTCAACCCAAAACCTCACTCTCTTTTCTTATATATTATATTACTTCTTTCTTTTACCCAAAACTTTGGTTCAATGACTTTGTTTGTACATATTTTTATATATATTTTACACTACCTTCAACTCAAACATCTTCTTCATATATTTTAATATGAAACTCTTAATTTCACACAATATATATATAATTCTTAGTTATTTATAAAATAAAGTTTGTATAATTTATATACTATAAATTTGTTTGATGTGAGATCTCTGTAAACATATGTATGTTAAGTATAAAACTAAATATTAATAAAATAATTCAATAATAAATAATTTAAAAAATAACAATAACTTTAATATTATCTTGTAAAATAAATTTTAAATGTAATTAAACTTTATAAAATGATATTTATACTTACAAATATTCTAAAAATTCATTTTATTTATTGTTGATGAGAGCTGTACCACTGATTCTGGCCTGATTGAAGATCAGACGAAGAGAATAAACCTTAAATTTAACTCCGAACTTACACAATACATGCCAAACAGTTTCTTTATCTTAGCAAATTGAAAATATATATTATTCTTAATTGTTAATGAGTGTTGCTTGATTATGGTTTAGGCTAAGGCCGAAAATTTGGTCCAATCTACGAAGGAATCAGCTTCAGCAGCTGCTGACAAAGCTAATGCAGCTGCTAACACATCAGGGCAAACTGCTGAGCAAAACAAGGAGGAAGCAGCTGGTTTTCTCCAACAGGTTCTCTTTTTTCTCATATCAAACAACTTTTGTTCAATGTCGCTTTAAGAGTTCATCATATATAATATCCTTACCATGAACATAATCTATGTTTCTTTTTGTGATTTTCACTGCAACTTCATGAACATTAATATCTTAATTAATTCGTTAAATAGTTTTCTAATTTCAATTACCCCTTTTTGCAGACTGGGGAGCAAATGAAGAACATGGCTCAAGGTGCTGTGGATAGTGTGAAACACACACTGGGAATGGACAAGAAGTGATCAATGTTCATTAGTGAAAGTGTTTTTATAGGTTCTTTCTTATTCCTAGTTGTTAGGGACTAGCAAATTAAGTATTTATTGGTTAATTATTATGGAGTTTTCTTCAAGGAAAATTCATTTGTAATAAAAAGTTGTTTATTTATATTTTTCTTCTTTTCTGGATTAACTTTCTGTAGTATTCACTTTTACATATTATTATAGTTTAATTACTAATTTAAATATGATAATTATAAAACTCTAACTTTTAACTACTTTTAGTCCATTTAGATGCTAGACAATAAAAGAGATAAGAAAATTGTATGTATAGGAATTGATAAAGAAAAAGATATATTGTATAAAGACATTAAAAAACAATTATTTGTTTTCTTTATTCTAAAACTAGAATTTTAACTTCATAAAAAAAATTCTAAAATGACTCAATTTTTAATGTATTATTAAAGATATTTTCTTCATTTTTCGAAATAAAATGCATTATGTTTTTATAGCAAATAAACATACTTCATTTAAGAGTGAAGTTATTTTAAAATATTGTTTCAACTAAGATAAAAAAAATACTTCCAAAATCTGAATGAATTGAGAAAGAAAATGAAAAAAAATTATAACAAAAACGAATTTTTCAAATAAAAAAAAAAGAGCAAAAAGAATATTGAAAAATAAGGATTTTGTTACGTAATCTCAATATAATTTAAAGCAAGAACCAAAGAGGGATACGATAAGAGACCTTTTTGTACTTGTAAGATAATTGACAAAAGTACATTAATACAGCTACAGCCACTAATTCTAACAAAAATGCTGCAGACATTACTTCCCAAACTTTTAAAGTGATTTCGCCATATAAAACTGGCAGAAAAATTAAATTAGATATTATCAATGTCTATCATCTAGTTATGCATACATGTTGGAAGTGCCAAAGTTCCTATGTTTACCATCAGACGTGTTGCTCAGTTGGAAGCCTTGACTAGAAAGCTGGTTGATGAGCAGAGATTCAAATTCGCATGCCATGCTTTTTCCAGGGACAAGGAAATAAAGGAATGATGCTTCATGCATATCTTCTTTCAATCTATGTCTTCGAACCCGTCCCTCAAGATCATCTGTCTATAACATTTCAATGCAACAAAAAATTCAACTAATTGACTAATATTAAAAAAAAAAAATAAGAAAGGAGCTGTATAACGTAATGATGGCATACAAACGAATAATTTGCAGCATTTCAGACAAATTACATGTTTTTGTTATTGTGCTAAAAGTCATCACAAATGATATTTAGAGTATAGCATTTTTATTAGTAATTCAGTCTTTTCATGTGATCGTTCATGTGAGACAATCATTCGGAAGGGAATCAGATCCATTCTACCCAACCATGAGACCAATTCATGCAGCCAGGTTTATCAGCTATCAATTAAATACTGCTTTTGGCTAAAAACAGTTACAATAGAATCAATTATGGTATCCCCACAGCTAAGTACTGAGAACATTTTTTACAGCAGAGACTTACTCCCTTGTAAATAGAAATAAAGAAAAATGCTAGATAGCAAAAATTAATAATAGAAATAGATCAAAATAAGTTGGTGTTATTATTGATTCCTGGATAAATTAGGAATGTCTACCCGTTTGTTTTCTTCAAAAGAAAATTCATATATATAGCTCAATTTTGCCTACATGGTGTCTAGTTATTTTCTCGCGTTGTGTATCACGCAAAGATAAAGGAAGAAACAAAATAAGGAAAAAGGTTACTTCAAATTACGATAATATACTAAAGTTGGTATTTACCTCTCCTACGTAGAGCTTTTTATCTGGCCTTAAAATCACATAGACGCATGAAGAACCTACAACCGATGGAGGTGGCAGCTCCCTTGTACCGATTAAGAGACATTTTATCTCAGGAAGCTCCAATGCAATCCTTTTGCTTTTCCGTTCCAATATATAATCCTGGCATATCCCAGTGACAGCTCTTTCAACTTCCTGGCGTAAAACTTCCATTTGATTAGCTCCTGATGAGAACCTTTTAGAATGAAGACGTGTTGTATTCAAATTATTAAAATTGTTGCAAGTAGAAAACTTGTCTTCATTTGGGAAATTTTCCTCAGCATAAACTGACTGATAAAGATATTCAGCTCTTCTGATAATAGGCTCAGGAATTCCTTCCCTAATGGCAGTTTCAAAAGCAAGACTTTCCTTACAGACCCCATCTGTCAGCTTCCACGTAGGCATTATTTGTCCATCAATGGACGTTGTGCCCATTGCTTTGCGCACAGTGCTTGTGATGTTTAGGGGCAAAGTAAATATTCCATGCAAGTGAGTGGACACAACACCCAGACAACCAATTCTTTCTAGAGTTTCAATGATGCTACCAGCAATACAAGTCCCTTTTGCAGTTTCTGTTCCTCGGCAAATTTCATCAACAAGTACAAGGCTCCTTTTGGTGGTTCCGCCAACGATGGATCGAAGTTCTGACATTTCCACCTGAAACAAATACAAAAAAAATGGATGAAATGTTCAAGGTAATTATGAAAACTGTAATTCCATAAAGCACAGAAAAGTATTTAATTTTATGGATAATGATGTTGACTTCCCCTATCTTGATAATTCATCCCAAAATTAGAACAAAATAATTTCTCTCTTATTTAGTGTCATTACATGCATCTGATATATATACATAGATTGATTGGATAATTTAGGAAAGTAGCACAGCCTACCCTAGGAAACAAATTTCTGAGATTGTGGTATTGATATGCTAGTTATAAAATCAAGATACAACAAATTTACAGAATTAAAGCCAATGGGAATAATATCTAAACTTCCAAAAATATCTAGACACTCCTCCAGCTGGTGAATAAGTGTTCCCCATTCTCAACTTGGGCATAATGTTCTCAAAGTTACTCTTGTTCAACCCCTTCGTAAGTATGTCTACAAACTGTGCTTGTAAGTATGTTTGCAACCATGGTTTGGGAGATTCACCAAAGTGATGATGAGCCTTAAATATAAATAGAGCTAAGGGAACCACATTTTATTTGTCAAACATTCTGATTTAGGGGGAGTAACAGTTCTATTGGTCTACGTGGATGATATCATTGTTACTGGAATGACAAAAAGGAGCAACAAAGGTTGAGACAAGGCCTTACCAAAGTGTTCGAATTCAAGATTTTAGGAAAGTTAAAATATTTTCTGAAAATGAAAGTAGCTCGATCCAAGAAAGGGATATTTATATTTCAGCAAAAATACATTATTAACCTGCTACGGAAACCGATGAAACAGCATACAAACCAACATGTACACCCGTTGATCCAAATACAGAGATGGGAAGTGCAGAGGGTGAAATTGTGGATAAAAAAATGTACCAGAGACTTGTGGAAAGACTTATTTATCTATTTCACATTAGACCAAATATTGCTTTTGCTATTAGTCTAGTCATTCAATTTATGGATCAACCAAATGAAATACATTTACAAGATGCTCTTAGAATTGCCTAGCATTTGAAAGGGACAACAAGAAGAGGAATTTTGTTCAAAGAAACAAGAACATTAGTCTTGAGGCATATATTAATGTTGATTATGCAGGCTCAGTTATAAATAGAAGGTTTTCTACGGGATATTGCACCTCCTTAGGTAGAAACCTAGTAACTTGGAAAGTAAAATACAAAGTGTAATCTATCTCTGCAATTCACAATCAATGATCTTGTACAATAGATATAAATATACCACCAGTCTAGTAATCGTCCTAATTATGAAATGTAATTAAAACTCCTAATTCTGTAATTAAAATTATACAAGGAAATATTAACTGCAACATAATTTAAGAGCTTCTGACACTTATGGTTGCAGATTATATTGGAAGAAACAAACACATTGAAGTGGACAGACACTTTTCAAAGGAAAGCGTGACAGTGTCTACTCAAGGACACTTGTAGACATATTTACCAAGGGGCTAAAACCGCAGTATCTTCGAGAGAATTATACCCAACCTGAAATGTAGAAGAGTTATTTACTAGCTTGAAAGGGAGTGTCAAGATTGTTAGAATAATTGCACCTATGTATCATCATTAAGCCTACTTAAGGGTAGTGTACTAGTCTTTATGTGTAGTATCTACAATAGTACCTAGGTCTGCACCTAGGTGTCTAGGACATACCCTTAATCTTCCATGTACTTTTGTATCAGAACTTTATTATAAATAGATGAAAGTGAGAGGGATCGATTAAGCCCTCTAGAAATATATTTTATAGTTTCAGTCTCAAGTTGGTATCAAAGCGGGTCGATCCCGCTCTAGTTTCTGTCTAGTCTTCTCTGTCGCACCTATAGTTGCTA
Organism: Vigna nakashimae; assembly: GCA_034642375.1. Taxonomy (NCBI): domain Eukaryota; kingdom Viridiplantae; phylum Streptophyta; class Magnoliopsida; order Fabales; family Fabaceae; genus Vigna; species Vigna nakashimae. The sequence continues at coordinate 50,499,713 of CM067765.1, read as the reverse complement.
TCCACAATTGTCCAACGTTGTTTCCCGCTGTCCACCATTGTTCAGCATTGTTTTACCACTATTTGTAGCTATCCACAACAGTTTGTCACTATCCAGCACCATTAATCTTTGTTCTCTGCCGTTTTGACCCTCCAACACCGGCCACCGTCACAGCTTCGTCCATTGACCATCAGTCTGGTTCGTCTCTCCGTGCAACGGCCAACCCCACTGATGTCGGAGTCCAGTTCTCCTTCACACGCCACCATGCAAAGCCTCTTAGTGTGTCGCGAACAGGCGCGTGTTGCTCTCATGTCACCTTCGGCTTGCTAGACCGCCACCACCATAGTTGTTGCTAGACTCTCCTCTCTTTGTTCTACCCCTCAGAACCTAGTTTCGATAACGTCCAAAAGCAACCCTTTTGAAAGTCACCTAGGGTTTTTCGGTTTTTCCTAGCTGGTTCTTTAACCCTTGATCAGAAATGGCGTCTGAAAGTGCCATTTCATTTTCTGGAAGTCCCTCAATCACTTCTGAAAAGTTAAATGGCAAAAATTACCTATCTTGGTCTATTGCCGTTGAGATGTGGTTTCTTGGTCAAGGTCATTATGATCACCTTAAGCAAGATGGCACCCATGGACATGATGACAAAGCTGATCAATGGAAACAAGCAGATTTCTAGTTATGTGCCCAGTTATGGCAATCAGTGGAACCCAGACTTCTTATGTCTCTTAGAGCTTTCAATACTTGTCACTCCTTTTGGAAGAAAGCTCAAAGCATTCATGCCAACGATATTCAACATCTCTATGACATGGCAAACAAGCTTGCATCTCTTAAAATGGCAGACCATGATATGGTGTCCTTCATGACTGAAGTCAATCTGTTGTCGAAGAACTAAGGATGTTTTTGGAAGTGGACTCATTGGAGGATATCAAGAAAGTAGACCAATATTATATGGTATTGATCCTTCATGCTCTACATCCAGACTTTGATCATATCAAAGATCAACTTCTGACTAGTCATGACGTCCCTTCCATGGAAACATTGACCACTTGCCTTCTGCGTGTCCTGGTACCTCAAACTCAGGAAGCTCATGAACTAGTGGAACCATTTGTCATGGTTGCCACACGAGGAAAAGGAGGACACGACCCTAGAGCAGGAGGACAAGGAGGTCGGGGACATCCTCAATGCACATATTGTAAGAGGATGGGTTATACTCAAGAGAATTGCTACTCCTTGCCTGGTTTTCCTTCCAAAATAGGCACTTGGTTGAAACTGTCTGTACCCTTTTCCTTGGAGTGCATATTCTTGTCCATCACTGGGGTATGCCATCTTAACTGCATGTTATCTTACTAATAGGATGCCCTCCTCCTCTCTCAATCATAAAGTCCCTTTCTCCATTTTGTTTCCTAATGATCCTTTATTTCACACATCTCCCCGAGTTTTTGGTTGTGTGTGTTTTGTTCATGACATATCTCCAGGACTAGACAAACTCTTCGCTCACACTCTCAAATGTGTCTTCTTAGGCTATTATCGACTTCAAAAAGGATATCGTTGTTACTCTCCTGAAACTAAAAAGTATTACATGTCTCTGTCAATCCAAGTCTTGATCAAATGTCAATCCAAGTCTTGATCAAATTTCTCCTGCACCCATCTCTCCATATACTGATGTCATCCAACACAGGACCCCGACGGATAGTCCACCTCTCCCCGACAATGGTGAATACCCTACTTCAGATTCTTCTCCCTTGTCACCTCATACCACGTCTCCTGGTGAAGCTGATTCAAGTTGGCCCATTACTCTTAGAAAAGATACTCGTTCTACTTGCAACCCACATCCCAGTTATAATTTTCTTAGCTATCACAGATTGTCGCCTTCCTATTACTCTCTTTTATCCTCAATATCATAGTGGTTATACCCAAAAATGTGAATGAAGCTCTTGCTCACCCTGGATGGCGACAAGCCATGGTTGCAGAAATGCAGGCTCTTGACCACAGTAATACTTGGGAGCTCGTATCACTACCGCCAGGAAAAAAGGGACGTTGGTTGCCGATGGGTGTATGTAGTTAAAGTCAGCCCTGATGGTGAAACTGATCGACTCAAAGCCCGGTTGATTGCAAAAGGTTACACTTAGGTTTATGGTCTTGATTATTATGACACTTTCTCCTTTGTAGCCAAGATGACTACTATTAGCCTTTTCCTTGCCATGACAGCAATTCGTCACTAGCCACTTCATCAATTAGATATGAAGAATGTCTTCCTCCATGGTGATCTTGAGGAAGAAGTTTATATGGAGCAACCTCCTGGGTTTGTTGCTCAAGGGGAATCTGGTATGGTATGCAAATTTCGTCAATCTCTATATGGCCTCAAGCAATTACCACGTGCTTGGTTTGGAAAGTTTAGTTCTATAGTTCAAAAATTTGGGCTAAAACGCAGTGAAACAAACCATTCGGTTTTTTACTGTCATTGTGTTTACTTAATAGTATATGTTGATGATATGGTCATTACAGGAAATGATGTTGTTGGAATATCTCAACTGAAAGAGTACTTGTGTAGACATTTCCAAACCAAGGATCTTGAAAGTCTTAAATACTTCTTAGGCATTGAAGCAGCTTAGTCAAAAGATGGAGTTGTAATCTCCAAAAGGAAGTATGTTCTTGATATATTACAAAAAATAGGCATGATTGATTGCAAACCGGTAGACAATCCCATGGACCCAAACCAGAAATTAAGGACAAAAGAAGGTAAATTATTCTCTGATCTTGAGAGGTATAGGTTGGCAAATATTTCTATCTCACTATTACAAGGCCAAATCTATCTTTTGCAATTGGAGTGCTTAGTGAGTTCATGCAGGCTCCATGTGTTGACCATTGGAATGCTATCATTCGCATTCTAAGTTATGTGAAAAAGGCTCCTGGGCAAGGGTTGTTATATGAAGATAAAGGACGCATTCAGGTATCTGAGTACTGTAATGTAGACTGGACAAGTTCGCCTATTGATAGACGGTCTACTACCGGATATTGTGTTTTCCTGGGAGGAAACATTACTTCATGGAAAAGTAAGAAACATAATCTAGTAGCCTGATCAACAAGCTGAAGCCGAATATAGGGCAAGGGTGTCACTGACATGTGAACTTATATGGGAAAGCAATTCCTTCAAGAGCTTAACATCTGTGACAGATGAAGATGTATTACGATAATCAAGTTGCTCTCCACATTGAATCAAATCCAGTGTTTTACGAGAGGACTAAACATATAGAAATCGATTGTCATTTTGTTCGCGAAAAGTTGTTGACTAAAGAAATATGTACTGAGTTTGTTGGATCAAATGACCAACTTGCAGATGTGTTGACCAAGTCATTAAGGGGTCCTTGGATTGAGTTTATTTGTTCCAAACTTGGTACATACAATCTGTATGCTCCAGCTTAAGGGGGAGTTTTAGAATAATTGCACCTATGTATCATCGTTAAGCCTACTTAAGAGTAGTGTACTAGTCTTTATGTGTACATCTATAGTAGTACCTAGGTCTACACCTAGGTATCTAGGGCAAACCCTTAATCTTCCATGTACTTTTGTATCAAAACTTTATTATAAATAAATGAAAGTGAGAGGGATCAATTAAGCCCTCTAGAAATATATTTTACAGTTTCAGTCTCAAGTGAAATATTTTAGGAGGCTTTGGATTTTATTTTGTCAAGATATTTTAGGAATTTCTAGAGGTTACTCCCATTGGTTCTAATTATGTATATTAATTGTATCTTGGTTTTATTACTAGCATATCAATCTCAATCTTGGAGATTTTTTTCCTAGAATAGGTTGTTCTTGTTTCCTAAATTACCCGATCAATGTATGTACATAATCATGTATATGTAATGAGACTCAATAAGACATTATTTTCTAATAAACTTAAGAAAAACCCTTAGGACTAGCAATGACTTTAATGTCTAATACCATTCTTTAGGATCTTTAGATTGTGACATCGGAGCTACTGACCATATGTTACGGTATAAGGTAGGGGTAATAATAAGGTTTGGAAAGTATATGAGAAGGAGAAGGAAGGTAGGAGGGAAGTGAGGCCGAACGGTATTGACGGTAAAGGCCGAACGGTAACCGAATGGTGGAAGGTGTAGGGAGAGGTCTAGCCAAATGATGGAAGGTGGTGAAGAGCTGAACGGTAGGAGGCAGGGGAAGCAAAGCCGAACGGGAGCTGGACCCGATCGGTTGAAGAGTGACTATCCTAACTGGGATAACAGTTAGGATAAGGGGAAATAGTTAGAAATAATTATAGTAAATAAGAATATATATTAGGGAAATATTTTATTTAGAACAATATTCATATTTTATTCTAGGGAAAGATTTTATTCTGGGAAAATATTTTACTTAGAACAATATTCATATTTTATTCTAGGGAAAGATTTTATTCTAGGGAAATAATTTTACTTAGGAAATAATTAGTATAAATAAAGGGAGAGTCTAGGGTTAAAGGTATGCTTTTGATAATTGAGTTTTGTGACAAACATTATTGTCTTGTGAGGGAGGTTATGCTCCCAAAAATAATTGATGGAGGTTGTGCTCCCAATTATTGTTTACTTTTGTTTATTCAGATATTACGATCAATTAAAGAGATTCATTCGTTCATTATCATTCATTCATTATTCTTTTGCTTGTTGTGAGTGTGAGAGGGTGATTTCGTTACGTCTCCTACTCGGATACGTAACAGACTCAATAAGACAAATATTATTTTCTACTAAACTTAAGACAAACCCTTAGGACTAACAATGATTTTAATGTCTAATACCATTCTTAAGGATCTTTAGATTGTGACATCGGAGCTACTGACCATATGATGTGTTGAAAGTTCCACATCGACTAGATATAATATCAATTTATAGTATATAAGTGGGTGGAAACCTCACCTTAAAAGCTAGTTTTGTGAGGTTGAATTAGGCTTAAAGTTCACTTCTTAACATGGTCTTAGAGTCAGGTTAAAGCCTATCTTATCGAGATTTGTGTGGAAATATTGTTCCACCCACTATCAAACCACTATCGGACCACCCATTAATGTCTAGTCACACGCTCGAGATGTATATACCTCGGCGTAGGGGAGTGTTGGAAGTCCCACATCCACTAGAGATAAATCCAATTTATAGTATACAAGTGGGTGCAAACCTCACCTTACAAGCCGGTTTTGTAGGGTTGAGTTAGGCTTAAAGTTTACTTTTTAACATATGACATCATATTCTTTTTTTCTAGCATACACTACTTTCTCTAGTAAACAACACATTAGTATTGTGTTTATGAAAATGGTAAAAAGGTATTGCAAAAAGTAAAGGTCGACATCCTTGGAAGTCATAGAATAATCCATTTTCAAGTGTTGGTAACTAAGTTCGTTTGGGAAGAAGCTTTATCTATGAATACTTCATAAGTGGGTATTCATCCTGGTTATGACCTCATTCTTGCTTTCCGTCCATATTTGAACACTCTGGCTTCGGGTTTGGGTGTAATCAGAATTGTATAATATTTTACTATGGATGAACATGAGACAAAAGCATGAGAAAATATCAAACCTGAAAGGAACTCTTTTTATCAGCTGGACTATCATATGACTTCATATGAAGTGTGATGGAGTCAAAATAAGGAATCACGGCTGATTCTGCAGGAACCATGAGTCCACATATCCCAAGTAGTGCAGCAGCACAAATTGAACGAAGTAAACTTGATTTCCCACCACCATTCGGTCCTGTCAAAAGAAATAATGATTCCATATCAACATCATTACGCACAACACCCTCTGTGATGTGGATCCAATATGGTGATAAACCAACTATCTTCATCCCATGGGTTTTGTCCGACGATTTTACATCCTGCAACAATTTAACATATAGCCATCAACTCTCAAACCCAAACAAGTTATGAATAAAAATAACTGCCATTAGGTGATAGAGAAACACATTTACACATCTATGCTCAGAGGACTGAGATATAGTTGTAATTGTCTAACAACAATAACCGTTTTAAGTGCCTAATCAATGGAATCATTGTAACCGCCTAACAGCTGTAACTATCTGACCAAGATACAACTCAATTACAAGAGTGTACAATATACAGAGAACAATCCATAAGTTTATTCTCTGCAAACATAAACATTATCCATCAATAAAAATAACAGCACTATCAAGTTATTACATACTACCTCAAACCCATTCGAATCTGCAAGTGTTGGAAAAACCCATCTCCTTCTTCTCCCTTCACTGAAAGGCATCAAGTAAATAATTTCACCATTTCAGTATTATAAAACATTGATTGGTTACATTACATTTTACAACCACCGATTTCAAAACAGAAGAATTCCACAAGATTCTGAAAAGTGAAGAATGATTATTTTGTGGTAGGCTTAATTTATTAAAGAAACCAAGATAATAACAATTAACCTGACCACTGATTCACCATTTTCCATAAACAACCCAAGAAAAGAAAGCATATACGTTGGATTCCCACATATGTCTTCCAAATCAAGAGAGCCTATCACAATATGTAATTATCAAGATGAGCTATATTCTATGACACCATATCAGATTTCATCCTAAAACCTATTGGTATTAAGTGAAGTTACACAACAAATATATAAGCCATATACCAAGGATTGAGGCAGACCATGTGGGATTTCCCAACACCCACCTTATATAGAAAGTCTTCCAAATCAGGAGAACCTACCAGTAGAGGTGATTACTAAGAGGAGTTATAGTCTCTGATACTGTTAGGTTTCTGAATATGAAACACAACAATGACAAACACTCACACTCACAAACAAGAAAACCAACTGTAAAAGAATGGTATTTTGTATTCAATGTACCAGAGTTCAATGTACAATCAATATACGGGAGCCTAATCCCCCTCCACAGGACAAATGTTCCTGTCTATACAAACTAATGTCAAAAGCTACCCAAAGCAAAGTATAGAACTCTATTTATACAATTCCTAACTTCTCGCCTCTCCTAACTGCTAAAACTGTTAGGACATTAACTCTTCCTTCTCCTCTCATAAACTCTCCACTCCCTAATATTACCCACTGCCTAACGATCAACCTTATCCTCAAGGTTGAAATCTGGATATTGGTCTTTGATAGTTAGTGCATCTTTAATATCCATTGGTTTCCTCTTTCTAGTCGCATATTTTGCCATCAAGTCGTCCGCAACTCCTATCCTACTGCTTCTACAAGAGTTTCTCCTGGTATAAACCTGTTTAGGGAGGGAGGAGCTCTGCCTTAAACAGTCTCAAAGGGGGTGCAATTCGCTGCACCTTGATAGCTAGTATTATACCAATACTTAGCCCAAGGAAGTATTGTACTCCAGCTTTTTGGTTGTTCTGAGCAAAAAAACCTCAAATAGCCTTCCAAAATCTTGTTTAAAACTTCATTTGCCCATCTGATTCAAGGTGATAGGCAGTACTCATCTTCAGTTGTGTCCCTCGCATCTTGAAAAGCTCCTTCCAGAAAACACTCAAAAACAATGGGTCCCTATCACTAACAATGGATACTGGCACCCCATGTAGTCGGACTATCTCCTTAACAAACACTTCTACTATGGCGTGTGTTGAATAAGGATGTTTCAAAGGTAAGAAATGACCATATTTGCTCAAGCGATCCACTACCTCCAGCACAACATCATATCCCTGGGACTTAGGCAGTTTGACTATAAAATCCATACTCACTTTTTCCCAAACAACGTGAGGTATGGGTAAAGGTTGTAAATGTCCTTGAGAAGATGCTAAATATTTATGTTGTTGACATACTAAACAACCAGCAACAAAATCAGTGACTGACTTTTTCATCCCCATCCAATACAGTGATTGGGCTACCTTTCGGTAATTCTTGTAAATACCTGAATGCCCCCATGTATTTGTCATGTGAAACTCAACTATGAGCTTGGGAATCCAGGCCGAACTAGCCGAAAGCACCCGCCTCCCTTTATAATGCAACCTTGCATGCTCTACAGTGAAGGCTGGATGTAAATTAGGATCTTTCTTGATATCTTCTATCACCTTTACCAATGCCTAATCCTCCTCAACTTCCATCAAAACCTCCTGAAAGTCCTGCCAATAAGGCCTTGCCACCACCCTCAATTCCTTCTCATCCTCCCCATTTTCCTCCTTTTTTCGTGACAACGCATCCGCCACTTTGTTAGTTGCTCCTGATTTATGCAGAATTTCAAAGGCATACCCCAATAGTTTAGCCATCCAATTTTGTTGATTCTCTGTAGTGATCCGTTGTTTCAACAAATATTTGAGGCTTCTTTGATCAGTGTGCACAATAAACCTCTGCCCTAGGAGATATGGTCTTCAATGTTGGATAGCCATAACTAAAGCCATAAGCTCCTTTTCATATATCGATTTGTTCAAAGATCCCTCTGATAAAGTCTTGCTAAAGAAAGCAATGGGTCTTTTTCCTTGGGTAAGAATTGCCCCTACCCCTCCGGCTGATGCATCGCATTCTATGTGAAAGGGCTTACTAAAATCAGGCAAGATCAACACTGGTGCAATGGTGACAGCTTTCTTCAACCTGGCCATAGTAGCACTAGCTTGTTCTGTCCACGCGAATTGCCCCATCTTCAAAAACTCAGTCATGGGTTTTTCAATTTTACCATAGTCCCTTACAAAACGCCTGTAGTACCCTGTAAGGCCGAAGAACCCTCTCAAAACCTTTAGAGTTCTGGGTTCTTCCCACTCCAACACTACTTTTACCTTTTCTTGATCCATTTCTAGTCCCCTCTTTGAAATTAGATGGCCCAGATATCTAATTTGTATTCTTCAAAACTCACATTTTTTTCTATTCGCCACCCAGTTATTCTGCTGAATTTACTCAACACCTGCCCCACATGCTTCAAATGTTCTCCCCATGATTGGCTGTAAACCAAGATGTCATCAAAGAATACAAACACGAACCTCCTCAAATAAGGTTGCAGCAAGTTGTTCATTGCACTTTGAAAGGTTGTTGATGCGTTGGTGAGACCAAAAGGCATCACCATGAACTCATAATGGCCTTGGTGAGTTCTAAAGGTCGTTTTATGTATATCCCCTTCTCCCATCTGAATCTGGTGGTATCCTGCCTTCAAATCCACCTTAAAAAAATACCTAGCCCCCATCCAGTAATTGTTCTATAACGGGGATTGGAAACTTGTCGGGTATAGTAGTCCGATTTAACGCCCTATAATCCACACAGAAACGCCAGCTGTCATCTTTTTTCTTGACTAATATAACTGGGCTTGAATACGGGCTGGTGCTAGGTCTGATAATCCCTGTCTTCAACATTTCCGCCACTTGCTTCTCAATTTCACCTTTCATCACGTGTGGGTACCTATATGGGCGCACATTCACAGGGTCAACCCCTTCCTTGAGGCGTATTTGATGCACCATCCCTCTGTCTGGAGGTAATCCCCTAGGTTCGTGGAAGACCTCTGAATGTATCTTCAGAACCTGCTTCAATTCCTCTTGGTGTCTCCCTGTCAGCCCCTGGCAGTCGGTATCTTCCTCTCCTTCCTATCTGCCCTAAATTCCACACCAACATCCATGCCTCCACTTCCTTCATCTTTAGTAAAGCTTCGGGCTCCACCAATCTTCTAGCCAACATGGGATCCCCTTTTATGACCACCTTCTTTCCCCCTTGACTTAAACACCATCGTCAACTCTCCCCAATTTAGGGTCACTTCTCCCAGCTTGGCCAACCACTCCACCCCTAGGATTATATCCATTCCCCCTAATTCAAAAACATGAAACCTCTCCTCTATCTCGGTTTCCCCTATGTTGATCATGACCTTCTTACAATAACCCCTAGTCTTTTTCCTCTGCCCATCTCCTAGACTCACTTAGTAAGGTGGTGTGTCCTCAATGGGTAATCCCACTCCTCTTCGAGTCCTCTGCCAATGAAATTATGGCTTGCACTCACACTCACAAACAAGAAAACCAACTGTAAGAGAATGGTATTCTGTATTTAATGTAACAGAGTTCAATGTACAATCAATATATGGGAGCCTAATCCCCCTCCACAGGACAAATATTCCTGTCTACACAAACTAATGTCAAAAGCTACCCAAAACAAAGTACAGAACTGATAGGATTTAATATGATAGGTTATAAGGGGTAATAGGTGTGCAGGAGAGAGAAAACAGTTGAAGAATTAATTGTTCAGTTTAGGAATTAATTGTTGTTGGGTAGTTAGAAGTGGGCTGCCTTTATAAGAAGGCAAAGGGGGGTCTGGTAGAGGGAGTTTTTGATATCAATTGTATAGACAGGAACCTTGATCCTGTGGAGGGGGATTATGCTCTCAGTTACTGGTTGTACATGACATTGGTTGATGTGAATACATATTTTCATTCTTTTCTTACCATTTGGGTGCTATTGTGTGAGTGTGCTGTGAGACAGTTAGGTTTCATACCCAGAAACCTAACAAGAACTTTGTTTATACAATTCCTAACTTCCCGCCTCTCCTAACTGTTAAAATAGATAGGACATTAACTCTTCCTTCTCCTCTCATAAACTCTCCACTCCCTAACAGATACCATGTCAGATTTCATCTTGAAACCAATTGATATTACATGAAACTGTCCAGATAACACTAATTAAGGCAAGTGATGTAGGACTTCCTAACAATGTACACCATGAGACTGATAGCACAACTTCCATGCTGTCTTCCCATTCCTAAATATTTGTTTAACTACTGCTCCTATTTAAAAAAACTCCTCTTACTTGAAAGCTTTATTATATGACAATAAAATATTAGTTTTTGTTAAGATTTTATTCAGATTAGATATTCAGTCTTTGGTTATCTATTCTTTAATTCTGATAGAGTGTTAAGAGTGTATGAGAGGAGGAAGAGAAAGTAATAGGATGTTTAGGCGGTTAGGAGGTTAGGAAGTGTGTTTAACTGTTAGTGACCCTGCTAACAGTTAAGGGAACCTTATCAAAAAGGTTGTGGGCTTTTATAAAGGGGTTAGCTTTTGATATTTTCTTGTAAAGACAGGAGGTTGTTCCTGTAGAGGGAGAGTGCTCCCATGAGAGTTGAGTGCTGTTCTTATAATGTTCTTTGAATACAAGAGGAATATACAGTTTTGTTCTTTGTTGTCTTTGCAAGTTCGTGTTGAGTGAGTGTTAGATAGATTCTTGTACTAAAAGAATCTATCAGATTCTCTCCTACATTCCTTGCATAAACTGTTGTAAACACTAAACTTTACGAACTTATTTTGCTGTCCACCTGCATTAATATTGAACAAAATCATATAATGCAATATACAATTTTCATAATATTGTTTCAGGTTTTCCCATGACTTGAATTAAATCACAAAACTATTGATTGTGAGCCCTGGGAGACAAATGCCCATTAAATATTTTCTAATGAAACTAAATTTAATCAACAAACTTAAGACAGATACTTGTAGCTTAAACAGATCTAATAAAACCCACTTAAAAAAATTAATGCACCAAAAAGAAAAATACCATTGCATTTTATCCAAAAAAGTACAGTAGAAGCAACTGCAAATGTTTACAAACCTTGCATGAGCGAATAAAGCTTTGGTAATAACAAGTAGTGTGGATGAAAAGACAAGAATGTTTATACTGTAATGCAATTCAGTAGCGAGTTCCCTTAAAATTTCCAAAACTCGTTCTGTTGCCTTGGCATTTGCTTCATGGTACCTTCAACAAATAAACTTATCAACATATATGATTTAGCAAAAAGAACTACAGTAGTTTGACAAAATAAAGTAATGATAATAATAAGATACAATTACTCATAAAAAAGGTATACCTTGTTAATGCAGCCTCAACCTTCGGTGTGGTAAACCATTCCTCCCCAACCCTTTTACCTTTAGAATCTAAAGCATGCCTAAGCTGTTTAATTTGTTCCTCCCCAGGGCTACCAGACCACAAATTTGGTGTAAAGCGTTTGCCTCTGAACCAAACTGCCTCATGCTCACGAGCATAACAAATTTCCCCCCTAGGACCTCCAAGTGGGGCTATAGTAGCCTTTACTCTAGAAACAACAGGAACAAAATCTTCAGTCACCTGTAACAATGTTGGGACAACATTAATGTTGCATAAACAAGACTCCAAATATGCAAACATGTACAGACAAAATTGAGTTACATAGACCTACTGCTAGGTGCAAGACCTCAGCTGCTTTTTGCACTGCAGTAAACACGTCATCTATGTGGATTCTTTTTATTCGACCTTTCCATTTAGACTCCATATCTTCAAAAAATTCATGAGGAATAAGAGAGAAATAGTTGACTTTCTGATCATTCCCACCATCCAGAGAGATTATTTCACCAATCTTACTAGATGCAACTTCACATCCAGCAACCTGGAAACAAAATAACATTAGGGTAGTCTAAAATATTAGGGTAGAATTATTTATGGGTAAGAGTAAATCATATATATATATATATATATATATATAAGATTGGAAAACTAATTTTGGAATATAATAACACTTGAAATAATAGATCCCTATTATTCAAGGATATTTACAATACACACTTTATCTATAGCCTGTTGACACAATAAGGAGTAAGAAAATCTAGTTGTTGACACTACCCTCAAGCTTGAGGAGGAGTGTTCAAATGTAATGTTCTTTATTATTATTATTAATACTTATGCAGGGGAACTCATCTATTAGATTTTAGGGTTTCCTGACCTTTTGTATTCTACACTACTGTACTCTATAAATATAGTAGTAAGTTGTATCAGTGGTTTAAGTGAAATAAAACAGTTTTGAACTAATTATAAGCTCTTCAAGTCTAACATATATGGAAATAGGATATGATTTTCTTACATCAAATAAAGAAATATCTTGACAAATGTTTCTCATTATTAGTCAATGACATGCATACAACTTACACCATTACAAACAATTCCTTCTATAGAGATAAAAAAATATTTATGGGTCATCCTTTAGTTAATATGTTTTGAGAAGTTGGTTAACCCAATTTCCTACCGGAGAAACAATCCCTCCTTTTTATTTCAATAAAGATAAGAAATAAACTTTTCACACTCACCAAGGTTTCAAAGTCAATTTCTAACCCAGTTGTCGCCCATGTGGGTGTGATTAAACTTTCCAATATTTCATTGAGCTCAAGGGTTCTATACATCTGCAAAATTTCATCGACCACATTCTTTATTCTACAAAATTCCATATGATTGACCTCTCTCCATTCAAGTAGCTTTACAAGCTGCACAAAAATGCACATGCAGAATGGTTAAAATAAAAAGTGTAAGGATCTGAATATGAAAGGTATTGAAAATATAGTACAGTAAATATTGTTACACTTTAAATATTGACTATGTGTAAGATGTAAATAAGGATTAGGTCAATAGTCGCAGACCTATCTAAGAATAAAACTTGCGACTAATCTCTTTATTGGCAGAAAATTAAAAACTAAAAGAACACAAGATATCCTAAAATATTGAAAATAATATTCTCTTAACTGTACAAATAAGAATTAATCAGACTATTCTCTTTAATGATATAAATCCGAATGAAACTTCTTAATAAAGGCTCAATAACCAACACATAATATTGGAGCCCAAAATGGAAAAAAGGAAATTTGCATCACATATTTAGATAAGAAAAAATGCCAATTCAAGTCTCTTGCTCAAATAAAAGCAAACAAGTATGAACCATGACATAAAACAGTCATGACATACAACACTTTTGCAAGAACTTGTTTCTATCTAAAGTTCCATCAACAATATAAAGTTCGGAAACTCTTCTTCAATAGTGTCTCCCTATCCGACACATATATGACACCAACCCACGTATGACATTGGTGCAGCACATATCAGCCACTGTTGAAGTGCCAAATTTAAAAAACGATTTCTAATGTCTGACACAGCTCTGACATGACTCCAACAAAGTGATAATGAGGACAGGTGTGATTTTTTTATGCTAGAAATCCATAAAACTTATTCTGTAAGTATTAGGTTACTTTATGAGAGTAACCTAAATCTACACTCTACTCTCGCATCAACAATCGAATAACAGAAAGAAAAAAGAAAGTATGTATGTATTATGGATTCAGTAAAGTATCGAAAATACAAGTATACTCTCCCCCAAGCAAGCCTACCTTCCTCCACTGTCAAATATGCCCAGTCATTACCCAAAAGAAAATAACCTCATTAATTAGAGTTACAAAGACTATTTAGTTTCTCATTCTCGCGCCCTAACCTTTATGCTAACCCAACCTGCTCTTCTACTAAATACAGTTTGGTACTAGTGTATATATATCGTTCGGTCTTTGATCCCATCCTCCTTTCATTTACCGTTTGGTATTAGTTTATACTACTCGGCCTCTACTTCCCTCCTCCCTTCTGGCTATCGTTCGGTCTATACTTCCCTTCTCCCTTCTGATACCGTTCGGCATCTACTTCCCTCCTCCCTTCTGGCTACCGTTCGGCTTCTACTTCCCTCCTTTCTTCTTGCTACCATTTGGTCTTACTCTTTTATTCCTAACATTACTCTACCCCTCAAAATCAACCTTGCCCTCAAGGTTGAAGTTAGGGAATTGTTATTTGACGTAATGCTCCTCTTCCCCGGTAGCGCCCTCCAATTCAGGTCTGGAGGCTTGGGTGGTGGCAAATCCTCCTCCACTGTCTTCCATTCTTCTTGGATTCTATTAACTTCCAACATCTCATAAATGGACTTAGCAAGGGAAGATTCAAATAATGCCTTGCTAAAGAAAGCTATGGACCTCTTGCTTTGAGACAAAATTGCCCCTACTCCAGTGCCTGAAGCCGCACACTCACGTAGAAGGTTTGGCCAAAATCGGGTAGAGCCAGTACAGGGGCTGTGATTTTTTCTCTATCCAACTCCATACCTCCTTTAGATATTTTCTGCCCCAAATATCTCCTCTGCTTCTTGCCAAATTCACTTGTCTTCTTGTTGACAACGAGCTTCTGCTTAACTAGCACTTCCAGGACTTGTGTGAGATTACGTGTGTGCTCCTTCCACATTTTGCTATATACCAAATCCCCAAAAATTTACTTCAATCCTATCCCTTCATTGGGAGTTAAGCCACTCTTGTCTGTCTCCCCCTCCATCAGTTCAACTTGGCTCAAGCTCCAAACTCGCGTCAAGGTTTTCTCTTTCCTTTAGGAGTACCTCTGGAGTAACAACCCTTCTTGTCAAAGTGGGACCCCCCTTATCTCCACCTTGTTTCCTTCCTGCTTCAATCTTCATGCTAAGCTGCCTCCAATCTACTTTAATTTCTCCCAGGGGTGCCAACCAGTCCTAAAATCACATCCACACCTCCGAACTCAAAGAGATAAAGTTTATCTCTGACTTCTAATTCCCCCAACCTCACGGGAACTCCTATACAGCACCCCTTAGTCACCTTTTTCGGCCCATCACCTAAACATACATTATAAGGGGGCGTATCCTCACTTTACCGCCCCAATTTCTCCACCAATTTGGTGGCAATGAGGTTATGACTTGCCCCACCGTCAATAAACACCAATAACTTTCACCCTTGCACCCAACCTCGCAGTTTCACTGTTTTAAACTGCGTTACACCACCTACAGATAATACAGATAACTCCATGGTCTTTTGTTTGATTTCGGGACTCTCCTCTATCTCATCTTCTTTGTCTTCCTGCCCTCCGCTGGCGTTGACAGATCCCTTCAACATCCCTGGTACATCTCCTTCCCCGCGACTATCCCCGAGCTTGAGTTACATCTTCCCCATGTCGTACCTCCTTTCCCCATCGTTCCGCCAAACCTCCGTGTCAGATCGTCGGTGAACATCTTTCAAGTCGGATGCCTAGTTTTCCTCCACCAGAAGCGGAACCAATAACTCGCCAAACCTCCCTATATGTATCTATAGACGAGCTTCATCTTCTCTTTCTCCATCACGCTCTGGAGGTCGAAGATTTTCTCTGCCTTTGCGATCCAGCTCATGGGATCCGTACCATCAAATGTAGGATGTTCAACGCACTTCCTCCAACTGTGTCAAACTTGTCCTTTGTCTTCTACCGATTCCTCATATGAGTTTTCCAGCGGCCGTCGTTCGCGTCCAACATTGGCAGAATCACAACTTCCTTCGATGCTCCAATGTTGGTTCCTGGTTGATAGTTCACGAGCTCGTTGGAACTCGAGAGTCATCTCCTGCACCACCGTCTTCACTTCCTCCATTGACGACTCCATCGTCGCTATTCTTCCTTCAAGTGAGTTTAATTTCCCCTCCTTTCTTCTTCGCTATCGATCCTCCTCGCTCGTTCTTCTTCCATTCGAAACAGATCGAGCAAGTCGGACCAATTTGTTAGGTTACTTTATGCGAGTAACCTAAATCTATACTCTACTCTCGCTTCAACAATCAAATAACAAAAAAAAAAAAAATAAAGTATGTATGTATTATGGATTCAGTAAAGCAGCGAAAATACAAGTATACTCTCCCCCAAGGAAGCCTACCTTCCTCCACTGGTAAATATGCCCAGTCTTTACCCAAAAGAAAATAACCTCCTTGATTAGAGTTACAGGAAGACTATTTAGTGTCTCATTCTCGCGCCCTAATCTTTAGGCTAACCCAACCTGCTTCTACTAAATATCGTTCGGTCTTTGATCCCATCCTCCTTTCATTTACCATTCGGTATTAGTTTATACCACTCAATCTCTACTTCCCTCTTCCCTTCTGGATATCGTTCGGTCTATACTTCCCTTCTCCCTTTTGGTACCATTTGGCATCTACTTCCCTCCTCCCTTCTGGCTACTGTTCGGCTCTACTTCCCTCCTTCCTTCTTGCTACTGTTCGGTCTTACTCTTTTATTCCTAATAGTAAGTTTCTATCATAATTATAGAAATAACTAGATGCTATATAATCACTAGTTACGAACATTTTATTCATTCTTGTATGATATCTTCATATATTATGATTTTCTCTAAGGTTGTTAATTCTCCTTAGATGAACCCCGCTAGTGTGTTTTTCAATAATCATGATCAAGACCAAAATGAAATAGATTCTTTTTTACTTTTCAAAGTTTAGATTCATTTTTTTATTAGCCAACAAAATATTTAATTATTATATTTGACTAACTTTTAAATAGATTATTTCGAATATAAAATTTTGATTGTCAATTTAAAAAGATAATAATTATGCTCAATATAAATATATTCATGTTGCTATATCTGAAATTTTGGAGCTTATAATGTGTTGTATTCATTACCTATGTTCATGTCCATGCTTTTTAGAATTTGGATGACTTCTCTTTCACATCACTTATCGCATCCCCTTCATCATCCAAACCTCACTAGTGGTCCAACAAGTTCATAATCATAATCCAACTTGTGTAATTTCCATCCAAAACAAGCAGCTAGAGCAAGAACAACTCAAATTGTACTCATCTTGCTACAAGAGAAAAAGCCTCACCTTAATCAATTACCCCTTTGCAACCAATCAGCTTTATACCTGTCTAGTGATCCATCTACCTTAAGTTTCACTGTAAATTCATTAGCACATCCAAGTCCATTTTAAGTGAATTTGTACAATGAATACCTTCAATACAAGGCAATCCAATAAGCTTCTTTATCAATCATTGAAGTGCACAAGCTAGTAACTCTTTGGCCATGGTTATCCATGCTATTAATTGTACTTTTCTTAGTTATTCTCAAATCCAAATTGTGCATCAATGTCAGGTTCTTCAATAATAGCCATATTAGAACTCAAGATATTAAATCTTTCAACTTCTAAACCCCCCAACCATCTTTCAACTTCTTAATGCACACCAAATGCTTAACATGAATCGCAAAGTACTCCATCTTTTTCACTAGCCCTTTGCTTTTCTCCTAATTACACAAAACCACAACACCTAACACAATGTCTACTAGTGTCAAAGTTTCAAGCAACAATTCAGTTACTACTGACATAGCAAGTTCTTAACAAACCTAGTTTCATAATACTAATAGTAGAATGTTCAGCTACATTTTATTTGTAGCAAACAATAATTCCTTGCAAAAGCATAGTTAGAAAATGGCCAAACAAAAACAACTATTTCTCCAAAATAAGGAAATCCAAATACAAAAGCCTTTAAAGCCCCAAAACTTTTCCACTAAGACTGTTAGGGAGTTAATTGTATATAGGAGAAGAGGTAAAGGCAATGAGCCTAACTGCCAAGGCAGTTAGGAAATGGGGAAATGGGTTTCTGTTAATTCTGTTAATAGTTGGTATAAAAGGGGGGAAACGAGTGTATGTCAGGAATTTTGGAGTCTTATTGATTGTGCAAGAACTCTAGGAGTTCTTTGGGGAGAGGTTAAGCTCTCTGAGTATCTTGTATTCACCATTCTTCTTGATTCTTTGGCAATAAAAGGAGGCTGTATATTCAGAGAACCTGTTCTGTGTGGTGTTTCAACTATTCTTAGGTTCTTGACTAAAAGAACCTATCATTTGGTCCGACCTGCCGGATCGGATAGGAGGAGAACCAGTGATGGGTAGCGAGACGGAGGGAAGACTGGATAACTTGGAGATCACAGTGGAGGAAATTAAAGAGGAGACCGCGGCAATCAGACGCGATTTGCAACAAATGATGAGGTTGATGAGTGGGGGTGGTTCTGAGGGAAGCAGCAGTTCAGTGAATGATAATCAGGGGAGAGGCGATACTGGGGGAATATCGCACAACTGGAGGAAGAAAGTGGAATTGCCATCCTTTGAAGGAGGAGACCCATACATCTGGATTAATCGAGCCGAAAGATTTTTCGAAATCCAGATAGTGGCTGAGGAGGACAAAGTGGAACTCGCTTACATTAGCATGGAGGGGAGCGCGAGTTATTGGTTCAAGTATTGGCGGGAGAAAACCAAGAACCTGACATGGATGGGTTTGAAGACGGGGTTGATTAATCGCTTCGGTGGTGGGTCCAGGGGGACGGTCTACGAACAAATGGCCACTATGAGACAAGAGGGAACGCTTGAAGAGTTTGTAAGGAGTTTCGAGATATTACTGGGTCAGACCCAGGGCCTGTCGGAGGAGTTGATTCTGGGTTTCTTCTTGGCGGGGTTGCGGGAAGACATTAAGGGCCTAGTCAGAATCCAGGGTCCCCCAGACTTGATGGTTGCGATTAGGGTGGCGAGAGACGTGGAGGACGCCATAAACCGTGGAGGCGGAGGAGCGTGGAATGGGATCAAGGTGACTCACGCGGGTACTCGAACCTTGGCGTCGATCGTAAGGGCTGAGGGAGATCGCAGCTTTGCGACAAGGGTCGGCGGGACAGACGGAGTGGGCCCAGCCAAAAGAGACGGTTCGGCAGTGGCGAATAGCACCAACGCGAAGAAAACAAGAATCGGATGGTTAGAAACTTGCCCTATCCAGAGTTTCTAAAGAGGCGGGAAGAAGGGAGATGTTTCCGATGCGGAGGTCCGTTTGCACCGGGTCACCGATGTGCAGAAAGGGGGTTACGAGTACTGTTACTCGCGGAAGATGAGGAAGGGGAGTTGGAGGAAAGCGCTAACCTGGAGGTGAAACCCATGGAGCTCTCAGCATGTTCGGCGGAGGGTCTGACACCTCCCAAGACCATGAAGTTGACCGGGTTGATAGGAGGAAGACGCGTGGTAGTCTTGATTGACAGCGGAGCCAGCCATAACTTCATTAGCAGAAAACTGGTGGAGGAACTGGGACTTCCGATGGTAGAAACACCCTCCTACGCCGTGAGTCTGGGTGACGGGTGTAAGAGATGGACGAGTGGAAGGTGTGAGAAGGTGGAATTGAAGCTGGGAAAGGTGACGGTGGAGGAAGCCATGCATGTGTTTGAACTAGGAGGAGTCGATTTGATATTGGGTATTGCGTGGTTGGCAAAATTGGGGGAAGTGGTTGTTAACTGGAGGGAGATGTCCATGCAATATGTAGTGGATGGCGAGAAGATGACGATTATCGGTGATCCAACCCTGGCTCGACAGCTGGTAGAGCCAGGCGCACTAGCAAAGATCACGGATGTTGAGTCATAGTTCTTGGTTTGGGAAATGTGCATAGTGGAACCCAGGGTAGACGGTGACGGGATGGATGATTTGACGGAACAGCAGCAGGCAGAAATCAGAGCAGTTCTGCATGCCCATTACAAGGTGTTTCAGGAGGGAGGTGGATTACCGCCTTCACGTGATGCGCAGCACCGAATAGTGCTTAAGGAGGGTACAAATCCTATAAACGTAAGACCGTACAGGTATCCTTTTTTCATGAAAGAAGAGCTGGAGAAACAGGTAGCGGATATGCTGCGAGCGGGTATCATTCGGCCGAGTCAGAGTCCGTTTTCTAGCCCGGAAATTTTGGTGAAAAAAAAAGATGGAAGCTGGAGGTTCTGTGTGGACTACCGGGCATTGAACAAAGCCACTGTACTGGACAAGTTCCCTATTCCGGTAATTGAAGAACTATTGGATGAGCTTAAGGGTGCCAGGTTCTTCTCTAAGTTGGACCTAAAGGAGGGGTATCATCAGATACGGATGGGGGAAGAGGATATCCACAAGACGGCTTTCAGAACTCACCAGGGCTTGTTTGAATTTTTGGTGATGCCTTTCGGGTTAATGAATGCGCCAGCGACATTCCAAAGTGCCATGAACAGATTAATGGCACCCTACTTGAGGAAATGGGTGCTCGTTTTTTTTTATGACATCTTGGTATACAGCCCCTTGTGGGAAGAACATCTCCACCATTTAAATTTGGTGCTGAAGCTACTGGAACAGCAGGTGTGGGTGGCCAATCCAAAAAAATGTGAGTTTGGGAAACGGAGAATTCAATACTTGGGACATCAGATCTCGGAGCAAGGAGTAGAGATGGACCGAGATAAGGTGAAGGCATTGCTGGAATGGGAAGAGCCCCGGAATCTGAAAGCATTGAGGGGATTTCTGGGCTTAACGGGGTATTATAGGAGGTTTGTGCAAAGGTATGGGGAATTAGCGAGACCCCTCACGGAATTGTTGAAAAAGGGGAAGTTTGAGTGGTCGGAGCGAGCCAGGACAGCCCTGGAAACTCTGAAGGCTGCGATGACGTCTGCACCGGTACTGACGTTGCCTGATTTTACACAAGAATTTCACGTGGAGTGTGATGCTTCTGGGAGTGGTGTGGGAGCTGTGTTGATGCAAAATAAGAAGCCCATTGCTTTCTTTAGCAGGGCGTTGTCTGAGGGGTCGCGTACTAAATCCATATACGAGAAGGAGCTGATGGCGTTGGTCATGGCCATCCAACATTGGAGACCCTATCTTCTGGGGAGGAGGTTTGTAGTTTTTACTGATCAGCGCAGCCTCAAATATTTGCTGGAACAGAGAATAACAACGCACAGTCAACAGAATTGGATAGCCAAGTTGATGGGGTATGATTTTGAGATAGTTTATAAGCTGGGAAGCTCGAACAAGGTAGCAGATGCGTTATCCCGGAGAGAAGAAGGTGGTATGGAGGAGGGAGAACTACGAGCCATCTCCAGGCCTTATTGGCATGATTTCCAAGAGGTTTTGAAAGAAGTGGAAGAAGATGTCGCGCTTCGGAAGATAATGGAGGACCTTAAGGGGGATCCAACTAGCCACGACGCATATACGTTGGAAAATGACCGCCTTCACTATAAAGGAAGGTTGGTTTTGTCCGCTAAATCAAATTGGATTCCAAAGCTTCTAGCAGAGTTTCATGTGACGAGTACAGGGGGCCATTCTGGAGTGTTTCGCACCTACCGAAAAATTGCACAATCATTATATTGGCCAGGGATGAAGAAAACAATGACAGAGTTCGTCGCGGGTTGTGTGATTTGTCAGCAGCATAAGTACTTAGCTGCCTCCCCTCAGGGTCTTTTGCAACCACTACCGATTCTGCAAGCCATTTGGGAAGAGATAAGTCTAGATTTCATTGTAAAGCTACCCAAATCACACGGATTTGATGCAATCTTGGTAGTAGTTGACAGGATGAGTAAGTACAGTCACTTCATAGCGTTGAAACACCCGTATTCTGCCCGTACGGTTGCAGAAAGGTTTGTCCAAGAAATAGTTAGATTACACGAAATTCCTATGTCAGTAGTCAGCGATAGAGATCCCCTGTTTTTGAGCGTGTTCTGGAAAGAACTCTTCCGGATGCAGGGCACCCAACTTAGTATGAGCACGGCATACCATCCTGAGACGGATGGCCAAACGGAAGTTGTGAATAGAATTTTGGAAGGGTATTTGAGGTGCTTTTGCTCAGAACAGCCGAAGAGTTGGAAGTTAATGCTCCCTTGGGCTGAATACTGGTATAATACCAGTTATCAAAGTTCCGCAAGATGCTCCCCTTTTGAAATCGTTTATGGAAGAGCTCCACCAGCTTTGAGCCGTTTTATTCCAGGTGAGACAGCGGTGGAGTCGGTGGTTCAGGATTTGATGACACGGGATGAGGCTTTGAAACAGCTCAAGGTGCATTTAAGGCAAGCGCAGGAATCGATGATTAATCAGGCGAATAAAAAAAGGAAAGAAGCAGACATTCAGATAGGAGATTGGGTCTATTTAAAGATTAGACCCCATAGGCAGTCTTCCATGCCAACTCGGTTGCATCCGAAGCTGTCGGCAAGATATTATGGTCCTTTTGAGGTGTTACAGCAAGTGGGGAAGGTAGCTTTTCGTTTACAATTACCGGAGGCAGCCAAAATACACTCCATATTCCACGTGTCCCAACTGAAGAAAGCTGTGGGGGAGAAGCATGTTGAAAAGGAACTTCCAGCGGAGTTACAAGCAGATGGTCCCATGTTTTGGCCAGCGAAGGTATTGGACAAAAGGATTCGACGGCTGGGGACAGAGGAAATACCTCAAGTATTGATAGAATGGCAAGAAGGGGGACAAGAGAGAGCAACATGGGAAGATCAGGCGACTATACAAGAGCAATATCCGGAGTTCAACCTTGGGGACAAGGTTGTTGGAGGAGAGGGAAGTAATGTTAGGGAGTTAATTGTATATAGGAGAAGAGGTAAAGGCAATGAGCCTAACTGCCAAGGCAGTTAGGAAATGGGGAAATGGGTTTCTGTTAATTCTGTTAATAGTTGGTATAAAAGGGGGGAAACGAGGGTATGTCAGGAGTTTTGGAGTCTTATTGATTGTGCAAGAACTCTAGGAGATCTTTGGGGAGAGGTTAAGCTCTCTGAGTATCTTGTATTCACCATTCTTCTTGATTCTTTGGCAATAAAAGGAGGCTGTATATTCAGAGAACCTGTTCTGTGTGGTGTTTCTAGTGCTATTCTTAGGTTCTTGACTAAAAGAACCTATCAAAGACACTTCTTTTCTACTTGCTACACATACCCAAAAGTTGAGAACCAAGAAAAGTTGAGAATCAAGAACTATCATGCTTGTTTCATATATATTTAAACATAAAAGTATAATACAACTTACAAATTAAAGCTAACATTAGTTTTTCAGATTGAATAATGAAGCATTAATTAGTGAACAAAAAGAAAAACATTAATAACCCTTTTATTTTCAGGCCAGCACATGTGTTTATGCTAGAGAACAAGAACTATAAAAACTAATCTTCATAAAAGAAGTACTTTAATATAGAATGAAGAATAATTACTTGCAGGTAATCATTATGTTGAAGGTTGCAATCATAGTACAACTAATATTCATTCTATGTTTGACCAAAAAAAAAACTGCTTTACCATATATAGGATACAATTTAATAATAACCTTTGCTGAAGAAACACAAGTAAATTCTGGAATTGAGCACGTTAAACTACTCATAAGTTTGCATGTTTCTGTGAAACAAAAAAAATGAAATAAGTCCAAATTTAGGTAAAAATTGCCATTATAATAATAGCAATATAAATATGTAAAGTACATAATTGAGAATACTTTGAATTGCAATAAAAAGATTGAAAGTAATAGAGTAGAATAGCAAATCTTTTGTGCAAGTACATTACTCTCTATTGTAATATAACTAAGAGACCTAAAGAGATTATCAAACATTCAAAGATCAAGTACAAGATCCATGGTTAAAGAGACAGGCGTAAAGAATTCAACAAATACAAGAGGATGCAAAGGGAAGATCAACAAGATTCGAGACTAGAGAGCTAATAAAGCGTTTCTATTTTATTTTATCTTTTAACATCATACACGTCCTTATCTCTAATATTAACAACCCAGCATAAAATCAGTTGTAAACGTTTTCTTTAATATATTAATCACAGTTTAATTTTGTTTACACCAGATTTTCAAATAATAATTACAATAAATAAATGACAATTTTAAAATCAAAATATATAGTTTCTTAGTTTCAAGTATTTATTTACTCACTTTGTTTAGGTAGAAAGAATATAATATAGAATAAATAGGTAGATAAATAATCACAACACTACATGTGATACAGCCCTACATGCAATGTTACATATGTGATCTATCACTTTTAATTTGTCATTAAAGGTGTGGGAAAGGAAAATCATTTGAAGTGACATTCAATTCGTTTATTCCTGTTATTCTGAAAGTCTTTGACCAATTGCATTTTATCTCTTATTTTATCTTCCTTCTAAGGTATTCGTTCTTTTATAGACGTTTGTTTCATTATTTTCTACTATTTTTGTCCTATTATTTATTTTACTTACTTCTAAGTAAAAGAAATGTTGGCACCAATACCAAATTTTTCTAGTTCTAACTTAAAAATTCCAAGGAAGTCTATTTCAAAAGATGTTTAACAAGTTAATTATGATTCTTTATGGGCATATGTCAGTTTATTAGACAAAGGAACTGTTAAAATGGTATACAGGAATATGTATTACTTGAGGTCTAAACACCTCTACACTTACATTTATAGAAAACAAAGTAACTAACCACACTCCTTTCCAACTCACTCTTAGTTGGAACACACTTGAACACAACTCATACACACATAACTCATACACAATAACCAATAATTCTAACAGGAACAAAAGGAGGAGGAAACAAGAGAAGGTCTTGTATTTTTTGTCAAAAAGATTTTAAAAGTTATTAATCTAGAGTAAAAGCTCATTTATTAAAAATTCATGGATCCGAAATTAGTGTGTGCTCAAACGCCAATGAAGAACATTTGAAGTAAGGAGTGAACTTTAAGTTTAACTAAATCCCATAAAATCAGCTTGTAAGGTGATGTTTGCAGTCACTTATATATTTTAAATTTGTCTTATCTCTAGTCGATATGAGACTTCCAACATACATCCCTCACACCAAGGTATATACATCTCGTATGTGGGACTAGACATCAATGTGTACTCCGATAGCGGCCCAATTGTGGGTGGAACAATATGTCCAACAAATCTCGCTAGGATAGGCTCTAACAGTGGCTCTGATACCATGTTAAGAAGTGAACTTTAGGCCTAACTCAACCCCATAAAATTGGTTTATAAGGTGAGATTTACACTAACTTATATACTTTAACTAGCTTTATCTCTAGTCGATGTGGAACTTCCACAATTTGGTTGAATAGAAATCAATTGTTGAATTGGCAAAAAATAAAGTTAAACCTAAGCATGTTCCCTTATCAAAGGTTTTACTCCTCTCACACACAATGCATTGACGACAACCCTATTACAACAAGAAAAAACACACGTTTAGAGGATACTTAAACCAATTAAATCAACTTGGAAAAAAAAGGAGTTAGCATAGAAACGGGTGGACTATCCATTGGGGCCTTGTATGGGATGGTCTAAGTATGTGGAGAAATGAGTGCAGGAGGATTGTGATCAAGACTTGGAATGACAGAGACAGTGGAGCTATTTCACTCATCCACTAGAATGGGAAGGACCTGCTGAAGGATAGAAACATCCTAAACAGATGGAGAGAAGTAAGGAGTTTGTTCAAAGAATGTGACATTGGCAGACATGTAATACTTCTTAGTTTTAGGAGAGTAACACCTACATCTTTTTTGGAGTCCAGAATAGCCTAAGAAGACATATTTGAGAGCGCGAGAGGAGAGTTTGTCTAGTCCTAGAGACATGTTATGAACAAAACATACACAGCCAAACACTTGGGGAAATGTGTGAAAGAGAGAATCATTAGGAAACATAATGGAGAAAGGCAATTTATTATCAAGAGAGGAGGAGAGCATCCTATTAATAAGATAACATGCAGTTAAGATGGCATCCCTCCAGTGATGGACAGGAATATGGACACCAAGCAAAAGGGTACGGGCAGGTTCAACTAAGTGTCTATTTTTTCGTTCTGCCATACCATTTTGTTGCGGTGTATGAGGACAAGTAGACTGATGTAAGATACCATGAGAACTCAAGATGGTAGAAAAGGAGGCTGAGAAATACTCTTTGGCATTATGACGTCTTAATATTTTGATTACTTGACCACATTCATTCTTGATTTCATTCATAAAAGATGTAAAGATGGCTAACAATTCAGAACGATTTTTCATAAAATAAACCTCAGTACATCTTGAATATTCATCAATGATAGTAAAAAAATATCTAAAACCAAAGGAGGATATACGACTAGGTCCCCATATATCAGAATGGATGATGGAAAAACTAGAATTACATATTGATGAAGACCTTTTAGGAGAGGAAGATATAACATGTTTTCCAAGTTGACATGACTCAGATTCTAAGGTCTAGAGACCACTAAGTATAGGACACATCTTTTTTAATTTCGACAAATGAGGATGGCCATGTCGATCATATAGCACTTTAGGATTAGGAGCAGCAACACACAACTTGGACGAGATCCAAAATGGTATAATCTGCCAGCTTCATATCCTTCTCCAATTTGTCTTCCCAAACCACGCTCCTTTATAACAAAAGATTTGTGATCAATGTTTATTGAACAATTTAACATTTTGGTCAACTGGTTTACGGAAATTAAATTAAAAGGACAATTAGGGAGGAAAAGGATAGAGTTGAGATCGATGGAGAGACAAGGAAACATGACCGACTCCTTTGGAGGAAGTTTTAGATCTATTTGCAAGGCTTATGAAATAAGGTTTTTCTCAAAAGGAAATAGATGAGAACAGAGAAGTATTACCAGAAATGTGATCAGAAGCACCTGAGTCAATTACCCATGAATTTTGACCTTCCATGGATTGAGAGATGCAGATTGTTGATGTACTAGAAGATTGAGATGGTTGTGCCACGTTGTTAGACTTTAACCTTAGATACTCTTGATATTCATCCTCGGTGAACTTAGAAGTGGAGGTTTCAATCTTCGAAATATTGGCGGTTTTGGAAGGGAAATCATGTAAGCAATAGCAATTATCTTGGGTATGACCCATCCTTTTACAGTATGTGAATTAAGGACATCCCCGACCTCCTCGTCCTTCTCCTCTAGTGCCACGTGCTCCTCTTCCTAGTGAAACCATGACGGATGGTTTACTAGTTCATGTGCTTCCTGAGTTTGAGGTATCGGGACACGCAGAAGACGAGTGGTCAATGTTTCCATGGATGGGACCTCACTGGTCAGAGCTTGTTCTTTGATATGACCAAAATTTGGATGTACGGCACGAAGGATCAATACCATGTAAAATTTGTCTAGTTTCTTGTTATCATCTAATGAGTCTGTTTCCAAAAACATCCTTAGTTCTTCAGCAGCAGATTCGGCTTCAGCCATGAAGGACACCATATCATGGTCTGCCATTTTAAGAGATGCGAGCTTGTTTGTCGTGTCATAAAGACGTTGAATATCGTTGGCATATATACTTTGAGCTTTCTTCCAAAAGGAGTAACAAGTTTTGAAAGCTCTCAAAGATATAAGAAGTTTGGGTTCTACGGATTGCCATAACAGGGCACACAACTAGAATTTGCTTGTTTCCACTGATAAACATTCTCAACAGGCACATGCCTTCCATCTCGCTCAAGGTGGTCATAATGCCTTTGGTCAAGGAACCACATTTCAACAGCAGCAGACCAGATAGATGATTTTTTCCATTTTGCTTCTCAGAAGTAATTGATGGACTTCCGGAGAATAAAAGAGCACTGCCATACGCCATCTCTGAAGAAAAAAAACGCAACAGCGAGGAACAAGAAAACTCTAAGGGTTTAGACCACTTTCTTCAAGAGAGGCTACAAGACAAACCAGAGCGGGGGGTCCGCTCTGATACCAACTTGAGAATTAAACTGTAGAATAATTCTAGAGGGCTTAATTGATCCTCTCATAATCTTCTATTTATAAGAATAAATTGGTACAAGAGTACATGATAAATATGATAACCATAAACACAATATAATCATGATAAATAGGGTAACCCTTGACACAATATAATCATGATAAATAGGGTAAATATCCTAACAAAAATATTTTGTTCAGTTACAAGATGGTATTGCAGTCATTACCAATGTAGTACAATAAGATACTAGAGATTTTCGTAATCATTCCTCTAGGAGAGTAGAGCTTTCTATATACAGTTTTTATATAACTAGAGAGAGAGAGACAGAAACGCGCACACGCACACACACACACATATATATATATATATATATATATATATATATATATATGCTTATGTACGACTTCCAATTCAGTTAAGATCTTTTTTCTCCTCTCATATATCCAAATCCGTTTCTAGTTAAACTATTAAAAATTACCCTGAATTTTGGATGCAATCTCATAAGAAGGAGGATTCAAGAGAAGATTCCTTATATACCTGCGAAGCAAACATAAATTAATAATCTAATATGGATTCTAGAATTAATTGCCAGGACACTACTTTGAGCTCAAGTTAATTATTAAAACTAAAACAAAAGGGGGAAAATAGGAAAAATAAACAATTCATATTGAAAATTTTAGTCCAGTTAAGTCAATGAATTACACAATTAAATGGTTCAAAACTAGAAAATATAAACAAAATAAACAGTTAACTCAACACAGTCAGACTATATACCCACATCTTACAACAAAGCTATCTTCACCCTTCCATCAATCCCTTGAAACTTTTGTCCTTTTCTAAACTTCTTTCCGGAATTAAGGGGAACACAAAAACTTTAGGTTGCAATAAAAAAAATAAAACAACCAAACTAAATGGAAAAATAGAACAAGCAAAACAATCAAACCATCTTGCAAATGCAATAAACCAGCGTTTATAACTTTGGACTTCTTTCATAATAAATGTCTTCTTCCCATGTATAGGGAAGTTTAGCTAATGGATTGCCTTATAGCTAACTAGCTTGTTCTTTGGTCATGGGTTTTGGTTTGGTCCCCCATGAGTTCTTTGTTTCTTTTTTTCTAGTTTTTAATGATATTGATAGGATCTAAGGTAAGAGGATAGAAGGCGGGAAAATGAGAGAGGAGGAAAGGCGGGATGGGAGATCTTATATAAATAGAGTTTTATTCTTTGTTAGAGGGCAGCTAGCCATTTCGTATGTTGTGTAACCAGGTCTTGGACCTTGTTGAGGGGGATTAGGCTCCCAAATCGTTATTCCTTTTCGTTATACAATTACAGTGAATTTACGCATTTGCTTTGTTTTCTCTTGCTTGAATTGCCATTGTGTGAGTGGGTGTTGTGAGAAAGTTAGGTTTTCTAACACAGAAACCTAACAGATATCTTCATGAACTTATAATAATAATTAAAAAAAATAAAAAACATCTTGCAAATGCAAACAAAATGCATCAACAAGAAAAAAGAAAATTTTAGTGGCTGTCCATAATAAAGAATTAATAACGAAAAAGCATAAAGCTTGTTTTTAACTAAAATATACAGTTATGTAAAATGAAAGGTAATTTTCAGTATGTTTGAGGGACAGCAGACTCAATACCAGCATATCAAAAACAGAATTTTCACTGTTGTGAATCTTTCTGGTTCTTCGGAAACAAGTAACATGCATTCTACTCCGCTATTGCAGAATTTAAACTTAGTATGGCCTTTTAAGTTGTTTGCGGCCAAGGAAGTCAAATAAGACTGCTCAAGTGGATTGGACTCCCATTGAAACAGGATGGATAAAATACAATACAGATAGAACATAATTTGATCATGGACGAAAATCAGCTTGTGGTGGTATCTTTAGGAATTCGAAAACAGAAATTATGGGTTGCTTTTCAACAATTTTACAGCACAGTCAGCCTTGGAATCAGAGCTTATGGGAGGAGCTATACATGCTATCAAGATTACTATGCAAAAAGGGTGGAGAGCTCTTTGATTGAGACTGATTTCTTGCTTACTATGAAATCTTATGATGATAGTTCCTTGGTACCCTGGAAGCTAAGAAATAGATGGCTCAACATTTTAGAGCCCATCAAAAGTAAAAATTTCAGATTTTCTCATATTTCCAGATGATGGTTTAGCAGCTTATGGTTTGAGATCTTCTGTTTTTTCTAGGTGGAATAGTGTACCTACTTTTATTGTTTCTGACTTTCGTTGAGATAGGTATGGTCTTCCGCACTTTCATTTTTCTTAGTGGGTTGGCTTTGCCTCTCCACTTTTGTATTTCATTTCCAATAATAATTATTCTAAGAATGTTGCATATGATTGATGTTATAGGATTCTTTCTTTCCTTTGATTTAAAAAAAAAAGAAGAAGATAGAACTAGTCTTTTATAAAATGAAAAGGTTAAGTATGTAATAAATAGGAAAAGTTTAAACATGATACAACAAAAGGAAAAGGAATCCGTCACTCACAGAACTGGTAATCCGTTGCAACTAAGTGGAAGTAAGACCTTTAACAAAGAAGGTATTCCTTCCGTTTGAATGGCACCTAAAATGCAAGACACTGGTTTAAGAAAAAGAAAATGACATGTGGACAACTAACAATCCATCATTAGTAATATACAAACCAATTTGAGTAGATGTTCCAAGAGTTAAAGGTCGAGCCCTATGTGCCGAGGATACAGTTGCGTTCCGAAAATTAACCTCATCACCAAGGCCATAAAGCTCCTTTACCTATGTTCAAAAGTAAAATAAACATGTAATGTTAAATGACTCATTTGTGTACCATTCATTTTAGAAAAGGAAAATGCAAAAAAGTTTATATAATTTGTTTATATACCTTGACCAAGAGATCAGAGAGAGGGTTGCCATCAAACCATTCAAAATGTCTAGAACTACATTCTCCCCATAGGAGACCCCCCTCCCCGAATTCTCCCCATTTGCATGTTCCTATGAAAACAATATTCAAATGCTTAAGAAAGATGAGGAACACAAAAAGTATTTATATCTACTAATTATCTCTCTATTCTATCAATACTTGGGCTAAATGTAATATTGGTAGACCTCCAATCAATATCTAAAAATGATCTCTATATACTGTGTTACATAAACACCATTTATAGATAAGAACAACTACGTAACCAGCACCATGATAACATTGGTCAAAGTTTTTGCTTTTATTTTTATTTTTATTTTCATATATATCAAATAAATATTACAACAAACAAGGAGAAAATACAACTATGTAAAGGATAGAATCTACCTAAACAAAAAAAAAAATACTATAAAAAGGAACATCAAATCTAACATGTGACCTCTGACATTCCTTCATAGAAAGTCACCTTGTAAACCAAAATCCGGTCCAATATTTTCATAGAAAGAACAGCAAAGAATGAGAAAGTACAAACCACAAGAATCCTGCTTTAAAGATGTATGCAAAAATAAGTGATGATATTGACAAGTACGAAGCTTTGTAACAATTGCTTCTTCTGTCAAGCAATCTTCAGAGGAGAATGTTTTCATAGTCTCTAGCACCATGTTAATGCAATAGCCCCTCGCAGAATAAGATATTCCTACAATAAAAAGACATGTTTCAAACTTATCATTTCAATGTTGTTATAGTTATAGAAATAAGGAGCAGATCCTATATTCTCAAGTTTAGAACAAAATTATTTCTTTCTCGTTATATTTACGTACACATAAACATATATTTGTTGGATAATTTTGGAAACAAGAACAGCCTATTCCACCGAACAAATCTCTGAGATTGTGAGATTAATATGCTAGTAATAAAAACAAGATAAATGTACAAAATTAAAAACAACAGGAATAATTTTTGAAACCTCCTAAAATATATTTTGACACTCACTCAAGCTAGTGAATAAGTGTTCCCCATTCCTAGGTTGGACATAATTCTCTCGGAGTTACTATTGTTCAGCCCTTTGGTGAGTATGTTTGCAAATTCTACTTCGGTAGAAACATATGGAGTGCAAATCATGCCACGGTCAAGCTTTTCTTTGATAAAATGAATGTCCACTTCAATGTGTTTAGTTCTATCATGTTGTACTAGGTTGTGAATTATGCTAACTGCAGAT
Organism: Vigna nakashimae; assembly: GCA_034642375.1. Classification (NCBI taxonomy): domain Eukaryota; kingdom Viridiplantae; phylum Streptophyta; class Magnoliopsida; order Fabales; family Fabaceae; genus Vigna; species Vigna nakashimae. The sequence goes on along the minus strand of CM067765.1, from coordinate 50,467,579 downwards.
ACATTGTTCACAATATAACCTCAGATTCATCCCACTTTTTTTTATATAAAATTCATGTTAGGCATTCCTTTGAACTATGACCTCTGAGCTAGAATGACACCCACAATTCAACGATCATTTTCTATTACATGAAATAATTTATTGAAAAAGAAAGAACAAATAAAATCAAACTAAACAAGGGGTGGTGGTGGTGATGATGGTGGCGTGTGGGAGAGGGGAACCAAAACTCGTGTCTTTTATCAATCCTCAAATTTGCTAGCTTATTTGCACAAGAATTTCCTTCACAAAAGATGTAGATTACTTTGAACTCCATAGCATCACAACTCTTCATGAATTTCCACCATCTACCTCGAAGTGACCACAAAACAATGAGGATATAGAAAGGCTCACCAAACCAAAGTAGACTCAATTCCAACCACACCCGCCTATAATCATTGGTCCAAGATTCTTAATAGCCAAAATAACCCACATAATCTCAGCATATAAAGTATTTTGATTATAGGGATTTTTTTTTTGGATTCCAAGAAGATCCTAGCTATGGCTAATCCCAAAGGTTATTCTTTTCCACCTCATGTTTTATGTTGATGATGTCTTTGTTTTCTGCAAAGCTAATAAAAACACTCTGGATCACCTAATGAAATTTCTCCATTTGTATGGAATGGTTTCTCGACAATGGTTGAATGTCAATTTTATAGTACAGATGACTAACCATTTCAATAGGCAGATTAAAAATTTACTTGGCTGCAATATAGGCTAGTTTCCTATATCTTACTTAGGTGTTCGTATCATTTTGGGGGCACCCAAAACTCAATATTTTCAACTCCCAGCTGATAAAATTCATGTGAAACTTGCCTCTTAGAAAAGTAAAGCTCTTAGTATGATGAGTAGAATTCAATTGATCAACCGGGTTACTATTGGTGCTTTTTCTTATAGTTTCAAGAATTATAAATGGCTTCTTAGTCGCAATTGGTTAGTGTTAAGTGGAGTCAATTGTGTAATAATAAATGTCTAAATAATAAATTTGAAGGGGATCTGCATGTTGTGAATACTTAGGTTGAAAATAAGACTTATTTGCTTAGATTGGCTCAGGATTTTTCTTATAGCAATATGCCTTGGTCTTTATTATGAGAGCTAGATTTTTAAACTCTACATAAAATAAGATTGTTGTACAAGTCATCCTCTATGATTGTTGGAAATGGTGATTAAATTAATTTCTAGTATGACAAATGGTATTCTAGTAGTAGCTGTATTTCTCTTATGGTTCTCAAATTTAGAAGGAATATTATTTCTTTCTTATTATCATTATGAGGTTATTAACCTCTATAAATATACATGGGTTAGCTGCATATTTTAGGAAATGCAGACTGTTAATTCTAAGAAACAGATCCCTATGATTACGGGATCAATTATACATAAATAAACCTAATAAATGCAGCACATAATTGTTGCATAAATACAGCCCATCAAATATTAAAACATCCTAAAATATATCATGACAATTACTACCACGTCAATCATGGTTTTTGACACTCCCCCTCAAGCTGGTGAATAGGTGTTTTCCATTCCCAGCTTGGATATAATCTCTTCAAATTTACTGCAGTTCAGGCCCTTGGTGAGGATGTCCGCAAGTTGGTTCTGAGTGGACACATATGGTGTGCAAATCATGCCACTGTCAAGTTTTTCCTTGATAAAGTGTCTATCGACTTCAATATGTTTAGTCCTATCATGTTGAACCGGATTGTGAGCTATGCTAATTGCAGATTTATTGTCACAATATAACCTCATAGGTTCGTCCCACTTTATCTTCAAGTCTTCCAATATAATCTTCAGCCATAGAAGTTCACATATTCCGTGGGCCATTGCACGAAATTCTGCTTCAGCACTTGATCTAGCCACTACACTTTGTTTTTTACTCTTCCAAGTGACTAAGTTTCCACCGAGGAAGGTGCAGTATCCCGTGGTTGACCTTCTATCTACAACTGACCCTGCATAGTCCGCATCTGTATATGCTTCAAGACTTACACTCTTGTTCCGCGTGAACAAGATTCCTCTTCCGGAGGTTCCTTTTAAGTACTGAACAATCCTAAGGGCAGCTTGTAGATGAGCTTCCTTTGGTTGGTGCATAAATTGGCTGACTAGACTTACAGCAAAAGCAATGTCTGGTCTAGTATGAGATAAGTAAATAAGTCTGCCCACAAGTCTTTGATACATTTCCTTGTCCACTGCAATATCCTCCTCCATGCTTCCCAATTTTATATTTGGATCAACTGGAGTACTTGCTGGTCTGCAACCTGTCTTCCCTGTTTCTTTGAGCAGATCAGTAATATATTTTTGTTGAGATATGAAGATCCCTTTCTTGGAATGAGCCACTTCAATTCCCAAAAAATATTTAAGCCTCCCTAGCGTCTTGATCTCAAATTCAGTGGCAAGACACTCACTTAACACTTGTTGTTCCTGCTTGTCGTCCCCACTTACTATAATATCATCTACATACACTAATAAAAATGTTACTCCCCCTGAAACTGAATGTTTGATAAATAATGTGTGATCTCCTTGGCTCTGTTTGTAGCCCAAACCTGTCATGACCTTGGTAAATCTTCCAAACCATGCTCTTGGAGATTGTTTTAGCCCATATAGAGCCTTTCTTAGTTTGCAAACAGTTCCAACAGCAACCCGATCATTGTAACCAGGGGGCAATTCCATGTATATTTCTTCTTCAAGATCTCCATGCAAAAAAGCATTCTTCACATCAAATTGCTGCAGATCCCAATCATTATTAGCTGCCAATGACAATATTACTCTGACCGTGTTCAACTTAGCAACCGGGGCAAATGTCTCCAAGTAATCAACTCCATAGGTTTGAGTGAAGCCTTTAGCTACCAACCTTGCCTTGTGACGTTCAATGGTCCCATCGGCCCTATACTTTATTGTATATACCCACTTACATCCAACTGGTTTTTTTCCAGGAGGTAGAGTGACAAGTTCCCAGGTTCTATTTTTGTTTAACGCATCCATTTCCACATCCATGGCATGTTTCCATTTGCTATCAGACAATGCTTCAGATACAGAGGAAGGTGTGTGTGTGGAGTTGAGGTTAGTGAGAAAAGTTTTATGGGTAGGAGAGAATTTTTCAAAGGATAAAAAATTTGACAGTGGGTAAAGAGTTTGTTGGGTGCATGTTCTAGTTCCCTTTCTAAGGGCAATGGGCAGGTCCAGAGTTTGGTCCACTTGTGCTTCTATATTTTCAGACAAAAGCTCATTAGAATCACTTAAATTTATAGGATTTGAAGGTGTTACCTCATGCAGTGACGGTGGGTTGGATTCTTGGACATTGCCGGATCCTGGAATGGCCTTTTCTTTCCTTGAATATACCAGATTTTTCCCAAACTTTCCGCCTCCTTCAGGTGCAGGTGCAGGCTGTTTTGCTGGTTCAGGTGCAGGAGTTGCAGGTGCAGGCTGTTTTGTTGATTCAGGTGCAGGAGTTGCAGGTGCAGGCTGTTTTGTTGGTTCAGGTGCAGGCTGTTTTGCTGGTTCAGGTGCAGGAGTAGTTTTAGGGTCAATTTCTGGGCCAATTTCAGGTCCAAACGTCATATTTGGGGACATGAGAGTCTCATCTTCCTGTCTTACATTCTCCCCCTGAAGATGAGGTTGTTTAAAGTAGCTTTCTTGTTCGTTGAAGGTGACATCTCTTGACACATAGAATCTTTTTGAGAGGGGTTGAAAACATTTGTACCCTTTTTGTGTGGTAGAGTACCCTAAGAAGACACACTTGACAGCCCTAGGATCCAACTTTCCCCTTTCATTACTATGAATATGCACAAAGGATACACACCCAAATATTCTAGGTTGAAGGTTATTTGTAGGATCTAAGTGTGGGTAGAACGAGGATAGAACTTCCATGGGACTTTTAGAGTTTAAAACCTTAGTGGGTAACCTATTGATTAGATAGGTGGCAGTAAGAAGGGCTTCCCCCCAAAATCTCTTAGGAACATGGTTTTGAAAAAGTAGAGCTCTAGTTTGACCTAATAGGTGCCCATTTTTCCTTTCTGCAATCCCATTCTGTTGAGGTGTGTTTACACATGAGGACTCATGGATTATCCCTTCCCTTTGGCAAAAAGAGTTTAGTACAAGGTTAAAGTAGTCCCTGGCATTGTCAGACCTAATTCTTTTGATACTAACCCCAAATTGATTTTTAATCATTGAGACAAATTGGATAAACATAGAGCTAACTTCAGATTTTTGTTTCAATAAAAACACCCAAGTCACCCGGGTACAATCATCAATGAATGTTAAAAACCATTTAGCACCTGAGATATTAGGAACATGGGCAGGACCCCATACATCAGTGTGAACAAGAGAAAACGGGAGAGAACTCATCTTATTGCTAATGGGAAAAGGTACACGCTTGTGTTTTGCAAACTCACACACCTCACAATGGAGACTCTCCACATTTAAATTTTTAAACAAGGAAGGAAACAACACTTTTATAACACGGAATGATGGATGTCCTAGCCGGTAATGATGAAGTTGGACTTTCTCTTTATTGGTCATGATGGATGTAGATATAAGACTCTTGGTAGGCAGATTAGGGTTCTCCATGTAGTATAGGCCATTCCATTCTCTAGCATGTCCAATCGTCCTCCCCGAGTTCTTGTCCTGCAAGATACAAGCGTTGTTGTAAAAGACAACATTACATGAAAGATCTTTGGTAAGTTTTTGTATGGAAATCAAGTTGATGGATAGTTTAGGGACATGAAGGACATTTTTTAAGGTCATGGATGGGCTTAGTTGGACCTCTCCTTGTCCGGCTGCAGTTATAAGGGTTCCATCTGCTGTAGAAATTTTCTTGTTGCTAGGACATGGGGAATACGTGGAAAAGTATTTGGGTAAGGGGGTCATATGGTCAGTGGCTCCAGAGTCTAATATCCAGTAATGTGTAAATGGTGTATCTGAAACATTGAGCCCAAACAGAAATGGAAACTTACCAGAGTATGTCAATGTACACGTACCTGTACTGGTGGGCTTCTCCAATTTACTAAGAAATGCTCTTACCCGTTCTATCTCTTCATGATTCAACTGTACAGATTCTTCACTTTGACCATTCGCAATGTATGCTTGCCCTTGCCCTCCTTTTTTGTATACGCCTCCTTTTTGCCCCCACTCTCGGCTTGGGTTTTTTGGCCCCGATTCTCGGCTTGAGATCTTTCCATCTTTCAGCCCCCATTCTCGGCTTGGGGGTTTTCCGTGTAATTTCCAACACTTTTCCCTTGTGTGGCGTGGCTTATTACAATGAGTACACCAAACCTCCTCATGTTTTTTTTCCCATATTGGGAACCCAGTTGTTTTTCTGGTTGGCAATCATGATTGTTCCTCCTTCAGCTATCATTGCAGAATTTTCGGTGGTTGAGGTTTCCAGCATCAGCCCTCTCCTGCTTTCTTCACTCCGGATAATGGCCACCACTTCATTAAGCCCTGGAACCTTTTCTTTTCCCAGGATTTGGATTCGAACTTGGTCATATTCAGGGTTTAGGCCTACCAAAAAATCATAGACCCTATCTTGTTCAATATACTCCTTTAGAATTGCTGAGTCTTCTGAGCATTTTGCTTTTATAACTCGATAGTGATCCAATTCCATCCATAGAGACTTGAGTTGGTTGGCATATTCTGTGACTGATTTATTTCCCTGTTTGGCAGCCACAGTCTTCACTTTTACATCATAAATTTGAGCAGCATCCTTGGCCTTAGAGTAAGTTTGTTCAGCTGCCTCCCAAATTTCTTTTGCTGATTTCAGAAACATACAGGTATCACTGATTTCTGGGACCATTGAATTCCATAGCCATGCCATGATCATGGAGTCTTCTTCATCCCATGATTTGAATTTGGGATCAGTCTCATCTGGTGCATTACCAGTCAGGTGACTGATCTTCCCTTTACCTTTCAAGATGGTCTTAATGATTTGAGACCATTTGAGATAGTTCTTCCCATTTAACCTATAAGTGGAATGAATATTCTGCATTTCTCCAGTGGTTTGGGGACTGTCCCCAGTTTCCAGATTCACTACTTCAGCCATAACAAGGAGGAATCAAGGAGGAGTTATGCTGCAATGAAGGCTAGCTTCGGGGTGCAACAATAAAGGCTGCGGTTTTAGGTTACAGATCGTGCAGCAATGAAGGCTGCGGCTGCAGTTTGGTGGCACGGTCAGAGACTCCCAGAGATCGGGAGCTCTGATACCATCTCAAATTTAGAAGGAATATTATTTCTTTCTTATTATCATTATGAGGTTATTAACCTCTATAAATATACATGGGTTAGCTGCATATTTTAGGAAATGCAGACTGTTAATTCTAAGAAACAGATCCCTATGATTACGGGATCAATTATACATAAATAAACCTAATAAATGCAGCACATAATTGTTGCATAAATACAGCCCATCAAATATTAAAACATCCTAAAATATATCATGACAATTACTACCACGTCAATCATGGTTTTTGACAGTTCGTGTTTCTAATGTAGAGAGATTCAAGCTTTTGTCAGAGTATCACATGCCTAGAATGGTAATGGTTGGTCTCATAGTTCAAAGTGATATCTAACACATTTTATAAAATAAAAAAATGATAAAAACTAGACCTCATAATCTCTTACTAACAATAAAGTTAATGTTATACACAAAATATTTGTCCTGAGTAATAAGTGGTGCAAAAGAAGTTATAATTTTAAAAGAAATGGTAATATTCTAATTAGTACAAATAGGTAAAAGAAAAACATCAATACCTATTACAGGCATTGGTTCGGGAAAGTTGAGATCATGATCAACTGCAGCAAGTCCATATACATATGGATTTCCAGGATGAGCATGCCTAGATATTAAACATGAAATCAATAACATGACACAATAAAAATTCAAAACTAATTTGAGATAAAAATATAATGGAAAAACTTGAGAATTAAACTGTAAAATAATTTTAAAGGGCTTGATTGATCCCCTCACAATCTTCTATTTATAAAAATAAATTGATACAGAAGTACATGATAAATAGGGTAACCCTAGACACAATATAATCATGCTAAATAGGGTAATCCTAGACACAATATAATCATGATAAATATGGTAACCCTTGACACAATATAATCATGATAAAGAGGATAACCCTTGACACAATATAATGATGATAAAATAGGATAAATATCCTAACACTCCCCCTCAAGCTGGAGCATACAAATTGTATGTACCAAGCTTGGAACAAATAAACTCAATCCGAGGACCCCTTAATGACTTGGTCAATACATCTGCGAGTTGATCGTTTGACCCAATAAACTTAGTACATATTTCTTTAGTCAACAACTTTTCATGAACAAAATGACAATCAATTTCTATATGTTTAGTCCTCTCCTGAAACACTGGATTTGATGCAATGTGGAGAGCAGCTTGATTGTCGCAATACATCTTCATAGTATGGATGTCACAAAATTTAACCTCTTGAAGGAATTGTTTCACCCATATAAGTTCACATGTTGGTGACGTCATTGCCTTATACTCAGCTTCCGCGATTGATCAAGCTACTACATTTTGTTTCTTACTTTTCCATAAAATAATGTTTCCTCCCAGAAAAACAAAATATCCTGTAGTAGACCGTTTATCAATAGGTGAACCTGCCCAATTTGCATCATAATACCCAGAGACCTGAATGCTTCATTTATCTTCATATAACAATTCTTGCCCGGGAGCCTTCTTTACATACCTTAGAATGCGAATGAGAGCATTCCAATGGTCAACACATGGAGCCTGCATGAACTGACTAACCACTCCAATTGCACAGGATAGATCTCGCCTTGTAATAGTGAGATAAATTAGTTTACCAACCAGCCTCCTATACCTCTCCGGATCGGAGAATAATTCACCTTCTTCTGTCCTTAATTTCTGGTTTGGGTCCATGGGACTGTCTACGGTCTACAATCAATCATGTCTGTTTCTTGTAATATATCAAGAGCATACTTCCTTTGGAAGATTACAACTCCATCTTTTGATTGCGTTACTTTAATGCCTAAAAAGTATTTGAAACTTCCAAGATCCATGGTTTGAAAATGTCTACACAAGTACTCTTTTAGTTGAGATATTCCAACAACATCATTTCCTGTGATGACAATATCATCAACATATACTATTAAGTAAACACATTTCCCGAAAGAAGAATGACAGTAAAAAATTGAATGGTCTTCTTCACTGCGTTTTAGCCCAAATTTTTTAACAATAGAGCTAAACTTTGCAAACCAAGCACATGGGGATTGCTTGAGGCCATATAGAGATCGATGCAATTTGCATACCATACCAGACTCCCCTTGAGCAACAAACCTAGGAGGTTGCTCCATATAAACTTCTTCCTCAAGATCACCATGTAGGAAGGCATTCTTGATATCCAATTGATAAAGTGGCCAACGACGAATGCCTGTCATGGCAAAGAAGAGGCGAATAGTAGTCATCTTGGCTACAGGAGAGAAAGTGTCACAATAATCAAGACCATAAACCTGAGTGTAACCTTTTGCAACAAGCCGAGCTTTGAGCCGATCAATTTCACCATCAGGACCGACTTTCACTGCATACACCCATCAACAACCAACCGCCTTTTTGCCTGGAGGAAGGGGCACCCGCTCTCAAGTATTATTGTGGTCAAGAGCGTGCATTTCTGCAATTAAATTCAAAGGACAATTAGGGACAAAAAGGACTGAGTTGAGATTGAGGGAGTGAGACAAAGAAACATGACCGACTCCTTTGGAGGAAGTTTTAGATCCATTTGCAAGGGTTATGAAATGAGGTTTTTCTCGAAAGGAAATAGATGAGAACCAAGAGGTATTACCAGAAATGTGATTAGGCACATGGCTACCATCTCGCTCAAGGTGGTCATAATGCCCTTGGCCAAGGAACCACATTTCAACAGCAGCAGACCAAGATAGATAATGTTTTCCATTTAGCTTCTCGGAGGTAATTGATGGACTTCCGGAGAAAGAAAGAGTACTGCCAGACACCATTTCTGAAGAAGACGAATATTACTAGCGAGGAACAAGAAAAACCTAAGGGTTTAGACGAACAGAACTGTGAAAGCGATGGACGACGGTGGCCGGCGACGAACGACGGTGGCAGGCGACAACGGACTGTGATGCCGGACAGATATTACGAGACAGAAACCAGAGCGGGATCGATTCGCTCGGATACCAACTTGAGAATTAAACTGTATAATAATTGTAGAGGGCTTGATTGATCCCTCTCACAATCTTCTATTTATAAGAATAAATTGATACAAAAGTACATGATAAATAGGGTAACCCTAGACACAATATAATCATGATAAATAGGGTAATCCTAGACAAAATATAATCATGATAAATAGGGTAACTCTTGACACAATTTAATCATGATAAATAGGATAACCCTTGACACAATATAATGATGATAAATAGGGTAACCCTTGACACAATATAATGATGATAAAATAGGATAAATATCCTAACAGAAAAGAAGAAAAATATTTTTCGTGATTGTTGGAAGTCCCACATCGACTAGAGATAAGGCCAAATTAAAATATATAAGTGAGGTGCAAACCTCACCCTACAAGCCGGTTCTGTGGGGTTGAGTTAGGCTTAAACCCACCTTCTAAGTTGGTATCAGAGCAGGTTCATCCTGGTTTCCTGTCCACCAGCACTGTCACTGCTGTTTGCACCTGTCCGGTGCCGTTCGCCGTTGTCCGCGGCTGTCTCGCCACTATCTGCAGCTGTCAACTGCAGTTTGAAGCTCTCCAACTTGGTTGTCCGCCATACAACATCTGTCCGCTGCTATCCACCACCGTTCGCCGCCGTCCGCCGCCGTCCGCCGTCACAGTTCCGTCCGGCGACCACTGGATCTGGTTCGCCTCTTCACACGACGGCCAACCCCACCGGTGGGCTCGCCTGATTCTGCTCCACGCTCCGCCACGCGCCGCCTCTTTGTGCGCTGCGACCAGGCGCGTGCTGTCCACGCGCCGCCCTCTGCTCACCGGAAAGTCGCCGCGCCACCTCCGTAGCTGTCGCCCTCTGCTCCTCTGTCCGTTCTGCCCCTCAAAATCTCACTTTGGTGTGTCCAGAAGCTCCCCCTTGAAGAAAACCGTGAGCAACCCAAGGGTTTTCTGGTTCTTCACGTTTTTCCCTGGTTCTTCACGGTTTTTCTGGTTTTTTTTCTCCTGCTTTTATCACAGAATGGCGTCTGGAAGTGCTCTTTCTTTCTCTGGAAGTCCCTCTATCACTTCCGAAAAGTTAAACGGAAAGAATTATCTGTCTTGGTCTGCTGCTGTGGAAATGTGGTTCCTTGGTCAAGGACATTATGACCACCTTGAGCAGGATGGGAGCCAAGTACCTTCTGACAAAGCTGAACAATGGAAACAAGCTGATTTCCAATTGTGTGCCCTATTGTGGCAATCTGTGGAACCCCGACTTTTGATATCTCTTAGAGCCTTCAAGACATGTCACACTTTTTGGAAGAAAGCTCAAAGCATTTATGCTAATGATATTCAACGTCTCTATGATACCGCAAACAAGCTCGCCTGCCTCAAAATGACAGACCATGATATGGTTTCCTTCATGACTGAAGCCCAAGCAGCTGTGGAAGAATTGAGAATGTTCTTGGAAGCGGAATCTTCAGAAGATATCAAAAAGAAGCTTGACAAGTATTATATGGTGATGATCCTCCGTGCTGTGCATCCAGATATGAATCATATCAGAGATCAACTTCTGACAAGTCATGAGGTCCCTTCCTTGGAAGCCTTGACCACACGTCTTCTTCGTGTTCCTGTGCCTCAGTCTCAGGAAGCTTATGAAACAATGGAACCATCTGTCATGGTTGCCACGCGAGGAAGAGGAGGACGTGGCACTAGAGGAGGAGGACGTGGAGGTCGGGGACGTCCACAATGCTCTTACTGTAAGAGGGTGGGTCACACCCAAGAAAATTGCTACTCCTTGCATGGCTTTCCTTCAAAAACCGTCAATATCTCTAAGGCTGAAACTTCCACTTCCAACTCCAAGTTCACTGAGGAAGAGTATCAAGAGTATCTGCGATTAAAGTCTAATAGTCTGGCGCAATCATCTCAATCCCCAAGTACGTCCACAGCTTGCATGTCTCAATCCATGGAAGGTCTAAATTCATGGGTAATTGACTCGGGTGCTTCGGATCACATTTCTGGTAATACCTCATTGTTCTCAACCCTTTCCCTCCAAGAAAAACCCCATTTCATTACCCTTGCAAATGGCTCTAAAACTTGTTCAAAGGGAGTCGGTCAAGTCTCCCTGTCTCCCTCTCTAACTCTGAAATCTGTTCTTTTTGTCCCTAACTGTCCATTCAATTTAATTTCCCTAAGTCAGTTAACCAAAATGTTACATTGTTCAATAACTTTCGATTCAAAATCTTTTGTTATACAGGAGCGTGGCTCAGGGAGACAGATTGGAGAAGGATATGAAGCTGGAGGTTTATACCATTTTGGATCTCGCCCACGGGTATCTTGTGTTGCAGCTCTTCCCCCTAAAGTGTTACATGATCGGTTTGGCCATCCTCACTTGTGAAAGTTAAAAAAGATGTGTCCTGAACTTAGTGGTCTTCAGACTTTAGAATGTGAGTCCTGTCAACTAGGAAAACATGTTAGATCTGTCTTTCCCAAAAGGTCTCAATCAATGTGTACTTCTAGTTTCTCTATTATTCATTCTGATGTCTGGGGACCTAGTTGCGTCTCTTCTTTTGGTTTTAGGTATTTTGTTACTTTTATTGATGAGTATTCTAGATGTACTTGGGTTTATCTAATGAAAGATCGCTCTGAATTGTTACCCATTTTCACTTCCTTTTTGAATGAAATCAAGAACCAATTTGGTCATGTAATTAAAGTCTTAAGAAGTGATAATGCTAAAGAGTATTTCTCATTAACTTTTTCTTCACTTCTTAGCTCCCATGGTATTTTACATCAGTCCACTTGTCCTCATACACCCCAGCAAAATGGTATCGCCGAAAGAAAAAATAGACACTTGGTTGAAACGGCTCGTACCCTTTTGCTTAGTGCTCATATTCCTGTTCATCACTGGGGGGATGCCATCTTAACTGCATGTTTTCTTATTAATAGGATGTCCTCCTCCTCCCTCAATAATAAAGTCCCTTTCTCCATTCTCTTTCCCAATGATCCTCTCTTTCACACCTCTCCTCGCGTCTTTGGTTGTGTTTGTTTTGTTCACGACATGTCTCCGGGGCTCAACAAGCTCTCTGCTCGTGCGATCAAATGTGTCTTTTTGGGCTATTCTCGGCTTCAAAAAGGGTACCGGTGTTACTCCCCTGAAACCAAAAAGTACTACATGTCTGCCCATGTTACCTTCTTTGAACAGACACCTTTCTTCTCGCCCTCTGTTCAAGATGTTCATATCCTCCACCAGGTCCTTCCTCTTCCAGTGGTTGAGTCTAATATCTCCAATCCCTCAGTCAGTCCAAGTCATGCCCAAGGTCCTCCCGAACCTTCCTCTCCCCATACTGATATCCTTCGACACAGTACCCCGGTGAGTAATCCTCTTCCAGCAAATGGTGGATCTCCTCCTTCAGATTCTTCTCTGTCACCATCTCCTGCCACGCCTCCTGGTGAAGATGATTCTGGTTGGCCCATTGCTCTCAGAAAAGGTACTCGTTCCACTCGCAACCCTCATCCTATTTATAATTTTCATAGTTATCACCGAGTGTCGCCCTCCTTTTATTCCCTTTTATCCTCAATATCTCCTGTGGTTATTCCTAAAAATGTGAAAGAAGCACTTGATCATCCTGGATGGCGACAAGCCATGATTGAAGAAATGCAGGCTCTGGACCACAGTCATACTTGGGAGCTTGTGCCACTTCCCCCGGGCAAAAAGGTTGTTGGTTGTCGATGGGTATATGCCATTAAAGTCGGCCCTAATGGTGACATTGATAGGCTCAAAGCCCGACTGGTTGCAAAAGGGTACACTCAGGTTTATGGTCTTGATTATTGTGACACTTTTTCTCCCGTGGCCAAGATGACTACCATTCGATTGTTCTTTGCCATGGCCGCCATTCGTCATTGGCCACTTCATCAGTTGGATATCAAAAATGCCTTTCTCCATGGTGATCTTGAGGAAGAAGTGTATATGGAGCAACCTCCGGGGTTTGTTGCTCAGGGGGAGTCTGGTATGGTTTGTAAATTGAACCGATCTCTATATGGGCTCAAGCAATCACCACGTGCTTGGTTTGGAAAGTTTAGCTCCATTATTCAAAAATTTGGGCTAAAACGCAGTGAAGCAGATCATTCAGTCTTTTATTATCATTCGTCTCCCGCGAAATGTGTTTACTTGATAGTATATGTTGATGATATAGTTATTACAGGAAATGATGCTGCTGGAATATCTCAATTGAAGGAGTACTTGTGTAAACATTTTCAAACCAAGGATCTTGGAAGCCTCAAATACTTCCTAGGCATTGAAGTGGCTCAGTCAAAAGATGGAGTTGTAATCTCCCAAAGGAAGTATGCTCTGGATATTTTGCAAGAAACAGGCATGATTGATTGTAGACCGGTTGATAGCCCTATGGATCCAAATCAGAAATTAACAACAGGAGGTGAATTATTCTCCGACCCGGAGAGATATAGGAGGCTAGTTGGAAAACTAATCTATCTCACTATTACAAGGCCGGATCTATCTTTTGCAGTTGGAGTGGTTAGTCAGTTTATGCAAGCTCCATGTGTTGGCCATTGGAATGCTATCATTCGCATTCTAAGGTATGTGAAAAAGGCTCCCGGGCAAGGGCTGTTATATGAAGAAAAAGGAAGCCTTCAAGTATCAGGATATTGTGATGCTGATTGGGCAGGTTCTCCCATTGATAGACGATCTACTACTGGATATTGTGTTTTCCTTGGAGGAAACATTATCTCATGGAAAAGTAAGAAACAAAATGTAGTGGCTCGATCAACAGCTGAAGCTGAATATAGGGCAATGGCGTCATTAACATGTGAACTTATATGGGTGAAGCAGTTCCTTCAAGAGCTTAACTTCTGTAACATCCAGAGTATGAAGATGTATTGTGATAACCAAGCTGCTCTTCACATTGCATCAAATCCAGTGTTTCACGAGAGAACCAAACATATAGAAATTGATTGTCATTTTGTTCAGGAAAAATTATTGTCAAAAGAAATATGTACTGAGTTTGTTGGATCAAATGACCAACTCGCAGATGTGTTGACTAAGTCGTTAAGGGGACCTCGGATTGAGTTTATTTGTTCCAAGCTTGGTACATACAATCTGTATGCTCCAGCTTGAGGGGGAGTGTTAGAATAATTATTAAGTCTACCTAGTATAGCAGGGCCTAAAGTAGACAGTTGTGTGTTGGGGTACCTATAATGATTGTTCCTAGCTGTCTAGGACAATCTCTTCATCTTCCATCTATGTATTGTATAAGATTTTTATCTATATAAATGATAGAACTGAGAAGGGTCTTTCAAGCCCTTTAGAACTATTTTTCTCTGTGGCCATGGTTAGAGCCTATCCTAGCGAGTTCTAAGTGGACATTCTATTCTTCTATTCCACCTGTTATCGGGCCGTTATCGGACCACCCAATTTCTACTATCACGCACGAGATGTCTATACCTCGGCGTGAAGGAGGTGTGTTGGAAGTCCCACATCGACTAGAGATAAGGCCAAATTAAAATATATAAGTGAGGTGCAAACCTCACCCTACAAGCCGGTTTTGTGGGGTTGAGTTAGGCTTAAACCCACCTTCTAATAGTGATCTCTGTAACCTACAAATACTATGCAAATGGTGAATATGGTTATCAAGAAATACAATCAAACCTTTATGCACCAACATGACAACATGAGTTGTTCCAACTAAAAGAATCAAACACAACCGATAAAATAAAAGTCTAAGGTCATTAAAATTTACCGGCATTCATTTCAAGAAAAGAGAATTTTTACTTAGGCTATATCCATAGTTGACATGTGATCTCAGCCTATTTGTCATCCCTAGGATTGGATATATAGAGCACGTGGTGATAGGACTACATGAGGCTATGTATGATAGACTTTATTTAATATTGCAATGGGAAAGTCATGAGATCAGATAAAATGAAAGCTGTGCAAGAGATTACACAGGCTCTCAAAGACTTTAGATAGTTGATACCATGTCAGAAAAACTATTTCTGATATTTTTCATAGAGGAGCAATTGCTCTTAAATAAAATACAAAGACATAACAATCTAAAATATTAATTTATGATATAATCTATCCCTACAAATCAAGATCATTGATCCTGAACAAGAAATATAAAATATATTGTCAACCTATTAATCCTCCTAACTATCCTCTTAAATATGGAATGCAATTAAATCTTCTAATTATGTAATAAAAACTGTACAGGGAAATATTAACTGCGGCGTAAATCATGGGATTCTGACAGGAATCAACACTATTTTCAGACATGAACAAAGAAAAGTAAATCTGAACTTCTCTAATTTCACCAATCATACAATAAAAGATACAAAGGAGCACTCTCCTTGCCACTGAATTATTCCATTTACAAAATTCAATTCTCTGAAACCGAACTCCCCCCACCAACCCCCCTTTTCCCCCTGGACTTTCTATAAAAGGAGACCTAACTGCTGGCGAACACTATGCTGTAAAAACTACCTAACAACTGCATTTCTAGTTATTGTTTTTAAACATCTTGCTGTAATAAACTTGCACTCTTGTCTTACTGACAACATGTTTATATGCTTCCCAACACATTAACTACTAGTGTCTACCCCATAAATAGACTACCCACTGTCTACCTTAATTTTTATACCAAAATGGAGTTGTTGAACATAAACACCCCACATTGTGGAACTTGGTCTCACCCTCCTAGCTCAAGCATCATTACCCCTTAAAGTTTTGGGACCATGCATTGACTACTAATGTCTACCTCATAAATAGACTACTCACTTCCTACCTTAATTTTGATATCCCTAACCCTAAATTGTTTGCTTAAAATCCTGATTATACTTTTTTTATGGATTTTTACTATGCCTATTTTACTCCTGAGAATGCATTTTCCTAAGGTACTCTATTTCCAACAAAGGATACAAGTGTCTAGCCTCCGATGGTTAATATTTACAAAGATATTATATTTAATGAGCTAAGATTTCCCTATCTCCATATTTCAAAGTCTATTTTCCACTTTTCTAAACTCAGTCAATTCCCATTCCCTCACTGTATCACCAAAATGTCCTCCTTCATCTTGTCAACCCTCTTAATCTAGTTTCTTCTCCTGCCTATTCTCCCTTCCCTCCCCCTAGTTCCTGTCACTCATTCAATGTCTGTCCAACCTATGCAAAGGGCTAAATTTGGTTTTGTAAAGCCTAAGATTCGTCCTAGTGTTCTACGCACCCATATGGAACCAAAAAGCCCCGAAATCCTACTTGGTTGGAACTTGGAAGCAATAAAAGTTGAATATAATGCTTTAATTGGCAATGGCACCTGGCCTTTGGTTAAGTTACCTCCTCACAACAATCTCACTGGTTGATGTTGAAGATTCCACTCCCACATCATTCAAAGCATGATAGTCAACATCATGTTCCAACTACAACAATTGAACGACTCTACATTTCTGTCATGTCACGGCAAGTTCATTCATGTTCTGAATCACTGCTGAGCAGAATAGGTAGAATCGCCATGCAGAATCATAAATGTAATTTTAGGTACTGTGTATTATATTCAGGAATCAAAAATTTAGATATATAGGAAAAACTGTCAATTAGATAATAAATGCAGAAAGGAAAATACTTGAGAATTAAACTGTAAAATAATTCTAGAGGGCTTAATTGATCCCTCTTATAATCTTCTATTTATAAAAATAAATTGATACAAGAGTACATGATAATTAGAGTAACCTTAGACACAATATAATCATGATAGGGTAACCTAGACACAATATACTCATGATAAATAGGATAATCCTAGACACAATATAATCATGATAAATAGGATAATCTTAGACATAATATAAATGATAAATAGGGTAACCCTAGACATAATATAACCATGATAAATAAGGTAAATATTCTAAAAAAAATAAATAAGAAAGGATAGATTTGATTTTGACCACAAAAAATCAAATCAGAATTACCTTTGGACACTAATTATTTCGAATAAGATCAAATTAGAATAATCTGATTAATTATTCAATCTTCTAGAAAATAAAATTCAGTTGTCAACTAATTCCTAATACAGAGATACAGGTGCCAACAGTAGAAATAGTAGAATCAGAGAGTTTCCTGAGTTTGTGTGGATCATCTTTTTATGTGCCAACTTTCAGCACTGGGTCAAGTTTCACTTCTTTTTTTCATTTTGAGCCTCTACAAACCTACTAAGCCCATGATCCCTGGAGGGATCAAGGTATGCAGAACCCAAGTGAAACAACTGGGCCAAATGACCAATCAGAGTAAACCTAAAGAACAAGGGGCTGAGCTATTCTTGCTGGTTGAAATAGGAACCTATGATTATCAAGCATGTCCTTGAAGTCAACCAATATGACATTATAATAATTAGCAAAATGAAAGTTTATTTTACTCTAATAACCACAGCAAACTCTATCAATTGACCACAGAAATCCATAGAGACCACTGGCTTTGAGTGAGTATTGTACTAACCCAGATATAAAGCGACGTTTCCTGGATCGAGCTTGAGTTGGGCCCTGAACTTCCTCCACGATGCACTGTGCAGATCAAGATTAATTAGCAACAATTATTCATAAAACGGTAACATGGCAAGTAAACAACAAAGTAATGAAACCTTTAAAAGGTGAAAAAAGTATAGAATACTATTTAGTTGTTGCACTCACCACTGAATAACCATTTTGAGTTAGATCATCTAAAGTTTGTCGAAGATTCTATGACAAACAAAAGAAGAAAGTTGTTATATATATAAGAAAGTCAGCAAAATATTTCATATATATTTAAAATCCATGAGAAAATAACATAGTAAAATGTCAATACCATAACAGGACAACCAGCCCTTGGAACACAATCTGATTGGAGACCACCACAGGGATTTAAACCAGCATATTCAACAAGCACACAAGCATCTATTCCCCAAGCTTCATAGAATTCCCCAACCTTAGCAGTAATTAGAAAATATATGAATTAATACATGACACAAACAGAATATTTACTTCATGAGGGATAGAAATGGAATACTACAAAACCAACGAAGAGAAAACAGAAATTTTATCAAGAATTGGGAAGGGGAAATGCATATTTAGTCCTAGTATTTTCAGTGAAACATGGACAAGGTCTTTATACTTTCGTATCAATAAACAAAGTCCTCGAACTACAAAAAAAAAATGTGAATTTAATCCCTCATTTCTTATAATGTATAATGTTTCCTAAATTTACGAGGGACTAAATGCATCTAAATTTGAGGACTAAATTCATCAACACAAAGGTACATAGATTAAACCATGTTTAACCAAAAGTATAGCCACTAAAAACACATTATTCCCAATAAATAATCATGCTCCCTTCAAACTAAATTTATAAGACCACCAATACTAAATTCTCAATGAATGGCATAACTATTACTTACTCTGCAGAGTAATACTTGACGTGGAAATTTTGACTTGAACTGCAACATTTCCCAGTTGAGTGTTCCTTCCTTTACACTAAACACGGAGATTCATCATAACACCATTCCTCAGATTACAAAAATAAGGGAGTTCAAATGTGTTTGAACAATAGCCTATAATGCTAAGAATAAAGGATTATTATAGACAGTCATATATGCATTCTTGATGACATTGGTTCAATAGTTGTGTTCTTGAATCTGAACAAAAGAACATTGCAACAGAAGAACGGACTTTCTGCTGAATTTATGGGAGCTATTCATGCCATTAAGTATGCAAGAAGTGTCAGATTTAGAAGTCTCTGGTTGGAATGTGATTCCTATCTTCAATAGGTTGTACCATGGCCTATTAGAGGGCGTTGGAGAAAATGTGTAAAGTTTTATCGTGGTATTGAGTTTAAGGTGTCCCATATTTTTCGAAAAGGAAATCATTGTGCAGATAAGTTAGCCACCTTAGACCTATCAACCAGAGAGGGGATTAAATGTTATATGACTATGCCAACTTTTATAACTTTGAACTTCTTTCATAATAAATGTATTCTTCCCATGTATAGGGAAGTTTAGCTCATGGATTGCCTTATAGCTAACTAGCTTGTTCTTTGGTCATGGGTTTTGGTTTGGTCCCTCCATGAGTTTTGTGTTTCTATTTTTCTCATTTTTAATGATATCTTTGTAAACTTATATAAGAGTAAGGGAAATAAATATTTTTATTAAGAATTGAACAGAAGTGAAGAATAATGCCAAACGATATACATAAAGTCCTATGGAATTTGTTGGAATTGTAGTCAAGATCACATGACAATCATGGAATAGTGTGACTCCTCCCTTTAGCACACCTTGTTTGATTCAATGCACACATAAGATCATGCCAGAGTGGACGATCATGAGATCACGGATGAAGATTGTGAAAGCATTTCGATAGAAAATCAACTGAAATGTAGATGTGGATAGACAATCTAGTCAAAGGTTGGTTGGAAAATTGATATACTTGTCACACACTAGACTCGACATTGCCTATGTTGTAGGGGTTGTAAGTCAATTCTTGTATAATCCAAAGGAGACCCGATTCAAAGGTGTTTATCACATTCTACAATACTTGAAGGAAATCATGGAAAAGGAATTATATTTACAAAAGGGAACGAGATGTGATCTTAGAAGCCTACAAAGATGCTAACTATACAGGTTCAATAGACAACAAAAGATCTACCTTTGGATATCACACTTCTCTTATAGAAATTTTGGCAACTTGGGGGAACAATAAACAAAAAGGTTGTTGTGAGATCAAGTGCGGAGGTAAGTTTAGAACAATGACATTAGGGATTTGTGAAATACTATGGTTAAAGAAAATTTTAGAAGACCTGAAGATTGATCTAAAGTTGAAGTAGATTGACACTTATAGGAAAAATTCGATAATAAGACAATATGTACACCATTTGTATCCTCTAGAAATTAACTTGCAGAGGAATTAAAAATAGGAGCTAAGTGGTGCTACATTCCAGTCTATTATTAAAAAGTTGGGAATGGATGACATCCACTCACTAACTTGATGGGCGAGTGTGAGAATCCCTTGATTTATATTGCAGATAATATTTCCCTGTACACTTTTAATTACATAATTAGGAGATTTAATTACATTCCACAATTAAGAGTATAATTTGGAGGATTAATAGGTTATATTTATTGTACAAGATCATTGGTTTTGATTTATAGGGATAGATTATATTCATCATTCGTACATGAACTAAACTGAAGAATGATTCAGAGAAATTGAACTGAAAATGAACTGATATCTAATTATCTCATCACACATAAAAATAGGAGTACCAATCATAAACTAGGATGTTCCATTATTAAGTCTTTGAATTCTATTTAAGAACAATTGCTCCTCTATGAATAACGAAACAACAATTGATGTTTTCGTATTGTTTTGTTATAAAAAAAACAAAAGAAATGCATAAAGTAGTAATTTTAATTTCATTAGTGCGCACTCACCTTCCATTTTTCAATTTGGAATCCAGGCCAAGCAAATTAGAAAATTCAAGTTTTTCAATTAGTTGGATAGTTGAAAACTTTTTGCACATTTGCAACCTCTGCCATAATTTGAGAAGGAAATAAAAGTCAAAATGAAGTTTTATTGTAAATAAAACTTTATAAACAGACTAACAAAGTTCAGGAACAGTTATTTTTGCTTTAACCAAATGCAAAAAAGAGTAGATAGACCTACCTCCTTCCACCACAATATGTGAGGAAGATCTTTATCATCTAAACCGTTCTTTGATACTTTTGGCTTCTTGGTGGTCCTACTACTCCCCCTTGAAACCTTGTTTTCCATATAACCCGATACATTCTTTACACATCTATTTACTCTGTTCAATAAGAAGTTTCACATTTTACATGTCATACAACAAAAAACTAGATATTTACATAATAAGAATTTCACCAAGTCAAGCAAATATAAGATCATCGTTTATGCTGGTGATGCAACCTTTCTCCAATCAACACTTAGTTCCTTGGTGTTTTAAGAATCATTTGAAGAATATGTTTTATCAACCTAAGAGAATTAGATTTCATGTGTCTCAAACATATAGGGAAAGAGGGAAACTATTATGTTGATGAATAGGCTTCCTTTAGGGTTAGACACAGATGTACTAGGTGGTGGGATCTTATTCCTGTTTTTGTTCAGTTTGATCTCTATAAGAATAGATGGAATCTACCTAATTATAGGTTTTTTATTCAGTGGCTTTCGGTATAGTCCCTCATTCAATTATATTTTTTTATTTTTCTATTGTACTTGGATATGCTGCAAACGATTAACATAACATGGAGTGTCCACCTAGTTGGCATTGCAAATTCAATAGTGATTTCTTATATACCTTATTTGCTTCACACTTTGCACAATAACATAAAAAGCAAGAAGGATGTAGCTAGAATGAACCCAAGGTCCAAAACCACTATTAGCATCAATAACTCTTGCTAACTCATGAGATGTTGTTCAAACACCAAAATCTCACACGAGATCTTTATGACTTTTACCATGTCTCTAAACTAGAACTCAATAGAAGACTGCTTGCGTTAGTTTTACACCTTCATACGAAATTTAAAAAACCAAAAAAGAAAAATGTTAAATTCGATTTCACCATGGCACTCGCTATAAAGCCATACACCATCCTTTTTACAAATTTTCAAGTACAAATTTTCAAGTAAAGATGAATGATATTCATAAAACCTAATAACTACCCCCTTGTCCCAATGCAATTGAAGCTATTTTCACAAATTAAGAATAACAATAAATATATCACTCATTGAAACAATTTTACTCAAATCATCTTATCCTCTCAATAAATACATTACTTTTATAAGCAAATATAAACATTCTCCTTATGAACATTTGGGGGAGAATAGAAATTAAAATAATAATGGGTGAGTTTATGTATTTTTGTTTTTGTTTGTCTGTCTAGCATGTTTATTTAAAAAATAAGCACTTCTCTACATTTTAAGAACCAAATTATTAAGATAGTATAATTTAAACCTAACACAACCTCATTTATATATTGTAATTTGTCACTATTTCTAATCGACGTCAAATCTCCAACACACTTCCTGACGCAATGAACTTCATGAGTGTGGAATTAGATATTTGTGGGTGATAGTCCTAAAGCGGTGGCATAATTGTACAAATGAACTTCACTAGGTTTTGCTCTAAATGGCTTACTTACCACTTTAAGATAGTGAAATTTAAATCTAACTCAGTTTCACTTATATATTATGATGTTGTCTTATTCTTAATGGATACGAGATCTCCAACACAAATATTAGGTGAGTTTGTTTGTAGTATTCTTTAAAAAAAAAAACTTACTCAATAAAATAAAAGCTTTATGCTTTTGTCATCCAACGGTCTGTTCTGCTTATTAATACAAATAAGCAATTTTATGCTTATTTTAATAAGTAAATTGTATTTGCTTCTCAAATTACTGATTATTTTAAAATTGTTTATTTCAAAAATATTTATTCTAATTTTAAACAAACTGGCAACATCTATTTTCTTAAATGGGCTTTTTTTTTCTCAAATTGCTTATTTCAAAAACACTTACTTTACCTTAACCAAACACTATTTAATCGAAAACTTAAAATATCTATCACATTAGAATCTTTCTCTTACGGGTAAAACTGGAATCACTTTTAGACCGAGATCAAGGAAGTATAAAAGTCAGTTTTCAACAAAAAAGGTTTCTGCAAGAACTAAATAATATAGTTTTTTGTTGTAGCCATGCGATGTATCACTGGTTTGATGAATGATTAATCTTTACTGAAGAATAAAGAATACAAGTGAGTTCATAAACATAATTTGTATTGGTTAAAGTGAGTGTCACACCTAATCACGTTTCGAGACACATATTTGTAGATAATACAATGTTAAAGCACCAAATAATCTGATAAAATACTAAATACAAATTCTATATGACAAAATATGAAACGAAAAACACAAGAAAATATTACCGGAGGAAGCGAGAGGGAACACATGAAATGAAAATGGGAAATGGCGAATGAGAGAAGTGCAAAAGAGAGCGGCAACGAGGCAGGAAAACGGCGACGTTTCTAGTGACTACTCTGTACATTGCGGTGAAGGGTAGAGAGAGAGTGCAAGCACAGTGAGTTCCCGCCACAGACACGAAGGGAAGGGTTTTAACTAAAAAGAAAAGAGGAAACCAAAACGATATTTAGAACGCCACCGCGTCTCAACGAGTGTTTGTCGTCTTTTTCAAAAGTAAATGATTTTTCTTTTTAAATTGGCCATTTAAAATAACTTTTTATTTAAATAAATCTTGATTTCTTGCCATGGATTTCAAATATTCTAAAAAAAATTCAAATGTACAGTATTTAAATTATCTATGATCAAATTCTTCTCATTTTTTAAATATTTGAAAAGTAATTAAGATATTTTATATTTGAATTTTGTTTGTTTTGATTAAACAATTTAATTTTTCTTTTAAATAAAATTTTATTTTAAAAATATTTGAATAACACAAGTTCTTCTTGCCCTTTAATTCCAACTTACTGGTTTTAATCCTTAGTTTTTGTCAATCTATTTTAATTTTTAGTCTGGGTCTAATCGTCTTGATATTTAATTTAGATAAATTTATTTTGAATTTGAATATATATTAATTTGTCTTGATCTTTCATTTAGGTTTAGTCATCTCAACTTTCTTCTTAACTTATTTTTTGACTTTCAACCTAGTTGATTTTTCTTGACTTTCAATTTGATTAAATTATCTCAACTTTCAGCATATGCTGAATTAGTCTGACTTTCATGTTGACTCAACTTGACTTTTAATT
This sequence comes from Vigna nakashimae, assembly GCA_034642375.1. Lineage (NCBI taxonomy): Eukaryota > Viridiplantae > Streptophyta > Magnoliopsida > Fabales > Fabaceae > Vigna > Vigna nakashimae. Next base: position 50,443,591 of record CM067765.1, on the reverse strand, counting down.
CAATCCACCCATATTAACTTTTAACTTTAGTTATTTTGTCTCAAAATTGTCATAACTAAATCCATTCAACTTTCGAATCCAAATAAACTCGAATTAAACTTTTAACTCAAGTTGACATAGTTGAACTTTAAACTCAAACCTACTTGATTGAACTTTTAGTGTAAGTTAACTCGACTAAACTTTCAATTTAGATCGAGTCACCATTGCTTTCGTAAGTAGAGTGAGAAAATTTTAAAATTCACTCACCTTTCAAAATTCATTTATTTTATTGATTTGAAATACTTTTCAAAATTATTTTAATTTAATTTTCTTTATAATTACTAATTAAACTAGTGAAAAAATATGTTACATGTGCTCGGTATTTTTTGAATAAAAAAATTATAATTATAAAAATAAAATAAAAAAATCATTTTTATAATTTAATTACAAATAGTTTTAATTTATTTAATAGATGATTTTTATTTATTTAATTTAGAAAAATGGTTAAATTTAAAAATCAATTAAATTCAAATAAAATGGTAACTTGAAAAATAAAAGTGAAAAGAACCAACGAAAAAATTTGTATATATAAGTCATTTTAGTGTAAAAGAATTTAAATTCTTCAAGTAAATAAAATGTCATTTTAAATTATCTCGTCCAAACTCAGCATTAACAATGTTGATCCGATATGGCAGCATTTTGACAGCCTCGATTCTTGGTGAAAACAAGTTTTGTTCAAGATTTACTCACCTTTAAAGTCGATCTATACTAATTAATGTGGAACCAAGTCTAGAAGCACTAAAATGTAAAAATAAATAGGTTGTGTATCAGTGAAAGGGGAATGAATTGACGAAAAACTTATTTCAAAAGCAAAAATATCCTCTTAAAAAGAAAACTTCATCACTCGCTTAAGAGACTATTTTAGGAGAAAATAATAAATGCTTAAGTATTAAAAAACTTAAATTACAATATAAGGCCTTATTCACCTTGAGTGGATTTGAGGGAGAGTAATTGAGGGAATTTGAGAGGATTTGAAAATAAATTTTTTTGTTGATTATTTGAGTGAATTTGGAGGTAAATGAGATTGAATTTGGAATTAAATTTTTTTAATCTGTCACGTCAATCAAATCCTACACTAATTCTCACAAACTTTACTTTCAAATTCATTCTCACTTACCTCCAAATTGACTCAAATAAACAACAAAAAAAATTATTTTTAAATCCTCTCAAATCCCCTCAATTACTCTTCCTCAAATCCACTCAAGTGAACAAGGCCTAAAAGAGATGAACGAGTGAATAGAAGTAAAAAAGTATATGAAAAAAAAATGTAATGACTAATAGAATAAGTAAATATTTATAATATTTTAGAGGATCGATAATAAGTGGGACATACATAAGTGTAAAAAACGTTATTATTTGTTGTGAGGCTACGAACAAAGTAAAGTTTATCGTAAATTGTGTCATGTGAGATACTTTGAAAAATTATACATTCCACACTCCAAATGTATTATTATGCTTGGGTTAATAGCATGTGTAAAATTTGTATGAAATATTAATATTTTTAAAATTATGGAAAATTGGTATTTATGATAATATAAATAAAATATAGTTTATAATAAACTAAATTCAATTAATATATTTGTTATTATATTTTAAGTTTATTTTATTTGTTGTTATAGTATGTGTTCACGTAAACTTCTAAATATTGTAATAACAGAGAAAGTATACTAACTCTATATTATTTTTATTCTCATACTCATAATATATTATTTATTGACTTGACTATCAAAATATTAGTGAGTGAACTTAGATTAATATGACAAAATTATGATAAGAACATGGTGTCCACCATAGAATGAGATAAAATTTATCAAACTTTTACATTTTATACTATTATCACCTTGCGTAAAAGATATTTAATCACAATCAGTAATAATCTTGTTCGTAGTATAATGAACATTTATGATCAAAATTTTGCAAAGCATTTAAGGAGTGTTAGTTTCATACTCCATCTATTTTCTACATTAAATTTATTTTTTTTATGATGAGTATTTTATTAAAAAAATTACGGATATATAATTGTGTCAATCAAAGTGCAATCAAATACCAACCACATGCGAAGCTTTTAAACCAATTTGTGCACCGATCAAAGTTCAAAAGGCAATTATGTAAGGAATCGTAATTTAAAAAATAAAAAAAAAATAAAAAAAAAAAAACAAGGGAGGAAGCAACGAGCGCTGCCACAAGGGACAGCAAACGTTGCTTCCCTTTAAAACCAAAAGAAAAAGAAAACAAGAAAAGGAAAGAGAAGAAGAGGGGAAGAGGGACGAGTTTGGGAGGTTAAGAGGGGGCTATGGGTTCTGCTGAGGGAGTGAAATCATTGCTGCCAAATTGAGAGGGGAGAAGTGGGAGCTGCTGTTGAAGAGTTGCTGGAAATTTTCGTGAGAGAAAGAGAGGAAGCTTGCTGCAGAGTTGGAAGAAGTGAGGCAGAGGTCGTCCGGAGTTGCAGCTGCAAGATTGAGGAAGACCCACGGATTCAAGGGGGCTGGGTTTTGATTTTCCGGAAGAGTGAAGTGTTGGGTACTGCATCCAGAGGTGAAGTTTAGAGCTTTGGAGTTCGAAGGAATTTCTGCATTCAAGTTTGGCTAGGAGGTCTTCAAGAGGTAAGGGGAGCTAGATATATTTCTTTGATTGTTGAATTTTGTTACGCTTGGTGCAAATCTGGGAGATTTTGGAGATGAAAATGGTTTTTTTTACGTTTCTGGAATTCTGCAGAAATTCTGCAGAACCGTTAGTCCCAAAATTTTCTGAACGTTTAGTTGGTGACCTGTGTTCACCTGACTGAGTACCTGCGTTGGACTTTCTGTACAAATTGGCCATTTCTCTCGGGTAATCGTTTACAGGGGTCCTGTAAACGATTACTAGCCCGAACGTTCGTCCAAATTAGACAAATTTCTGAACGTTCGGTTATTTTCTGAACGTTCGCCCAAATTAGCCAGATTTCTGAACGTTCGGTATTTTCTGAACGTTCGCCCACAGTAGCTAAATTTTGTGCGTTCGGTTTTTGTTATGAGCGTTCGACCCAATCAGCCAAATTTAGTCGTTCGTCCTCGATATGGATTCTTAGGTTTCAAATTTAAAGGTTCGGTTTTAGTGAATTAATGAGCGTTCGGTCTTGTCTTGGTTAATCTTTGAGCGCTCGTCAAAAAGTGTTGAAATTGGTGTTCGGTAGTTAAGCATTCGGCCTGATTAATTGATCTTGAGCGTTCGGCCTAATATCTAATAATGTCCGTTCTTATAGTATTCAGGAATTAAGTGTTCGGCAGAGAGCGTTCGGTCAGTTTTTGTTAACGTCCGTCCAAATAGCATAGTGGTGTTCGGCAATGGTGTTCAATCTGTTCTAAGACGCTCGACCAGTATTTTAGGCGTTCGGCAAAGTGATCTAGGTGTTCAACGAAGATTCTAAACGTCCATCCAAATAGCTTGCAGTTAAGTGGATTTCGATCTTAGCGTTCGGACTGATAGTGTAGGATTTAATAACGTCCGTCCAAATAGCGTTCGGCCTGTGTATCAATCTTAGCGTTCGTTCTTAAAGTGCTCTCGGTGAAATAGCGTTCGTCCTAAGTATCAATCTCAGCGTTCGACCTAATGGTGTGATCAGTAAAATAGCGTTCGGCCTGTTAGTAAATAGCGTTCGGCCTATTGATTGGTAACTAGCGTTCGTCCGATGTTTGGCAATTAGCGTTCGTCCATTTGGCAATTAGTGTTCGTCTGTGGTGTTCACTTAATAGCGTTCGTCCTGGGTGGTGAATAGTGCTCGTCCAAATAGTATTTTTCAAATAAGTTGGATTCCAAGTTCCTTTGCTCTTGGGTTGAATTATGTGTACCAATGGTTGGAATATTGTCTGTGACGTGATGTATTTGAAAATATGTGAATGTATGAAATATGTTGGATTTGTTGTGATAATATGATGGTATCTGAATATTCATAATTGTGGTTAAGTTTCAAAGTAACAATATGATTCATGGACGTAATTCCATGATCCTCAAGGAGAGGATACATGGTGGTGTTTGGGGGGGGGGGGTTGTATAGAATGATTACATGGTAGCTCAGTCTTGGGGGTCATCCTGAAGCTCCAATGGTCTTTCTTCTCATGTAGAGAGGATTGAACCATGTGGTGAGGAGTAGCAGGAGGTCCTAGTCTTGGGTGCTTCCACATGACCCAAGGTGAGTGATAACGGATTAACCTCGTGATTGTGGCCGGGCGGGAGTGCCCCAAAGTTTCACCAGGCGGTAGTGCCAGGGCGGTAGTGCCTAAGTTTCATAAAGCCACCACGGGTGCAAGACCCGCCATAGCTCGGTAATCATTCTAGTCCGGACGAGTCGGGGTATAAAGTAACAAGTTTTGTGATGTCAGTTTACCATGTTTGGATGAATTTTTACATGTAATGGAAGTATGTGAAATATAGATCAATGAGTATGCTTTAATTGTTATTTTATATGAACCTATGAATGATTTCATGAATTAATTGTGCTAGGAGATAACATGCTTTTTATATCTAGCTCACCCTTGCATTGTTTGTGTTGTGTGCCAATTTGGATTATGTTATTCGGCGATGATCATCCACTTGGATGGGAGCAGATGTCGTCGAAGAGAGTTTCCCTTGGAGCAGGAGCTGGAGGTTGCTGATGTTGCAGAGTAATCTTCTTAGAAGTTTCCTGATTGATCACTTGTAGCGATCAATCCTTTCAAGCTGTTCAAGTTTAAATTTTCGCTCATTTTATCTGGATGATTGTAATTTAACAATTAAATTACACGTCATAGTCTGACTGTTCTCTATATTTGAATGTTGACGTCTTTATTATATAATATTGGTTATTATATAATTGGGATGTTACATTAATGGTATCAGAGCAGTTCGTCCTTAGGATGACCTTTGTGTTGTGGGTTTGCCGTGTCTTCTCTGTGAAGACTTAAGTGTAGATGGTATGATTTACCATTTCTTTCAAGTCTATATAGTAAGGTGTGTATCTAACTGGAAGTTTTAAGAACAGAAAACGTCTTAATAAGAGTAATGAGGGTGCACACTCATGACTTTTACCATAGATGGTTTTCCTTTCTTAAATCTGAAGGTTTGAGGTAAGAATGAGTTAGAGTTTTAGTGTTGTTTCTTATAGTAATTCCTGTATTGCTCTGGCTTTTGTGGTAATGTATTATGCTCGATAGTAGTAGAGGAATGCATATTCAAGGGCAACTTGAGTCGTATACCTTTATTGGATTTGGTGTAAGCCTTTGAGACGAGTTCTTGTCTCGAAGATAGGAGTCAGAAGACTAAAAGTTAAGCTTCGGAGGACGAGTGAAGATATTGGAGTTTAGAAGTAATGTTATGGGTGAAGAAAATTTCAAGAAAACAAAGTCAGAAGATCTTATATCGTACGTTCGCAAGAAGTTCAGAGATTAGATTTAGAGAAGTTTTGGATAAGCATGGTTATAACAAGGTTTGAAAAATGAATTGGGTTTAGTATATCAGTGACGTCAGCAGTCATAAGAAAGGGAAGTGTGGGTGAGAAAGGGAGTGACGTTGTTTGACTCGGGAGCGACACATTCTTTTGTGTCTAAGGCTTGTGTGGAGAGGCTTGGTTTAGTTGTTAGAGAGCTTCCGTGTGGTCTGGTGGTGTCTACACCAGCAGCTGGGTTAGTTAGAACATCTGATGTGTGCTCTAGATGTCCTATTGAGGTGGAGGGACGCAGGTTCAAAGTGAACCTTATTTGCTTACCTCTGCAGGGGCTAGAGGTAATTCTGGGAATGGATTGGTTAGCAGCCAATCATATTCTTTTAGATTGTTGTGGTAAGAAGCAAATATTTTCCAAAGAAGATGAAGACTTGTCGTTATCACTCGGCGCATCGAAGCAAGACATCTTCGAGGGTGCCAGTTGTTTCCTAATCATGTTCCATAAGGATGGGACTCCCAATGTAAACTTTTCAGCTCTTGTGAACCAGAGTGTAGACCTTCTGGTTGTGAATGACTTCATGGATGTTTTCCCTGAAGAAGTTCCTGGTTTACCTCCTCCGCGAGAAGTAGAGTTCTCTATTGATTTGGTCGCAGGAGCAGGACCAGTATCCATAGCCCCTTATCGGATGGCACCAGCTGAGTTGGCTGAGTTGAAGAAGCAGATTGAAGAATTGTTAGAGAAACAGTTTATCCGGCCGAGTGCTTCGCCGTGGGGTGCGCCAGTGTTGCTAGTAAAGAAGAAGGATGGTAGCTCAAGGTTGTGCGTTGACTATCGACAGCTGAATAAGTTGACGATCAAGAACAAGTATCCATTGCCAAGGATTGATGATCTGATGGATCAATTACATGGAGCTACAGTATTTTCCAAGATTGATTTGAGGTCGGGTTACCATCAAATTTTAGTAAAGGCCGATGATGTGCAAAAGACGGCATTCAGGTCCAGGTATGGCCACTATGAGTATGTAGTTATGCCTTTTGGTGTGACTAATACTCCAGCCATCTTCATGGACTATATGAATCAAATTTTTAGACCCTTCTTGGACAAGTTTGTGGTGGCGTTTATAGATGACATACTTGTCTATTCTAAAACTCGGGAAGAACATGAAGATCACCTTAGGGCAGTACTTGAAGTGCTGAGAGAAAGAAGATTGTATGCCAAGCTGTCCAAGTGTGAGTTTTGGATGAAAGAAGTTCCTTTTCTTGGGCATGTGAATTCAGCTGGAGGAATTGCTGTTGATCCCACTAAGGTGCAAGCAGTACTTCAGTGGGAGAGATCTAAGACTGTTACAGAAGTCAGGAGCTTTGTGGGTCTAGCGGGCTACTATCGGCATTTTATTGAAAGCTTTTCACGGATTGTGGCGCCGTTGACACAACTGACTAGGAAGGATCAACCTTTTGTTTGGACAGACCGTTGTGAGACTAGCTTCCAAGAGCTAAAGAAAAGATTGACTAGTGCACCAGTTTTTGGTTATCCCTGACACGAGTAAACTTTTTGAGGTTTTCTGTGATGACTCTCATCAGGGATTAGGGTGTGTACTGATGCAGGAGAAGAAAGGTTTTAGAACAGATGATAAAGGGTGGTTGTAGTATAAGTTGCTAAAGAGGGTATCGAGAATAATCAGAGAAGTTTGGGTTGGTTGAGATGTTTAGAGTTATGAAGTTGCATGTTGTGATAAAGTTAAATTTTCTTTGGGTATGGTTTTATGGTGATGTTTAGTGTTCGGCTGAGTTTGATCAAGAGAGAAGTGGATATTGAATGATGGAATGCGGAAGGCAGTAAGTTAGTAAGTTCAGATAAGGTCAGAGGATTGGTATTATTGGTTAAGAGTATCTTGAGGTCTAGAGGATTAAAGATAGGGTTTGTATTTTGACGACTCCGAGTTGAAGAGGACAATCCTTGAAGAAGAAGGTTTTAAGTTAATTTGGACGGGATGAGTACAAGAAGAAGTATGAGTGATGTGGCGTTTGTGGAGTTAATATAAGAGCTCAAGTTTGAAGTTTATATGGAGTGGTTCCTTAACCAGGAAGGAGAACGAAGGTGGTGCATCAAGTGTAGTTGAGCGAAAGATCGAAGCAAGTGTTATGAGAATTCAAGATGTCTGCAAATTGTAAATGAAGAAGAGATGATGTTGTTCTTTCGTAAGTTTGAGGTGTGATTCAAGGGAAGGGTTTTGATTGGTTTTCTGCAACAAGTATGGGATTTTATGACTTGAAGAAGTGGAATTCACTTTGGAGTGGGGTCTTAGGCAACATCCGCGTCCGAAATTTTTGGGTAGTTCCTGTTTAAGTCGTGTAGTGCAAGAGGAAGATGGAGGTTGAGTTAGAGCAATAATATTTGGACTCAATATAATCATAAGGAGAACTACAAGGTTGAGGAATCGCAAAAAGAGAAGTAGAGGACATGTTGGCATAGTCTAGTATAAGTTTTGACAATCAGGAGTGATTTCAGGCATGGTCGTTTTGTGGAGTAGAAAGCAGTGTTGAGGAAATGGAATGAGAAGGCTATTATGCAAAGGGAGAGTTCTCAGAGTTTTGGTAAGGTCATAAAAGTTCTGAGAAAGGTTCATCGAGGGTGATCTTTTGCTGGTTTCAGTTATCATGAAGGAAGTGTCATTTTAAGTAAATTGGTGAGTGAGGAAGTATGAGGAGCAGAGTAGCGCAGCAGATGATGCTGAGCATGTTATTGTCAGTAATAGGTGCATGAAGAACTTTCAAATTTGTGGATTAGTAGTTTGTGAGGGACGAGTTTTTTTGAAACAATATTGGTGTTGTCATATGAGCATGAGTTAGGAGTGTTTAGTAATCTTCAGGAATCAGAAGTGAGTTTAGGTGTGAAAGAAACATGTATCAGGCAAGGAAGATAAGTGAGCCTTCGGTTGCAAGCTACAGGATCAACTTTAAAGAGAAAAGTATTAATGACTTTGGAATGGGAAGAGTAGGTCAATGGGCGAAGGAGACTATTTGAGCTGTGGTTTTGAGTTATAGTGGCAATCTAGAGGTAAGGTTATGTTAACAGATGGTTTGAACAAAGAGAAAATTTTTCGACTTGTTTCGTTAAGCCAAATTTTCGAGGACGAAAATTTTTGTTGTTGGGGAGAATGTAAGGAATCGTAATTTAAAAAAAAAAAAAAAAAAAAAAAAAACAACGGAGGAAGCAACGAGCGCTGCCACAAGGGACAGCAAACGTTGCTTCCCTTTAAAACCAAAAGAAAAAGAAAACAAGAAAAGGAAAGAGAAGAAGAGGGGAAGAGGGACGAGTTTGGGAGGTTAAGAGGGGGCTATGGGTTCTGCTGAGGGAGTGAAATCATTGCTCCCAAATTGAGAGGGGAGAAGTGGGAGCTGCTGTTGAAGAGTTGCTGGAAATTTTCGTGAGAGAAAGAGAGGAAGCTTGCTGCAGAGTTGGGAGAAGTGAGGCAGAGGTCGTCCGGAGTTGCAGCTGCAAGATTGAGGAAGACCCACGGATTCAAGGGGGCTGGGTTTTGATTTTCCGGAAGAGTGAAGTGTTGGGTACTGCATCCAGAGGTGAAGTTTAGAGCTTTGGAGTTAGAAGGAATTTCTGCATTCAAGTTTGGCTAGGAGGTCTTCAAGAGGTAAGGGGAGCTAGATATATTTCTTTGATTGTTGAATTTTGTTACGCTTGGTGCAAATCTGGGAGATTTTGGAGATGAAAATGGTTTTTTTTACGTTTCTGGAATTCTGCAGAAATTCTGCAGAACCGTTAGTCCCAAAATTTTCTGAACGTTTAGTTGGTGACCTGTGTTCACCTGACTGAGTACCTGCGTTGGACTTTCTGTACAAATTGGCCATTTCTCTCGGGTAATCGTTTACAGGGGTCCTGTAAACGATTACTAGCCCGAACGTTCGTCCAAATTAGACAAATTTCTGAACGTTCGGTTATTTTCTGAACGTTCGCCCAAATTAGCCAGATTTCTGAACGTTCGGTATTTTCTGAACGTTCGCCCACAGTAGCTAAATTTTGTGCGTTCGGTTTTTGTTATGAGCGTTCGACCCAATCAGCCAAATTTAGTCGTTCGTCCTCGATATGGATTCTTAGGTTTCAAATTTAAAGGTTCGGTTTTAGTGAATTAATGAGCGTTCGGTCTTGTCTTGGTTAATCTTTGAGCGCTCGTCAAAAAGTGTTGAAATTGGTGTTCGGTAGTTAAGCATTCGGCCTGATTAATTGATCTTGAGCGTTCGGCCTAATATCTGATAATGTCCGTTCTTATAGTATTCAGGAATTAAGTGTTCGGCAGAGAGCGTTCGGTCAGTTTTTGTTAACGTCCGTCCAAATAGCATAGTGGTGTTCGACAGTGGTGTTCGGCAATGGTGTTCAATCTGTTCTAAGACGCTCGGCCAGTATTTTAGGCGTTCGGCAAAGTGATCTAGGTGTTCAACGAAGATTCTAAACGTCCATCCAAATAGCTTGCAGTTAAGTGGATTTCGATCTTAGCGTTCGGACTGATAGTGTAGGATTTAATAACGTCCGTCCAAATAGCGTTCGGCCTGTGTATCAATCTTAGCGTTCGTTCTTAAAGTGCTCTCGGTGAAATAGCGTTCGTCCTAAGTATCAATCTCAGCGTTCGACCTAATGGTGTGATCAGTAAAATAGCGTTCGGCCTGTTAGTAAATAGCGTTCGGCCTATTGATTGGTAACTAGCGTTCGTCCGATGTTTGGCAATTAGCGTTCGTCCATTTGGCAATTAGTGTTCGTCTGTGGTGTTCACTTAATAGCGTTCGTCCTGGGTGGTGAATAGTGCTCGTCCAAATAGTATTTTTCAAATAAGTTGGATTCCAAGTTCCTTTGCTCTTGGGTTGAATTATGTGTACCAATGGTTGGAATATTGTCTGTGACGTGATGTATTTGAAAATATGTGAATGTATGAAATATGTTGGATTTGTTGTGATAATATGATGGTATCTAAATATTCATAATTGTGGTTAAGTTTCAAAGTAACAATATGATTCATGGACGTAATTCCATGATCCTCAAGGAGAGGATACATGGTGGTGTTTGGGGGGGGGGGGTTGTATAGAATGATTACATGGTAGCTCAGTCTTGGGGGTCATCCTGAAGCTCCAATGGTCTTTCTTCTCATGTAGAGAGGATTGAACCATGTGGTGAGGAGTAGCAGGAGGTCCTAGTCTTGGGTGCTTCCACATGACCCAAGGTGAGTGATAACGGATTAACCTCGTGATTGTGGCCGGGCGGGAGTGCCCCAAAGTTTCACCAGGCGGTAGTGCCAGGGCGGTAGTGCCTAAGTTTCATAAAGCCACCACGGGTGCAAGACCCGCCATAGCTCGGTAATCATTCTAGTCCGGACGAGTCGGGGTATAAAGTAACAAGTTTTGTGATGTCAGTTTACCATGTTTGGATGAATTTTTACATGTAATGGAAGTATGTGAAATATAGATCAATGAGTATGCTTTAATTGTTATTTTATATGAACCTATGAATGATTTCATGAATTAATTGTGCTAGGAGATAACATGCTTTTTATATCTAGCTCACCCTTGCATTGTTTGTGTTGTGTGCCAATTTGGATTATGTTATTCGGCGATGATCATCCACTTGGATGGGAGCAGATGTCGTCGAAGAGAGTTTCCCTTGGAGCAGGAGCTGGAGGTTGCTGATGTTGCAGAGTAATCTTCTTAGAAGTTTCCTGATTGATCACTTGTAGCGATCAATCCTTTCAAGCTGTTCAAGTTTAAATTTTCGCTCATTTTATCTGGATGATTGTAATTTAACAATTAAATTACACGTCATAGTCTGACTGTTCTCTATATTTGAATGTTGACGTCTTTATTATATAATATTGGTTATTATATAATTGGGATGTTACATTAATGGTATCAGAGCAGTTCGTCCTTAGGATGACCTTTGTGTTGTGGGTTTGCCGTGTCTTCTCTGTGAAGACTTAAGTGTAGATGGTATGATTTACCATTTCTTTCAAGTCTATATAGTAAGGTGTGTATCTAACTGGAAGTTTTAAGAACAGAAAACGTCTTAATAAGAGTAATGAGGGTGCACACTCATGACTTTTACCATAGATGGTTTTCCTTTCTTAAATCTGAAGGTTTGAGGTAAGAATGAGTTAGAGTTTTAGTGTTGTTTCTTATAGTAATTCCTGTATTGCTCTTGCTTTTGTGGTAATGTATTATGCTCGATAGTAGTAGAGGAATGCATATTCAAGGGCAACTTGAGTCGTATACCTTTATTGGATTTGGTGTAAGCCTTTGAGACGAGTTCTTGTCTCGAAGATAGGAGTCAGAAGACTAAAAGTTAAGCTTCGGAGGACGAGTGAAGATATTGGAGTTTAGAAGTAATGTTATGGGTGAAGAAAATTTCAAGAAAACAAAGTCAGAAGATCTTATATCGTACGTTCGCAAGAAGTTCAGAGATTAGATTTAGAGAAGTTTTGGATAAGCATGGTTATAACAAGGTTTGAAAAATGAATTGGGTTTAGTATATCAGTGACGTCAGCAGTCATAAGAAAGGGAAGTGTGGGTGAGAAAGGGAGTGACGTTGTTTGACTCGGGAGCGACACATTCTTTTGTGTCTAAGGCTTGTGTGGAGAGGCTTGGTTTAGTTGTTAGAGAGCTTCCGTGTGGTCTGGTGGTGTCTACACCAGCAGCTGGGTTAGTTAGAACATCTGATGTGTGCTCTAGATGTCCTATTGAGGTGGAGGGACGCAGGTTCAAAGTGAACCTTATTTGCTTACCTCTGCAGGGACTAGAGGTAATTCTGGGAATGGATTGGTTAGCAGCCAATCATATTCTTTTAGATTGTTGTGGTAAGAAGCAAATATTTTCCAAAGAAGATGAAGACTTGTCGTTATCACTCGGCGCATCGAAGCAAGACATCTTCGAGGGTGCCAGTTGTTTCCTAATCATGTTCCATAAGGATGGGACTCCCAATGTAAACTTTTCAGCTCTTGTGAACCAGAGTGTAGACCTTCTGGTTGTGAATGACTTCATGGATGTTTTCCCTGAAGAAGTTCCTGGTTTACCTCCTCCGCGAGAAGTAGAGTTCTCTATTGATTTGGTCGCAGGAGCAGGACCAGTATCCATAGCCCCTTATCGGATGGCACCAGCTGAGTTGGCTGAGTTGAAGAAGCAGATTGAAGAATTGTTAGAGAAACAGTTTATCCGGCCGAGTGCTTCGCCGTGGGGTGCGCCAGTGTTGCTAGTAAAGAAGAAGGATGGTAGCTCAAGGTTGTGCGTTGACTATCGACAGCTGAATAAGTTGACGATCAAGAACAAGTATCCATTGCCAAGGATTGATGATCTGATGGATCAATTACATGGAGCTACAGTATTTTCCAAGATTGATTTGAGGTCGGGTTACCATCAAATTTTAGTAAAGGCCGATGATGTGCAAAAGACGGCATTCAGGTCCAGGTATGGCCACTATGAGTATGTAGTTATGCCTTTTGGTGTGACTAATACTCCAGCCATCTTCATGGACTATATGAATCAAATTTTTAGACCCTTCTTGGACAAGTTTGTGGTGGCGTTTATAGATGACATACTTGTCTATTCTAAAACTCGGGAAGAACATGAAGATCACCTTAGGGCAGTACTTGAAGTGCTGAGAGAAAGAAGATTGTATGCCAAGCTGTCCAAGTGTGAGTTTTGGATGAAAGAAGTTCCTTTTCTTGGGCATGTGAATTCAGCTGGAGGAATTGCTGTTGATCCCACTAAGGTGCAAGCAGTACTTCAGTGGGAGAGATCTAAGACTGTTACAGAAGTCAGGAGCTTTGTGGGTCTAGCGGGCTACTATCGGCATTTTATTGAAAGCTTTTCACGGATTGTGGCGCCGTTGACACAACTGACTAGGAAGGATCAACCTTTTGTTTGGACAGACCGTTGTGAGACTAGCTTCCAAGAGCTAAAGAAAAGATTGACTAGTGCACCAGTTTTTGGTTATCCCTGACACGAGTAAACTTTTTGAGGTTTTCTGTGATGACTCTCATCAGGGATTAGGGTGTGTACTGATGCAGGAGAAGAAAGGTTTTAGAACAGATGATAAAGGGTGGTTGTAGTATAAGTTGCTAAAGAGGGTATCGAGAATAATCAGAGAAGTTTGGGTTGGTTGAGATGTTTAGAGTTATGAAGTTGCATGTTGTGATAAAGTTAAATTTTCTTTGGGTATGGTTTTATGGTGATGTTTAGTGTTCGGCTGAGTTTGATCAAGAGAGAAGTGGATATTGAATGATGGAATGCGGAAGGCAGTAAGTTAGTAAGTTCAGATAAGGTCAGAGGATTGGTATTATTGGTTAAGAGTATCTTGAGGTCTAGAGGATTAAAGATAGGGTTTGTATTTTGACGACTCCGAGTTGAAGAGGACAATCCTTGAAGAAGAAGGTTTTAAGTTAATTTGGACGGGATGAGTACAAGAAGAAGTATGAGTGATGTGGCGTTTGTGGAGTTAATATAAGAGCTCAAGTTTGAAGTTTATATGGAGTGGTTCCTTAACCAGGAAGGAGAACGAAGGTGGTGCATCAAGTGTAGTTGAGCGAAAGATCGAAGCAAGTGTTATGAGAATTCAAGATGTCTGCAAATTGTAAATGAAGAAGAGATGATGTTGTTCTTTCGTAAGTTTGAGGTGTGATTCAAGGGAAGGGTTTTGATTGGTTTTCTGCAACAAGTATGGGATTTTATGACTTGAAGAAGTGGAATTCACTTTGGAGTGGGGTCTTAGGCAACATCCGCGTCCGAAATTTTTGGGTAGTTCCTGTTTAAGTCGTGTAGTGCAAGAGGAAGATGGAGGTTGAGTTAGAGCAATAATATTTGGACTCAATATAATCATAAGGAGAACTACAAGGTTGAGGAATCGCAAAAAGAGAAGTAGAGGACATGTTGGCATAGTCTAGTATAAGTTTTGACAATCAGGAGTGATTTCAGGCATGGTCGTTTTGTGGAGTAGAAAGCAGTGTTGAGGAAATGGAATGAGAAGGCTATTATGCAAAGGGAGAGTTCTCAGAGTTTTGGTAAGGTCATAAAAGTTCTGAGAAAGGTTCATCGAGGGTGATCTTTTGCTGGTTTCAGTTATCATGAAGGAAGTGTCATTTTAAGTAAATTGGTGAGTGAGGAAGTATGAGGAGCAGAGTAGCGCAGCAGATGATGCTGAGCATGTTATTGTCAGTAATAGGTGCATGAAGAACTTTCAAATTTGTGGATTAGTAGTTTGTGAGGGACGAGTTTTTTTGAAACAATATTGGTGTTGTCATATGAGCATGAGTTAGGAGTGTTTAGTAATCTTCAGGAATCAGAAGTGAGTTTAGGTGTGAAAGAAACATGTATCAGGCAAGGAAGATAAGTGAGCCTTCGGTTGCAAGCTACAGGATCAACTTTAAAGAGAAAAGTATTAATGACTTTGGAATGGGAAGAGTAGGTCAATGGGCGAAGGAGACTATTTGAGCTGTGGTTTTGAGTTATAGTGGCAATCTAGAGGTAAGGTTATGTTAACAGATGGTTTGAACAAAGAGAAAATTTTTCGACTTGTTTCGTTAAGCCAAATTTTCGAGGACGAAAATTTTTGTTGTTGGGGAGAATGTAAGGAATCGTAATTTAAAAAAAAAAAAAAAAAACAAGGGAGGAAGCAACGAGCGCTGCCACAAGGGACAGCAAACGTTGCTTCCCTTTAAAACCAAAAGAAAAAGAAAACAAGAAAAGGAAAGAGAAGAAGAGGGGAAGAGGGACGAGTTTGGGAGGTTAAGAGGGGGCTATGGGTTCTGCTGAGGGAGTGAAATCATTGCTCCCAAATTGAGAGGGGAGAAGTGGGAGCTGCTGTTGAAGAGTTGCTGGAAATTTTCGTGAGAGAAAGAGAGGAAGCTTGCTGCAGAGTTGGGAGAAGTGAGTGATGAACGGGTCGCACCGCTCACAAAAGTTGATTGCACGAAATTAATGCAGTATAACTAGGAAGTGACTCCTAGGTCGTCTCTCAAGGACCAATTTATGTGCTGGTTCAGTCTCAGATTTTAACACGAAGTGGGGGGGTTTTGATTTTTGGTTTTGTGCGGAAAAATAAATTAAAACTGGAATTTAAATAAGACAACTGAATTTAAAACACATTGAAATAAATTTTAACACAGTGAAAGCTGAACGGTAAAAGACGGTAAAAATACAAAACGGAAAATTACACAGTATTGGAAATTAAAACATGTAACAATAAATATGCGGAAGACATAACAACAGTGTAATTAAAAACTCTCCAAAGCATCAGTAAAAATAATTCGTAAAAATGACATTGAAAATAACATAACGATAAAACAAAATGACAAGATTTAACGGTGTAGAAAACCATAAATAGTAAAAAGGGACCGTAAAAAAAAACACTTCACTGAAAAGTCAAATTCATCCACGTTTCAAACACTTGAAATAAAATGACTTAAGAGTTAACATAAATTGAACAAACTGAATTTACGAATTGAATTAATGTAACAAGCTCTGAAGAAAAAAATTGAACATTGCACTGGGAAAATGAAAATAGAGAGACTAGAAGAGAAAGAGGAAGAGCTGTGAGCTTCTTCCAGGCCTCCAAGGCCGTGACCCTATATCTCACTCCCCTACACTACACTACTCTAAAATCTGCTTCGTTTTTCTTTGCTCTGCTGCTCCATTTTATAGCCCAATTATGAACGTGAATTGCTGGCCTCCCAAACCCGTGAGTTTCCAATAAGTGGTGGCTGCTCTCCTTTGGTGGCAACTGGGCCATATGAACTTTTTCTAAATAATTGAATGCAAAAGAAAAAGAAATCAACTTCCATCACCCTCCATCCGTGGGTTCCACTCTCTGCTGGATCCATGATGTTCTTGGTTGTGGCTGCTGTGTGCGTGAAGTCTGGATGCTGCTGGATCATGAGCTGCTGTTCTGGACGTGTGAAGGTAGCTGGGAGGACGAAGCCCGCTGCTGCTGCCAGCCTTGCTAGATGGGGGCTGCATTCTTTGCTTGCTTCTTCACGTGTGGCAACTGGAATGCAAACCAAGAGAGACCAAGCTGATGGATTTTTCCTCTCCTTCTCCCAAGTGCACGTGCTCTTCTGCTGTCATGGAAGATGACCGAGAGCTTTAAACGTGTTGCTTCTAATATGCTACAAACAAATTGAAAATCCAAAAGCTTTTCTTTCCATGTGGGCCGTGACACCATGTAAGCTTGCTGCATTACCTCTCCTCTCAAAACCGTAACAACATGCTACCCCTCCATCCATTTAAAGTTATGCTTACTGCAAAAATAAATGTCCATGGCCGTGGGTTTCTTAACAAAGGTGGTCCCTTCTTCCATCCAAAAATTCTTTGGCTTTCTTTCCTTCTTTTCCCGTAAACTCCCACCTATGCTGGATGTGTGAAGGATGGTTTCCTCTTTAGGTGGCAGCTGCTCCAATCTTCTTATTGCCAACAACGCTTCCTTCCAACCAAAGTGGACTCTACTTCCATTCCAAGCTGCTGCCATGGCCATGAGCTGTTGTATGTAGCACATTGAAGCTGCTGGATTTTTGTGGAGCTGGAACGTGATCTTCTCCCTTAACACATTGCAGCTGGAACGAAACTCTCTTCTGCTGGAATCAACCATGAGTTTCTCTTCCCATTGAAAATCTAGAACCAAAACTTGTGTGGATTGGAAAAGATGAGAATTAAAATAAATCTGCAATCCAAGCTTCTATTAAAACGTAACCTTTCATGTAGCTCCTACTATTATTCCAATTTCTTTGGTTGATGTTTGACAACATATGGGGCCGTGTGTTCATGCTAAACCAAAAAGAAAAACCAAAACCAATCCATCCACGGTGGATTGCAAAAACCGTGAGCCATTTCAATGTGGTGGTCCCCTTTCTTCTTTTATGCCATGTAACCCAATTATACAAAAAAAACAATAGAGGATTCCTTGATTGCCGTAAGTTCATTTCTATGTGCCACTTCTTTCTTTGTTAATTTGTTGGGTGGCAAACAATGTGGTCCCCTTCATTTCCATTCAATACATGTAATTCTTGCTTGGATTTTTGGAGATGCATGTGGACGTGAGAATGTGGCAAAGGTGATTTAAAATTCTTTTCTACGTAGATGTGCCAATCAACCTTGCTTAAGAGTGTTGGAAGATCTTAGCACCGTCCAATGATCAATTCCAGCCACCACAAGTACCAAACAATAAGCAAACAATGTAAACAGATTAGAAGTCACTCAAATAGTAATCACTAGACTGACATAGGACAGTAAAATAAATACTGGGAACAGCACAAAACGAATTTGAACAAAGTAAAAACTATACATGAAAATAGACATCCATACGAAACTATGAAAAAAAACCGCATGCAAAACGGATAAGAATTAAACTCAAACGAAGACACACAAGTTGACACAACATTCACGTAGTACTAGGCTGACATAGGAGAGTAAACAAATTACTGGGAACAGTACAGAACGAATTTGAACAAAGTAAAAGTTATACATGAAACTAGACATCTAGACGAAACTATGAAAAAAAATTGAATGGAAAACGGATACGAATTGAATTCGAACGAGGACAAACAAGTTGACACAAAATTCACACAGCAACCAGCGAAAATTGAAGTGGCTGAAATACATTGGGCTCATTTGTCATTTCTCATTTAGCCTTCAAATGTCCCAAAAAGATATCCAAAATTTTCCCATAATTAATAATGCAAAATAATAAGCTCAGATAATTCAAATTAGTTAAAATAAGAATTTCTGATCGAATTAAGCACAATTAGGAAAAATAGGAAAATAACGGACGATTAAGCACAATTCCCTGATTAATTCTAGTACAATAAACTAAGTGAAGTGAAGAAAATATTGACTCATCAAAATAGACCACACTTAGTCTTTTGCACTCCTGGGCAAAATCAAGACGCAAATCAGGGAATACGACATCAAAGGACGTGACACAATTGCAGCATACAGAAAAATAAAAACTCGCAAGAAAACAAAATTTACAGAGTTCTCAAGAATTTGGACAAATAAAAGAAGTAGAAATTATCCAACACAAATCAAATAAAGCAGATACTTATAGAAATCTTCCAAGCAATTCAATACATGGAAAAAATAATCCATCAGCTCAAGAGGTGATTTGAAAATAACAAAACCTCACAGATGCACTCATAGTGTTTCTCTCAAGTGTTTAAGGTAAATCAATGTCACTCAATGCATTCAAGAAAGCAAACACAAACAGACTTGGCAATCTTCTAATATCAACACTTAAAACATATGCATCTTCAGATCAAAAGGTCTTTCAGGGTTGTAATGGGGCCAAGGACAGGGGAGGATAAATTTGGATAAGTAGCTATAGCTCAGAAGAAATAGAGGTGCACTAGGAAAAAAAAATGTAAACACAGTGAAATCTCACCCAAACATCTAATTCAATCCTCTTCTCGACTCCATTATTCATAAAATTATTTTTCAATTTTCTCTTTTTCTCATCAAATATTTTTTTTCATCCTGTCTTCTTTTTTTTTTTTTTTTCACACAACAGGATATAAATTATCATTTCAAAACATGATGAGGAACCAACTAGCCAATTCATCAGAATTCCCAAGGAGACCACACTTATTCTCAAAACACTTCTATAGCTCCAGACTTTCCTAAGTTTAAGGTAATCATTTGTTTTTCACTTAGGATCAGTGTATGAGCTTCAACACAAAGAAATATATACAGTATAGGCTCAAAGGGGTTATCAAAGGATAATAACAAGGTAGGCTTATTTGGCTAAAGAGGCTCAAGAATAAAATTGCCTTTATCACTTCCAAAAATGCATATAAATCAAATATATCAAAAAGAATCAAGCCAAGGCATATGTGCAAGCAATCAAGAGACATGTCACACAAGAAAGAACATAAAGTGGCTCAAATCTCACACAGGGTATTCGTTCCAATCAAATCAACCTCTTAAACATCATAATAATCTTCCCAAGCAGAGAAAAGCAAGGATTTCAAACCATAAGTATTAATCAAGTGAAGGAAAAATCTACAACTTAGACATCATCCAGAAATCAAGAGAAAAATGTAAAATTTATTGCACACAAAACTGGATAAAAATAACTTAAAAGAGAAAAAATTTAACACTCAAAAGAACAAAAAATTTAACACACAAAATACAATCTAACAGAAAAATCAGAAAAATCAGAATTTCTTCCCAGTAGACCACACTTAAATCACACAATGTCCTCAGTGTGTTACAATCATCAGATGATCAATTTCAGAGCAGTCAAATAATATAGACAAGTGCAATAAAAAGTTAGGAAAAATGGGAAGAAATTTTTCAGTAACATCCATCAGCAGATGTTATCAGGGACATCCATCAGCAGATGTCTTAAACACCTAGCACCCATCAGTAGATGCTAATATTTTTTTATTATTTTTATTTATTTATTTATTTTATTTTATTTTTTATTTTTATTTTTATTTTTATTTTTATTATTATTTTTTTTTTTTCTGAAAAAGGAGACCGGTACTGTGACAACAGTCTCGGTGGCAAAGACCGGAACTGTTGCTACAGTGGAAAGCAATCTGGCTATAAATGAGGCACTCCTCCGCGTCCAGCGCCATTTCTGATCCCTCACTCTCTCTCTACTCCTCTCTCTGCTCTCTTCTATGCTCTCTTCTCTCTCTCGAGCGTCTGGATCTGCGAGGAAGCCCTGCCACCGTGCCATCTGAAGAATCTGAGTGAGATCCGTGAGGAGCCTTTGCTTGTGTGCCTTCGGAGCGTCTGAGATCTGCGTCAAGCTTCTGTAAGCCCTACTACTCCGGGTAAGTCATCTGTACCTTGGATCTCCTTCTTTCTGCCGTTTAAGCTTTCTGCTCTTTTCTTTGCTTTTCAGTTCTTCTCCTTTTACAGCTTTCAGATCTATCATTTTTTTTTTCCTGCTTTCAGTTCCTTCTTTATTTTCAGCTCTTATTCGCTTTATTCTTCACCTGCTAAACACTTAAAACACATAAAACACAATTGTCTAAAAACTTAAGGGGTATATCGGCTGGAAACCAGACGTTAATCTCCCTTCGATTGAAGGTATTG
Organism: Vigna nakashimae; assembly: GCA_034642375.1. Classification (NCBI taxonomy): domain Eukaryota; kingdom Viridiplantae; phylum Streptophyta; class Magnoliopsida; order Fabales; family Fabaceae; genus Vigna; species Vigna nakashimae. The sequence continues at coordinate 50,423,073 of CM067765.1, read as the reverse complement.
CAGAGACAATCGGGTAGAACAACGCCACGTACCCCACTTAAAACTAAAACACAGAAACTGAATATACAAGAACAATATGGACAAGGACACTGGACGTAGATCCGTTTAGGACCCTTTTGCAAGGACCGTGAAACAGATCTGAGACCAAACACAGAAATATCAAAGACTGACAGGACAAAATAAATTTAACGGAAAACAAGAACAAATAAAGAAAACACAGAACTAATCTAAAAATTTTTTATGCTTCTTTTTTTTTTTTTTTTTATGTTATGCTTTTTTTTTTCTTCTTGTTTTTGTTCTTTTTATTTTTATATTTATTTTTTTTATTTATGTATTTGTATATTACGAGAGGAAGGATGAGTGAAACGGAATCAGAGAGATATACCAGTCAACGGTGGCGTCCAACCGACGATCAGATCACGATGATGACCAAAATATTCAACTATGGGGTCACACACCCAAGCCGAGCGCAAGTCGTCGAGATCGCGTCTCGACTAAGGGCTTTCGGCGAAGCCACTGAATACAACGTACACTGCTGGTTCAACAACCACGGCAATCGGGTCAAGCACTGGCAAGCGGAGATAGACCCCACTGGCACTCTCTTTTCACAACTGCCGCTGTACATGTACGGTAAGACCTCTGATCACACCTCCATTGAATTTTCCATTCCTCTTCTATTATTAACACAAGTTTTTTTTATTTTTTATTTTATTTTTTTATTTTATTTTTTTTTGTTTGAAAGAAAAAAACTGGGTGATAATGAGGGCACCGAGGCTGCTGAATTTGTTTCCAGTTCCGATCATCATCGATGACGACAGAAATGAACGAGAAATTCCTCCACCAAAGCCTCCGCTCGTGACTTTTCGAACCAGAGCTCCCTCAACGGAGCTCTCCCTTAGACCACCACAACCAGCTCGAGAGTTCTTCCAGTTTTAATGTTTTTTTTTTTATTTTATTATTATTATTATTATTTTTTTTTTATGTTTTTGTTGGCCGAGTGTGGCCAGAATTAAGGACTGTAATATAAACACTTATGTTTTTTATGTTTTTAATTTTTTTTATGTTGTTTTTGTTTTTGTTTGGTTTGTAATATTAACGATCAGAAATGATCGAACAACTTTATTTATGTTTTTATGTATTTTATTTTAATAATCAATGCAAGACAGAATGTTTTCTGCGAACTTGGTAAGTTACAATAAATGCACTCAGATAGTTTCACCTCTCTGCCCTTTATTTGCAAATTCTGCTCTTACGATTATTTATGTTTTAACAAAAACTAAATAAATAAATAAAAACAGAACACATATTAACGAAACAAAATACCAAATAACGAACACAAAATATCAAAGCAGATAGAACACAAATGTCAAAAACAGCAGACAAAACATATATTTACAAAACATACATTAACAAAATAACATACTTGAAACACAACACAAATTTTTATTTTTTAATTTTTTTTTTTTTTTTTTTGAATTTTCGAATTTTTTTTCTTTTTAGTACAAACACTAAAAATCACGAAGCAAATAAAACACAGAACACATTTTTTTAAATTGTTTTTTTTTTTTTTAAAAAAAAAATAATTCGAAAACTAAAAAGAAAAGGAAAAACAAACTTAAAAGAAAAACAAAAATCAGAAACTTCCCGAGACCACACTTAAATTACACTGTCCTAAATGTTTTCTAAGCATAAGATCATCAATTAAAACACTAAACAGATAAAGGACAAGTGCACTAAAACTATGAAAACGGGGAAGAAAGAAAAAGAAAAAACTTCCCTGGTCAGGGTGGCAGTTGCCAATTTTGGACTTGTAGGGAGAGGTTTTCCACTTCATGATCCAGCACGGAAGTTTTGAGGAGGAACTGCTTCATCCTCCAGATTTGATCTCGCAATGAAATGTCTTCCATCGCTGGATCTAAGCAGAAAAAATTGTTGATGATTGGGTTCAACAGGTGCCAATTGATTTTCAAACCGTTTTGTAAGCTTGCACCTTTGTCTTCAATTGTGGGTGTTTGTTGATGCAATACATGTACACCTCCTGCAACATGGTTAGTGCAATGTGGTTCCAAAGAAATGTTATGCAGAGGTATAACACCCAAATTATCATACTGAGCTTTAGATAAATCCTCATAACATGAATCAATTTCTAAATTGCATGCAATATTAATCATAGACTCAGATTCATGTTCAGTGCATGAAGAATAACCATTCGAATGTGATAGTAAAAAGCGGTTCTCATCATGCACAGAGGAAAAATTAAAATCAGACTCAGCAAGAATATAGTCATTAGCATACCGATCATCATCACAATCAACATAATAATCAAATTGTGGTATGCTTACCTCCTCTTCCTTGAAGATTTCTAGAGTGTGGGAAGGTGAAGGTGGTCTACCTGGTTCAGGATTACTGCTTACTTCTGCCGGGTCCCCAAAATTTTCATCAGTCTCCTCAGGTGCAAGAGTGGCCATTTGCCTGATCTGATCACTCAGATTCTGTATGGCAGCTTGAGTTTCCTGCTGGAACTCCATGCTCTCTTGCTTGAACTGCATGTTCCCTTTCTGAAACTGAATGTTCTGCATGGTCATCTGCTCCAATAACTCCTTCAATGTAGGTTCAGAAGTTGAAGGCTGAGGAGTTATTTGAATAGGAGAATCATACTGCTGACTCTCATATTGTGGAACTGGCTCCCAAAGAGAGCTCTAAGAAATTGGATGATGGAACATATTGTTCTCATCATAAAAATCAGCAGATTTAAAATCAAAGTAATATGCAGAATAAGAATCATAATCACAGACATTGGCAGAATAAGCATTATTAAAATAGGTAGACATGGAAAAATAAAAATAAAACAAATAAAAAGTAAATACTAAAAATTACGAAACAGATAATTCACAACACATTTATACATGCTACAGGAACACACAACACATAAATTTTTTTTTTTTAATTTTTTTTTTTTAATAATTTTTTTTAATTAACAAACAAAATACATATGACACGCATACAGAAAATAGAACATCACATCATAACGCAAGATAAAACACAACAATTAAACATATATATACACAATATATATTAACACAGTACAAATCTTAAAACAAAAACCTGGAACTGAAGTGACAACGCCGCCAAAATTTGTTGAAGGTGTCGTTGCCGCCTACAAACATATAAAACACAAAACACACAAAATACACATTTTAACAGAACAAAAATTTACACAACAAAAATCTAAAACCAAACCGTCTTTTGATTGGTCCCCGGCAACGGCGCCATTTTTGATGAACGGGTCGCACCGCTCACAAAAGTTGATTGCACGAAATTAATGCAGTATAACTAGGAAGTGACTCCTAGGTCGTCTCTCAAGGACCAATTTATGTGCTGGTTCAGTCTCAGATTTTAACACGAAGTGGGGGGGGTTTTGATTTTTGGTTTTGTGCGGAAAAATAAATTAAAACTGGAATTTAAATAAGACAACTGAATTTAAAACACATTGAAATAAATTTTAACACAGTGAAAGCTGAACGGTAAAAGACGGTAAAAATACAAAACGGAAAATTACACAGTATTGGAAATTAAAACATGTAACAATAAATATGCGGAAGACATAACAACAGTGTAATTAAAAACTCTCCAAAGCATCAGTAAAAATAATTCGTAAAAATGACATTGAAAATAACATAACGATAAAACAAAATGACAAGATTTAACGGTGTAGAAAACCATAAATAGTAAAAAGGGACCGTAAAAAAAAACACTTCACTGAAAAGTCAAATTCATCCACGTTTCAAACACTTGAAATAAAATGACTTAAGAGTTAACATAAATTGAACAAACTGAATTTACGAATTGAATTAATGTAACAAGCTCTGAAGAAAAAAATTGAACATTGCACTGGGAAAATGAAAATAGAGAGACTAGAAGAGAAAGAGGAAGAGCTGTGAGCTTCTTCCAGGCCTCCAAGGCCGTGACCCTATATCTCACTCCCCTACACTACACTACTCTAAAATCTGCTTCGTTTTTCTTTGCTCTGCTGCTCCATTTTATAGCCCAATTATGAACGTGAATTGCTGGCCTCCCAAACCCGTGAGTTTCCAATAAGTGGTGGCTGCTCTCCTTTGGTGGCAACTGGGCCATATGAACTTTTTCTAAATAATTGAATGCAAAAGAAAAAGAAATCAACTTCCATCACCCTCCATCCGTGGGTTCCACTCTCTGCTGGATCCATGATGTTCTTGGTTGTGGCTGCTGTGTGCATGAAGTCTGGATGCTGCTGGATCATGAGCTGCTGTTCTGGACGTGTGAAGGTAGCTGGGAGGACGAAGCCCGCTGCTGCTGCCAGCCTTGCTAGATGGGGGCTGCATTCTTTGCTTGCTTCTTCACGTGTGGCAACTGGAATGCAAACCAAGAGAGACCAAGCTGATGGATTTTTCCTCTCCTTCTCCCAAGTGCACGTGCTCTTCTGCTGTCATGGAAGATGACCGAGAGCTTGAAACGTGTTGCTTCTAATATGCTACAAACAAATTGAAAATCCAAAAGCTTTTCTTTCCATGTGGGCCGTGACACCATGTAAGCTTGCTGCATTACCTCTCCTCTCAAAACCGTAACAACATGCTACCCCTCCATCCATTTAAAGTTATGCTTACTGCAAAAATAAATGTCCATGGCCGTGGGTTTCTTAACAAAGGTGGTCCCTTCTTCCATCCAAAAATTCTTTGGCTTTCTTTCCTTCTTTTCCCGTAAACTCCCACCTATGCTGGATGTGTGAAGGATGGTTTCCTCTTTAGGTGGCAGCTGCTCCAATCTTCTTATTGCCAACAACGCTTCCTTCCAACCAAAGTGGACTCTACTTCCATTCCAAGCTGCTGCCATGGCCATGAGCTGTTGTATGTAGCACATTGAAGCTGCTGGATTTTTGTGGAGCTGGAACGTGATCTTCTCCCTTAACACATTGCAGCTGGAACGAAACTCTCTTCTGCTGGAATCAACCATGAGTTTCTCTTCCCATTGAAAATCTAGAACCAAAACTTGTGTGGATTGGAAAAGATGAGAATTAAAATAAATCTGCAATCCAAGCTTCTATTAAAACGTAACCTTTCATGTAGCTCCTACTATTATTCCAATTTCTTTGGTTGATGTTTGACAACATATGGGGCCGTGTGTTCATGCTAAACCAAAAAGAAAAACCAAAACCAATCCATCCACGGTGGATTGCAAAAACCGTGAGCCATTTCAATGTGGTGGTCCCCTTTCTTCTTTTATGCCATGTAACCCAATTATACAAAAAAAACAATAGAGGATTCCTTGATTGCCGTAAGTTCATTTCTATGTGCCACTTCTTTCTTTGTTAATTTGTTGGGTGGCAAACAATGTGGTCCCCTTCATTTCCATTCAATACATGTAATTCTTGCTTGGATTTTTGGAGATGCATGTGGACGTGAGAATGTGGCAAAGGTGATTTAAAATTCTTTTCTACGTAGATGTGCCAATCAACCTTGCTTAAGAGTGTTGGAAGATCTTAGCACCGTCCAATGATCAATTCCAGCCACCACAAGTACCAAACAATAAGCAAACAATGTAAACAGATTAGAAGTCACTCAAATAGTAATCACTAGACTGACATAGGACAGTAAAATAAATACTGGGAACAGCACAAAACGAATTTGAACAAAGTAAAAACTATACATGAAAATAGACATCCATACGAAACTATGAAAAAAAACCGCATGCAAAACGGATAAGAATTAAACTCAAACGAAGACACACAAGTTGACACAACATTCACGTAGTACTAGGCTGACATAGGAGAGTAAACAAATTACTGGGAACAGTACAGAACGAATTTGAACAAAGTAAAAGTTATACATGAAACTAGACATCTAGACGAAACTATGAAAAAAAATTGAATGGAAAACGGATACGAATTGAATTCGAACGAGGACAAACAAGTTGACACAAAATTCACACAGCAACCAGCGAAAATTGAAGTGGCTGAAATACATTGGGCTCATTTGTCATTTCTCATTTAGCCTTCAAATGTCCCAAAAAGATATCCAAAATTTTCCCATAATTAATAATGCAAAATAATAAGCTCAGATAATTCAAATTAGTTAAAATAAGAATTTCTGATCGAATTAAGCACAATTAGGAAAAATAGGAAAATAACGGACGATTAAGCACAATTCCCTGATTAATTCTAGTACAATAAACTAAGTGAAGTGAAGAAAATATTGACTCATCAGTGAGGCAGAGGTCGTCCGGAGTTGCAGCTGCAAGATTGAGGAAGACCCACGGATTCAAGGGGGCTGGGTTTTGATTTTCCGGAAGAGTGAAGTGTTGGGTACTGCATCCAGAGGTGAAGTTTAGAGCTTTGGAGTTAGAAGGAATTTCTGCATTCAAGTTTGGCTAGGAGGTCTTCAAGAGGTAAGGGGAGCTAGATATATTTCTTTGATTGTTGAATTTTGTTACGCTTGGTGCAAATCTGGGAGATTTTGGAGATGAAAATGGTTTTTTTTACGTTTCTGGAATTCTGCAGAAATTCTGCAGAACCGTTAGTCCCAAAATTTTCTGAACGTTTAGTTGGTGACCTGTGTTCACCTGACTGAGTACCTGCGTTGGACTTTCTGTACAAATTGGCCATTTCTCTCGGGTAATCGTTTACAGGGGTCCTGTAAACGATTACTAGCCCGAACGTTCGTCCAAATTAGACAAATTTCTGAACGTTCGGTTATTTTCTGAACGTTCGCCCAAATTAGCCAGATTTCTGAACGTTCGGTATTTTCTGAACGTTCGCCCACAGTAGCTAAATTTTGTGCGTTCGGTTTTTGTTATGAGCGTTCGACCCAATCAACCAAATTTAGTCGTTCGTCCTCGATATGGATTCTTAGGTTTCAAATTTAAAGGTTCGGTTTTAGTGAATTAATGAGCGTTCGGTCTTGTCTTGGTTAATCTTTGAGCGCTCGTCAAAAAGTGTTGAAATTGGTGTTCGGTAGTTAAGCATTCGGCCTGATTAATTGATCTTGAGCGTTCGGCCTAATATCTGATAATGTCCGTTCTTATAGTATTCAGGAATTAAGTGTTCGGCAGAGAGCGTTCGGTCAGTTTTTGTTAACGTCCGTCCAAATAGCATAGTGGTGTTCGACAGTGGTGTTCGGCAATGGTGTTCAATCTGTTCTAAGACGCTCGGCCAGTATTTTAGGCGTTCGGCAAAGTGATCTAGGTGTTCAACGAAGATTCTAAACGTCCATCCAAATAGCTTGCAGTTAAGTGGATTTCGATCTTAGCGTTCGGACTGATAGTGTAGGATTTAATAACGTCCGTCCAAATAGCGTTCGGCCTGTGTATCAATCTTAGCGTTCGTTCTTAAAGTGCTCTCGGTGAAATAGCGTTCGTCCTAAGTATCAATCTCAGCGTTCGACCTAATGGTGTGATCAGTAAAATAGCGTTCAGCCTGTTAGTAAATAGCGTTCGGCCTATTGATTGGTAACTAGCGTTCGTCCGATGTTTGGCAATTAGCGTTCGTCCATTTGGCAATTAGTGTTCGTCTGTGGTGTTCACTTAATAGCGTTCGTCCTGGGTGGTGAATAGTGCTCATCCAAATAGTATTTTTCAAATAAGTTGGATTCCAAGTTCCTTTGCTCTTGGGTTGAATTATGTGTACCAATGGTTGGAATATTGTCTGTGACGTGATGTATTTGAAAATATGTGAATGTATGAAATATGTTGGATTTGTTGTGATAATATGATGGTATCTGAATATTCATAATTGTGGTTAAGTTTCAAAGTAACAATATGATTCATGGACGTAATTCCATGATCCTCAAGGAGAGGATACATGGTGGTGTTTGGGGGGGGGTTGTATAGAATGATTACATGGTAGCTCAGTCTTGGGGGTCATCCTGAAGCTCCAATGGTCTTTCTTCTCATGTAGAGAGGATTGAACCATGTGGTGAGGAGTAGCAGGAGGTCCTAGTCTTGGGTGCTTCCACATGACCCAAGGTGAGTGATAACGGATTAACCTCGTGATTGTGGCCGGGCGGGAGTGCCCCAAAGTTTCACCAGGCGGTAGTGCCAGGGCGGTAGTGCCCAAGTTTCATAAAGCCACCACGGGTGCAAGACCCGCCATAGCTCGGTAATCATTCTAGTCCGGACGAGTCGGGGTATAAAGTAACAAGTTTTGTGATGTCAGTTTACCATGTTTGGATGAATGTTTACATGTAATGGAAGTATGTGAAATATAGATCAATGAGTATGCTTTAATTGTTATTTTATATGAACCTATGAATGATTTCATGAATTAATTGTGCTAGGAGATAACATGCTTTTTATATCTAGCTCACCCTTGCATTGTTTGTGTTGTGTGCCAATTTGGATTATGTTATTCGGCGATGATCATCCACTTGGATGGGAGCAGATGTCGTCGAAGAGAGTTTCCCTTGGAGCAGGAGCTGGAGGTTGCTGATGTTGCAGAGTAATCTTCTTAGAAGTTTCCTGATTGATCATTTGTAGCGATCAATCCTTTCAAGCTGTTCAAGTTTAAATTTTCGCTCATTTTATCTGGATGATTGTAATTTAACAATTAAATTACACGTCATAGTCTGACTGTTCTCTATATTTGAATGTTGACGTCTTTATTATATAATATTGGTTATTATATAATTGGGATGTTACAAATTACAACTTTAAAACTATAAATTCTCCTCTCTCTCATCAAAACTTGGAGTTCTCCGACAAGGACGCGATAGTTTGGTTGTTGAGAGCATAATACACCAACTTGGAGATGAAGTTGTGATGAAACTCAAAATAATGATAACTTATAAATCAATCTCAACCAGAAAATCTTAGATGTATAAGAATGTTGAATGAATGATTAACCTTGTGCAAAAGGTACCAGAAAAAACTAAGGTGAGAAAAGGATGAAGACCGAACGATATTATATGGTAGAGTATTAACATTATCGAGGATTTCTAAAGAAAATTTGTATGAAGGGAGTGAAAAAAATTTTGTCTAAGAAGGGGGATTGAGGAAAACTTTGTCTGAAAAGGTTTTTTAACTTTATTTAGTGTGACCCACTTCTCTCTTTAAAGTTTACTTAGTAAATCTTCAACAATATTTCTCTATAAAAAACTTATATACATATCATAATTAGTAATTTTGTTAGTATTAGTATCAACTTACACCATCTTTCATTCAAAGTCCAAAATTTTACCAAAATCATCTTAAAAAAAAGAAATTACTTATTATTAGTACTTGACAAAACAACACTTTGACAAAAAAACATAACAACTTTATACATAAAATACAAGAAGATGGAACAGAGCAAATGTTACTCAATTATACAACATGAAAGTAAAAAAAATGAGCTTATTCTCGAAAAAATAATACATAAACTTGAAATATCGTCTAATGTTTTCCCGCTAAAAGTGCACGAAGAAAACATAGGAAAAAAATCCTCAGAATTTTTTTATGTCTCACTAACATTTATAAATGTCACTATGATATTTTTCTAATGTATGCACAAAACGAGCTTCATATATATATAGGAGAAAAACATTTGTTTTGTTATATTAATTCACCTACCCTTTATATGCATAGATGAGATTAGACACCATTTGAAGAATGAGTTGTTGATTACAGACAAGTGTGCTTATTTTTTCTAATCGACTTGAAAGCATTAGTTGTAGACAACGTGTTGATGCATTTGAAAAGTTTTCATAGACTGGTGGAGAATTATTGCTCGAGCATAACAGTAAATGAGTTTTAGGTATCTTGAAAAAGGTATTGTAAATGTGGAATTTGTTGAAATTGGAAAATTAAGCAAAACTTTAAAGAAGTTGATTTTGATCATGTCTGAAGAAGATGACATTAATGATGTATTACAACTTTCATTTGTAGGTCTTGTACATAAATAAATTATAAGAATTAAAGTTTACTGCACAACCTAACCACTGGTGGAAAAATAACGTTCTGACTCCATCTACGGGCCGCTTGATCTGACAATCTTCACACAGAAACCCTAACTCATAGATAGGGGCACCATCACGTTCTCAGTTGTAACACTTTATCACAAGAGCCACATCTTCATTCAACATTTCCTTTCTCGCAATAAACACTCTCATTTTCACATATTCACTCATGTAACCATATACTTTATTTTAAAAGGTAAAAATAATTTAAAAAAATGTTTTAATTTTGTAATTTTATAATTTGTTATGAAAACATGGGGTGTGTGTCAACTTATATTTTATAATAACAAAAAGCAATAAAATTATTATTATAATTTAAAAGTAAATGCAACTATTTTTTTAAAAATTTTATTATAAATAATTTTTGTTTACTTTGTAAATATTTTTCTATTGTAGACATTTATTTTAATTTAATAGAACGCTTAAGTTAAAAAACGATTAAATAAAAAAAGTGATATCATCACTTGTAGTAATTTATATACAAGGAAAATCTCATTTATTAATGTTATAGATAAATAAATACTTTCAAATAAGGCTTACATAACTTCTTTTCCAAACAACAGCTATAAAACTTTTTTTAATACTTGTTTTGAGAAAAATGAGTATCTATGTTTTTAATTATTACATAATAATTTATCTTTATTTCAAAACTAATTAAATAATTATTTTTAAACTGAAATTTAATGATTGTATATTTTTTATATTTAAATTATATAATAAAACTTGTTTTTAAATTATTTTCATTTTAAATTTTACTATTTTTAAGTCAGATAAATATTTATTTATATTTTATTTTATTTGAAGTCAGACGTTACTTTATCGTATAGATATTATTATATTTATTAAATAAATTCAAATTTTATTTTAAAAAGTAAATATTTAAAATTATTATATTATTAATCTATATTTTTTATAAGATTAAAAATTATTAATTTAAATGAAATTCAATAATATTATGAGTGTTAATTTAAAAATAATTTCAAAAACATTTGATATAAAACTAAATTTTAATATAAATACCAGTAAAATATTTATATAAATAATAAATTTGATTTTAATTTTGGAAAAAATATTAATATTGTATTTTAGAAAAAAATTGAGACAGAATTAATGTAAGGATCTTGATTTTAAGAGTAGTGGGGACACGGTGGTCACCCACCCTTTTTCATTTCAGGGGAACAACATGCCACACACACAGAGCTCACGTTCAGCATAGGAGAGCAGCCGTATTCTACTTGAAAGTTTTGTCCCACGTTCATGCAAGATATGCCACACCCGTGAACATTATTATAGTTCACATGCAAACAGTATATTTTACTATTATCTTCACGGGTGAACGATCAAATTTGGAGAGCTGCACACATGAAAAAGCATCACGTAAAGGATAGCTCCTTGGGAACAACTCATTCCTTTCATCTCTTCATTTCAAAGTTTCTTCTCTTTGGCTAACGGAACCAGCAGATGCCCACGGTCCAGCTGGGAGGCGTCACCACCATGGCCTCCATACAACGTCCAAGCATCACCATCCTCACACCGTTCAGCACTTAGCATTTCTCGGCAATTCCAGCAGCTGTGAACCTTCACGGTCTGCACCAGGAGAAGAGCTACATGTAATCCGGCAAAGAGAAGATGCGTTCCAGCAGTAGCAACTCCAGCAACTGCCGCGGTTCATCATCCAACACTTCATTCACAGTCCAGCAGCTCCATGCATGCAGACAACCATCAAGCACTCCACCACCCCAACAACAAAACGGTGGCAGCTCCAGCAAGTCAGCAGAGAACTTCCAGCTGCAACCATTTTCTCGGCCTAGCATTAGAGCATCCCACCAAAGAGCTGCAGACGTCCGAGCACATCCTGCCGTCCTCCATCAGCAGCAGCTGTTGAAGAGGTGGGGAAGAAGCTTTAAGTGGGCAGCAGGCTTAAGAGTCTCACCACTTGGGAACGATCCAGCTGCCACGTCCAACAACCTTAGTCCAAGAGCTTGGATGAAAGCATGTCACGGCCTAGATCAAACTGGGAGCAGCGGCAACACGCACGACCTTCATTACAGCATGTACGGAAGAGAGCTGGGATGTGTGTGGATATGCCACCGTAAAGAAGTGAGGAGCACATCAGCGTCCTCCTCCAGCAGCTAGCAGCAGAGTGATGTCCGGCAAGAACAGCAACAAGCTTGGAAGATAAAAGGGGTTGAGGGGTTCTGCACTGAGAGAGTTTTGCTGCTGCATTTTGGTGAAGAACGTGAAGTCCAAAGTTGGTGGGAGAGAAGAAGTGAAGAACTTTGGAGTTGGGAGGAGATCCAGACACTTGTATTTCTAGGTTCAAGATTCACAAAGGAAGTCTTCAAGAGGTAAGGGGAGCTAGATTTTTCGTTTTGATTAGTTAATTTTACTGTTTTTGTAGAAATTTAAAAGCTTTAGAGATTGAAAATGAAGTTTCTGAAGTTTTTGGCCAATGGTGACCTGTGTTCACCTGACTGAGTACCTACGTTAGACTTTTTGTACAAATTGGCCATTTCTCTCGGGTAATCGTTTACAGGGGTCCTGTAAACGATTACCAGCCCGAACGTTCGTCCCAAATTTCGAGCGTTCGTCCAATTTGAAATTTCAAATTGGACGTTCGTCCAAAACTAGACGAATTGAACGTTCGTCCACGTTGATTTGAGTACTCGTTTTCTTTTGCTGACGAGCGTTCGCTCATGCGTTTGTTCAAATTGTTAGATGACGTTCGTCCAAATCTGGCTGGTGTTTGAATATGACGTTCGTTCATTTTCCGGGTAAGGGAGGCTTACTTAATTTAACTGTTTTGATGTATGTATGTGTGTGAACGTTCGTTATTTTATAAGAAATGCATGATGGATGATATGAATGATGATATTAACGTTCGTTATTTCACTGTATGATGTTGATGTGGTTGATAGCATGAACGTTCGTTATTTATGGGATGAAAATGATATATGACTAAGTTACGTATGATGCATGAGATGTTGGATAAAATGAGATATATGAAATCTGAGATTTTGAGTTGATATGAACGAATGCAATTATGTGATTTTGATGAGAAATGAACTTCCCATGAAATACTGTACGTTCGTCCTGAACGGTCCTTGACCGTTCGGTTTTTCCTTGTTGAGAACGAGCGTCCTCGCGTCTAAAAACTATGCTTGAGCGTTCGGCCAAGCACTGTTTGTGTCTTAGTATTCCTTGGCAAATTTCATGTTTTTATTCCCATTGATAATATGCGTTCGGTTTTTCCCTTAGTAATATGGTTGAGATGTTGATTCTGCTATTTGGTTAAATCCTTGGTTGAGGACGAGCGTCCTCACCTTAGAATACTCTGTTTGAACGTTCGGTTTGGCACTGTAGAAATCTTGTACGTTTGATAAACCTCTCTCTTTTTGTACTTACATATATATATAACCATGCATATTTCCGTTCGTATTATTTCTCCAAAATTCTCTAAGTTTATTTTCAAAGACTTATCAATCTGAGTCACTGAACGTGTGGTCATACACCTGACGTTCGCCCAGAATAGCGTTCGGTCTTACACCGGACGATCGTACTGGAAGGCGTTCGGTCTTACACTGAACGTGCGTCCTAAATTAGGCACGTTCTTATAACGAGCGCTCGCTCAAGTGAGGCTCGACCTTATGTTGAGCGTTCGTCCAGAATGACGCTCGGTATTATTTTGAACAGTACCAGATTTAGAAATTTTTGAACTTAAGCCGTTCGTTCTTTGATTCGAACGAGCGTCCTTTTGAGTCTCATTTACAGCGTTCGTCTTCGGTCTTTGGGGACAGAACGTCCGGTCTTGGTGATCTTCTTATGAATGGTGGAAATGATTATGTATTAATAAATAGTACCTGATGAACAGTTTATGAGATGAAATGAAAATACGAATTCTTGATGAAAAATGAATGATGAACAATATATGAGATGAAATGAATGTTGATTTATGAAAGAGTGTTCCAAGGAGGAACGACTCAAGAATTGATTATTGAGATTTGTAAAGTATGAATGTGGGAAGCTTAGCCGGTTGTTCATCCTGATATTCCGTGAGTACTCGTCCTCACGTAGAGGCAGTACGTCATGTGTGGGAATGGCAGGAGGTCCTAGTCCTGATGATTATTTGGACAAATAGGATTAACCTCGGGTGGCAGCTGATGAGAGTTCCAGTTACTACATCACCCGGGTGCACGAACACCGAAGCTACACAGATTTCATACAGTCCGGACAGTCAGTCGTGTTGAGTTTTAATTTGTGAATACGTTAAAGTGGGTTGTTATGTAATGAATGTGTATGTTGAGATATGCATGTATGTTGAATTGTTTACCTGAAATTGTATGTTGATGCATGAGTTAAATTACGTAAGCTTACCCTTTCGTTTCCTTGTGTTGTCTATTGTCCTTGTACGTCCGTCTTGTCATTGCAATGATCATCCGTGTGGATGTGAGCAGATGAAGACGAGCGTTTGGAAGAGATGCTGAACGAAGTGATCTTGGTTGAAGTCGAAGTGAAGATTTAGCAATGAGACGCTCGGCTATTTCGGTTGTTGGCGTGAGTGGTCGTTCGACCTACCCACTCGTTTTCTTTTAAGTTCGACCGTTCGGTAATTATACTGTGTAAACCGTTCAGTCAGGTTTTTATTTTTACGTTCGACTTCTGATTGTGTTTCGTGGCATACGGCTTGGCTTTTGTTTTTAGTGAAAAACTGTTTGAGATTATTATTAAATGTGATTTTTCTAAATTTATAGTCATGACTGTATTTTTGGGATGTCACATTAGTGGTATCAGAGCAGTTTTGTTCTTTTAAGGACATTGTAGGTTGTGAGTACACCATGCTTGTTTTGCTGTGTGCTCAACGTTCGTTTATTGAGTATTATAAACTCTTTGAACTTAACTAACGATCGTTTTCTCTGCCTACCCGAGAGAACAAATGGTACCAAGACCATTTCCTCATCCTATCGATCGTAATGCGACGGACTGCACCAGACCACTAGAATCCGTAATAGAGACGCTTCAACAGCAGAACGCTGTTTTGGCACATCAGAACACGGTCACATTGCAAAGTTGGAGGTCGCTCGGGCAAACTTTGAAGCTACCCAAAGACAGCTGATGGAGATCATAGGAACCACTAGGGACATTATCAGAACATCCACTACCTCTGGGGATCACAGGACCGAGTTGAGTTTAGAGTGTTCCGCCAACATCATCCAGCTAAGTTCACTAAGAAGTGTCTCCCTGATAAGGTGAAAAGGACTCGAGTATTAGAGAAGAGTGTGACGGAATTGGAATATCACAAGGGACAACGGACACCTAAAACGTAAAGTGTAATATGGGAGGATGAACGGCCAGACAGATAGAACAACTCGAAAGCATGAAGGCATGGATGTCATGCTGGGAATGGATTGGTTGACTATCAACCGTATTCGTTTTGACTGTGGTCAAAAGTAGTTGGTATTTTCCGATCCACGTAGTTTAGGGCTGATCGCGAACAAGGAAGTCCTGACGGATGTTAGTAATGGAGCCGTGTGTTTTGTAGTATTAATTCAACAGAAATTGTGATATACGAGTTCGGGTATCTCAAATGCAATTATTGGTTATATTCTCTGACGCGGTTAGTGGTATGATGTGTGTAGATACTTGAAGGATATAATTTTACGCACTCTTGTTTCATATTTGGAACATTATAAGAATGTGTTAGCTTAAGAGTATAGAGACGAGAGTTATATTCAAAGAAAGTAAATCTTATTTTCGGAAATAAGACAAATACCATATATTTCATTAATTTAGGTCTTTAAGGCCTTGGAGACTACCCAATTTTTTTCAAACTTCATAAGTCATAACCAGATACCATAATATTCGTGTGCAAATGGTACCACACACGTTAAACGAACAAACGTAAAAAGTAAAGCAGATAAATATTACAGTCCATAAAATACGCAAATAAGGCAAGTAAACAAAAGCAAATAAAAGATGTTCGGGGTTCGATCAATGCTGATCGTTAATATTACAGACCATCAACAATATTTCAGTGGAAAAATTCTCGAGCCGGTTGTGGTGGTCTAAGGGAGAGCTCCGTCGAGGGAGCTCTGGTTCGAAATGTGAGAAGCATGGGTGGAGGGATCTGTCGTTCGTCTCTGTCGTCGTCAATGATGATCGGAACAGGGAATAAGTTCAGCAACCTCGGCGCCTTCCTGATTACCCAGTCATATTCTTCCAACAAAGAAATTGTGTCAATAATGGAGAAGGAAGAGTAAAATTCAAAGCAAAGATAGAAGTAATCAAGGTTCTTACCATACATGTACAGCGGCAGCTGAGAAAAGATAGTACCAGTAGGGTCTAATTCCGCTTGCCAGCGCCTGACCCGGTTACCATGATTGTTGAACCAGCAATGTACATTATATTCACTTGCTTCTCCGAAAGCCCTGAGTCGAGATGCAATCTCGACGACTTGGGCTCTACTGGGATGTGTGACCCCGTAGTTGTAGATATTGAGCATCATTTTGATCTGATCATCGGTTGGTCGCCACCGCTGACTGGTGTACCTCTCGGACTCCACATCACTCATCTTTCCCTCTCAAAGTATTTCTAAAGCATAAGGAAATAATAAAATGAAATAAAAAGAGCAAAACCAAAACGAAAATATTCAATGTTCTCCTTATTTATTTTGTTTCTTTAGGTTCTTTTTGTCCAAATCGGTCCTTGTTGTTTCAGTGTATAATCTCGGATCTTTTTCACGGTCCTCGCAAAGGTTCCTAAACGGATCTATGTCCATCTGTCTTTGTCCATATTGTCTATATCCGGTTCATACAAATAAATTTCTTTTTTTAAGTTTTCTGTTTTTATGGGGTACGTGGCGTTGTTCTACCCGATTGTCTCTGCCATACCTCCAAACGGAGGGAGATTAACGTCTGGTTTCCAGCCGATATACCCCTTATCTTAGTTAATGCAGTGGGTTCTTAGTTTTAAAAGGAAAATAGAAGAGGAAGAAAGCAAATGTAGGAGCAGAAGTAAAATAGCAAAACGGAAGGTAAAGAAGAAAGCAGAATGTAATTGCGGGGAATAAAAGCTCAGAAAAGCAAAGCAAAAGAAATAGTACATGAACGGAAGCAGAAAGAAGGAAGGAAAGAAAAGAAGCGAGAAGTAAAGAAGAAGGAGAAGCAGGGTAAAGGGAAAGGAAGAGATAAGAGAAAAGAAATACTTACTCGAAGCGGAGCAAAGCCGGGAACTTAGATTGAAGCTTGCGGGAAGACTCTCCGATCTACCACACTCAGTCGTTCTGATCTCGCGAAACCCCCACACTCAGAACCCTCGATGCTCAGATCTCACACTCTCTCTCTCTCTCTCTCTCTCTCTCTATCACGCGTTCTGGAATCTCAGCGTTTCGACGTGTCGCCCAACGCGGCTAACGCCTTACTTATAGCCAAAGAACCTCACTGTGCTCACAGTTCCGGTCATGCATAACCAGAATCTTCAATAGTATCGGTTAAAAAAAAAAATATATATATATATATATATATATATATATAATAATAATAATAATAATAATAATAATAATAATAATTGTAGTATGCGATTTTGCCACATTTTGGGAGTATGAAATATTCAAATTATAGAGGATCTCTTGCTATGAGGTTGAGTGTAAATACGCCCTGATTTTGGTGTGAGTTATGTGATGTACATGATGATCCAAATTATTTCCTCGTATGAGTGGTTGAAGTTACCCTGGTAAGCTCTTTGAGTGGTGGGAACTGCCCAGATAAGTTTATTATACGAGTTGTGGGACGCAACTCTACCTAAGAGTTAGAGGACAAGATGAGAGAGCTGTATTTCAACTGGTTTTAGAAAGCTTAATTTTCGAGGACGAAAATTTTTGTTGTTGGAGAGAATGTAAGGATCTTGATTTTAAGAGTAGTGGGGACACGGTGGTCACCCACCCTTTTTCATTTCAGGGGAACAACATGCCACACACACAGAGCTCACGTTCAGCATAGGAGAGCAGCCGTATTCTACTTGAAAGTTTTGTCCCACGTTCATGCAAGATATGCCACACCCGTGAACATTATTATAGTTCACATGCAAACAGTATATTTTACTATTATCTTCACGGGTGAACGATCAAATTTGGAGAGCTGCACACATGAAAAAGCATCACGTAAAGGATAGCTCCTTGGGAACAACTCATTCCTTTCATCTCTTCATTTCAAAGTTTCTTCTCTTTGGCTAACGGAACCAGCAGATGCCCACGGTCCAGCTGGGAGGCGTCACCACCATGGCCTCCATACAACGTCCAAGCATCACCATCCTCACACCGTTCAGCACTTAGCATTTCTCGGCAATTCCAGCAGCTGTGAACCTTCACGGTCTGCACCAGGAGAAGAGCTACATGTAATCCGGCAAAGAGAAGATGCGTTCCAGCAGTAGCAACTCCAGCAACTGCCGCGGTTCATCATCCAACACTTCATTCACAGTCCAGCAGCTCCATGCATGCAGACAACCATCAAGCACTCCACCACCCCAACAACAAAACGGTGGCAGCTCCAGCAAGTCAGCAGAGAACTTCCAGCTGCAACCATTTTCTCGGCCTAGCATTAGAGCATCCAACCAAAGAGCTGCAGACGTCCGAGCACATCCTGCCGTCCTCCATCAGCAGCAGCTGTTGAAGAGGTGGGGAAGAAGCTTTAAGTGGGCAGCAGGCTTAAGAGTCTCACCACTTGGGAACGATCCAGCTGCCACGTCCAACAACCTTAGTCCAAGAGCTTGGATGAAAGCATGTCACGGCCTAGATCAAACTGGGAGCAGCGGCAACACGCACGACCTTCATTACAACATGTACGGAAGAGAGCTGGGATGTGTGTGGATATGCCACCGTAAAGAAGTGAGGAGCACATCAGCGTCCTCCTCCAGCAGCTAGCAGCAGAGTGATGTCCGGCAAGAACAGCAACAAGCTTGGAAGATAAAAGGGGTTGAGGGGTTCTGCACTGAGAGAGTTTTGCTGCTGCATTTTGGTGAAGAACGTGAAGTCCAAAGTTGGTGGGAGAGAAGAAGTGAAGAACTTTGGAGTTGGGAGGAGATCCAGACACTTGTATTTCTAGGTTCAAGATTCACAAAGGAAGTCTTCAAGAGGTAAGGGGAGCTAGATTTTTCGTTTTGATTAGTTAATTTTACTGTTTTTGTAGAAATTTAAAAGCTTTAGAGATTGAAAATGAAGTTTCTGAAGTTTTTGGCCAATGGTGACCTGTGTTCACCTGACTGAGTACCTACGTTAGACTTTTTGTACAAATTGGCCATTTCTCTCGGGTAATCGTTTACAGGGGTCCTGTAAACGATTACCAGCCCGAACGTTCGTCCCAAATTTCGAGCGTTCGTCCAATTTGAAATTTCAAATTGGACGTTCGTCCAAAACTAGACGGATTGAACGTTCGTCCACGTTGATTTGAGTACTCGTTTTCTTTTGCTGACGAGCGTTCGCTCATGCGTTTGTTCAAATTGTTAGATGACGTTCGTCCAAATCTGGCTGGTGTTTGAATATGACGTTCGTTCATTTTCCGGGTAAGGGAGGCTTACTTAATTTAACTGTTTTGATGTATGTATGTGTGTGAACGTTCGTTATTTTATAAGAAATGCATGATGGATGATATGAATGATGATATTAACGTTCGTTATTTCACTGTATGATGTTGATGTGGTTGATAGCATGAACGTTCGTTATTTATGGGATGAAAATGATATATGACTAAGTTACGTATGATGCATGAGATGTTGGATAAAATGAGATATATGAAATCTGAGATTTTGAGTTGATATGAACGAATGCAATTATGTGATTTTGATGAGAAATGAACTTCCCATGAAATACTGTACGTTCGTCCTGAACGGTCCTTGACCGTTCGGTTTTTCCTTGTTGAGAACGAGCGTCCTCGCGTCTAAAAACTATGCTTGAGCGTTCGGCCAAGCACTGTTTGTGTCTTAGTATTCCTTGGCAAATTTCATGTTTTTATTCCCATTGATAATATGCGTTCGGTTTTTCCCTTAGTAATATGGTTGAGATGTTGATTCTGCTATTTGGTTAAATCCTTGGTTGAGGACGAGCGTCCTCACCTTAGAATACTCTGTTTGAACGTTCGGTTTGGCACTGTAGAAATCTTGTACGTTTGATAAACCTCTCTCTTTTTGTACTTACATATATATATAACCATGCATATTTCCGTTCGTATTATTTCTCCAAAATTCTCTAAGTTTATTTTCAAAGACTTATCAATCTGAGTCACTGAACGTGTGGTCATACACCTGACGTTCGCCCAGAATAGCGTTCGGTCTTACACCGGACGATCGTACTGGAAGGCGTTCGGTCTTACACTGAACGTGCGTCCTAAATTAGGCACGTTCTTATAACGAGCGCTCGCTCAAGTGAGGCTCGACCTTATGTTGAGCGTTCGTCCAGAATGACGCTCGGTATTATTTTGAACAGTACCAGATTTAGAAATTTTTGAACTTAAGCCGTTCGTTCTTTGATTCGAACGAGCGTCCTTTTGAGTCTCATTTACAGCGTTCGTCTTCGGTCTTTGGGGACAGAACGTCCGGTCTTGGTGATCTTCTTATGAATGGTGGAAATGATTATGTATTAATAAATAGTACCTGATGAACAGTTTATGAGATGAAATGAAAATACGAATTCTTGATGAAAAATGAATGATGAACAATATATGAGATGAAATGAATGTTGATTTATGAAAGAGTGTTCCAAGGAGGAACGACTCAAGAATTGATTATTGAGATTTGTAAAGTATGAATGTGGGAAGCTTAGCCGGTTGTTCATCCTGATATTCCGTGAGTACTCGTCCTCACGTAGAGGCAGTACGTCATGTGTGGGAATGGCAGGAGGTCCTAGTCCTGATGATTATTTGGACAAATAGGATTAACCTCGGGTGGCAGCTGATGAGAGTTCCAGTTACTACATCACCCGGGTGCACGAACACCGAAGCTACACAGATTTCATACAGTCCGGACAGTCAGTCGTGTTGAGTTTTAATTTGTGAATACGTTAAAGTGGGTTGTTATGTAATGAATGTGTATGTTGAGATATGCATGTATGTTGAATTGTTTACCTGAAATTGTATGTTGATGCATGAGTTAAATTACGTAAGCTTACCCTTTCGTTTCCTTGTGTTGTCTATTGTCCTTGTACGTCCGTCTTGTCATTGCAATGATCATCCGTGTGGATGTGAGCAGATGAAGACGAGCGTTTGGAAGAGATGCTGAACGAAGTGATCTTGGTTGAAGTCGAAGTGAAGATTTAGCAATGAGACGCTCGGCTATTTCGGTTGTTGGCGTGAGTGGTCGTTCGACCTACCCACTCGTTTTCTTTTAAGTTCGACCGTTCGGTAATTATACTGTGTAAACCGTTCAGTCAGGTTTTTATTTTTACGTTCGACTTCTGATTGTGTTTCGTGGCATACGGCTTGGCTTTTGTTTTTAGTGAAAAACTGTTTGAGATTATTATTAAATGTGATTTTTCTAAATTTATAGTCATGACTGTATTTTTGGGATGTCACATTAGTGGTATCAGAGCAGTTTTGTTCTTTTAAGGACATTGTAGGTTGTGAGTACACCATGCTTGTTTTGCTGTGTGCTCAACGTTCGTTTATTGAGTATTATAAACTCTTTGAACTTAACTAACGATCGTTTTCTCTGCCTACCCGAGAGAACAAATGGTACCAAGACCATTTCCTCATCCTATCGATCGTAATGCGACGGACTGCACCAGACCACTAGAATCCGTAATAGAGACGCTTCAACAGCAGAACGCTGTTTTGGCACATCAGAACACGGTCACATTGCAAAGTTGGAGGTCGCTCGGGCAAACTTTGAAGCTACCCAAAGACAGCTGATGGAGATCATAGGAACCACTAGGGACATTATCAGAACATCCACTACCTCTGGGGATCACAGGACCGAGTTGAGTTTAGAGTGTTCCGCCAACATCATCCAGCTAAGTTCACTAAGAAGTGTCTCCCTGATAAGGTGAAAAGGACTCGAGTATTAGAGAAGAGTGTGACGGAATTGGAATATCACAAGGGACAACGGACACCTAAAACGTAAAGTGTAATATGGGAGGATGAACGGCCAGACAGATAGAACAACTCGAAAGCATGAAGGCATGGATGTCATGCTGGGAATGGATTGGTTGACTATCAACCGTATTCGTTTTGACTGTGGTCAAAAGTAGTTGGTATTTTCCGATCCACGTAGTTTAGGGCTGATCGCGAACAAGGAAGTCCTGACGGATGTTAGTAATGGAGCCGTGTGTTTTGTAGTATTAATTCAACAGAAATTGTGATATACGAGTTCGGGTATCTCAAATGCAATTATTGGTTATATTCTCTGACGCGGTTAGTGGTATGATGTGTGTAGATACTTGAAGGATATAATTTTACGCACTCTTGTTTCATATTTGGAACATTATAAGAATGTGTTAGCTTAAGAGTATAGAGACGAGAGTTATATTCAAAGAAAGTAAATCTTATTTTCGGAAATAAGACAAATACCATATATTTCATTAATTTAGGTCTTTAAGGCCTTGGAGACTACCCAATTTTTTTCAAACTTCATAAGTCATAACCAGATACCATAATATTCGTGTGCAAATGGTACCACACACGTTAAACGAACAAACGTAAAAAGTAAAGCAGATAAATATTACAGTCCATAAAATACGCAAATAAGGCAAGTAAACAAAAGCAAATAAAAGATGTTCGGGGTTCGATCAATGCTGATCGTTAATATTACAGACCATCAACAATATTTCAGTGGAAAAATTCTCGAGCCGGTTGTGGTGGTCTAAGGGAGAGCTCCGTCGAGGGAGCTCTGGTTCGAAATGTGAGAAGCATGGGTGGAGGGATCTGTCGTTCGTCTCTGTCGTCGTCAATGATGATCGGAACAGGGAATAAGTTCAGCAACCTCGGCGCCTTCCTGATTACCCAGTCATATTCTTCCAACAAAGAAATTGTGTCAATAATGGAGAAGGAAGAGTAAAATTCAAAGCAAAGATAGAAGTAATCAAGGTTCTTACCATACATGTACAGCGGCAGCTGAGAAAAGATAGTACCAGTAGGGTCTAATTCCGCTTGCCAGCGCCTGACCCGGTTACCATGATTGTTGAACCAGCAATGTACATTATATTCACTTGCTTCTCCGAAAGCCCTGAGTCGAGATGCAATCTCGACGACTTGGGCTCTACTGGGATGTGTGACCCCGTAGTTGTAGATATTGAGCATCATTTTGATCTGATCATCGGTTGGTCGCCACCGCTGACTGGTGTACCTCTCGGACTCCACATCACTCATCTTTCCCTCTCAAAGTATTTCTAAAGCATAAGGAAATAATAAAATGAAATAAAAAGAGCAAAACCAAAACGAAAATATTCAATGTTCTCCTTATTTATTTTGTTTCTTTAGGTTCTTTTTGTCCAAATCGGTCCTTGTTGTTTCAGTGTATAATCTCGGATCTTTTTCACGGTCCTCGCAAAGGTTCCTAAACGGATCTATGTCCATCTGTCTTTGTCCATATTGTCTATATCCGGTTCATACAAATAAATTTCTTTTTTTAAGTTTTCTGTTTTTATGGGGTACGTGGCGTTGTTCTACCCGATTGTCTCTGCCATACCTCCAAACGGAGGGAGATTAACGTCTGGTTTCCAGCCGATATACCCCTTATCTTAGTTAATGCAGTGGGTTCTTAGTTTTAAAAGGAAAATAGAAGAGGAAGAAAGCAAATGTAGGAGCAGAAGTAAAATAGCAAAACGGAAGGTAAAGAAGAAAGCAGAATGTAATTGCGGGGAATAAAAGCTCAGAAAAGCAAAGCAAAAGAAATAGTACATGAACGGAAGCAGAAAGAAGGAAGGAAAGAAAAGAAGCGAGAAGTAAAGAAGAAGGAGAAGCAGGGTAAAGGGAAAGGAAGAGATAAGAGAAAAGAAATACTTACTCGAAGCGGAGCAAAGCCGGGAACTTAGATTGAAGCTTGCGGGAAGACTCTCCGATCTACCACACTCAGTCGTTCTGATCTCGCGAAACCCCCACACTCAGAACCCTCGATGCTCAGATCTCACACTCTCTCTCTCTCTCTCTCTCTCTCTCTCTATCACGCGTTCTGGAATCTCAGCGTTTCGACGTGTCGCCCAACGCGGCTAACGCCTTACTTATAGCCAAAGAACCTCACTGTGCTCACAGTTCCGGTCATGCATAACCAGAATCTTCAATAGTATCGGTTAAAAAAAAAAATATATATATATATATATATATATATATATAATAATAATAATAATAATAATAATAATAATAATAATTGTAGTATGCGATTTTGCCACATTTTGGGAGTATGAAATATTCAAATTATAGAGGATCTCTTGCTATGAGGTTGAGTGTAAATACGCCCTGATTTTGGTGTGAGTTATGTGATGTACATGATGATCCAAATTATTTCCTCGTATGAGTGGTTGAAGTTACCCTGGTAAGCTCTTTGAGTGGTGGGAACTGCCCAGATAAGTTTATTATACGAGTTGTGGGACGCAACTCTACCTAAGAGTTAGAGGACAAGATGAGAGAGCTGTATTTCAACTGGTTTTAGAAAGCTTAATTTTCGAGGACGAAAATTTTTGTTGTTGGAGAGAATGTAAGGATCTTGATTTTAAGAGTAGTGGGGACACGGTGGTCACCCACCCTTTTTCATTTCAGGGGAACAACATGCCACACACACAGAGCTCACGTTCAGCATAGGAGAGCAGCCGTATTCTACTTGAAAGTTTTGTCCCACGTTCATGCAAGATATGCCACACCCGTGAACATTATTATAGTTCACATGCAAACAGTATATTTTACTATTATCTTCACGGGTGAACGATCAAATTTGGAGAGCTGCACACATGAAAAAGCATCACGTAAAGGATAGCTCCTTGGGAACAACTCATTCCTTTCATCTCTTCATTTCAAAGTTTCTTCTCTTTGGCTAACGGAACCAGCAGATGCCCACGGTCCAGCTGGGAGGCGTCACCACCATGGCCTCCATACAACGTCCAAGCATCACCATCCTCACACCGTTCAGCACTTAGCATTTCTCGGCAATTCCAGCAGCTGTGAACCTTCACGGTCTGCACCAGGAGAAGAGCTACATGTAATCCGGCAAAGAGAAGATGCGTTCCAGCAGTAGCAACTCCAGCAACTGCCGCGGTTCATCATCCAACACTTCATTCACAGTCCAGCAGCTCCATGCATGCAGACAACCATCAAGCACTCCACCACCCCAACAACAAAACGGTGGCAGCTCCAGCAAGTCAGCAGAGAACTTCCAGCTGCAACCATTTTCTCGGCCTAGCATTAGAGCATCCAACCAAAGAGCTGCAGACGTCCGAGCACATCCTGCCGTCCTCCATCAGCAGCAGCTGTTGAAGAGGTGGGGAAGAAGCTTTAAGTGGGCAGCAGGCTTAAGAGTCTCACCACTTGGGAACGATCCAGCTGCCACGTCCAACAACCTTAGTCCAAGAGCTTGGATGAAAGCATGTCACGGCCTAGATCAAACTGGGAGCAGCGGCAACACGCACGACCTTCATTACAACATGTACGGAAGAGAGCTGGGATGTGTGTGGATATGCCACCGTAAAGAAGTGAGGAGCACATCAGCGTCCTCCTCCAGCAGCTAGCAGCAGAGTGATGTCCGGCAAGAACAGCAACAAGCTTGGAAGATAAAAGGGGTTGAGGGGTTCTGCACTGAGAGAGTTTTGCTGCTGCATTTTGGTGAAGAACGTGAAGTCCAAAGTTGGTGGGAGAGAAGAAGTGAAGAACTTTGGAGTTGGGAGGAGATCCAGACACTTGTATTTCTAGGTTCAAGATTCACAAAGGAAGTCTTCAAGAGGTAAGGGGAGCTAGATTTTTCGTTTTGATTAGTTAATTTTACTGTTTTTGTAGAAATTTAAAAGCTTTAGAGATTGAAAATGAAGTTTCTGAAGTTTTTGGCCAATGGTGACCTGTGTTCACCTGACTGAGTACCTACGTTAGACTTTTTGTACAAATTGGCCATTTCTCTCGGGTAATCGTTTACAGGGGTCCTGTAAACGATTACCAGCCCGAACGTTCGTCCCAAATTTCGAGCGTTCGTCCAATTTGAAATTTCAAATTGGACGTTCGTCCAAAACTAGACGGATTGAACGTTCGTCCACGTTGATTTGAGTACTCGTTTTCTTTTGCTGACGAGCGTTCGCTCATGCGTTTGTTCAAATTGTTAGATGACGTTCGTCCAAATCTGGCTGGTGTTTGAATATGACGTTCGTTCATTTTCCGGGTAAGGGAGGCTTACTTAATTTAACTGTTTTGATGTATGTATGTGTGTGAACGTTCGTTATTTTATAAGAAATGCATGATGGATGATATGAATGATGATATTAACGTTCGTTATTTCACTGTATGATGTTGATGTGGTTGATAGCATGAACGTTCGTTATTTATGGGATGAAAATGATATATGACTAAGTTACGTATGATGCATGAGATGTTGGATAAAATGAGATATATGAAATCTGAGATTTTGAGTTGATATGAACGAATGCAATTATGTGATTTTGATGAGAAATGAACTTCCCATGAAATACTGTACGTTCGTCCTGAACGGTCCTTGACCGTTCGGTTTTTCCTTGTTGAGAACGAGCGTCCTCGCGTCTAAAAACTATGCTTGAGCGTTCGGCCAAGCACTGTTTGTGTCTTAGTATTCCTTGGCAAATTTCATGTTTTTATTCCCATTGATAATATGCGTTCGGTTTTTCCCTTAGTAATATGGTTGAGATGTTGATTCTGCTATTTGGTTAAATCCTTGGTTGAGGACGAGCGTCCTCACCTTAGAATACTCTGTTTGAACGTTCGGTTTGGCACTGTAGAAATCTTGTACGTTTGATAAACCTCTCTCTTTTTGTACTTACATATATATATAACCATGCATATTTCCGTTCGTATTATTTCTCCAAAATTCTCTAAGTTTATTTTCAAAGACTTATCAATCTGAGTCACTGAACGTGTGGTCATACACCTGACGTTCGCCCAGAATAGCGTTCGGTCTTACACCGGACGATCGTACTGGAAGGCGTTCGGTCTTACACTGAACGTGCGTCCTAAATTAGGCACGTTCTTATAACGAGCGCTCGCTCAAGTGAGGCTCGACCTTATGTTGAGCGTTCGTCCAGAATGACGCTCGGTATTATTTTGAACAGTACCAGATTTAGAAATTTTTGAACTTAAGCCGTTCGTTCTTTGATTCGAACGAGCGTCCTTTTGAGTCTCATTTACAGCGTTCGTCTTCGGTCTTTGGGGACAGAACGTCCGGTCTTGGTGATCTTCTTATGAATGGTGGAAATGATTATGTATTAATAAATAGTACCTGATGAACAGTTTATGAGATGAAATGAAAATACGAATTCTTGATGAAAAATGAATGATGAACAATATATGAGATGAAATGAATGTTGATTTATGAAAGAGTGTTCCAAGGAGGAACGACTCAAGAATTGATTATTGAGATTTGTAAAGTATGAATGTGGGAAGCTTAGCCGGTTGTTCATCCTGATATTCCGTGAGTACTCGTCCTCACGTAGAGGCAGTACGTCATGTGTGGGAATGGCAGGAGGTCCTAGTCCTGATGATTATTTGGACAAATAGGATTAACCTCGGGTGGCAGCTGATGAGAGTTCCAGTTACTACATCACCCGGGTGCACGAACACCGAAGCTACACAGATTTCATACAGTCCGGACAGTCAGTCGTGTTGAGTTTTAATTTGTGAATACGTTAAAGTGGGTTGTTATGTAATGAATGTGTATGTTGAGATATGCATGTATGTTGAATTGTTTACCTGAAATTGTATGTTGATGCATGAGTTAAATTACGTAAGCTTACCCTTTCGTTTCCTTGTGTTGTCTATTGTCCTTGTACGTCCGTCTTGTCATTGCAATGATCATCCGTGTGGATGTGAGCAGATGAAGACGAGCGTTTGGAAGAGATGCTGAACGAAGTGATCTTGGTTGAAGTCGAAGTGAAGATTTAGCAATGAGACGCTCGGCTATTTCGGTTGTTGGCGTGAGTGGTCGTTCGACCTACCCACTCGTTTTCTTTTAAGTTCGACCGTTCGGTAATTATACTGTGTAAACCGTTCAGTCAGGTTTTTATTTTTACGTTCGACTTCTGATTGTGTTTCGTGGCATACGGCTTGGCTTTTGTTTTTAGTGAAAAACTGTTTGAGATTATTATTAAATGTGATTTTTCTAAATTTATAGTCATGACTGTATTTTTGGGATGTCACAATTAACAGAATCAATTCATTTTAATTTAATAATTTTAATTAAAAGTGAAATAGACAAGAAAATACATACAATAACAAATAATTACCATATTTTCACTAATTCAAAAGAATTATTTTTTTATATTGCGTTTCACGTTTCATAATGGTTAACTATTAAATAATTCTTAGTTATTAAAAGTTAATCATAATTAGCGCATACGTCTTTTCGCTAGTTCAAAAGAATTATTATTTTTATCACTGTGTTTCACGTTACATAATTTTTAGTTATTAAAAATTAATCATAATTAGAAAAAGAAAGTAATTTGTTTCTTCACGTGTAAAAGAAGCCCTTAAATTATAACATTAAACACACCTATATAAATAAAAAATAAAGGAATAAAAGCCGTAGAAAAGTGTCACCGTCCATGGAAAGAAACCTGTTGACATGCTTTCCAGAACTAACCAGAAACGAGCACACTTCTTCCCTTGGCTATACACGAAAATCCACTGTCTATTCTCAACCATTTACCCTTTCCATTCCTCTTAATTACACCTTTTGCCACTCCCTTCCTTCTATTTCTTCTATTAATGTTTATCATCTTTCTCTCTTCCCGCCTCTTGTAATGTAACAAGAAAATGTCCTCCGTCCAATTCCGTTACGCTCTCTCTCCTCTTTGTCCCACGCTTCCGCCTCCTCGCAGGCCAATATTTTCTCGCACCTTTCCTCCTCGTTTTCTCGGAAAATTGCGCGTTTTCTCGACCGCGCGGAGGAGGCGAGTTCCTTCAATCTGCTGCTCCTCAAAAACTGGTTCCCAGCTTCAGCGGGTTTCTGTTCCTGAGGACGATGATCGGCCTCCGTTCGATATCAATCTTGCGGTTATTCTCGCTGGTTTCGCTTTCGAAGCATACACAACTCCACCTGTACGTGTTCTTTTCTGTAGAAAATAGAAGAAACTTTCGGGAATAGTGAAGCTGTGCTAATAGTTCATAATTGCAGTGCTAGAAGAGTTTCTTTTATCTTTTTTTTTTGGCTAAGGCTCAGATTATATTGATAGATCTTATTGTATATTTTATATTTATATATTGTTATAATAATATTAATAATATTGAATATAATAATATTAATATTAATTATAATTGTGATAATTGGTCATTTGATTACTCCTAGTGGTGTTTATGTTAATTTAATTGGAGCATACTAAGAACAGTATGATTAATATCGCCTTGATTTATTCTTTAGGCAATATTGAAGTCATTTTGGGATGGCAAGAGTGCCATTTTAAAATCTCATTTTTAACGTTAAAAGAATGTAAACAGTTAATATTTTCTCAAGGTATTAAAAAAATCATCAAACTTGTAGTAGGCAATTGTGGTTGAATAACAGTATATAATTGTCTTACACTATATTTACATAATCTATTTTCTAATAAAATTTTAGGATTGAGATTGATTTTTAATTACAATTATAAAATTTTACTGACTGATTTGGTAGTATTTTTTTAAAATTTTTCTTATTATTTTATCATTGCTGTACAATTTTAATATCAATGGAAATACAATTTTTTCTAATATATATTTTTTACTAATTCTTTTAGTATCAAATTAGTCCATACACTCTTACACAAATTTGGATATAAGGGACCAAAAGGTGACTACTACCAAATAGGCAAACTGAGAATGCTCAATTCATTAATTTTCATAATGCATAGTAGGGAGAATATATAACCGACACAAACAATCACAACTCACCATTGGACCAAGGGAATCTACCCTCCAGAAGGTAAAAGTTGTACAATAATGTTATAAACTTAATATAGCTTAGCAGGTTTCTAGTCCCTTCTAAAAGACAGGGGAGATCATAGGGAAAACAGTTATAAGGTTATACTAGGCTATTGCCAATTCACGATAACAAATAATTCTTCTTCTATTTTCTCAATCAGATCTTTAACATTTTGTTCACTTGAATGAATTTGTGGGGGAGTGATTGAATGAATTTGAAGGTAAATTTTTTGTTGTTTATTTGAGTGAATTTGGAGGTAAGTGAGAGTG
This sequence comes from Vigna nakashimae, assembly GCA_034642375.1. Classification (NCBI taxonomy): domain Eukaryota; kingdom Viridiplantae; phylum Streptophyta; class Magnoliopsida; order Fabales; family Fabaceae; genus Vigna; species Vigna nakashimae. The sequence goes on along the minus strand of CM067765.1, from coordinate 50,392,748 downwards.
AATTTGGAAGTAAATTTTTTTAATATGTTACATCAATCAAATCCTACACTAATTCTCACAAACTTTACTTCCAAATCCACTCTCACTTACCTCCAAATTCACTCAAATAAACAACAAAAAAATTTATCTTCAAATTCTCTCAAATCTATTTAATCACTCTTTCCCAAATCCATTCAAGTGAACAAAGCCTACAAGATTTAAAAATCTAATTGTTGGTCGTCCACGAAATCCGGAAACAGAAAGTAGAATCTGTAAAAGTTATTTCGTAAAAGCATGTGTCCATTGCAACTAGCTTTTGTTGTAGTGCCTTCTAGTGATCCTCTTTTCCTTACCATAGAGTCAAATATAATCCTTGAAATTGTTAGGCCTTTTGGTGATTCTCTTTGGTCTGGTATCAAATATAATCCTTGAAATTGTTAGGCCTTTCTGGTAACAATCACACTGTTACAGAAGAAAGTAGAAAAAGGAAGTAATCACTCACATTTGTATTATTTGTCAATGAAAGCAAAATACAGAAGGATAACAAATCCCACTGCACTGAGCTAGGCTCCTATAAAACAGCCCAAGCAATTCCTCCTCCTCTCCTTCAGGAAAAAAGGGCCTCCTTAGCTGTCCTTTCTCCCTCCATGATTGATTTTCTCCCACAAAATAGTATACTCTCTCCTCTAACTGTCCTACCCATTAGTTATGTCACCTCAGTCATCCAATTCTTCTTTATCACATATACTCTTCCCCATCGTGTCTTGCTCCCTTCGTGGACTAGCGGGTCTCAAGCCCACTTATTCTTTGGAAAGTAGTGTGGAGCTCATCTAGTTCTCCCAGTTGTTATCTTGGGGTGAGATGACGATCCAGTAAACAAGAACAAGCTTGGTGGGAGGAGAAGTGGGGAGGTCAATCTTGGAGTCAAGGATTGAAAGAGGCTGAAGTAAAGGATGAATATCAACAATAGTAGAGGGGAGCAAGTCTTTGATGCAATTCTAGTACGGAACAATGAAACACAAGGTCTATTATGGATGAACTATATATTCACTTGAAAGGAAATGAGGTCCTAATGTATGGTATATTCTATGAAAGAAGCAGGTCCTGAGTGATTTGTTGAAACAAAGAAAAGAAAGTAGGACTGTGTTCAAGGGTCATTGTATAAAGATGTGGAGAACGAATTTCTATAGCACGAAGAAGACCCGATCAAGAAGTGATAAAGCCATTCCAAAACGTCCATTGGGACTAACTTAATGCAGGTCTGTCCATGTTGAAAGAGGCTGTGATACATTCATTGCTTGGAGTACACTTATAGTCAAAGAATTGGTTGGTTTTAGAAAATCCACCCTAGGGGATCATTTCCATCAAAATGTAGAACTTCCAACCCGATTGGAGGGTGGTGGGATATTGAGGAACAATTGGTTTATAAAGAGGTAGTGGAGTAGGTGGTGCGGGTGTCTAAATGGTTTAGAATGCCTTAACCTTCAGAGTTAGGTCATAATGTGTGGGTATGAGTAGATTGTGTTTGTGTAAGATGTTGGATAGTATCCTCCAAATGGTTAGTGACAATTTTTTTATGTTGTGCTCTGGCCTGATAGGTTGGACTAGTGGATAGGGAAAATATTCTAAGAGTATACTAAGATATTGCTAATTCAAGGCAAAAGATAATTCTCCTCCATTTCTCATTTCTCAATCAAATGTTTAATGTATTTATAAATCCAATGATTGTTGGTCGGTGAAATCCGAAAACAGAAAATAGAATATGTGAAAGATATTTCATATAAGCATGTGGCTGTTGCAACTATGTTTTGTTCTAGTACCTATTGTCTATTTCTCAGCATACAGAGTCAAATAGACCTCGAAAATGGCTGGGCCTTTTGGTGATTATCTTTAGTCTGATGGGTTGCGCTATGTTACTACTAGAAGAAGCATAGGAAATTGTAACAATTGACCATCTTATTCCATGAGCTTTAGAGAAAGAATTTTTGTTGCTTGAAATTGATAATATCCGTTAGTTTGACAATTTGATTACTAATGGTAATTGCGGACAGTCACTTTAGACCTCAACTTAGGCATGTGTTATTCAATTTGGTACTTGATTTTGTTGGTCGTCAATTAATTTGATCTCTAATGTAGTTAGGTAATGTTGTTAATTGAAAGACTAAATTTCAGGAATTATTTTTATATATTTTACTCTTCTTCTGTTGTGAAAAATAAGCTAATATAAAATTATTAGTAAGTTTATAACATATGGTTTAATTATAGACGTTGAAATGAAAACAGAAATAGATAAATATGTATGCTAAATTCTTGCTATTTCTTCATGATATTACGAGTTGAATGGAATAAATCGATCACTGTTACAATGAAAATAATCGTTTCTTTTAATGATATTTCCAAACTCCTTTTCAAACCTTTTCTTTTTCTCCCCATTACAATATGTTGCAGGAAAATATAGGCAGGAGGGAAGTTGATGCTGCTGGTTGCAAGACAGTCTACCTTTCTGAGTATGATTCATTTGCATTCCTAAGTTTCATGGTTGCACATGCAGCCGCTGTTCTTTTTGTCAGAATTCCTTGATGTATACTACAATTAATATTTTCTTGTACAGTTTTAATTAATTACATAATTAGAAAAAATTAATTTCATAATTAGGAGGATAGATAGGATGAGTGATAGGCTGACATTATATTTTATATTTATTGTACATGCTCATCGGTCCTGAATTGTAGGGATATATTATATCCATCGTAAATCAGAATTTTCAGTTATTATGTCTATGTATTCTTTTGAAGAGCAATTTATCCTCCACGAATAAAACCAGAAATAGCTTTTTGACACTTTTATTACTTGACTATATCAAATGCATTTTTTATATAGTCTTTTGGTGAGAAATGACTTATATTCATATGATAGAACCCCCTTGCATGTATTAGCAAAATTAAGGAACACATGCAAAATTACTCCCCTAATATTTCATAGGGATGGACTCAAGCCCTTACAAAATATAACTAATACACCCCTCTCAAACCAAAACATAGAAATCATATATACCAAGCTTGTAACGTATATAGTCAATCATAGGGCCCTACAATGATTTGGTGAAGATACTTGCTAGTTGATCATTAAAATTAACAAATTGAGTGCTAATGTCTCTATGTAAAATCTTTTCTTGGTGAAGTGATAGTATATTTTAATATGTTTGGTCGTCTTGTGAAATAATAAACTTGAGGCAATATGAATAGCAACTTGTTTATCACAAATGAGAATCATCTTGTAACTTTCCAAATCTTAGTTCTTTAAGAGGCTATTTGAGTCAAATAAGCTTATAAGAGGCACAAGCCGTATTTTTGTTCTCTACTTTTTTTGTTCGATCTTGCCACTAAACTCTACTTCTTATTTGGATGTGGATCACTTGTTAGTAGGTGCAGCTTTTCAATCTGCATCTGAGTATCCTACAACTTGAGTATGATTATTGTATAGGGGCTTCTTTAATGTACTTAAGAACGTGAATGGATTTAATTCCAATTTCTTGCACATGATGCATTAAGAAACTGACTGAACACACAAAGCATAAAGGAGATATCAAGATTAGTTTCCAACCAGTCTCGTGTATCTCTCAAGATTTGAAGGCGGCTCTTCCTAACATATTAGTAGTTTAACATTGGGATCTATAGTTGTGTCAATGGGTTTGGAATTCGTTAGCCTTCAATCTCCTCTAAAATATTTGTTAAACTTATGATTATTATTGTATTGTACAACTTCTCTAAACTTGTTTTTTGGGTATATGTACATAGCATAACTCGTTGAGTCTTATAGGATATAACTTTTCCTTGTAATGTACTCTTTCCTACTTCATAAATAGAAAATATACATTAGCTGAGTATGTAAATCAGTGTTTTTTAATCACATTCAAATTCAAGTTGGTATTAAGAGCCATGTAGCTGGACCACCACTTTTTGTTGTCTCCATTTGTTGTTTGTTGTCGCCATTTTGTTTGGTGAAGTCAAGGTTAGGTGTGTCTTAAGGAGTATGACTCAAATCTGGTGGTTGCGTGATGCCTTACCATGCAGTGATCCTTGTCAACCTTGCATTAGGTGTGTATGCGCGTGTCCAAGGTGCTCCGTCCTAGTATCAGAATGACAAATGTTTGTTGTTTATCTTGATGTGTCTTTTAAGCATGTTTCTACCCTTGTCTTCTTGGTTCAATGCACTTATATGGCTAGTCAAGGTTGTCTCCTCATGCCTTTGGGTCTTTCCCTCTCTTCACAAATTTGTTTATGGCTTTGTCTCTGGAATAACTTACACTACTTTTGCTCCTTTTTTTATTCTACTCCTACTATTAGCACTACAACTAAACTGGACCTAGACAAACTACTTTTCTTGGTCCACATCTATGGAGTTATGATTCCTTAGTTAAAAATACCAGATCTTTATAAAAAGGAAGTTAGTGCTCTTTCGAATGAAGATAAACCTCTATGGAAGAAATTGGACTTCCAGTTTTGTGTTGTTTTGGGGTATTCAATTGAATGAGATGTCCTATAAATATTTAGATGCTTTAAGACATGTTTTTTTTTTTGGAAAAAATGCATACGATATCTCTTAATAAGTGAATTTTAAACCTAACTCAATCCTACAAAATTGACCTTTAAGGTGAGATTTGCAGTCTGATAGGATATAGGGCGAGAGGATATAATGGGTAATGAGTTTAGGATAGAAGAAAGAGGAATTGTATAAATAGTACTTTGTTATGTTGTTAGAGGGGAGTTTTTGGAATTGGATTGTACAGATAGGCACTTTTGGGTCCTGTGAGGGAGGTTATGCTCCCAACCATTCTTTGTAAAGAGAATTCTATTGCTGTGAATAATAGAACTCATTCTTTCTTTACTGTTTCTACCTATTGTTATTGTTCATAGTTAGGTTTCATATTCAGAAACCTAACAAATTGGTCCTATCTGTCGGATCCAATCAAAGGCAGAGCAAGACGGTGGGCAAGCTACCGCTTTGGAGAATAGAATCGAAGGGAGGATAAGCGTGAGGGAAGAAAGAGACAATACCTTGGAGAGGAGGACTGGCAAAAGGAGCATGGCAGAATGGAAAAGAAATATGCAAGAAATATGGCAAGAAATGGCCGCGATGCGTTAAGACTTACAAGAAATCATGCAAATATTGGGTGGACGAAACAGGAACCAGGATGGACACTCAAAATGGGAGCCAAGTGTCCGTTGATGAGAACAGGAGGGACACGTGAGAAGAAAACAATGGTGGAAGAAAAGTTGAACATCATGAGGGGCAATACAGTGGGAGGAAGCAAGGGGAATTACCCATCTTCGAGGGACTCGACCCATTGAATTGGATCAATCGCGCTAAGAAGTTCTTCAAACTTGAAGTGGTGACGGAGGAAGAAAAGGTGCGTCTGACGCACATTAGTATGAAGGGAAGTGCAGGGTATTGGTTCAGATTCTGGAAGGCTAAAACCAAGAACCTTTCTTGGGATGGTTTGAAGGAAGCCTTGGTGATAAGGTTTGGAACCATTGTTAAGCGTTTGACGGCATCGAAACAGACGGGGACGCTGGATGAGTATGTACAAGACTTCAAGATATTGGCGGGTCGAATGAAGAGAGTGCTGGACGAGCAACTATTAAGATATTTTCTTGCGGGATTGCAAGAGGACATCTGGAATCAAGTCCGACCGCATGACCCACATGAATTAATGGTGGCGATGTGGATCACAAGGGATGTTGAGGAGTTCCAGGGAGGCGCAAAGGTGGGGAACGGGGGCGGGATAGAAGACCAGTCGTCTTGGGGACGAATGAGCGGTGAGGTGACACGGTCCGAAACCAATCACTATAACCCAGGCCGATCGAGAGTTGTTGAGCGGTCTGAGGCCAATCACTATAACCCAGACCGATCAAGAGTCACCAAGCAGTCCGAGGCTAATCACCCAGGCAAATCGGGAGCCGCTGAGAGTGTGGGGTCAGTACTGAACGCCCAAAATTTGCCTTACTCAGAATTCCTGAAACGGAGTGAGGACGAAAGGTGTTTCAGGTGTGGGGGAGGATTTGCCACCACCTAAGCCTCCTGACTTGAATTAGAGGGCATAAACATTGGGTTCCTTTCATATGGTAACACGATGATGAAGAGGAGCCATGAGATCAAGCTTCCCGATTCCAACCTTGAGGACAAGGTTGTTTTGCAGCGGGGTGTAATGATAGGATATAGGATGTATTGAAATATCAAGTGTAATATTTATGTATCTTAGGAGGTGCCTAACTTGTCTAGGAGGTGCCTAACTTGTGTCTTTGGGATGTGCCTAACTTAGGTTAGGATGTGCCTAACTATTAGGTTCATAGTTCTATAAATAGGTAGTATCTTGTAATAAGTTTTATGGAAGAAATATAGATTACATTGTATTTCATGTTTTACAACATGGTATCAGAGCTAGTTGTCTGATCCTCTTCCGGTGGTCTCTGCCGTCTGCCGGCGGCCGGCCGCCATGGCCGCCGGCAGCCCCTAAAATTCCAGTAAGCACTAGTGTACTAGTGCAGCCAGTAAATTAGTGCCACAGTAAGCACTAGTGCAGCCAGTCGTCTCTGCCGTCGATCATCGCCACCCACTGTCTGTTGCCAACCTCTGTCTGCGGCCGGCCACCGTCATCGCCGCTGCCATCGCAGTCGCCGGCCACCATTGCCGCCGGCTCGACGGCCGATAGCCCCTCCTAAAAGTCTCTTCTTCAGAATTTAGCCTCTTCCAGAATTTGTCTCAGAATGGGGTTTGAACCCATTCCGTTTCCCTTTTGGACCAGTAGCTAAAACTGGTACATGTGTGAAGTCAAATAATTTTGGCATCTCCTTCATCCATTTGATGCTTCACAACCGGAAGTCTCTTCTTCGAAGAACCCAAGAAAACCACTGTCGCTGCTTACTTCGCCGTGCACCGCCGCTAATGCCGCCGGTTTCCGTACGTCGCCGGCGACCGTCCGCCGCCGGCGACCATCTCAGTTTCGTCCGATGAACAGCGGATCTGGACCGTCTCTTTGAGCGACGGCCAACCCTGTCGGAGACAGGACCAGAATCCTCCAAACGCGCCGCCACGAGCGCCAAATAAGTCCGCCGTCGCCACCGTCCGCCGCCGGCCACCGTCGCAGATTCGACCGGTGACCAGCGGATCTGGATCGCCTCTTCGAGCGCGACCTAACCCCGGTGGTCGCCGTCTCTGTATCCGCTCAACGCGCCTCCACGCGCCGCCTGTCTCTAGCTGAGCTCGGACGCGTACTGTTCACGCGTCGCTGTCCCGCCGTCGGAATCACTCTGCGCCCTTGCCGGTCATCTCGCCGGAGCTTCCTCTCTCTGATTCTGACCTTCTCCTTAACAGCCGGTGTTGGACGTTGCTGTTGCTCCGCTTCTTCTTGCTGGTGGTGGCTGCTCCCTACGTGCTACTGTCATGGCCGTGACCCACTCCCTTGTGCCTGCTGCTGCCTTGCTGGACCAGTTGTTGTTTTCACCCCAAAGCTGCTGAATGGAAGTTGCTGGACTATTGGAGGTTGCTGCCCACCGTGAAGTGCTGCTGCTCCCCCTCCGTGCTCTTCCTAATCTCTCCAAGCTGCTGGACGTGATTGGCCGTGTGCTTCATAATATGTTTCATTGCTGGACCGGTGACTTCCACTTTGCTGGATGCGTGAACTACTAATCAGTTTCTGTTTTGAAGAACCTGAACCAGAGTACTGTTGTTCTCAATATTGCTGCCATCTTCGTCTGTCTTCTTCTCCGCTGTTGATGCTCCGGGTACCATTTTCGCTGTACAGCCACTGTTTGTCGCTGTCTAGCCACTGTTTGCCGTTCTCCGCGCCATTTGTCGCTGTCCGGTGCCATTTGTCGCTGTTTAACATAGTTTGTGTTGTTCTTCAACAAACTCGCCGGGTTGATATGTTCAAGGTTGGGGGATCTCATTCGACCCCATACCACCTTTGGACGCCAAGTCCCAATATTCGTGTTTTTGGTTTCTGCCATGTGAAAGGATATTTGCACCGTCAGTCAATGCCTTCTTTGAGATCGACCGCTGATTTGACTCGTTTGATGCTATGGGATTGAGTTTGTCCCTCGTACGGATCGGTTCTCACCCGTTCTTTCACCTCCGTGAGAGGGGAAGTCTCAGCCGCTGTAGGGTGATTAAGTCCCTACAGGTTTGTTGCTGGTTGTTGCTATTTAGGGCAGTTAAGACCCTAAAGGTTCATTGGTGTTCAAGATAGTGAAGTCCTTGAAGGTTTGTTGCTACACAGGGCACTGAAGTCCCTGAAGGTTCATTGTGAAGGTTCATTGTTTAGGGTGGTTAAGTCCCTACAAGTTTGTGGTTGTTAGCCTTTGAAGGCCTCTCAAGTAACTGATGGAGATCTCTTGCGTTTGAAGACTTTCTGAGTTGAAGTTTCATGGCGCTAGTTCACTCTCGTCCATTGCTGTCCAAGTTGAAGTTTCTTGGGCTACACTTGTTTGTGTGTGCAATTTGGATTATTGATGTTATTTCCATTTGAATTTTGTCTAGTCCAAGCTTGGTTCATACAATCTTGTATGATCCAGCTTGAGGAGGAGTATTGAAATATCAAGTGTAATATTTATGTATCTTAGGAGGTGCCTAACTTGTCTAGGAGGTGCCTAACTTGTGTCTTTGGGATGTGCCTAACTTAGGTTAGGATGTGCCTAACTATTAGGTTCATAGTTCTATAAATAGGTAGTATCTTGTAATAAGTTTTATGGAAGAAATATAGATTACATTGTATTTCATGTTTTACAACAGGATGAGAGGATATAATGGGTAATGGGTTTAGGATAGAAGAAAGAGGAATTGTATAAATAGTACTCTGTTATGATTTCAAAGGGGAGTTTTTGGAATTGGATTGTACAGACAGGCACTTTTGGGTCTTGTGAGGGAGGTTATGCTCCCAACCAAGGAGGTTATGCTCCCAACCATTCTTCGTAAAGAGAATTCTATTACTGTGAATAATAGAACTCATTCTTTCTTTACTATTTCTACCTACGGTTAGTGTTCATAGTTAGGTTTCATACTCAGGAACCTAACACAGTCACTTATATACTGTAATTTTAACATTAATGGGTGGTTCGGACAAATAGCACAATAAGCCCAACAAATAACAAACTACAAATTTCACTAGATAGGCATTAGGCATTAAATGACTCTTACACGATCTTAGGAAGTAGACTTTAAGGCTAAATCAACCTTACAAAACCAATTTATAAGGTGAAGTTTGCATTTTCCCATATACTCTTAAAGGCTAATTTAATCCTACAAACCGGCTTGTAAGATGAGATTTGCACCCACTTATATATATATATATTGTAAATTCATTTTATCTTTGCTAATGACATTCAACGTCTCTTTGATGTGAATCAAAGAGTATCCTCTCTTAGAAAATTGGCATCAGTGATCATTGGGTCCATGGGAAGGCACAAATTTTTTATTAGGCTCTAAATACTATGTAGAAATAAATGGTACGTATTCATGTAAAAGAATCCCCTTTTATGTATTTAAAAAATTGAGGAACATATATACACATCATACATAGCACAACATGGGCATGGGTCCAAGTCCATATATAAAATATATCTATAATGTATCTAACAAATTTGATGGTGTCACTTGATCCTATGTTGTTGCCCTTATCTAGTCAAACAAGGCTTGTTGTTGTTGTTGCAGTAGTATTATTTTTACAAGATTTCCTTAGAATAATGGCATGTTTAACAACATTATTTTGGGTATTTGCAGGGAATTTGTTCATGAAATTTATGATGGTCAACTCTTTATAAAGTTGAAAAAAGGGTTCAATTTTCCTGCCATGGATCCCTGGGTTGGTTATTTTATTTCTTTTAAATTACCAACCTAATTATAGTTCTGTAATGATATGAAATGTGTACTACATCCCTGTCGACTTGTATCTGACAATCATCCCTGTTGCCCCCAAATTTTTAGTTAATTCATACAACTGCTTATTGCTATAATTTCTATTATTTATTTATATTGGTTATTTTGGTGTCATCCAGGGAACAAGTGACCCATATGTTGTCATACAACTGGATTCTCAGACCGCTAAAAGTGGTATCAAATGGGGGTCAGCATTTATCAGATTTCTGTTTTGTTCATTTCACTTATTCAAAGGCCACCATCTCATGGTTAAGAGTCCATGTTACATTGCATAGTTTGTGCTATGTGACTGTTTTGACTTTTCTTTAAAAAATCTTTCATATTGTCCCTGGAAGCATTTCCCTAAGTTTGAAGTATCTTGGATTATCATTTTCTTTCAAATTTGTATATTGGCTAAATGTATACAAGAATAACATGCAGGGACCATTTGTTTTTAATTCATAAAATCCCACTGAGTACTTGTCTTCCACTTCCTTTGCCAAAATTTAATGTCTTAACTTCAGCTGTATCTTTGTATAATGTTTTCCAATTAGATTGGGCTCATTTATGTAAAATTAATTGATTGGGTTCATTTATGTAAAATTTAATGTCTTAACTTCAGCTGTATCTTTGTATAATGTTTTCCAATTAGATTGGGTTCATTTATGTAAAATTAATTGATGGCAGGACAAAAGAGCCAACATGGAATGAGGAGTTTACATTTAATATCAAGCAGCCTCCAAACCAGTCTTTACAGGTTAACAAGCATGATCACTCTTTCTCACTTACATCTATTCGCAGATACATATTCAATGGAAGGTAGCATTGCAAGATTTTGATAGAACAGGACATCCTTCTATTAAAATCGCATACCAGAGAAAAAAATAAGAAAAATTAAATTTGTAATAGTTGGGTCAGCTGTCTAGTAGAGTAAAGACTACTAATAAAGGAAGTTTGTTAGTACTAAGAGGAAAATTGAATAGTTCTATGGGAAGGGTTCAGGTTCCTTGAAATACCTGGGATTTGTTCAATTGAGAACTGTTTGGATGACAAGTTCTTTAAGATCAATAAAAATATTCTTGTGGTTATTGTTCTAAATCCAAATCTGTTTGTTTTGGGGGGAAGTTGTGTTTGGTAGACGACAAAGCGCCAACGTTTTTTAGGTATAGGGTGATGGGTTATGCTTGGTGAATAAATGGAGGCATTAAAAAGTGATGCACTAAGGTGGTTTCAGTGTTGGGAATCTTGCAACCTAAATACGGGTTTGGAAAAATTCAAGGTGGCATTAATGGAGGATTTCAACCTGTATCGAGTAATCCCTTGTAGTCATCATGATAGGTTTCTTGTTAAAGAATTCCTATCTCTCACTCAACAACTCTCGGAAATAGTACAGAAAGTCTGTATAACCTCTGATATTATTGACTTTCAAGAAAGAATGCAAGAATTGGAAGAACAAAGGAAGCTTAACCTTCCCCAACAAGGATAACCAAATCCTGTTTTAGAAACTACTAACAGTCCAATCCCTCTCCCCTTAATCCCCTTAACTATTTATACAACAATAAGTGTTCCCCTTTTCTAACTGTCAGACAGTTAGGCCAGCTAATGCAACTAACTACTCACATACTCTTCTTTCTCCTAACATACACCCTCATCATCCTATCATTACCCCCCCCTCCATCCATAACCTTGTCCTCAAGGTTAAATTCTGGAAACTGTTCCTGGATTGTGGTTTGATCTTCCCAAGTTGCTCCTTCTTTTCCCCCTGTCTGCCATTCTACCAGAACTTGGTGACATACTTCATCTTCTTTTTGAATTTGCCTACGCTCCAAAATTCTTGCTGGCCAAAAAGCAGGACCGTCAGCTTGCAACTCCTCTGGCAACATCTTTTCAATCCCATGGTCCCCCACCGCTTTCTTTAACTGCGCCACATGAAACACTGAATGAATCCTGGCAGATTCAGGTAACTCCTGGCAGATTCAGGTAACTCCAATCGAAAAGCTACACTCCCCACCTGCTGTAACACCTTGTAGGGCCCAAAATAACGTGCCGAGAGTTTTGGGTGTAGTCTAGTTGGCATTGAAGATTGACGGTGTGGTCTAATCTTCAAGTACACCCAATCTCCTACTTTTATATCTATCTCCCTCCTCTTCTTATCTGCTTGCTGCTTCATTAATTCCTGAGCCCGATTCAAGTGATACTTTAACTGTTTGAGGGCTTCATCTCTTGTCATCAAATCCTGTGCCACTGCCTCCACTGGTGTTTCCCCCGGAATGAACCGGCTAAATGAGGGAGGTGCTCTCCCATATACAACTTCAAACGGCGTGCATCTTGCAGCTCCTTGATAGCTCGTGTTATACCAAAACTCAGCCCAAGGAAGCATAGCATACCAGCTCTTTGGTTGTTCAGAACAGAAGCACCGCAAATATCCTTCAACAATGCGGTTAACCACCTCAGTTTGCCCATCTGTCTCTGGATGATACGCCGTGCTCATTTTGAGCTGTGTTCCCTGCATCTTGAATAATTCCTTCCAGAAAATACTCAAAAATAAGGGATCTCTATCACTCACCATAGAAACCGGAATCCCATGTAGCCTGATGATCTCTTTGGTGAACACATCAGCTACGGTTTTAGCAGAATATGGGTGTTTCAATGCCATAAAATGCGCGTATTTACTCAACCTGTCCACCACTACCATAATGGCATCATACCCCTGGGATTTAGGTAACCTTACTATGAAATCCAAGCTGATTTCCTCCCAAACCGCTTGCGGAATGGGTAGGGGTTGCAACAGCCCTTGAGGATTTGCTGCCAAGTACTTATGCTGCTGGCATACTGCACAACTCGCCACAAATTCAGTGATTGTCTTCTTCATCCCCACCCAATACAAAGATTGGGCTATCCTCCTATATGTACGGTAGACTCCCGAGTGCCCCCCAGTTTTGGTTACATGGAATTCATCAAGTAACTTTGGTATCCAAACTGAACTGGACGATATCACCATCCGGCCTTTGTAATGCAATCTTTCATTTTCTAAAGTGTAAGCTCCATGAGAGTTTGAATCCTCTTTCAGATCAGCAATCACTTTCTGCAATGTCACGTCCTCCTCTACCTCTCGCAGGATGTCGTTAAAATCCTGCCAAAAGGGTCTGGAAATGAGCTGTAATTCTCTTTCTTCCCTCTCTCCTTCATCTCTCCTCGAGAGGGCATCAGCAGCCCTATTGGTACTTCCCTTTTTATATACGATCTCAAAGTCATATCCCATTAATTTTTCCAACCAGTTTTGCTGACTTTGAGTGGTAATTCTCTGTTCCATCAAGTATTTCAAACTGCGCTGGTCAGTGTGCACGGTAAATTTCCTCCCCACCAAGTAAGGTCTCCAGTGCTGAATGGCTAAAACGAGAGCCATTAATTCTTTCTCATAAATTGACTTACTTAGAGAAGCCGTAGACAAAGCCTTGCTAAAAAAAGCTATCGGTCTCTTATTCTGGGTCAACACAGCTCCCACCCCACCTCCAGAGGCATCACACTCGATGTGAAACTCTTGTTCGAAGTTTGGCAAAGCTAACACGGGAGCTGAGGTTATCGCAGCCTTCAACGTATCCATCGCTTGTTTTGCTTGCTCGGACCAGTCAAACTTACCCTTTTCAATGGCCAATTTTCCATATCCAGCCACGAATCTTCTATAGTAACCCGTTAACCCCAAGAAACCCCTTAATGCCTTCAAGCCCCTCGGCTCTCCCCATTCCACCACGGCTTTCGTCTTATCACCATCCATCTCCACCCCCTGTTCTGAGATTTGATGGCCTAAATATTGGATCCTCCTTCTTCCAAACTCACATTTCTTTTGGTTGGCCACCCATCCATTCTCCTCTAGCACCTGTAGCACTCCGTCTAAATGCACCAAGTGGTCTTCCCAGGTGACTGTAAACAAGGATATCATCAAAAAAAACTAACACCCATCTCCTAAGATACTTCCGCAATAGCTCATTCATCGTACTCTGGAACGCAGCAGGGGCATTGGTAAGCCCAAATGGCATAACAAGGAACTCGAAATGGCCGAGGTGAGTGCGGAAAGCAGTCTTGGGCACATCTCCTTCCTCCATTCTAATCTGGTGATATCCAGATTTTAAATCAATTTTCGAAAAGTAATGTGCACCGGTCAGCTCATCTAGCAATTCTTCTATCACAGGGATAGGAAACTTATCGGGGACAGTTGCTTTATTTAGGGCCCGGTAATCTACACAGAACCTCCAACTCCCATCCTTCTTCTTCACCAAGATTACCGGACTAGAGAATGGGCTCGTGCTCGGACGAATGATGCCTGCCTTCAACATATCTTCCACCTGCTTCTCAATCTCCCCCTTCATGAGGTGAGGGTAGCGATATGGCCTCACGTTTATGGGGTCTACTCCCTCTTTTAGTTGGATGCGGTGTTCTCTGTTTCGGTTTGGAGGCAGCCCCTGAAATTCACGAAAAACGGAATAGTGCGCCTGTAGCACCGCCTGTAATTGTTTTTTCTGCTCCTCCGTCACGTCACTATCCCACTCACTGTAGTTTTCCTCCTCCACTTTGCACAGATTCGAAACCACAGCCCCTGAGTCAGCTTCCACTAGTTTAAGCAAGCTCCTGGCATTCACCACTTGTCTCGATAATGATGGATCACCCCTTATACGTATCTTCTTGTCCCCCACTTTATAAACCATAGTCATTTTTCCCCAATTGGTGCTTACTTCTCCTAGTTTGGCCAGCCATGCAACTCCCAAAATTACATCTACACCCCCCAGCTCAAAGACATAAAAATCTTCCTCCACATCGACTTCCTCCAGCTTCACCGTCACCTTCTCACACCGGCCCCGCGTCATTCTCCGATGGCCATCACCCAAACTCACGCAGTACGCCGGGGTGTCCGTCACCTTCAATGCTAATTCCTCCGTCAACTTCCGGCCTATGTAGTTGTGACTGGCGCCGCTGTCTATCAGCACCACCCTCCTTTCTCCGATCATCCCCGTCAATTTTACCGTTCTGGCCGACGTTAGCCCTTCCGCAGAACAGGCCGATAACTCTAAGAGCTTCTCTCCTTGGGTTTCGGGTTCTTCTCCCACTTCCTCCTCTTCGTCTTCCGCTAATAATAATACCCTCAAACTCTTCTCATCACAACGATGGCCGGGCGCGAATGGCCCACCGCACCGGAAGCAACGACCCTCCTTGCTTCTCTTGAGAAACTCCGGATATGGTAGGTTTCTCACCATTCTTCCACGGTTATCGTTCCCACCTGCAATATTCGGTCTCGTATTCGCGTTCGCGATACCCCCATCTCTTCTCACATTTCCCGCCGTCTCCACTCGGCCTCCTTGGTTTGCCGGATTACGAATCGGGTTTGTTCGTATCACTCCTCCCGATGATCGCGCCCCTACAGGGTTCATTCTGAACCCACTCGCAAAACCCCCTTGCGCTCTCACCATCGCATCCTCCACGTCCCGAGCGACCCTCATTGCCTCCATTAAATCCCGCGGGTTCTGGATTCGAACCTGCCCCTTTATGTCCTCCCGCAGTCCGGCGAGGAAATATCCGAGTACTTGCTCTTCCGGAATGCTCCTCGTCTGTCCAGTCAATACCTCAAAGGTGCGCACAAATTCCTCCACCGTGCCCTCCTGTCTCAACGACGGCAACCTCTCGAACACCGTTCCTCTAAATCCTCCACCGAACCGGTTGATCATCGCGGCCTTCAAACCGTCCCAGGAGCGATTTCTTGCTTTTTGTTTCCAGAATGTAAACCAGTACGCTGCGCTTCCCTCCATACTCACATATGCGATTTCCACTTTGTCTTCATTGTTCATCACCTTCTGAATGTCGAAAAACCTTTCCGCTCTGTTGAGCCAACTCAAAGGCTCGTCTCCCTCGAATGTCGGCAATTCAATCCTTTTCCGCCACGGCTTTTGTTCCTCGCCTCTGTTTCCATTCCCTCCATTCTCATTTTCCCCCACGACTCGGTGTCTGTTGTCGTTCACCGAACTGTCATCAGAAATCCCCTCCGGTGGATTAACGCTCGTACCCAAGACCCTCATAATTTGCTGCAAGTCTCGTCGTACAGCCGCTGACTCAGCCTTCATTCCCTCCATCGTGATCTCAATTGCCTCCAGTCTCGCAGCGGTATCGTTCTCCATCTTCGTTCACTTCTCCCAAAATTGGGATCCGGCAGGTCGGACCAAATTGATAGGTTTCTTGTTAAAGAATTCCTATCTCTCACTCAACAACTCTCGGAAACAGTACAGAAAGTCTGTATAACCTCTGATATTATTGACTTTCAAGAAAGAATGCCAGAATTGGAAGAACAAAGGAAGCTTAACCTTCCCCAACAAGGATAACCAAATCCTGTTTTAGAAACTACTAACAGTCCAATCCCTCTCCCCTTATTCCCCTTAACTATTTATACAACAATAAGTGTTCCCCTTTTCTAACTGTCAGACAGTTAGGCCAGCTAATGCAACTAACTACTCACATACTCTTCTTTCTCCTAACATACACCCTCATCATCCTATCACATCATGAGCTTTGAAGCAAGATAATTTGGTGAAGAATATGTTACTAAGTTTGAGAAATATGTTGGTTCTGTTCAAGGTTTGGGAGAAAACAATTGCTGGAAAGTTTTATGAATGGGTTGAAAGAAGACGTGAGAGCAAAATTCAGACAATCTTTCTTAAGAAAAAGAGAAAAAAGAAAGCAAATCCTTTGCTTTTTACCAAGTCCTGCACCGACAGTTCTTTTAGTAGATCTATATCAACCAAGATTCTTGGAAAGTGACCATATATTTGTTGATAGGAGCAGCATCAATATAGATAAGAACACCTACTCCAGTTGCAATGGTATCAAATAGACATCAAGGATTTATGTTCCAAGATCTTGCTAAAACAATCATTCTCAAGTCCTCTTGAGATTTGAATTTGGATTAAAAAGTCACGTTCAAGGAATATCGTGTGTGTTACATACCTGTGAGTACGTAAACTAGCCAAACACAACCACTCACTCTCACAGACAATGAACAATGGTAAATAGTTGAATAAACCTCTTTATTAAATGGAAATAACTGTATCAAGGAAAACAAACAATAACTGGGAGCAGGATTTCCATCAGTTACCTGAGAGCATAACCTCTCTTTACAAAACTCACTAATCAAAAGCATACCCTTAACCCTAGGTTTCCCCTTTATTTATACTAATTAATTCCCTCCCAAAAAGGTAAAGAATAATATAAAATAACACTATTTATTATAATTATCTGATAAGAATATCTCTAGCCTTATTTACTATATTTAACTTATACATAATAATATATTGAGATATGGCTCTATTAGTCCAATTATTCTCTGCTGAATATTAATAAAAGGTTTAAAGAATAATTCTGATATTTTATTTCAAAGAGTAGAGTACCATATATATACATTTAAGGATCCTATAATCCTTCATCTATTAAAGGAATGACAGGTGCACAAATCTGCACAAATTATAATAATATCTAAATTATAACTAACATAATATTTGATTGCCTAATATCCTTTAATAGAATATTTGGCATATCTTAACACCCCCACTCAAGTTGGTGCATGGATATCACACATTCCCAACTTGAATAGAGACTCATTAAACAATATTCTTGATACTCCTTTGGTGAGAACATCAGCCAACTGCAATTCTGATCTTACAAAAGAAAATGAAATTATTCCAGCTTCAAGCTTCTCTTTGATGAAATGTCTATCAATCTCCACATGCTTTGTTCTATCATGTTGCACAGGATTGTGAGCAATTGCTATAGCCGAAGTATTGTCACAGTACAAACTCATAGGTTCATTTTGTGTAAAGCCCAAATCTGATAGCACATTTTTAATCCACAAAAGTTCACATACACCTAGTGCCATGCCTCTGAATTCTGCTTCAGCACTAGATCTTGCTACTACAGGTTGTTTTTTACTTCTCCAAGTTACAAGATTCCCTCCTACAAAAGTAAACTATCCAGAGGTAGATCTTCTATCATCTTTTGAACCTGCCCAATCTGCATCAGTGTACCCTTCTACCTTTAAGTTTTCATGATTTGAGAACAAAATTCCTTTTCCAGGAGCGGACTTCAAATATCTCAAAATCCTTTCAACAGCATCCATATGAAGCTTCCGTGGGTCATGCATAAATTGACTAACAACATTCACTGCATAAGTGATATCTGGACGTGTATGGCACAAATAAATTAATTTCCCTACCAGCCTTTGGTATCTTCCTCTGTCTATGCTTGCTGAATTTGAGCATTGAAAAAGTTTATGATTTTGTTCAATTGGTGTATCAGCTGGTTTACTCCCAAGCAGCCCAGTTTCCGATAATAAATCAATAGTATATTTTCTTTGGCATAGAAAAATACCATGTTTTGATCTAGCTACTTCAATACCTAAAAAATATTTAAGATTTCCAAGTTGTTTCATCTCAAATTCAGATGCAAGGTATTGTTGTAAACTAGAAATCTCATCTTGGTCATTTCCTGTAACAATCATGTCATCTACATATATAATCAAAGCTATAATTTTTCCTTTTCCTCTCTTAAAAAATAAGGTGTGATCAGAGTTACTCGCTCTATAGCCAAAAGCCTTCATAGACTTGGTAAACCTTCCAAACCATGCTCTTGGGGATTGTTTTAATCCATATAGAGCCTTCTTTAATTTGCAAACCTTCATTCCAATTGAATCAGTCATACCTGGTGGAGAATCCATATAAATTTCTTCTGAAATTTCTCCGTGTAGGAAAGCGTTTTTCACATCAAATTGTAGAAGAGGCCAATCTTGGTTTGCAGCTAGCGACAAAAGTATTCGCACAGTATTGAGTTTGGCTACTGGTGCGAACGTCTCTTGGTAATCTACACCATAAGATTGAGTGTAACCTTTAGCCACAAGTCGTGCTTTATACCTCTCAACAGTTCCATCAGCTTTATGCTTAATTGTAAAGACCCATTTGCAGCCCACAGTTTTCTTCCCTTTTGGTAAGGACACAAGATCCCAAGTGTTGTTTTTTTCTAAACCTGTCATCTCCTCAACCATTGCTTCGGTCCATTTAGGATCTGCCAAAGCTTCCTGTACATTACTAGGAATAGAAATTGAAGATAATTGAGATACAAATGATGCATATGACTGAGATAACCTGTGAGATGACACATATTTACTAATGGGATATTTAATTTTGGCTTGGAGGTTTGGTTCATATTTAACTGGAGGTTGACCACGGTTAGAACGAGGTGGAAGAATATATTGAACAGTAGTAGACTCAGTGTTTGGTGTGCTGGTGGTCTCACGCAGACAAGAATCAATTCCATGATCAATTTCATTAGTATTATCAGAGATAGTATCAGAAGGTACCTCTGAAGAGTCAAGTTGAACCTGTGGAGAAGATTGAGCCAATTGGTTATGATCAGAAGACACTGTATTATCCAAAAAAGAAGGGTCCATATTTAGGATTGGCTCACTTCCTGCAGAATGATCCTCACACAATAATTTATCTTCACAATCAAACATACCAACATCATGATTATGCACTTCACTTTCATTGCCTCCCTGAAGTGGAGAATCAACATAAAAAAATTCATGCTCATTAAATGTCACATCCATAGAAATATAAAATTTCCTTGATGGTTGATGGTAAGCACGATAACCTTTTTGAGTTGATCCATACCCAACAAAAACACATTTGATCGCTCGTTCTTCAAGCTTTGTACGTTGATGTGGGTGTAAGTGAACATATATAACACATCCAAAAATATGAGGTGGTAAATAAACTATGGGAGGAAGGATACAATGATCAGACAACACATCAAAAGGCCTTCGAAAGTTAAGCACACTAGAAGGAGTTCGATTAATTAAATAAACGGCAGAGCTCACAGCCTCACCCCATAAATGAGATGGGACATTACCATCTATCAAAAGTGATCTTGTCACCTCTAATATATGTCTATTTTTCCTTTCAGCCACTTCATTTTGTTGTGGTGAATAAGGACATGTAGTTTGATGCAAGATGCCTTTAGAGTTCATGAACTCTATTAATTCGGTCTTAAAATATTCTCCTCCATTGTCTGATCGAATGACCTTAATAGATGTGTTAAATTGTGTAACAATCAAATGATAGAAGGAACAAACCACATCACACACATCACTTTTATATTTAAACAAATATACCCAGGTTACCCCGAGTACAATCTGTTGTGAAACAGTAGTAGGATGCTGGAATTAATTATTCTCTCATTCATGCTTTTGAAACAATACATAAGTGTTTAAAAAGAAACAAACTATTGTCTAATTAAGGTAAAAAATCTCCTGAAATAAAGTCTCTAAATCAGGAGATATCTACCCAATAATACCTGATCTTAATAAAAGGAAATCTGCCCAATAATTACTAATCCTAATCCCTTAATTTTAGGGATTAGACATAATTGCAGGATTACACATAATTGCTATATTAATTGCACAATAATTCACATATTCTGACACCCCCCCTCAAGCTGAGGAATAGATATTGGTCATTCCCAGTTTGCTTATAAGATCTTGGAAGATAGGGCTATTGAGACCTTTTGTTAACACATCAGCTACTTGTTGCCTGGATGGGACATACGCCATGCATAATAGACCTTCGTCTACTTTTTCTTTGATGAAGTGTCTATCTATTTCAACGTGTTTTGTCCGGTCATGTTGAACCGGATTATGTGCAATTTCTATTGCTGATTTATTATCACAGTACAGTTTCATGGGACCCTTCAAATCAACTTTCAAATCATCCAGAATAATTTTTATCCATAATAATTCACATATTCCTTGAGCAAGTGCTCTGAACTCTGATTCAGCTGATGATCTAGACACTACATTCTGTTTTTTACTTCTCCAAGTTACTAAATTTCCACCCAGGAAAGTACAATATCCAGTAGTCGATCTTCTATCAATTAGAGATCCTGCATAGTCTGCGTCAGTGTAGGCTTCAAGGTTCAATTTTTCATTCTTCTTGAATAGGATTCCCTTTCCAGGAGTGCCTTTTAAGTAACGTAGAATCCTATAGGCAGCTTGAAGGTGAGACTCCTTTGGTTCATGCATAAACTGACTTATTACACTTACCGAATGGGCAATATCTGGTCGGGTATGCGCCAAATATATTAATTTTCCAACCAGCCTCTGGTACATCCTTTTTTCTACTTCTGGTTCATCTCCAGATTTACTCAGTTTGTGATTGGGGTCCATTGGAGTTGTTGCGGGTCTGCATCCAATAGTCTTCGTCTCAGCCAACAAATCGGTTATGTATTTTTGTTGGGATATAAAAATTCCTTGGGTAGAGTATGCTACTTCAATTCCTAGAAAATATTTCAGTTTTCCAAGCTCTTTGAGATCAAATTCTTGGACTAGTCTTTGTTTCAATTTTTCCTTTTCTTTTTCATCATTCCCAGTTACTATAATATCTTCCACATACACCAAAAGAACTGTTACCTTCCCCTTTTCTGAATGTTTTATGAACAACGTGTGGTCTCCTTGGCTTTGTTTGTAGCCAAATCCCTTCATAACTTTTGAGAACCTCCCAAACCATGCTCTAGGAGATTGTTTCAGTCCATATAGTGCCTTCTTAAGTCTGCACACCTTATTTTGTCTATCTCCTTCAACCCCCTGTGGGATGTTCATGTAGATTTCTTCCTCTAGGTCTCCATGAAGAAAGGCATTTTTAACATCATACTGTAGTAGTTTCCAATCAAAATGAGCAGCTAAGGATAGAAGAATCCTTAGAGTATTCATTTTAGCAACTGGTGCAAACGTTTCTTCATAGTCTATTCCATATGCTTGAGTGTATCCTTTGGCCACCAATCTTGCTTTGTATCGTTCAAGTGACCCATCAGCATTATATTTTACTGTGAATATCCACTTACAGTCAACAATATTCTTTTCTTTGGGTTTATCCACAATTTCCCAAGTGTTATTCTTCTCTAATGCTGTCATTTCCACTTGCATAGCATCTCTCCACTCTTTCTTTGCTAGTGCTTCAGTAATATTATTTGGTATAACCACAGAATTCAAGTTTACAATAAAGCTTTTATGATTAGCTGATAATCTATCATAAGAAACATAATTTGAGAGAGGATAGAGAGGTTTTTTAGTGCAATTTCTAGTACCTTTTCGGATGGCTATTGGAAGGTCAATCTCATTTTCTGGTTCAGGTATTTCTTCATTTTCTGGTGCAGAACTTGGATTGGATTCATGGACTTGCATCATCTCTGGAATTTGCTTTCTCCTGGTGTAAACCTTGTTAAATCTCGGAGGATTGTCAGCTTCTATTCGAGTTGCTTCAATGGGGAAATTTGTATCCATAGCTTCTGATCCTCGTTCAGAATTATGTTGTATAGTTGGAGGCTCAGATCTGTTGGTTGTGATATATGGCAGAGTTAAGAACTCAGTATTTTCATGAGGGTCTTCTAGACATTGTTCTGTAGGATTGGTTTTGTTAAAAAAAGGTTTAGTTTCAAGAAAAGTAACATCAGCTGAGATATACCATTTTTTAATGATAGGATCATAACATTTATACCCTTTTTGTGTGGCTGAATATCCTAAAAAAATACATTTAACAGCCCTGGGATCCAGTTTATCTCTAGCTTGAACAGGGACATGTGCAAAGGCTGTACATCCAAATATTCTAGGAATCAGTCCATTTGATTTCTTAAAGTGAGGAAAGAAATTATTTAGGACTTCTATTGGACTCTTATTACTTAGGCCATGAGAGGGAAGTCTATTAATAAGATATGATGCAGTAAGAACAGCTTCTCCCCAATAATTTTTTGGAACATTCCCTTGAAAAAGAAGAGCCCGAGTTATATTGAGTAAATGCCCATTTTTCCTTTCTGCCACTCCATTTTGTTGTGGGGTATAAACACATGAAGAGTCATGGATGATCCCATTAGATTGAAAATACGAGGATATGGTTTGGTTGAAATAATCTCTAGCATTATCGGTCCTAAACCTTTTAATATTAACTCCAAATTGAGTTGTAATCATTGAGTGAAATATGGGAATGATAATGCTGACATCAGATTTTTGTTTAAGCAAATAGAGCCAAGTAACCCTAGTGCAATCATCAATAAATGTTACAAACCAGCGGGCCCCAGAAATATTTGGTATTGTAGACGGTCCCCATATATCACTATGAATCAATTGAAAAGGTTGAGAGCTTCTATTATTGCTGTTGGGAAAAAAAACACGAGTATGCTTCGCTAACTCACAAGTTTCACAATGAAGTTTTGAGACATCTAAGTTTTCATACAAATGAGGAAACATAAACTGTAGCACCTTAAATGATGGATGTCCTAGACGATAGTGATACAACCATAGTTCATCCTTATTTGTTATACTGTGAAGGGATTTTGCTTGGTTGGTTTGGGATTCTTGAGATACTTCCAAGTAGTAAAGACCATCTTTTTCTTTAGCAAGTCCAATCCTCCTCCCCGAGTCCTGTTCCTGAAAAACACATAGA
Source organism: Vigna nakashimae (assembly GCA_034642375.1). Classification (NCBI taxonomy): domain Eukaryota; kingdom Viridiplantae; phylum Streptophyta; class Magnoliopsida; order Fabales; family Fabaceae; genus Vigna; species Vigna nakashimae. Next base: position 50,369,337 of record CM067765.1, on the reverse strand, counting down.
GATGGGAAAACATTGCAGAACAATTGAGATCAGAGGTTAGTTTCTTTATGGAGAGAAGACTGGCTGAGAGTTTGGGAACATGGAGAACGTTTTTAAGCATAAGGTTCGGGTTTACTTGGATATTACCATATCCTGCAACAGTAGCTACTGACCCATTTGCAACAATAATTTTTCTATTACTTGGTGAGGGTGTATAAGAATGAAACAAGTGGAATAAATGTGTCATATGATCTGTAGCTCCCGAATCCACAATCCAAGAGTTCACATTATATGAGGTATTCATACAAGAAGTTTTACCTGAGAAAACAAGAGAACATGATCCAGAGGGTTCCTCCATATTCCCCAATAGCTTCTTCAATTTCTTTATTTCTTCCATATTGAAACTGTCTACTGCTGGAGATTCTTTAATCTCTGTTTGTGTTATGTGCACTTGGGACTTTTGTTGTCCTCCACGATTCACCCACTCCTTTCCTGGAGGTTTGCCATGCAATTTCCAACATTTCTCCCTTGTGTGTCTCGGTTTCTGACAATAGGTGCACCATAAATTATCTCTATTTCCTTTCCATAGAGAATTAGGAATTTGCTCATTTCCTTTCTGCACCAGTTCAGGTTTGGTAAGTAGAGCAGACCCATCCATTGGTTGAGACTCAAGCATTACACTCCTCCGACTTTCTTCTGCACGAACAATAGAGATGGTTTCTTCTAGTGAAGGAGTATCCTTTCTCCCTAGAATTTGCACTCTAACTTGATCAAATTCAGGATTTAGTCCTGCAAGAAAATCATACACACGATCCTTCTCTATGAAATTCTTCAAGAGGATTGCATCCTCAGCACACTTCATTTCAAAAACTCTGTAGTGATCAAGTTCCTGCCATAGATTCTGCAAGAGTGCCGCATATTCTGTGATTCCTCTGCTTCCCTGTTTTGTGGCTGCAGTTTTTATTTTGATTTCATATACTTGGGCAGCATCATTGGCTTTAGAATATGTGCGGTTTATGGAGTCCCAAATATCTTTAGCTGTATTAAGAAACATACAAGTGTCGCTGATGGTAGCTTCCATGGAGTCCCACAACCAAGACATAATCATGGAATCTTTTTCATCCCATGCTACAAATGTTGGATCCTCCATGCTTGGACCATTTTCAAGGAGATGAACCAGGCATCCTTTTCCCTTGAGATAGGTTCTAACAAACTGGGACCATTTGAGAAAATTTTTTCCATCCAACCTGTATGACGCTCGGAGACCTTGGAGTTCTCCATTTTTGTGTGAAGGACTAGAGACTTCTCTACTTGATGTAGCACCAGACATTGTAATCGGATGTTAGGTTAACACAGCGGAAAGAATAACAGCAGCAATTAAGGCTGCCCCTTTTTTGGACGAGAATGGCAATGAAGGCCAGCAATAGTTGAGGAAGGCAATGAAGGCCGTGAGACAAAAAACAAAGACCAGGGCTCCAGGAAAAACCTAGAGCTCTGATACCATGTTGTGAAACAGTAGTAGGATGCTGGAATTAATTATTCTCTCATTCATGCTTTTGAAACAATACATAAGTGTTTAAAAAGAAACAAACTATTGTCTAATTAAGGTAAAAAATCTCCTGAAATAAAGTCTCTAAATCAGGAGATATCTACCCAATAATACCTGATCTTAATAAAAGGAAATCTGCCCAATAATTACTAATCCTAATCCCTTAATTTTAGGGATTAGACATAATTGCAGGATTACACATAATTGCTATATTAATTGCACAATAATTCACATATTCTGACACAATCATCAACAAAACTGATAAACCATTTTTTTCCATTATGTGTAGATTGTGGGGCAGGGCCCCAAACATCTGTGTGAATTAATGAAAAAGGAAAATTAGTTTTGTTATTGCTTAAAGGAAACACAACACGATGATTTTTTGCCAAAACACAAGTTTCACAAAAATAATCAGAAATATTGCATTTATGAAATAGTGATGGAAATAGTTTTTTTTAAATAACCAAAAGAGGGATGTCCCAACTGTCTATGCCACAACCAAATTTCTTTTTTGTTTTTATCTTGTATGTGATCGTTCGCAAGACAAGTCAATCCTTTATTATGGTTTGATTGTGAGACATTTTCAAGATAATACAGTCCTTCACTCTCTCTACCACTAGCAATCTTCTCCTTGGAATGGATGTTCTGAAAAAGACAATGAGTTGGATAAAATAAGGCAACACAAGAATGTGATTTGGTTAACTTGCTGACGGAGATAAGATTACAGTTTAATGTAGGAACAAATAAAACATCAGGAATCGATAAGGAGGGTGAGAGGGATATAGTACCTATACCTTCAATAGGAGATGAGACCCCATTGACATTAATAATAACAGTTTTAGAACAATTAGAGGAAAAATTAGTAAATATATGAGGATCACAAGTCATATGATCAGTAGCACCCGAATCAATTATCCAATTACTATCCTTAGTAATAACAGAAAGATTATGGACAGAGTTAGATACACCTGACTTGGTCACAAATCCGACAGCAGTAGAAATATAACTCTTGGAAGCAGCGGAAGTTCCAGAATCATATTTCTCCGATTGATTGTCATCGGAAGAAGCCATCAGAAATATTCAATGAAAAAAGGCACTAATTCCTATATCTTAGAGGATATCAGTGTTGGCTCTGATACCATAATAAAAGGTTTAAAGAATAATTCTGATATTTTATTTCAAAGAGTAGAGTACCATATATATACATTTAAGGATCCTATAATCCTTCATCTATTAAAGGAATGACAGGTGCACAAATCTGCACAAATTATAATAATATCTAAATTATAACTAACATAATATTTGATTGCCTAATATCCTTTAATAGAATATTTGGCATATCTTAATAAATATCTTCTCAAAATATCTCTCTTATCACTTTATTTAATTTCCCACCCATCCTAATTGTTGTGGCAGTTAGGATGCTTTCTCGCTGTCCCCAACCGTTCGGTCTGGTCGTCCTCTCTCGTCTACCTCTCAGCCAACTAGCTCCCCGCCTTCTACTATTCGGCCTGGTCGTCCTCCCTCGTCTATCGCTCGGCCAACTAGCTCCCCGCCTTTTACCGTTCATTACCCCTCTCTCTCCCTCTTATACCTTCTTCTCTTATACACTTTCCAGGCCCTAACATTACCCACCGCCTGAAGATCAACCTTGTCCTCAAGGTTGAAGTCTAGATATTGATCTTGGATGGTCATGGCATCTTCCCATGTCACCCCGTCCGGTCCTTCCTCTTGCCATTCTATTAATACTTCTTGTCGCTCGTCATCTCCTTGTTGTAACTGTTTTCTATCCAGAACTCTGATCGGCCAGAAAGACGGTCCCTCCACCTGTAAATCTATTGGCAATTCTTTTTCCACACTCTTCTCCCCCACGGCCTTCTTCAATTGCGACACATGGAAAACTGGATGTATCCGAGCGGTCTCTGGTAGTTGAAGCTTAAAAGCCACTTCTCCTATTTGCTGTATGACCTGGAAAGGTCCAAAATACCGAGCGGCTAGTTTAGGATGCAGCCTGGACGGCATCGAAGTCTGTCGGTGTGGTCTGATCTTCAAGTACACCCAATCTCCCACCTCCACATCTGCTGGTCTTCTTGCTTTATCGTCTTGCTTCACCATTAGTTCCTGAGCCCTTGCTAGATGGAAATTTAGCTGTTTTAGTGCCTCGTCCCTTTACAAACACCTCAGCTATGGTGCGGGCGGAATAGGGATGTTTCAGTGGTATGAAATGTCCATATTTGCTGAGGCGGTCCACTACTACCAGCACCGCATCATACTCGTGGGACTTCGGCAACTTAACAATAAAATCCATACTTATCTCCTCCCAAACAACGTTCGGTATGGGTAAAGGTTGCAGCAATCCCTGCGGAGAGGATGACAAATATTTATGCTGTTGGCATACCAGGCAGCTTGCAACAAAGTTAGTCACGGCTTTCTTCATTCCTATCCAGTAAAGAGATTGTGCTACCTTGCGATAAGTCCGATAGACCCTTGAATGACCTCCGATTTGAGTTGTATGAAACTCTGCCATCAACTTAGGCACCCAGGCCGAGCGGGCTGAAATCACTAACCAATCGTGTTCTAGAGTAAACGAGGGATGTGAGTTGGGGTCCTTTCTTAAGTCTTCTATCACTTTCCTTAACGCTTCATCCGCTTCAACCTCCTCTAGAATCTCCCCGAAATCTTGCTAATAAGGTCTGGCCACAATCCTCAATTCCTTTTCCTCTTCTGGGTCCTCCTCCTTCTGAGATAGGGCGTCTACTACGCTGTTGGTGACTCCTGACTTGTACACAATCTCAAAGTCATACCCCAGGAGCTTTGCAATCCAATTTTTTTGATTCTAAGTGGTGATGTGCTGCTCAAATAGGTATTTCAGGCTCCTTTGATCAGTGTGGACCACAAATTTTTTACCCAAGAGATAGGGTCTCCAGTGTTGTATGGACAGGACCAACACCATCAATTCCTTCTCATATACAGACTTACTCAACAATCCCTCCGATAATACCTTGCTGAAGAAAGCAATGGGCCTCTTCCCTTGGGTGAGAACCGCTCCCATCCCTCTTCCTGATGCATCACACTCAATATGGAACAGCTAGTCAAAGTCCGACAGAACCAGTACTGGTGCAGTGGTAATGGCCTTCTTTAATCTTGACATGGCTTCCTCCGCTTGCTCGGTCCATGTAAACTGCCCTTTTTTAAGATCGGTCAAAGGTTTGGCAATTTTCCCATAATCCTTCACAAACCGCCTATAGTACCCTGTCAGGCCCAGAAATCCCCTCAAAGCCTTCACCGTCTTGGGCTTCTCCCAATCTACCACAACCCTTAACTTGTCCTGATCCATTTCTACACCCCTCTCTGATATTCGATGACCTATATAGCCTATCTGAGTTTTGCCAAACTCACATTTTTTTCTGTTGGCCACCCATCCGTTCTTCTCGAGCCTTCCTAGCACTAAATCAACATGCTTTAAGTGCTGCTCCTAGGATCGGCTATATACCAATATATCATAAAAAAAAACAAGTACGAATTTCCTCAGATAAGGCTGCATCAGGCGGTTCATGGCACTCTGAAAGGTGGCTGGCGCGTTGGTGAGACCGAACGACATCACCATGAATTCGTAACGACCCTGGTGAGTCCGAAAGGCTGTTTTCTCTATGTCCCCCTCTCCCATCCAAATTTGATGGTAGTTGGACTTCAAATCCACCTTCGAAAAATACTTGGCCCCTTTCAATTCATCTAACAGTTCCTTTATCAGTGGGATGGGAAATTTATCAGGTACCGTTGCTCGGTTAAGGGCTCTATAATCCACACAAAATCTCGAGGTGCCATCCTTCTTCTTCACTAGTATTATTGGACTCGAATATGGACTGGTGCTCGGCCTTATGACCCCAGTTTTCAGCATCTCGGCCACTTGCTTCTCAATCTCCCCCTTCATCACATGGGGGTAACGGTATGACCTTACATTCACTGGATCCGTACCCTCTTTTAATGGAATTTGATGAACCATGCCCTTGTTTGGAGGTAGTTCGCTAGGCTCGTGAAATACCCTCGCGTGCTGATTCAGAATCTGATCCATTGCATGATTTTGCTTCCTCGTCAACTCCTGACCGAACGGTCCTTCTCCTTGACTGAACGGTTTTCTTCCCTCGTCCTTTTCTGTCTCCCCAAGCTCCCACACCAACATCCAGGCCTCCACTTCTTTCATTTTGAACAATGCTTCGGGTTCCACCAATCTCCGAGCTATAGTAGGATCTCCTTTGATGGTCACCTTCCTCCCTTCTTGACCGAACACCATGGTTAGTTCCCTCCAATTGAATGTTACTTCTCCCAGCTTAGCGAGCCATTCTACCCCCAATATTTCGTCAACTCCGCCCAGTTCAAACAGGTGGAACAGTTCGGTGATCGCAGCTTCTCCCATGCGAATCATAACCTCTTCACAACATCCCCTCGTCTCTTTTTTCTGCCCATCTCCCAAACTCACCCTATAGGGTGGGGTATCTACTACGGGTAATGTAGCTCCTCTACCAATTCCTTTCTTATGAAGTTGTGGTTGGCGCCACTGTCAATCAAAATCAGCACCTGCTTCTTCCCTATTTGTCCATGTAATTTCATTGTTCTGGGCTGGGTGAGGCCCCCTGCCGAGAATGCTGATAAATCCATCAGGTCGAGTTTGGTCTCAGCTTCTTCTTCCCTGCCTTCCTCCTCACCTTCTGCCAGTATTAGCATCCGAAGACTCCTTTCTGGACAACGATGGCCTGGACCGAACGGTTCCCCACACCGGAAACACCTCCCTTCTTCCCTTCGTTTAACATACTCCGCATAAGGTAAATCCCGCACGTTCCTTCCTTTGTTGTTCAAAGACGATCGGTCCACTTCTCTCCCTGGTATCCCTTCCTTTCCTCCTGTCCACCCCTTCTCTGTGACTCCCGTTCAGTTTTGATTGTGCCGACTGGGTTTCGTCCTCGTCACTGAACCGTATGTTTGGCTCTTGATCATGATTCCACCTCCAGCCTTCGCACCACCTTGGAACTCTTCCACGTCCTTTGCCAGTCTCATAACATCCATCAACTCCGCGGATCAAGTAACCTGAGTTGATTATGGGTCCCCACCTGCAACCCTGCCATAAAGTACCCCATCAGTTGTGCGTCAGGTATTGTTTCCGTTTGGCCGACCAAGACTTCAAATTCTTTGATGTATTCCTCCACGGTTCCTGATTGTTTACAGGCCGCCAGTCTCTCGAAGACGGTTCCTCGGTTTCTTCCTCCAAAACGGATCACCATTGACTCCTTTAATCCTGCCCACGAACGGTTCCTGGCCTTCTCCCTCCAGAATCTGACCCAGTGTCCCGCGATTCCCTCCATGCTGATATAGCTAGGCGTAACTTTTCTTCCTCCGATACTCCTCGCAGCTCAAAGAATTTGTTCACTCTATTGATCCAATTCAATAGATCACTTCCTTCAAAAATGGGTAAATCTACCCTTTTCCTCCAATTCGGCTGCTCCTCTCGGTGTCCACCATCTAGCCTGTCGCCATCTCTCTCGCCCTCCTCCTCCTTTCTCCAGTTGACAGACCCCTGACTTCCATCTGATTTTCCTTCACGCCGTCGACCTTGCTCTCCCATCACCTTCACTATTTCCTGCACTGCTGCCTCCAATCCTCCCATGGAGATTTCTATGACCTCCAGTTTCCCTTCAATTGCATTTACTCTTCCCTCCATGATGTCTTTCCTCCTCTCAATAGGATCTGGCAGGTCAGACCGATTGTTACGTACCTGAGTACGTAAACTAGCCAAACACAACCACTCACACTCTTACAGACAATGAACAATGGTAAATAGCTGAATAAACCTCTTTATTAAATGGAAATAACTGTATCAAGGAAAACAAACAATAACTGGGAGTAAGATCTTCGTCAGTTACCTGAGAGTATAACCTCTTTTTACAAAACTCACTAATCAAAAGCATACCCTTAACCCTAGGTTTCCCCTTTGTACTAATTAATTCCCTCCCAAAATGGTAAAGAATAATATAAAATAACCCTACTTATTATAATTATCTGATAAGAATATCTTTAGCCTTATTTACTATATTTAACTTATACGTAATTATATACTGAGATATGGCTCTATTACTCTAATTATACTCTGCTGAATATCTTCTCAAAATATCTCTCTTATCACTTTATTTAATTTCCCGCCCATCCTAACTGCTGTGGCAGTTAGGATGCTTTCTTGCTGTCCCCAACTGTTCGGCCTGGTCATCCTCTCTTGTCTACCGCTCGGCCAACTAGCTCTCTGTCTTCTACCGTTCGGCCTGGTCTTCTTCCCTCGTCTATCGCTCAGCCAACTAGCTCCCCGCCTTCTACCGTTTGGTCCCCCTCCTATACCTTCTTCTCTCATACACTTTCCAGCCCCTAATAGTCTGTCATTCCAGAACACGATCCAAAGAGCACTAAGCTTAATATGCAAATCATCCAATATCATAGGCTTTTGACCTTTGGTGATAATGAATCTTCCATGGATATTGAATCTTCTGTAAACATCTTCTGGGTTAGTGATGGATAAAGAATCTCCTTTTTGGCATGGTTTAGGTAGCTAGGATAGAATAGGAGCAACCACTTCACAAGACAAAGCTTGAAGACAAGATTTAGAGGCTTTTGGTGGGATATAAGGTTGATTATTGAGGGTTATGGGACATTACCAGTGATAAATGTAAGGTTCCTCCATTTCCTTTCTAAAACCAGACACCAATGGCTTAAGGACAAATATAGATGTTGCAATCTTGGAGAGAAGATGACCGCAGATTCCATCTAAGTGTGTCATATAGTTGAATACATACTAAGTGGAAAACGTAATTCTATTTATAACATAATTAGATTTTTACTTTCTGTTCTACCTTCCACAAATCTTCTCATCGTTATTGTGGTAATTTAACTTTGCTCCATGTTTAAGTTTCCTCCCTCTTTTATGGTTTCTTTTGAAGTCATTATGTCATGTTGCACATTTTATTGAGTTACAAATTAAGCAAACAACTTTCTGTAGTATATCATCTGGTTTCACGAATGAAAAATACTGAAAATATATGTTTGAATGAAAGTAAAACTATCTTGAAAAGTTCATGTCAATATTTTAACATGTGGCAGTATATCGTAGGTTGCAGCCTGGGATGCAAATCTTGTAACTCCTCACAAACGCATGGGGAATGCAGGTGTTGATCTAGAGTGGCTCTGTGATGGTGAGGACCAGAAAATCTATTGAAATTTTGTTAGTGCAATGTTGAAAGATTGTTGTGTTGCTTAAAATTTTGAAATGAGTTCAATTTCTTCTCTCCATTTTCTTTTTATACATGTTGATCGGTCAACAGTAGTGTAAAAGTTACTTATGAATATAGTTAAACTTATGGCTGCAAAAACTCAGCAAAAATGCCTTTTGCTATAGGAGATGTGCATGAAATATTGGTTGAGTTGGAAGGAATGGGTGGTGGCGGAAAGGTTCAGATGGAGGTATGTTTCTTAAGAGTCCAAATTTTATGGGGAAAAGTTATTTTCTGTATGATTTGGTAGAACAAATATTACAACTTACAACTTCATATGGCAATATATGCATTATTTGTATATTTTATTACTTGCATTAAACTGTTTCCTTTTTAGCTATCTTGTACTATTTTAATAAATCTTTATAGGTTTTAATGTAAAATTTGACTTCTTGAACTTCAATCAGGACTTTTTGATATAAGCTATATGCTTTATGTATTTTTGAAATATTTATCTACATATGTGCTTTATTTGGTATAAATTCTGTTGTGTTGTTTAAAGGACAGGTTATGATGTAATGAATCATGATTGTGATAACTTTTGGATTTTAGGTAAAATATAAAAGCTATGATGAAATTGACGAAGAGAAAAGGTGGTGGAAGATACCTTTTGTTTTAGACTTTTTAAAGATAAAAGGTTTTGATTCTGCATTCAGAAAGGTTATTGGCTCTGATACAGTACAGGCCCGCCAATTTGTGGAATATGCATTTGGGCAGTTAAAGTCTTTTAACAATTCATATCTTCTGAAGGGCCGGAAGTCTGATAATAATGATGAGTACGACAGTGAAGCTACAGGGGAACTGACTGAATCTGCTTCTATATCCAATATTCCTTCCATCGAAGCTGGTAGTCCAGAAGCCTCCAATGAGGCTAGCAGGGAACAGAGGAACTCCAAGGAATTTATCAGACATGACAATGATACTGAAAATGGACATGCTTCTGAATTGCCAGCAAAAGTTAGTGAGGAAGAATTATCAAATAAAATTTTTTGGAGGAATTTTGCTAATGTTGTTAATTCTAGTATCGCTCAAAAGTTGGGTCTCTCTGTTTCTGAGAAATTTAAGTGGGACGGATTGGAGTTTTTAAACAAAATTGGCTCACAATCTCAAAATATTGCAGAAAGCATTTATGTTCAATCTGGTCTTGCAATGCCTGGCAGCACAGATGATATGAATGATAAAACAAGTGGCGAACCTGCCGTCACTGTGTTTCAGTCTTCACTTCCTGAGGTTAAAAAAGCGACACAAAATTTGATGAGGCAGACTGAGTCAATTTTAGGAGGTTTGATGCTTTTGACTGCAACAGTTTCTAAAATAAAAGATGAAGTGGATTCATCAGAAGAGAGGAAAGTGAAAGAAGATTATACTAAAGCAGGAGACAAGGACATCCAATATTCCGGTAGTCAGAAGCTTCCCAACTCACAGAGTGGAGTAGTGCTGGATGATAAAATAACTGAAGAGATGAAAGAACTTTTTTCTACTGCTGAAAGTGCCATGGAGGCTTGGGCAATGCTGGCCACTTCCCTGGGCCAACCTAGTTTTATTAAGTCGGAGTTTGAAAAATTATGCTTCTTAGATAATGCATCCACAGACACACAGGTGTTTTGTTTATAACCTCTTCAATAAGTCCATTTCTCTGTTTTCTGTGAATTTTCGATTGGCAATGCATGTTTGTGATATATTGCCAATATCTTATTTTGTGTGCTACTTTCTATTTTCTAAGTCTTTAGAACTTTCAGGTTGCAATTTGGCGTGATTCTGCACGAAGAAGGTTGGTGGTTGCTTTTAGGGGAACAGAACAGGTAGTTTATATTCTTGTTCTTTAAGGTGGTTTATAGCATCTGGACAGTTAAAGAAGCATATACTTTTTATTTTTCAGTCTCAATGGAAGGACTTAAGAACTGATCTAATGCTTGTGCCAGCTGGGTAACATTCTTTTCCATCCTAGTTGTGACTTTTTTAGTGGTTTGGTTTAGTTTTAATTTAACCAGTATCTCATTGTTTTATAGTTTTAATCTTGTGAGTAATTGTGTTGTATCATTGTATGTATTTGATAAATTTAATCATATTTGATACTGTTATTTTTTGTGATACTGTTTGAAATCCCATATTGACTAAAGATATGGTCAAATTATACTAACTTCCCCTTAAAAGTTAATTTTGCGAAGTTGATTTAAGTTTAAAGTCTATTTCTTAAGATAATTTTTGAGTTTAATATAGTATATAAGCGGGTGCAAATATTATTTTACAAGTTGGTTTTTGTGAAGTTGAGTTAATCTTCAAGTTTACTTTTTAATAAATATATTTGATTCTTTTGAAACAAAAAAACTGATAATAGATAAAATTAAAAATGAGTAGGATAGGTAGTGAAAATCAATAGATTCATGTTTTGGGGACATAAGGCAGCAAGAAATTTTTAGTTCATTGAGAAAGTACACCATTCTTCTTTCTGTTGTTGGTATTGACTGTTATTACTTCAAAATGTATTAGAAATGTCAGTTTTTGAAGTTCTCAGGTGCACTGAAAAAATTCTTTGGTGCTGTGTCAAATCATAATTAGTTTAGGGATTGATTAAAATTACTTTTGGTTTAACCATATTATTTCCTTTCATGACTACCTTTCCCATGAATTTCACAGGCTAAATCCTGAAAGGATAGGTGGAGATTTCAAGCAAGAGATTCAAGTATGTTAATTGTAGTAAGGTTTATGGTCAGACATGTTTGGTAGGTTTTTTGAAGGCTTAAGAACATATTATTCGTTTGTTGTTGATGATGCTATGGTTTTTGTAGGTTCACAGCGGTTTTCTAAGTGCATATGATTCAGTAAGGACCAGGATCATTTCTCTTATTCGGCTAGCAATCGGTTATGTGTAAGTCATGTGAAAAAGGTTTTTGTACCGAGCACACTGCCTTGTAATTGTGCTGTATTTCTTAGAATATTTTGAAAATCCCTTTGCTTTCCAACGTGAAGCTTTTATAGTTGACTAAATAAACGCTTATATGAGTTAAGTAACAAATGAATTACTTATTGTCATGAACGAGCTAGCCCAAAAGCTTAAGCTTGGGGTGTAGGTACAACTTGAACTACCAAAAATATAATTTTATTGATAACTATGTGATGGGTTCTATTGGGAGGTTATGATTTAGGAGTTACAGCTGTTGTGTTCTTGATAAGACCCGAGTGTTATGTGCAATTATGACACTTATATGTAAAAAATAAATGCTTTAGAAATCAACTCAATATTAGAAACTCCGGGGTGACAGTTATGTGTAGAAAATTATTACTTCAGAAATCAATTCTATATTAAAAACTCCAGGAAGGCAGTTATGTGTGAAAGATAACTATTGCTAGTTTGTTATGTATTAGAAACTGTAGCATGAAAATATGGGTGGAAAATAACTGCTGGTAGTAGTGTATTTGGAGTATATGTGATTGGTGGTTGTGTAATTATTGACGAGTGTGAAGTTGTTTGTGATTTGTGAGCAGAGAATACGGTTGTATGAGATGTTTGTCTCTAGGACAGAAAGTGTATTGATCTATTTAAAGTGATAAGGGAGCCTTTTGTCTCTGGGACAAGTGTTTTAAACTATTACATGTGATTCCAGTGTTTAATGACCAGATTTACTGTATTAACAAGGATTTACTGTACAAGCATATGGTCTTTGAAGGAAAAATCTCCTTAAAAGGGGTCAACCCTTGTTTGTTGAGTGCTTGTACAGTAAATCTGGTCATTAAACCTGATTGTTTTGTTAATACAGTACATCTCAAAATTTGATTTGCTTTGACAAACAAAAGTTATTTCTTGTTCCAGAGATGATCATTCTAAGTCACTTCACAAATGGCATGTTTATGTGACTGGTCATAGTTTAGGTGGTGCATTGGCAACCTTGCTCGCACTTGAACTTTCATCCAATCAATTAACGAAGTAAGTTTATTATTTCTTATATACTTCATTTCTTTAATTTATAACTTTTTATGCTTTTATTCGTTTGCAAATGAACACGCACTTACTAGCAAATCTTTTATTTACACTTGACAAAGATTAGACATGATGAAAGGAGATTTTATTGAATTGAATGTTTGAAACGATATATCAGCCTTTATTTAGAGAACTCTACCCCTAAAGTAAAGATTACAAAGAGATCTCTAGAGTGAGTATACTTGAAAGGATTAATATGAAACAGAACATTTTTATTCAAAATTGATTCATTTGAAACCGTACATCAACCTTTATATATAGAGAACTCTAACCCTAAAGTAATAATTACAAAAAAATCTCTAGAATCTTCTAACAACTAACAATTTCTATCTACTTCTAGTAATACAATTAATATTCTACCAACAACTTTCAATAATGTATTTAATATCTTACTAATAATGCTCCCCTTCAAGCTGGTAACTGGATATCTATCATTATTAACATGCATGTGAGATTATGAAATCGCTCAATGGTAAGACCTTTTGTAAACAAATCTACTAATTGAAGCCCAAATGGGACGTAGGAAGTAGTTATAAATCTACTACCAATTGGTCATCTCATGCTGAACTGGATTGTGAGCAATACTAATAGCTGACTTATAATCACAATAAAGGATCATAGATTCTTCACATGCCACTTTAAGATCATTTAGAGTAATTCTCAATCATAATAATTCACACACTTGTTGTGCCACAACTTGAAATTTAGCCTTTCCACTAGACCTTGCAACAACATTTTTTTTCTTTTCCAAGTCACCAAATTTCCACCCCAGAACATGCAATATCCTAAGGTGGATTTCCTATCTCATAATCCCTGCATAATCTGCATCAGTATACATTTTCATTTTTAATTTTTCATTCCTCTTGAACAGTAATCCCCTTCTCGGATTTTTCTTCAAATATTGAAGGATTTTGTTTACAACTTGTAAATATCTCTCTCTAGAATCATGCATGAACTGACTAACTACACTCACAACATAAGGCTATGATAGGTTTTTGATTTGGGAACCTATCTGAACTCCTTACACTAACACACAAAAACAAGAGCACAGAAAACCAAAGAATGAATCTGTTATTGATCTCTCTTTACAATGTACATAATACAAGCATTCAAAGCAGCCCAATTAACCCCTCCACAGGAAACAAAGTCCTGTCTAAACAATTCTCAAAACTCAAAATTAACTCTGTACACAAAACAAGTGTTCTTTATATGAACTCTTTTCCCGTGCCCCCCACCTAACTATCTAAGCGTTATTACAGTTAGATTTCACCTTCTCACTTAACTCTTCTCTTTCTCTCATAAATCCTCCATACTCTATCATTACCTATCGCTGATGATCAACCTTGTCCTCAAGGTTGAAATCAAGAAACTGATCCTGGATTGTTCCAACATCTTCCCAGGTAGCTCCCTCGGATCCCCTTTTCTGCCATTCGATCAGAACCTGTTGTCTAGTCTCCCATCAGAGTTGCGTTCAAGATTTCTTGTTCGCCCGCCAAGAACTTGTGTGAGTTCTCAGATTTCTTGTTGTAACGCTGTAGTCTTTGCCTTCAAACCGTCTAGCGTTGTCTTGACTATCTCCATTTGACCTTCCAACACGTTCAACCTTGTCTCCATTCCTCCTTTTCTCTTGCGAAACTGATCCGGCAAGTCGGACCACTGATAGGTTTCTGATTTGGAACCTATCTGAACTCCTCATACTCACACACAAAAACAAGAGCACATTCAAGGGAGCCCAATTGCCCCCTCCACAAGAAACAAAGTCCTGTCTAAACAATTACCAAAACTCAAAACTAACTCTGTACATAAAATAAGAGTTCTTTATATGAACTCTTTTCCGAACAAGTCTTTAATATTGGCCTTTATTCACAATAGAATTGCCTTCATCAGTCCCAATTGTATGGTTTTGTTCTTTGAGAAGTTTAAGAACATAGTTTCTTTGGGAGATAAAGATGCCTTTCTTTGAGTAAACAACTTTTATCCTAAGGAAGTACTTTAATTTTCCCATATCCTTCATTTCAAATTGAGCGAAAGATTCTTTCAAGATTTGTTTCTCTGGTCATCATTTCTTGCAACAATCATGTCATCAAAATAGACTTAGACTAGAGTAAGTTTTCCTTCAGGGGAATGTTTGATCATCAGGGTAGCCAAAACCAGTCACCGACTGCTTGAGGATAAAGACATATGTTGAAAATTTGGGGAGAGATTTTGAAATCTTGAAACATGAAGGGTTATTTTCTTCCTATTTAAACAACAAATTGAAACATAGTTTTTAGTGTAATTAAATAGAAGTCATGTTTCTAATTGCTACATGTGATAGCAAATGATTATTGAACTGAGGTGTCAGCTTAAGATGTCATAGTTTCAAAGTGATGCCTTGAATGAATTTTATAAAACCTAAAATAAATTAGAAGTCTTGTATCCTCCAAATCTTGGATGGATTAAATGCAATAAAAATGACATCTTAAAGCTTGGGAATATTTCAGCTTGTGGTGGCATTTTTAGGATGAAGGCTAAGAATAAGGGATTTTTATTGTCCAACTGGTAAAGGGAACATTAACGAATGACAGCCATAGCAAGCAAAATACGAACTGGTTTTAGCCACAGGACCATGTAAAACTTGTCAAGCTTTTGTTGATATTTTCTAATGAATCAGCTACAAAGAAGTTCTTTAACTCTTCAACCACAGCTCGAGCTTTTGCTATATGGGAAACCATATCATGGTTGACTTGTTTGAGAGAAGCTTCTCTTTGGGGTGCATTAAAAAGATGATGCACGTCATTAGCAAAAATATCTTGTGCCCTTTTTAGAAAAGAAGAGCATGTCGTATAGGGTCTTAAGGTATCTACAACCGATTGCCATAAAACAGCACATAACTGAAAGTCTAGTTTCTGCCACTGAGATTTCTCTTCATCTGGGACCATAGAAATATCCTGTTCAAGGTGATTATGGTGTCCTTGACCAAGAAACCATAATTCTAAACCAGAGGACCATGATAAATAATTTTTCCAATTGAGTTTTGCAAATGTAATGTTAGCAGTAGCAAATAAAGAGGAACTAATTCCAGTAAAAGAGGCCATTTTAAAGCTGTGAGAAAAAACAAGACTTAGGGTTCCAAATAACTTGAGGAAGGAAACCCTAGGTATGAGCCCCAACCAACAAAACGGAGAAACAAGTACCCAAACTAACTCAAGAAGCCCCGACGAGACGATCGGCAGTGGTGCGATGGAACTCTGACACTAGTAAGGCAGTGCGTGAGGAACACGCGCTTCAGACTGGCCAGAGAGAAGCGGTGCGTGGTGGTGTGTGCAAAGGCTTCTGAGGAGGTGACCACCAAGGTTGATGGTGACAGTGACGGTAGATAGTGGCGATGGTGGACAGTGGCGGTGACCACTGGACGAAAACAATAGAGAGGATAGACGAGGAAGACACAAAGGTCTGGCTCTTGATACCAACTTGAAGAGTTGAGAGAAGATAAAAATTTTATTTCACTTAGTAAACCTGATACAACTTACTACTACGTTTATAGGTGACATTAGTTCTGAAATGTAAAAGGGCTGGAAGCCCCCTAACAAAACCTTAAAAGTACAAAACGCTCACATAAATATCAATAATAATAAAGACATTACATTTCAACAATAGGTGTTGATTTTATATGGTGGGAAGGAATTTCCCTTTTTCTTATGATTGTAGAGATAGATGTGGGCTTCAACATTCTTGGTTTTTCTAGCGGGTTTTGGTTGGGTCTTCCACTTTTGTATTTCTTTTCTTTATACTATGAAAGGGATGGTGCAAATGATTGGTAGAGGCTATAGTCCTAACCTAGGATTATAACCTATACAGTGATACCTTAACATTCTTATTTTCATTTTAAAAAATAGAATTTGTGTACTCTTTGAGAATTTTATAAATGAATTTGTGTAAATTCTCATTGACTTTCAAACAAGTATCTATAAGTAGCTAACAATAGGCAAGTTTCTGAAACCAAGGACCTATTTAAATTTTTATGAAAGATAGTATGCATAATGATATTATACATACAACTTGTTTGAAACAGCTGGCAGTAACTAACTTTGCTAAGCTGACAAGTTATTTAGAGTACAAAGCATTTTTATTAAATGATTTGAGACAATCTGTGTATATACTATCACTAAAAATATAGGAGCTAACAATTAATACACCCTAATATTATAAATTATAATCACTATGTCCCCCCACTTATAATCATGACAGTTTTTGTATGCTGTAAATTTTTTTTTCTACCAGGCAAGGGGCAATTTCCATTACTATGTACAACTTTGGTTCTCCTAGGGTTGGTAACAAAAGATTTGCGGAAATTTACAATGAGGTTAGAAAATAATATTACTATTTTGTTAATGTTGTTTGCCTTGTTGCTATATCAAATTGATTGTCCATTATGATCTTCATTTTTCTTTCAAATTCTATATCTTCCTATATACTATAATGTTTGACATAAAGATATTTTTTCTTCTTTATTAGATTATCATGTTTAAAAAAATAGACATTTTTGTGACTATTTACATTTTGTAAAAATGATGATTGTGTGATGTATTGATTCTAAATTTTCATCATTTGATGAAGAGCACAATAGACCGTCTACTAGTGTCAAAATTAGTTAGACCATCTACCTTCTACCACCTTTGTTACGTACCTGAGTACGTAAACTAGCCAAATACAACCTTTCACTCTCTCTCACACGGAATAGAACAATAAACGAATAATATTGGATGAATGAATCTCTTTTATTGATGGTAATATCTGAATAAACAAGGATAAACAATAATTGGGAGCATAACCTCCTTCAATTATTCCTAATAATTGGGAGCATAACCTCCATCAACTATTCTGGAGCATAACCTCCTTTACAAAACTCAATAATCAAAAGCCTGTCTTTAACCCTAGACTCTAACATTATATATATTAATTATTTCCCGCCCACCTCTTATTAAATATTCCTCTAGAATATATCTGCATTTAATATAAATATCCCTATATTTAATATTCAATATTTAATATAAATATCTCTCCGTATATTATCCTAGCATATATCCTTAATTATAAATATCTTATATTGAATATTTCCCTAAATATATATTTATTTACTCTAATTAACTTATACTATATTTATTTACTCTAATTAACTTATACTATATTTATTTACTCTAATTAACTTATACTAAATATTCTCTCTGCTCATATACTTTCTAACCCTTATTATTATCCCTACCTTAGATCGTAACAACCTTTGTTGGTGTTTTGTCTTAATTGTTTTTGTAGTTTTCTATTTCCTTATTTCAATATATAGAGAATCTGTGTATGGTATACATATTGCATTGAGAACGTACTTCATGTATGCTACAACACTTGCATTCTTTCATTCTTGTTCTTGTGTTTTTCTTGTTATTGTTGAACAAACCCAACAATTGGTGCCATTTATGGGAATAGGAGGAAGAAAGTTAAGAAGAGCAAGGTTTGAAGACATGACCTTCGAGTTTGATATCGTAAATGTTTTTGCTGAGAACAACTTCGAATTATGGAGGATCAAGATAGATGCTATCTTGATACAGTAACGATGTGGTGATGCAAGAAATAGTGAGGTGAGCATGTCAGCATTGTTGTCTTAGAAGAAGACTGACATGATCAACAAAGCTAGAAGCGCCATAATTTTTGTGTTTTGGGGATAAGACACTTAGAGAAGTCATGAAGGAAAGAACTATTGCATCAATGTCGATGAAGCTGGTGTCATGACAAAATCTTAGGCACATAGATTTTGTCTGAAGCAACAACTATATTCCTTGAAAATGACTGAATCAGGAATAATGGTGGAGCAACTAGCAAATTTAAACAAGATTATCGATGATATGGAGAACATTGAAGTGAAGTTCGAAGATGAAAATAAGACTACTATTCTTAATGCCTTGCCTAAGATATTTGAGCATTTTAAAGACACTTTGTTGGTTGGGAAGGATTATATCATTACTCTGGATAAAGGTACAAGCCTCAATTTTGATGAAAGAGCTACAAAAGTTTCAAGAGTCTAAGGTATACAATAATGGTTGAAATTGGAAGGGAGTAAGTCAAAACATTAGTTGAAAATAAGACTGATTTATTATTCTCAATCATGAAAAATACATTCTCAAAATCCTCTATTTGTAATAATCTAATTCTCCTAAAAAGGTAAATAGGGAAACTAGGAAAGCAAAATAAAATAAAAGATTATATATCTATTTCCTCTAACTAGGAATATTCTAAAGATATTTTCTCTAATTACAACACTCCTCCTCAAGTTGGTAAATGAATATCAATCATTCCCAACTTGCCTACAAGATCTTGAAATCTACCCGCAGGAAGCCCTTTTGTAAAAATATCTGCTATTTGAAGTTCTGTAGGAACATGAGTTGTAATCACAAATCCTCTGTCAAGATTATCTTTGATGAAATGTCTGTCAATTTCAATGTGTTTGGTTTTGTCATGCTGTACTGGATTATGGGTTATGCTCATAGTAGACTGACTTATTGTCATAGTGTAGTTGCACCAGGTTCTCTACTTTGACTTTAAGATCATCCAAAACGATTTTCATCCAGAGTCCTTCACACATTCCTTGAGCAAGGGCTCGAGATTAAGCTTCTGCACTAGAACAAGATACTATATCTTGCTTTTTGCTTCTCCATGTTACCAGACTATCTCCAAGAAATACAAAATACCTAGAAGTAGATTTTCTGTCAGTAATAAGCAATGTTTGGTCTTCTGTGTGATAGATAAATCAATTTTCCTACCAACCTCTGATATTGGGCCTTCTCTACAGAAGCACTTTCCTCTAATTAGGAAGATTCTAAAGATATTTTCTCTAATTACAACAACATTCATATGATGAAAAGGAGAATCAAGGGCTTGAGTGTTACAATTGCCAGAAGAGAAGTCACTAAAAGGTAGATTGTCTAGAGATGGAGAGGCATAGAAATTCTCATTTTAGAAGGGAATTTGCTGATCTGGTATAGCACTTGATAGCTAAGAGTTTGCTGGAGTGTTAGAACTCGGGATGCACTCACCACATGTTTCAAGTGAAGGAGTTGTTTGAGACCTTAGAATTGATAATAAAGCTTGTAATATGGAAGTTGTGGGGTCAATTAGATTGAAGACGTTTGAACACTGGGATATGTTATTTTAAGGTGCAAGGTATGTTCCAGAGCTCAAGAGAATCTTTTGTCGACTGGTATGTTTGGTCTTGTTGGTTTTGTCAACTAAAATTGAACAAGGCACTAAAAAGATTTTAAAGGGAGTTTCTACATTTGCTAAGGGGTGAAAAGAACGGTCTTTACAATTGCTAGATGGTTCAATAGTGATTGCGCAAGTGTTTGTGGTTAGTTAGATGATGTAATATAAGAGGAAGTTGTGGCATCTGAGGTTGAGACACATTAGTGAGAGAGGTTTAGTGGAGCTAGGCAAGCATAACCTACTAGGAGGTGATAGGTTAGAGGAGTTGGAAGTGATAAGCAAACAAAACCTAGTTGGAAAGTCTCAAATTAAAGTTTGGGATGGGTAGGTATGTGTTTAGTAAACCATTTGAGTATGCTCATGTAGACCTCTGAGGTCAAACATGAGCTCAGGCTCATGATGGAGGGTCCTATTTGCTCACTAGCATAAATGATTACTTGCCAAGGGTGTGGGGATGGACTGATGGAGGGATCAAGCAATTAGAGTGTTATGTCTATCTCAGCAAAGATATTTGAAGAAGGTTTTTAAGAGGTTTAGGATGCATGAATCTAAACTTGTGGGTACACCATTGGATCATCACATAAGCTCTGAGTTACTCAAGCTTTTAGTTTTGAGGAAAGTAGGTGGGAAATGAGGACTATTGCATATGCTAATGGAGTAGGGATCATCATGAGTTAGATAGTGTGTAACAGATCAGATTTGGCACATGCTATTAGTTTGATTAGCATATTCATGGCAGATCTTGGATATGCTCATTGGGAGGTAGATATATGAAAGGAACAATATCATATGGACCATTGTGTAGATAGTCTACCCATAACAAAGAAGTTATAGAAAGGTTTGTAGATGTAGACTGTGTAGGGAAGTTGATATCAATAAGTTGATTTTTGGGTATTTTTTTCCCACTATTTGGTATTGCAGTTTGTTGGAAAGCCAATTTACAATCGGTAGTAGCTTTATCTACTACCCAAGTTGAGTATATCACATTCACAAAAGGGGTGAAGGAGATTGTGGTTGAAAGGGATTGTAGGAGAGCTGGGTATTGTTTAATTATTCGTTGTGATAGTCAAAGTGTCATATATTTAGTTCATCATTAGATATATCATTAGTGAGCTAAACACAATAATGTTAGATTGCATTTCATTAGAGATGTTGTTGAGTTTGAGAAGGTTAGGATTGTGAAGGTAGCATTGGAGGATAATCCTATATATGTGTTAACGAAGTCCATACCAAAATCAATATTCAAACATTTCTTGGAGCACATTAAATTAAGGTGATGTGGGATTTCTTCATTATTTGGAGTCAAGGTGGAGAATTATAATGTAGTGGCTGATGAAGGGCACCATAGAGAATGTCTAGTACCACCCTTTAGTAGCTTGTCTATGTGTAGGCTATGCACGTTGCATTGACTATGAAGAAATTTTTGTTATAATACAATTGCTTTCTTTTATTCTTGTTCTTGTGTTTTTCTTGTTATTATTGAATGAACACAACATATTGTTTTCCTCTTGTATAAACAGAAAGTTAAAGATAGCTGGCGGGTTGTGAATCACAGAGATATTATACCTACAGTTCCTCGGTTAATGGGTTATTGTCATGTTGAGCGACCTGTATTTCTTGCTGCAGGTGTTTTAAGAAATGCTCTAGTGAGTGATTATTATATTTCTTTGCACTCGTGAATCTCTGCATTAAAAATCAAATTGTAATAAGAATGTACTATTTTCTTTATCTTCTACTGTCGTGTGAGGCACTCATACTTTTTGTTGACAATTTTAACTGCTTAATTGATTTGGCTATTAATGGCAATATTTAGGAAATTTTGAGTGAAATGGTATGGTTAGATTGGTTAGTCTTGATAGTTCAACTATGTAATTATCAAGAGCTTGGTTATATGGGAAAATGATTGAAATGGAACAATTAAAATGGTTATTAGGGGAAATGTTATATTTATTAGCCCCAGATATAAAATGGCTATTATTTTGGTATCACCTTGGCATTAGACAGTTATGCAATGTAATTTATCAAAGGGTTAAGTATGTTTTTAATACGAAAAATTGGAATTCGTCCTTATCCGAAATTGATAGGCCCTGGTTAGTTTACAAAAAGAGAGAAAGAATTAAAGAACCTAACTGTCTTAACAGTTGGGAGGCGAGCGGGAAAGAATTGTATAAATAACCTCTGTTTGGCAGAGGAGGGGAGTTTTTGCAGTTATTGTATAGACAGGTTCTTTGAACCTTGTGAGGGAGGTTATGCTCCCAAACTATTCATTCTACATTGTACATATTATCTCTTGATAAATAATAGAATTCTTCCATTCATCTTTGCATTCTGTGTGTGTGAGAGTGTTTTGACTAGGTTTCATACCTAGAAACCTAACAATTTGGTCCGACCTGCTAGATCCGAGGAGAGGTGTGCGAGATTTCAATGGAGGGAAGAGTTGACGGAAGGTTCAATGTGATGGAGGGCCGGTTAAAGACGGTAGAGATTGCGGTTGACGGGATTAAGGCGGAAACAGGGGCATTGCGCCAAGATACTATCGCAATACGCCAAGAATTGAAGGAGATCACGAGGAATTTGGGGGGGGAGGGAGAGGTCGACATCAAGACAACCATCAATCGGAAGATAGCCAGGCGTCGGTCAATGAGAACAAAAAGAAACAAGGGGGGGACGAAGGCGGGGGAGAGGGAGTGGCCGTCCCGAGAGCACGCTCAATTGGAGGAAAAGAGTGGAACTACCCACTTTTGAAGGATCGGATCCACTCAACTGGATCAATAGAGCGGACAAATTTTTTGACTTGCAAGGGGTAACGGAGGATGAGGAGAAGGTGCGGTTGGTGTATATAAGCATGGAAGGAAGTGCTGGATATTGGTTCCGGTTCTGGAAGGAGAAAGCCAGAAACCAATCTTGGACGGGGAGAAATATGACGAACTGGAATAAGTCGATCGGGACGATGTTGCGGGTAGAACCCATACGTCAAAACCAAAATCGAACGGAGCCAGCGGAGAGTAGTGGGTCGGTGCGTAAAGAATCGACACAGGCGAGCGGGGTGGCGTCATCCAATATCGATAACAGAGGACAAAATTTCCGAAACTTGCCTTATGCCGAATATGTGAAACGTAGGGAAGAAGGCAAATGTTTCATATGTGGAGGGGCCTTCGGGCCTGGGCATCAATGCCCAGAAAGGGGTTTGAGGATGTTGATTTTGGCTGAGGACGAAGAGGGAAATGAGACTGAAACAGAGTTGGAGTTAGCCCAGATGCAGATGGAACTTTCGGCGTGCTCTGCAGGAGCTCTGACGCAGGCTAAGACGATGAAGTTGCAAGGAGAAATCGGGTGGAAAAGAGTTTTAGTCCTGATTGACAGTGGCGTGAGCCACAATTTCATTAGTAGAGAACTTGTGGGAGAACTGAGATTAGACACGACAGAGACGGGGCCTTACCTAGTTAGCTTGGGCGATGGGCAGAAAAAAGAAACCCGAGCGTGTTGCGAAGGTGTGCGGATTCGTATAGGGGAAGTGGAGGTGACAACTAGATTCCACCTGTTTGAATTAAGAGGAGTGGATGTGATTATAGGGTGGAATGGTTGGCTACTTTAGGAGAGGTAACTATGGACTGGAGCAAACTGACCATGACTTTCAGCCAGGAGGGGAAGGTAACAATAAGAGGGGATCCTACGCTAACCAGAAGCTTGGTAGCTCTAGAGGCATTGTTGAAAATAAAGGAGGCGGAGGTTTGGATGCTAGTATGGGAATTGGGAGAGATGGAGAGGGGTGGAAGGAGCACCTTACACCGGAATAACAGGGATCCGAGAAAAGGAATAGAGGAGGTGCTGGACCAGTATGCTGGAGTGTTCCAGGAACCTAGCGGGTTGCCCCAGAGAGAGTTATGGTGCATCAAATACCCATGAAGGAGGGAGTTGACCCAATAAACGTGAGGCCCTATAGGTACCCACATGTGCTGAAGAATGAAATAGAGAAGCAAGTGGCAAGAATGCTGCAAACAGGGGTGATACGGCCTAGCAATAGCCCATATTCCAGCCTTATTATATTGGTGAAGAAGAAGGATGGTTCTTGGGGATTCTGCGTGGATTACAGCGTGCCATAGTTTCGGATAAGTTTCCAATTCCAGTGATAGAGGAGCTGTTGGATGAGTTAAGACGAGCAAAATATTTTTCCAAGGTTGATCTTAAGGTTGGGTATCATCAGATACGAATGGGAGAGCAAGACATTCAGAAGACAACGTTTCGAACTCATTTGGGGCATTATGAATTCTTGGTAATGCCATTTGGCTTGACCAATGCCCCATCAACCTTTCAAAGCGCGATGAACGACTTACTACAGCCTTACCTAAGGAAATTCGTGCTATTTTCTTTGACAATATATTGATTTGGGCAGAACATATGAGGCATGTGGGGATGGTGTTGAGGAGGCTGGAGGAGAATCAATGGGTTGCTAACAGGAAGAAGTGCGAATTTGGAAGTGTTCAAATAGGGTATCTCGGCCACTTGATTTTTGAAAAAGGGGTAGAGATGGAGCCGGGAAAAGTAAAAGCAGTGCTGGATTGGGAGAGACCAAGGAGTGTGAAAGCCTTGAGGGGATTTCTTGGGTTGACTGGGTATTATTGGCGTTTTGTCAAGGACTATGGAAAAATTGTTGAGCCCTTGACCGACTTATTAAAGAAGGGAGAGTATAGTTGGACTGAACGGGCTGAAGAAGCTATGTCCAGATTGAAGAAAGCAGTTACTTCAGCCCCGTGTTAGTGTTACGAGATTTTGATCAGCCATTCCACATAGAATGTGATGCGTCGGGAGGGGGAGTTGGAGCAGTGCTGACACAAGGCCGAAGACCCATAGCCTATTTCAGTAAAGCCTTATCAGAGGGGTCATTGAACAAGTCAATCTATGAGAAAGAACTCATGGCCTTGGTGATGGCCATACAACAATGGCGACCATACCTGCTGAGACAACGGTTTGTAGTTCACACAGACCAGAGAAGCTTGTGGTACTTGCTGGAGCAGCGGATTACAACCTAGAATCAGCAGAATTGGCTCGCCAAACTGCTTGGGTATGACTTTGAGATAGTCTACAAGGCAAGGAACACCAACAGGGCAGTGGATGCATTGTCCAAAAGAATGGTGGACCAAGGGGAAAGGGAAAAGGAATTGAGGGTAGTGGCTAGACCCTATTGGCAGGATTTTGGAGATATTCTAAAGGAGGTGGAGGGGGATGAATACTTAAGGAAGGTGGTGCAGGATATTAAGAAGAACCCAGACTCACACCCACCCTTCACTATGGAAAATGAAAGGCTGCATTACAAGGGTAGGTTGGTGGTATCAGCTCAATCATCCTGGATTCCAAAACTGGCGGCCGAGTTCCATTTGACCCAAACTGGGGGGCATTCCGAGGTGCACAAGACCTACAAAAGGGTGGCTCAGTCTCTTTATCGGGTGGGAATGAAGAAGGATGTTACAGACTATGTGGCGGGTTGTTTAGTGTGTCAACAGCACAAGTACCTTGCATCTTCCCCTCAAGGACTATTGCATCCACTACCTATTCCTAATGTTGTGTGGGAAGAAGTCAGCATGGACTTCATAGTCAAGCTGCCAAGATCGAATGGGTTTGATGCAGTGCTGGTGGTGGTGGATCGCCTTAGTAAGTATGGTCATTTTGTGCCCTTGAAGCACCCTTATTCAGCCCACACGATAGTTGAAGTGGTCAGGTTGCATGGTATACCAGCTTCTATTGTGAGTGACAGGGATCTCCTGTTTTTGAGTAATTTTTGGAAAGAGTTGTTTAAGAAGCAAGGGACTCAGCTGTAGATGAGCACAAACGGAGTTGCTGAACCGGGTATTAGAGGGGTATTTGCGATGTTTTTGCTAGGAGCAACTTAAGGGATGGAGTTTTGTTTTACCTTAGGCGGAATACTGGTACAATACCGATTTTCAGAGAGCTGCGAAGTGTACACCTTTCGAGATAGTCTATGGGAGACCACCTCCATCTTTACATAGGTTTATTCTAGGCGAAACAACAGTGGAGGCAGTAGCACAGGAGTTACAGACATGAGATGAGGCTTTGAAGCAATAGAAGTGCCACTTAGTGCGAGCCCAAGAGTTGATGGTAAAGCAGGCTAATAAAAAGTGGAGGGTAGCAGATATTGAGGTGGGAGACTTGGTGTATCTCAAAATTAGGCCGCATAGGCAGACGTCCATGCCATCAAAGCTGCATTCAAAATTGGCAGTGAGATACTATGGGCCTTTCCTAGTTGAGCAGAAGGTGGGACAGGTGGCTTACAGCTTCAGCTACCCGAAACAGCTCGCATACATCCTGTTTTCCATGCATCACAGTTGAAGAAAGCAGTGGGGGATATGAGTGTGGAGAAAGAATTACCTATGGATTTACAAGGGGAAGGGTCGTTTTATTGGCCTACTAAAGTCTTGGATAGGAGGCACATAAGGCGGCGAGACGAGGAAGTGCCACAAGTGTTGATTGAATGACAAGAAGGGGGCCATGATGGAGCAACGTGGGAAGATTCCGTTACCATACGTGATCAATACCCGGAATTCAACCTTGAGGACAAGGTTGAACATGGGGCGGTGGGTAATGATAGGCCCTGGTTAGTTTACAAAAGGAGAGAAAGAATTAAAGAACCTAACTGTCTTAACAGTTATGAGGGGAGCGGGAAAGAATTGTATAAATAACCTATGTTTAGCAGAGGAGGGGAGTTTTTGTAGTTATTGTACAGGCAGGTTCTTTGAACCTTGTGAGGGAGGTTATGCTCCCGGACTATTCATCATACATACTATCTCTTGAGAAATAATAGAATTCTTCCATTCATCTTTGCATTATGTGTGTGTGAGTGTTTTGGTTAGGTTTCGTACTTAGAAACCTAACAGAAACTTTTATACATTTTAGTTTCTAAACTTAAAAAATGAATGGATATATACTTTTTAACTTATTATGTTAAAAAATTTTAACGTGTTTATGTTTCCCAACCATATTGAAGTAAGAGCATGTAAACAACTCATGCTAGCATGAATCATATTTGATATGTTAAAAAAAAGTTAATATAATTGAGTTAAAAACACTATATCTATTATTTTTAAAGTTTAAAAATTAAAATGTATTAAATTTTCGGATAAAGAGAAATTTCAATTTCTCATCAAAGTTTAGGAATTAAAAACATTCTTAGCCCTTTCTCAAAAGCATGACATTACATAAAAAATGAAAGTCAGTCGTCATTGACTAAGAGGAATAATTTCTTGAAGTTTACAAGAATTGTGCATTTCCAAACGCCTACTCTTACTAATATATCAAATGCTTGTGATCCAGGAAAACAAAGATATTTTGGGAGATGGTTATGAAGATGATGTTCTTGGGGAATCAACACCGGATGTTATAGTCAGTGAATTCGTAAGTTTCTTTCTTAAGTTTCTTCTTTTGCAACTTCGAAGTAAATGTTTATTCTGATCTATTCACAAATTCACTTATAATTATGGTCATTATTTTTTATTTCACACTAATACTAAATGTTATAGTTATGGTCATTAATTTTTATATGATAATTAAGTTTTTCTTAAATAAAAAAGACGTAATAATGAACTTTTTATTTTTAAATCTTTATCCACGTACATCTTAATAGTGTCGCAAGGTATATATCCTCGTGCATTTCACACACCTTACCATTGAGGTCAAATGGGAATTTATTAACAGATTATTTCTTATTCAAATGTCAGTTTTATCTGATTGTAGACAACATACATTTATTGTCTGGTTAAGGTTCTAAAGAGGTTAAAAATTAATCCCGACTTTGGTAATAGTATTGTTTGGCTCCTCTTGCAGTTCTCTAAGTTCATACCTGTCCTTTTAGAATATTAATCATATTTTATTATTTTTAGAATATTAACTAGTTGCACTTGGCTTTTGCTGATGAGATAACTGTGGTGCACATTTGGTTATTATTTGCACTTTTGGTTCCGTTCATTTTTAATTTCTCAAAAAAAATATTTCTAGCAGTAGTAGTGTATACATAATGCTTTCTTTGATTGAATGCATATTTCATGTCGTTCTTATTAGCACCGTTGGCATATTCTTCCTTTTAAGAATCTAGAGGTGGTCTTTCTTACATGTTCACCATTCACAACTTTGATGTATCAGTTGAAGGGTGAGAAGGAACTTATTGAGAAGTTGTTGCAAACTGAAATAAATATATTCCGCTCAATCAGAGATGGAAGTGCTCTGATGCAGCATATGGAGGATTTCTATTACATCACGTTACTAGAGGTACAGTTGAATCTCATAAAACTATTCAATTTATCACTTGCCTAATTCTTTTGTTCTGCTATTATCATTCCTGTCTAGTTTTATAGAGTAACTCGGATGTTCTTTTTTTGGAAGTAGTCTATTATAATAGTTGTAGAAATGTCGGATAGTATTCATATGAATGAATACTTGTGTCACGAGCAAAACTAATGAACATATTATATATTGAAAATGCATCTAACAATAGTAATATTAAAAGAGTGAAATCTACAAATTGGAAATTGTACTCTACTGCATTATTTCTTTTACAAAAGAAAATTCTTTAAGAACTAAGAAATGCATATTTTGACATTCCTTATGGTCTTTTAACGAAATTATCATTCAGTTTAGGTGTACAATAAACACCTTGCCATAAGTATATTAATTTTGTATATCACTAATGAACCAATATGTGTTTATCCTGTGATTATGTTTTTAATTCATACAAACAGCTCGATATTTCACGATTGGTTGTCATACCTCGATATATGAAAATGCATAAAGCTAATAGATGCATTATCTAAATTATAGGTAGGAGATTGGGTAGGTCAACCAAATTGACTTTCTTTTCTATGATTAAAGATCAAATTGATGTTCCACTTTGTTTAGACGACCAAATTAACATCAATTGGTTAAGCGGGACTAAATTTGTTTAATGATTTCATCATGCGGTTTCCTTTTCTTATTAGTTCGTTCTTTCATTTTATCTGATACTAATGTTTCGTACTGTATTATTATTTAATTCAGAATGTAAGATCAAATTACCAAGCAGTCCCAAGGTCAGAACAAGATCAAAACTATAGTTTATAATGATCCAACAAGGATTTGCTGTGGCTAGCTTCAGTCTCCGGTACCCAATACTTGATAAAGTTGTATATAGGTGTTGAGAAGAGCATACATGTACATTTGAGATCGCTTGCGGGCTTGCAGCCAATTCTTTTCTGGTATAGTAGACTGTACTATGTTAAACAACTGCTTACATGCATTTTATTTACCTTTTTAAAAAAAGTTTAAGATAATCACTTTGTTGGATTGCAAAAGTTGTATAAAAAGCTGTTTCTTGGATCTACAATTTACTACAATTTTTAACAGTCATTATTTAATGCTAATGGAATTTAATGAAAGGTTACGATCCTCTACACTAATCCCTATGTAACTTGTTAGGAAACAGATTTTATTTAGTTTTTTAATTTCATTATAAAGTTTTAAAATGGTCGAAGTCATTTTCCAGAACTTGTAAGAAGAGAGTGAAACTCGTTTATTCTTTCCTCAGTAATGAACTTGAATGTGGCTATTTGTTGCATGATTAATATCCTCTGGAAGAAGATTTTCTGTCTTATTAATAAAACCTACTTGAATTGGCAGCCAAGGAAATGGAAGCTATGCAGTATGTCCTGTATACTTTTCAAGTGGAACCGACAAGGAAATGTGAGTTCCTAGAGACTGAAGAACAAAAATTCTTAACAACTTCTGTTGTTTAGGTATTATATTTATTTGGCTTGTGAAAATAATATTATAGCATGAATGTCAAATATTCAAAGACATCTAATCCTTGTTCTGATATCAAGAATCTATAGCCTCAGGCAGAATGTAATTTATGTTGTAAATATGCACATACAAACATTTTATGTTGTTCAAAGATTCAGTTGTTGTGGTTGAGCATAGATTGATTTGCATTGCCAGTTTTTATTGGGATTAAGTGCCACGTTACCATTTATTGAAGATGTAAAAGATAGAAGGTAAACAATGATTTTGTTTATGATTACTTGTTAATACAACTAGAGGTGAGTAAAATAAGAGGCGCTGACCCGAGCTTTTTTAATCGAACTGATAGACACAACAAAGGCAATTTCTTCCTACACTTCCATAAATTTATGGAGCAAAACGGAACATCGTTAGGATAAATAGTTTATTTACATAGTTAGGATTAATTATCACATCCGAAATGTATGTTTTGAAAAATAAAATTTTATCATGATTTTATCTTTAACCAGCATTTCACAACGGAAAATAAGTATTTAAATTATTTTTAGTTTCAATTAAGCAATAAGGTATACTTAAACATTTTGTTTGAACTTTGTTAATGGTAGATGTAATTAAGTATATGTTTGATGTATAATAATCATTTATTAAAGAGATAATGAACATTAATATGTAATTAATTATAATTATTTTTCAAATAAGTTTATATTAGGATCATTATGAATTTGAGATCTAAATTATGCTGATGCTTTAAAGTTCATTTATTATTTGTCATGAAATTTTATTAAAATAAAAAAATAAAAAATGAATGCAAAATATGAAGAAATCAGACCAAGCACATCATAAAAACTACATATATATAGACCTTATAATTATTTCAACTCTACTCATATCTATTTCACATCTACAAGGTTGACTACGGAGATTAATAATATTAATTTTTCCTTTGTATATATGCTCAATTACCTTAACAATTAAGAGAGTTCAAACAAAAACTAATGGAATTCATGTTTCTGTACTAAAATTATTCTTTTTCTTATTATACTAAAAGTAAAATATATCAATATTTATTATTATTTACTGAATTACTTTCTATGGGATGGTTCCTATATGAAAAAAATAAAAATATTGGACGACTCAAGACTTTTATATTTAGACATGTCATGATTTAAACATGTCGTGATTTAGGCATTTACTACTAAAATGCATACATGTAATCGACTTTCTAAATTATGTTTATTAAATGAAAGAATTGGACAAATAAAATAAAAGTTTTATATTTCAAGAGGAAAAGTAATGTGAAACTAGCATGGTCATCAAATGACGAGTGAATCTAATTAGGATAAATAATAAGCTCAATAGAATAATTATTGATGTTGTTTATATGCAATACAATAAAGGAAAAAAACAATTGGTTTAATAGCACTAGTCCTTATTTTCGTAAGGTTTGTTTGAAATGGTCCTAGTTTTTTTTCTTATTTAATATTGTCCTAAAGAATGTAATTTATGTTCAATTTACTCTTTTTTGCAGACGACGTTTAAATTGTTAACGGTCCACTGTCTAACTGTGCAAAACCCAAATGAGATGACATTTAACCGCCCACGTGATTTCCTTTAGGCACAATGAGGTGGATTCTAAAAGAAATGTCATTTATTTAGTGAAACCCAATTTTTGATGAGGGTGGATTCTAAAATTAGGGTTTTTTACTTTTCTTCTATGAAAGCCATAGTGATGTTCGAGATTAAGCAATCTTCTTCCTAACCTTGGTGGTTGATGAGCCATGTTTGCTTCCCAATTTTCTTATTCTTCTTGTTACAATAGCTTGGGCCACCGAAGTTGTCATTCCTCACATGGTCATGGTTCAATGGGGTAGGGATAATCCTTATTTGCAATAATCTGCAGGTTAGGCCTCAAAGACACAATCTACAACAAAGTAGACCCCAACAAGCACCACTTCCTAAAGCTTCCAAAATCAGAAGGCAATAACCCCATTTTCCCCACCAATTTCTACGTATTACCAAATCCACTCTTTGTCGCACCATCCCCACTATTCACAATCTTAGCCAAGGGGGTTATCCAACACAAATATAACTAACACTTGATTTGCATAAAGGATCGCATGATAAAGCCCCAAAAACCCAAAAAGAAATGCTCAAGTTCTTGTCGGATCTCCTGGATGCGGATCTCTCAAACGTGACCTAAATTAGTAGTGTCCCCCACATGTAAAGACTCAAAATGGATAAAAGAATGAGAATGAAAACCCCGTTGGCGAAGAACCCATTATTTGGGGGTGATTGGACTTATTCCTCTTCTTGAGTTCGACGACGATTTTGGAGGAGAGGGACTGGTAGCCATCGATGTCGGGGCGACGGGTGGCAACTCTGAGGCCATTGGATTGGGGTTGGGAACCAAGGTGGAAGTAGGTCTAGAGAGCATGAAGGAAAAGGATGAGAATTTTGAAGAAGGAAAAGGATGAGAATTTTGAAGAAGGAAAAGGATGAGAATTTTGAAGAAGGCGAAGGTGAAAGAGGTTGGGTTCCCAAATTATTAAACATAGAAGATGATGAAGTGACCAGGATGAAGATTACGAGAGACAGCCACATCAGATAGATAAAATAGCTTACATCATTTACTTATTGTTGACTTTGACACTGTGTCGTTAATTATTTAAACGCGGTCTGCAAAAATGACTAAATTAAATATAAATTACATTTTTTAGGATAACATTAAACAAAAAAAAACACTAAGACCATTTCAAACAAATATGATGAGTACTACAAAGCCAAAACAATTTTAATGCAAAAATTTTAGTGTTTCTAGTTTTGTTTGAACTAGTTAATGGTTAACGTAATTAAGCATATTTAATCTTTAGTAATTGTCATGATTTAAAGGAAAGATTAATATTAATTATACAATTAACTTTTCATTAATATGTAGTTAAAACTATGGATACAGAAAACACTTCAGTAGAATTGGTGTAATTAACATTAATACATCACGGTTATTAAAAAAACCAAACACATTCAATTATTCTAGCCATTAACCAAGTTAAGAAAAAATAAACTAAAGAAATTAAAATTTCTATATTAAGACTTTTTTTACTATGCTAAAAATGAAATATGTCAATGCTTATTGTATTGAACTAACTATTTACTGATCTTGGATGAACAATTTTTGCATTACTAAAAGGATATACGACATGATGGTGCTTTGTAAATTGACATACATCATACTTGAAGACTCTTTGAAAAATAAAGGAAACATAAACATTAAAACATAAAAAGATATATGTCTTAAACAACAAAGGAGGACTCGAAAGTTGTGTAAGACTGGAGTCAAAAGGTAATCATTTGTCTTCTAGTACCATCCTTGCTTCTCAAGACTTCAAGGCAATACAATCTTCCCTATTCCTTAACATTTTCAATTGTCGTCTGTGACAAAATCCTAAGAAATACAATAAGGAATAAAAAAGGTTACAAAACAACTTAGGTCATTGAACATAAATAAGGTCATTACAAAGTTTTAGAACATGAAAGATATCTTTAAAGTTGAGAGATGAAAAAAAGATAAATATTGTTATGTCCGGTTATTGTGGTACGAATGTCTTGGCAATATTATTATGATTACTAGAAAGAGAAACATACAATATTGAAAAAGACGAATGAAGGCTCATATGGTTTGTTACGCCAAAGTGTAACTCGAGTTTTTACATATAGTTTTAGAAACATCATCTATGAAAAAACCCTTTTATCAATAGTCATATCTAGCATCCCACATTCTATTATCTGAAAGGGTTTAATTTCAAATATAAATGGAAATATACTATTTATTCTTCAAAAGATGTCAAAGATTAACAAAAGCATAATAGTGAGCAAGAATTTGAACTATTTTGCAGTAACTATACGTTGTTTGATATACAAAGATCAAAATATTTGATTGAGATAAAAGATTGGCTTTGCAACAAAAACTTTATAAAGTCTGTAAAAGAAAGAAGATGCAAATACAAAATATAAAATCTGATCAAGCGAAAATATTCTTTCATTATACCTTTTAACCTTAGAGAAAACAATTATAATATCCATGAAGTTACATTCTCAACTATCAGTGTTTCATTAGATATAATTTTTGTAATCCTATGATGTTTCCTCAAACATATTTTTTTATCGTAATCAGGATTCGTGAAAGCTAGTGTGGAAATATTCATTCCCGATAAAAGGTCAAAGTGTTGAAATGTTGTGAAATTGAAACTAATTTGGTGAAATTCTTTAAACTTCCGAGAAAAAAATGACATTGGTATAAAGTACATGACTAGTAATGTCTCTTGTCTGGTACTTTACAAATTCTTCTAAAAAGTTTGACAAGCACAAAGAGGTTAAGGTGTTTAATCTAATGATACGCAACTAAGACGTTGACCATAATAAAGACTTAGAACCACAATGAATAGAAATTCACCTATGAATGATTCTCTAACCAAGTGAGTAATGACATAAAGATAAATTAGTATTGAAAAAGAGTTGAAGTAATTCTTCATCATATACATAGATATACAATCTTTTATAACTTTATTTTTTAGGTAATAATATATTAAGGACAATAAGACATAAGTGAATTATTAGGCTTTATCTCATAGTAGTTACTAAGTTGTTAATAGTAATTAGTTTATATAATATCAAGTATATTACAAAAGACACATGTACACAATTATTTTATCAAGATAGTTGATTATTCACTTGTACTAATTGATTACTTACTACAAATAATCTACTATTTAGGAATGAACATGTTTTTACTTACTAAACTAATTTATTATTTTAATTGATAATTAATTGTTAATCTCTACTGTTCTTAAATTTAACACTCACAATTTGACTGATTAACATATTGCTGACCTTTGCTCCCAATTTCTTTTTTCAAATATTTTCAGAAGTGTGTGTGGTTAGGCATCAAATAATATGAAACTCATTCTGATTTACAATATCAAATGCACATATCATAAACAATCCAACATTAAATGCAACAACATACACCCTAATATAACAATAAGTACTTCAGGGGATTATCTAAAATAACTCAAGGTTCAAACATAATTTCTATCGGCTAAATGTGAGAATATTCAATCTAACTTGTCCAAAACCAGTGAGAAACTAATTTCATCAATCTACCAAAATAAACTTTTGACATGAACTAAAGCAATTTGGATCAGCACATTTTTGAACTAAATACCGAACAAAGTAAACAACAGAAATTCAAGTACACGAATAAGATTCAAGTTGTTGTCATTCTGTGATTTAAGTTAAAGAAAATGGCCGCCTCCATAAGAAAATGAAGGTTCCATTAGAAACCACACCAACCAATTCTGTTAGTAATTGTGACCTTCCATCCGCTAGCTATAATGCTTTCTTGGCACATAAAAAATGTGTTTATTCTCGTTAGATCTTCCAAATCAAGCATTGTAACATTAATAAAAGTTAATCACCACTATAAATTGCAGTAAGAATTGCTTTAGATACAAATTTACAAGAGGGGGCAAGTTAGTCAAGGGGAGAAAACCAACGCTAAGTATTGCTTACAAATTTAGCTCGTAATCTGTTACAATATTATCAAATTAGTTTTCTCATGAATAACTGATATTTTTTACTTTAATTTACAAGAGTACACTCCATGTACACTTTGTCTTACTACAAAGGAAGCCTCAAAACAAATGGCTAGAAGCATCCTTCCCATCCCCCACATCTATGACAGTGCCTCAGCTAAAACATTCAGCGGATACAAGAAACTCGTGCAAGATTTATCTTCCATTCATTTAATTCAAAAAAACATTGAAATCTCAACTCACTAAATTTCAGTAATGAATACCCGATTAATACTTTTTCACTTACTCGCTTAAAAGAAAACCAAAAAACTTCTCATAATTTAAAATTTTGGTTCACAACTACAATTGCGATCCCGTTGTCATTGTGGAATTGCTCACAACAGCAACTGTCCACAATTGCTAAACGAATGTAAATCACAACCAAAATGCATTCGCAACTTTGTAATGCAACCACAACAAAGTCGCAAAAGAAAATCAACACCATTTTATTTCACCTTTTTATAACAGACACAAATTCAAATTTCAATCTTCTTTTCTAACTTCTAAATGCTAGTGGTTGAATGAGTGCTACCGTGTCAGATGTTGAAAGAATGCAGAAGGCACTTCTGGATGGTTCCTTGGGAAGCCTCATGATTCATTGACGAATAATTGTAAAACGATGTATCAATAGTTAAAATAATTGTATATCTCTTTTTCTCTGTTATTTATGTGCAAACATACAATAAGTTCATACAGCTGCACCAGCTGCAATGAACAATCCAGCAGCACAATACCCGAAATTTAGAACCAATTCCGTTCCAAGAAGACTGTTAAAACAAACAACAATTAAAGAAAATTGAGACAAAAATCACACAATAATCAAATAAAACCGAAGTACAGTTAATGACCAAACACAATTATCATATTAACACGAAAATCCCAGAAATAGATTACACCATGTTCTTTTATTTATTTATTTTTCGATTCCCTTCACCATCACAGAGAGGAAAGTTCAAGATAAAGAAACCCTAACCCGGAAATTATTTAACCCTTACGTATTGATTAGTTGATATCAGCATCATCGAAATCGTCTTCGAAGTTGTTGAAGAAATTCACATCGGCAAGTTTGAGGTCGGCGGTGATGACACCCTCGGCGAAGGTCTCGAGAGGGTCGACGTCGTCGACATCCATCGCCATTGACGACACCTGCTCATCCATCTCCCCGAATAGTTCCATTGCTCTCATCATCTTCTCTGACATACACTCTGAAAAATTACACCCTTGAAATTAGGGTTTTTTGTATATAGAATGTTCCTCATTATAAGTATAATATTATCATTTTATATAATATTATTCATATTAAATATTTAAAAAACTAATATTTTGGAAATGGTAAGACAAAACTAAATTAGAATAGTTTAAAACACAATTCGAATTTGTTTTAAAGATTAAGTGGAATCTATTTTTAAATTCAATTTCTTCTGCATCAACTTTGAACCAAAGGTAAGAGTTGAATTGAATCATATTCACTCTTGTCTTATAAAAAATAAAATGTTGAAATAATAATAAATTTTAATTATATATTTATATTTATAATATACAAAAAACGAGATGTTAGAAAAATTCAAAAAATATTAACCTAATGAAAACTTATATTGAGAATAAACATTTTCTTGGTTTTGAATGTTATTTCAAATAATAAGATATAATATTAGGTACAGGGTGTGTTTTCACTGTAGAGAATTCATCTCGGAAAAAGTAAATTAATGAATTTGAAAAAATTTAAGAATGAATTGATTGTTGTTTTTTAGGAGATTTGGAAGTGAGTGAGAGTAAATTTTAAAATAGAGTTTGTGAAAACTAATGACAATAGATAAAAAAAAATTATTTAATTAGTAGAAATTAAAAATTACCAAAATATCCTTAATTATATATGTAATATAAAATTATAACTGTTAATGTTATATTTAATTGTAAAAATGTTTATAAGAAGAAAAAAAAATATAAATTAATTTTTTTGAATTATATCTATATTTTAATTTGAATTTGACTATTTAAAAAAATGTTTATTATTTGCTAATTAATAAAGTGAAATATTATTAATTATTTTTGTAATTATGTATTTTATATCCTGAGTTATTATAAATTTAAAAGAAATAATAATTAGGTTATTAAAAAGTTAAAATTAAAATTAATTTCCATATATGTAAAAAAGTTAATTACACGCTTTAAAATTATCTTAAATAGTTAAATTAAAATAAATATGGTTTCTTATATAAAAATTGTTACATAATAAGAAATTGTTAAATTTAGACTAAAATTATGTAATATGAAAATAAAAAAAATAACAAAGGAAAGTTACACTTTAACTATATATAATGTAAAAATAAAAGAATTTTGATATTAAAAAAAAAACATTATATAAAATATTTTGTCGAAAGCAGGTTCCCTTCATATTTTCAAAACTTTCACTCACTTCTTCCTATCCTCTTTTTTCCCATTCCAGGAACCTTCGCTAGGGTTTTCATCTAACTTTTCTTTTGCAAATCTCAATATCATTAATTTGGCCTTCCATTATTTTTACTAACTTTTAATTTTCTTTTTCTTCATCTAGGGTTTTTGAAAGCCCCATCTTCAATCTCCCACCTTTGTTTTTTCTGTTTTTTTTTTCCAGAAAACGCAACTTGTAGCAAAACTACTTATGTTTGCTGTGAAGTTGGGCATGGAGGAGTAATTTTGATTTGTTATATAGTGCTGAATGCTGAATTTTTTCATGTGTTCTGTGCTTGGTTTTATAAGGATTTTTATCATAATTACTTTCAAATCTCATTGTATTTTCAAAGATAAAAAAAGCGATTTATCTTGTAAATCTGCCCAAATTATTTATTCCACATCTCTTGCAAGTTAATCTCACAAATTTATCTTTTCCAATTTCTCTTAACAGTATTTTCTCTTAATAGTATTTTCTTTTCAAACGAACACAGTATTAAAAAAAAGTATAACATATACAAATTCAAATCAATACGCAGAATCCATATATTTTGACTGACACACAAGTTTCAGATTAAAAGTTGTCATAGATCATAAAGTTCACATAAGAAAAAGTATTTAAAAATGAAAATGAAAAAAAAAATTATACACATAAAAACATTCACTCAATCTAATTCCATATTCTATGTAAATAAAGTCTAGTTGAAATTAGATAGAGTTAAATTAGTATGATAAAATTAAAAGATAATTTCCAGACATTAAACTTTATTAAAATCATACAAAAAAAACTTGATATGTTTTTGTTGGGTTAGACTTATGTTGACCAAGTTATGTCACATTTAGCTAATATTGAGTTGGGTATGGACCAAGTTTGTTGGATATGGACCAAATTTGTTCGAGATGGCCTAAGTCAGGATGAATAAAGTTGGAATGACTCAAGTTGAGTAAGTTGGATTAAAGTTAAGTTAGATCTAGGTCAAGCTAAGTTGATAAGGTTTATGTTGTGTTAAGTTAAGTTGAACTAATGTCAGCTGAATTGAGTTAGACCCAAATCTATATGAGTCAAGTCTAACCCATGTCAGGTTGCATCTAGTGAGTTGATTCATACATGATCGAGTTAAGTGAGACCCATGTTGGACCATGTTAAGTTGGGTCACATCAAGCCAACTCGAGTTGGGTTCACGTTAGGTGAGTAGAGTTAAACATATGTTTGACCCACATCAAGCTGAGTCAAATTAAGTTTATTTTGGGTCCACATTGAGCTCAATTAAGTCGAGCTCATCTTGAGTTGAGTTAGGTCAGGTCCATGTTAGGTCTAGTTGAGTATAGTTGTGTCCATGTTAGATCAAATAAAATTGTTCCAGCTCAAGCTAAGTCAAGTTGAGTTTGCATCAAAGAAGTTCTAAATAGAGCCACATAGGGATAAGTCATGTTAGGTCCTCATTAGACCAAGTTGAATTAGGAAAACTCGAGTTGAATAGAGTTGAACATGTTTGAATTACACCTCTTCGACCAAATCAAATTGAATCATCTCATGTCAAGTCAAGTCTGATCAATTTTTAACTCGTTAATGTAGTTTAAAGACATAATAAAAAATAAATAATACAAATAAACCCAAAAGAAGATATAAATTTAAGAAGATATAAATTTAACATACGAGCAATTATCAAATAATTATTTATTAGAAAGATTGTTATGATTGATATTATTAAAGATAAATAAAATTATAGT
The DNA here is from genome assembly GCA_034642375.1 of Vigna nakashimae. NCBI lineage: Eukaryota > Viridiplantae > Streptophyta > Magnoliopsida > Fabales > Fabaceae > Vigna > Vigna nakashimae. The sequence continues at coordinate 50,329,719 of CM067765.1, read as the reverse complement.
GTATTAATTAACCTTTTTCTTTTGCACAGTTAATCATTTATCTTTTGATAAAAATTAATTTATAAGATATTTGAGTTAGAATTTAATGCACGACTAGATATATTATTTAACTCATCCATTAAGATATATTTTTTAGAAGTATTTTTGACAATTTCATTTAATTAAGAATCAAATATAAAATTAGTTGAGTTAATCATTAGCTTAATATGTTTTAGGTTTAATAATTTATTTTATTCCCAATTTTGTTAAATAATATAATTTCAATTTTCTATTTTAAAAAATATTTAAAATTAGTCTTTATTTTTTATTTATTAAATTTTGTGTCGACATATGCTTTAAATACATATAAATGACTTTTAACTTTTTTTATCTCTCTTTTATGCTTCTTCTAGCATAAATTAATTACTTTTCAAGTAAACAATTTTAAATTAATTACTTCTTGCAGGAGATTTTCCTGCCGTTTTTTCTCTTTGGACCCTAGCTTGTCGGGAAAGGAGCGCGCTTTACAAACCTTTACCGAAGATCCGTCGACCCTCTGACGCGACTCTTCGTCGGCAAGGGTGGACACGCTCTCGCTCATACTGCAAACTTCATAAACCTCATAGATCTCTTCGGGTTTCATGAATAACTTCTTCTTCTCGTTCTTAACTTTGATCTCTGTGGGCTTCTCCGCATCGAATTTTGGACTGCCATTTGGGTGTTTCTGACAACACTTCCTTCACCGTCTCTTCCTCCAGTAGCGGTGCTCTGTTTTCTGAACCTTTAACAGTAGATCTTAGTGGTGGCTCGCGAGACTTGCTTGAGGATGAATGAAGCATAGTAGTTGTGGCAGGATGCTTGGTTGCAACAAAGATAGGAACATGAGAAGTTGCCAGTGAAAGGGTAGGGTGTGGCAAAAGAAAAAGAGAAAGTTGAAGGATGCTCCATTAGAGATGTTGCAGTATTGTAGTGAGAAGTAGCAAGTATATATATATATATATATATATATATATATATATATATATATATATATATATATATATATATATATATATATATATATATATATATATATATATATATATATATATATATATATATAAATGAGTTTGCTAACGCGCGTCTGTTTTTCAGTTTGTACATTTTAGCAATGTGTACCGGATTTTAGTAGACAAAAATACCCTTATATATATGGATTCTAAGTTTTAAGGTTAAGGGTATTTTAATAATTTTCATTCTCAAAACTTAAAAAAAAAAAAAAGAAACCCCCAAATCCTTACTCACCTCTCTCGTTCCTCTCAATCCTTTCTCTTTCATCTCTTTCACTCCAACTTTTTCTCTGTCATTCCTACTGTAACCCCAATTGAAAAAATAAAAAACACTTGCCTTTAACCAATTTGCCTTTGTAAAAAGTTGAGTCATTGACATATTCACCTTGAGGCAAAGGTTCATTCAAGATCTCTTCAATTTCACCATCTTCACTAACCTCTATAATTTCATCATCTGCATATGTTGAATCATCATCTCTAAAAAAACCCTTCAGGCCAATTACCAATTCTTTCCGATGTCATTATGCTTGTAAAAATTAGATAAAGTTATATACAACAAAAATTATAAAATGAAAACTCATTATAAAGTCATTTTTTGTAAGAAATTGTTTAACAACGAGTGTTTCTGATTTTTTTTAGGCCAATTACCAATTCCTTTAATGTCATCATGCTTGTGAAAATCAGATAAAATTAGATAAGACAAAAATTATAAAATAAAAACTCATTATAAAATCATTTTTTGTAAGAAATTGTTTAACAACGAATATTTCTGATTTTTTCTAGGTCAATTACCAATTCCTTTATGCTTGTGAAAATTGGATAAAATTAGATAAGACAAAAATTATAAGATGAAAACTCATTATAAAATCATTTTTTTGTAAGATTGTTTAACGACAAGTGTATCAGATTTGTTTCAATTGGGGTTACAGTAGGAATGACAGAGAAAAGATTGGAGTGAGAAAGATGAAAGAGAAAGGGTTGAGAGGAATGAGAGAGGTGACTAAGGGTTTGGGGGTTTCTTTTTTTTTTTTTTAGTTTTGAGAATGAAAATTATTAAAATACCCTTAACCTTAAAACTTAGAATTCATTATATATACGGATATTTTTGTCTACTAAAACCCGGTATACATTGCTAAAATGTACCAACTGAAAAACAGGCGTGCGCGTTAGCAAACCCCATATATATATATATATATATATTAATTATTTGTGTTAAGAAAAATTGGAGAAAATATAAATTGGAAAAAATATAAATTTAGGAGAACATATTAATTTTTGTAACGCTTAAGTGTTAATTCTAGCAAAATTAAATATTTTAAGGACACTAGACAATCACCTACCTACTAGCTTAGTTTATATATTGAATAGATTCATTGCAATAAAAAGTAAATAATTGGTTTAATATAACAAAATATTTGCATATTTCACTTTTCGTATAATAAAAGAAATTAAAATTTCAATATAAAAAATTGATTCTATTATTTTATTTTAAACTCTTTTAATGTTTAATAATTAAAATAAATAAATATAATTTTAATTATAATAATTTTTATATATGTTTATTAAGTAAAAGTTAATAATAATATAATTATCTATGAGAGTTCTCTCCTCTGTATGTTTTTTAAATAAATTTATAATTCTCCGTAGTTATTTTGATTATATATTAACGTGTTAATTTTTTTATTTAATAAGTATATGTATGTAAAAATATTAAAATTAAATATGTGTTTAGTTATATTAATAATTAACAAAATGAAAATTACCATCTAAAAGTGTAAATTTTTATTATATTATAAAGTAGATATATTAATGTTTATTTCAATAAGTTAAGTTAATATATAAATAAAATACATGATAAAAAGGTTATATACTCAAACTAAAATATTGATGTAAGGTGATAGAGATGACAAAGAATATTTGTTGAAAAATGTGAATATTTAAATGGGATTAAAGAGAGTAAAATAATTAATTGTGTTATAAATATTGACAAAAGTTTTCATTGTACAGAAAAATAAAAGAGAGAAAAAAATAGTTAATATTGTTTTGCGTATTTAATGAAAGAGAAAACGTTGACCTAAAATATAAATGAGATCAATTTTAAAACAACATATTGAATTTATATTATTTAACATAACTGAAGAAAAAATAGACTATTAAACTTATCTTTTTGTATTGTACTTAGAATTCTAATTGTTTTACAGTGATATGCTTTTTTTTTTTTACTTTTGATCATGAGTATGTTCTACGAGTCTTAGGTTAGAAAACAAAAGAGTTTAGGTTAGAACAGGAGCTTTAATATTCTCAAACATAGACCTTAAGTCATGATACCATGAAATTACAACAATGAAAACATTCCAAAAAAATCTGTCTTTAAAACTGATCATGAGAGGAAAGAAAATGTTTTATTAAGTTTGATAATTTAGAAGGAATGTCAATTTAAATCATTTATATAATAAATTAAAATTTTGATAACTGTTATTAATTTAAATTATACTTACATTTTTAATATTAACATTAATTTTAATAATTAAAAACTTTAATTATGAATTTTAAAATTGTATACACTATTAAACTAGTATTTTCTTAAAACATTAATATAAGATCTATTAGACCCATAAAAACCCCAACATAGTGGAGTATATGTATAAACTAAAGAGTGTCTGAAATTCAGAAAGTGAAAGACAGGTATGTGATACAGATTGGACGATTGGTTTTAATGGTAGAAGTAAACATCAAACTTTCAAATTTCGTGCCACTTTTCTGCATGCACTCATCTTCTTCAACCTTCTGAACCTGACTTTTCTCCTCCTTCTCTCTACAAATCCCCTACTTCTCTCTAAGAATTCTCACCTTTTCTTTCTCCTAATCAACAATCAGATCACATTTAAATCTTCTTGGTGTCAAGAGCTTTCTTTTGCACCGATCAAGTTGTTGGGTTGAGTTGGTAAGTTCATCACTCTCACAACACTGTATTTTCTGGTACATGCAAACCAAGTTTCTGGTTTCATGAGTTATCATCTAATTTTGAACACACTTCTGGTCTTTTGATTCGTTTAGTTTCATAAATAGTGAACCGTAGACTTCTAAGAATTTTGGTGGTGAACGATTCTTTACAATTTGTGAACGTCCGGCTACGCTTAGAGGTAAGGGAAACTTATATAATTTGATTATGATTTTGTGTTTGAATGATTGAATGGTTGTTGATCGTTGGATGAATATGAAGTGTAACATCCCAATTATTATAGCATTAAACTATAATAGAGTTCTTACATCATTGATACAATAGAACAGTTGATAGAAGGAGGAATAACAGTTTTCCTCATTATTATACAAACTCACACTCAAATTTCAAACCAAATACAATTCACACTTAAAACATAGACAATTTATAAGGCTCATTCTTATAATTAAGCTTCCGTCGATCCTCCATCTAATGCTTGCTCCACCGGCATATCACCAACTTCTGCTCCCATCCACCGGATGATCATCGCCAGACAAAACACATAACAAAAAAAAACAACCACACAACAGACAAAGCAAGGGTGAGCTAATGCAACATAAAATGTCATGGTAAATTAAATAAATAACCAAATTTCCAACTTACAGTTATATTACTCAAGAATATAATAAACATACCATAACCATCGTAAACTCACTCATCCGGATCATCGTATGAATATTGAACTCTTAGTTAGTTCTACACTTGCAGTGGTACTTTACTCAGCTACATCCTATCCTACTCTGTCCCCCAAACTGGATCTTCGGATATGGATGCACTTATTTGCTAGCCCAATTATTATATCCTACTCTGTCCCCCAAACTGGATCTTCGGATATGAATACAACCACTGAAGCTACATCCTTCCTACTCTGTCCCCCATTGTGGATCTTCGGTAAGGATTTCCCACTCTCCACTACATAGCTTTCTCTCTAAGTGAGATCGAGACTATTGAGAGCATAAGAATGAACCACTAAATCTGAGTTCCTATATTCATACGTACAGTACTTGACACAAAATCAACCAGGAGTTCCTCCTTGGAACTCTACTCCACACTTTCCATTCATAAGTACACATGTCAACATATTATCATCTTTAGTCCTATCTCAAGAAAGTAACTCTTACATATTCAGACATTTCACATCCTCACAGAAAACATTACTGATTAACACATAACTCTTTATGGTCTATTAATTTGAACCCTTAAGTAGTTCAAATAGTTTAGATACCCTCACCGATGACTCCGGAAGGGTCAAAAACCCCCATATCGACCTAAAGAACGTCCAAAACGGACATCCAGAACTCCCAAAACGTCAAAAACATCAAAACACTAAATTTGTCACGCATAACTCGCTCCAGCGAGTTGACTCATTCACTCCAACGAATTTACTATTCCAAAATCACGAAAATTCACTTTCCGGGCTATACCGACTATTCCTCCCATCATATCGACTTTCTATACATCCAAAAACTCATCTCCTATCTCAACCCATATTCATTCAAATCTTATAAACATCTAAACTAAACCTATAACCAAAAAGATAGCGGATAAATAGTCCAGTCCAAAATTTCATATCAAAAGCCTATTCTCCTTTTTAAATCCATAAACAAATTCAAATTCTTCGATCTATACGTATACAAAAAAAAATTCCACCGATTCAAAATACTTAATGCGAACAAGATTTCTTCAAAATTATCAAAAACAGAAACACATCCCGATTCCAAACCGTAGATCAATTCAAAAGACACAACAGAAACAGAATTTCATTCTAAAATCATAAAGAGAGTCAAAATCCTAAACATATACCAAATTTAAAATCATACAGAAACAAAAAGACTCAAGGTTAGCTCCCCTTACGGTTTTCTCCTAAGCTTGCTTTCAAACGGTTCCCCGACGTTCCTCTGCCTTAGAATTCCTTCTCGTGGCTCCAAACTGAGCTCTAAAACTTCTCTGGTCCAATGCTTTTAGGTAACAGTTCTCAGATTCAACTTAGGAATTCTCTCAGCCCCAAAACCCTCTTAAATAACCAAAAAAACGTGTTTAAATAGTAAAACGCGTTTACTGAGTCAAAACGCGTTCAAAACGCGTCCAAAACGCGTTCAAAACGCGTCCAAAACGCGTACAACGAGTGAGTCTGATTTTGACAACTTTGTCAGTCCGGTTGAACCCCTTCCCGATGTCGGAATTATGCGTGTAAGTACTCGAATCGAAGCTATTCGAGTCTACTTTCTAATGGAAAAAGAATCAACTTAATATCTAATTTGTACAATTAATTATAATTAAAATACCAAACCATGTCAAAGTTGACAGCATTGTATTTTTGCATATAAACTTTAACTTTTGTTACAACTTGATACATTTTTGGTTTATTACTCTACTAATGACCCGATATTCACATTTTCCTTTAATTTTTCAGGGTCTTACATGAAGCATGTTTATTACTACATGTTTGGTGGTGTGAATGTATGAGTTTTAAATGATGAGGAAATGGTTTGAGATATGGTTGTGATTTTAAAGTCTGCAGTATATTGTGCAATTCTGTGTTGTCAATCAAGAGTCGTTTATTGATCGTTCGATTATCCTTGAGTATTCGGTCTGGACTGGATTCTTCTTCTGTAGAGAATTTCAGTTAATGACCGATCGGTTTTCCCTTAGTCTGCTTGTAAGTAAGCATTCGGTATAAGTATAATTCTTCTTTATGTTTCCTAAACAGTTTAGTTAATGTATTCTATAATATGTAAAGTCGTAGATTTTATCGTTATTTTTCATTAAAAATAAGTGTGGCATAATTGTATATATATATTCCTTCATTTTTATTTAAGTTTAATAGTGCTCGATCATGGACAAGCGTTCGGTCTCAGTAGTGCTCGTTCTTGATAAGTGCTTGGTCTTGGACCAGCGCTCGTTCAATATAGTTCTCGGTTTTATACTAATATTTATGATAGTCCTAGCGCTCGGCCTTGTACTAGCCATTAGGCTGGTGATAGCGCTCGGTTTTGTACTAGCCGTTAGGCTAGTGATAGCATTCAGTCTTGTACTAGCCATTAGGCTAGTGATAGCGCTCGGTCTTGTACTAGCCATTAGGCTAGTCCTAGCGCTCGGTCTTGTACTAGTCTTTAGACTAGTGATAACGCTCGGTCTTGTACTAGCCTTTAGGCTAGTGATAGTGCTCAGTCTTGTACTAGCCATTAGGCTAGTGATAGCGCTCGGTCTTGTACTAGCCATTAGGTTAGTGATAGCCCTCGGTCTTGTACTAGCCATTAGGTTAGTGATAACGCTCAGTCTTGTACTAGCCGTTAGGCTAGTGATAGCGCTCGGTCTTGTACTAGCCGTTAGGCTAGTAATAGCACTCGGTCTTGTACTAGCCATTAGGCTAGCGATAGCGTTCGGTCTTGAATTGGTACTCGGTTTGGTATTGATGTTTGGTCTTAACTATGTTTGGCCTCTAATGGGCCTTACATGTTAATGAGGTCTCTCTTAGTGGTCGGTCCTAAATAGTGTACGACCACTCCTTCAGTCTTATCTAGGATGGACCATTCGGTCCTGTTCGGTGTATAAGTGGAAGACCGCTCGGTCTTACACTATATGTCTAGCTGTGTTAGTCTAGAATGTATTCAAAACGTCCGGTCTTGTCTCTGGGGGAATGTTATGGTTCAATTTTGATTTCAGATGGGATCTGTTTGGATTGGTTTGGTATCATTGTATTATTTGAATATGAATGAAATAGAATGGAAATGAAAGAGTATTCTAGGGAGGAATATCTCATAAGTGGTTATTGAATGGTAGAGTATGAATGTGGTTATGCTTAGCTGGCGGTTATCCTGATATTATGTGATTACTCATTCTCAAGTAGAGAGGAGTAAGTCATGTGTGAGAATGGTAGGAGGTCCTAGTCCATAAGCTGAATTTGGATGAAACGGACTAACCTCGGGTGGCAGCTGTTGAGGGTATCCTAGCTATTACATCACTCGGGTGCAAAAACGCCGTAGCTACACAGAATTCATATAGTCCGAACAGTCAGAGTAAAGTGGTTGGTCATTGCATGCTTTGACGTATGATTTTGATTTGAAATGCATGATTGGATGTTACATTATGGTATATGGAATTATATTCGAAATTATTTGAAGTATAGGTTTTACTAGATTAATTAAATTACATAAGCTTACCCTATTTTTCCTGTCTTGTCTGTAATCGTCGTTCGGTCGTTTGTTTCTGTTGCAATAATCATCCTGTGGATGTAAGCAGAAGGAGAAGAGCTGCTGGAATAGGCTTTGGTAGAAGTGGAAGTGAAAGAAGAACCCTAGGAACGTTTGGTCGTTAGGTTGGATTTTATTTTGTAACACCGCTCGGTGTAAGTTTAGTTTAATAACCGGTCGGTTTGGACTTTGGTTGTGATTTTGTAAAGTCTTAAATTCTGTAATATTTTGTAAGTCCGTTCGACCATAAGCGTATTACTCCCTTCCTGATTGATCTGTAATATTGTTAATATATATTGTATGTTTGGGATGTTATAAAATGAGATAAACTTAAATATTATTATTGTTATTAACCGTGTTAGCATTTGTTTATATATAAATATTTATTATTATTAATTTTATTTTATAATGTTTTCAACAATAGTGAAAATCTTAAAATAACTATTAATTTATATTATTTATAATTTTAAAATATTTTCAAATATTAAAAATAGTTCCCAATAATTTTAAACATTTCTTTGTGCTTATTTTATTAAATCATGAAAAATATCTTAGTAGTTTTTATATTATAAATAATTAATCAATTAAATATTTATATTTTTTTTATTTTTATATCAAACTGACTATATAGTATAAAAAAAAGTAATTGAGTTCATTACAGTAAATAAAGTCAGTGGAGTGTTATTTAGGTATTTTTTTCAGAAAAAAAAATCAAGAGAAGCTGCTTCAACCCCTTCTTTCTTCCTGTGCAGCAGAGCATAGTTCAAGCATCTTTTTGTTTTTTTTCTCTGTAAGATATGAACTTCTTCATCTGTTTGACCTAATTTTTCACCATTTTCTCAATGTGTTCTAAGAGGCTCCTTTCGAGATTCCTCGCCTCTTTTGCTGTAAACACTGATCATCTTCAACTCGCTCATAACATAACCCAAAACCTTCTCAACTCCACCCATTTCAAACCTCACTCTGCGATCCCATGCATCGCACCTCAAGTCACTTACTATGTTCTCTCAGACCCATCTCTTCCTCCTCGCTCCTGCTTATCCTTCTTCCACTTCCTCACAACACAAAACCCCCAAAAGCCAGACCTCAAAGCCCACCTGATCGTCCTCTTTAGGCTCTTTTCAGCAAAACAATTTGCATCAATGAGAACCCTTTTGAATTCCCTTATCACCAATGTGGAAATCAAGCACCCTGTTCGTGAGTTTGTTTCTCTAGTTGATGAATGTGAGTCTCAATTTGGAAGTGAAAGTGAGAGTGAGTCATATTTTGTTGAGAAACTATGTGACATGTTGTTCAGGGTGTGTGCTGATAACAGGATGTTTAGAGAGGCTATTTGGGTGTTTGATTATGTGATGGCAAAGGGGTTGGCGATAGAGGTTAGGTCTTGCTTTGTGCTTTTGCTTGCTTTGAAGAGATGTAAAGAGGTGGAGTTCTGTGTGAGGTTCTTTCATCGGATGGTGGAATGTGGCCGCGTTGATATTGGGGTTCAGTCTTTGACTCTTGTGGTTGATGTGTTGTGTAGGAGAGGAGAGATCAATAGGGGTAAGAAGTTGATGAAGGAGATGGCTGAGAGAGGCATTGTGAGGCCGACGGTTTTTACTTATAATACATTATTAAATGCTTGTGTTGTGAGGAAAGATCGAAAGGGGGTTGAGGAGATACTCGGGTTGATGGAGAGTGAGGGAGTGCCGGCTTGTTTGACGACGCATACTATTTTGATTGAGTGGTATGCGAGTTCCGGGAAAATTGGGGAGGCTGAGAAGGTGTTTGAGGAAATGCGTGAGAGGAACATGCAGATGGATGTTTATGTGTACACGTCGATGATAAGTTGGAATTGTAGGGCGGGAAATGTTAGAAGGGCGTTGGCTTTGTTTGATGAGATGATTTGGAAAGGCATTGTTCCAAATACTCATACTTACGGGGCGATGATTAGCGGAATGTGCAAGGCGGGGCAAATGGAGGCTGCAGAAATCTTGTTGGAAGAGATACAGACTAAGGGGCTTGATCTGAATGTGGTGATATTTAACACGATGGTGGATGGTTATTGTAAGAGAGGGATGATGGATGAGGCTTTCAGGCTGCAAGTTATCATGGAAAGGAAGGGATTTGAAGCCGATGTGTTTACATACAGCACTCTTGCTAGTGGGCTATGTAAATTGCACAGGTATGAAGAAGCCAAGAGGACCCTAAATTTGATGGTGGAGAAAGGAGTGACTCCGAACGTTGTTACTTGCACTACTTTAATTGAGATATATTGTAAGGAAGGAAACCTTGCAGAAGCTGAGAGGATCTTAGGGAATATGGATAAAGAGAGAATGGTGCCTAATATTGTTACATATAATACTTTAATAGATGCATATAGCAAGAAAGAAAAAATAAAGCAAGCTCATGTGTTAAAATCTGAAATGATAGGGAAGGGAATAGTGCCAGATGTATTTACATACACATCACTGATACATGGGGAATGTATAGTTAACAGGGTGGACGAGGCTCTGAAGCTTTTCAGTGAAATGTTGGTAAAGGGCATAAGAGGAAGCGTAAAGACATACACAGCAATTATTTATGGTTTATCCAAGGAAGGGAGAGCAGATGAAGCTTTTAAGTTTTATGATGAGATGATGAGAATGGGTCTAGCACCTGATGATAGAGTTTTTGCTGCACTTGTTGGTAGTCTTCATAAAGTCAGTTCTCATGTTGCTGCGAAACAAAATGAGTGGTGCACGGAAAATAGACTCTCCTGATGCCTCGAGCTGGCAAACTCTAGTTTGTCAATTTCACGTGTGGAGGTGGCTCATACATTATGATTTTGTTCTTGAAGCCTGTATGAAAAAAAAAAACATCTTCCACAACCCAATACCAAATTAGAGCTTGGAAACTGGTACACTGTACAAATATTCTTGTGTTGGGTATACATATAAACCTCCTTCCTTTATCTGTCGATGAATTATACATATCCTATGATGGTGATTAGAGACTTTGCTGGAGTATTTCACAGAAGTGGGAGTTGGTCAGATTTGTTCAAAGAAGTAACGAGAGTCCTTCGTGATGAATTCTTTTCCTCCAATAAACAATCAGATGTTCGACGGAGACTTTCAATAAAGTTATCATACACAGCTACACCTCAGTTATATTTGTCAATCATTCCTAGATGATCTACTACTAACTTAAACAATCCCTATGAAACAATACAACTTGTGTTTCGAAAATACAGCTCATTTAATGCAAGAAGAATGTACAACTTACAAAATTCCTCTACATAATCTGTACTACGAAGTTCATCACCTTTGTGAACAATATCATCTAACCGAACAACAGGTCCAGGAAACATTTTTCTTGTGTTACATTCATTGTCTTCTTCCAAATTAATATTTTGACCCACTGCTAACAGTTCTAAAGCTAAATAGACATCTAACAAAGTAAAACTTATTGTTTTATTCACTGTCTTTTCATTCCACCTCGTACATAATGCATAGAACAATGGGAGATATATATTCATTTTCCCCCAAGTTCAAACACAAACTAAACGTTGTTTCCGCAACGTGACTCTTATGCTTGGTTGTTGTCAAGTCCCAATTTTGACATGATTTTCATCGATAAATGCACTTCTTTTGGGATGCTTGATGGAAGACCATCTAAGACATACATTGGACCTCTTACTAGAGCCATGGCTAAGAGAGTTCAAGAAGAAGAAGGATCACTTAATATTTTGCTTCTATGGAAGGTGAATTATCTTAAACCTTTTTCTCTTAATTAAGCATGTTTACTTTGTTTTGTAGGATTAAATAAATTGGAGGGAGTAGCTGCCAACATGGCATTTGGCACGTGAAAGGAAGGCCTGGTTGGAGAAGCTTGCTGCCAAAGTCATATGCACCCAGCCAAAACCCCAAAATAGTCCAACGTTGGATGAGAAGATGCTTCAAACACGTGAGGAGCTGACCTGAAGCAAGGCATGAGATTTGCTGGAAGATTTTGGTGTTGCTGTTAGGCTTCCCATTTGAAATTAGGCGGGAGTTCATTTCAGAAAAGAGACCCATCTTCACCTATAAATAGGATGGTTTCTTCCTTGTATGGTACTTTAGAGCTATGCCCAAATGCTAAGAAATATATTCCAGTCTTGCATTCTGCTCTTGAGTCAAAATTGCTTGCTAATTCTTCATTTTCTCTCAAGCTTCCTTCCATTATATGAAGGCTTTCTGAGCGGAGAGGCTTCACTCATTTTACCTTGCTTCATTCAAACATCTCCATCATCATTTACTCCATCAATTCCACTGCACACCAACACATCTACCACACCTCTGATCTGGGAGCTTCAGGCTACTGGTTTCCTCTGGAATTTGGCTCCATCAATGCTTGTGCTTCTAATTCCTTAGTTTTAATTCATTTTCAAAATTTCTTGTTAATAATAGAGTCTTTACGAAAATGTGTTAATTTTGTGTTTTTAAGTAGTTATTTTCATTAGTGTCTTAATTGGATTCTTCTAGTAGCATAGTTTAATTGTTTTTAGTCTTAGTCTCATGTGCAGCATTGAATTTCCTAGTTCTATCTATTATTCTAGCTTTGATTTATGGTGTTGTAATTTGCAATGCAGAACTTCTTTAGGGAAGCCTAAGTCTTTGGGTGCCAGTGAAAAGAATTGGGGACAACCTAGCTACACGTGACAAGCAATTGGCAGTGCAGGCTGAAGAAGCAATAGGATGGAGGAGCTGAATTTGTCCAAGAAGCTAAGAATTAAGAGGAGTCAGATGCTGGCAATCTGAGAAAAGGCCATTTGGAAGAAGTTAATTGGCCATTTTGCTTCATTATATGCTTATATGCATTAGCTAGTTATTTTAGAAGAGCTAAGAAGATTACTTGCTGTTCAGGTTATTTGTAATCATACTTAGGAAAGTTTAGTTAGTTAATAGTAGTTAGTTTACTTGCATATTCCAGCCATGAATTGTTTAGGAGTTGAGTGGCCTATAAAAGGGCTGATACGTAACACAAACGACAACGACCACCTCATTACACAACAACGACTGAACCATTTTTTCACATTCTCTCTACACATTTTCACAGAGCCTGAACGGACACTTTTCTCTGCTTGGATTCAAGATCCACGCACCTTCAAGCCTGGTTTCAGTGACTTTTACCGTTCTGTGCAGTTTTAATTCTCTGTAATTGATTTTCATTCAATGCAATTTTTACATTTCAGCCATTAGTTTCAATGCTTCTACTTCAATTTCTTGCTTCTGATGTTAGTTTCGAATTCAAATTACTTTTACAAGCTTTGTCTCTCAGATTGACCGATTAAATTGATCTTGTATTTACATTTTCTACTGTCACTGGTTCGTGCATGCTGTTCGTTCATTTTCATTTACGTTTTTGTTTCCAGTTGCTATTTTCAGTGCTTTCGTTTCGTTTCACTCTCTCTGCATGATACGAACTTATTTTGAATGATAATTTCTACATTCTATCATTGTTTCACAGTTTTCACAATTTGACATTTAGGTTAGTTTCACGATCACAGTAGGTAGAAAAGATAATAACTAAATGATAATGGACGAATGAATCTCTTTTATGGATGGTAATATCTAAATAAACAAAAGTAAACAATAATTGAGAGTATAACCTCCTTCAATTACTTAGAGCATAACCTCATTCAATTACTTGGGAGCATAACCTCCCTCACAGAATACATAGCCGCCTGTCAACAAAACTCAGTAACTAAAAGCATGCGCTAGACAATAGCATCTAGCTTTATTTATATTAAATATTTTCCTAGAATTATATTCTATTTACTATAATTAACTTATACTGAATATTTCTCTAAGATATAATTCTATTTACTATAATTAACTTATACTGAATATTTTCCTTGGATATAATTCTATTTACTATAATTAACTTATACTAAATATTTTCCTAGGATATAGCTATATTTATTAGAATTAACTTATACGGAATATTTCCCTAGGATATGAGCTTATTTACTATAATTATTTCCCGCCCATCCTAATTGTTATTCCAGTTAGGATAGACACTCTTCAACCGATTGGCTCTAGCTCTTCACCGCCTTCCGTTCAGCTTGCTTCCCCCTGTATCCTATTGTTGGGCTCCAACTCTTCTCCACCTTCCACCATTCGGCTTGCTTCCCCTTGCCTCCTATCGTTCGTCTCCAGCTCTTCACCGCCTTCCACCATTCGGCTTGCTTTCCTCTGCCTCCTACCGTTCGGCTCCCCTGCCTTCTATCCTAACACTCAGTATCCTATTATTACACCCCGCTACAGAACAACCTTGTCCCCAAGGTTGGAACCAGGGAGCTTGATCTCATGGATCTTCTTCAATTTAGGTCTAGAGGTTTGGGTGGTGGCAATTCCTCCTCGTCCTCCGCCAATATCACAACTCTCAAACTCCTGTTCGGGCAGTGGTGACCAGAACCGAACGGTCCCCCACATCTGATACACCTTCCCTCCTGTCTCTGTTTCAAGGCTTCTGAATAAGGCATATTCCTGGTGTTTCTCCTATTATTATCACTACCCTTCTTTCGTACTGAACCCATACTCTCAGCGACTCCCGATCGGCCTAGGTTATAATGATTGGCTTCAGACTGTTCGGCGACTCTCGATCGGTTCTTCCTTGCAACTTCCGCTCGGCTTTGGTTATGCCGACCGGTCCTTATCTTCGCTAATGTACCGCTCGGTTTCCCCTACGACTAATTCTTACTCATACTTCCAGCTCCAGTCTTTGCGCCACCGTGAATCCCCTCCACGTTCCTTGCCATTCTCATGGCGGTCATCAACTTCTACGCATCAAGCAATCGTACGCGATTACGAATCCCCTCCTGTAACCCTGCCATGAAGTACTCCATCAACTGTTCCTCGGGCATTCCCTTCGTCTGTCCCACCAAGACTTCAAAATCTTAGATGTACTCTTCCACGGATCCCGATTGCTTACTAGCTGCCAGCCTTTCGAAGACTGACCCCTGGTTTCTTCCTCCAAACTGTATCACTATCGCCTCCTTCAAACCTGCCCACGAGCGGTCATTGGGTATCTCCCTCCAAAATCTGAACCAGTATCCGACACTTCCCTCCATGCTGATGTAGGCTAGGCGTACCTTTTCTTCTTCGAACACTTCTTGCAGTTCAAAAAATTTATCAACCTTATTGATCCAATTTAACGGATCACTCCCCTCAAACGTGGGTACTCTACCCTTTTCCTCCAATTTGGTTGCTCCTACGCACCATTCTCTTTCTCGCCTTCATCTTCATCCCACTGGTCCCTCCCTTTCCCATTGAGAGACCCCTGACTTCCATCCGAGTTACCATCTAGTGATCGGTCTTGGCCCACCATCATCCTCATCAGTTCTTAGAAATTTTTTTGCATTGTCGCCTCTAACATCCCCATGGGCAACTCTACGTTCTCCAGCTTCAACCTCATGCTCTGCAGTTGTCTTTCGGCTGCATTCATTCTTCCTTCGACTACATGCATTCTTCCCTCCATGACGTTGTTCACTCCTCTCAACTGGATCCAGCAGGTCAGACCAATTATTACATATCCAAGTCGGAGACGTAATTAATCACAATCACAATAGGTAGAAAAGATAATGACTGAATGATAATGGACAAATGAATCTCTTTTATTGATGGTAATATATGAATAAACAAAAGTAAACAATAATTGAGAGCATAACCTCCTTCAATTACTTGGGAGCATAACCTCCCTCACAGTACACACAGCCGCCTGTCAACAAAACTCAATAATTAAAAGCATGCCCTAAACAATAGCATCTAGCTTTATTTATATTAAATATTTTCCTAGAATTATATTATATTTACTATAATTAACTTATACTGAATATTTTCCTAGGATATAACTCTATTTACTAGAATTAACTTATAGTGAATATTTCCATAGGATATGACCTTATTTATTATAATAATTTCCCGCCTATCCTAATTGTTGTCCCAGTTAGGATAGTCACTCTTCAATCGATCAGCTCTAGCTCTTCACCGCCTTTCGTTCGGCTTGCTTCCCCCTGTATCCTATCGTTCGACTCCAACTCTTCACCACCTTCCACTGTTTAGCTTGCTTGCCCCTACCTCCTACCGTTCGCCTCCAGCTCTTCACCGCCTTCCACCATTCGGCTTGCTTCCCTTTGCCTCCTATCGTTCGGTTCCCCTGCCTCCTACCATTCGACTCCCCTGCCTTCTATCCTATCACCCAATATCCTATCAAGTTAGTTAATTTTGTGTTTTAATCTCAATTTTAATCATTAATTCTATGTTTCTTGCATATTTAAAACAAGTTGCATTGTTAATTTCGTTATTGGATTCAAATTTCCATTTTTTGCTTGCTCTTAAGAACTTAGGTTTTCTAGATTTGGCAAAAAATTTGGGATACGAAACCAGGCTTATTATTTTTTGAAATTGATTGTCCCAGTTGTTAATTAGTATTGTTATAGATGGATTTAGATGTTAAAATAATGAATTCTCTAACTACATTTCGTTTTAGCTAGTTAAGTACTCATTTTACTTTTGTTGTAAAAATTTTGATGCATTAGTTTAGTGTCTTTCGCTGCATAATCTTTGTTTACATAGTGATTGTTAAAGCTGTAACTACGATATATCTTAGCCAAAAGCGGGTGAATTGGTTTAAAACTAATTTTACCATCTTGAAAATTTCTAGTGTATTAAATTGTTTTCAATGAACTTTTTAACCTCTTAAAGAATTAACATATTATTAAGCAAGAACAATGACATAAATCTACATAAATTTATACTGGATCATCTTTTCAAGAGTTTTTCAACAACCTGAGTTGAAAGGAAATCCACTAAGAATAAAGGTCAAGATTATAGAGATACAAGATTTACCTATGTAATTTAAATCTCTATCCATAATAGAAAACAAACTCTTAAGGATGAGGATACATATACTCACATTATGAACCATGCCTACGCAATAAAGTAACTACAATTCACAAAGAATTATTGAAAAATAAAATCTAATATACCTCTAGTGCTGATGTTACAACCGTTCCTAGATCTTTCCTTTCATTCTTGAAGGCTAGCAACTTTGAATTCTCAATTGATATTTGGTTTCTTTAAGAATGTTCTAAAACCTCTCAAAGAATATTCTTTTTTCACAATTGAATGAATATTTTTTGTGCCTACAAACACACACACAATAAAAGCACATAACTTAATCGATTAAAACTGAGAGCTAAGCTTCTTGGTGTGCATAAATTTTTTTAATCATTTATATAAGTTGCTTAATCAATTAAAATATACACACAATTCTAATTGTTTAGATAAATTTTTTAATCGATTAAAACAGATAGCAAACATTATCTTTTAACCGTTTTAATACTTAATTCATATCATCATACATTCAACACAAGTTTTGATAACACATACATTTTAACATAGTTTCACAACTTATTAATCAAGCCAAGAATACTATTTGACATCGTAAAAAAAATCATTAATTATCATCAAATCAAGTTAAACATGTTAATCATCTTAACCATTTGGATTCCATTGCATTTAACCAATTTTGTTTACATTTCATGCATATTTTCATTGATATAGACGTGGTCTAGCTATTGATTTTTCTTTTTACAAAGTTTCACTTCTTTCATGTATTTTAGCAAACACTTTTTGTTATTCTATTTTGACCGGAGATTTTGTGAATTTGCATTTTTTTTGTCTATTCACATTACATATGCATTGTCTTACTAATTGTAACTTGTTCCATGCATTCATATTGTCCAAAACTCATTTTCACCACTAGAACAAGAAATGCACAAATGTCGTCAAAAAGCTGTCAAACATATTTTGGTGTCAAACATATTTTCCATTAAATAATTCATTGCAGAGTGACTATTGTTTCTGCTAGTTGCATTAGAACCTCGTGATCAAAAAGTGGCTCCCATCCAAGATGATCTACGAGATCTACTAGTCACATGAGGAATATAATCATTGAATCCATTAAAGGAAACTAGAGGATCTAACACTGAGATAGGAAAGCAGAAAAAAAGTGATCGTCGCGATGATGTGCTTAGTGGTTTAAATAGGATTGTTGTGCCTCTTGTCACAAGGAGTACACATCTCTCGAGTTTGACAAATTCTGCGAAGATGAAGGCATAGAGCGACAACTTACAGTCGCATATACTCCACAACAAAATGGAGTATCAGAGAGAAAGAATCACACAGTTATGGAGATGGCAAGATCAATGCTAAAAGAGAAAAGTATGCCTAACACCTTTTGGGCTAAAGCAATTTACACTGCAGTTTACATTCTAAATAGATGTCCAAGTAAGGCAGTCTAAGACAAGACTCCTATTGAAGCTTGGAGTGGAAGAAAGCCATTAGCTAAACACCTACGAGTATTTGGATTTATCTGCTACATACATGTTCCTGATCAAAGGAGGCACAAGCTTGAAGACAAAACTATACGAGGAATATTCTTGGGACATAGCACACAATCAAAAGGCTATCAAGTCTACAACCTACAAACAAAACAAGTCATCATCAGTTGAGATGTTGAAGTTGATGAAAATGCTTCTTGGAATTGGGAAGAAGAAAAAGTTGTTAAAAGCAACATTTTACTTCCACTGCAACAATCTCAAGAAGAAACTCAAGAAGAGGCAGAAAATCTATGTACACTTTCTCCACCTCTACAACAACAAGATTCTTCACCTGAATCTAGTCCAATAAGAGTAAAATCTTTGGTAAACATATATGAAACTTGCAATATAGCCATGATTGAGCCTAACTGTTATGAAGAAGCATCAAAGCAAGAACTATGGTCAAGGCAATGGAGGAAGAAGATCAAATTGAAGATATATTACCAAGGACAAGATTTGAACTACTACGCACAATGCTTGGAGTTACCGAATTTGCATTAAGGAGGAGTGTTAAAGTGTAATGCAAATTCTAGAAGAATGTAGAAACTCCTAAGATAAAAGAAAAGAAATGTAACCCAAGTTCTAGAATATTGTAGAAAAGTCTAAGATAGGAAGAAAAATCAAGATTATTCTACATAGGTAAAAATCTAGAACATTCCACATAAGTTGTGGCTAGTATGTTCTAGAATAATCTATGGGTCTATAAATACCCATGAACTCTACCATTTGATGCAAAAGGTAGACAACATCTACCATTTGATGTAAGAAGCCAACATCTACTACTTCCACATCTTCTCTACATTCCACTATCTCCACATTTTCTTCTTGGAATTGGGAAGAAGAAAAAGTTGTTAAAAGAAACATTCTACTTCCAGTGCAACAATCTCAAGAAGAAACTCAAGAAGAGGCAGAAAATTTAGGTACACTTTCTCCACCTCCACAACAAGATTCTTCACTTGAATCTAGTCTAAGAAGAGTAAGATCTTTGGTAGACATATATGAAACTTGCAATATGACCATGATTGAGCCTAACTGTTATGAAGAAGCATCAAAGCAAGAAGTATGGGTCAAGGCTATGGAAGAAGAGATTAAAATGATTGAGAAGAATAACACTTGAGAACTTGTAAATTGCCCTCATGGAAAAAACATCGTAGGAGTGAAATATATATATAAAACAAAGCTCAATCCTGATGGAACTATACAAAAGCATAAAGCAAGATTGGTTGTCAAAGGCTACTCACAACAACCAGGAATAGACTGCATTGAGACGTTTGCTCCAGTTGCTCGCTTAGATACAATTAGAGTTTTAATAGCTCTTGTAGCACAAAAAGGATGAAACATCTATCAACTGGATGTCAAGTCAGCCTTTCTAAATGGGGTGCTCGAAGAAGAGATTTATGTTGAACAACCATAGGGCTTCATCAACACAGGCAATGAAGGCAAAGTACTAAGACTTAAAAAAGCATTATATGGCCTGAAGCAAGCTCCTCGAGCATGGTATAGCAAGATTGATATATACTTCATTGATCAAGGATTCAGGAGGAGCAAGAGTGAGCCAACACTATATACTAAGGCACAAGGTCAGTACCATCTCATTGTCTCTATATATGTCGATGACCTTATCTATACAAGAAACAATATAGAGATGATGAAAGAATTTAAAGAAGACATGATAAAGACATTTGAAATGACTGACCTTGGCTTGATGAATTATTTCCTCGGTATAGAGGTGAAACAAGAAAAGGAAGGTATATTTATCTCTCAAAAGAAATATATTGAAGCTCTATTAAAGAAGTTCAAGATGAATGGTTGTAAACCTATCACTACTCCGCTGGTGGTAAACGAGAAGCTATAGAAAGATGATGGAGCACATGAGGCAGATTCATCATGCTACAAAAGCTTAATTGGAAGTCTTCTCTATCTCACAACCACACGACCAGACATTATGTATACTACAAGTATTTTATCAAGATTCATGCAAAAACCAAGTCAGATTCATTATGGAATAGGAAAAAGAATTTTAAGATATCTAAAAGGCACAAAGGAGTTTGGTATATGGTACAAAACTATGACTAACTCAAGGATGATTGGTTACATATATAGTGATTGGGCAGGATCAATGGACGACATGAAGAGTACGTCAGGATACACTTTCTCACTAGGATCCGATATTTTATTTTGGGCATCAAAGAAGCAAGCAACCGTGGCACAATCAACAACAGAAGCAGAGTATGTAGCAGTTGCTGAAACCACAAGTCAAGCAATATGGCTACGAAGAATACTTGAAGAAATGGGTGAACCACAAGATGGACCGACTATTATCTGTTGCGACAACAAATCGGCAATAGCAATAGCAAAAAATCTAGTCCATCATCAAAGAACAAAACATATAGCCATTAAATATCACTTTATTCGAGATGAAGAGACAACTACACAAATTCAACTATAGTACTGCCCAACAGAAGATCAAATTGCAGATATATTTACAAAGGCATTAACAAGACCAAGATTTGAAATACTATGCACAATGTTTGGAGTTACCGAATTTGCATTAAGGAGGAGTATTAAAGTGTAATGCAAATTCTAAAAGAATGTAGAAACTCCTAAGATAGAAGAAAAGAAATGTAACACAAGTTCTAGAATATTGTAGAAAAGTCTAAGATAGGAAGAAAAATCAAGAATATTCTACATAAGTAAAAATCTAGAACATTCCACATAAGTACTGACTAGCATGTTCTAGAATAATCTGAGTTTATAAATACCCATGAATTCTACCATTTGATGCAAAAGGTAGACAACATCTACCATTTGATGTAAGAAGCCAACATCTACTACAACTAAAGACAACTACAACACTTCTTCCAACTACTACTTCTACATTCAATTATCTCGACATTTTCTCTATCCCATCAACTATTCCTTTTACAATCTCAAAATACTAACAGAAACTTAGTTCTAGAGTGTGAATTTAAGTATCTAGAGTGTTAGTCAGTTATGCATTATAGTTATGTGTCATTATTCTCATCTTGATTAGATAATTTTGTTCATCATTTCATAATATAAATTCTGTTACAACATTCTTACATTTTCATTCACCATTAGTCTTAGATTAGTTCATGAATCAATTTTAAAATAGATTGCATTGTATATAATTTCCCCATAGTTTTATTAATTTTTCATGGTTAACAAAACAACAAACAAGCTACTAAAAACTTAGTTTCCTGACACTTAGGTTGTCCTATCCTACATATTAGGAGAAATTTATATCGATAAAGCTTAATGTGGCTAAAGGCTTTATCAGTTGTCATTTTCTTGATAAAGATTAAGCTATATCTTCCTCAGTATTTTGTTTAATCTTGATCCCAACATCATTACAAAACTGCTAAATTTCTTTATTTTGAGTATAACAAGCCTTCCAAATATCAAATCCACTTGAATGCAAAAATCCAACTGTGTAGAATATATCCTCCGTATTGATGCTGACATCCTATTGTCCCGCCTGAAATTTTTTATAATTTCAAGTGAATAAAGAGAAGAAATGTACAAATCATAATAACTTGTTTGTGAAAAATACTGAAAGCGTTTTCTTTGTTTGCTTCTGCTAACTCTCTTGTATACTTTTAGTGAGAAGAACAAGAATTAAGGCTTTTCCATCTCTAGTTTGAAGGAAAGCTATAGTATTTTTCCTCTTTGCCTGGTCAAGAACACGTAATCAGAAAATGAAAGTCAAGCATAAGAGTCGCATTACAGAAACAACTTTTAGTTTGTGTTCATTTATAAAATTTATTTGAGTTAATGGAATAATAACAAGCTTAAGATAAAAATCCTCAAATTTTTATACGAGTAAAAGGTTAGTTAATTTCACACTTTCAAACAATTAATTTAAACAACTACACCCCTGTTACAAAAATTGGCTACATATATGAACTTGACATTATGCGACTTGAATTCAGTGTATGTTATGTGTACAAGATTTAGCTTCTGTAATAATTTCATCATCATGAGTCAATTTAAAGCTATTTATATATAATAGGAATTTGATGTCATTTTGATTAGGTTTAAGGAGGTTTATATTTGGTAAAGCTACAATTAAAAATAACTTATGTGAAATTACGTGTCATTAGCAAAAAGATTCAACTTGGCAGACCAGTCTGATAGTTCTACCAAAAAAAAAATTGAGATTATCTCTTCAGTTTAATAGTTCAACACAATTTGTTTCGTTTAACTCAACAGTTCGATAGATCAGTTTGGTCAACTCAGCCAACTCAGTAAGCTAACTCGGCCAACCTCTTTTTTCATCCTTACATATAATTATATAATTATGTATCGATAGAAAATAAAATACTCAACTAAATCAATTTTACTAAGAAATAAGGTTATCTATATTTTACATATAAAACCCAAACTTGGTGCGTTCTTAAACATATTGAACTGTATATAATAATTCAATATTTAGCATTATTCTTAAACATACTGAATTGTATATAATATAATTCAATATTTAGTATTATTCTTGTATAAACTAATTTGGAGATTTATAGAATTAGAAAATAAAACGAAACTTTCTAAACAAATCCAGGGATCAAAAACAAAATTAAGAAGAAGAAAACAAATCAAAGTTTGAACATGAAAATCTTTGGGTATTTAAATATTCAATCCAAGTTTGAATAAATAAATCGACTATATGACTTTATACAAATTAACTCTCAATATCATTCAATCTAATTCATATACAAATATCAAATGCGGAATTAATTGATTCATCATTTGAATTATAATTTTAGAAACGCAAAACCGAAATTAGAGAAGTAAAAAAACAAGCTTGTATAAAAAAAAATCACTAAAAAAACTGAATTTGTGTTATTTAATCTTAAACATGTGAATTGATCTCACAAGTTTAGTTCTCTATTATTCAAAAACATAAAAGGCAATCAAATATAAAAGAATATGAAAAGACCAAAACGAAAATAGAGTAAATAGAGAAAAAGAAAAAAATTAAAATTTTGAAAGTTTGACAAATGAATTATTTTTTTAATATATGAAATTGGATTAAATATATTTATAATTTCTAAACTTCGAAATGAAAATAAAATTTTTGGCTAAAACTTTGATGTTTTGTCTCCAAACTCTAAAAATAAATGGTCTCCTAACCTAATTTGCTGTAAAAAAATTGACATGGCCTTGCAAGTTAACATGTTGAAATATTTACACCACATGTAAAAATATTAAAAAATTAAGATAATTGAGTTAATAACTATATTAATTTATTTTTAAGTTTATGAACCAAAATATATAAAAATTTAGTATAGAAATAAATTTCAATTTCAACAAACATATTTAACCTTACAAAATTTCGACAAATCAATCTCAAGTTCTAAAAATAATAGAAAATCACATAAAAGTTCAAAATTAGCAAACTATATATTTATTTTAAAGTCCTATAAATTTAGAATCCAATACAACTAAAAAAAAAAAGAAATATCTACAAATGACCAAAATTGTGA
The DNA here is from genome assembly GCA_034642375.1 of Vigna nakashimae. Lineage (NCBI taxonomy): Eukaryota > Viridiplantae > Streptophyta > Magnoliopsida > Fabales > Fabaceae > Vigna > Vigna nakashimae. Next base: position 50,305,609 of record CM067765.1, on the reverse strand, counting down.
GCAAATGTTACATGAACTGAAATTACACGATTAAAATATCATTAAACAAAAACAATAATAAAAACTGATTTTTTATTTATTAAAAACATAACATTAATTAAGCATCATAATAATAATAATGTTATAATTTTCATTTTTGTTTCTTCAATTGAAACACATGATTTATTTTAAAAATGATCTCTTAAATAGTAATGATCTTTTTAGTAATAAGCTATTTTTAATGCAGTAGACAAAAAGTTAGAACTTCTAAAGTAATAGGTGATTTGATTTTCCAATATTATGTGTTTAACTAACCAATCTTGTAAATGACATCTATATAGACAAAAACAATCCTGTCATTCTTTTTTGTTAATTAGTAAGTCGTGTTTTGTTAACAATTAGGATATTGATACCAATTCTATTTTTGAAGGTATTAAATTCTATTAAAAATACCAATAAAATGAAAATATTTTTATTCTTCTCCTTTTGGTTTCTTCCAATGAAATTGGAATGGTTTATTAATACATTCTGCTAGTTCATTTGTTGGATGGACAAACACTTTAATTAGTTATTTTCAGTTGAACTTTAATTAGCAACCAAACGTTTAATTATAGTGTGCATTCAGGGTGGAGTCATAAAGCAACATACATTTCCATTGACAAAGAAAAAACATCAGCAATGTGGTAATCTGTTCTAGCACAGAGACAACAAAAAGGCTATTTGAACTGTGCCAGCTTAAAATGTCGTGGCAATAACTTGCATGTTTTCCTGCTACATGGTTTTGTTTAAATAAGGATGCAAAAACAAATATTTCAAAGAAAATTAAAAACAAAAAGTTCAAAGAAAATTAATTAAGGCCTCATAGAAGAAGATTGAGATGACAAGGGAAGGGAATGCTACTCTGAACTCTATCCCACAATTTGCATGTTACAATACAACATTTGATCTTAACAACAGAATCTGGAGGAGTGATAATGTCATTTCAGAACGTGTTCCTCTTCTGTCTATTCAAATTGCCTACAATATCCTTGCCTCTAGTTTTTTTCACCACATCCTCAAGCGATTCCACCTACCTCTTACGGTTGCCCAGATGCTTGTAAGTGTTCATGTTCATATGTGTGTATAACAAGTATAGCTTTTAGATGACATGTTTCAGGAAATTAAACTTTGGTATCAAATATGAATCACTTACAGTAACATAAACTTGATTTTGTATATGCAGGGTGGTGTGCTTTTGAGTTCATCATTTTTGGGAAGAATCCCTGGAGTTTTTCACATGATTTACCGTCCGGAAGGAATCATGAGTGTTGAAACCTTTGCGAATGTTGGAATCATGTACTATGTGTTCCTTACTGGGTTGGAAATGAACTGCGACACCATCTTGAGATCAAGCAAGCAGGCTGTAGTCATTGCTGTTGCAAGCATTCTCATTCCAGCATTGGTTGGAGCTGGTTTTCTTGCTCTACAGCATGACTTAGCAGGCGGATCAAGCGTTGCGCTCACTGCTAAAGGGTATATGTTTTGGTGTGCAATTCTTTCTGTCACCAGTTTTCCAGTCCTTGCAAGGCTCCTATCAGATCTCAAGATCCTCTACACAAGGCTTGGAAAAGATGCCTTAACAGCAGCCATTCTAATTGATACATTTGGCTGGGTTTTGTTCTCACTCTTCATTCCCTTTTCCCACCAGGGTGGAAAACCACTCCTCTCACTAATGTGCACATTGCTGTTCATTGTGTTCTGCTTCTGCCTGGTGCGTCCAATCCTGGCTCGAGTGGTTGAACACAGAATGAGGTCTGAGTCATGGAACTCCTCAAAGTTGCTGGATGTGATGATGGGACTTTTTGTTTGTTCATACATCACAGACTTGCTTGGATCACACCATGTTGTTGGGGCCTTTGTGTATGGACTAATTTTGCCCAGCGGGAAGTTTGCTGATTTGTTGTTGGAAATGTTGGATGATTTTGTTACTGCAATTATTGTTCCTGTCTACTTTGCTAGCTTTGGCTTTAGACTAAACCTGGAGTCACTTTGGTCTGAAAACCACACAGTTTTGCTTCCTCTCTTCATGGTGTTCATGTTAGCCATACCAAAAATTTTGAGCTCTCTGCTGGTCACTGTCTACTATGGTATGTCTTCAAGAGATGGAGTTGGCCTTGGATTGCTCCTCAACACCAAGGGCATCATGGCAGTGATTCTTATAAGCATTGCCTGGGACAAAAATGTACTATTTTCCAACCAAACTCTTACCATATCATATCATGCTCCTCTTTCAAATTCTTGCCTGGTTACTAAAACCTTGTTTACATTAAGAAAACATCTTTTGGTTCCTAGGTTCATCAACATGTTTTCACTTTGTTTCCTGTTTTCATATACTAAAATGTTTTCACAAACCAAACAGGTTGGAAATTTGCATGCAGCAACTTAATCCATTATCTCTGAAGATCACAGTTAACAAACTCTGATGTCTTTTTCTGTTCTATTTCTTGTGTTTTCAGATTTTGGACCCATATGCTTTCACAATCATGATCCTTGCAGTACTATTCATGACTACCGTGGTATCTCCCTTTATTAATGCCATCTACAAGCCGAAACTTCGGTTCAAGCAGACCCAGCAAAGGACTGTGCAGAAACTATGGTGCGAAGCAGAACTTCGAGTTGCAGCATGTGTCCACAACTATCACCAAGCCATTGGCATGATCTATGTTCTTGAAGCCACAAATGCCACCAGAACTTCCCCTTTACATGTCTCAGTCCTTCACCTTGTGGAACTCACAAGACGCGGCACTGGCCTTCTTGTGGCACAAATGGACAACACAAATGTTCAAGGGGGATCCTCAGAGCAGTATGGATCACAAGAAGAGTTTGAGACCATATGCAATGCATTCAACGAGTTTGTGGAGGAATACAAAGCTGTGAGATTTGACACATCAGGCATTGTTGCAACCTATGAGACAATCCATCAGGACATATACAACGTCACAGAAGAGAAACGTGCAAACCTTATTCTCCTTCCATTCCACAAACAACTAAGCTCGGGAGAGTTAGAAACAACCAAAACTGCATTCTGTGACATAAACCAGAACGTGTTGCAGGCACCACCTTGTTCTGTGGGAATCCTTGTCAACCGTGGACTGAGGTCATTGTCCACTGCAACAATGAGAATCATTGTGATCTTCATCGGAGGGCCTGATGATCGGGAAGCCTTGTCGATCGCATGGAGAATGGCATCACATTCAGCCACAAAGTTGCATGTAGTTAGGCTTCTGGTGTCAGGTACTGAGGTTGCAGAAGGAAAAGCATTCCAGAATGATTCCAGTGGAGTGTTATCTACAGAGATGGACAGTGTTATGCAGAAAGAGCTAGATGATGAACACATATTTCACTTCAGGCACAAAGGGTTGCACAACTGTGACTCCATCACATACTCAGAGAGAGAACTGAGGTTAGAAACTGGTGAGGAGATTCCATCGATCCTCCATGAGATAGACCAAAAAGGGTGTGACTTGTACATTTTGGGACAAGGGAGTGGCAATAACTACACAGTTTTTGAAAGGTTGTTGGAATGGTGTGACAGCCCTGAACTTGGGGTCATGGGGGACATTGTAGCTTCATCCAGTTTTGGCACAAACTCATCACTGCTTGTTGTGCAGCAATACACCATGGAGAGAAAGTCTAAACTTCATTGTAGCAGAAAATATCACACTAGTAAGGTCTGTGATGAAATTTTGTGAAGAAACAGTAACATAACACAATCTTAAGATCTCTCACGTGGAAAAAAGCAAAAGAAACTGATCAGACAGTGGTGTGGGTTAGAGAAACATCCTTTGTACTCATGAGAGCAATCCAGTTTTGGAACTGCATGTTGTCTTTTCTGTCTTTCTCACATAGGCAACGTGCTGGGCATCATTTTTTCAATGGTTTAAATATAATAATATACCAATTTTTTTTCATTTAATCCTTCTGAAATTAATTTTTAAGGTAATATTTCTATGATTTATTTATTTTAGTTTCGTGATTGTTATTTTTGTTTAAATTTTTTTAATACATTTTTAAATCCTTTCCAAATAATGGTAGGATTAAAAATAATTTTATGAAGACTAAAATATCCCTTTGGAAGTAATTATATTTTAAAGACTAAAGCAAAATAATAAGGATACAAATATTTAAACAAAACCCGAAATTACAGCCGGTTATACTTAAATAAAGTAAGGAAAAAAAATATAAGACAGTTAAAAAAATAATTTTGTAAAGAAATTTTCTTTATATAGATTAAAAATATATTTAAATATTTTTTATGCTTATATTATCAATTTTAATAGTAATAATTTCTATATATTTTTTAAAAAAATTGCATTTATTTTTAAAGGAAGAAAGTCTTACTATAAATAAGAACTCTCTCAAGTATTTGATATAATTATATAAGCTCGTTGTGAAACAGTTAATATAATTAAAAAAATATTTAAATATTTTTTTTATATAGATTAAAAATATATTTAAATGCTTGTTATGCTTATATCATCAATTTTAGTAGTAATAATTTCTATGTTTTTTTAACATTACATATATTTTTAAGGGAAGAAAATCTTTCTATAAATAAGAACTCTCTCAAGTATTTGATATAATTATAAGCTCGTAGTGAAATATTTAATATAATTATAAGCTTGTAGTTGTGCAAGTCGTTAATGCGACAAGTTTTCAAAGGTGATGATAACGAAACACTAATTTTGTGTTGTATAAATAATTTCCATATTAGAAAGTTTAGCGTTTTTTTATTTGTCAATGAAATTGAATGAAATTGTAGCTTATTGTGTGTGTAAATTTTAAATTTTAGAGTCTCTCTTCTCTTTGTTCTATATATGTGTGTTATGAATATACATAATTTAATTGCAAAAAAACTTGTTTATCTTTTTTTATCTCTCTGCTCTGCTAGGGGTGGTGATGATGATTCACTAACGAATAAGGATATTGAATCACGACAAATGATAAGATCAACTAAGGAATGATAACGTTAATCACAACAAACTCATATTATGAAAAGAAGTCTAAAACAAAAGTGTGGCAACCAAACGCAAATTATTTGGTTTATTGTCAGGTATTTGTGTGTGTGTGTTTTTTTTTAATTTGTGTTGGGTACACAAGCACACAAAGTAAATATGAGAAAAAAAAAATAGACATAAAAGAAAGAAAATTGTGAAAATTTATACTAATAGAAGAAATTAAATATCCTTCTCTTTTGTCTTAAAAAGAGAAATATAAATATTAAAAATCTTTAAAGGAAACTAATATTCTTTCTTCAAATTTTCTTTCGGATATTATACAAGAGAAAGAGAAAGACAATGAGATGTTTAAGGAATGACTATTAGGTTCATAATCTCACTTTAAGATTTTGAAAAAATTAATCAAATCTTCGCACCATACTTTGTCATCCATGTTTCTTATTCCAATGCTCTCCACCTTCATTTGTCATGACCCTACTAACCATTTTCATTGTTTATGCAATGTATGATCTTATACACATCATAACATTTATAAGGTTACTCATCGTTGATGCACACCGTACTTGAGACATTTTCATCCTCTTTGCTTTACTGTTACGGCTCATACTTGAGAATAACATATAATTGATAGGAAACTGGGTAGAAATTGGCTAGCAATCTTGCATGTCAAAGTGTCGTAAGATATTTAATAAGTAATTATTTTAAAAAAGCCAAATCTTCTTATCTTGTTTATCTCGATGAATCTGCATCCCTAAAATCTTGATTTTCGATCCTAAGTCCTTCTTATCAAACTCCTTAGCCAATTGTGCCCTAAATTTTTTATTTGAACTTGTTGGGGCCTACCATCAATATGTCATTCACATAAAATAGGAAGATGATAACATCATTCTCACCAAACCTATTACAATAAGTACAATGATCCAAACTTTTTCTTTAGTAACCAAGGCTAACAAATGAATTAATTCTCTTGTACAAACACTTAACATCCACTTTAAATAGTATAAATACCTATTCAACATGCAAACCAATATTTCTTATTCTTTAGAGCTTTTTGGTTGGAGCATCATTGCATCCCTACCGACAATAACCTTGTGGATAGTGGGACCCTACTGGCGATACCCTTTCACATTATTAACATGGCCTAAGCACTTAAATTCATTTCCCAATCTCAAGTTTTACTTGTGCTTTGGATTCCTTGAATATTGGTAACACATCTAACTTCCTCTTGATGAAGTAACCCATAATCTCCTAGAGTAATCATCAATCGACAAAAAATATTTTTCCCCTCCTAAGGATAATATCGGTGATTCCTTTACATTAGAATGAACCAAGTCTAATATGTGTTTGCTTTTGGTAGTGCTTCTAGGAAACTTCAATCTATGTTGCTTACTTATCACACAATATTCACAAAAAGGTAAATAAACCTCCTTGAGCCTAGGTAGGAGATTACGTTCCACAAGGTTTGTAGACCTCACTCTAACATATGCCCCAATCTACAATGCTACATCAACATCACTTCTTCTTGACTTGTCAATGCAATCATTGCATTAACTTATTTCAATGTATCTCCCATAAGCACATACAAGTTTTGCCTTGATCTTCTATGCTTTCATTACTACCAGATTCCCTCTTACCACTTTTAAGATTCCACCTTCAACATGGAACTTACACTCGATGTCATCTAATTATCCAACAGACAAAAAATTCTTCTTTAAGTCCTTCACATTTCACACCCCTTAAAATGTACGAACAGTACCATCATAAATTTTAATTTTGATAATACCAAATCCAAAAATCTTAGGCATGACCATTTCCAATGAATATAGAGAGAGGTTCATAGGTATAAAACCAATCTCGATTTGAAGTCATGTGCCAAGTTGCACCTAAATCTATTATCCATCTATCGTGTAGTTGTATTTCACCATTATAGTTAGTTACTGTTTCATTCACTAAAATATCTCTATCGTTTGAGGTACTTCCAACACAACCTTGTGAGGTCGATGCTTTAGAGTTATTTTCTCAATTCTCGATCTGCCAACAATCTTTCATGACATGTCCTCTCTTGTCACAATGGTAACATTTGAGATGCTTCTTACTTTGAGATTTTGATCTATCATGGGTTTGACTCCCACTAGATCCACATTCTATTGATCTACCTCTAGTCATCGTCAAAGCCTCTGCTTGCTTTGAACTTTCCACCCTATCTACTTTATTTTTCCTCGTGGGTTATTCTTCATGAATAACTTTGGAAATATCTTTAAAGTATAGGTACCTGATGGAAACCTTCTTCAAGCAACTTGAAGGAAACTTCATGTAGAAGAAGTTCTGAACATATAAGCGTGAATTGATGAAAGATAATGATGTTTGAAGAATGGGTTTGCAGTGTTTCTTGAAGAAGGTTGGACAACCATCAAGGTAAAAGGGTTATGAGAAGTCAAGAAGGTGACTAACCTAATGAACTTAGAAAAAAGGAGACTGTTAATTTTGGCAAAGGTTCTCTTCATTAATTCCAAGTTGAATGTACAAGGTTTGAGACACTCCTATTTATAGGATAGGGGAGTGAACCCATTTGAAAGAAAGTACATTGAATTAAAAAAATACATTGACCCTATAACTGCTTAAACCTTTTTCTATAGTAAATGAGTTTTGGGCTTGCTTGGGTCTTAAGGAACCCTTAGGTTCCACTCAAGAAGTAAGTTTAAAAAGCCCAACCTAACATACTATAAAAAATTGACTGGAATAATCGATTATTGGGTGAAATAATCGATTATTTTAGCGAGTGATCCAAAGAAATGGCTAAAAAACACTATCATAATCAATTATTGGGTGAAATAGTCGATTATTTATAAGACTAATAAAAGAAAATGGCTAAAAACAACCCTAAATGAAATGAAATATTGGCCCAAATACAAGACCTAAAGAAAAGACTTATTTACATATTTACAAGACAAGAAAAGGTAAGATAAACTAATAAATTATCCTCCACAAGAGTAGAGTTTTTTGAAGTCCTTCTTCTTCTTCTAATCTCCTAACCATGACTTTTGTCGATGATCCAATGTGGCTTCCTCCAGATGGTCCTCAATCATTACCCATCAATATTGTTATTTGTTATGTTGATGACAAGTTGATCATATGAATCATGTAGCCTATGTAGTAGAAGCTTTACACGTTCATTTTCAACTATGTTGAAATTTGCTACTTTAAGTTGGGCAAATAACATACTCAGATTATTGATGTGGTTCATCACTAATGTGGACTCAGTTATTCAAAGAGTATATAGTTTTTTCTTTAAAAACATTCTTGTGTAAAGTGACTTAACCTTATATAATTTGATGAGGGTATCCCAAATCTCCTTTGTCGTCGTTTTCTTCATGACATTGGATAAAACAACATCTATCATTATTAAGTGCCATTTCTAAGTGCAAATTTGCAATAACATTTTCATTAATATTTTTTCACCTTTGATTTGATATTTCGAAAGGGTTTTCCCAATTGTCGCTGGACAATTGTACTTCCTTAAAATTTCCTTCATTCTCATTTTCCATGAGAAGAAATTATTCCCCTTGAACCTCTTTATCTCGTACTTTATTGTCATGTTTTAGAAAATCAACTTACATAATTCTCATTTTGAATATCTACCAAAATAATAACAATTGATCGTGAAGTCATACACTAGGTAAGTTTCCAGAAAGAAGAGGTGGGTCACTGATGTATCAAGTCTTTCCTAGTCATAACTTTTCCTAGACATACACTTCCCCACTACCATACCTTTTTTAGTAACACCTTTTTAGATTATACTGCAACCACAAAGCATACTTAGAATTTAACCAATAGCCATGATACCATTGTTGGGTATCACACAAATCACACAAGCACGCACAACTAAAGTAAAATGAGAAAAAATACCAATGAGAAAAAAATACCGACAACAGGAAAAAATGAAAATTTATGCGAATGAAAGAAATTATATACCTTTCTCTCTTGTCCCAAGGAGAAAAAAGAATACTAAAAGTATTTAAAGAAAACTAATATTCTCTCTCGAATTTTTTTTTATAATGCAATACAAGAGAAATAAGGAGAATGTGATGCTTAGGAAGAAGCATTTGAGCTTCTTACATAATGACCAAAGTAAGCCCCTATAGAAGTTCCACCAATGTGGGACTTCTTTCCTTCATAGTTTGTGTGGAAGGATTTATAGACTATAGTACTTAAAATACCTACACTGAAGAATAAGTTGCCTAAAAGTTCTCGTACAATTTCAAGATAACTCTTGACCTTATGGAAGAAAACTAATAAGAAAGCATATGATTCAAAACAAGAAATGTAAAGAGCCTCAAAATGATATTCTGTATGGAAAGTGAGTATTTAACTTGATTTTAGAAAATGTTTTAAAGTAAACAAAACCACACTGTTTTTTATACAACTAAATCCACCAACTAAAACTTTGACTACTTGATGTTGTAGGCAAGTAAGAAAACTCAAAAACAAATTTTCAATATTCCTTTTAGATTTTTTTCAAATAAAGAGCACACAAACCACAAGCAAAGAGAGGCATATTAGATTAGCAATGGATGAAATTGTTGCCAACATTTAGGGGCCATAATGTGAGGAAAACCAATGGTTAGCGACAATTTCTGTGATGAATTTCGAAGGGTTGCGATGAATTTACAGTTGAAAAATAAAATACAACATCTTTATAAAGGTTTGGAACAATTAAGCTTTGATAAACAATTTATAAGAACCCACTTAGGCTTTTATAGGTAGTTAGGAAAGTTCATTACAATCTACAAAGGTGCAACATAATTCACAAGACGTCAAGCTTCCAAGATGGTGTGTACATATGGTTTTCTTGGCTAAGAAAGGATGACTAAGGTTCTGGTTATATCAACGTTTAAGATATCCTTTATGGTATAGAAGGTTCTTAAAAAGTTAAAGGTGATTTAAGATAGGTTCTTCAAGGAACAAAGAGTAAAGGTTGGTGAAAGCCAAAAGGTTTAAGGTGACAGTTCTCGATTATCTTTCTTAGTTTTCTTAGATGTTTCTTTGTGAGATTTGGTATAAATTAAAAGTACTTTATATCTAAATTAATTTATAATATTTTATCTAATTTGTTTAAATGTATACTTTTAATTTGTATATAAATTCGTATAACTTTTTTTTCTATAAATTAATATGTTTTCCTTTTCATTTAAAAAAAAATATCTATAAAAAAATTATTCAAATATATATTTTCTATGTGTTAGAATATTTACCCTATTTATTATCTTGTGTTTAGGCTTACCCTATTTTTCATTATTAGGGTTACGCTATTTATCATGTCCTTTTGTATCAAAACCTTCTTATATATAGAATGAGAGTGAGGGGCATCTTTCAAGTCCTCGAGAATTATTTTTCAGTTTCAAATACTCAGCCCAGAAATTTTAAAAGTCACTTTTTGACTCCATTTAGATGTCTGATCCTGCCACTCCGACTTATAAAGCCATTTAGACGTCTGTTATGGCGGGAACAAACTTCTAAATACTCAGCCCAAAAATTTAAAAAGTCACTTTTTGACTCCATTTAGACGTCTGATCCCACCACTCCGACTTCTAAAGCCATTTAAACGTCTGTGATGGAGGAACAGACTTCTAAATACTCAACCCAGAAATTTAAAAAATCACTTTTTGACTCCATTTAGAGGTGTGTCATGCCTAGAAAAGGCTTTAGATGTTTGTTATTTTGGGCTTTTTACGTCTGATCCCAACCTGATGTTTATTCCGGTGACGTTGATGGAATGTCGGACCTAGTCAAACATTTATATAGGCGTCTGATCTGTACAGATTAGATGTCTATAAAAACGTTTGACCTGAACAGATCAAACGTCTAAAACATCGTTGTATTTGATTGGATCTTTCTCCGCTTCAGGCCTCTTGGGTTGCTTTTGGCTTATGGTGAATCGAGTTTACAACTTTATATTTTAGTTGAAGAGAATGGAACAAATTGTACGTTTTTTTTGTATTGGATGGTTTTAAAAACGTAGTGGAGGGAATTGGAGGAGTGCAAAAAGCAAGAAATCGCCGCATAAGAATGCCGCCCAAGGACACGAGCAAAACTGCACCAAAGTCCAACAAAAACGCATTTTAATCGGTTCAAATGAAAGATAATTCATCAAAGAGTAATGTAATCAGAGTAAAATTAATTTCAAACGGTGCAAAACACAGCCCGTGGAGAGAAAAAGCGAGGAAGATAATGAACAGTGAGTGCGCGTAACGGTTGCCTCGCGTTCGCAGTGTTTTAATGCAGACATTTAGGAGTCGGTTGCCCCCATAACAGACATCTAAATGGCTTTGGAAATCGGAGTGATGAGATTAGACGTCTAAAAGTTGAGTTAAAAAGTAACTTTTTAAATTTTTGGGTTGAGTACTTAGAAGTATGTTCCCCCATAACAGACATCTAAATGACTTTAGAAGTTAGAGTGACGGGATCAGACGTCTAAATGGAGTCAAAAAGGGACTTTTTAAATTTCTAGGCTAAGTATTTAGAAGTTTATTCCTCCCATAACAGATGTCTAAATAACTTTAAAAGTCGGAGTGGTGGGATCAGACGTCTAAATGAAGTCAAAAAGTGACTTTTTAAAATTTTGGGCTGAGTATTTAGAAGTTTGTTCCCCCATAACAGATGTCTAAAATAGACTATAGACGTCAGACCCCTCAACCCTGACATCTAATAGTAATAAGAAATTCATTTTTTGTACTTTTACGTGTCTTTTTGGCGTCCAATGGAGATGTCTGACATCTGAATAGACTATAGACGTCAGACCCCCCAATATTAGATGTCTATTTACTCTTTTTAATTACAAAAATGCCACCGGTCATTTTTTAAGTTTGATATTTGAGGGTCGGATGTCTAAACGGTGACGTCAAAGGCCTTTTCTGCACTAGTGAATATCAAAAGTATCTATGGTTAAAGTCTAACAACTTGGCACAACCATCTCAATCTCCCAGTACATCAATAACCTACATTTCTCAATCCATGGAAGGTCAAAATTCATGAGTAATTGACTCAGGTGCTTCTGATCACATTTCTTGTAATTCCTCTTTATTTTCATTTATTTCCTTTCGAGAAAAACCTCAATTCATAACCCTTGAAAGTGGATCTAAAACTTCCTCAAAAGGAATCAGTCATGTTTCCTTGTCTCCCTCCCTCAATATAAACTCTTTCATTTTGTCCCTAATTGTCCTTTTGATTTAATTTTCCTAAGTCAGTTGACTAAAATGTTAAATTGTTAGATAACCTTTTATCACAAATCTTTTGTTCTACAAGAGTGTGGTTCGGGGTGACAGATTGGAGAAGGATATGAAGCTGGCGGATTATACCATTTTGGATCTCGTCTAAGGGTGTGATGTGTTACTGCTCTTAATCCTAAAGTGTTACATGATCGACTTGGCCATCCTCATTTGTCCAAATTAAAAAAAGATGTTTCCTGAACTTAGTGGTCTCTAGACTTTAGAATGTGAGTCATGTCAACTAGGAAAACATGTTAGATATACCTTTCCTAAAAGGTCTCAATCAATATGTAATTCTAGTTTTTCCATCATTCATTCGATATATGGGGACCTAGTTGTATTGCCTCCTTTGGCTTTAGATATTTTGTTACCTTCATTGATGAATATTCAAGATGTGCTTGGGCTTATCTTATGAAAAATCGTTTTGAATTGTTAGCCATCTTTACATTCTTTTTGAATGAAATCAAGATGAATTTGGTCAAGTAATCAAAATATTAATAAATGATAATGCCAAAGAGTATTTCTCATCCTCATTTTCTCTCATCTTGAGTTCTCATGGTATTTCACATCAATCTACTTGTTCTCATACATAACAACAAAATGGTATCTTATATTAGTATGCTCATACCCTTTTGCTTGGTGCCCATATTCTTCTCCATCACTAGGGAGATGTCATCTTAACTGCATGTTATCTTATTAATAGGATGTCTTCCTCCTCCTCTCTTGATCATAAAGTCTCTTTCTTCATTCTGTTTCCTAATGATCCTTTCTTTCACACATCTCTCTGAGTGTTTGGCTATGTATAGTTTGTTCATGACATGTCTCTAGGACTAGACAAACTCTCTGCGACTAGACAAACTCTCCGCTAGTGCTATAAAATGTGTCTTCTTAGGCTATTCTCGACTCCAAAAAGGATATTAGTGTTACTCTCTTGAAACTGAGAAGTATTACATGTTTGCCATATCACATTCTTTGAATAAACTCCTTACTTCTCTTCATCTGTTTAGGATGTTTCTATTCTCCAAAGGTCCTTCCTATGCCAGTGGTTAAGTCAAATAACTTCACTGTCTCTATCATTCCAAGTCTTGATCACAATCCTCCTACACTCGTTTCTCCACATACTGAGATAATCTCACACAGAGTCCCAATGGATTGTCCATCTCCCCAAGAAAATGGTGAATCTCCTACTTTAGATTCTTCTCCCCCGTCAACTCCTCCTACGCCTCCTCATGCAAATGATTCAGAATGATTTATTGCCTTAAAAAAAAGTACTCGTTCCACTCGAAAACCTCATCCCATTTATAATTTTCTTAGCTATCATTGATTGTCACCCTCCTATTTTTCTATTTTATCCTTAGTGTCTTCATTTGTTATACCTAAGATATGAAAGAAACACTTGATCATCCTGAATAGCGACAAACTATGATTGCAGAAATGCATGCTCTTGACCACAATAATACTTGGGAGTTGGTGCCCTTTCCTCCGGGCGAAAAGGCGGTTAGTTGCCGATGGGTGTGTGCAGTGAAAGTCAGCCCTGATGGTGAAATTGATCGGCTCAAAGTCCAGCTCGTTGCAAAGGGTTACACTCAAGTTTAAGGCCTTGATTATTGTGACACTTTCTCTCCTGTATCCAAGATGACTACTATTTGCCTCTTCTTTACCATGGCCATCATTTGTCACTGGCCACTTCATCAATTGAATATCAAGAATGTCCTCCTACATGGTGATGTTAAGGAAGAAGTTTATATGGAGCAACCTCTTGAGTTTGTTGCTTAGGGGGAGTCTGATATGGTATGCAAATTGCATCAATCTCTATATGGCCTCAAGCAATCACCATGTGCTTGGTTTGGAAAATTTAGTTCTATTATTAAAAAATTTAAGCTAAAACACAGTGAAGTAGATCATTTGATTTTTTACTATCATTCTTCTCTTGGGAAATGTGTTTACTTAATAGTATATGTTGATGATATTGTCATTATAAGAAATAATGTTGTCGGAATATCTCAACTAAAAGAGTCCTTGTGTAGACATTTTCAAACCAAGGATCTTGAAAGTCTCAAATACTTCTTAGGCATTGAAGTAGTGTAATCAAAAGATGGAGTTGTAATCTCCGAGAGGAAGTATGCTCTTGATATATTACAAAAAACATGCATGATTGATTGTAGACTGGTAGACAGTCTCATGGACCCAAACTAGATATTAAGGACAAAAGAAGGTGAATTATTCTCAGATCTATAGAGGTAAAGGAGGCTAGTTGGAAAACTAATTTATCTTACTATTACTAGGCCAGATATATCCTTTGCAGTTGGAATGGTTAGTCAGTTCATGCAGGCTCCATGTGTTGACCATTGGAATGCTCTTATTCGCATTCTAAGGTATGCCAAAAAGGCTCCCGGGCAAGGATTGTCATATGAAGATAAAGGAAACATTTAGGTCTTTAGGTATTATGATGTAAATTGGGCAGGTTCTCCTATTGATAAATGGTTTACTACAAAATATTGTGTTTTTTAGGAGGAAACATTATTTCATGGAAAAATAAGAAACAAAATGTAATAGCTCGATCAACAGTTGAAGTCGAGTATAATGTGATGACGTCATTAACATGTGAACTTATATGGGTGAAACAATCTTCAAAAGCTTAACTTTTGTGACATCTATACTATAAAGATGTATTGCGATAATCAAACTGCTCTCCACATTGCATCAAATTCAGTGTTTCACGAGAGAACTAAACTTATAGAAATTGATTGTCATTTTGTTCGTGAAAAATTGTTGACAAAAGAAATATATACTGAGTTTGTTGGGTCAAACGATCAACTCACAAATATGTTGACCAAGTCATTAGGGATCTTCGAATTGAGTTTATTTGTTCCAAGCTCGGTACATACAATTTGTATGTTTTATCTTAGGGGAAGTGTTAGAATATTTATCTTATTTATCATTATTATATTATGTCTAGGGTTATGTTATTTATCATGTACTTGTATCAAAACTTTCTTATATATAAAATATATATAAAATGAGAGTGATAGGATTCTTACAAGCCTCGAAAATTATTTTATAGTTTTAATCTCAAGTATATATAACTAATGAAAATTAATTTTTCAACTGCTTTTCACATATTTTTTTTATACTTTTTATATATTTTTATCTTTATCTTTAGTTTATAATTTATATAAGAATGAAACAATATTGAAATTGTTTTGTTATATGATTATATTAATTAATTTTTTTTCTTATAGCTATTGTTTTATGTATTTTATATTTTAATAATTATTTTGTATTGTAATAATAATATAATTTTTAAAATTTTATCTATTATTATTATAAAACATATAGAAATACGTTTGCTTGTATAGTGTGGATTTATTTATTGGCATATAAATAGATGTTTAATCTATAAACTATTTTCAAAAATTATGTTTGGTCTTTAAATTAATTATAGACTTATTTCATTTATGCAGATGTAAAAGTAGGTAAAATAATTTTTCTAATAAATTAGATGTAAAATATCTTTTCATGTGATAAATAGAGTTCTTAACGAATTATAATATATTTTGTATGTGTAATTTTAGAGAATTAATGTTTTACTTTACTCTTATAATATTTAAAGTCAAAATAAATATATTATTTAATTTAAATATCAATTACATTTTTTAAAAATAATTTTGGAATAAAAAACATGTTTAACCTTCATTTATTTGTATATATATTTGAATATTAATGGAGTGGAAGGTTATTTGTGGGAAGGAAAAGACATATGCATAGTGCATCTCTTGTAATAAAAGAAGAAACCTAATCCGTGAAGAACCAAAATAAAAAATAATATTAATTATTTTTATTATTAATATTAAAAGATTAATATTAAAAGAAATAAGATTACTCCCTTTTGTCACTGTCTGCGTGAGTGTGGATCTGAAAAGAAAGGGAAGGAGAGGGAGATTGAGGATCCGAATTGCTGTTAGGGTTTTAAAGGGAGTTTTCCTTTTACTTCAATGGCCACGCCCTTTCCCATTCCAGTTACCGCAGCGCAGGTTCTTCTTTCTCTTCTTTTTCATCTTCTTCTACTTCACATATTCATGTCAAATGGAATCACGTATTTTCTGTTTTGTGTTTTTATAGGTTGGAACATACTTCGTGGGACAGTACTACCAGGTGCTTCAGAGTCAACCAGAGTTCGTGCACCAGTTTTATTCCGATGCCAGCACCATGCTCCGGGTCGACGGCAACACCAGGGAAACAGCCGCGGCAATGCTTGTAATTTACAGCTGTCTTTTTTTGTTGTTCCGTAAACACCTCTATTTTTGGTTTGAGTTTGGTTAGTTTTTGCTGTAGTGTTGAGTGAAAAGAATTGTTTGTTAAACTGAGGGTTTTGTAGTTGAGTAATTTCAATTTTGCTAGAGGGTGTCGCTTGGATGCATAAAATTGTGAGGTGCCGTAACTTTAGTTGTGAGATACTCAATTAGTTCCAAAGCTTAACTACTTAATCATTTTAGCGACAAATTTTACCTTCAGTCCAAGTTGGGTAGTCACCCAAAAGATAAAATGTGGATGAGAAGTTTGGTGAGTTCCATTAGGAGATGGAAGTTATTGCTGAGGATGAGAAGAGGGAATTTGTGTGGCGATATTTGTATCACGGCTATGAAAGGTTTTTGTGGTTATCTACTTGTTAGTATAGTGATGACCCGTCGGGGATCTTAAGATTATGGAGCAGATGTCTTTGAATTGGAATCATTAAATTGGGTAAGTGTGGGTGTCACGGAGAATTTGTGGTTAAACTTGATAAAAAATAGTGATTGGGAATTTGAGGCATGCTGGTAGGATTTATTTATTGATGGGTCAGTTCTTGAAATGATTTCATATCTTGTTCTGGGAATCAATGTAGTCTGGTAGTGCAGTTACACTATTTTATATGATAACAAAATTATGAATGATATGGCTGTAATGCCTGGCCTGGATTAATATGCACATGGTTCTACTTGTTGCTGCGATACCAGAAATTTTTTTCTGATAGCTTCTTTGAATATTGATGAGAGCAACCAGAGGGTGTGGAAGATGAGGGAGAAAGATTTGAAGTTGCCATAGAATTTACGAGGCTTCTGATACCATTTTAGAGAAGGAACTTAAGGAACATTGATAGAGAAAAGAGAGAAAGAATAACTCTCTAAATTCCTTGTTTTTAATATACGAGAGAGTGACTACAACATGAGAATTGGTAGAGATAATCAACAGTTATAAATACAGATGACAAGAAACTAACTAAAGTATTCTAATTACATCAAACTAAACTTTTAACTGAACTCCCTCGGAGGTAGTTGAATAACTGCTATATAAAATATTCACAGCTCTAGTCTTGATGAATAAGAGACTGAACATGCTTAGTATTTCTAATTTGGCTTGTTTATCCACATTTTAGAGAAGGAACATAAGGAACATTGATAGAGAAAAGAGAGAAAGAATAACTCTAAATTCCTTGTTTTTAATATACGAGAGAGTGACTACAACATGAGAATTGGTAGAGATAATCAACAGTTATAAATACAGATGACAAGAAACTAACTAAAGTATTCTAATTACATCAACCTAAACTTTTAACTGAACTAACTCCCTCGGAGGTAGTTGAATAACTGCTATATAAAATATTCATAGCTCTAGTCTTGATGAATAAGAGACTGAACATGTTTAGTATTTCTAATTTGGCTTGTTTATCCACATGTTATATAAGTTTTCTTCCTAATGTTAAATTAGATATTTGTGATATGAATGTATGAAACATTTTATCATTCTTAGCATTCTAGTTTATTCCTAGCATTCGATTCCATTATATTAAGTCCTTGATTGTTTGAAAGGACCTGGCATTATCTGTAATTGTTTATGGCTTATGCATGTACAATTGTTAGTATTGCTCCATTTTCCCTAGAACTAAAAAATACTTTTCCAACTGCAGCAAATCCACGCCGTAATTATGTCACTTAGTTACACTGGAATTGAAATCAAGACTGCACATTCTTTAGAGTCTTGGAGTGGTGGAGTTCTTGTGATGGTTTCTGGATCTGTGCAAATTAAGGACTACAACCAGAGGAGGAAATTTATGCAGACATTCTTCCTTGCCCCGCAAGAGAAAGGCTTTTTTGTGCTCAATGATATTTTTCATTTTGTTGAAGAGGATCAAGTTCAACAGCAACAAGCAGTTTTGCTACCTCAGAGCAATCATGATTCTCAGTTGAATACTTCAAGTGCAATCAATAAGTCAGGTAAGTTCTGTACCAGCTTGAGCTCTTGTACATGAAGGTGCTGAGTTGTAAGGGAAAAATTGCCATTCTAATGGGATAAATTTAGTGTAAGAAAAAATATCCACATGTTATTGTTTGATTTGAGAGTTGGCAGTGCAGATGTAGGAGTTTATCAGGTTTTGTAGAGTGAAAAATTCTTATTGCTTAGAATTTGACTTTGAGTCTAACTCAACTTTACAAAACCATTTGAGAGATAAAGTTTGTCCCCATTTGTGTACTCTTTGAGCCAATGTGGGATTTGCATTTTCTCCAATGTACACCCTTTCACTTCCAGCAATGTTGAGCTTGAGCTTGAACCCTGCAAAAACTGGCTTGAGAGGTTTAGGGTTTCCCCATACCTATGTACCTTTTTTTCAGGCTCTATTTGAAGCCAATGTGAGACTTGTGTTTTTTCCAATATGACTTATTGTGGCTATAAATGTTAGAAGTTATATCAGTGTGATGTTGTGCCTCCTAGTCTTACCTGATCTTTTATGTGAATTATAGATGAAATGATGAGATTGTTTCGAATATATGTTAAAAGTATCAGTAAAATGGTCTGTAGTTGTTTGCTTGGACAAACTCCTTCATAAAGAGTTGTAGGGGAAAAAAATAAGAAAAAATGAAATGAATTTATTCATAAGTTAAATTTAGCTTATGAATAAGATAGTTTGTAGAAGCTCTACGGTGTGGCTTCTCTAAAACATTTCAGTTGGAAATCCTAACTGCATAAACTATCTTTTAGACAAGCAAATCCGTTTATTATTGTCACCAATTCTATTTGCTACACTGTTATCTGTTGTCAACTGCCACAACCAGTATTATCACTTTGACGATACATAAAAGACACTTGTTCGTTCAAATTGATTGATAAAACTGTTTCTTTTCTGATTAATGTAGTTTTACTTTATAAAGTTGTCAGCTGTCAGTGAAACACCAGTACAAACCTCATTATCTTTGATGATAAATGTTTTATATCTTTGAAAAAATAAACAGGTTTTACTTCAAGAAAAAAAATCTGATAAGTAGACAATTTGGGTGATTATGTGATATTAATGATTCTCAAATTCATATGCTTTTAACTTTTTAGTAATTTAGAACCATGGATTTTACAGTATCCAACTACCTTCTGGGAGGAGATATTCAGGCTAGGGACTATGTTGCTACAAACGAGGTAAAAGAAAACGGTGTAGTTGATAATTATGGATTTTCAGAGAAAAGATTGCAGCGGGGCCCTGATTCTGAGCATATTAGGGAGGATACTGCTGTTGAAGAGTCAAATGGTTCACTTCAATCTTCAGTGACTGCCGTCCAAGACCATGTACCTGCTTCTCCCGATCAACCTGCTGGGGAGCCCCAAAAGCACACCTACGCTTCCATTGTACGCTCTGGCTAACCATTATATTAATTTCCAAAATAATGTTTTCTTTTGGAGTTCTATTATGACATTAGAACTGACAATGTTATGGACTGTTGGAAGTTACGGGTTGCTAAAGGACAATCTTCGCCATCTGTTGCTTCTCAATCCTCTCATAAGAATGTCTCCCCTTCAGAATGGGATCAAGCTCCACAGAGTAGTATTCAGCAACTTCCAACGACTGCTTTGACGAATGCATTTGAAAGGTCTGAGACTGATGCAGTGGAGGAGCTTCCCGTAACAGAAGATGAAGGTTACTGTGTGTACTTGTTGAGAATTAATTAATTATTCTGTCCAGTTATTAGTTAATTACTGGTATTCAGCACATCTTCATGGCTCATTGCTTGATAACCTAATAAGTTAGCTTGTTTAAAGACTGTTTCATGTAGTATTTATCAAGTATTCATTGGTAACTATCAATAATCTTGGTCTTCTTGGAATTGCTTTCAGATGAAATCAAGTCTGTTTATGTGAGAAACTTGTCCCCTACCGTGTCTCCTTCTGAAATTGAAGAGGAGTTCAAGAATTTTGGTAGAATCAGGCCTGATGGTGTTGTTATTAGAAGTCGCAAGGTTTATACTCCTCATTTTCACATAACTACTAATTATGGTTGAGTCTAAACTTTTCACATGTATTCAGGATGTTGGTGTTTGTTATGCATTTGTTGAATTCGAAGATATGACAGGCGTTCATAATGCAGTCAAGGTTTGGATTTGCTTTTAAATATTAAGTTTGGGATGTGCATTATTCATGAATTGTCATGGGTAATGTGCACCTTAACCCAAAATTAATACTGAACATGCTACTTTGTGTCAAAGAATCTAAAATCATGATTGTTTATATTTGCAGACAGGATCTGTTCAGATAGCAGGAAGACAAGTATACATTGAAGAAAGGAGACCAAACAGTAACATCCCTTCTCGAGGAGGAAGTATGATTTTCTTAATTTTTTAATTTTTCTTCTGTTTTTTTTTCTTCCAAGTTCGTCATCATGAATGTCCCCAACATATTGGTTATAACATGTAGATATGGTAAAATGATGAATCTGTTTCCACTTTTGCTAATGGAGATATGAGTTGATGGTACTGGTAAAATATTCTCATGTGACTTGCCTTTTTAACAAAGGCAAATTTAGCAATGATATGCCAAAATTTTATCTCAATGACATTGGGTTCCTGTGATTTCTTATAGTCCTAATTTGTCGACTCAATGTTTGGTGACTGTTTGACATTGAGAAAGATATGTTAAATTTTGTTTCGGCCAACCTCTTACTTCACTGTGGTTCATAAATTATCACAATGATCTACACAATTTTTTACTAGCAATATTTTATGTACCAATATAGTTCCAGAGAGGTTCATTGCACCCTCCATGTTTTTTCCCCATAATTCAATGTTTTTAAGCTACTTTTTTTTTCTTCTTATGTCGTCATACTCTCTTTGAATGCATTATCTATCGTCAGGACGGGGCAGAGGCAGAGGTAGTTATCAGTCAGATGCACCAAGAGGGCGTTTCAATTCAAGGAGCTTTGGCAGAGGAAATGGTCAAGATGGTGGTGATAGGGAGTACAGCAAATCGAAAGGAAATGGTTTCTATCGACCGAATCCTCGCCAAGAGAGGGGAAATTCAGGGCATCATCACGTACCAAGAAATGGGCAGAACCTTGCTGAGTCCTGAGTCAACAGATAACTTCTGCTAGAGAGTCCAATTTTGGGTCCACATATTTCAACTAAATAGTCAACTTCAGTAGATTAGACCAAATTTGATATTCTTCTTGTCTTAAATTAAGTGTTAAGGGAATATGGATGGGATAATTTCGTTTTTTATTGATAAATTTTGTTCAAGGGGCTTCGTGTTTCATTTATTTCTCCATGAATTCGATGTTTAGCTGGAAATGTGTTTAAAACATTTGACATTTATTTATTCCTAATTGAAATTTGAAATTAGTTTTGTTAACAGTTCTTTGATATGTAATCGTTTTAACAAGATTGGTGGATCAATTTTTCTTGTTTATATTGGGCTTTTAGCAACTGGCCTTTAGACTTACACTATATTCTGCCATATTATTGTCCAGGGTTTTCCTTTCTGCATTTTCATGGATTCTTCCTGCACCTTTACAGGGTTTAGGATTTACCTGGGCAATGTAAAAAGTACACTTTCATGCGAGTCATTGGAAAGATTCTAGATTGATTGATCCGAAAGGTTCAGAATACAATTCTGAGAGTTAAAATTTTGGGTATTGTATTATGAATTGCATAATGTGCAACTTTTTATTTTGAATATTGTCCAACATTTTCAATTATATAATGTAGAATGTATTGTTAGATTGTATAGTCCAAAAATAATTCATAGTTATAAAATTATATTTTCAAAATTGCTTGCACAATCCTAGGAACAAAAAGGGGGTAGAGTAGGTTTTTGAATAAATAATCCCTAGTGTGAAGGAACATGAACAGAAAGGGGTAAAGTTTGTAACCCTGACAATGGTTGTTGTGATAGTGTCATAGGTATGCACATTTGGGAATCTCCATCCTTTGATTCTGAGAATACCTGGTAACGGAGGGAACCATCTGCGAATCCTGGTAATTGCTCCTTTCTCCTTCCTCTCAATGCTTAGCTCAATGCATGACCCTTCATTATCACCCCTTTGTTTTTAGTTAATTCACTATCTTCTTCTGTCTTTATTCAGACTGCTAGTGACAACTAAGTGTTTATAAAGGACATAATATAATCCAAAATACAATTTTTAAAGCCAAATTTTTGGATCTTATATATAGTTGGTGTTTCATAAAGCTTTGGAAAAATATTTATTTTTGTTCTCATACTGATTCTAACTTAAACAAATATAAGTATTAAAAATATATAAACTTAACATAGGTTAAATGAATACTAATCTTAATATTTATTTTTGTCATCGACTGCCGACGTTAACTTGCTTGTAATATATGCTAATACCGGTTAATTTATTTATTTTTAATATCTATTTAAATTAGTGTTTGTTTAATTTTCACTAACTTAATAATTTTTAATATTTATTTAGTTAAAGTCAAAATTGACTTTTTTGTTTTTAATATTTATTTTAGTTAGTATTTATTAAATTGACATTACCATAAATATTTATTTATTAAAAAATATTTATATTTTATTCCTTTTTAATAATTATTTGTGTGAAATCGATTTAACTCATTCTAATAAGGTACAATGATCCACATTAATATTTAAAAACTAAATTTATGTCTTTTTTTATTGAATTAATACTTTAATTTGAAATAAAATTATAAAAATACGAGTAACTTATTATTTTTATTATTAAAATAAATTAATGCACGAATTGCTTGATGTTGAATTATGGAGATTACTTAAACTGTTTAGATATAATATAAATATTTAAAAAGAGTACGATAAATTGTTAGTATTAGATTTGTTTTTCATTGTCTAAAGCATTATATAGAAACTAGTTTCAAAATTAGCATTAATATACAATATTACCACAATAAGTTTCATACATACATACGTTTACTATATATGTCACAAATAACACAGTTAAACACAAACTAAGTCGGAGAAAGTTGTGGCATTTTTAAACACGTAAGCATGATTTGTAATGACACAATTTCAAGTCCTACAACATACCTTTTACTAACAAACTAATCCTGATATAGACCGAAATCATAAGAACAAACATTTCCAGATCATGATTCCTAAAAAAGGGAACAAATTAAGGCTGTAAAACTTTCGAGCACCACTGTGATTTGCTATGGTTAGTACAACAAAATTGTTCTCCCTTATTCACAAAATCGCTTATTTCTTTCCCATGCACCTTCACGAAACTCACTCACCTTCTTCTTTCTTTCCAAAGCATTGAAGCCATAGAACGCTTCTGATAAACTCAACCACAAACACTTTCATTTCAATTTTCCCATTGATCTTGTTGATGCGATTTGATTGTCCTTGCTAACAGTGCTATCATGTCTAACATTTTAGCATGTTTCCAACTCCTAGAACTCAATGTCATATCTGCACAAGACTTGGCTCCTGCAGGTCGTTCAATGAGGACCTATGCAGTGGCATGGATTGACCCAGATCGCAAACTTTCCACTCGAGTTGATTCTCACGGCGGAACCAACCCAACTTGGAATGACAAGTTTGTCTTTCGAATTGATGGAGACTTTCTGTATGATGAAAAGTCTGTGATAACTATTGACATTTACGCTCTTCATTGGTTTCGAGACATTCATGTGGGCACTGCTCATGTTCTCTCCAGTGACATTTTTCCACCACCTTCACAACCTCAACCCCAGAGAAACACTTACACACCCACAGGAATGAGATTCATGGGGCTTCAAGTTCAAAGACCTTCAGGTCGCCCCAAAGGAATTTTGAACATTGGTGCTGCTAGAATTGACAGTTCCATGCGCAGCATGCCTCTTTACATGCAAAACTCCCCAATAGTTGGATACAGTCAAGATGATCATGATCAACCAAAACGTCAAGCCAAGCCAGAGCTTCGACGCTCAAAAAGTGATTCCAGCTCAATGCTTGGCTCAGAAGTGGTAGTTCCCGACCCTCAAGCCAAGACCAAAAGGGAGAGGGCAAGTTCTCAAGTTCTCGCTTCAGAAATAAGCTCCAAGAAGAGTAAAAAGAAAGCTAGCTCCATATTAAGTGCCACATTCATTAAGGGAACCCCAAAAGATGGCAAATTGGGTAGAAAGAAGACTAAAGCGAGAGGCCATGATTCACCAAACAACTTCAATGCAAGGGTAAATGTTGATTACCCAGTAAAGTCCACGCCCAAGCGCCAGTTTCAAAACTCTCCCTTTCCAGCCAAGTCTTATAATAACAACAACAATTACGTAGGTAGTGTGAGAGCCACTCCATTGCATGCCTTTGCGATTGCAGACACGACAATGGAATATGGAACCCCGTACCGCTCCAACTTGGGTTGTCGTCCTTTTATGACGGACTCCGAATTAGGTCCGTCAGCTTCGGAGGTGGCGGAGGTGGTGGCGAGACTACCAATGGAGGAGGGGGAGAATTCTACGGAGGGAGGGTGGAGCTTCGATGACGGCGCGGAGGGCCCGCAACCTAAGGTGGAGAGGTGGCAGACGGAGTCCAATGTCACGGGGGCAAGCAGAAAAGGGAAACATTCACGAAGGCATGCAGATGGGTCAAATGGGTTGTTCTCTTGCTTCAGTGTCATATGTGGAGTTGAGTGCTCCATTGTTTGCGGTGGTGGAGGCGGCGGCAAGAAGCATCGCCGGCGGCGGGTTCAAGCAGTGGACAATGAAAGCTTTCTGTCAGAAGAGGAGGCGTATTAAGGGTTGCATGCTTGCATGACTGGTCGAACATGGAGATAAGAAAATTATGTGAGAATTGAGTAAACTCAATCTTCGTAATTCATTGTACTTTTTACGTTTATTTTAACCTGATTCTTTTGTACTCCATTGTGTTTCTAATGAATTTCACGTTGCAAATCATATGATATTTGTTTACTGATGTTGTAGAATGCATTTTTAGATTTTGATGATGGTGTTTACTTTTGGATTTTGAGGGCGGTGAATATTTTCTGAAGAAAAAGGTGATTTATTAAATCGTATGAAGCAGAACAAAACTTAGTATAAGTTATTATTGTTCTCCAATCAAATTAGAAGTTTCACTTAATTTCTTTCTTCTCTTTCTTCTCATATTATTGATATGAAATGAAATTCTAACCCAAAAGAAAAATAGTATAAGAATAAATGTTATCAAATTCGAGAGTTTGCATAAATTCGTAAGAATCAAGAACTCGATTAGTAAACTTAACTCATAAGAGTTTATTTTAGATGAAAACAAATTATATAAATAATATCTTAATTCAAATAAGTCTACAAAACTATATAACTTTAAATAAATAAAATTTATAGTTATATTGTTCATAAAAATAAATATTATAAAACATAAATACATGAATTATTATCATTAATTTTGATGCATTTCATTAAAAACATAATTTTCAAACTCGCAGAATTGCTTCAAACTCGCGATTTTACACGATCCTACCGATTTTATAGTCGATTCTATCGAGTTTACGCAGAAAACGAGTTTACTTCCGAGCTCAGAAGCCATGTCTGGGAACTCGAAAGTTTGATAACCATGATAAGAATCGTTCTTAATCATACAATATCTTATTTTGACAAGTGAACAATCCAAAGATAAAACTTTTACAAAAAGTAACGAAGGAGCTTCTACTTTCAAGAACAAACTCTTAATTCAGTAAATTTCAAATTTGAACTTGTATGTTAATCTGAGTTTATCTACCCACATATATGAGTAACTATCAAGATAAACTTGGAACAAACAGAAAAGAGTTACTAAAAGCTGGATTGACAAGAAAATCCATATGAAATCAGTCATTCTAGTAGCTGCAACAACAATGATCATGCTATACTCAACAAGCACAAGATGAGTCAATCCTCTTTGACATCTACCACAGTGCCAATTTCATAGAAGTTACATAAAATTTCTTCAGGCAAAAAATACTAATGGATTTGTGATCCTGCTGGTATTACCTCGTGGCTAGAGAATACATAACTAACCAAAGTGTATAATAGAATGAGGTGTAACAACTTCCTACTGCAAAAACTCTCTAGGATCAGTAACATAACCAGTCAATGCAGATGCAGCAGCTGTATATGGCGAAGCCAAATATATTTGACCTTCCTTGTGTCCCATTCGGCCCGGGAAGTTCCTATTTGTAGTTGAAACACAAACCTGCACAACCAGAATGTAAGCAATGGGGTAAATTATTCAGATTCTCAATATCATCACTTGGGTAGAAAGCATATAAATGCAATCATACGACAAAGGAAAAACCATTTAATCCCTTGGCATAACATAACAGTATCACTTGCTTAAATATTCAGAAGCATACAGCTTTATGATCTACAAAAATCTATAGAACTTCAAGATATATAATATGATTGCATTGCATGTACTAGATAGCCACCATAAAAATTAAAGTATATTTTAGCCTAACCATTTCAGGCTTCTCTGATACTGTGTCAAATACAATTCTAGAAAAGTTTTTTTTTTTTTTTTTTAAGTACCCTTTTGTAACCAAGAAAGACCAAAATAGATATTCTACCGATGCTGATTAGAGAGATTTCTAATCTTAATGAAATGAAATTTTTTAAAAAGTTGTCAGATAGCCCTAACTTTATATTCTCACCCAACTTTCTTCATTATTTTCAAGCCAGAAACAAGTTTCTACTTTTACCCTTTGTTCAGGAAGAAAATGATTGACTGGATTTGAAGATAAATTTTTTGGTTGTTTAATTGAGTGAATTTAGAGGTAAATGAAAGTGAATTTGAAAGCAACATTTGTGAGAATTAATGTAGGATTTGATTGATGTGACAGATAAAAAAAATTTACTTCCAAATCGACTCTCACTTACTTCCAAATTCACTCAAATAAACAACAAAAGAATTTACCTTCAAATCCACTCAATTACTTTCTCCCAAATCCATTCAAGTAAACAAAGCTTTAAGGAATTTGGTTTTGTTTTACAAATTACAGATTTTAAGCTAAATGTCAACTGTCAATCTATTGTAAAATAAAAATTACAAATTATTTGTAACATTGTAGTTAGTATTGCACAATTCACATGATGATTCACCCGATTCAGTGCCAAGATTTTCAATTCCATCAATGTAATAAGGATAAATGTAACATGGGGAGAATTTGAACTACACTTGTCAATTGCAAGATGTGGGGAAGAAGTAGGGAACTTGCCTGAGGTTCATTCATGCGTGCATAAGTATCTTTTGGGCCACCCAAACAAGCACCACAACTAGGACTAGCTGGAGTGTCACACCCAGCTTCTTCAAATATCTGTGAGCAAGTCTTACCACCAGATCCAGGAACTGGGATGCTGTATACGTCCATCCAAACCTGAAATTTCATTAATAGATACCAGTTGGAAAATAGTCATCTAGCATTATTTCCCAATAGAACTTTATTAATAACTGTACATCAACTGATGAAAATATACAAACATGAGCTTCTTTTCAGACCTTTTGGGTAGCAGGCACAAGAAACGTGGGAACTTTGACCTTTTTACCCTGCAGATTCAGACATTTTCTTAGTTAGGGGAAGTAGTTATAGGATTCATGTTGGAAATATTAATAGTTAATGGACTTGGGAAATAATATGTTTATATATCAAAATGATAGTCCTCATGGGTACTAGTGACTAGAAAGTTACATGCAATTAACAACTGTAGCGTAAGAAATAGTCTCCACCAAGTCTATCAAAATCCTATTATATGGATATTTTGCGTAACACATGTAACACATTCTATTGAATAAGCAAGCACATAATCCCATTCTAAATCATCGCTATAAAATAATATTAAGTTACCTCTATTTTCTGGTTAAATTTAAATAATTCATGGGAGAGACATAGGCTCAAAGGTCACAAAAAGGCTGGTAAATTCTATAAGCAATGCAAGATAAAATACCATACAAGAAAACACGATGACCAGTCCCATACATTTTAGGATACAAATTGGTTATGCCATACTAACAAATGAAAATAATAGTAAAAAAGTCTTGGACTCAGCTAGAAAAGCTTCCAGTAATATCTTATCATAGATTATAGATATACAATAGGAAAATATGATGCTTACTGATGCCAGAAAAACTTTTGCTGCAGCCATGAAATCCTCTGTTTTCCCACCTGTACAAGATCCTATATATACTCTGTTAATCTTCACATCCTTGCACTCTCTTGCCAGAGCACGGTTATCAGGAGAATGAGGCTGCAACATTTATAAGCATAATATTAGCAAGGGAACCTAATGGCAGCATCATATAATAACAACACAAATGCATAGAAAATAAATACAATACAAAAAACCTCACTGGAAATGCAAACAAAGACTAACCTTGGCCACCACTGGCTCCAATTTTGAGACATCAAATCTATACTCTGAGAGAAATCTAGAGAACAACAAAAAAAGGGTGTTACTAATAGATAAACCTGACTACCATTGAATACTATTTGTGCTGCTAAATCAAGTTTTTCTCCAGTACAAAGATTATAGACATTTTTTTTCCTTCCCCAAGTTTAATTCATAAGGGATGCAGGTTAAAAAATTATTTGTTAGAGATCACACATAGACTAGAGATATAATCATGTTATAAGTAGGCAAACCTCACCTACAATCTGGTTTTGTAAGGTTTAATAAGTTCACTTTCTAAAATGGTATAAAAATGCATTAGGACCAGGTTTATTAAACTTATTGCGTCACCCACTTTTAAGTAGGCAAACCTCACCTACAATCCGGTTTTGTAAGGTTTAATAAGTTCACTTTCTAAAATGGTATAAAAATGCATTAGGACCAGGTTTATTAAACTTATTGCGTCACCCACTTTTAGACCAATTATCGAACCACCAACAAATATCTAAACTCTCATTCCCTATCGTAAGAGACTGTGTTGTAGATCCCAAATCAATTAGGGATATAATCATATTATAGTATATAAGTAGTTCTAAGAGTGTTAACAAGCAAAATTCATGCATCAAAGCTTGGTTTGATAAATTAAACCCATATGTATCTTGAGAATCCAAGGGGGTGATCATAACTAGATCTATATAGCATGCCAATTTCAATATAACATTGCCAAGAAGCAGCTATCATAATCATAACACACCGAAACATAAGGATAGCAAATAGTTAGTCTTATACTTTCTTCATGAGTACCATATCATCCTCCTCATAAGATGAAACATTTTCTTCGTAAAATCCCCAAAGTCAATATGCAATCCAAAGTTGTTCTTCCCACAAAGTAAATATCAATTCCTTTACTCATACTCCAATGACAGGATAAGAGTATGAAAATCTGTAACTATACTATACCCATATTGAAAAGTCGATATGAAACAACACAATAAGCTTTTCCTTACCATGTTGAGAAAGCGTGAAAGAAGAGACACAAACTGGCTGGAAAACCATGTGTCTCAACTACACACCAAGTCTGGTTTATATAGAAATATTGCTTTAGTATCATAATTACATGATATTCAGTTTCTCAAATAACTAACATCAAATTGATAAGTATCCAATCACTAGGAGAACCCACCCTCAAAAGTTAGCTATTAAAGGAGCAAAACCAAACACTTATGCTCTACCAAGCATCCATATTACACAATGGGGGACTTAAGCACCCCATAATACCCAAGTTCCCATCACAACAAGTCAATCTACATTATTCTAATAACTCATGAAAGAAATCTAAAGTAAATGCATAATATTTGATACTCATTCTCAGTGTCTATTTATACTGACTATGGATTTTATATAGTGCACCTTGTCCATCAAAACTTTCAACAGATAGAAAGTATCTTATTAAATACAAAGTTATACAAAAGCATTGAGCTTTCCCGACACTGAATAAAACCAGGAAAATCAAGAATTTAGAAAACTAGAACTACCTTGCTTTCTGGTCGCTATAAACAGGCTCATATGACAGAGATGTCTTGCCCTGCAAAAAGAAATGCAAACAATATTAAAACTAATACTATAAAAGACAGTATCAAAGAGAATGCAAGATTAAATGGACACTAAATATAGCCACCCATTTCATCAATACAGCCAAACTGAATGAGATGTATAATTCAGAAGGCAAGATTAATAATTGGAAACCAAACCAATAAAAAAAGAAAAAAAGATAATACTTTCACTATCAAATGCCAATCAAGATTATCCACGATAGACAAATTACTGTACATTCCTCTCAATGATTCTGAGGTACATCATGATATTGTGATGTTTACCAGATCTTCTAACACCCTCTCAAGGCAAACCTTACTGAGCTTTTAACCTTGTAACAAAAAAAAAACCTCCACAAAAGGAAATAGCATAAATACGAAGTGTGAAGTGCACCCATAAATCATAGCTAAAAGGGCAACTTGAAGATGCTAAAGCTGACCACTGCTGGAAAGATAACTCAACAATACAGATGCAATGATCATTAGCTTGATTTAAATTTCTCAGCAAGCTATAAATATGGCATGAACTAAAACTTCACCAAGATAAGTATTTGGAAACTTCAAACATCAAGAAGAAAACAAGAAAACAGAGATCTAGTAATCTTGGAAATTAAATCTTGCAAGGGCACCGTAAGTCATAGCCAACATAAGTTACCATTAGAATGATCATTAACGGAAACAAAAGTCATTTCATGCAGGTATGATTACCAGTGGGAATGGGAAGATGAGTAACACACTAAACTCAGCTGGAAAATCAAACACCCAACAAAGACCAATGGCACAACAAAGGTCAACTTTGGAGAGCCCAAGGTTTTACAAACCCCATACTTAAATCCCATACATCCAATGTGGAACTCGATCCCTCTCTTTACAGTGAAATTAGATCTTAACATTCTTATATAAATTATCTATTTAATTTGACAAACGAAATTCCAAATTTTGAAAAAACTCGACAGTTGAATGCTAACAATAGAAGTTATGGAGGATGATGTCAAGCTTAAGATAACAGGTTTAGATAAGAAAGAATATACATAAAGGAGACTCCACATAATAAGACATTGAATTGATATAGTTAATGATGAGGCAATACACAGCACCAACCACTATTAAACTTGTGCATATTATCCTAGGCTCCCAATTCTAATCAAATAATGAAAAAGATTAGGAAATTTAATGAAATATGGAAACCACAGCAAAGTGATTATCTATGAAAATATTTTAGGATACGATCAATATATTAAGACATTTAACATCAACCAAACGGTACTAAAATCTTTTCAGAGGCACAATATCAATTTCAGAGAATCTCAGTGGGACAAACCTCAAGATATTTAAATGTAGTACTATCAGCAGGAACAACACCATTCTTTCCACCAGCTTCGACAACCATGTTGCACAATGTCATCCGTTCTTCCATCTATCCAGGAGGAACAGGTTACCAAAATAACAATTACAATCAAAAGAAAAAGGGTTCACAGATTGAAGAAATACATAAGGCTCATTTACTTGTGTTTCTGGTTCCTGTTATAACTTTTTAATTACAAAGCCACCAACTGTTTTCAATTGTCTCTCTGTTTTCAAATATTTGTAAAAGAAACATTGAAAACGACTTTTTTTTTTCGGTTATCTGAAGAAATCTTTCTAAACAGGAAACAAACTGGGAACAATATAACAGTTTTGTAATTAAAAAGAGAAAACGAAAAAATGGAAATACAAGTAAACCAACTCTTAGTGTTAAATCATAACATGACATCTTGCTCTACATGCTTACAGTTAAACTTTCAACAGTTGTGCCAACAAACTCCATAGCTTTATATGTTGCACCAGCCACACCTATTTCACCAATAATCTGTAAGGTAAACCATTAACCAATGTAAGGATGTAAATTTTATATTTGCCAAATGAAAATAAGCTAACAGTCACAATCACCAAGTACTATGGCATGTCCAAACCAAAGTACAGGACCAAGGCACTTACTTGCAGAATTAAATCCTTTGAAAGCAAATAATCAGGCATTTCTCCATCCATTACAAATCTCAAAGTTGGGGGCACCTGCGTTTCAAATACAATATATTATGGATTAAAAAATGAGTGTATCAAGTAAAGCAAATAAGTTAACAAGCTTATAAGCTAGTTTGACCAACACAAAAGTGTTTGACAAGTTACTTCAAAGTATTTTAAGAGTTTTTAACTGATAAGCTACATACAAACTATTTCCTCTAGCTTCTAGCTTGTAACATATAGCTTATTTAATTTTCTTTCTTTACTATCCCTTAGATTTTAATACATTTCTTCGTTGTCCTTAATTCTTTATCCATTATTATCTATTTTCATTATAAATTGAAGTAAATAATGCTTCATTACATGAAGCTAGGTAAAAATTCACACACAATGAAAATTATATCAAAGAAACTCAATGTAAAAATAGTTTAAAATGAGAAATAAAAAATTTAAATTTCTGAAAGTAAATAAAAAATGAATTTGATTAATACTCATTAGATCAACTAGTTTAAATAAAATAATATATCCATATAAAAAAAGCATATATAACTTTTAAAACTTAAATATAAGCACAAAAGAGTTTAAAAAAGAATTTGATTATTCTTAAAAAAATCAATAATTGTAATTACATAATACTTTTTTGTCTAGAAAACACAAATTTGATTTATATGATAAAACTTATGTAGTTATGTCCTTTTATGACATTTTTACATTTACCAATCAGCTAGTTGTAACTAACACTTCTAATCCAATAAAATAGCTTATCTGGTCAGAACTCTTAAGTTATGATCTTATCAGCTCAGAACTCTTAAGTTATGAGCTTATCAGCCAGTTTTTCCAAACACACCCTATCTCTACTATTAACAAATTAAACAAAAAAGTACTATTCCATCTTTATTCTTGTCCCAAAATATTCAAAGAAATCTTTATTCTTTTTTTTATGTTTTGCTCTCATAGTATATTCAATTTTTTTTGCACTCAAAATGGGAAGATAAGTCTTGGAAATACAGAGCAGCCAAACAATATGTTCTTTCAAATATTTGAATATTATAAATTATAAATAGTTAAAAGAAAGAGACACAACAAAGTTGGTTGCAAATTCTAATCAGTAATAAGAGAAAAATGACATAAAAAGAGAAAATAAAACATATTAAACTTTTCATTCTAGAACTAGCAAAGATAAAACCTTGTGCTGGAGTTGATGATAAAGGTAAAAAAATATATAATGGCTCTACAGAATATCTTCTATTAAAAACCAAGAGATGTGAGTCTTGAGCAGAAGCTACCTTGAGCAGAAGTTTCCCAGTTCCCAGCACAAAACCGGCATCAGTATTTCCGATCCCTGTAGCAAATTGACCAAATGCTCCAGCAGTACATGTGTGAGAATCAGTACCTAAGAGAACCTGCAGGTAACCGTGAAATTAAAAAAGCAGGAACCAAAGTTATGCTAAACAAATGAACAATACATCACCACAGTAAAATTATCTTGTTATACTAAACAAACCTCTCCTGGCCGACAATGACCTTCCTGTGCAAGAGCAACATGGCAAACACCCTTATAGTCTGGATTTGCCTGTAGTTTTATAATCTCAGAGTCAATGTTCTTGGAAATTGTGCATTACAAAGCATTTAAAGAATTGAGTCAGACAAATAAAGATTTAAATATAAAAAAAACGCATACCTTAAAATTACTAAGATCCTTAATATCATAAAAATATTTTATATTTTGCTCCTGGCAGAAATCTCTTAATATGTCCACATTGCGATTGGCACGTTCATCACTTGTAAATATATAGTGGTCAGGTATTATTACAAGCTTTTCGCGGTCCCAAACCTTCAAATGAATAACACAATCAGGAAAACACAGAAATAAAAAAACACAATCAGGAAATCACAGGCGTGAAAACACAATCAGGAAATCATAGAAGTTAGGTCTCAGCATGTAACGAGATTAACTGCCAACCAGTCCTAGAAAAATTAGAATCACTCTAAGAGCCACATAAGTATAAGAACACGCAAGAAAATTTCCAGCAAAGGCAACTTTCAAGGTAAAAGAATCAACCATGTAATGGACATGAAAAAGTGCACAATCAAACCAGTAATGTATTTTGAAGTTCCCACTTACAAAAGTAATAATCATTTTACATCCCTTTTCAGCACTCACAATGCTAGAACCTCTCACATGACTTCTAAACCGACAAAGTTCCCACCCAGAAAGCACAAAGCTACATTCAACAAACAGAACCTATCCCGTAGATTGTCCTTCAAAATCAATTTCACCACATGACCCCAATCCTACTTTCTTCAACAACCCTCACAATTCATCTTTTCTCGAACCGTCCTCAAAGTTCCAATAGACTTCCAATCCAACAGCACAATCAATGAAGAACCATCAGAAAAATCAAAACTCCCATAAAAGACAGTCATGAGTAATACCAGCTAAGCCAATTAACTAACTCACCTTAGCATCCTCACCAAACTCCTTCTTGAAAATCCCAATAGAACCGGGCCCGCAAACATCATGTGTCATCAAAATATCAATATTGACCCAAACATTATCCCCAGGGCTCAACTCGGCCTTCTCAGATGCTCTGGCCAATATCTTCTCAGTCATGGTCATTGCGGTTCTCACCTGAAACACATAAAAATAAGCAAAATTCACACACAAAAACTCAAAATCAACTCCAGAAATCCAAAAGGGTGCCCGAAAAACTCAACTGATCCAGTGGTAGAAGGCTGGCGCTGAGGCGCCGCCACAGAACAACGGATTCTCTTTGGAACCGCTTTGAAGCATCTCTGAGAGGAGAATGCGTAGAGAGAGAGATCCTTCAGAGAGACAAACAAAAGAAGAAAAAAGGGGTTAGTATGGGGCAAAGCTAATCCATTGGAGAAACAGGGGTGGAGAAAAATGAAGTTTTTTGAAGCATGCGAAAGAGAAGAAAGTGAATGACGACTATGCTTGGGGATTGGGAGCATAGAAGAGAATCATAGAACGAACCTTTGTGCGGAGAAAGGAAGTGAATGATGGAGAGAGAAGAGAAGAAGCCATGGATTATCGACGTTGAAGCTGTGATGAACACAAAACTAGTCAGTGGAGGCTGTGTCCTTTATTACCCTGTTTTGATTGAGTGTCTCTGTTTTTTTTTTTTTTTTCACAAATCTTAGGAACATATTCTAGTGAAATTAATTAATGAATTAATAAATAAACTAAAAGGAGGATCGTGTGATGCACGAGTACGTATGGTCTCTAAAAACTATCAGGGAAGATTTTTTTAGTATGATATAGTTTATTAAGGTAATGAAGTAATATTTGTAATTGTCTCGACATTTAAATTATTGATAAAATTTAACCATTTAAAATAATATGCAAAATGAGATATTAATTGTAATCATGGGACATAACAATTTGTTGAATGATGATCCCTTCGCCGTCTCATCTTCTTAACCATTCCATCTTTTTTTCTACAACTTTTCAATAATTTTTAAATTCCAAATTTATTCTTTTTACTTTTATTTTTATTAATTTTACTTTTTATTTTTTAAAACCTATTTTCAACTCCTCTCATTTCTGTTCACTCACAGCAAGCCCCAGCCTCTTCCCCCAAATGTCACTTCTCTCTTCCTCTTAGTTTTCACTTTCGTTAACATAACATTCTCTATTTCTGTTTCTCCTTTCTTTCTTCTCTCCATTGGTGCGTTGGTGGTGCATCCGTTCGGTGGTGGTTCGTGGTGGTTTGTGATGGTGGTGGTTTGTGCATTCGTAGGTGGTTGCCTTCAACGGACATCCGACGACGGATGTGGGCTTTCGTTCAAGGAGAAACGGATATCCGACATCCGTTGTGACCGGGGAATCGGATTGAATAGGTTCTGATTAGGGTTTCTGCAGAAGGAATTCTAGGTTACTGCCATTGTCATCGTCGTCGAGTCTGAGTGAGTTTGCGATTGTCCTTGCAAACCACGACATGGTTTGGTTTGATTGATTACAGCCTCTTACCAGATCTCGATCACCACTTCCTCCCAACTCAAGGCTCCCCTCCTTCACCGGATAAGCTCATACTCTGTCACACCGTTTCAGATTGCACAAACCAAAAATTTTTATTATTTGCGTTTGATTATAATTTCCCATTAGCTTTTTCTAATTCATTCTTATTTCTAACTCTGCAACCTTTCTTCATTTGAAATGAGATTAAAGGCAATTTTGAAAAACATGTCATTTTTCTTTGTTAATTATGTTTACGTTTACATTTCTTCACATTGTAATTAATTAAATATTTTTAATCAAACCTTAAATTAATAGATTATGCTTCAATTTAGTCAAATAAAACTTATGAAGTTGAGACTTAGTTCAAAGGTGCTCAACCTTCTCAGTATTTCCTTTATGAATCTCACATTTATATCTTAGAAAACTTTATCATTTGAATTTTTATTATAAAACTCGTGGTGCCATTTTTAACCACAATCACGTATGAATATCAACACACAAAATATCAAGTCCCAATATTTACACAAAATAAAATTGATTAAATACACAAAGAATACAATTAAACAAACTAAAATCAAGAAATTAAAATTTTAGAGGATGAAATCTAATTTGTTTTGTATGAGAATAAAAATGGACATATTATTATTTTACCATGGTTAATGATACAGGGACTATTAATGAAAGTGGTTGATTGTTCGATGGAAACTATGGTTGTTGGATAAAAAATAAAAATTAAATATTACTAGATTACTGCCTAAATCATGTTTATTTATTGAGAAAATTTAGACAATATCGTGTAAAATTTTAATATCGGTTTTTATAGAATATGATATTTCATCCTTAAAAAAACTGCCAGAGTTTTCTATATCTATTACGTAGTTAATGATATCTGCATAATAATAAAGAAAGCTCATACATAGTATACAAATATAATAATTTTAAAACTAAAACAAAATACTCTTCATATGAAAATATAAAAAATATATACAAGTTAACCTTTATGCAAATTAATATATATATATATATATATATATATATATATATATATATTGTTATTGGTTAACACTTATAAAAAGTGTCACAAAAAAGTTTACGAAGAGATTTTTGGAATACCATGTATACTTATTATTCCAAATTTGAATATATTTGTATTTTAGAATATTTGTGAAATTAGTAATGAAATATTTGGAAATACCAGGGAGTTGAATGCAAAAACAGCGTATAATGTCACGGATTCAACGTCCAACCACTGTATAACCAATGTTAAAAATGATCGGTGACATTCTTTTAAATAAATTTGACTAATTATTTGTCAGCCAAAAGTTTCCCCTTTTTAATTTGAGCGGGATATTGAAAATTCATTCACTTTATCTTAGCGCGCGAGACCATTTTCTCTTCTCAAACTTTTCTCGAAAGTTTAACGACCATCACATGTAATCTTTCTTTCATTTGATACAAATGCATGTTAATTAACTACTTTATGTATAATTTTTGTTTGTTTTGACTGATTATTCTCGTGTTCTTGTCCTTCATAGGCGCATTCTACTTTCTCTCTCATTGGTGGAAACACTTTATTCCAACGAACCCACCTTTTGAAGGTTAGTTTTCGTTTTTGTTTTCGTTTTGAAGAACTTATTTGTTGAACTTGTTTATTGTTGTTTTTTGTTAAACTTGTTTGTTGTTGTTATTTGGTTGAATTTGTTTGTTTTTGTTATTGTTTGATTGAACTTATTTATTGTTTGTTTTTATTGTTTGTTGTTGATATTATACTACACGTTTATGCTTTATAAAATACCAAAAACTGAAATTTGTTGTTTTTCTGCTTTTCAGGTCTCGTAGATTTGTAAAAAAAGATTAGAATTAATTAAAAAAAAACAAAAAATTGCTTAGCGTCCGAATATTAACAAAATTCGATGTCAATTTGATTAACGTCGAATTTTTTTAATTTGACATCAATTTAACGTCTCCGATATGATGTCGACCTCGAATTCGATGTGAAAGGCCAAAAAACAACAACGTTATACGATATTTTTGTACTAGTGTGTTGTAGGAAAACCTTTTGTCAAAGGTAGTTTAATAACCTTGTTAAAGATTAAACACTTTATATAAGTCAAACACTTAGAATTATAAAGTTTTGTTTAATGTGCAAGTTTAGAAATAAATGTTTTTCAATCGTTTAGTTAAATCTACTATAGTATTTTGAGAAAGATAACTCTTAATAAGGATAATGTTTGGTTGCAAGAGCTTGTATGAAACGATTAAGTTAATAAGTAATAGCAAAGTTTATAAGAAAAACGTTTTGCAAGACTGAAGTATTAAACACACAATTATTTCATACTGTTTCACTCCACCAAGCCATGTCTAGTTCTCCTCTAAGATCTCTTAAAGGATTCCACTATAATCTTCAAACAGATTAAAACTAAGTATTTGCATCACTCCTAGTATCACCTAGTCAATCCTAGTAACCTCATTACTCTACTAGAACTGAATATCACTCACTCTTAGTTGTGGAGTATTCTTCACCATTTCTGGTATCCCTAGACAATCTCAATATCTTCCTGATATGTTGTCTAGTTGAGTTTCACTCACTCTTGATTTCTACTAGACAAACCCGTCTAATTACCATTTAACCCCACCGAGTTGGTTATTAAGTATTTGTATTCTCTTCAGAATGTGCAATCAATCAGATCCGCCTACATGTCCTTAGAAGATTACTCTCATAGAGAAGATGTGTTTACAATACAATTCAATTTAACTTACTTGTAGAGTTTTCTCTCTTTTTACAAATGTATGAGAGTATTTTCTTTTTTTTAACCTTGTTTTTCTTCTCAGATGATTTCTTTCGTATTTGTGTGCTTATTCTCTTGATCATCTCTTCAAGGATCTTCAATTTATAGGTTTCAAGAAAATATCTATTAGATAGTACTATGATCTTTGGATCTTCTTAAACTTTTCGTAGGTAACGATCGTAGGTTAAAGTCAACTTGTGAGAGTAGACATGTTTTTTCAGTACTTTATGAAAAGTAGGTTGTACGAACTCTTTGGCGCAACTTTTGATAAAGAGAACATTCCATAAATGTCTTTATTTGTCTCTAACGTCCACTTCTGACTTGTATATGATAGAGCAGGTGGATACTTGACATAAGTAATTTCCAAAGAGTAGAGTAGATATACATGCAGACATATATGTTCTTTTTCTAATCACTTTTGTTGTTTCGAAACGTTGAACATTTAATGCTCTTTAATGCAT
The DNA here is from genome assembly GCA_034642375.1 of Vigna nakashimae. Taxonomy (NCBI): domain Eukaryota; kingdom Viridiplantae; phylum Streptophyta; class Magnoliopsida; order Fabales; family Fabaceae; genus Vigna; species Vigna nakashimae. Next base: position 50,265,915 of record CM067765.1, on the reverse strand, counting down.
GTTCATTTCAATGTGTGCTCAGAAGAACTATAAGCTTTTCAAATTTTCTATTGCTCAAGCAAGATTTGATCATTTAAGCATTTCTAAAGAAATTCCAATCAGTTCATAAAGGTTTCATTGTTGGACGAAAACGTCGTTTGGTACAAGGTATTGTTTGGCCTATAAGGAGTTTCCTAAGATATTAGTGTGTTTACTAAAATATTAGTGTGTTTACTAAGGCTTTTCATAAAACATTTATATTTCATAAAGGTTTTTCACAAAACACTTATCTTCCAACTATATTACTTTTCCAAATATAATACTTTGTCATATGTTCATTTTGTTTATTGTTGTTTATTAAACTTCAAAACATATTGAGACGTTAGACGGTCCAGTCTTATAAACGATCTTGTCTTACAAGTAAAGATATTGACAAGTTGAACATTGTATGGAAAAAAGATGGAGGAGATTAGCTTAATTTCATTGTGCATAGTTCTTTAATGAAAATTCATATTGTGAGCTACATTAGGAGTTATTTGATTTTCGTAGTAGTAATTTGAAGATCTTGAAAAAGTAATTTATCTATTATAATGCATAATTAGTGATGGCTAGAACTCAATACTTCATTTATGAAGAAGTGCGAGAAATCATGGTCTTATATAAGTTTCAAGAGTTTGAGCATAATGAATTGAGTTTGAGTGTTTTAAAATTAAAGTACAAAAATGAAAAAAGAAAAACGAGAGAAGTCAAAGTAATCATTAGAAAATAAGGTAGAGAAATTGTTAGAATTATAAGTGTAAATCTAAATCTCACATTGGATAGAAATGAGAAAGTAGAACATTATATAAAGGGAAAAACTCATTAACTTATTGCCTTAAGGTTCTAAGATTTTGGGTAAACAGTAATATCAATCTCTAATGTAGATGGACTCAAGTCTCATTGATGTTGTATATTTGAATCAAATTAATATCTTATTTCTTTGAGTTACCAATCAAAAATATTATATGTTTGAATCAGATTAATATCTTATTTTTTTGAGTTACCAATCAAAAGGTATGTTGAAAATATTTTATACCTGAAAACCCTTTAGCTTAACAATAATTTTTTTTTAAACTAATATTCTTTTGTTTATTGAAATTCAAAGGTTAAAATCGATTCATAAAAATATTAATGTTAAAATGAAAATTTCTTGAAGTACTTAAATTAATTTTGAACTAAAAAAAGAAATTAAATATTATTAGACATAAATACTAAAATGAAAATGCAGGATAATAAGCCACAACTAAAAATTAATAATTAAAATAACATATAACATTTAACTTTTCATTTATGTACCTATAAAATGAATTATTATAAAAAAGACTTATATGATAAAAAATATTATGCTATAAAATTAATATTTCAAATCAAGCGGGGCAAGATAATTTTTTTTCTTAGGACAAAAACAATGATAAATGAATGTAGAGGTGATGACTTATTGTTTTCTTTCCATAATAGAAGAAAGAATAAAAATAGTGAATAACTTAAGTTTTTTTTCCTTTATAATATTTATTGTTAATTACTTTACATTATCGGATGAAGTGCACATCTTGTAATTTGGATTTCGTTCTCTTTAAAAATAATCAGATTAAATAATTTTTCTGAAAGTTGTTCCTATAAAAAAAAGAAAATCTCATGTAAAGGGATAGAAAATCAATATTCGATAACTCTTCTATTATTTCAGTTTAGTTATATATTTTTTAATTTTTTTTGTAAAATTTGTGTGATTTGAATAATTTGTATTATTTTGTTCTTAAAACCCAAAAATTCTTATAAGACCTTTTATTTTCTTAAATTTAGTTATGATTTTTCTTATCATTTTACTTTTATTTATGTTTTTCATCTGACTTCCATGAGTTCTTAATCAATCTATATTAAAAAAATAAAAAATATATATTTACTCTTTATTCGTTAAATGATTGAAAATGTTGCTTTTATTTTAATTTCTCGTTCAAAACTTTTATAATTAATCTTTATTCTGATTAAATAATTGCATAAACTAATGATATTATAATAAGGGTGAATAGTTAGTTTCAATTTAGGTTTAAATTCTTGTTAGTCCTTATATTAGTTTTAAAATCTTAATTCAATATTCAGATTTTGAATAATCTAATTGATTTTTTAAAAAATATATAATAAATAGACCATTTTAGTTAGTTTTACTAAAACGGGATGAATTTTGATGAACATTAATAATTAATTAATTACTTATCATTTTGATTACTAAAACGGCTATCACTAAGCTTTATGGTGCAAAAACAGTTTTTTTGTGAATTCAGAGAAGGAAGAGGAGAAGGGAGATTGGTGACAAAATGGTGAAGATAATCATAAGACGTAAGAGAGCGAAAATGTTAACGAGGTCACCTCCGACCACCGTACCTTGTCGTCGACTCCTCCCTTTTTGAATTCCAATGACGTGCCCATTGTCAACCTCCTCGACGCTAATGACACCCATTACAACATGTCATTATCTCATTAGAAACCTTTATTGGATCTTGTAGTAATTGAAAGAAATTAGGTGATAGATAGAACACTTAATGATTAATCAATCTATTTCTTACTTCAATACTTTAATTTTTAAAAAAACGTCAACAAACACATACAAAATATTTTCACCATTTCGTGACTCTTTGCTTAACTGAGACCAATGAGTATAATGAAACCTAATTTAGAAATTGATTTGATTGTATATTTCTTGCTTTTCGGACTAAATTGATGAGAAAATGTTTGGAGAACCATGAGTTGTAAAAACATATAAGAGACCATGACACTACCTTTAGATCAAAATCTTAAGACATTGAATTTGTGGATCTTTTCATTTTATATGTTTTGCTCTTATTGCTCAATTTCATTCCATACGAGACATTTACCTTGCATTTGGCTCTGGCAAAGTATATTGTCAATTACTTTCAAGAATATTGAAACATGATTACATTGATTGTGAGTTAACCTTCTTGTTGAAAAACCAAGAGAATTCAGAAAAAAAAATGGTAGAACACTGTTGATAAATGATATGTAACATGAACATGCTAAAGACTTATTTGAATTTGTAGGACTTTGTTGTAAATAAGAATGAGAACTTGTATTATTTTCTAGAATACTAATTGAATCATATTTTTTTCAATATGATTTTACATGAAAGATGGTTTTGTGTTGAAAGTGGGAGCGCTGATAATCCACCAATGAAACTAATCCATGGTTTCCTTCACATAGGATTAGGGATGAAAAAAAAATTTGTGGACACGAGTATTTGCTGATAAAATCTACGGCTGATATTTACTATTTACGGATAACGGGTGGCGGATATTTTAATACCCGCTTTTAAACGGGTTGGGTATGGGTAGTATACTACCCGACCCACAGGTACCCGTTACCTGTAAAAAATAATAAAAATTAATTTATATATATTTTAAATTAAATTAAATTAAAAATAAAATAAAATTATATTTTTAAATTAAATTTTAATTTGTGAGAACCTGAAAAACGTGACAGAAGAGTGAGTAGTGTTATTATGGGTTAGACTACCGAAAAACAAATGCATTTTGGTGATATGAGTAGCCAAATTAATTCCTTTAAGCTATCCTTCAACTATATAGTCCCATACCTATACAGTCTCTAGAACCCTCTCATTTAGGTGCATGTTCGATTCTTCCATGTGTCCCTCCCACTGGAAGCCTGTCAGGAGCCGCTCTTTGTTTGTGCCCCTTGGATCCGGGCACTGACGAGGACGGGGAGTGCCATCACTCTCTGTCCTCGTCAGTGCCTGAGTGTCACATGCCCACCAGCTTTCGCTTGGTTCGTCCTCGAACCACACCGTACTAGGAGAGGTTAGGCTCTGATACCACTTGTAACACCCCTAACGGAGTGCCACTAGAAAATAACAAAAAACCAAAATTTACGCTAGTTTTTTTTTTCTTTTAAAGATAACATCGCGGAAAGAAAACCTCAAAAGTCTAAGCGTCTTACAACATAAGGTTCAAACCTTACAAATATCAAATTCATTATTCAAAAACATAAAATAACTTTAAACACATGATAAATTCCCCATAGCTATTCCCATATCTCTCGTCGTGCTACTCCCGTACAAGTATGATCATCGTAGGTGGAACCACAACCACAAAAGGAAAGGGTGAGTAACTAAGAACCTAACATAGCATATAATTTCAATGTCAAAACATCATAACATAGACCATCCTAGTCATAACCTTACAATACATCGCATTATTCAACTCATAACCCAAATCATCACTACCCAGACTATCATAGTCATAACATCACAATACATCACGGTATTCGAAACAATGACTCAAATCATTATCACAAGCTTCTGTTGTTTCCTTGAATTTTGTCGTACCAAACCTGTTTCGTAAAACAGGGCGATTCGAGTCGTCTTCCATCACAACTTCATACCTATCTCCCCGACCCCTCAAGGAATTATAAGTAAAAACTTCGGTTAGGCGCACCCACCGAGCACTATACTCACACGAGCTGAAATAAAGACCAAACACACACCCCTCCCATGCACGCACACAACAACCACTAGACCAAACTCCATCCACTGATATAATAGCGCAAACAATATATTTAAATACTTTTTCAACCTTTTTCGAAAATTAATATAAAACCAATATTAATTTGATTTTCTTTCCTTCCTTAACTATTTCTTAACATGGTCTCACATCACAATTCATTATGTAATACCATAAATTAAAATACTTAAAGTAAGAAATCATTTTATTTATACGGGTCTTAGATTCTCCCCCACTCCAAAAAATTTTGTCCTTGAAAATTAAGGCTACTATGCGAACAAATGCGGATATTCTTTTCTCATAAACTCTTCAAGCTCCCAAGTCATCTCTTGAGTTTCCTCGTTCCACAACACCTTCACTATGCGAATTTCCTTTCCCCTCATATTTTTGTCTGCACCTCCAACACCCTGACTGGCCCAGCTTCGATTGTAAGATCTTCATGAACTTGTATATCATCAACCTCTAACACATGCGTAGGATCTGGAATGTATTTCCTCAATTGAGACACGTGAAACACGTTATGCAGGTTTGCCAACTGCGACGGTAACTCTATCTCATACACTACTGGTCCAATCCGCCTAAGAATCTCATAAGGACCGAGAAACTTAGGTGACAACTTCCTCGCCTTGATAGTCTTACCCACACCTGCCATCGATGTCACACATAAGAACACATGATCCCCTTATTGAACTCAAGCAGCCTTCTTCTCCGATCAGCGTACAACCTCTGTATACTATGTGTTGCTCTCATTCTTTCTTGAATCAACTTCACCTTTTCAATAGTTTGTTGCAACAACTCAGGACCTACTGATACTGCTTCCCCATCTTGAAACCAACAGAGAGGAGTTCGACATCTTCGCCTATACAAGGCTTCTAAAGGCGCCATCCCAATGCTAGAATGATAACTATTGTTATATGTGAACTCCACTAATAGTAAGATCTCACTCCAACCTCCAAGATGGTCCAAAACACAAGCCCTCAACAAGTCTTCTAATGACTGAATAGTTCTTTCAGTCTGTCCATCTGTTTGAGGGTGATATGCTGAACTCATCCTCAGCCATGAACCCAAAGCATCCTACAACTATTGCCAGAACCTCGAGGTAAACCTTGGATCCTGATCCGATACAATGTTATCTGGTACACCATGCAATCTTACAATTTCTCTTATGTATAACTCTGCTAACTTCTCCATTGACATCTTCTGATTAATGGATAGAAAGTGGGCATTCTTCGTCAACCGATCAACTATCACCCATATGGAGTCGTGACCCCTCCCTCGATGACCTCGGTAAGTGAGTTACAAAGTCCATCGAGATGTTGTCCCACTTCCACTGGGGAATATCCAGCTGCTGTAACATTCCACTCAGTCTTTGACGTTCAATCTTCACCTTCTGACATACCAAACTGGAAGCTACGAACTCTACAACATCCTTCTTCATTCCGCTCCACCAAAAAAGATTCTTTTAGGTCTTTATACATCTTAGTCATTCCCGGATGTATACTAAGATTACTCTTCATTGTTAAGAGAAGAAGAATTATGAGGGCCAGGGGGAGTGAGCTGATCATTATCATGCATAATGTTGTTATGATGTAAAGGTAAAGGTAAACCAAAATGTGATGAAGTATTGGATGCCATGTCAGGAAATTCATTTTCACAGAAAAAAAAGTTTCTAGATATTTGAATGTCATTAGTTGCAAGACTATATGTTATGTATCCTTTAGTGGTGGGATGAAGACCAAGGAAAACACCAGCAGTAACACACGAATCAAGTTTCTTTCTATGAGATTGAAGAGTGCTGGTGTAGCAGAGACAACCAAAAACTTTAAGTCTAGTGATATCAAAAGTTGTGTTATAAAGTTTGTCATGTGGAGAGTCGTTATTGAGAAGGGGAGTAGGCATGATATTTATGAGAAGAGTGGCATAATTAAGTGCATATGTCCAAAATTGGTTAGAAAGTTTTGAATGAAAAAGTAAAGCCCTGGTGACATTTAAAAGGTGTTGGTGTTTTCTTTCAACAATCCCATTTTGTTGAGGAGTTTCATTACAAGAGGTTTGATGGATAATCTCTTGAGAACTAAAATAATCATGCATAGCAAATTCAGGCCCATTATCAGATCTTATGATTTTAATAGTGGTTTGAAACTGAATTTTAACATAAGATATGAAATGCAGAATGTGATTTCTTGTTTCATATTTGGCATGCATTAAATGAACCCATGTGTATCTAGTATGATCATCAACAATTGTTAAAAAATATCGATGAGAGTGAATGGATGCATTGAAGCAGGGTCCCCAAATATCTATGTGTATAATATCAAAAGCATGTAAAGCAATAGAGTTATAAGCAGTAAAGGGTAATTTCTTTTGTTTGGCAATGTGACAGGCATTACAATTGTCTGATCTATAGTCAATGCAGGAATATTTTTGTTTAAGAACCTCCAATCTCTTATCAGATAAATGGCCCAAGCGGTTGTGCCAAATGTTGTTGTTGATAACAAGGAGTGATTTTTGTGAACTACAGAGTGCACACAAGGACCAACGTGAAGGACATACAGACCTACTTGAAGATTAGCTAAACCAATCTTGTGGTGTATTGTTAAGTCCTGGATAAAACATTGGGAATTAGTGAAGGTCATGTAAACATTATTATGCAAAACCATTTTGGATATAAAGATGAGATTATAGGAGAAATTTGGAATGTAAAGAACATCAGTTAGGCAAAGTATATCATAAAGTTTTATGTTTCCTTTATGAGTTGCTTTAGTGGTGATGCCATTGGGAAGACTAATAGTGACAAGCAAAATTTTATCATAGGAATGAAAGTGCTTGAGGAGGAAACAACATGGTCAGTAGCACCAGAGTCTAAAATCCATGTTGTGATACATGTTGCTGTAGCACTATCAAAAGTAAAAAATGGTTTTACCTAGGTCCTGAGAACTGGATATCATGGAATCAATTTGGGGGTTGGAGGCATTGTCCGCAATAGGGTTGATGAGAGCTATGAGAGCCTGATATTGTTGCTTTGGGAGGCGCACTTCAGGGTCAGAATTGTCTCCTTGACTGTTAGTGATAGGTTCTTGGCTTCTTGAGAGGAGACTTTTACCATTGTAGAATTTGTGTCCGAGTGGGTAACCATGTTTCCTATAGCAAACATCAACTATATGTCCAGTGTTGCCACAATGAGAGCAAGATTTCTTGATTGGAAGGAGTTTTGCAGGAAACCCATGTTTCTTGAAACACACAGAGTCAGTGTGGCCATTCTTGCCACAAAAAGAACAAACAACAGTGCCTATAGTAGCATTGATAGTTTTGGGTTCAATGATATTTAGGAAATTATTGTTCATTAACTGTCTCTCCTATTGCATGACATAGGAAAAAAATCTCCGAAATGGGGGGTATAGGATCTAGTAAGAGAACATGAGATTGGATATTACCATACTGCTCATTCAGGCCACGAAGGAATTGCAATGCTCGGTCTTCATGTTTCCTTTGCGAAATTGTTGAAAGCATTTTGCAAGAACACTGGACGTCACAGGTGCATGTTGGATCAGGGCGAAAATTCTCTAGCTCATCCCATATGATGCGCAATTTAGTGTAAAACTCACTGATGGTGGATGTTCCTTGCTTCAGGAAGGAAGCATCTCTTTGCAGCTCGGAGATGCGCAACAAATCTCCCTTGAAGAATCTTGATTTGAGATCTTTCCAAATTGCTTGAGCATCTTCCATCCAAAGAATGCTATGCCTAATTTTTGGTGACACCGAGTGGACCAACCAAGAAACCACCATGTTGTTGCATCTTTTCCAAGCGTTGTGAGAGGAATCTCCACGAGGTGGCTCTTCAACAGTTCCATCGATGAATTGAGATTTGTTCTTGGCGCTCAACGCAGTCGCCATGGACTTGCTCCATGCGTGATAATTGGTTGAATCAAGAAACGGTGAGACCAAGGAGGTGACTGGACTCTCGCTGGGGTGAAGATACAAAAAGCTTGAAGGCCGATTATGTTTGTCAGCCATGGCAGAAGAGTAAAAAAGAGAAGAAGAAAAACCCTCAAGAAAACGAAAGAAGAAGAAGTAGAAAACAGAGTTTAATGCGCGCAGCAGAGCTCTTCAACCCCACAAAACCGACTTGTAGTGTGAGTTTTGCACCCACTTATAAACTATGAATTAGCCTTATCTCTAGTCGATGTGGGACTTCCAACACACTCCCTTCACGCCGAGGCATAAACATCTCGTGCGTGATAGTAGAAATTGGATGGTCCGATAACGACCCGATAGCGGGTAGAATAGAATAATAGAATGCCCACTTAGAACTCGTTAGGATAGGATCTAACTATGGCTCTGATACCATCATAGAGGTACCCCGATAATGAGAGGCAAAATATTGTCTTCATATTCATACTCACATAGAAAAGTATGGAAAGCCATGAAGAAGAAAAAACGTGTATATTTCTAATAAATGTAGGAATAATTACAAAAAGATATAAGCCAATGCTTATATATATACAACAGAAAGGAAAATAACAGGAAGCGGTTGAGCAGTGAAGCGATGGTAGTTAAGATTGAGATCTGACAATTAAGCGGTAGAAAATTGAATCGATTGGTGAAAGGTAGACTCAAGTGATGGAATGAAGAACTGAGCGGTAAGGTTGAACCAAGTGAAACCGAACTATAGGTGGAATCGAAGGGTAAGTGGAATCGAGCGGTATAGGAATTTAAGATTTTGAATTCTGACAAAATGAACAACTTTATTTCATTATTTTATTTTTTGGAAAAATAAGGCGTGATACCAAGAGCCCATCAAAATTGCAAAAGATTATTTTAAAGTTTCGTTTAGACTAATTATCTTAGTCGGTAAAGCATGGTATATAATTCGATTTGTCTATTACATATAGAATTTAAAATATTTTTATTATTAGTTAAATCATTAATATTTGAAATCCACGCAATTTTCATCTAAGCTTTTTTATAACAGTAATTTGCATTTAAGTTATATCTACTCCGCCAATTTTGTCAATAAAATTAACTATTATACGTTACTATAACGGCATTTATTTAAAGGACAGACCAAAAAAGTCAAATTACAGCATCTCCAATATTATTAATTTGAGATATTTACAATAAATAATTTTGTTTTACATTAAAATGTTTTAAAGGATTTATACATTTTCATATTAAGTTATTCTATTAATAAAAAACATAAACAGTTCATACACTACCTTTTTCATTTATACTTAAGTTTGTTTTAAAATTAAAATATTAATTTCATGTTTTTAGCATGTATTTTGTCAAGATACAAAGCTTAGTTTCAAAATATCCTCTATATTATATACCTAAAAAAAAATAATATATTTTAAAATAAACTAAAAGAATGCCATTAAAGATGGTATAAGTAGATACCCTTTTCCTTCCCTTTCCCAAGGGGAAAATGTGCAGTCACCACTTTGAGGTCCACTGCTTGAATTTAGCAAATAAAAGGTCATTGTCTTATAACTCGACTCAAAATAATCAGCGTGTGTTTGAAGTTCATAAAAGAACTCATGGAGGTGCAGCAATGGTGGAGGATCAGATTCTCCTTCAGGAGTGCAACCATGATGGTGTGTTTCCTCAACGTAATAACTGCAATCTTCTTGCTTCGTACTTTTTTCACCTCTGCCTACACCCGCAACAAATTCTCCTATGCAAATTCGTACTCAGGCTAGTCGTTTCTGTCTAATTTTTCTCTTTTTGCGTGGAAAATTTTACTCTTTTAGTTGAATTGGCTATGGGTATTTGTTGATTTCGTTAATCATGTCCTAAAGTTGAGTTATTTTGGGAAAAGATTGTAGCTTTTTCCGTGATTGATTGGATTAAGGGGAAAGGGGGTGGTGTGAGTTTTTTTGTTCGTATGATTTTTTTATTTTTTTATTTTTTATAGACTGTGATTTGGGGCATTCTTAAAAATTTATGATTTTTGTATCTGGTGGTTCTTATGCCTTAGAATTGTGAGTTTGAGCTGTCATGGCCGTGTAATGTACTGTTGTTTAAAATCAGATGATGGATTTCTTGCCAAGTGCTTGTCATGCTTTATTTGCTTATTGTCCAGAAAAATATATGAGTGTTGTTCATAGTTTTCTCATATTATCTTTGTTGGTGGTCCTTCAGTGATGGATGTTTGAACTTGTGATTAGTGTCTGAATTCTGTGAGATGGGTTTGGATTTGAACCGTTGCATGTTACGAGAGAGAAAGATACAAAACCAAGTTTAGTTGATTCCATAAATAATAATTTGTGTTGCTGTAATTGGTAGTGATTTTCTTCTGTCTCATAATAAGATAAAAAGTGAGACAAAAGCATGACATGATCGGGTTTCAGATTGGTGATTTATGATGACAAAAGCCCGTTACTGAAGGATCATAAGGATAAAAGAAAACAAAAGCATCCTTCAAGAGAAAAATGAAATCATTTCAGTTTTGAACTTTTGAGCAAAACTGTTATCCTACAATGATACTGATTCTACTTTTGAAATACCTATAATAGACTGGTAGGGATATACTGGGAAGTTTTTATTAAACTTGCTTGAATCATATGTTCCTAATTTTAGTTTCAATTTTTTAATTGCAGCTCAACTCAGGTACATTAAGGAATCTGAAGAGATTCGACTTGCCTTGCTACCTGTAGAGCTGATAAAAAGAGTGAGTTTGGAATTAGTTTTGTTCACTATATTTGTTATTTATATGGTTGATGCACATTAATCATGTTGAAGATGCCAATAGTATAACTTATAAATGGAATACTGATAGGATTCCAAGTGTGAGTGTAAGTCCCACATAGATAGACATACAATATAACAGTCCATGCATTTTTGTTTTCTGGCAAGCTGTGATATTTGTACATTGGGAAACGTATGCCTGAAGTCCATCCAGCAAATATGGCTAATGATGAGTGTAAATATAGTTAAATTTGTTTCACATGTAGTTAATTATTATTAATCATTTCAATAACTTCGTAATATTATTAACCGCTTGTGGCTTGTGGGGCAAGGCTAACTACTATTAGACTTTTCAGTGTTAATCACAGTTGACGCAATTACATCCCTTTATTCTTAACACTTGTGAAGCAAAGTAAATATGACTACGTATATAGTTAACCACTTGTGATAGACAATAACCTTTTGACATTGTTAATTACTTGTAAATCAAAATTAACCATCATTAAATATTTCAATAATATTGTGGCACTTCTAATCAGATATCATGACTCTCCTAACCATTTATAAAACAAAATTAACCATACTTTTAGTATAATTAAACATGTTTTCAGGTGGAATTTGGGTGGATAAGATGGAAGTGGATGTTTTCCTTTGTGACAAATTGATAGTTTATTTCAGAAGTTCTGGAACCAATCTCGACTTTGTTGTGGTTTTCAATTCACTCTCTAGTTGGAAAACTGGGAGGAGCTCATCTCTCAAATTATTCACAAACAAATTTTTTTATTCACTAGCCACTTGAAAGCTTTATCTCTCTGTCTTTGCATGTCCAATATTAACACAAATTAAGATATACTTTCTTAAACTCAGTTTCTTGGACAATGCTCAAGTTTTTATTCTTTCAGCCAAATCACTCTATTTTATCATTTATTTTCCCTTTTAGTTTTTGTGATCATACAGCGATGAGACTTCATTCCAGGTCATTAACTTTATTGCTCTCTGTTGTGTAAATCTGTGTTTTTCCTGAGCATAGCTTCACCAGAGTAATATAAATTGTAAACTTTTAGTTCTTCAATGGGTCATGTTAGTACATGCAGCCATCAGTGATATGCATAATCATGTTCATTATAATCAGATACTCGTTTAGTCATTAACTTAAAATTGCCCTAACTCTAATTTTTAAAAGTTAGAGATCACAGTATTCTTTAGAGATCAAGGTCGTCTTCTTCATGTTTGGCCTTGAATTACCTTGAAAAGTTGGCAGTCCCAATATTTCAATAGCCTGACAAAATATCAGTATGCTGCTTACTTTTCCACTGCAATCATATCTCTACAGTGTGTGAGCCCTAGGCATACATATCTGGAAGAATTTATGTACCACGATAGTGAGGAAAAGTTTAAACTTTTGGTAGCCAAGGTTTTTTTTCTCAATTGTTACAGTAATCTGCTCTTGTAACTTCTGGTATATATATTTTTTAAAAATACGTTTTTCTATAAATCTGAGTGTCTTCCTTTTAGGTGAAGGAGATTGAGCACGAAGTATACACTGAACCAGAAACAGCGCAGAAGAAAGACACAAAGCAGACTGCTGCTGTTGATCTGTCTAAAAGGTTAAAGGATTTCCATTCCTTGAATGATGCTGCCAGCTTGAAAGGTGTTTCTCTTTTCTCCTGACAAACCTATAAACCCATCTCAATCATAACTTGCTTTTGTGTACAAATACACTAGAAACTCAGTAAACGTGCATGTTCATTATTTCTCTATTGTCATTTGTCCATAAAATAATTTATCGGTTAAGGTTTTCAGGGAGTGTTAATAATGTTTTCAATTCTGTTGTATTTTGAATTTTGGATTATCATAGTGATTGAACAACATTTGTTAGTTATGTGAGGATCCTTCATTAACTCTTCTTTTGACATGGACATGATTTGAATTTAAAGATGTTAAACAGTAAGAAATAGAGAGTTATTGAGCTGAAACAATGTGTTTCTGAGACATGAGTGTTTTATTCATATTGAGAAAATGAAATCAGTAAGATAAATAGAGGAGATATGGTATCATCTAATACGAGAGTAAATAAAATACATTCCTAATAATTCATGTGTCAGAATATGTGAATTTATTGCACAATTAATATAGCAATTATGTGTAATCCTACAATTATGTGTAATCCCTAAAATTAAGGGATTAGGATTAGTAATTATTGGGCATATTTCCTTTTATTAAGATCAGGTATTATTGGGTAGATATCTCTTGATTTAGAGACTTTATTTCAGGAGATTTTTTACCTTAATTAGACAATAGTTTGTTTCTTTTTAAACACCTATGTATTGTTTCAAAAGCATAAATGAGAGAATAATTAATGCCAGCATCCTACTACTATTTTACAACATGGTATCAAAGCTCTAGGTTTTTCCTAGAGCCCTGGTCTTTGTTTTTTGTCTCACGGCCTTCATTGCCATTCCTCAACTATTGCTGGCCTTCATTGCCGTTCTCGTCCAAAAAAAGGGGCAGCCTTAATTGCTGTTGTTATTCTTTCCGCTGTGTTAACCTAACATCCGATTACAATGTCTAGTGCTACATCAAGTAGAGAAGTCTCTAGTCCTTCACACAAAAATGGAGAACTCCAAGGTCTTCGAGCGTCATACAGGTTGGATGGAAAAAATTTTCTCAAATGGTCCCAGTTTGTTAGAACCTATCTCAAGGGAAAAGGATGCCTGGTTCATCTCCTTGAAAATGGTCCAAGCATGGAGGATCCAACATTTGCAGCATGGGATGAAAAAGATTCCATGATTATGTCTTGGTTGTGGGACTCCATGGAAGCTACCATCAACGACACTTGTATGTTTCTTAATATAGCTAAAGATATTTGGGACTCCATAAACCGCACATATTCTAAACCCAATGGTGCTGCCCAAGTAAATGAAATCAAAATAAAAACTGCAGCCACAAAACAGGGAAGCAGAGTAATCACAAAATATGCGGCACTGTTGCAGAATCTATGGCAGGAACTTGATCACTACAGAGTTTTTGAAATAAAGTGTGCTGAGGATGCAATCCTCTTGAAGAATTTCATAGAGAAGGATCGTGTGTATGATTTTCTTGCAGGACTAAATCCTGAATTTGATCAGGTTAGAGTGCAAATTCTAGGGAGAAAGGATACTCCTTCACTAGAAGAAACCATCTCTATTTTTCGTGCAGAAGAAAGTCGGAGGAGTGTAATGCTTGAGTCTCAACCAATAGATGGGTCTGCTCTACTTACCAAACCTGAACTGGTGCAGAAAGGAAATGATCAAATTCCTAATTCTCTATGGAAAGGAAACAGAGATAATTTATGGTGCACCTATTGTCAGAAACCGAGACACTCAAGGGAGAAATGTTGGAAATTGCATGGAAAACCTCCAGGAAAGGAGTGGGTGAATCGTGGAGGACAACAAAAGTCCCAAGTGCACGTAACACAAACATAGATTAAAGAATCTCCAGCAGTAGATAGTTTCAATATGGAAGAAATAAAGAAATTGAAGAAGCTATTGGGGAATATGGAGGAACCCTCTGGATCATGTTCTCTTGTTTTCTCGGGTAAAACTTCTTGTATGAATACCTCATAATGTGAACTCTTGGATTGTGGATTCGGGAGCTACAGATCATATGACACATTTATTCCACTTGTTTCATTCTTATACACCCTCACCAAGTAATAGAAAAATTATTGTTGCAAATGGGTCAGTAGCTATTGTTGCAGGATATGGTAATATCCAAGTAAACCCCAACCTTATGCTTAAAAACGTTCTCCATGTTCCCAAACTCTCAGCCAGTCTTCTCTCCATAAAGAAACTAACCTTTGATCTCAATTGTTCTGCAATGTTTTCCCCATCTCTGTGTGTTTTTCAGGAACAGGACTTGGGGAGGAGGATTGGACTTGCTAAAGAAAAAGATGGTCTTTACTACTTGGAAGTATCTCAAGAATCCCAAACCAACCAAGCAAAATCCCTTCATAGTATAACAAATAAGGATGAACTATGGTTGTATCACTATCGTCTAGGACATCCATCATTTAAGGTGCTACAGTTTATGTTTCCTCATTTGTATGAAAACTTAGATATCTCAAAACTTCATTGTGAAACTTGTGAGTTAGCGAAGCATACTCGTGCTTTTTTTCCCAACAGCAATAATAGAAGCTCTCAACCTTTTCAATTGATTCATAGTGATATATGGGGACCGTTTATAGTACCAAATATTTCTGGGGCCCGCTGGTTTGTAACATTTATTGATGATTGCACTAGGGTTACTTGGCTCTATTTGCTTAAACAAAAATCTGATGTCAGCACTATCATTCCCATATTTCACTCAATGATTAGAACTCAATTTGGAGTTAATATTAAAAGGTTTAGGACCGATAATGCTAGAGATTATTTCAACCAAACCATATCCTCGTATTTTCAATCTAATGGGATCATCCATGACTCTTCATGTGTTTATACCCCCACAACAAAATGGAGTGGCAGAAAGGAAAAATAGGCATTTACTCAATATAACTCGGGCTCTTCTTTTTGAAGGGAATGTTCCAAAAAATTATTGGGGAGAAACTATTCTTACTGCATCATATCTTATTAATAGACTTCCCTCTCATGGCCTAAGTAATAAGAGTCCAATAGAAGTCCTAAATAATTTCTTTCCTCACTTTAAGAAATCAAATGGACTGATTCCTAGAATATTTGGATGTACAACCTTTGCACATGTCCCTGTTCAAGCTAGAGATAAACTGGATCCCAGGGCTGTTAAATGTATTTTTTTAGGATATTCAGCCACACAAAAAGGGTATAAATGTTATGATCCTATCATTAAAAAATGGTATATCTCATTTGATGTTACTTTTCTTGAAACTAAACCTTTTTTTAACAAAACCAATCCTACATAACAATGTCTAGAAGACCCTTATGAAAATACTGAGTTCTTAACTCCGCCATATATCACAACCAACAGATCTCAGCCTCCAACTATACAACATAATTTTGAACGAGGATTAGAAGCTATGGATACAGATTTCCCCATTGAAGCAACTCGAATAGAAGCTGACAATCCTCTGAGATTTATCAAGGTTTACACCAGGAGAAAGCAAATTCCAGAGATGATGCAAGTCCATGAATCCAATCCAAGTTCTGCACCAGGAAATGAAGAAACCAGAAAATGAGATTGACCTTCCAATAGCCATCCGAAAAGGTACCAGAAATTGCACTAAAAAACCTCTCTATCCTCTCTCAAATTATGTTTGTTATGATAGATTATTAGCTAACCATAAAAGCTTTATTGTAAACTTCAATTCTGTGGTTATATCACTTGAGATTAAAAACTGATAAAAATATATTCTTGAGGGCTTAACAGATCCCTCTCATTATCTTTTATATATATTGAAAAAGCAAGAGTACATGGAACACCAAGAGTCTGCACTAGACCTCTAGGTACAAAACTAGGTACTACTCATTACTGGTCTAGCAGACTAGCCTTAATGATGATATGTAATAGTAATTATTCTAACACTCCCCCTCAAGCTGGAGCATACAGATTGTATGTACCAAGCTTGGAACAAATAAACTCAATCCGAGGTCCCCTTAATGACTTGGTCAACACATATGCAAGTTGGTCATTTGATCCAACAAACTCGGTACATATTTCTTTTGACAATAACTTTTGCCGAACAAAATGACAATCAATTTCTATATGTTTAATTCTCTCGTGAAACACTGGATTTGATGCAATGTGAAGAGCAGCTTGGTTATCACAATACATCTTCATACTCTGTATGTCACAGAAGCTAAGCTCTTGAAGGAACTGCTTCACCCATATAAGTTCACATGTTAGTGATGCCATTGCCCTATATTCAGCTTCAGCTGTTGATCGAGCCACTACATTCTGTTTCTTACTTTTCCATGAGATAATGTTTCCTCCAAGGAAAACACAATATCCAGTAGTAGATCGTCTATCAATAGGAGAACTTGCCCAATCGACATCACAATATCCTGATACCTGAAGGCTTCCTTTTTCTTCATATAACAGCCCTTGCCTGGGAGCCTTTTTCACATACCTTAAAATGCGAATGATAGCATTCCAATGGCCAACACATGGAGCTTGCATGAACTGACTAACCACTCCAACTGCAAAAGATAGATCCGACCTTGTAATAGTGAGATAGATTAGTTTTCCAACTAGCCTCCTATATCTCTCCGGGTCGGAGAATAACTCACCTTCTTCTGCTGTTAATTTTTGATTTGGGTGCATAGGACTGTCAACTGGTCTACAATCAATCATGCCTGTTTCTTGCAAAATATCCAAAGCATACTTCCTTTGGCAGATTACAGCTCCATCTTTTGACTAAGCTACTTCAATGCCCAAGAAGTATTTGAGGCTTCCAAGATCTTTGGTTTGGAAATGTCTACACAAGTACTCCTTCAATTGAGATATTTCAGCACTATCATTTCTTGTAATGACTATATGATCAACATATACTATTAAATCAACACATTTCCCGAGAGACAAATGATAATAAAAGACTGAGTGATCTGCTTCACTGCGTTTTAGCCCAAATTTTTGAACAATGGAGCTGAATTTTCCAAATCAAGCACGTGGTGATTGCTTGAGCCCATATAGAGATCGGTGCAATTTGCAAACCATACCAGACTCCCCCTGAGCAACAAACCCAGGAGGTTGCTCCATATAAACTTTTTCCTCAAGATCACCATGGAGAAAGACATTTTTGATATCCAATTGATGAAGTGGCCAATGACGAATGGCTGCCATTGCGAAGAAAAGACGAATGGTAGTCATCTTGGCCACGGGAGAAAAGGTGTCATATCCCTAGGTCTCGCTTCAACTTATTGTCCATAAGTCGTCTAACTCGTGCCCTTAATTGTGTGATTTCATTTACCAAAGATTCTGTTTGGTTGCAGGACCGGAGTTCGAAACACATGATTGGCACAGGATGTGAGTCTCATGGCCTATATCATCTCTGCCCTTCTCCACATGTTGGCGTAATCATGGAGTCACCATTCCTTCTTCATGCTCAGTTAGGTCATCCTACTCTTGCCAAACTGCAACAACTTTTTCCGAGGTTGTCGAAATTATCAAGTTTGTCGTGTGAGTCTTGTCAGTTAGGAAAGCATACTCGTAGTTCCTTTCCTCGTAGTGTCTCACAACGAGTGTCGTCCCCCTTTTCATTGGTTCATTTTGATATTTGGGGACCTAGTCGTATTAAGTCCACTTTAGTTTTTCAGTATTTTGTTACCTTTATTGATGACTATTCCAGATGTACTTGGTTGTTTTTAATGAAGAATTGTTCTGAGTTGTTTCCTATTTTCCAATCATTTTTCAATGAAATAAAAACACAGTTTGAGGTTTCTATTCAAACTTTATGCAGTGATAATGGCCGTGAATACCTTTCTCAACCGTTTAAACATTTTATGGCTTCTCATGGCATTCTTCACCAGACCTCATGTGCTTATACCCCTCAACAAAATGGGGTGGTTGAGCACAAGACCTTATTGAAACAACTCACACTTCAAATTCATGGTCAAGTACCCTTGCGTTTTTGGGGTGACGTAGTTCTCACTGCATGTTATCTTATAAACCGCATGCCATCTTCAGTCCTAGATAACAAAATCCCTCATTCTACCTTATTTCCTCAAGACCCTCTACATCCATTACCTCTTAGAGTTTTAGGGTCTACATGTTTTGTTCATGATTTTAGTCTTGGTCTAGATAAGTTGTCTCCTGGATCTCACAAATGTGTCTTCTTAGGATTTCCACGTTCACAAAAGGGCTATAAGTGTTTTTCTCCTTTCCTCAATCGTCATTTTATCTCTGTTAATGTCACTTTTGATGATTCTTCTTTTTACTTTTCACATCTATCTTCTAGTTTTGTACCTCCGCCTGTTACTGTTGATATTCCTATTTTCTGTGATCCTCCTCGTGATGCTCCATCCATTTTGCCTCCTCCTTCTTTAGACTCTTATTCACCATAGGATCGTCCTTCACCTCCACCCCTTCAGGTTTATAGTCGTCGCAATTCGTCTCCCTCATGACTCACTTCCAGTGCCACCTCCGGTGTCTCCTCTGACTCCAGCAAATGAGTCTGACCTGCCTATTGCCCTCCGTAAAGGTATACGCTCTACCCATAACCCTTCCCTCCATTATACTATTCTTAGTTACCACAAATTATCTCCATCTTTTTACACATGTCTCTCATCCATTTCTTCTTTGTCAATTCCCAAGTCTGTAGGTGATGCCTTAACTCATCCTGGCTGGCGTCAAGCCATGCTGGATGAATTAAGTGCTTTACAGAAAAGTGAGACTTGGGAGCTTGTCCAATTACCATCTGGAAAGTCTGTTGTTGGTTGCAGGTGGGTGTTTGCTATCAAGGTTGGCCATGATGACACAATTGATCGTCTGAAAGCTCGACTGGTTGCCAAAGGCTACAGACAGATTTTTGGTTTGGATTATGGTGATACTTTTTCTCCAGTGGCAAAAATGACCTATGTTCGCCTATTCATTGCCATGGCCGCTCTTCGACAATGGCCTCTTTATCAACTTGATGTAAAAAATGTTGTCCTTAATGGTGATTTGCGTGAAGAAATTTATATGGAGCAACCGCCCGGCTTTGTTGCTTAGGGGAGTCATCTGGATTGGTATGTCGTCTTCTCAAATCCTTATATGGCCTAAAACAGTCTCCTCGGGCCTGATTTGGTAAATTCAGCTGTGTTGTTCAACAATTTGGTATGTCTCGCAGTGAAGTGGATCATTCAGTGTTTTATCTCCACTCAAGTGCTGGATGTATCTACTTAATAGTGTATGTCGATGACATTGTTCTCACAGGAAGCGACTATCTTGGCATCTCTGAGATGAAACAACACCTTTGTCATCATTTTCAAACCAAAGATCTTGGCAAACTCCGGTACTTTTTGGGTATTGAAGTAGCACAATCCAACACTGGTATTGTCATATCTCAGAGGAAGTATGCGTTAGACATCTTGGAGGAAACAAGGTTAATGAACTCTAAATCTGTTGAGACACCTATGGATCCTTAAGATGTGTGTTTATGTTAATTGGGCTTAGTCCATTATGTATTAAGGGCCTTAACCCATATCTTACATTATAAATAAATACCCTATATGTATGCAATACACACAAGGGAGATTTCTCCCAATCTTCTCTATTACTCAGAAGTGTAAATGGTGTTAAAATTAAGGGATTATAATATGGATTTTGTTTTAATGGTTCTGAAATCAAGGGGATTATGATGATCTCAAGAAAATAAAGAAGGATTGGCTGCATCATTAGGAGAATATTGTCTACCTATTTATAGGATCTGATTTGTAACTAAAATTTAGGGGTTATTCCTTTTTATATTTCCTAATCTTTAGCTTAACATCAACACATCTGCTGTATATAACATAGATTGGTTTTACAGTGAAGAAACACAGTATATCTAAACCTTTTGTTCAAAACGTCATTCCAACAAAATTTGTATTGGCATTGGAATTAATTTCTGTTATGATTTTATTTTCAGCTTTAGAGGAATGGAGAAAGAGGAAGATGGAGAGGGCCAGACAGAGAGAATTGGAGAAAAATGGAACAACTTCTCATGCTTGACTTTATATATTCTGTGACATAAAGTGAAGGTTGCACGCTGATTTAAATACATAATGGGACAACAGTAGACATTAGTGTACACTGTATAGCAGCTTTAAAATTTCCTTACATAGCTTATGTTATAAAGTGCATCTTTTACAAACCCAAATCTACTTTTGTTCTCTTTATATTTCAAAATTTAGAAATAAATAACTTACCCATGTCTTGATCTTGTTGGATTGTATCATGTTTACACTGTTACTATATTATGTATTTTGATTATTCATTTCTCTGTTTTACACTTTCATGTGTTTGATGAAAATTGTTTGGTACCCTTTATAGCATTTGTATAGTTTAAATAGCTTAAATTCCACTGTAATGCAGATAAATAAAATAGCTTGCTTTTGTTAGTCACAAAATTTACATATACTAAAACTTTTGTTTATCATTTTATGCATTAATTTATGAACAGAAAACATTCGACCTATGATTTAGAACTAATTATTGGTTTCCTTTATAAAGATTTTGAAATTTAACTCTATTTTCTGAAATGACAGAAGCCAAAATCAAGCCAATATGGTAACGAGCAAATCCTTTTACTTTCTTGCTCCAAAGATCTTATTATTTTCAGTGGCAAGATAAGTGAGTAACACATGAGGATGTTGAACAAAACTGTGAAAGTGGAAGTTATGGTCATGATTTTCAATTTTTTTATATGCAATTAGAAGTCGTGCTCTAAGGAGTAGATGACTTTTAACGTGATGGTGTAAATAAAAAATCATGGGGAAGTAGGATGAGGTTTTTTTTATATAAATTACTTAATTGTTATAGTATATTTCCCCTTATATTCTAAAAAATTGTAACTAATCTGTGTATGTTTTATTCATGTTAAGAAAATATATTTAATAAATAAGAGTTGAAGAAATTGTAAGTTTAGTTTTATATTTATGATTGGACCCTAATGTATCACTATGGAAGGAATGATGAAGGGAAAAAGAAGAGCTAAAACCAATTAGGTTTACATAGTTGAGTTTTGTTGCAAATATAAGATTTGTTTGAACTAGTTTCTCTAAGAAAATAAACAAAAAATAAAAATGAAATTCCACTCTAGAAAAGTTAAAATTAACTTATATATGCGATGTGTTTTAGAAATTTTCTGACAAACTTTTCCAAGTTTTTATTTTTAACAATATAAACTAATTTTGAAGTAATGATTAAGTTAATTTGATTTTCATTGATATCTTTCCCTTGAAATTGAGATGGAGAAACGCATCAAAATGGTCATAAAAAATGTGGTTGAAATAGGAGACCTACTAATCAAATTCTTCAACTATTTACACTTTATACCAATATAAATAACTGCAAAAGAAAAATGCTGCTAAAACACAAACAAAAACAATGCTGAGGTTGCAAAGAGAAAAGTATAAAATGGTAGGTTATGTTTAGTACGATGGCAATATGCCTAACCAAGCGTGTGCCAAGATTGTTCCAACTATAGAGTCAATAGGTTACGTAAAAAAAAATATAGTTTGATGGATAAATTTTTACATTTATTTGATATAATTTTTTTTTTATTTTTTTCACTTTTTTAAAATATAAAAATTTATTTTTTTTATAAATATTTTAATTTTTTAATATGTGTCAAATAAATATAAATGTGTATTATTTTACCATTATTATTATTATTTTTAAATCGAAAAAAAAGTTTTGTATTTTGATGAGTCAAAGTAAAGCAAGAGTGTTTGGTTGAATCGGAGTCTTAGTTTCCAAGTGATATCATTATTGTCCAAATAAAGCTGGTTGGCAATAGCAAAGGATAACATCAAAAATACAAATTAGTTTGGTTTGCAGCACGATATTTTATGTTCTAAAGTTATTGACGTTGATTATGTTAGTGCATGTCTCAAAATTCCACCATCAAATTCATGATCTAATTGTTTAACTGCACCCCACATTTTTTTAATCATTCTTAAACATGTTTGGAGTTTCTTAAATTTGAGTTAGGTTTGTTATTTGTTTTTGTTTTTTTAATTCATATTGATTTTCTTTTTCATTTTTTGTATTTTGTAACAGAAGCCATAACAGTAAAAATGGAAGAAAGATAATCTGCATAAAAGTCAATTTATTTTCTCTCAAAATGATTACATCATATATATATATATATATATATATATATATATATATATATTCTGTGTAAAAGGAACAAAAAGAACCGGTGTGTCCTAAAATCTTGGAGGATAAAAGCATATTTTTTATTACCTATTGACAACTCATTGTTGTTCTAGAATGTCCACTAAAACAGAAAAGATTCCTCTGCTATGCTACCATTATGTTATTGATTACGTGATATTCAAACCAGAATTATAAGGTTTTTTTTCTATTAGCCTCCCACAAGCTAGAGGTGCAAAAATGTTTTGTAACTGCAGCTTGGATAAGTTTTGCTTGAAGGAATGTGAAGGTAAGACTTTTGTGAAAATATCCGCGAGCTGGTTGGCAGAAGGAACATGGAGTAGTTTCATCAAGCCTTCGTGGGATTTTTTACGCACAATGTGACACAGTCTATATCCAGATGTTTCGTTCTTTCATGGAATACGGGATTGGCAGCAATGTAAAGGGCACTGTTATTGTCACAGTAAAGTAGAGAAATCTGAGAGGGGAAAATATGTAGATCTTTGAGCAAATAAATGATCCATTGTAACTCGCAAGTAGCGGAAGCGAGGGCTCTATATTTAGCCTCGGAGGATGATCGCGACACGGTGGTTTGTTTTTTGGTTTTCCATGAGATAAGAGAGCTTCTAATAAAAAAAAAACAATAACCCGTGATGGAACGTCTTGAATCCACACATGTGGCCCAATCAACATCACTAAAACCTGAGACGTGAGTAGGGCAGATTCTAGGGAAGAATAGACCTGTACCCGGGCAACCTTTAAGGTAACGAAGAACATGCATGGCTACAACATGATGAGCTTTGGTGGGCTTGGACATGAATTGACTCAGTTGTTGTATTGCAAAAACAATATCAAGGTGAGTATTTGTCAAGTAAACCAATCGGCCGACAAGGCGCCTATATGGCAAGGGATCATCAAGATAGCCAGAAGCATCATTGTGAAGCCTAAGAGTATTGTCCATTGGAGTGGAAGAGGGTTTGCAGCCAAGCATTCCTGAATCCATAAGCATGTCTAAGCAGTACTTGCATTGACAAAGTGAAATTCCCTTTGAAGAGTGAGCCACTTCAATTCCTAAGAAGTACTTGAGCTTTCCCAAATCCTTGATATGAAAATTGTTATGAAGGATCTGTTTAATGTGGTTGATTTCTTGAACAGAGTTACCAGTTAGCACAATATCATCCACATATATTATCAAGGCAGTAAAAACTGAACCATGCTTTTTGGTGAAGAGACTATGGTCAGCATGAGCTTGTTTATAACCACATGTTAACAACAAATTAGATAACTTTTCATACCATTTCCTGCTTGATTGCTTCAGCCCGTAGAGGGATTTGCGCAATTTGCAGCTTTGACCAGAACGGCATCCTGATAATCCCGGTGGCATCTCGATGTAGACATCCTCCACAAGGTCTCCATGTAGGAAAGCATTACTGACATCTAATTGTTGGATGTGCCAGTGGTTGATAGAAGCTAAGGCAAGGATTATACGAACAATGGTCATTTTGACGACTGGGAGAATGTTTCGAAATAATCGATGCCTTCAATTTGTGAATACCCCTTTGCTACCAATCGCGCTTTGTTGTGCTCTATGCTTCCATCGAGTAACCTCTTGATTTTGTATACCCACTTGGAACCTATGGCTCGAACAGAGGGAGGAGTCTCAACCACATCCCAAGTATGATTCAACTCGAGGGCTTTGATCTCACATTGCATGGCGTCACGCTAACACTGTAGCTTCACTGCTTCATAAAAATTGGCGGGTTCACGCTCAGAAGATATGGCCATGAGAAAACGATGATGTGAAGGGGAGACATTGGTGTATGAGATAAAACTTTGAATCGGATGTGAACATCTTGTGGATGATTGTGCAGACTTAAGGGAAGGAAGCTTGTATTGATATTCGGAAAGGTATGAAGGAGGATGGGTGTCACATTCTGAACGACGCGGTGGTGGGACAACAATTGGGTTTGGTGTGTGGCGGGTTTGGATTTCTGATGAAATGGAATCAGGGTTGGAGGTTGTGGTTTCAGGGAAAAGGGAGAAACTTTGTTATGGTAAAGATGAAGACGTGTTTGGGTTGGGGCGTTGAGTTTTTGGGGGTTTTCCTTGTGGTGTGGATTGAGAATCTAGGTTTGGTTTTATGGTTAAGGTATGTTGGGCTATAAGTGTAGGGAGTGAGGGAAAAGTGTGGAAAGGAAAAACTGTTTCATGGAAAATAACATTTCTAGAAATGAAAATTTCTCTTGTATTAATGTCTAGAATAGAATATCCTTTTGTGCCATTTTGTAAACCCAAAGAAACACCTTTTTTAGATCGTGGTTCAAATTTCGTCGATAATTATCGAAGGACAAATCCATCGGTAATTGCTAAAAAAATTCGTCGATAATTATCGAAGGAAAAAGCCGTCGGTAAGTCTGTCGGTAAATATATCGATCTAGTTCATCTTCTTCCTCTTTCCCCTTCGTTTGTTTCCTCAAATTTTAATTTTTTTTATCAAACTTTCTTCATTCCTAAACCAAAACAACAATCCAATTCATTCCAAAACCAAAATCAAAGACTAAACTTAGGTTGTCCAATTGTTTTATAAACCCTAAAATTAGGAAAAATCCTCAATTAGTTTTTGAGCATCCATGGCAGCAGTGGCATTCTCCTGGTGGCGCTCTCCCATGGCAGTAGTGACTCTCTCCAACGACAGCAGTTGCGCTCTCCAAAGCCAACAGTGGTGCTCTCCAACGATAGCGGTGGCGTTCCGCGTGGTTCTCCCACGATAGTGGTGGAGTTCTCCTATGGCAGTGGTGACGCTCCAACGGCAGCGGTGGCGCTCTCCAACGGCAGCGGTGCAGTATGGGAAGATGGTTGCACGAGAGTGAAAAATGGTTGTAGAGAAGGTGAGAAATGCTCTTGAAAGAAGAAATGACGATTTGTGAGAGATGAAAATGTAGTTTTCTTCGCGCAGTGAGAGAAGAAAAATGGGCGGAAATTTTGTCGCTCTTTTTACCGACGAATTTACCGACGAATTTTTTTGTCAGTAATTATCGAAGGCTTTACCAACGAATTTGGTGCATCGGTAATTACCAAAGGCTTTACCTACAGATTTACCGAAGAATTTTGTTCGTCGGTAATTTCTGAAGGCTTTACCGACGGATTTTGATCTTCGGTAATTACCGAAGATCAAAATCAGTCGGTAATCACTCTTTTACATCCGTCGGCAATGCATCTTTTACCGACGAAAATGATTCTGTCAATAAAGTTTCGTCGGTAATTACATGTATTTTTGTAGTGTATGTTTATGATTAAACTTGAGTATGTATTTGCATGATTCCTTACTTGAGCAAACCATTCAGGGTTCGTTTGTTCTATATGGTCATCACGATATACTTACCATGACCATTAGAAGACCTAATCACCCATGTCATGTACGTGGCACAACTAGTTTGTGGAGACTTCGAGATTACTTCATTCTACCATAATGAATGAGTGTTAAATCCTTAAGTCAATATGCCATATGAAAGATGAGGATGCAATTTAAAAAAAAGTTTAAACAAAAAATGAATGAAATAAAGGCATCTACAGAGAAAAAGTTTGAAGAAAACCTCATGTCCTTGTTAGGGAATAAACAACCGACTAAAGGAGAAGCCAATGAAGTTCTTAATTAAGTTCGAGTCAGAACAAAAGACTAATGTTCTATGTAAATCATGCTAAAAAAACTAATTCGATGAGTTATATGTTGATGAAGATCCCCATGTATGGTTCTAATAGGACGACAATTAGAAGGAGGGTTAACCATTCATGACCTTTACAACTAAAGTTGACATGTATAGTGGTTGATGAAGTTAGAGATCCTAATAATCAAGTGTCTTTGCCAACTACAAAGGTTTAGTTTGTAGGAGAAGCCTCAGGCACATTTTTGGCTTGACTTAAAAGACTAATCTTGGCATACATGGCATAATAACATGTAGTACATTGTCTTCTTTCATAATTTTTTTTATAATTTATAAATAGATGAATTCAATATCTGCATATATTTATTTCAGTTCTCTCATCATCAAAATCAAGTGCGAGATCCTACTATTGATGAAGATGATAACATGGTACAAGAAGCTTGTGAAGATATTGTCTATGCTGAAGAGAAGAACAATAAAGTTACAATGGGACTTAAAGTATTTGGACTCAAAGTTGTTGTCCCCTTTTACATTTCCTTTTCATATGCATGGGAGGTTGTTAATGGAGAACAAATGTTAAAAGTTATTAGTCTTATATTTAATTAATTATTTCTATATTAGTCTTATATTTAATTAATTATTTCTATTTCATTATAAGTTTCATTAGCAATTAATATAATTAATTCCTAAAGATTGTCTAATATCTAGTTATGTTCTCTTTACAGGAAACCCAACAAGGACCTAAATAACCTACTACAAAAGTAATGTTACAACTTTCATCATCCAATTAATATATAATAATTTTGACTAATGTGTCTTCAATTTAATGAGGATTGTGGATGAGACAAACATTTAATGTCAAAGGAACATAGACAAGTTGTTAAAATTGTATATATACTAAGGTTAGACATAATTTAAATCTTTAAATTAATTATTTTTGTGTAGAAGTAGTTTGATATTAATTTTTCCTTCCTTTATTTTTGTGTAATAAGAAGATTACTATATCATACATTGAATGCAAATTATCATTTAGGCAGGAATTCATGAAAATTGAATAAGGATAAATACTTATAACTTGTACATGAATGGTGTGATTTGAAGAATTCTATTACACGATAAAATTAAATCATTGTTTTAGCTATTCGATATCTCTCACTCACCTGTACCACAGGAGGACATGATCCAAATAAGACAAAAATGAGCAAATTATCTCCTCTAACATATAGATTTGGTTTTAATTAGCTTTTTGTATATGTTATATTATATTTTTTATTCAATAGATATTTATTTTGACTTTGAAAATGTTGATTGAAAATGTTATATTTGGAATGTATATTTTGTTTTAAATAATTTCTTTTTTTAAGTTATAATTTTGTGTGCAAATCAAATTTTTTTAAAAAATAACGTAAGAATTTTAGTGTGTTACTACACACGTAAGTTTTACATAGATAAAATAAAATTTCAAAAATTTTGTTTAATATTCTACCAACAGAAATAAATTTACGTTAAAATTATAAATTAACGTAAATTTATATATTTCAAATATAAAAAATATAAAATGATATACATAAAAAGTTTTTGTTTGTGTTGGAGTGCTCAAATTGATAAATGAAATGTCTTTACTTAAAATAGTGGTAAAATAGATAAAAAGCAGTCGGTATATTTTAATCTTAAGTTGGATACCATTAGTGGCTTAATTAGTGGAAGAAGATACCAAATAATGCTATTTATGGTTTATATGTAATGCTGTGAGGTTCACGAAGATCATAATATCTTGCCAAAATTGTAGAATTCGTGTTTATCATTTAAAGACGAATAATTTAATTAATTTAAATGATAGCCAATAATATACTATAGACTTATATTTATATATTTATACACATGTTGTGCACACTTAGAAACTCACCATATTGATTCTCTTTCACTTTGATAATTAATCTAACATATCTGATTCTAAGTATCCAACTCTTCGTACAAGCTCGTATCATATCTTTACCACCACCAAGTCGTATCTTTACTTTCCCTTTCCTTTTGTTTTTCTCCACGAGATACTCTTTATTATGCAGATTTCGTTTAAATTGGGCTTCAATGAAAAGTTTTAATGAATTTAAATTTTATACAAAAAATATTTTTTTTAAAAAAACAATGTTTTGGATAAATCAATTTCAATTTTTTAAAACTTTATTTGTTTAAATAAAATTAGCATAAAATCATATTTAATAATCTAACAGTACATTTACTACTTTTACAT
Organism: Vigna nakashimae; assembly: GCA_034642375.1. Taxonomy (NCBI): domain Eukaryota; kingdom Viridiplantae; phylum Streptophyta; class Magnoliopsida; order Fabales; family Fabaceae; genus Vigna; species Vigna nakashimae. The sequence continues at coordinate 50,236,981 of CM067765.1, read as the reverse complement.
CATAGTGGAGAAAATAAACAGAGGAGTAAGAGAAGAATTTTTTTTACAGCCGTATACAAATAATGATATATGTTTAAACTGATATAAGATAAAACATTCATAGTTATATAATGCAATATATAATACATATTCTGAAATGAAAAAAAAAAGAAATTCTTAATTTTGAAAACAGAGTCTAGAAATGCTACAATAGTTGATTCTATAAAACTATGAAAAATTGTAATATTCCAAAAATACAGTCTAAAACTATATAAGAGAATAATCAATTAAATCATATTACAGATTAGTTTTACATTAAAAATATAGAAGTACGCTTATGGCCGAACAACCTTACAGAAAGAACTACAAACTTAAATTGTATAAGGTAAGCTATTCGACCTAACGGTTTACAAAAGCCAACACCGATTGGTCATAAAAAAATAAAGGGAAAAGGTAATCAAACGATCACCTCACTATCCAACTAAACTACTGACCAAACGGTTCTACTGTTCGGTCTTAACTTCTACCTCTACTAAGTTTTCTTCTTCTAGCGCCTCTTCCAGCAGCTTGTCTCCTTCTGCTTACATCCACATGGATGATCATTGCACAGAAAGACAACCGAACGTACAAAACAAACAAGACAGAAAGACATAGGGTAAGCTTATGTAATTTAATTCATGTATAAACATACATTTCACACAATCAAAATCAAACAACATAATTCATCACTCGTTCATACAAAGCCTAATATTAGACCGACTGTCCGGACTGTATGAATTCTGTGTAGCTACGACGTTCGTGCACCCGGGTGATGTAGTAACTGGGATACCCTCAACAGCTGTCACACGAGGTTAGTCCTATATGTCCAAATTAACCATAAGGACTAGAACCTCCTGCCGTTCCCACACATAACTTACTCTCCTCTACGTGAGGACGAGTAATCATGGAACATCATAATAAAGCGCCAGCTTAGCATGCCCACATTCATACTTTACCAAATTTCCAATATTCATTCATGAGCTATTCCTCCCGAAATGCTCGTCCAGAATTCCAATACATTTCATATGAATCATAGTCCATCATCTTTCATTAACAAGACCTCAATGGGATCAATTTGAATAAACGTCTCTGAAGACACCAAATACCGAACGTTAACTTCTACTCTGAACAAGACCGAACGCTTGGAGTGAGACCAAAGGTCTCCAGTTCCAAGCGGATCAAAACCGAGAGAGAGAATCATTGGTTTAAGAAAGGAAGTGATTAACATATATTTCTCGAAAACGACTAGGACCAAACGTTTATATACTAAGTGAGCCAATTGGATGAACTGACTCACTAGTTAGACCGAAAAACTAATAGGCCTAGGCCGAATACCAAGACTCTAGGCTAAAACCAATGTAAGATCGACACGGTAAAGATCTCAAATAAGGGTAAATAATTGAATCAGGTGAATAAACCGAACGTCAATAAATATACTTAGCTTTTGAAATGAGTTAAACATCAAGAACAATCAGAATGTCAGTCGAAAACCGAGCACCGAAAAAGGCGAACCCTATTGAGTTTGAACGAACGTTTATATTTATATATATATATATATATATATATATTTTTTTTTTTTTTCAGAAAGGAGAATGAGTACTTGGTGTAAGACCGAACACTTACTCAATACTAGCACTTGGTGTAAGACCGAGCGCTACTAAACTTATAGGAGAAAGACTTGATAAATATAATAAGATATCATTTTGAGTAGTGTTTTAAGAACAAACGAAAACATACAAATACATATAAATATACTTAAGTTTATAACTGAATACCAAGGAACAATTACGTTTGGCCGAACGCTCACGCATAGTATTACAAAACGAAGACACTCGTCCTCAATTAGGATTCTTCCCAAATGAAAGAATCCAATTCCAACCAAGTTCACTAGGAAAACCGAACGGTTAAGGACCGTTCAGTGACGAATATACACTTTCATAGGGAAATTTCATATTAAAATTCTTTATATCAATTCATTTTTCAACATCTATTTTCCTAAAATCAGACTTCCATATCATAATAAATAATCATACTTCATATAAACAAAGCATATCAACAATCATACCTCATATACATTCAGCCACTCAACAACATGCATTCATTAGCAACGAACGTACAAACAAACATACAATTAAATTAGATAAGCTTCCCTTACCTCTAATGTGAGCGAACGAACGTTCATAGATAAAACCACTGATTCACTTCTAAGAATCCTTCTACCTTCAATGCTCAACAATCAAAACTACACAAGGTGAAAACCCACCACTATTAGAACCACTCATTTGAGAAGGGTGATCAACACATGAAACCAGGACTTGGTTTACATGTCCAGGAAAACACACGACTGAAAGAAGGGAAGAACTTACCAGCTCAGCTTCACAAACCGAACGGTTCAACTGGAAGCTCTTGACGCCGGAAGTGCTTCTGCGATGCCGGAATGGTGATCAAAGAAGAAAAAGTGAGTGTTTTCTTAGAGATAAGATGAAGGGGATGTAGAGAGAAGGATGAGAGAATGGGATGTTTCAGAATCTGGGAAAGAAGGGTGCATGCAGTGAGTGAGTTGAGTGGATTTTCTGAAAATCAAAGTTTTGCTTCCCACGTCAAAAACGGACGTCCGCTCATCTACCAACATCTGCCCTCCACCAGCTGAGTGTCGAGCCCTTCGCTTGACACATGAAATCCACTAAAACAGCACGTGCGTGGATTTGAGTGGTTCAGACAAAAAACAATAGAATATGTAAAAATAAAAACATAATCTATGAAATCATATTTTGAATATGGAAATCCGTCACACATAAAGAAGGTGTTATCACCCACAACATTCATCTTAAAATAGTATTTTTAATTAAATATGCAAAATGATGTTGTTTTTCTAAATGTTTATTCTTTTCATTCAATAAGATTGAAAGACGTTATGAATGAAATAAAAATATATTTTTTAATTTTTAGACTTGACGAAAATGAACCTTACTTAGTGCCGTTAAAATGGGTTGAAACCCGTGAGCCAACCCGGTTCACCACGGGTTTGAGCCAGGTTGGGTTGGAAAAAAAACGCAAAAAATTTTATGCGAGTCAATTTTGACCTGGCTCACTAAGAACCCGACTCACACAGGTTGAACCCGTGGTGGGTCGGGTTGGCTTAGCAATCCACCTATTTTTTTTAATTAAATTAATTATTCAAATCCTATTTTTTTTATTGAAATCAAATTAATTAAATTAATTATTCAAAATGCACAACCTTTACTTAGCAATAGAGCATTTCACGTTGTTGTCTTTCCAAAAGTTCCCCTTCGCAAATAAAACTCTAAGATTATAGATTGGATAATATTATAGATGGAGATAAAGAAGAAGATGTTTCAAGAGAGCATAATACTGTGGATTTATCCATTCAGGACTCCAATTTAATAGATGGATAATATTATAGATTGGATAATTCGGGAATATATCATTTATTTTATCTTGATTTTAGACCTATCTACAAGCATGACAATTTTATCTTGTGCTATATATTTTTATTAACGTCTATATGTAGTTTCTTGTATGTCTCACTAAATTAAATTGGCAAAATTTTACTCTTGATAGCTTAGAATATATATAACAATATATTTCTTTTGTTTCATTTTCTTTTATATCAATTGGTTCAATTATTATTGTTTCAATTTGATCGATCAAAGTAACATGTTATAAGAATATGAGAAGAAGAAGGTGAAAAAAAAGTTAATTAAGTGAGTCAATGAGCCAACCCGTTTAACCCACCAACCCGTGGTGGGTCGGGTCGGGTTTGAATATTTTTGGCTTACTAATAAATGAGTCGGGTTGGGTTGATTCACTAAGTGGTCAACTTGTGGTGGACCGGGTCAGGTCGGGCCAGGTTACTCGTTTTGACAGCTTTAACCTTACTAGTACGTATTTTCAATTAAATAAAAAATAAAATATTACGTAATTTTAAATGAAAAAAGGGTTCAAAAACCTATTTAAGAAATTATTTGATTTTCTTAGAGATGAATCCCACTGTTATCACTTTTATGTATCTCCATTTATAATGAATAATTGGTGATCACGTAATTCTTATAAATTCTTAAAAGAAAAAACTATTTGAAAAATTATTTATTTATTTATTTATTTTATTATCAATTTTTTAGTTTTTGAAACCTTTTGTATACAAATTTTAGTAAATGACGAATTTACCTATTCCTAAGGAGACTTTTGATAAAAAAAGACTTGGTCAACCCGAGACCCATAAGAAACTAATTAATTAAATAAAAGAACTTTTATTATTATATATATATATACTTACTTGGTAATCATTTATCTCATAGTCCAATCTTAACATGTAGCCTGTATATAATAGGTAGTTCATTGTACACTCGTTGAGTAGTTATGATTCTTCATGTCATAATAAATGATATAAACATTCATAAACTTTCATTGATATTTTTATTTATATAATTTGGATTATCAGTAAAGTTTATATATTTCACCAACATATGTCGTAACTTAATACTTAGAATATACTAAAAACTACAGGTTAGGATACTTTTTCATTAACATCATTTCACACTATTATAACAATATTTATATAATGTAAGAATAATTTATATAATATAAGAATAAGTAATTAAACATGCACAACCTACTATAAAAATGTTTTGTTGAATAAGTGACTAAACTTAGCACTACTACACACTCTTTAGCATATGGTCTCTTATGCTCTTTATAATCGGTCATTATTTAGAGTTAATACTTAATTCTTTAACTTCACTCCAAATCATAGAAAAGCTCCCACACCATCTTTATTTATCCTTAAACAAAAATTTAGTCTGCTTTAAGCAACAATTGAATCTCAATCTAGATATTGACTTTGAAAACACAATTATAGAGGATTATCCTATTGCATCTCTAAAGCTTATAGGCTCTATGCATTTTATCTCTTTAATTGTAGCAAAAGAGAAACATATAAAATTAAATTTCATAAGTTTAGTGCATACTTCCTTAGAGGATGATTAAAACTACAAAGTGATTAGATATTGTTTTAGTGAAGCTAGATTGTTTGGATTGAAGATAATAAGATGAAACAATTGAGTTGTAGAGATATGATCATGGTGAAGATGTCATGGGACGTGAGATGTAGTGATTCTTCATGGATGTTAGAATTTTTTTTATGAAGTTTATTATTATGTTTTATTTTTGGGAAGAATGTAAAAGCTTATTTTTTTTAGCTTTAGAGAAAAAAGTTAAATTTGATGAAGCATAAATATTCATTTAAAATAAGTTTTTATGGTTATAATTAATAAAAAAGAAAAACTAAGAATTTCATTTTAAATGTTTTATAAGCATTCATTGCTCTAAAAACCAAGTTCTCAAACTTCTCTCTAAAATTTTGTAGAATTATTTCGTTGGTTTATTCTTTTATTTTTCAAACCAATATGAAAGAAATGATTAGGTCTATAAAGAGGGTTGAATAGATCTTTTAAAAATTCTTTGGAAATTTTTTGCATACTTAGTCAATTAGACATTAGTAGGAGTCATTTAAAGATTTTGAATCTACTTCATAATTTTTCTTCAAAATCTTCAAAAAGAACGATAAAAAATAGATGACTCAAAACAATAGAAAAAGACGTGAACACTTTGTTTATACCTTTTAACTGAATTTGGACGATATCCATTTCTTTCTTACAATATATAAAGTTCTCAATCAATTCTTGCTTACCTAAGTAAATAAACTTAATCCTCAATATTATACTCCTTGCTTTCATAATCTTGACTTCATTGTAGTGAAGGGTATATAAATAAGATACACTAATAAAGTAAACACTTCAAAGCTTGAAATTGTCTATACATGCAAGTTTGCATAGGCCATGAACATTTAATTTTTTTTTTGTGTGTTTTGCCTTTAGAAGCTTCCTTTTATAGATGTCCTAATTCAAATAATTGAGCTTGAAATTTGTGACTTTTTCTTGTGTGAACACCCATTCAGAGTCACGAATAACTTTGTGTTGACACCTTTAATCACTACATTCAAAACACTATCATTTTTATGTACTTTTGGATCATCTAATCTTAGCTTTATTGAATTATAATTGAGTCTAAATTCACTAAAATTTGGCTAAATGAGATTAATTGAGCTTTAGTCAAAATCATTTATAAAAACAAGATTTTATGACTTGGATAAGCAATCAATGTTATGGACAAACGACCTCATCAGACGATGTGAACAAATGAGTCTAGTTAGAGAGTCCAACATTTGAATCTTACCAAATGATATGATCAATCATTTGAAATCTTACCATAAGGTCCATTTGTTGTATTACAATTATTTATAGATGGTATTTTGATAGCAAACAATATTAAACTTGAGGAATAAAAGGTTAAAACTGAGTTGAATAACAAGTTTGAAATGAAATATCTTAAAACTTTTAGGAAGATTTTGGAGAACAAGATCACTAGACAACAAAGAAAAATCTTCTATATGTCTCGAGAGGCTTATCTGAAAAAAAAAAATCTTAATAAGTTTAGAATGACGAACTTGAAACTTGTATCCACACCTCTTGCATCTTACAACAAGCTAAGTGATAAACAATCTTATAAGACACTAGAGGAACACTGTTATATGGATAGTCTTCCACATGCTAACATTGTTGGTTTTGTTATTTATGTAATGGTCTACACACATCTTGATATAGCCTATGATGCGAGCACTGTTAGCAAGTTCATGTCAAATCTTTGACGAGCTCATAGGAAAACTCTTAACTGGATCCTTTATTATTTGAAGAGATCACTTGGAAAAGTTTGGTTTATAATAGATCTAGATTATTTACAAGGGATGCTCCCATAGAAGGAAGGGTTCGTGACTCAGACTATGCTAGGTTTTTGGACATCATAAAGTCTCTCACGATCCCATGTATTTACTACTTATGGTACTACTACTAGTTGAAAGGCCACACAAAAGGTAGCGGTTTTGTCAACTACTGAAGCATAATACATTACCATGACATAAGCTATAAAGGAAGCCATGTGATTGAAAGGTCTAACCAAGAAGTTGAGGATGCAAAACCAGATTATAATCTATTATGATAGTATTAACACAATATAGTTGTCTAAGAACCAAGTCTATCATAAAAGAACTAAGTACATTTATGTGAATTTGTATTTTGTGAGATAGAAAATTGTACGAGGATATGTGAAGGTGGTAAAGGTCTCAATAAATTATAATCCCTTTGATATGATTACAAAAATGTTGCTAGAAAATAAGTTTTCATTGCTTGAATTTGATCCAACTAATTAATGATTAAGTCTACAACGAACTTAACCAAGAATAAGCAACTCTTAGCTTATAAGATTTATGCTAAATCAAAGTTTAGAATTGGTTCAATAAAATCTTGTATAAAAGGTTCATAGACCAATTTGAGATATTTTAAATGATTTATAATATAGTAGAACATATGAATAGACTACTAGTATTATAGTGTCAACTAAAACTAGTAGAATATGTTAGAATCATCTAGTATCCACTTAATTTTATTATAAGAAACATTGTTCACATAACTTCTTAAATGAATATAGACTTGTCTCATGTAGGGGTGGATAAATCAAACTAAACTACACTGCACTGCTAAAAACTGTATTGAACTGAAAACTAGTTCAGAAAAACTAAACTACACTAAAAATTAGTTCAGAAAAACTGAACTAAACTGCTTTTGTTTTATTAAACTGTACTGAACTGAACTGAACTATACTTAACTGTACTAAACTACACTATAAACTGAACTGAACTACTAACTATACTAATTTTGAACTGAATTATACTAATTTTAACCAAGAACTGCACTGACTATACAACACTAACAACTACAACACTAACTAGTAAAATTTCATTAATAAAATTGCACTTCATCCTGTAAATTAGACATGAGAAGAGCATCATTTTATACAGTCGGAAAACTAATATCTTGAATAAATGCAACAAGCTTTCTAAGAAGGGAGCTTTCGAATAAATGCAACAAGTTGTAGATATCTGCTTCTGTATAATAGTTGGTCCTCTATTAGGTTTTGTATGATACAAGTGGCTTCCTAGAAAAGAATAGAGATCCACTACCATCTGATTCCATTCAACTACTGTAATCATGTAGCTGTGAACTACTTCAGTTGTTCCCCAAGATGCTTAATCAGCCTCAGAAGCAATCAAATTACTTGCATGGAGGTGCTCTGAACTCAAAAAAGCAGAGTGTCTTTTATATGTTAATTCATAACCTCAACATAGTTTTCTATACTCTGAACAATAATCAACACATCTTGTCTAAAAAACCATTGCCACAATAAAATCTATTAAAGGATAGCCATCAAACCTGATGCAAAAGATTTTAATGTGTTAGCATAAGTTATGTATACAAGAGTAGCAATGTCATCAGATTTGATTGCTCCATACATGTACTGCTTCCCTGAAATAACAAAGTTTTAGAGAATCGGATCACTGCTCCTTTAGATTATAAATACAAAGATCAATATGTTTCTTCTATTGTAAAATAAGCAAGCACATAATTTCTACCACTCTAGTAAAAGCCAAACTCAAAACCTAGCGTTTGCAGACTAGATATGTTACTAAAACCAATTCACATTATCTTTTGATAATATTTTTTTACATCAGTTTTTAGGAACATTTCTCATAGAACATTTTTAAAAGAAAAAGCTTTACACTGTTATATACTGTGGTTGTATATATGTGTTTTTCTGAAATAAATAAATAACTAAATTAATTTATATATACGTGATGCGCTTTAGAGGAACAAGGGGTGGACTAAAAACAAAAATTTTAATTAAAGCAAAGAAAGGGAATAAAATGGTGATTGTTCCAAGAACACACAAATAAGAAATATCAAACCTGTAATCACACTTACAAACCATAACAGAGCTCAAACAAATATTCCATTTCTCATCAATTCTTAGAACTTGTCAAGATGAAGTTGACCGGTCCCAAATTTTCTACACAAAGTAAAATGTAATTATTAATTGAGCAACAGTTTGAAATGACAAGTTAAAAAGGTGTTATATTGTACTCACAAAATCAACTCCGATGGTGCTTATGTAGCTTTCAATGTATGAATCATCCTATAGTAAAGCATTGAAAAACAATATTGAGCATTTGTGTACTGTTTCCAAGACAAAACAACATGAAAAACAAAGCATTAAGGTTATAGTCTTACGCACATGTACTTTAGATAACTAACAAATTGTGGAAAAACTTCAACCATCCAAATTAATAGCAACACTTGAAGGTCCCACTTCATCTTGAGAGGTTATCTCTACAAAAATAAAATAACATATTTCATAATTTTTTAACACTTAAAATATAAATTAAAAAGTATATAAATTTGTCATATAATCTCACATTTCTCAAATTTATCAAGTTCTTTAGGATCCTCATCAAAAAGTATAGAGAAAGGTGTTCCTTTTAACCAATCTTGTGTGCAAACAAGCACTTCCACTATTTTAGGCGTTAGGCAACTACGATAAGGACTAACCACTCTTCCTCCTGTACTGAATGCACACTCTGATGCTACGGTAGAGATAGGAATGGCTAACACCTCTCGAGCCATGTTTGAAAGGACAAGAAATCTAGTCGAGTTGACTTTTCACCAATGTAAAATATCAAGCTCAACTGACTTCATATAAGGTTCAAGATCCTCTCTCAAGTATTTATCAAGCTCTGATATATAAGCAAATCTACGTCCTGTAGCTCTTAGGTAGAAACTCATGCCATGAGGATCATCATCATCATCATCTAGTTGAGATTCTTGTTGGCTACTTTGAGAACCCTCCTCAATACCTTGATATTGTTCATAAAGTGTTTTTAAAGATGACAATAATTTTGATTTCAATTCACTAGCCATACTAGATTCAAAGAGGTAGTCAATGAAGTAATTAACAAAATCCAACTTACTCCTAGGGTCAAGCACAACAACAATCAATAATAAGATATTAATTCCATTAGGATTTCCTCAATATTTTTCATACTTGCCCTTCATCCTCATTGCCATCAATTTTATGCTCACATCACTACTCTCAGAATATTGTCGAATCCTTTTACCAATTCCAAACACCTCCTTCATATACATATGACTCGTGACATAAGATGAACCAGAAATGCGTAGGGTAGAGTCATAAAATATCTTTAAAAATGGTAGAATAGGCCTCGCATATTCCCAATCTTCTTCTAATGGCACACCATCATTACTTTTGGCCATTTCAACACCAAATTTCTTATCTTGCATATCTAGCAAGACAAAGGCATCTTTGTACTTCAAGCTTGCCTCTAACATTAAGTAAGTTGAATTCCACCTAGTTTCAACATCAAGACAAACAATACCTTTGTAAGAAATTCCCTCTTGTTCAACACATGCCTTGAATCTAGCAAATCTAGCAGGAGAAGATTTCACATATTTAACTACACTCCGGATTTTTGAAATTGAATATTTTATCTCTTTTAAGCCATCCTTCACAATCAAACCTAATATATGAGCTTCTTCTCAGAATAATTGCATTTGGCCTTCTTCTCAAAATGTGGTTTTTGTTTAGTAAAATGTCCCCACACATCTGATCGACCCTTACTATTCTCTGTTGATGATGAATCAACACAAGGAGGTAAATAATCCATTCTAGAAGTATTTGGTGTGAGGGTTTCTACCGTTTCTAACATTCACGTCACTACATTAATTAAGAGTTCAATCAAACAAAAGGAAAATTTATCTAAATGATGATGATATAGGGTCTGAAAACAAACAAATTCATAAATCACGCCACTACATTTTTCTTTAAAAAGGATTAAACTTCAAAAACTGTCAACATGAACATGATGTTGAAATATCTCCAGCCAATTCAACAATAATTCCTTACAATCGCTAATTGACAATATTACGTATCTAGTTAAGTGTTAAAGTACCTAGTCAGTCTGTACTCACCCAATAATTTCAAACATACTAGTTAGATAAAAAAAGATTAATATCTATTTAGATTTTGAGTTAACAAAAGGAAGAGAAAAGAGGACCCAAATGAAATAAAAAGAAATAGAGTAGATCAGCAGACTGTACATCAGCAGTCATAGGATGATGACAATAGTTTATAAGCTTTGGATATGTTTTTAATTTATAGACTTCTAATGTATTCACTGATGGTTTATTTAGCCGATCTAATTTCTTTTTCAATTCTTCTATTTTTAAATTTGTATCGTTTTTTAATCTTAATGAATCTAATTTTTTATGTGGTACGTTGAATAACTTATATATTAGTTTTATAGGTTCTTTTAAACTACTAGAAGTTTCTTTTTGTGTCTTACTTTCTATTCTAGTTAATTGTTTTGACATAATATGTATTTGAATAATTACGTTGGGAATGAAATTTTTTAATATCTTTTACTTGTACTGGATTATCTTCATTTTTAAAATATTTATATGGACTAACTTCTATTTTTATATCTTTTATGGGTTGTATTACGATTCCTTGTTGTGGAGAATATTCTGATTCTATTACTTCAGTATTTACTGTTTTCCAAGTATTCGATATTTTGTCTAATGGACATATAGATTTGTTAATACTAAAGGGATATTTCAAGTTATTATCTCTATTGTAATTCGAAAACCAGTCAAAGAAGTATAATTTTATTTCATTTTGTCTTAGATATTTATAAAATTTTTCTCTAAAATTTTCTACTTGTTGTTTTGTAAATGTTTTATAATACCAATCTCTCCTTTCTTTATTAAAATTAGCTTCATAATCTTATCTAATCCAATTTTTATCTATTTCAAAAGTTTCTTCTCTACTTAAAGTATTTAATCTTAAATCACTTAAAGTTCTAAGTATGTTTGACATCTTAATCTTTCTCTAGTTTCCATGTAAAGGGACCACCTCTTCCATTGAACTTGAAATGATTCCACAAGAACTTGTTCATAGTTTTGTATAACACTTAAAACTTGAAATGATTCCACAAGATTTGTATCTGACTGTTGCTTCATAGAACCAACATCATAAGAGGTTCTTTGTGGCTTCTCAATCTCAACTAACCCCTGAGCATCACTTGACAAACATGGACCCTTTGCCTTAAGGCACTACCTATTTTCATTCCCTATACCCATCATTTCATTGTCTTTGGAGTTCAATGGAACCTGGGTGTGTTCAAGGTGGCCGACATATGTGATTCACATTTCTCGACCCCACTCACATTTTAAACTTTTCCAAGATTTATGCTTTTTGATGTTTTTGGACTACATAGCATAAAGCCACTACCCCACTCACCCACCACACATCCCTGAATTCGAGAACCACTGAACCTAGCAACAAAGGTTAAAGACACATAGCCTTTAGCCTACAATTAAAATTCTAATTATACCCTTATTCTAAGTTCTTAGAGTTTTAATGAAAATTTAGTGGTAACATGCAACAGTCATACCAAATTATAACAATCAACACAAAGAAAAATATATTGGGAGAGCATGGATTCCATCACATCGAACAATGCGACTAGGGTTCACACCAAAAGTTCACAACAACCTGGTAAACTCACCTTTGAGGAGGGCGAGTCTTCGACAACAGTTTGGCAACGGCAGAGGCAAAGCCTTCAACAGTGGCAAGTCTTCGACGACGGCGAGTCTTTGACAACAACGAGTCTTCAATGGCAACGAACCTTCAAGAACCTTCAACGGCGGTGAGCGAACCTTTGAGGAACGGGAAGTAACGAGAGGACGAACAACAAGTCTTTGACTACAGCAAGTCGGCAACGAACCTTAGGAAACCTTCAACGGCGGCAAGCGAAAACTGTGATGTAGAAAGGGAAAAGAAAACCTAATTTTGAGAGAAATTATGATTGAGAAAAATAATTGGGAAAACTGAAACACAATTAACTAGTTAACTGTACTAGAATAAAAACAGTTCAATATTTTTAAACTGAACTGTTAATAAGTATAATTAGTTTTAAGTAAAATTAGTTTAAATTTTTTAAGTTCAAAACATTACAGATAAACTATAGTTTAAGCTTTTTTAATTAACTATACCCAGCACTAGTCTCATTAAGTTTTTTTAATTAACTATGCCCAATCCTAGTCTCATGCATGTGAGTTATACCTATTTAAATAGTTTTATTAAAAGACCTATTAAATATCTAATATTAAATAAATAATTAAAAATAAATATTCACTATTAAATACCATATCCGTACTAACTGAGAACAATAATCATATCATTGCATACAAATATCCATTAAATATATTTATTTATTATATATTATAAATTTTAACTAACGTATAATTAGACGCATGCTCGACATCTAATCGTTGAGTAGACATAGGAGTGTATGATAAGTGTGTAGACATAACTTTTTGTTGTTGATGATATTCCATTCAAGAAAATCTTCAATGTGGATACAATCACATAAATAACATTCTGCCTCACTTTTCTTGTAAATCAGCTAAAAGATATCTTAAACATTTAATTATTGGCTTCACGCACTTTAGTGACAATCCAACTCAACATAAATATCAACCTAATTTTAGTGGGTTTTGTCATCGAGTTAACTCCAACTAGTTTATGATGGAAGAACTCACATATTACTCATCCAAAAATCCCATTAAAAATATAATTTTAAACTTTATTTCACATAAATTTAAATATTTTATACAAAACTTAACACCAATTATAAATTATTAAGCAACTCCAATAGAGTTATTTATAAAAGTTGTTTGATAAAATACAGAATTGGATCACGAGATGTGGAATTTCTTATGCAAAAGTATACTTACTAAAAAATGTATGCTGTGAGAAAAAAAGTACTAGTGAAAATGTATTTTAATTATTACGTTATATGTTAATTCCATAACTCATACATTAAATATTAGTATATATTAACAATATTAGCATTAGAGTGAATTTGTAGGCAGGGTTTTAAATCTACATAATATTATATAGAATCCACAAAATTAAAATAAATAACTTAATTTAATTTGATAATTTTCTTATAATTGAACTTAATAACACATTAAATTTTAAAATATATTTTCATAATTATTTTAATGTCACGTTATTTCTGACAACAAATACAAATAAAATCTTATAATTTGTTTGAATAGAGCTAAAAGTTACATTTGTTGATGTGATAATCTCTCGTTTATTGATCATGTAATTATTATTATTTTGCTCACTTTTGAATTTGCGATTAATTTTTGTTTAGCTTTTCTTAACATTTACATTTTTATTTTATTTAAGTTTTCTTCTAAGAATTTTAAAATTTAATTTAACCTCATTTTTCTTTATAAATCTAGTTATATAATTTTTTTCTTATATTTCGATTCTTTTTCTTTCAACAAATGTGAACTTTATGATATACTAACAAAAATGTTTTCACTAGATGAAGATAATTTATAAATATGTTTAAAATTACTTTAATATATTTAAATTGAAATTCTTTACAAATTCTTAATAAAAAAACTTCACAAAAAATATTTACCTTTAGTTGAAATAATTTATTTTCAATTATAATTTATTTTTTCCAATTTACGTATTAATGTCTTTTCTTAATGTTTATACTTCAGCAAATGAAAACAGTAATTAGTCAAAAAGAAAATACAATAATATTATAATAAAACTTTTAAACAGTAATTAAAAAAAAAGGCCCCTTGATAACCCTATATATTATCATCCCACTTCCTTTCATTTCATTTAATGTAATTAGTTAAGAACTAAACTAAAAATTCTAACATGTACAAGCAAACTATGTTGAATCCAAATTTTATTCTAATTTTGAATTTAAACGGTTTTCAAAGGACGCTATTACTTGTATAGCAGTTCTACTGAAACAAGTAGTTTAAGAGAAAAGTGTACGTGTGTGTGTGATTATATATATATATATATATATATATATATATATATATATATATATATATATATATATATATATATATATATATATATATATATTAAAGAAAAGGTAAGATAAGATCACATGTGATTCGTTGTGGTGTTCATAATTTGATATGTATATTATAGTGTTTTGTTGTTTTGGGTGTCTTTTCAAAGGAGATTATGATCAAGGTTTTAGGATGTTGTGGGGTCATGTTACAAGTTTTAAAATTAATCTAATTTGTCTTTCGGCTTAAATAGTTTAACTTGGATAGAGTTATGTTCTGGCATCACTAGTGTTTCCAGAAGACCATTATTAATAAGAAACTTTTGACTATCATCCCTTAATATTAATTCCACTTTTATTAAGATTGTATGAAGTTAGTATACCTCCTCTCCATCCAAGGTGAAAAGTACTCCTGAACAAAAATATAGTTATAATAAATATTGTTATAATATTATATATATATATATATATATATATATATATATATATTAATTTTATATTAGATATAATTATAGTATATGACAAAATATTACACTATAATAAATATGATTATAAATACAATACGTTACAAATTCTTTTAAATTTGGTAGTTGACACGTATATATAAAAATAATAAATTCAATAGTAGACATTCTTCATTTTATTTGTTAATCAATTGTAGAAAAGACTTTTAATGGTGAGTAAAAAAGCCAACTCAGACCACAAATAGAGATTATAACGAAAAGAGTTATTATAACGAGAAGAGTTACTGGAGATAACAACAAGGAGAGCCAATGGAGGCCACAGTGAGAAGAGCCAACGGAGACCATAGTGAGAAGAGCCAACAGAGACAACAACGAAGAGAGTCAACGGAAGCCACGACGTTGATGTAACGGATGCCACGAAGGGAGAACGTCATCTGAAGAGAAGAAAAACTTACAAAGAGAAGTATGAAAAATGATGGACAAAAAGAGGCTAAGAAATTAAAGATTGACATTCTATGATAGCTAATTTGTTTTGAATTTCATTACAAAAATATCACTGCGTTTAACTTATTATGACAAATGATGAATCAACAGTCATAATAATGCTTATTATGACAAGTTTTTTTTGACCTATAATAGTTTTAAACTTCATTACAAAAATGACACCGTGTCTACCTATTATGATAAGTCTTTCAAACTATTTCATAATAATCTTTCGTTTTATTACGAAAATATCACCGATTATTATGACATGTAGATTTCACCTATCATAATAAATCATCATAGAAAACATTTTTTTCACTAGTGCATCTTTACATGTCTTATAATTTTTATTCACTTTTGTTTATAAATAAAATAAAGGTTTAATAGGTTCGAAAGTCCCTATTTATGCAGATTTGTATCAATTGGGTCCTTGTATTATGAATGTTTTCAATTGGGTCCCTGTTTTGATAAATTTTGAATCAATAAAGCCTTTGCCGTTAAATTCTATGGATGACGTTAATTTTCTTGCAATGTGGCATGTTGAGGTGTGATTTAATTACGAGGTGGCATAATGATGTGGATTTATTTGATTTTAAGTTTAAAAAATATTTAAAATAAATGGCGAGGTATCATCGTTCTTCTTCAATAATTCCCTTCAACCACCGTGCCGTCAACCACCGCCGTACCAGCGCCGCCAACTCGAGCCTCACCGGCCACCATTGTCGTCTTTGCATCTTCGCAGAAGCCGCCACAATCATAATCGTGGCACCAGTCTTCACCGCCACCATGGGAAAGGGCTTCTCCTTGTGCCTCTGCCTACGCACCGTTAGAATGGGAAAATGCTTTCTCCGCTTCTCGCACCAGAATTTCCGAATGGAGATGGCTCTCTTCTGTTTTTGGGTTTGTTTGCAGATCTGATTGTGGTTACAGGTGGAGATGAACGAAGGAGAAGATGATTCGCGCCATGGCTGTCGAACAGCTGCGCGATTTTGATTTTCTCTGTGATTGGGTTTCTGCGTGTTTTCTCTGACAGGTGCGAGGGTGATGAAGGTTAGTGGTTGCGATCATGGCAGCGTCTTCACGGCGGTTTTGTGGCACTAAGGTTTGGCGAAGCAGCTGCGAGATGCGAAAATAAAGGCGCGATTCGGAGAGGCTTGCATCTCTGGTTTAGGGGAGGTTGCGGCGAAGCTTGCGAGGAAGGAGATCGAATCATGCTTGGTGGCGGAGGACGAAGGAATCGCGATTCTGGTGGCTGATACGATTCACGTTTCTGTGATGGTGGATAGCGGCGATTTGAAGGTTGACGGTGGTGGCTTCAAGGTGGCTGACGGCTAGGGTTTCTGGGTTTCCTCCTTTCCCATATCTGAAACCCTAATTTTGGGTGGGAAAGGGGTTGACATGTGCCAGGTCTTCACTGGTCACGTTATGAATCAGTCAAAGCTGGTCAACAAGACTCTTCTGATGTCGTGCCACTTCGTAATTAAAGGACACCTCAGCATGTCACATTAAAAGAAAATTAACGCCATCCATAGCATTTAACGGCAAGGGCTTTATTGACTCAAATTTTACCAAAACAGGGATCCAATTGAAAACTTTCATAATACGAGGACCCAATTGATACAAATCTGCATAAATAGGGATCTCCGAACCTATTAAACCTAAAATAAATTATTATTGGAAGTGTTTACTTAATCTCACATATTTGGCTTTACTTATTTAAATATTTTTTGGTCTATAGATTTGAGCGTTGGACAATATTTTTGTAGATGGATTGTCTTTTGGTTTCAATCGCAAATCAATAGAAAATCTATTCACATCACTTCCAAGGAGTAACACTCTTTTTTAATAAGAATAATTGGAAAACTAAACATTTTCCCTTTAAATGGAGAAGATTATGTAGAAAATTAATTAGATTGGAAAAGAAGAGTTAATACATTTTGTGCTTTCTACAAAAAGAGTTAAGTAAGAAAAGTGTTTAAGAATATCCTAAGTTTTCAAGAATATGTCACGTAATGTTTCACTTTTTGAGGGAGAAGAGAATAATTCATCATGCGCCTTCAATTAGATATTGGAATGAGTCTAGGAGTATCCTAAGAAGGAATACCATCTTATTGTGAAATAAAGTCAACAATAAACTCTAAAGGCTCTAATAAAGAAATTTGAGCATAGAGATGTAGATAGGGATGTCAAATAAACTTGATCTCATGGATATTGTTCGAATACATCTCTGTTTTGATGAAAAATTCTCACATTGATTGGATATAAATATGAATAATATCTAATATTTTTAGTTGGATATGAAGATGAAAATATATATATATATATATATATATATATATATATATATATATATATATATATATATATATATTTGTGAATTGGGCCAAATTAACCGCTTTACTTACAAATATAGAAATGAAAATACATAATCAATCCAAGCTATTTAATTAGTGGACATTTTCAACTTTTATTAATTGTTTGCATTAAGGTTTTTAACATTGTAGTCATTTGTTGTGATAATATATCAACCATTTTGTAGTTACTATCATCTAGTCCTAGATAATTGCAAGGAACTATTTGATATTCCTCTGTTTCTTCTAAGTTTATACGATAGGTATTAGAGAAATATCCATCTATAATTAATCAATGTAGCTTAATGTTTTGATTATTTATCACTTGAGAATTTGATGTAGGTTTTCGGGGTAACATCTAAGAATTCGGTGTAGGTTGCCAAGGTGACATTTCCCATAAATATCTTAGGTTAAGACGAGTTCTATAATTTCGATTTTTAATCATCAAAGTTTCTATTAAGGCTGTAGGGTTTAATTAAATAACGAAATATTTTTATTCTTGTAGTCATAATAGGACTAATTTGTGTTAGAACAAGATTCATCATTGATGAAAACAATTTTAAGATTATTTTTAAAGAAAATATTTGATGGTTGAAAGATAAAACATAAACATTCACACATTGTAATGAAATGACAAGAATAAAAAGATAAATATAAATTGAATTCAAACAATTGTGCTTGAATAAAATTCTAAAATTATTTTTGCAGAAAATTTAATTATTAAGCAATCATAATCATAATTAAGAGGGTGTTATTATTGAGTTTGGCTAAGCTATCTTTAAGGTGGTGGACTAACTCGAAGGCCGACGTGTTGTCAAACTTATCATTCTGAAGAGAAAAAGCTCACTTGTAAAGACTCTGATGTTCAAGTCAATAAGAAACTTTGAGTAATTATATAAATAAAAATGATTATAAGATGATCATACTTCTTACAATAACATGTATTTATAGTCTTATAAAAAACAAAGAGGTTAATGAATTTAGTTATAATAGACGGACTTTGTTTATATCATATATATCATCATATAATATCAAATATATACTTAAATTTTTTTTTCTTATGTCAAAGAGACTAATATTTTATATAGATCATACACTTGGATCTATACTTAGTTTTCGACTTTCATATATGGACCATTACGATTCAACAATAATAATAATAATCTAAATTTGAAGTGAATAAGTACAGAAATAATAAAACCATTAAATCATGAACATAAGACAATTAAAAAGTGAGTAAAATAATATAATGAAATGAAAAATAAACATAATGGGCAAAGGAAGAAAAAAGTTACCAAGATAAAACATACATTTACAAATTTCTATAAAGTTAGTCAACAAGAAGATTATTATACCATATGTCTGGTCAACCACAACCGGTCAACCTTCACTTGAATCATTGAAGGAGCCACCACTAAGACTGGTCGGCCCGAAATCAAGTTGGTCAGCAATGAGTCAACACGATTAACTTTACTGCGGATCAAATTAGAGGCAAAGTGTGATTATCCATGATTGGACCATGATTGAGTCATGATTAAGCCAATGTTAATCAAAATCACACTTTGAAACCTATAATTACAGGTTTAATGTAAGGAGATAGGTGATCTATCTTTACTACGCTATTAATTTTTAAACTGACAATGTTAAACTAACTTTGGTATTATAGTGATTTTTCCAAGTAAACGGTTTGGATGAGTGATTGAACTAGAACTTGGACTACATGACAACTCTCAAACCCCAAACGACTTATCAAACCTTGATCTGTTGACCTCGATGCTGTACTCCAAAACAATTACTATACATTCTCTTTTCCATTCCCATATTTAACTTTTACGAAAAGAGCTTTTGTGTGTAATATTTTCGTTGCCCTATGAAATCCCCATAAATAGATATCTGTTGGCACCTATATTGTGTTTTGTCGAAAGTTCACTCGTCAGAAATTGTTATAACACTATATGTTAACTGGGTAATTGCAATTTTCAATACCTAGTAACTTCTACTCCCATCAAAATTTGTGGATATGATCTCATTCTCATTTTCCTTAACAAATAACTCCTATCTACATTTTCACTTCATGAAATTCTCTCAATAAATTTTACTTTGAAAAGTAACTTCCATCTTTAAAGGACTTTTTTCTCGACTTATTTTCATAATCTCGCATCTATCAAAATCTAATTTCCACCAACTATGATTCTCCAAGCATTTTACTTTTTTTTTATAATATTTTACAACCTATTAAAATATTTATGTTAAGTATTTGGCAAGAGGATTTATTGTTTATAACTAGTAGAATTTTTAATACATTATAGTAATCTTAGGTAATTGGACACGATTGTTTTCGGTGATAGACATTTGTGTTTATAAAACAACATTGAAAGAAAAAAAATACGCAAGGTCTTGTAAGTGCCGAATATTCCAGTGCACAGTTAATTAGAGTTCAAAATTGACTTCTAAACATATTTTATATTAATTGAAATTTCATTTTCGGACTGACATTCTGAGTTTAAAAGTGTATATCTATATTATATATATATTGTTTATCCTTGGAAGAAAATCTAGATTATTTTATTTCATTGTTCACTAATAATCCTCCTCGATCATGGCCTTGAGTCACAGTGTCAGCTCTATATAAAGAAAAATGGTTATATGTTTGACAGAAAAAAACTGATAAATTAATTGATGTTACAAAGGTAAATTTTAGATAAAATTTAAAATTATACCGTTGGAATTTAATTTTAAAATTATAATATAATAAATATTTTCAATATAAATCTGCATATAATCAATTTAAAACTTGGTTAATAAAAGTATACCATTTGATGAGAAACATATTAAAAGCCCTAATCTAATACAAATGAATATAATCTCACACTCACATTTACACGTTACTTCAAATAGAGTTGAATTCAAATCTTTGAACAAGTACCAGCTGTTTATCAATATTGATAAACGTAAATAACCTCATATTTATATTTATATCTACTCTTAACCAATTTTTGTAAGCCTATCTCTTATGTCTTTTCTTTTTTTTATTTTATTCTTTTATTGACGTCGTAGAAGAAGAAAAAGATAAAAGAATATTTGAGGTATTTTGAAGCATTTAGTTTCTCTCTCTATATGTGTGTACATACATATATATATATATAGAGAGAGAGAGAGAGAGAGAATGAATGATAAATATGATCTCTTGAGGGATCATGCAGTTAACTAGACATCATAATATAAGATTTAATCTCACTTTTGGCACATCACCTTACCTTAAGACAGTATTATAATAAGTACTTAGGATTTTTTGTAGGGGATTTCCTTATATGAGACAAGAAAAAAAAAGGTTAAAACAGCAATAATAATAATAATAATCAAAAAGGGCCAAAAAAGAAAAGAATTTTTATTTTAATTCACAAGCTACGCTGATCAATAAAATGCAGATCTTCCAGAAAAAAAAAACTTAAATAAAAAGTGGATTTTTTATTAAAACAGGGAAAGGAAAAAGAAAGGTTAACATTCTCTTGTTAGTGCATGAAAGATCTTAGATTTTGCATAAATAAATTAATAGGTAATTTAATAATTATACAGAGATGAAAGAGTTGATGGTTCCAGCATTCTACCAGCACTATCTTTCCAAAAATATGATGAGAAGACAACACCTGTCACCTTAGATGACGTCGAAGGCATGATAGCCCTAACATTTAAATACAGACAATACTGAAAATGGTATCCAACAATATTATAGTTTAATGAAGTTTCAGAGATTATAGTCCTCTTGAGAAGTAAGCAAATCCAACACCTGGGGAAACATCATTAGTCCTTTTGTAATTTCTTGTTTTAAAAATTCCCACCACCATAATTTTTTGTCTCATACCTTGTATTATGCTTCCTTAAGCTTCTAGTTTTGTGTCCAGGTGCAATCACCCTATTTTACAGGTGTCATCAGGCAATCACGTTTCTCTTTCCATATATATTCTCTCATTTTCGCATCTATTTTCTCTTTTATCTGTCACCTAATTGCATAACACATTCTTCAATTTCCAAATATGCCTTTATGTTAAACAAAAATTAATTTTACATGCAATTCCTTTAATTACCTCTTTTAACACCTAATAAATAAATAATATTTTTATTTTTCTAATTGATTCATCTCTCCAACAAAATTTTACACCACTGATATTAAGTAAGTGTGTATTAGGAAATGGGATATTTATATATCATCACCCTTTATTAAAATAAAATAGCAAGTTATTACTTTATTAAAAGTTTCTATTTTCTAAACCTCTCATTGTCACACAAAAATTGCCCTAGATTATAAGGGGTGTTATTGTTTATCTCTAAATTGAATTTAATATTTGATTTAATCATTATATTGATATAAATTACTTATAGTTGGAAATCATGGGGGAAAAGGAAAATTTTGAGTGTTCATGATATAAATATTTCTCTTGTTACGTAATTTATTTCACAAAAAAAAAAACATTAGAAAGCAGAATCTAGTATTTTATTTTATAATATGCAGTACTATTTTTTTATCAAATAATTAAAGTTAGAATTATAATGGAATAACAAATAAGGAAGTTTTGTAGTAATTATTATCTAAATGACAGAAAGAATGTAATGGTATTTTGGTCATTTGGTAGTTGAAGGACAAGCGTGCAACATTTTCAGTGTCACTTTGGTCCCTAGGGTTTGTTTATTGAAACATGTTCTTAGAAAAGTGTTACCCGTAGTACCTTAAACAGTGAAGTGGATAGACATCATACGAAGTTAAGAAAGTGACCTTTGATTGACTGATAGAATCCAGTTGGGCAAAACATCTCAGGTATAAATATGCAGCAAACACCACAGCCAAAACATGCATCAAACATTAGACCTAATTTAGTGTGACAGAAATTGTAAGAAACCATTTTTCTCCAAGAACAAACTTGGAACCCTTATTGCATGTATTGGGGGAAAGTTTTGGGTGGCCAGATAGGTGGTGGAGGTGTGATGGAGGAGGAGGTATGGAGGAAGGGACCATGGACTGCTGAAGAAGACAGATTGCTTGTTGAGTATGTCAGACTGCATGGTGAAGGAAGATGGAACTCTGTTTCTAGGCTTGCAGGTAATTAACAACACTCGATCAACAATAATCTTTTACTGCTTTCTTCATTGAATTTCATTTCTATAAGTTACAATCCAACGGAGTTTTCAACTTCTTCTGTACATAGTGTTCCTTAAATATCTTCATTTTGAACATTATACTGCAGCATGGCAAAAACTGTTCTATGATCTGATAGGGTTGTTGTTATTTGTTCATCGACAGGGTTGAAAAGAAATGGAAAGAGCTGCAGATTGAGGTGGGTGAATTATCTGAGGCCTGATCTCAAGAGGGGACAGATAACACCACAAGAAGAGAGTATAATTCTGGAGTTGCATGCAAGGTGGGGAAACAGGTAAAATTTATATGCATGTTCATTCTCTTGCCCTTTTGCATGTTTTTGGCAGCATTTTTTTTCTATGTTCTTGATTGCTAACTACAAAACCGAAAACTTCAGGTGGTCAACAATTGCAAGGAGTTTACCAGGGAGAACTGACAATGAGATAAAGAACTATTGGAGGACTCATTTCAAGAAAAAGGCTAAAAGTCCCTCTGATGCAGCTGAAAAGGCAAGGAATAGAGTCCTGAGGAAGCAGCAATTTCAGCAGCAACAGTTGCTGCAGCAGCAGCAGCAACAGTATCAGGCACAACAACAGCTACAGTTCAACTTTGACATGAAAGGCATCATGGCCTTGCTTGAGGATAACAACACATGTAGAGCACCTTATGCAGCACCTCAAACTAGACAAGAAATGATCAACATGCAGCAAAACACCACAGAAGAGCAATTCTTGTACTCCATGCTCAATAGCAACTTTTCTGCACCAGAAACCTCATCTGAAGAAACTTTTTTGGATGGTCTGTGGAACTTGGATCATGGGAATTTCACTGTAACTAGTGCAGCAAGCAAAGTTGGTCTATACAATTTAGTTGCTCCCTTCTGTTAATGGTTTAGAAAACTACTCCTTAGTTAATCTAATCTAAGTCATAGTTTCATATGGCTCCAAGAAAAAATCTACAACTTTTGGAGTTTCCATGAGTAATTGTTGTTGCAGAAGCTGTGTGGTAGAAATATTATATTCTGAAGGCAACTTACTTTGTAATCTGTCAATAAAGTGTCTCATTTTTTTCTTATATAAAAACTGAAATGAACTTTGCTTTTGGATAACAACCACTAATGACAACTTTACAGCTTCTAGGAAAATAAGGAAGAGCCAAAATGAAATAAGAAACTGATAAAGGGAACTTTCCCTTTGCATTTATCCCAAAAGCTTATTAAATAATACACATGAGATTTTTTAATAAATCTTCTCACACGTGGAGTCATTTGGTTTGAAATTTGAACAATGCAGAGGTATACTATGGCAGTGGATTCAGAATCTTTTTAATGGGGAAAAGTAGATTATAATATTTTTACAAGATAAACAACCTTTAATCAATAATTTAGTTTATTCCATCTTTTTTCTCTTGTGTTTTTAATTTGATTTAAAAAGTTATCTTACAAGATATTGTAGATTATAAATACTTGTGTAGATTACAAGTAACCTAAATCAGCAATTGTCTACAACATGCATGTGTTGAAATTCCATTTTGTAAGACAAATAAAAATTAGACTTGAGTGCATTGTTGTTTAGTATGGGAACAATTTCGGTTCATTTTGGTCTATAATTATTTTTTCACAATTTTGGTTCATATATTTCAAAATGCTAAATTTTTATCTTCGTAATTTAATTGCTCAAGTTTGGTTTATATATTTAAAAATGCATAATTTTATTTTTACTCTTAACTTATCATTAGGTTTTAACCATTTTAATGAAGCGGCAATCTACTTATCTAATTTGTTTTAGGTGTATGGTGTGTCTTTTAAAGGTTTTTTACTTCTTTTTTTAATATTTTATATTTTATATTTTATATAAACAATATATATTAACTTGTAAAAAATAAATAATCAAATGTGGCATAGATGTTTCGTAGATTTATCTCGTTACATATATTAAAAAAATTCAATAATAGGTCAAACATAATAGGACTAAAATAATAAAATTTTCAAAATTGTAGATAAAAATCGAATAATAAAACTATTAAATCAAATTGTCCATTTTTTTTAAATGGCTAAGTTTATGCAATTAAAACAATGAGATACGAATCGTCCATACACTAAACAATAGAATAAAAAAAAGAAATTAAACCTAAATATTATATTTTTACTAAAAGAATACATCAAGTGACAAATTAAGATAACATTCTAAATTATTCTCATCCGTTCATTTTGTGGACAAATTTTGACAATTAATAAATGTTTTGCACTGTTAAATAAATATGTGGTCTCAAATAATTATATGATGATCAACCATTGATCCCAAAAGCTTGTCTTATTAAAAGAAAGACACGCAGACGAGATTAACTTTAATTATATTACATCTCTAACAATGATTCTCAAGATTTTTGCTTTTCTTATGCATTTGTCCGAAATTAAAGAAAGTGCAGCCAATTAATCATAGAAAAATGCACTAAAATTCTGCAAATATTGTTTGATTTGGATGGGAAATATTTAAATGAAAGCATGGGTTTGCATAAACAAAACCCTTTAAGTATAGATTATGCGACACTTTTTGGTGAATATGTATAACCCAATACATAGTCCACATATTTGAATTCTTTTTCTTTCTTTAATCCACATATACATACAAATGCTTTCTATTTCTTTTTGCTTTCTATCAAATTAATCAATTGGGGTTTGAGCTTAGTCTAAGACAGAACTAGATTCTTGAATACGTCACATATCTCACACGATATCTTTTTTAATTTCGCAAATAATCTATACGTGTGTCTATATATTATCCTCTGAACTTATCATCCTAGAGTCCGATATTATGTGAAAACAATTTTTAAACGAAGGTTTTCGGAAAATGGCAAATTAAGAGAGAAAATACAAAATCTCTCCTCTCATATTATATTATATTATATTATATATATATATATATATATATATATATATATATATATATATATATATATATATATATATATATATATATATATATATATAGATATTAGAAAATAATGCATATTTTTATAATCTTATGGAAACAATATAAATGTAGAATAATCACACACAAAATTTGATAATGAAGTTCAGTCAATTATGTAGGTTTATATCTTTAGGTTGCTGCAAACATTTTATTTTAAAACACTCAACTTACAACTAAATCAAATATAGAAAAATAAAATATTGTTTTTCTCTCTCTCTCTTTTTCACTAGTGTTGGAAGACATAATAAATTTTTGCGCAAATTTATATAATCCTCACATCTCATTTCTACGATGATGTTATCCTTTCAATTCATTGGTTTTAATTTTTCTTCACCAAAATTACTCTTTTGACCAATTCTAATAATCTTCCACTTTTGAAGAATAATTTCATTTTATCTTCACATCTTAGATCAATGTAGCAACATTCTCTTATATGTGATTTTAGCAGGGCAAACGAAGTTGAGCACAACTTCAATTTGTCAAATGGTTACTACCTTTGTTAACATGTATGTTAGATTCTTACTACCTAAAATTTTTCTCAATGTTAGCACCTCATAGTTAATCAAAGATATGGTGAAGTGATAACGAAGACCAATGAGTTTTGTCCTAGAATAAAATGTTGAATTCTTTGCTAGATGTATCACACTTTGACTATCACTATACAAAACACTTTTATGGATAAATCCCAACTCGGTTAACAAATCTTGAAGCAATATCCCTTCTTCACTAACTTCTATTACTACTATATACACAACCTAGATAAAGCAATAATCTTTTGTATTTGTGACATCCAATAAACAATTATAATACCAACAATAAAAATGTAACCAATGGTACTTCTTTGGTGATAAACTTCACCTCCTATGTAACCTTACTTTTAATTCTCCTTTACTAAAGTATAAACATTTCTCTAGTATGCCTTGTAGATACCTTAAACTTCCTTTGAATGACTCTTAATGAGCTTTACCTAGATTTGACATAAACTTGTTAATAACTCTCAGTGCATGGGTAATGTTTGACCTTACATAGACCATAACGTACATCAAAATTCCAATGGCTGAAGCATATGGAACTTTAGCCATTTATTCTCTTTCTTCATTTGTCTAAGGTGATTGATCCTTAGATAAAGGAAATAACTAGCCAAAGGTGTGATAACTATCTAGGCATCTTCCATGTTAATTCTATGCAAAACACGATTGATGTAATCTGCTTGAGATAATGTCAAAATTCCTTTTTGTTTATATCGTGTGAGTTCCATTCCAACGATTTTCTTCACTGAACCCAAGTCCTTCATGTCAAATTCTTTTGACAGTTGCATTTTCAAGTTTTTAATTTCATTCATATTTGAACCTGCTACTAGATATTCATTAATATAAATTAACAAAAAGATATAACTAGATCTTGAAGAAACAACAATAGTCAGCATGCGCACCATATTCATTTTCCCTTTTTCTAAGAAACCTTCAAGTTGATGCATTTAAATCTCTTCATCTAAGTCACCATGAAGAAATACAGTCTTTAGGTCTAATTGGTAAAGGTAAAGTCCCTCACTAGCAACAATACTTAAGAATGTCCTGATAGTATTAAGTTTCACAACTAGTGCAAAAATTTTTGTGTAGTCAATTCCTTCCTTATGTTGAAATCCTTTGACAATTAGTCATGCTTTATATCTCTTGGAGCTATCATGATCATCCTTTACTCGATAAACCCATTTGTTGTGAAGTGTCTTTTTCCATACAAGTAACTCTACTAGTTCCTATGTTTGATTGGATACTAAAAACTTCATTTCATCTTTCATAGCAAACTCCCACTTACTAGCATCTCAAGTCTAACATGCTTCCTTATAGTTGTTGGGTTCCCCTTCAACAATTACTAATATATAAC
This sequence comes from Vigna nakashimae, assembly GCA_034642375.1. Classification (NCBI taxonomy): domain Eukaryota; kingdom Viridiplantae; phylum Streptophyta; class Magnoliopsida; order Fabales; family Fabaceae; genus Vigna; species Vigna nakashimae. Next base: position 50,208,791 of record CM067765.1, on the reverse strand, counting down.
TTAAGCATTTCTTGTTAGACTATTGAGATCAAGAAGACCTTCTCAAAGGAAGAGTTGGAATATAAGGTTTTGGAATGTCAAGTTGTTAGTCATTGTTATTTTCAATTGATTCTTCTCGCCGAGAAGTATCAATTATATGAGTTTTTAGGATATCATCCACCTCTAAATAAGCTGGATCGCTCTAAGCTTCTAGTGTATGTGTTGCCCTTATCCTTGTACATTACTTTTTCATTGAAGATCACAACTCCACTATGAATAATGTTTTAGTTTTCATTATCCCATAAACAGTAGTCAAACTCATCTTTATCATAACTTATGAAAGTGCACTTCTTTGATTTAGGATAAAGTTTATTCCTTTCTTCATCACTAGTGTGCACATATGCTACCTGTCAACATACAATTTCATCTGAATAAATAAATTCATTTTTAAAAATAAAAATTAAATAAATAATATAAAAAATTAAAAATATAAAAATATATAAAAAATGTTTTCAATTAATGATAGAAAAAAAACACAAAAGACAAAATAAATTTTCTTTAAGTTTTCAAACTTTAATTTTAGCATAAAAAAGAAAAAAAAACATAATAACAAAAGTAATAATAAAATAAAATAGCCTATTTTATTTTTAATCCTTTCTGTTTATAATTAAAATTAATATCTATATATTATCCCATGATTTGTTGCATCACATTTTTTCCAATTAAATAAACATATGATTTTAACCATTAATAGTAGTATATATAGTAATAACTAGAATCAATATATTGGATATTACATTATGATTTGATTATCGCAATATGTCACCGTCAAGACCAATTCCTTCCGTATATAGTTCATTTATAATTACTAATAAGATTACATTGCATTATAATATGTGTATATAAATACATAACCCATGAAAAGAAAGGGATGAAAAAAAAGAGGGTGATATATACAGAGACATAAAGAGAGAGGCCAGAGAAAAAGATACAAGGGAATAAGCTCTCGCGTAAAAGGGGCTCTACTAACAACAATTACCAAGAAAGAAGTCATTGGAGCAATGAAAGTTTTGAAGGAATAACATTCTCCAAGAGGATTGTTTGCTTTCTATGTCTTTGTGTATGTGTTATTAATTATCCAATGTGTTTACCTTTTTTATATATAAAAATACTAAATTATAAAATAAAAGATAAAAATGTTTTCGCTATTAATTAAACATTTTGGGGAAAATTAAACATTTTGAAAACCACGTTAACTTTGTGCAGTTAATTAAAGGTAATGTTTTTGGGTAGGCGCGGTAGAGTGCTAATACCTTTTCTACGTGTAATCAATTCCTGAACCCAAAATCCATTTTCATAGACCATGTCTTATTTTATGGTTTTCCATAGCTTTTTCAGAATAAATTATAGTGATGACTCCAAAATATTTTTTTAAACCCGTTTTTGTTTCAGTTTGTTGTTTCATTGTGATCCCAGTTGTAACACTACACAACCAAAAAACTCTAAGATATGAGAATTTTATCTTTTTTCCACTCTGTACCTCTTTTGGTATCTTGTGTTTTAATGGTACTAATGGACCTTGGTTGATTAAGTAAGTTGTTATGTTGATTATTTTTGCTCAGAACTGCTTTAGTAAGTCTAATTGTAAATGCAAGCTTATGGCTCTTTCAGTAAACGTTTGATTCATACACTCAATCACACCATTATGTTGAGGTGTACCTGGCATAGTCCTCACCACTTTGATCTAGCGCTCATAGCAAAACTTCTTAAATATATTGTCTTCATATTCACCATCATTGTTCTTTCCAAGCTTTATTATCTTCAATCTTATCTTATTTTCTACTATGGCTTTCCAAATCTTAAAAGCATCAAATACTTTTGACTTGTGTTTCCGAAAGTAAACTTATACCTTCCTAGAGTGATCATATATAAAAGTAACAAAGTGTTGTTTCCGACGAATGGATGGGACAATCATTGGCCCCCAAGCATTAGAGTCGACAAGCTCAAGTCTCTTTTTCTTTGAGGTTCTTTTACCTGTGTGAAAGATAACTCTTTTCTTCTTTATAAGTATACACTTTTCACACGTGTTAATTTTTATTGATCGAAGACCTGATAGTTTATCTTTTAAGTTCATGATCTTCATCCATTTCTCGCTCATATGGCGTAACCTTTGGTGTCATATATTGGAATTTTCATTTGTTGCAATTGCAATCAAATGACATGCTTCAGTAGTCTTGTAAAGAGTATCACTCTTTTTACCATGAGCAATAGTCATCGCACCCTTTGAAATCTTCCAATGATCTCCGTATGGAATATTATCATATAACCTTCATTGGCCAATTAGCATACTGAGATTAAGTTCTTTGTCAAGTCAAGAATATGTCTACCATTCTCTAATCCTGTATTGATCTGTTTAACTTAATCTTTACTACAAACTTTCCAGCAATCTCATAAGATTGTTCGTTACCAAGGTAAACTTTACCAAGGATTCTAAGGACATAATTCTCGAAGAATTGTCTTTGTGATGTGGAATGAGAGGATGCTTCAGATTCTATCACCTAAGATTATTCCATTGTTCTCTAAAGAACAAATCAATGCATCATCTCGTCCAGATGTAGAAGAAAGATTTGCCTCTACCTTCCCATCTTGATTCTCCGATGCATTCTTGCAATGGTTTTTGTAATGCCCAATTTCTCTACAATTCCAACACTATATTTCCTTTGATTTATGGAAGTTATGAGGTTTTAGACCTAGACATCCTTTATTTATTTTTAGTACATCTGCATCCTTTAGTTAAATTTCTTACTCTTGACTTTGTATGCAAAACTGAAGAGGTTGACGATTCACCTAATTTTCTTCGTCAGATCTCTACACTTAGATTCAAATCATGATATTAGTATTCCAACTTTCTAATAGGGAAGAAAAAAGTATCAATGCTCATATTTCTTCATCAAACTCAATTCCAATAAAACTCAATTGGGTTATGACTATATTGAGTTCATTGAGATGTTGTATTGTTAATGTACCTTTTGTCATCCATAAATTGAACAATTGTCTTATCAAATGAACTTTGTTTGAAGCGGAAGACTTTTCATACATTCTAGAAAAATCCACCATGAGATTTTTTGTGGTTATTTATTTTACAATATTGAATGTAACATTGTGAGATAACATTAAGTGGATAACTTTGAGAGCTTGTTTGTCAAGAAGAGCCTAGTCTTCATCTTTTATGCCCTCTAGTTTGTTTCCTGAGAGAGGTTGATACAACTTTTTCTGATACAAATAATCTTCAGTTTGCATCTTCCAAAAGCCAAAGTTCGTCCCCATCGAACTTTTCAATTTTCACTTTTCCTTCATCTACAACCATTTCTCCCACTCAAATATAATTCCCTTTAGATCGTTTATAATAAGAAACAATAGTAACAATTTGGCTATGATACTAATTGTTAAGAAATAACGCACATTTCTTATAATCAAATTTATGTAAACAATATAAATGCAGAATAATTACACATAAATTTAATAACAAAGTTCGACCAACTATGCCTACTACATCTTTCAATTGTTGCAAATCTTTTATTTGAAAGAGAATATTACAAAAAAAAATGTTTACAAATTCAATTGTTTTACTAGTAACCAAAATGATAATTATTTTGCATTGTTTTTGTTTTTGTTTACATGTTGTCTTGTGTTATAAAAAGGAAGTTTTGTGACTAGTGTAAAATAGTGGTAAAGTGTGGTTGGATAAAAGAACCAAGACAACCTGATTTTTATTTAAAATAACAATTATTTTTCTAGATTACAGGTTTTAATAAAAGAATAAAGATATAATTATATTATTTTTTTGTTAAATAGAATGTGTTCCCAGATTTTGTTAAATAAAATGTCATTCTTCTCCTTATATTTACATTAACACAACTTTAAAGTAACCACCTCTTAGACAAATAAAAATATTAACTAGTAATTTGGTTTTTATATTTTTCATTTCACTAATTAAGTTCCTATATTTTTACAAAGATATAATGTGATCCCTTTTCCATTAGCTTCGTTCTCAATAGATCCTGAAAACAAACTCAAAAGCCATAATTGGATTCATGTGTATGTATCCGACAATGCAGTAGACAAAAATGAAGATATTAGATATATGATATTAGATCTAAATGAGACAATCTAGATGGATTGTGCCACCACAAAAAAGGAGTTGGAGAGGAAAAAAAAGGTTTGAACTCACATCTGGTTACCTCGTAATGATGTTAACATTGATTTCATAGAAGAAAACACAATGTCTCTATTTAAATATAGGGGTCAAGTTATTAATTAAGTCTTTTATTGGACTAACATTTAGTCACCTTTCAAACAATTTAATGTCGACTTAATGAATAGAACCACATTAACTATGTTTAACAAAATTAGGACCATATTTAGTCAAAAAATAATATATGGACCAAATCAAATCAAATGTTTAAATATAGAGAGTAAATTACTAATTAATTCAAAAGTAAATGTTATAAGTATTAGAATCAAATTAAGGAGTTCATGTTGGATAAAAGTTTATAGAAACACGAACAAAATTTCCTGAGACGTGTAAATTTAATGTCCTTAAGGACTTATCCGCGGTGTATTGCGCAAGTTCCCCAAGATACAACAAGAACTTTCCAGAATATCTCTGAGAATCTCATAACTAGCAAGGATCTCTAAAAAGAATATAAAATAAACCCAAAATAATTTTAGAAAGAGCTTTCTATTTATAGAGCTAAGGGGGAATAAAATCAATAAAGAAAAAATAAAAACCATTAAATATTTTACCGTGAAACACTTAAGAAAATGGATTTGAACGTTGTTGGCAATTAAAGTTTTGAACGTTGCAATCCAACGTTTTCTTTTGCAATAATCTAACATTATTACAAAAGTTCATACACAGAAATTGATACCAAGAACTAAATGATCTATTGCAACAAGTACAAAATTAAGAATAAAAAGACTAAGAATACGATATAACGAGAAAAAATGATATATTAGTCAAAATTATAGTTTCAACATCCTAAAATAGAAAATAACAAATTATAGATTACAAATTTCAATTATTTTAAAATCTTCAACCATTAGTAAGAACGCACTATATATAGGTTAGTAATGACACTAGTGTAGCGAAGGGTTTTGACACCAATTTTTTTCACTATTATATTTTTGTTTTACAACTAAAGCATATCCAAGTGAAGTAAAAAAGGGAAGGTTTAGGCATCGGTTGGTAAGACAACTAAAGCATAAAGTGATTAAAAATAAATAAAAATTAAAAGCAACAGGCTTTAGTCAAACGCGAACGAAAACAAGAGGATAACAACAATGAGAGCGACAACGAGAGCGAGAACAAAAGATAAACAGACCAATACCAACCGCTCAAACGCGAACGACCAACCAAGACAACAGTAATGTATTGGAATCCTAAACACAACAAACAAAGACCTACATGAACTTGCAATGTTGTGATGCCCTAACACGAAAAGATGACAAAGACCACCAAAATGCAACGACAACACCAAAATGAGAAGAAACATAGCTTAGTGGAAGGAAGAGGAAAAAAATGAAAGGAAGAGATAAACGAGAAACGAGAAGGAAGATAAATGATAATGAAGACAAAAACTAACCTTAATGAAGACCATAATGGAGGAAAACACGAAATTGCAATGACAAAGGAGAAGAATACAATGACGCCAACAAAACCTTTTTCACGGGTTGTAAAAATTCATAAATTTATCCTATGTAGATGGATAAAGAAACTTTTTAAAATATTTGCACAACTATAGGTTTAAGTTCTTTAAATATTTTAAAAAATGTCGCTGCATCATTATAGGTTTCTTTAAAGAATCAAAGCTTATAGTCATGTGGTTAAGGTATAAGCTTCGATTAACTTTGAACTGTTACTTACAGTTGTGCAAATGTTTTCAAAAATGTCATCGAATCATTATAGGCTTTGTTTGTCTTAAAAAGTGGAGCATATTAGACATATGAAATCCTATTTTTGCACTAGTATGATGTAACTAACACTATAAGGAAATAACAAAAAAGTTTTCAATTGCTAACACAATAATCATCTTAACTTTAAAGTGACCTTAGCTTGGAGACTAGGGATAAAATTAAACTATTTTCCTATATTTAAATAAACCAGTTCAAGTGAGGACAGGACAGCAAATCAAGTTAACCTACCACCTCAACCTAAAAGGTTTGAAGGTCCTACATATCACTTTAAGAAAGAGGGGCTATCTTTTTAGATCTATAGTATGTTTGAATGTCCTAAAGAAAAAGAAAAAGAAAAACATTAAAATGAAAAATCTTATAAAAAAGAAAAACATTAAAATGAAAAATCTTATAAAAAAATTAGGACTAGACACATAAAATGCTTTAAATGTCTTGAAATGGACCATTATGCTTTTGATTAAGCTAATAAAGTGATGGTTTTAAAGGGCCAATGACATTTATGATGAATTTACTTTTTCATCTAATGAAGAGGTTCTTCCTTGAGGAGAAGAAGACCAGATAATGGTAAGAAAACTTATTAAAAATCAATCATATGAACCATAACGATAATAAGAACTTATTCAACACGAAAGTAAAGATTTTTAAAACATTTTTTTTCTCATAATGATGCTCTTTTTATAAATTTTGTAGTTTGATATTAGTGAAAAATTTAGTTAGTAAACTCCATCAAAAACCTTATAAATTTCAATGAATTAAAGATGATGAAGAAATAATAGTTAATTAATAACTAAATATGCCTGTATCAAGATAAAAGTATTATGAAAGTCCAAATGGAAGTAGGATATATTTTACCTTATAGATCAATATGATCATTAATATATTTATGATGACCTCATGAGTAAGATGTGTTTCTGTAAAATTTGAAACAAAATAAATGCATCATATTATTTTTGTTCTTCTAAAATTTAAATGTATATAATTTTAGAATATTTTAGAATTTGTTAATAAGTGATAAATGGAAAACAGATATATGATGATTTTACTGAGTTGATTTATAATTACAGATTATTTTAATTAAATGTGTAATTAATACAACGTTACGTGGTTATTGATATCAGTTTTTCACCTATTAATAAATATATAAAAATGTCTAAATTTTAGATGAATCAAAAAAAATAAAATATAGTTAAAATTTAAAGGAACAGACTTAATACAATTTTGTTGGACTCTTAATATTTTAAAACTTTTAGAGATTCAAAAACTTATTTTACTTGTTCTGTATTCAATCAAAGTAAAATGACCTACGTATTTTATAAACGGTTGAGACAAAGCATAAATTTGTGTCTCCAATTCATAACTCTAAACATTTCTCCTTAATCTTTTTTTTTCTAATATTGATATGCACCAAAAAACTGTTATTATTTTTTAATATAATATTGCAAAAGAAGATTTGAGGCATAAAAGAAGTTTAGGTATTATGATTTCAAACTCGTAAGTATCATTTATGATACTAACTCTAAATGAATGAAAAACAGAGAAGAATAATTATGTCAGCCTCATTATATCTAGATAATTGGAAACTTATTGCACTTGATGAATTTTTTTAGACCTGATATTGTTTATGTAGTAGGTAGACTGAGTAGGTACACTCAATGTCCAAATCAAGAACATTGGGATGCACTTTCCATGCTTATGAGATACTTAAGAGGTTCAATGGATTATGTCATTGAATATAGTGGATTTCTCATTGTACTAGAAGGATACAATGATGCTAACTCGATCTCTGATTCATATGAGACAAAATCTACTAGTGGTTATGTATTCACACTTAGGGGTGGTGCAATTACATGGAGATCAGCCAAACAAAACTTATTGCAAGATCAACAATGAAATTTGAGTTTATCGCTCTTGAGATGACTGGTAGTGAGGCTAAGTGGTTGAAAAACTTCTTAGCAAACATTCCATTAGGAATGAAACCAACCCATCGGTGCCAATACACGGTGATTGTCAATCGGCAATAACTATAGCTAAAAGCAAGAATTACAATGGAAAGAATAGACATATACAATTGAGACATAATTTGGTGAAGCAGCTGCTAAAATTGGAACTATTTCCATTGACTATGTGAAGTCAGAACGGAATCTAGCATATCCTTGGGAAGAAATATGATCTTAGAAACATCAAGGGGAATGGGACTTAAGCCACTGGTAAACAAACAAGTGATGGTAACCCAACCTTTGTGATTGGAGATCCCATGAATAAGGTTCATATAAAAACAAGTCACTTGTTAGTTCTGATAGCACTAATTTGATTTTAAATCAAATATGTCCATTCCTATGGTGTGTGTGTGTGTGTGTGAAAGTGCTAGAGACTGCATTATTTAGAGGTTAAACTTTGTAATTAAACAAAGTTTTTAATGATCTTCATATCTCTTATGGGTGGTGTATGATTTGTAGCATATACTTGATGAAATCACCTATATGAGTGTCATGTGGGGCCACTTGCATGAGATTTTGGCATGATCTCTAGAGCAGTCATGAATATCGGGCATGCGCATGGCCTGGTGAGTGCATCACAACAATAACAGCAAGGATTGTGGGGGTGTACTGTGATTGATAAACCTCTGACACACTCAAGTATCTTTGGTTCATATAGTTTGTTATACCAACTATACTATGTGTTAAGTTTCTCGATCTAGGATTGGTTCATATAGCTTGCTATACCAACTCTGATGCATTACATCTTATAAAACCTAGGACTTTTTCTTCTTTTCTCTCTTTCAATCATTGTTTCTTATCTTTTGCAATATATGGGGGATTGTTATTGTTTTTGAATATAATATTGCAAAAGAAGATTTGAGCCATCAAATGCAAAAGATTTTTTTATGAGCTTGGACTGCAAGTTTTGCTTCCAACGTTTTGATCTGGAGATATATCTCAAACTTCACGCTACCAACATTCTCATTTATTTGCAACATTCCTATTGTATTAAAAATCATTTTTTATCAGATATTTTGCTGGATAATTTGGATCTTTTGGATCATGGGCCTGGTTCACCAACTCTATAAATGGAGCACTTCATTCACTCCAAAACACATCATTAGAAATCACTCTTCTCTCATTCTCTCTTCTCTTGGTTTCGTTCTTTCTCTTTTCTTCTTTTCCTAAAAATATTGTAGGTTTATTTTATTCTCTTTATAGAGATCCTTGTTAGTTCTGATATCCTCAGAAATTTTAAGAAGTTCTTGTTGTATCCTGGAGACTTGCGTAATACACCGTGAATAAGTCCTTAAGAACAGTGATCTATACACCTCAGAAAATCCTTTATTCGTGATCTTTACTCTTATATTCAGCTTTTACCACAAAAACAGATAACAAAACAAATGAATAATCAATCCTTTCTACTCCTTCATATTTTCCTCTTGCATTTTTCATTTTTCTAATATTGATTTGGTTATTTCTAATTTATCACTTAATCTCCTAAAAGATCTTAATCTTCAATAATAATTTCTTTCCAAATCTACGTTCGAAGTAAGAATTCACATATAGCACAGAATAGTTTAGAACTTTTAAAAAGTTTAAGATGTTATTATCCTAAAAGGACAAAATGAATATTTCGAAAAAGTTAGAAGACAGAGGAAGAAAAATATGAAGGTGTAACTCATAATAAAGACGGCATTTCATAATTCTATACAATCACAAATAAATTTAAATCAAACTTTGATATTAATGATTAGATATAATCAACCTATCACATAAAAGAATGTGAGATACATCATAACCTTAAAATTCCACTATAACTCCTAATTGTAACATATATCTATCTATAAACAAAAGAAGTTATAAAAGTGATTTTGCGATAAAAGTTGAAAGAAAAGGTTAGAAAAGTTGTTAATGTAGTTCTTCCCACTAATATTTGAAAAGTATAGTTAAAAAAAAAAAAAAGAATGAGAGAGATGGTGGATTTAACTTTTTCACTAACAAAAATTAACAACTAACATTTATCATGGATAAAAAAAATGTGTTGCATATAATAAACACGTTTAAAACTTTTAAGTTGGGTTGAAGAAAGATATTTGTGGCAGCTTCTTACAACACCTCCATATTTTCTTTGTGCACCTCCATATACTTGAAATTTCTAACTTTATCGCTTTCTTTATCAGCTATAGAATATATAATCTGTTTCAAAATACAGAATAATAATATTTCAGATTGTATATTCTAAAATAAAAAAGAAAAAATATTACTTATTATATATTTCAAAATATAAAATAAAAAATATATTTTGAATAAAATACAAATATAGCAAAGACGATGAAGAAGAAGGACAGAGATAGTGAATGGTGAAAATAGAAGAAGAAGATGGGTGCAAATGGAGGAAGAAGTTGTTTACGTTGTAAGGATTGTCAACACTCAATTTTGTCCGAGTAAGTAAATAAATAAAAATTAAAAAAATAAGAGAATAATAATTAATGGTGGGTAAAAAGAATAAAATAATAATTTTAATACCAAACACAATATTTTTGAAATGGTAGTTTAATATGGTAATAATTTGAATCAATATTATGCTAATAATTATAAACAATAATAGTATATTGATATAATTTCCTGCGTGTGTCAGTTGCTTTTAAAGAGAAAAATAGGATTTTTAAAAAAATGGACAAATTTTCTGACAATAATGATAATCAATATTTTGAATATTATTTAATTTGTTTTCTGGCAACCAAGACCATTTCTTTCCCTGTTTTGTCCATTGTCAATTAATTCACAATTAAGAACAAGATTATCATAATATTACATTACAATGTGTATATAAATAAGCACTCTGTCATGGAGAGGAGCATGCAGAAATAATAGAAAGAGAGTATAGAAAAAAAAAATAGGTTCTCACCTATAAGGGTTCTGTCAACGGTAATCATCAAAGAAGAAGGAGAGAGTATTAAAAGCTAAAAATGTATGTCACCTCTGCACCATTCTTTTTCTCTTTTTATTGTATTCTTAAATTTTTTTAAAGGTATTTTTTCTTAGAGACAAATAATGTTTTTTTTAAATCATAACTTTTTTTATAAGTATGTGTTGGCCTATGGCCGATTTCGTTTTTTCACCATTCTTAAATAAATAAAAATACAAAATCTTCAAAACAAAAAAAAAAGATGTTAAGTTAAACCAAATCTTTTTTTGGATTCATTTTTCAAAAAAATATAAATCAATCAATAATAATTTTTAAACAAACTCACAGACCTTTTTCACGTAGTTCTTTATTTAGAAAAAAGATTTGTGAGTTTGTTTAAAAATTATTATTGATTGATTTAGATTTTTTTTTAAAAGTGAATCCGAAAAAAGATTTGGTTTAACAAGATTGACATCTTTTTTGGTTTTGAAGATTTTGTATTTTTATTTATTTAAGAATGGTGGGAAAAAGAAAGAAATCGGCCATAGGCCAACACATACTTATAAAAGAAATTATGATTTAAAAAAAACATATTTGTGTGTAGGAAAAAATACCTTTAGAAAAAACTTAAGAGTACAATAAAAAGAGAAAAAGAATGGTGTAGAGGTGACATACCTTTTTAGCTTTCAGTACTCTCCTCTTTCTTCTTTGATGATTGATTGTCGGTGACAGAACCCTTATGGGTGAGAACCTATTTTCTTTTTGTATACTCTCTTTCTATTATTTTTGCATGGTCTTTGTATTTTTTTCCTCCCATTTTCTATGGCAAAGTGCATATTTATATACACATTGTAATATTATGATAATCTTGCCCCTTAATTGTGAATTAATTGACAATGGACAAAACAGAAAAAAAAAATAGTCTTGGTTGCCAGAAAACAAATTAAATAATATTCAAAACATTGATTATCATTATTATTAGAAAATTTGTCCATTTTTTAAAAATCTTATTTTTCTCTTTAAAAGCAATTGACGCAGGAAATTATATCAATATACTATTATTGTTTAGAATTATTAGCATAATATTGATTTAAATTATTACCATATTAAACTAACATTTCAAAAATATTGTGTTTGGTATTAAAATTATTATTTTATTCTTTTTACCCACCATTAATTATTATTCTCTTATTTTTTATTTATTTATTTACTTATCCGGATAAAATTGGGTATTTTTTCAGTTTTGCAGAATATCAATTATTTGAAAGGTGTAAACCGTAATCAGTGGATGTTAATAGTAAAGCCCGTAATTCTGTCAGATCAATTCTGTGTATCCAATTACTTCCTGCGCCCCTCCAATTTTAAACTGCACGCCATTAAATATGTAAAATGTACAAAGTAATTTTATGGGAATTTAAATAACCTAAACCTAGTCCTTTTTTTCTTCAGCTGTATATTGTGGCAGTGACTTATGGATTAAGAAAGAAAAGAGGCAAATGGGTGTATGGAGAAATAGAGAAGGGTCATTCTATAATTTAATCAAAGGGCATTTTCGACACACGCATAGTTATCCAACCTAAGTCGATGGCTAAATTTATTACAGTATGTTGTTAACAAAGAAAACTATTTGAACTTTTGAACACTTGTACATTTCAACATCGTTTAAAATTTGTACTTAAAATTTCTTTTATAAGGCTAGTTTATAAGCTAGTTTGACTAACAACTTTTAACTTATAAGCTAGTTACTTTAGCTAACTCATAACTTATATCTTCTAACTCATTTAATTTTCTTCTATGATTATGTAATGTAGTCTTATTATCCTAAATTTCCTTTACCTATTATTAGGTGCTTTTAGTTTTAAGATTGAGTTACGTTTTAGTTTTCTATGTAGTTTAAATTAAAAAATAACATTACAATTTGAAGTAATCAATATTTTGATGGCATGAAAATTATGTAACATTTCAGTAAGAGTAGTATTAATATTAATCAAGGACAAATAAATATATATATATATATATATATATATATATATATATATATATATATATATATAAATATATAAAGAAATTTTTTAATATCAAAATGAATCAAAACTCGTAAGTAAATCTAACTCATCGTGGGCTTGAGTCGAACTAGATTAGAAAATTACAAATTTTATTGATTATATGCTAAAACGAGTTCAACTCACTAGTTATATGAGTATGAACCGAGTTATAGTGAGTTGACTCATAAACCACCTTATTTTAAAAAAATTCTAATTTGATTAAAAAGACTATAATTTTGAACTTGCCAACCCGTATCAACCCAACCTACCAACCCGTCAGGCCACAAGGCGGGGAAAGGTGGGTCAACCCATTAGTCCACCTATTCGTAATGTTTAATTTTATTCCACATTGTTTCTCACATAATATTAAAAATCACGCACACATCATTCTTTCATTTACAAAATTTTTTTAGACTTTCACAACACTACTCTTGTACACACACTTCTTTGTCAGGAATCCCAAGCACGTTATTCTTTCTTCGTCACTACTCTTCTAGACCTCCATATCTTCTTAGAGTCAATTGATTTAGGAGGAAAATTAGGGTTGCATCATCTCTTCTCATATCAATTTGTTTGGACAAAAACTAGGTTTACATCTATTATCTACTTTTCTAATATTCTTCTCTTCTCAAAGCCATTTGATTGGGAAAAAAAATTAGGATTGCATCCCTTCATTATTCTTTTCTAATTTTGTGTTCATTTGATTTTAGGATAAAATTAAGAATTCATTAGTGTTATCAATATTTGAATCACATTTGTTCATTCAATCCTTTTGAGCAGCATGCTTATCACATGAAATGAATAAGGTGGTGTTAATGCAATATTTTTTAGGTTTTTAGTGACTTTCTCAATGATACAGTTGATGGGACACAATTGATTTCAATTGAATAGACATTTTGGCTCTTAAGCGATTCATTTTATTTCTATTAAGCACCTCAATTTGAAATCTGGGAGGAGCAATTGTTGACGACAATGCCAATCATCGCAAGCAAAGTTAATCAAAAGTAATGTTGAATTCTCGTGATTGATTTAATTATTGACTAATAGAAACATGAATTGGCAAAAGTTTTGTTGAAAAATGGTAGGCTAGTATGCTAACCCGTCATATAATGGGATGGATTGTAGAATTCAACTCATATTGACTTGGTGGACCAACTCAGCCCAACCCATTCTTGGATGGCTAGAAGTGAGGCAAGCCAAAATAGGTCAAACTAGTCCGTTTTGACACTCCTACTTCTCTAGATCGCTACCCCTCTATGTTAGTACTCCTTTGCGTTAGTGTTCGTCGACATATAGTATTAGTCTATGTCATTGCTCCACACGTTGTTGGTCCTTTGCATGGATGCTCCTCTATGTCGATGTGTTGGTATTCATCAATGTCACTATTGCCCATGCTGTTAATCATCTACATAAAGGTTCCTCAGTGTTGTTGTTCTTCTAATAATCTTTTGTTGCAATCATTCTTAATCTAAAATTCATTTTTAACTCATGTTTTTATTTATATTTATTCCTCTATGTATATTTGTTTAGTTTATTTAGTATATAAGTTTTTATCTTCCTTGTCCTGTGTATGGTTTTATCAACTATTAACTATCTTATTTACTAATTTTACCAAGCTTTTTGTATTATATTTACAAAATTCATAATTACGTTTTTATATATAATCTATTCTTTTAATTGTTAACTATATCTAATTTTTTAACTTTTCGAATTTAGTTAAAAGTATGTTCAATTCAATTTAGGTAACATCACAATATGAGATTAAGAAACAAATGGTACTTGTCATTTAAAACGATTAAAAAAGATTTGTTACTAAACATAATATAAGATATTTTAAAACTGAAAATTGAAGAAAAATATTCGTAATGAAAAATTAGAGCACTGAAAGGAAAAATAAAAAAATTGTAAATTTATAAAATATAAGCAACAAAATTATAGATAAATAAAGAAATTACATAGTAAAACTCTTAAAAGGTGCAATTCGCATCTAAAAAGCTTCTATATTTTTTTTGGTTTAATAGGTTCGGAGATCCCTATATTTGTGAGTTAGTTTCAATTGGGTTTTCCAATTTTGGAAGTGATCAATTGGGTCCCTAATTTGGTCAATTAGATTCAATAATAGCATTTTCGTTAATGTAGTTAACGACGTTAACTTTTTAAACAGGTGGCAAGCTGAGGCATCTAAGTGGCACTGTTTGAGCTGTAAAGGTCGATTTTTAACATTTTTAAATTATTGACAAATAAAATAAAAGCAGAATAATGAATAAATGAATTTTTGAAATATAATTATAAGTCATTAAATAAAAACAATGTTTCTTATTTTGGGGTCAGGTAGCTCGTGTCTGCAAACTTGGGGAAATCTACGAAATTGGGGAAATTAGAGAAATTAGGGCTAGTCCTTGTATTTGAATGTCAAATCCCTAAATTAAAAGTGTGTGATAGGAGGTCGAGCTTGTAGTTCTGCGACGCGGTTGGGTGTAGTGCTTGTGGTTGTTGTTGTTCGAAGACAGTGTCGAAGGAGCACTCTTGCTATTCATCGAGTTGCACTGCTAGGTGGAAGGAAAATGGTACGTCTTCACCGATCTGCTACTGTGGTCAAAGTTGTGTGGTGAGAACTGCCAAAACTACGAAGAATCGGGGCAAGCAATTTTGGGGATGCTCCAAGTATAAGGTATGTTTGATTCAACTCAACCTAATTAAGTTGTGGTACTGTTTGTGAGAAGAAGGTGGTACTCCCTAATTAAGTTGAATGTTGTCTTTACAGAATGGTGGTCAAGAAAGTGGTTGCAACTTCTTCAAATGGTGCAATGATATTGGTGGTGACAAAAGGGGTAGCTTCTTCAACAGTGAAGGAAACAAAGAAATTGTGGTGAACAGTGAAGACATGGATAATACTAGGAAAATGATAGTGAGTTTACAAAAATCAGTTTTCATTGTTCAAAAGTGGATGGAGGTGCTGATGTTGTTGGTGTCTGTTTTATGTGTAATACAGATAGTTTTAGTTTCAATGTTGATGAGGAAGGGATGATTTCTTGTAACTTTGTTGTAGGTTTGGTCTGTTTTAATGAAATGAATGAAATGGAAGAGTTGTTATAAATCCAGTCCATATATTGTGTACAAAATTACTGCTAAATTACAACATTGTTATAATGCTAAATCATCTTTATAGAATAAGCAGTTTCAATTTATGTTCACATTTTACAATAATTGTTTTGAATTTTTCAGAAAGAATGAATAAGTAGTATTTATTGTTGACAAGACGCAAGATAGTCGAAGCACAAAGACAATCTCAGTGGCACGAGGGTGAGTTTGAGGAGGGTTTAAACTTAAAGAAAACTTATCATGTTCAGACCACAGATACATTGCTGAGATACTATTGGCTTCAGCTCTACTTCTGAGAGCTTTGAGTTATGAGTTGTTGACATTTCAACATGACTCATCAGGTCATCCCATTAACCCTGAGTTATTCCTTGTGTTGGAACAAACCAAGTTAAGTAGTTTGCTTTCGATAGAAGGGAGCAACCATGGAAAAATTGCTTACATGAAGCTAAACACAGAGATAACAAAAACTTCTTAAAGAACTCATCACTGTAAACACAGGAAGCTAAACACAAAACTTCTTAAATAACAAAAGCTTATAGCAAACTGGTATGAATCATTCCATAAAAGCAAAGATAACATTCCATAAAAGCAAAAGGTTCAACATCAGAATTGGTTCAACATCAGAATTTTTTACATCGTTACAAGGTACAAAAAACAACTCCTGCAATTGTGCCAGTAAACCTCAGAATTGGTTACAGGTTGCTTGCTTAAGGCTGATTTGATGATGGTATGTTTTCTTCATTTGTTGGATTGCTTTGTTGTGTTTGGTCAGGATTGACTTCACCATCTTAGGTTGATTTTTGGCAAGAAGTTTTGTTGTGACCCAGCTCCTTACAAATGCCACATCTTTTATGTATACCACCCTTCCTCATTCTTGTTTCGTCCCTGACTAACTCCCATTCCTGCAACCTTCTTTTCTTTTTGGGCCTCCCTGGCAATATTCTCTTTTTTGGAGGGAGCACATCATTATATGGGGTAATTTGCCACATATTCTGACCATTAATTGGATACACAATGGAAGAGTATGTTTCTTCATATGTTGACTTCCTAAAACAAACAAGGATGATGTCATCTGCATCTAAATTCAGAAACTTCATAACAGCCAACGCATGACAACATGGAATGCCCGAGATAGCCCATTTCCTGCATGTGCATTCAACTTTGTCTATATCAACTATAAACTTGTCACTAGCTTGGGACACATGACAAACTTCAAACAGCTGCAGTGCTGACCAGCTGGAAAAACAAAATTAAAATTCAGAAAGTACACATACACTTAAACTGTTGAACACATGATAAATGTTAATATATTATGGTTACCTAAGAATCCAAAATTTGGTTAGTTGGGACTCCTTATTAAGTCTACTCTTGATTTTTGGACAAATCATCCCAGACAATGATTCACTTTTTGTTTGGTTTGTTGCTCATTTGTTCATCAAGTAAAGGCGGATCTCCTCCAACATGGTTATGATTGGCTTTGACCTTGTATGCAGCAATACACTGTTGAATGCCTCTGACATGTTGTTTACCAAAGTATCACACTTAGCAGTGGTGGTAAACCTTGATCGTGACCAGTATCTACATTTTAAGAGATTAGGAAATATGGGTATCACATTCTGCCACTTCCACAACTATGAATTGAATCACATTTCAAGAGATTAGGAAATATCACCATACCTAGGAGGAATTTTTATAAGGTATTTGAAGGCCTCGAGGTTCACTTCCTTTAATTTTGTCATTTCGGTTTCCCAGGCTTGTGGATGAGTTGTTGTAGTTGCCTTCCACATCATCTGCTTTAGCTGCTTTGAAGGGAATTTTTTCCTGAAATTTGCGTAAAGGTGCCTAACACAAAACCGATGATCAACTGTAGGGAGCACTTCTTCAAAAGCTTGCATTAAGCCCTGTAATTTAAGGTTGACAGTGTTGTTAAAGGTCTCATATCAATAATAATGAAAATTAACATACGTTTATAGGAAAAAAGGGCACGTGAATAACCTTTTGCTGATATGATATGAATGTCAATGATGCATGTACTGCCTCCCCACCAATGTCTTCAACCACAAGTTCTAGAAACCATTTCCATGTTTATTTATTCTCTACTTTCATAATGGCATATGCTAGAGGTAGCATCTGGTCATTTGCGTCTCTTGCAATAGCAGTTAGCAATTCACCACCATATTTACCTTTTAAAAAAGCATCATCCAACCCTATAATTGGCCTGGAGGACACAAATTGTCCTTGCAGACCTTAAGACAAACATAGAACTTCTTGAAAATATGACCACTGACATTCTCTTCCACTTCCACCTTCACTGTGGATCAAGGATTACGAGGTAAGAGCTCATTCGCATAATCATAGATCCTTTTATATTGTTCTTTGAAACACCCATCTACATGGTTTGAAGTAATGGACTTTGCTCTAAAAGCCATGGATCTAGATACACCAACATTCCACTTTCTACTTATCTTGTCACGAATTTCCCCTACCTTGACTTTGGGATTTTCTCTCACGGTTTTCTCCAACCTCTTACTCAGCCATTTTGAATTAAGTAATTTGACTTTGTGCTCTCTACTACAAGTGTGGTTGTCAACAATAGTCCTTAATTGCCATGTTCGTACTACATTCATATAACCACAATATGCCATCCAGGGGCACTTTCCTTTAGCACCCATACACTTCACTCTAATCCTCTTCTTATCATTTTTAACATATGTTAGATTTCTCCCATTTTCTACTGCATATGTTTTTATGGCATCCAGAATATCTTGCTTGTTAGCAAAATAAGTGCCCAAATCCCACTTGTAATCTACCATTGTTTTAGGCATACTAAATGTTACAAACTTTCCATAACTTTCTTCCTCATCATCTTCTCCATCACTTTCTCCTCCACTGAGCAATTCTTCTGATTCCCAATTATCATCAGACAGACCTCTATCATTGTCAGTATTTATACCATCCTCAACATCACTATCGAAAATGTGAGTCTGTGATGGTCCATCATCTTGCACATCAACTTCAATTTCACCAAACCAATTCCCAACTCCATGCCCTACCTCTTCTTGGATATCACAGTCAACTAGGTCACCCACATCACATTCAACTTCAATTTGACCTTCTACAACGTCATCTCTTTTGGACTCACCCACATCACATTTAGCTTCAATTTGACCTTCTACAACACCATCTCCCTCAGCTCTTTCTTTTGAAACAAGAACTTCACACTCACCATCACCTACCTCCTGACACTCATCATGAACTTGTTCACACTCACCATCATCACTATCATGCATCACATGTTGAACTTCTTCTTCACCTATATTATGTGTAACATTTTCTAACAAGTGTACGATCTCAGGTTCACACACCGTGTGAACAACAAATAAATGAACTTGTCCATTTAGCCTAGCTAAGTTCATCATGTGCATGACTCTTCTATCATCAGACAAAGCCTCTAACCTATCATCTAACACAACCCCCCCTACACAATACCACAACTCCTTAAATCCATCATATCTAAGTCCTTTTACTACACTGACTATAATGAAGTAACTCCACACGTCTGGGTCAAAAGACAGAGTTGTACTTTCCCCCTCATACTTAAGTGGCCCATCGTTTATGAAATGACCTCCATGGTGGAAAACAACTTCAAAATGATCCTTCATGTAATATATCCTATAAAATAATAAGACGGCAAGGACAACAAAAATTATATAAAATTAGAAGTAGGATAAGGAAACACGGGGACCAACTACAACATAACTTAACCAAAAGAAAAAACACAAGAAACAAACATGGGAAACCACATTGCAACACCAATATAAAGCACAACAACAATTAGGGTCTACTACGACACTTCAAACATGGGGGACCACTTTCAACAGCAATTTCAAGAGCAACATAAATAACACACTACCACACCACTTTGAACATGGGAGACCACGACTGACCATGCATCATTGTCAAAAATATACAAAGAAGTAAACATTTACTAACCTGGACACGTGCTACACCTCCAACAACCTTCGCGAAACTCTTCCACATGATTCACCGCCAAAAATTACTTGCTTCTACTCAAAACCACCAATAGATCACTACAATTTTATACAACGAAAGCTTATGTCTAACTAATTTCTCACGCAAAAGCGATGCTCCCCAAATGCCAGCACAATGTCATTTCCAGCAACGAACCCTAAGTTCACAGATTTCCCAATTTCTCAGACATAAGCTACCCCAAAATAGGAAACATTGCTCTAATATGTTTAATAATTTAATATGTTTAATAATTTCTAATTATATTTTCATTTATTAATATATTTAACAATTTAAAAATATTAAAAATCCACCTATATAGCTCAAACGATGCCACTTGGATGCCTCAGCTTGCTACCTGTTCAGAAAGTTAACGTCGTTAACTGCATTTAACGAAAATGCTATTATTAAATCTAATTGACCAAATTAGAAACCCAATTAATCACTTTCAAAATTAGAAAACCCAATTGAAACAAATCCAATAGAACCTCTAAACCTATTAAACCATTTTTTTTATTCAAATTTGTGACATATACCTGTGCCCTGCCGCTAAATACACTGAATTTAATTATTTGGTCAAAGAACGGTGAAGTTGATCATATACTTCTCAGTTGTGACTTTTCTTTAGGTTGCTTTTAGATCTTCTAGACATTTGTATTGACTTTCAATTATATTTTCTTTTTTTCAGTATTTATTTAATTTTATCATTTAAATAATTGAATTTAGTTTTTAACGTATATTTTTTTATATCATTTCTCATAATTCTATGTTAGTTTAATATATTTTAAAACATATTTCATAAACACAAAAGGTTATCTCCATATTACGAATATCAATATTAAAATCATTTTACAAGAAGATAAAATAAAAGAAAAAAAAAATATATATATATATATATATATAGAAATTAAAAGTTAGACACTTTTAGAAAAAATACAAAATATGAATATGTTTGATATTAAAAGAAAAAGTTTAATGGCAAGTTTAGTTCATATAATAAGTTTTATTTTAGTTTTAATATTTATAAACCGTTTCACTTAACTTTGTTTATTTTCGTAACTATTTTATTTTAGTCCTGCTTCCCTTTTCTTTTTTAAAGTGATTAGTCCAAAATAAACTTAATACTATGGAATAACAAAGAATTTAACTGTAACGAAAATTTACAAAAAATAAATAAATACTAAATTGACTCATTTTTAACTGGTATAATTGTGAAATAAAACTGAAAAAATTATCAAAAAATTACAAAAGATATTGAATTTATTTCATAAATGAAAAGCATGCTATATTAAACTTTTTTTTTAAAATAATGGCTTAATTGTTTAATTGATAGTAGTTGACATTTAAACAAGATTTCATAAACTATGTGCTGTCATCTAATCAAATCAACATAAACTGTTGTCACATTCATTGAGTTAGATGACGGTGATCTTCAATGTTTTTTTATATAGAAAGATCAATTTTAGGGTTTCTGCTTTTATATTTGCTAGTAAAGATAGATGCTTAACTTCTAAAACTATTGTTTTATACGAGTTTTTACTTTTGAGAAAAATTATAATTTAATTCATGAGTTAAAATTAATATATATACACTTTAAAAATATTTTTTTAAATAATTATATGAAGGAGTTTTTATGATTTAATTTGTACATAACCTAATTTTAACATATTAAAGGTTAAATTTATTTTAATTTTTATTTTTTTTCTTCTTAATCTTTTTTGAAAAAGTCTTTTAAAACATTAGTTAAGGAAGTAGTTGGTGTGTTCTTTACGAAAGAGTAACATTTCTACATTGTGTTATTGTTTTTTGAAATATTAAACTCGTCATACCTTTCACCTCCTCCATTTCTTTTAAGAAAAAACCTTATCATCTTCTCTATTAAGTTTATTCCTATCCTTTTCTACTTATAAACAAATAAATTATTAAAAATATTCAGCAGATAATTCCACAAAAACATTTTTCCTCTGTAAATAATTAACTTTGAGTAACATATTTTATCACTTAATATCATAGCTTCATAAATTTTACTATCTAAAATCCTTTTACGCATTTCATTATTAAATTTTCAACTTGATGAGCTTTTACTGACCACCTTAAGCTTGTTTTTTCACAAAAATAAGGATGTATCTGTTGGGAAACAGCGGTACTTGTTCCCTCCTCTGTGAACCCCAAAATGGGCACTATGCGGAAGCGTAAAAAATAGAAGTATAAATGAAAGTGTAGGAGTAGGGAAAAATAACACTGGAAATTTTAACGTGGAAAACCCTCTCGGGAAAAACCACGGGACTGAGTCCAAAAAATTATCTCCACTATGAAAGTAGGATTACAGTATTTCTCTCACTCTCTGAGGATCTCTCTATAAATATCTCACCCTCTCGGATGGTATACAAAACTCTCACACTCACACTCTCTCTATTTTTCCTCTCCTTCACCGTGGCTTCACTTCTCTCACGATGGTTTTTGTTTTTGCTTCTATGTTGGTGTATCTTCACTTCTTTGCTTCTACCCTTTTATAGAAGGGCTTCACACAAAATACCAAAACAACAAAGCTTAAAACATGGAGTAAAGCATGGAGCAAAACATGGAAAAGCATTGACCCTTAATTTAGGGTGTGGGACCCATTTATGTTTATCCAACAAAACTCCCCCATAAACTTAAATGGATCTTCTTTCCCATCTTTGCATCTTGACTTAGTTGAAAAAAGGTACTATGACACCAGCACCTTCACAACAATCTTCAACCTTCTTGGTTGGCACTGACTTAGTCATCATATCAGACCAATTCAAGTCTGTATGGATTTTCTCTATCTTCAATTTCTTCTCATCCAGCGCTTCTCGTATCCAGTGATACCGCACGTCGATATGCTTCGAGCGTGAATGGAACATGGGGTTCTTGGTTAGATGAATGGTACTTTGATTATCACAATTCACCACATAATCATCTTGATTATGTCCTAATTCACTTAGGAAATTCTTCATCCATAACATCTCTTTAGAGGCTTCAGTCACCGCTACATACTCTGCTTCAGCGGTAGACAATGTCACACATTTTTGTAGCTTTGACTGCCAAGAAACAGCTCCCCCTGCAAAAGTAATCAGATAACCTGATGTTGACTTCCTTGAATCGACATCTCCAGCCATGTCTGAGTCTGAATATCCGATTAACTTTAGATCTCCATTGCCAAAACACAAGCTTCTTTTGGCAGATCCTCTTAGATACCTTAGTATCCACTTAACAGCTTCCCAATGCTCCTTTCCTGGATTCGACAAGTATCTGCTCACAACTCCTACAGCATAGCCAATATCTGGCCTTGTACAAACCATTGCATACATAAGGCTACCTACGGCAGAAGAGTAGGGTACCTTGCTCATTTCTTCTTTTTCTTCTTCATTCTTTGGACATTGAGACTTGCTGAGTTTGAAATGTCCAGCAATTGGAACACGAACAGATTTGGCATTGTGCATGTTGAATCTTTTGAGAATCTTCTCAATGTAATCTTCTTGAGATACCCATAGCATTCTTCTAGAACGATCTCTGGAGATTTTCATTCCAAGTATCTTCTTCACTGCACCCAGGTCTTTCATGGCAAAAGACTTACTCAATGCCTTCTTGAGAGCAGCTATTTTAATTTTGTCCTTCCCTACAATCAACATATCATCAACATACAAAAGAAGTATGATGGACTCACCATTTTCATAATGCTTCACAAACACGCAATGGTCTGCGGAGGTCTTCTTGAAATTATGTTGGATCATGAAGGAATCAAATTTCTTGTACCATTGTCTTGGAGCTTGCTTCAGACCATAGAGGCTTTTCTTCAGACGACACACCAAGTGTTCTTTGCCTGGTTCTTCAAAACCCTCTGGTTGCTTCATGTAAATTTCTTCCTCTAGGTCTCCATGTAAGAATGTTGTTTTGACGTCCAGTTGTTCAATCTCCAGGTCTAGTGTTGCTGCCAGACCGAGAATTGCTCTAATGGATGTTATCTTCACCACTGGTGAGAATATTTCATCAAAGTCTATTCCTTTCTTCTGGTTGCACCCCTTCACGATAATTCGTGCTTTGTACCTTGGGCTTGGGTTGTTCTCTTCATTCTTGAGCTTGAACACCCATTTGTTCTGCAATGCTCTCCTTTCTTTTGGTAGTTCTACCAAATCATAAGTCTCATTTTCCTTTAAGGATTGCATCTCTTCTTCCATGGCTTGCAACCATTTGTCTTTGTCTTTCATCTCCATTGCTTCTACAAAGCTTTGAGGTTCACCTTCATCAGTAAAATTAACATATTCATCTGAAAAATACCTTCTTGACGGTTGCTTCTGTCTTGTTGATCGTCTCAATTGGGGTTCTTGTGGAGCATCCTCAATTGGTTGATCTTCTTCCGTCAGATTAGGTTGATCTGCTTCTTCAGCCATTTCATCAAGTTGTAACTCTGGTTCGGCTTGATGAGTCTCTCCCCCTAAGCTGTTCATCACAATAGGGCTTTGATCACTTATCAGCTTAAGTGTTGGTTTCTCCACTTTCTTGATGTCTTGGATTGTCTGATCTTCAAAGAACACCACATCTCTGCTTCGAACAATCTTTTTGTTTGCAGGATCCCATAATCTGAAACCAAATTCATCTTTTGGAGAACCAAGGTATATGCACTCTTTCGCCTTAGCATCGAGCTTTGCTCTTTCATCTTTCGGGATGTGAACTGATGCCTTACATCCGAAAACTTTTAAGTTGCGATATGAGGCCTTTTTACCGGACCATACTTCTTCTGGTATTTTACCGTTTAATGGTCTTGATGGTGATAAGTTGATCAAATCAGCTGCTGTCACCACTGCCTCCCCCCAGAATGACTTGGGAAGTTTTGCGTGAGACAACATGCTTCTAACCTTCTCGGCAATTGTTCTGTTGAATCTTTCAGCTACACCATTCATCTGAGGTGTCTTGGGAGGTACTTTCTCATGTTTGATCCCATGAGTCTTGCAATAGTGCTCGAATGGACCTCTATACTCTCCACCATTATCACTTCTCAGACATTTCAACTTTCTACCAGTTTCACGTTCAACTGAGGCGTGAAACTCCTTGAAGATTCGTAGAACTTCATCTTTTCTCTTCAACGGATAGACCCACAATTTTCTGGAGTGGTCATCAATGAAGGTAACAAAATATTGAGCACCACCAAGGGACTTTTCAGATGTTGAACAAACATCTGAGTGTACAAGATCCAAAATATGCTCTTTTCTTCTTCCATTTTCAGATCTACGGAAGGACACTCTACGCTGCTTACCTGCTAGGCAGTCTTCACATAATTCAAGTGGTTGTCCTTTTATACTCTGGAGATGATCTTTCGCAAGGATCTCTAGTCCTTTCTCGCTCATGTGGCCCAGTCTTTTGTGCCACAGCTCCTTACTTTCTTCTTGAGCAACATTTGTCTCTCCTTTGCATATCTTTCCTTGCATGACGTACAAAGAGCCTTCCTTTTTACCACGAGCAACAATCATGCTTCCTCGGCTAAGTTTCCATTTTTCATCTCCAAACGGATTGTTCATTCCAGCATCATCTAACTTACCGACTGAGATAAGGTTTAGACGCATTTCTGGTACATGTCTTACCTCCTTCAGCACAAGTTTGTTTCCATTTTCTGACGTCAAAATCACTTCTCCTATGCCCACAATTTTGCTTGTGACATGATTACCCATCTTCACTGTTCCAAAGTCTCCTTTTTGATAGGATGAGAAGAATCCCTCATGAGGAGTAACATGGAAAGATGCTCCGGTATCTACTATCCAAGTGCAGTCATCAAAAGCAATATTTAGATAGTTTACCTCAGTGATAAGGAACACATTCTCATCATTTGATACCACCGCTGTTGTGGTCTTTTCCTCCAACTTCTTTTTGGGATCTACCATATCAGGGTGTACAGTTCCATTCTTCTGATCTCTCTTCAGGAATCTACATTCTTGCTTCTTGTGACCATCTTTTCCACAATAAAAGCATGTCAGACCTTTGGAACGAGACTTGAATCTTCCTCGTGATTTTTCACGTTTTCCTTTGCTTCTGTTTTCACTCCTTCCTCTATTCTCAACAACATTGGCTTCTGAGTGACTACTCGATCCCCTTTCTTTCCTTCTGGATTCTTCATTCAGTAAACTGTCTGTGATGTTATCCAGACTGAGCTTTCCATCTGGTGCTGAGTTACTGAGAGTGACCACCAATGTGTCCCAACTCTCCGGTAGAGAACTAAGGAGTAAAAGAGCTTGTAACTCGTCATCAATCTTCATATCTGCTTTCATTAACTGGTTCACAATACCTTTGAAGGTATTGAGATGCTCGATCATATTCTGGTCGTCAGAGTACTCCAACTTTACGAGTCGCCTGACTAGGTGAGCTTTGTTTCTCGGAGTCTTCTTTTGAATCATAGATTCAAGCTTTGTCCATAACTCATACGCATCGGTATAAGTCGATACATGCTCAAACAAGCTTTTGTCGATATATTTCCGAATCATAGCCACTGTTTTACGATTCAGAATCTCCCAGTCTTTTTCGGTCTTCCCTTCCGGAATTTCCGGATTTGTGATCGGCTCATACAAATCCTTGCAGTATAGATGATCTTCCATCATCGGCTTCCAATAGGAGTAATTATCCGCAGTTAGCTTGAACATGTCTCCTTCCATCTTGAGTTTCACAGGACCGTGACTTTTTCGAACCAGTAGCTCTGATACCACTGTTGGGAAACAGCGGTACTTGTTCCCTCCTCTGTGAACCCCAAAATGGGCACTATGCGGAAGCGTAAAAAATAGAAGTATAAATGAAAGTGTAGGAGTAGGGAAAAATAACACCGGAAATTTTAACGTGGAAAACCCTCTCGGGAAAAACCACGGGACTGAGTCCAGAAAATTATCTCCACTATGAAAGTAGGATTACAGTATTTCTCTCACTCTCTGAGGATCTCTCTATAAATATCTCACCCTCTCGGATGGTATACAAAACTCTCACACTCACACTCTCTCTATTTTTCCTCTCCTTCACCGTGGCTTCACTTCTCTCACGATGGTTTTTGTTTTTGCTTCTATGTTGGTGTATCTTCACTTCTTTGCTTCTACCCTTTTATAGAAGGGCTTCACACAAAATACCAAAACAACAAAGCTTAAAACATGGAGTAAAGCATGGAGCAAAACATGGAAAAGCATTGACCCTTAATTTAGGGTGTGGGACCCATTTATGTTTATCCAACAGTATCAAGAAAAACTAAAATAAAATGTAAGTAAAACGTTGTTTTGCAAAACTCAATAAGAATATGAAGTTGTTTTTACTTACTTTTTTTATTATGACTTGTTAAATCTAATATTGGTAAACTTTGTGAAAATTGAAAATTTTGATGATAGAATGTGAAAAAAAAAACCCATAAGTAGTTATAAAAGTTTATAAATTTTGTAATTTGACCTAATTAAAATTATAGTATTTTTTTTCTACGAATCAACGGATAAGCTTCGATTGTTCAGAAATGAAGACAATAAACATAATAACATTAGAATAATTTTAAGAAAAAAAAAAGAATAATTTTCATAGAAGTTTACTTTATGAATCCAAATGAATAATAAATGACAGTCAACAGAAGATTGTACGTTTAAATGTGAACATAATTGGCTATGTCATTTTTAATAGTTATCACTATGATTAATTTGTTGACATTTTTTTTTGTGTCTCTTTCCGTAATATAATTATTCTCTTCAAGACAGTAAACTAAAATAAAATTTGCAATGTGTACACAATCAATGTACGGAAGAAAAAATCATCACCCACAATAATAAATCTTCGGCATTTCTTTATTCGAATACTGGTCTCTTTTCATGCGTATGCACGACTTTTTTTTAATTTATTTTTTTAATAATAACAAATTTAGAACATATATTTGTATAAATAAGTTTAATTTGGTTACCTGGGCTAGCCAGACAATCACCTTTATCATCTCGTCACTAATTCAAATTTGAAATAAAAAAGGTCGGTTTATCTATATGTGGTATTGACTTTCAATAACAAGTGGTGTGTTACAGTGATGGATATTTAATTTTTCTTTGTGAAGCATCAACTAATTATTTACCCATATGCGTTGCATCCAATCAATCTCACTTGATTATAACGTAATCAGGTTAACTTTTCAGCTCAATCTATCCCATTATTCTAATCAATAGATTATCTCGTTCAATTCGACCATCCCGTAAACTCGACTAGCACATTCATTCAGGTTATCTTATCAATCTATTGTCCATCCTGGTCATCTCCTCAACCTGATTCATTTTAATCATTCCTTTAGTTTGTTCATTTCAGCTATCACATCAGCCTATCCATCTTTTTCAACCTATTTATCTGGTCAGCTGGTCATCCCGTCAACCCATTTATCTCATCAATTCGGTCCATCCTGATCATCTCGACCATCACAACAAGTGCGTCTATCCTAGCTATCACGTCAGTCTATCCATTTCGCGTAACTTGTTCGTGCCAGCTTGACCATCCCATCAATTTCACCCATTTTGCTCATCTCGTTATCTTGTTCATTTTGTCCATCCCATCAGCCCGTCCACCATCCACCCCATCAGCATAGTCCATCTCGATCATCCCAAAAGCCTAGTCCATCTTGTAAGCCTGAACCATCCTGACCATCTCATCAGCATGTTCATCTCCATCTTGTTCATCCCAATCAGTCCGTTCATCCTGGCCATTTCGTCAACACATCCATCTTGTCCATCCTTGTCATCTCGTCAACCTTGTCAATCCATTCATCTCGTTAGCTTGTCTATCTCATAAATCCCATTCATCCTGTCAGGCCAGTCCATTGTGGCAATATCACCAGCCCGTCCATCCTGAGAAGCCCATCAGCTCGACCAATCCTTGTCCTTCATTCAACTTGTTCATCTTAACCAACCTTATTCATCTCAACCATCCCATCAACTTGTCCATTACAACCATTCTGGGTCATTCTGGTCATCCCATCTACACGTCCATCTTGCTAATGTCTAATTATAATTTTAAAACATTATCATAAAGCTCAACTTTGCAATTTGTATATGTCAATACCAAGCACCAAAACATGAACCCTAATATTAGGAATAATCCACAAAATGAATTGAAATAAAAAATCCATAATTGAATCGAAACAAAAATTACAAATGCAGCCAAAATACATGCTTAATCAAACACTAAAAAAAGAGCGACTAATATTTTTATTTCTTTCATACAATCATTATCAATCAAAAAGCAAAAAAAAAAAAACTTGTTGTTGAAGATTTCAGATTATAAAGAAGCTTTAGAATTCCTTGAATTTTTCAATTTCATAAGCATGGTCACAGTTAGAGGGCCAAGGCCATACTCAAATTTTGGAATCCAACCTGTCCAACCGGCCAGTTCGGCCAAACCGGCCCACTCATCCAGCCAATTTTTGTTTGTTTTCATGTCATCCAAAATGTAATATTTTTATTTTTATTTTTTCCTAGTTAAGGTGATGCATTCAGTTTAATGATCAAGAATAACACAGCTATTAGAGATGTAGTCAAAGAAGACAGAGAATATTCACCTTAAATGAAGTGAAGTATTATGTCTCGGGAGCGTTCCAATTTTTTTAATCATGTCGTGTTGTGCAAGGAGATGATTGACAACGCCTATTCATTGTGGTGGTGTTTGTTAGGCTGGTAAAGATGAGATGAGAAGAGAATATATAAAATAATGGAGGATGAAAGTGAAGTGTGACCGGCTCCAATTTTTTAAACAGAATGTTGTTGTGTCAAAACTAATGTTATCAAAATGGGTTAGAACCCATTTTTTATATGGGTCAATTTTTAACTCAACCCATTTAAAACCCAGCTCTCCACGATCCGACTCATCTAGGTTAAACCCATGGTGAGCCGGATTAACACTTTTTTATATTGCAAATGTGATAAAGAGAAAGATGTTTCAAGATAACAAAATATTATGGATTTATTCATTCTATTCAAGACTCTAATCTTATAAATAGATATGTGACACAAAAATAATCAATATTAGAAACTTATTTGTTTGTTTTGTTGGAGTTTAACATAATTTTATATTGAAATTTATTTATATTTGAATTACAAAAACTTTGTAATCTTTTTGGATTTAAAAAAAAAAACTTGTAATTAAGTGTGTCAATAAGTCAACCGATGAACCTATGATGGATCAAACCATATTTAAACTTTTTTTAGTTTACTAATAAATAAATCTTATTAAATTGACTCATAAAATAACCAAAACGTATTAAATCGGATAAGATCGAGTCAAATTACATGTTTTGATAGTACTATTAAAAATTATGTTTACCACGATTAAATCATGATGGTGACAATTAAATTGATAGTTAGCAAATTTCTCGACTGAATTAATTAGATGCGTTGTCATGTATGCTTTAACATATTTGTCAGTATTTAATAAATGCAAATTATTGCCAAGCATTCAGAACGAAAATACAATTGTACTACTGTCAAGTGACTTCAAAACTTAAAATGGATATATAAGTAATAAGACAGAAACAATTAAAAAGTGATATTTTGATCTTAATCATATTTTATTGGTGTTCAGTCTTCTTACTATATTCTTTAGAAAAGGTAAAAATAGTATTGAAACTGATTTTCGTAATAATACATTAGTTTGGCGTGCATTTAATAAAATAAAAGTTTATTCGTAAAATATATTAAAATCATTTTGTACATGTTCCCAAATATATGTCAAAATGGACACTATCCATAACCTAAAAAGTTTTCTCAATAAAATTTAGGTATTTTAACTGGGTTTATGCATGTGAAATCCTGGTGGATATTAATAAGGTTTATCTTTAGGGTGTCTAACCCAGAATTAAAAATTATGATTGAAATCTATAATTCAGCTTCAGATATCTGTCTTTAGAGGAAATTTTATGGAATTCGAAATTATAGAAATTTAAATTATGCAGATTTCAATCATCTATCTTTTAAGATATTTATTTATTTAGATAAATTAATTTAAATTTCTTGTTTACAAATCCTTAGTCTTTTTGGACCGGATAACTTAATCTCTACTTATAAAAAATATATATATTAAAAAATAAATTCTTGAAATTTGAAATTTTGTAATTACAAAAATTAGTATATTACGATGATTTTCAAATTTTTTTAGCAATGTATGAAATAATACACCTTTTAAAAAGTATGAATATAGTTAATAGAGTTAATGTATTTTTCATTTTCGAATTATTATAAAAAGATATATTTTATTTTTAAATTAAATTACAAAGTATTTTGTCTCTATATTTTATGTAAATAATATAAAACACTTGTTCCAACAAATGGTATATCAAGGTTGTATTATAGTTCAGTCTTTTCTTTTTTACATGAAAAACACTGCATATATTTTTTATTATAAATATATTTTATATGATTTTTAAATTAGAAATTAAATACTTTATAATTTAATTTAAAATAAAAAATATTTTTTTATAATAGTTTAAAAATGAAAAATATATTGAATCCTAATTAGTAAAAAATTTTAGGAATATTTTTTTATCTAATGTCCTACTAACTCAATAATATCTTAATTTAAATTATGCATAACTCAACGTGTCTACTATCATGTTCTAAATATAATATTACAGGTCAAAAGTGTGTAGTGAAAAGTAATTCAAAAGTTTAAGTTTAACATTAAAATTTTCAAAGTGCATATTATTTAAAAAAAAAAATTAAAAACGATTTCCTATTTATAGATCCTTAGTAACCCTTCTTCCATTTCGGAGCTATTTTTGTCACCTGTAACTTCTTTAACTCATTTATTCATGTACACAAAATATAAGCTAATGTGATTTATAAATTTTTATATTTGGCAAAAAAAAAAATTAAATAGCATACAAAATTATGTGAGGAACAAATCTAATATTTATAAACTTATTTAGAAGAACTACTCAGTATGCAACTACCATGATCCAAAACTCAATTTTCTTTCCCTAATTAAGGTGGTTGTGGACTCAAATAAGAAACCAACCATTATATTTATTTATAAATAAATGGATATTACCAAAGAGAAAATAGAAAGTCTTAATCAATGGGTTAGTGAAAGATAATAATATATTTGATTTTTTTAATCATTTTTCAGAAATGCAGATTCTGTATTTGGAGATTAATTTATTTATTTTATTTTGCTTAGTTATACTCTCCTTTAATAAACCATTTGTAAAAGATGAAATAAATAATTGCATGCTACATGCCATTACCAGAATATCATGATATTGAGTTTTGTTAGGAATAATCTAAGTGTGAGTCTAAGACTCATATTGGGTAGAAATAACAAAGTAAAGACTATATAAGAAGAAAAACAACATAAACTCGATGTCTCAAAGCTTTAGATTAAAAGTTGTATAAATCTTTATGTAGATTGGACTCATGTCACATATATACAATATTGGTTCAATTAGTGATATCAAAATCATTGGTTTGTCTTGATGATCAATTTAAACCGTTGTGATAACAACAACAACAACATCATAATCATAACAACAACAGTTTAAATAAAGGATATCGTACACTTATGATGAAATATGGAATATGTATGATTATTTGGATAGGTTGGTGGAGACTTTGTAGATTGAAATTCAAATTGCAAATTTCTAAAACAAGTATAGATTTTTTGGTAGTTTAATAGCTCAATGTGCACTTAAAACCAAAATTTCATCACAATGGTTTGAATGATATGGTGATGAACAACTAAAATTACAAAGATTTGCAATTAGAGTATTGAGTTTGACTTTGACTTGTAGTTCATCCAAATTTGAGTGTAACTGGAGTGTTTTGAAAATGTAAGAATTTTTATTTATGAAATTGATTTTATAATTATATTTTAAAGACTAGTATGATGTTTTAATTACTTTTATAATTATTTAGATCCACATTAAGAAAATATTTTGTTTAGATGAAAAGTCCATGAATGATGTTGTGTTTGTGATGACTAATTCAAGATTGAAGAAGAAAAAGGATGTTAGCAAAACAGAACTATAAAATTTGTGATCTTGGTTATGATAATGAATTTACTCTAGAGGAAAATGAAATAAGTTCAAGTTGGGATGATTCAAATGGAGACATTTTAACTAAAGATGGAGGAAATATAGATGTCAGTAGAAGTGATGTTGCTTCACCTATGGATGATTTGAAGATTCTTCTAGTTATTGAAAATGAAAATCATAAAGGTGAGGACGTTAATTAAAATAAAGATTATATGGAAGAGAACTATGATGATTGTATATTTGATAGGAAAAGATTATTAATATTTATGAATTTATTAGTTGTTTTATTCGTGTCTAATTTATATCAACCTATTTTTAGTTGGATTATAAACTCATTTTATAAATTATGAATGAGTTAGTATTATCATTTATATTGTTTTTAATGATACAATTATTTACAAATATAACTTTTTTATCTACTTGTAATCTTTACAAATCAAGTTATAATCCTTTAATTATATGTTTTTATTTCATTCCCGATCTCGAAACAATCTTTGAATTTGACAACATTGCATATTACATAAAAGTTTTACAATGAAGGTTTAAACTCTCGGATGTTTCTCATATTTATGAGAATCTCAAATGGGTCCTCATATTTGCAACTGCCTTAATTGGGTCATAATATTTGTAAAATTGAGCCAATTTTTCCTTATCTATTAAGTTGTTACAGACGACGTCAAAGTCTGTTGATGTGGTGATACTGATATGTGTGATCTTATTACGTGGAAATAAAATTTAAATTATGACGTGGAATTTGATAACCTTGATGCCACATCATCATCATCTCTACAAAAACCCTAATTCCCCAACCATTATCATTGTGCCGCAACTATGTCGCCACCATCACCGTCCATGTCGTCGCCTAACCCTAATTCGTCCTCCTCCATCAACCTTCATCAGAAACCCTCATTTGCTTCGTCGTAAAGCTTCAACGCATCATCTTCTTCGCAGCACAAACAATGCCTACCTTGCCGTCATTGCCTTAGGCAACCGCCGCCATCAACAACGAAACCTCACGCCACCACCCAATTTTCTCCACCGCATCAGACCATCACTGGAACACCAACAACGCCTCCATGGCCGCTACGATTCAAAAATCTCCACGAACGCATCCATAATCTCTGCAAGCCAAATCGCAAGCCTCTTCCATGACATTCTCCAAAATTCACCGTTGGGTTGTGTGCGAGTCATTTCTCTGTTCACACAGAGAATTATTGTCATTATGATTCATAATATGAGTTCGTAGGATAAATCCACAACTCTTAGGTCGTCATAAGGACTAACCGCTCTGATACCATTAATGTAACATCCCATAATTTCACACTTGATAATTCATAATTTATATATGGTAACATTACATTTACGGTAACATCTCGTAATCTCACACTTGAAAATTTATAGTTGATATATATCTATACATATGTTTTAAACTCATATTTCAACTACAAACTCATAAATATAACTCAAATTCTTCTAATTTATTCTTCTATCTCTTTCTTCATTGGCACTGGATCAGATGACATTTCTTCATCTGCTCCCGTATAACGAATTATACGATCATCGCACATACACAAACACAAACAAGTAGGGTGAGCTAACATGCAACAAATCATTTATAAAACATGCATAATTACTTTGATATAAACATCATATAATAATTATGTCTGACCCTCATACCATCATACCACAATTCCTATTAGACACTCGTCCCACAATATCCAATAAACACCACAATACCCAATAGACACTCATCCAGATGATACGTTGATGAGCGGTCACGGGAGGTTATGCACTTGTGATGACTTATACTTCTTCTTACAAATACACTTCCAAAATACTTCATACCATTCACAAGGTTAGTTTTCAACACTATGTCCAAAACCGGTACATAAACCAGGACCTCCTGCCCCTCTCACTACATAATTCATCCTTCTCTACTTGAGAATGGGTGATTATTAGAGTATCAGGATAACCTCTAACAACAGGACCCTCAACATCATTATGTACACAAATACCATATCATTACAGAATCTCCCCACGAGACTCATACCATGCTCATATCACTTCCAAAATACTCCATACCATTCACAAGGTTAGTCCTCAACACTATGTCCAAAACCGGTACATAAACCAAGACCTCCTGCCCCTCTCACCACATAATTCATCCTTCTCTACTTGAGACTAGGTGATTATTAGAGTATCAGGATAACCTCCAACAACAGGACCCTCAACATCAACATGTACACAAATACCATATCATTATAGAATCTCTCCACGACACTCATACCATGCTCATATTCTTCAACTCACATTATACCCTTACAAAATCTCCCCATAATAATCATATCATGTTCAGACGCATAAATTCAAATCCAATATAATAAAATACAATTATCAGAAATCATACAAAACACTACCATAAACGCGCTGTTTACCGAAGGAATATTACCGAAGGCCTTGTGGCCGTCGGTAAAAAACATATATCGAAGGATTATTTCGACGGTCATGTAGGATGGTTTTTACCGAAGGCTTTTGCCCTTCGATATTGGAAAGAAAATTTATCGAAGGCTTTCTTCCGTCGGTATAGGCATTCCCTTAATGAAATCATAATTTGGGATTTCCCTCTTCCATTCTCCCAAAATCCCTACGAAAGCAAGATTCCCCTTTTCTGAGTTCCCTCTCCCTTCTCCCCGCACCGTAATCCAACTTCGTCTATCGTTTAGAGTTCGAACGCAACTTGAGGTCCTCAGATACCATTGTTTCTAAGTCCTCCATTACGGTTCCGCCATCACCATTGATCATTCTCGAGCTCCTCTCCATTGTCCAAAAGCGTGTGTGGTTGAAGGACGGAGCCATTGACGTGACGCCTTCGGTTGTGGAGGGTGCTTCTGTTAGGATTTGTTCACGACAGTCCTTTGGCAGCGTGAGGAGGTACGTCGCGCCGGGTCAGTGGGTGGTGTCGCGGTTTTGAACAGAGTTTGGAGTTGGCGAGGGAGGCTAATCTAGGGGTTGTCGCTAAGAAGGGCTTCGCGAGATAGCTATCAGAGGTGGTACTACAGCAAGGGTTATCGTTGTTGTAGAGGTAGGTTATTGCTTCGATCAATTGCATCAAATTATGTAGTTATATTGTATAGTTATAGTTATATATCCACTAGTGTATTTGCGTTTTGACAATATTACTACAAAAAGTAGTTGATACTTCTTGTATGGTTTAGTGATAAATAGTTTGGGAAGAAAAAGTATAACAACAGTGAGAAATAAAATAAAATGGGCAGAGTGTTTTGTTACCCATTCTAAAATTGTAGGATCAATGCCATCAACAAGCAGTTGAAGGCCCCAAATATCTTGCTTCCATAGTGATTCTTCTTTGTCACTTGTGAAGGGGAAGACCAAATTGCCCCAAATCCATATCATATGGACTGCATTAAGGGAGGACAATCTGCCTTGTGGATCAATGGCCACAAGAATAATTGTCTTTGAGAAATTCCACACTTCTTTGATGTACTTAACTATTGATGGTTAAATGATGAAAGGATCACAAACACTGTACCATGGCATTCATGACTGCAAATACTCAAATTTCTGTTTGTTCACCTCATTCCATATGCCTTTGTCCACAATTGGGATCCAAACCATCTCATAGTGTGTGTCACCCCTCGCTCTTGCATCTTTGTACAAATTATCAAGTACCATGATCTCTTCTTGTGAAAGATCAAGGTCTGATATGAGCAACAACACGTGTTTCCTCCTTAGTACCTCCACACTAACTTGTTTATCAACAAATCAATCTTCTTAACCATGGTACCAAATGAGATTTATTAGCTTAAGGGCTACATGTTACTAAAAAAAATCAAAGTACCCTTGATTTTGTAGTTCCATCCAGAAGTGGAAGGATATCATCCTTTGCATATATCAATGCTCTGACAATTTTCATGTTGTTTATATGGACTGTCTCGAAAAGACGTATCAGATTATGGAATGCCTCTATATGTGTCTTGTCATCTGCACCAGGTTAAGGATATTCATTTGTTAGATGTGCCTCATTCCAGATCAATTTTATCCTTTTATATATTTAATGAAACTCTCAAACAACACATCAATTCAAAACCCTTTAAATTAGTCCATGGTTATATGAAATTATTTAATTTGCTGAGTATAACTATACCAACCTATATATTGGTAGCAAAGAACCAGTTGGCTCTTATGGTGCTCATGAATACTAGTAACTTTATGAGCAAGAGTATTTTCAGCACTCAACTAACCAACAAGCCAAAACTGTCCAAAAATAACACCAAAAGTTGCTAATGTTAGTACAACTTTTGCATGCCATGCATAGCTAGACATGTAACCCAGCAATGCAGAATTTTCCTCTCGGCCAAGGCTATTCAAATCTCACTTCTAAACTATCTTAGGGTGCTCTAGCAAGTTTCTTTTAGAGGATAGACACTAATTCTTACAACCCCTCAACTAGTTAGCTTGTGTCTCAAAATTTAACTAGATTCAACCAATAACAAGTGCAGCACTATCTTGCCAAAAGTGTTTGGTGAAAGTCTTCATTGAAATCTACTAAGAACTTAGACCATTATATCACTAATTATGCACTTAGACCATTATATCAGTAATTGAACTCTGCTAGGAAGTTTTAAACATCATTTTAGACTTGCTCAAACTGTCACACAACATAGAAATGCTAGCATTCGAAATCTGTCTTTGTTATGGCCAAAAATGCAGAAAAATCACTCCATCACACCACTAAAACTAAGTTTATAAGATTCAATGGACTAGGCAATGTTAAAAGTGACTCAAGAATGTTCTCAGTTTTCAAATTCTGCATAATGCATCATTTATGCTTTAATGATATGCAATCTGTTTCTGTCCATATTTTTTGCATCTCAAGCTTTGAACAAGTTTGTTTAATGATGAGAAACATGTTCCAAGTAGTGGCAACCTGTTTAGTTTAGTTGTCTACATCCAGTAGAATGTTTTTGTTTACTGTTTCAGTTTGGGTTTTTCACCGTGCTCACTTCATTGCCTGTGTCTTAGGTACTTAAAATTTCTTCTAGCTGATTCTCTACAGTTAGATCTAGTGTATTAGGACTTCCTTGAGTCATTGATTATACTGTCTAGTTTTGATTCCATTGATTTCTACATTGTGGTCCAAATTTTGTGTAAAAAGTGTTGCATATTTGGCTACAATAGGGGTGTTTTTTTTTAATCTGTCCATTTCAGTGCAGTTTAAACATTTTTCCAAGTGTATTTCACCTTTTCAAACATGTATGCACTGTTCATTTGGCCAAATTTGAGTTCATATGCAAAATCACTTCCTAAACCATCAAATTTGCCTTAATTTGGAAGTGAACTAGTCAATTTTGAGTGCAATGTGTTTCTTTGCTAGCTCAGTGTCTAAACACCTTCAAATTGATGATACAAAGTTGCTAAAAACATCAATTTATATTTCCAAACGTGTTTATGAAGATTCACCCATTAAAGCACCAAATTTGGCCTAAAATTGAAAGTGGACCATTGATTTTCTGGTGTAATCTGTTTCTTGGCTATTTAAGTGTTGCACACATCCAATTTGATGATATAAACTTGCTTGAAGTCTCAATTGAGCCTTAGATACACTGCCATTCATTTTTACCACTGTAGTCCACTTTTTTATAGCCTTTTTTGGTGCAATTTTTCACCTTTGGCTTGCTGTTTGAAAATTTGCATTCTTTAAATTTCAATTATACACATCCTAACAAGTTTAAAGTTGTTAAAGGAAGTTAAGAAACATGTATGCACTGTTCATTTGGTCAAATTTGAGGTCATATGCAAAATCACTTTCTAAACCATCAATTTTGCTTTAATTTGGAAGTGAACTAGTCAATTTTGAGTGCAATGTGTTTCTTTGCTAGCTCAGTGTCTAAACACCTTCAAATTGATGATACAAAGTCGCTAAAAACATCAATTTATATTTCCAAACGTGTTTATGAAGAATCACCCCTTAAACCACCAAATTTAGCCTATAATTGGAAGTGGACCACTGATTTTCTGGTGTAATCTGTTTCTTGGGTGTTTAAGTGTTTGCACACATCCAATTTGATGATATAAACTTGCTTGAAGTCTCAATTAAGCCTTAGATTCACTGCAATTCATTTTTACCAATGTAGTCCCATTTTTTTTAGCCTTTTTTGGTGCAATTTTTCACCTTTGGCTTGCTGTTTGAAAATTTGCAATCTTTAAATTTCAATTCTACACATCCTAACAAGTTTGAAGTTGTTAAAGGAAGTTAAGAAACATGTCAAAATATATGAAGTAGCTAAATCTCAAAGTTTGCCTACTTGAAACCTAAAAAAGTAGATTAAGTAGCTAAAAATCACTACTCAAACCTTAAAACAAGTGTACTACAATTGCAAACTGCACTAAACTATGAAAATAAACTACAAATAAACTATCCTAACAAGTTTAGAATGGTAAAAACTAGTTAATTAAGAACTTACCACAAAAAAATACCTAAAATGCAAAATATGACAACTTAGAACCTAAAAGTAGTACCTAGAATACACTAAAAGTGCAAAGAATGCAAAGTCTATTAAAGTACTCACCAAAACAGTAAACTAACTATCTACACAACTTATCAAAGATAAAAGAAAGATAAAAATGAAGTCTCAATTGAAAAATAAAAAGAAAAACAAAATTTGACTATTGCACATCTATAAATACACTAAAGTACGTGAGAATTTTATTTCCTTGCAGAAATTTGTTATCAAACCTACATTTAGGCCATGAGTGAATGTTCGTGTATATGTTGTATGTTGATGTTTATATTGTATGTTCCTCTATATTGTATGTTCATTTATTAGGCTACAACTTGATTAAGTTAAGTAGTCTTTTAAAGTCCTATGGTACTACACACATTCTCAATGGAATGAGAATGGTGAAAGTACCTTAAACACTTACAATGTACATAATATGTGGAAGTACTATATAAAATAGAACTTCAATAATGTCAGAAAGTTGACTCCCCCAAATTTAATACACAACCACTTAGGATGTCAAACACATTTCAATACTGAGGACTTGTTTTTGCACGCCCTTATTGAATGCCTATGACAATAGTGTTAAAATTGCCTTCCATGTTCGACTTGAGTAGTAATAGGTTTATTACTTATGTCACATGGAGTGTTGTTGTATTGGCTAAGTTTTGATTTCTTTGGCTTGTCACAGAACATGGACCATTTTCCCAATCATCGTGGATGGATGTACGATCGTTGTTATAGTGGAAGGAGAGGTTTGAAGGAATCTTTTGTCCTTGGAGTTGAAGAGTTTGTGGAGACGGCCCGACGATGTCAATATTATGCCCTTGATGGAGGGATTCGATGTCCATGCATCAAGTGCGAATGTACAAGGATTTTGAAAGATGAAGTCGTCAAAGTTCACCTTTACCAAAAAGGGTTCATGCCTAATTACACGGTTTGGACATTTCATGGTGAAGAAATGCCATCGACCTCCACCGCAGCTGAAAAGCGGATTGCATCAGGTTCGAATACTATTGTACATACATCTGAGATAGATCAATTTGCCTATATGCAAGAGATGGTCGACAATGCACTTCGTCACCATGCTCAACAAGAACAAGACGATAGTCATGATGAAGAGCCTCCAAATGAAACGACGCAGAGGTTTTACAATTTACTCACAGAGGCAAATCTACCTGTATTTGAAGGTTCATCTGAGTCAAAATTGTCAGTGTGCATTAGACTCATGGCTGGAAAATCTAATTGGAACGTTCTCATTCAAGCAGTGGACTTCTATAAAAAATTGATGTTAGATTTGACACCACCAAACAATTTCATGTCGAAGAATTATTACCAAGCCAAAAAATGTGTTTCAAAGTTGGGATCAGATGTCAAGAAGATTGATTGTTGTGTTAATGGATGTATGTTATTCAATGACAATGATAGTGGCAAAAATGATGCATTGTTGGTTGAATGCAAGTTTTGTGGCTCACCTCGATATCAGACAATGCATGCTGGACGGAGGCAAAAAAAAACCAATTCCCTTAAAGTCCATGTTCTACTTGCCTATAATTCCAAGATTACAAAGATTGTTTACTTCAATGCAAACATCAGAACACATGACATGGCATGATGGTAACAAAACTCCGGGATTTTTGCGTCATCCTTCTGATGGTGAAGCTTGGAAGCACTTCAATCGTAAACATCCATCCTTTGCTAGTGAACCACGTAACGTCAGACTTGGTCTATGCTTTGATGGGTTTACCCCGTACATTCAGGCGTCTGCATCACCGTATTCCTGCTGGCCCGTGATAGTTACCCCATACAATCTACCATCTGAGATGTGTATGACAAAGCCTTACATGTTTTTATCCTGTATAATACCAGGTCCATTTAATCCCAAATCATTGATTGATGTTTACTTAGAGCCTTTGATTGATGATTTGAAGAAGTTATGGAATGGTGTTTGGACGTATGACGTTTCAAGGAGGCAAAATTTCCTTATGAGGGCAGCCTTGATGTGGACTATTAATGACTTCCCAGCGTACAACATGTTATCTGGTTGGAGCACATATGGTCGATTAGCTTGTCCACATTGCATGGAACATACAAAGTCATTCCAATTGAGTCATGGCCGGAAAAGTAGTTGGTTTGATTGCCATCGACGATTCTTGCCCATTGATCACCCCTTTAGAAGAAACAAAAAGGCATTTCGCAAAGGACAAGTTGAAACAGATATGCCCCCGCCAAAGTTGAGTGGATCACACGTGTGGAGAAGAGTGAAAGACTATCCAAAAGTCACTGAATCTGGTCACAATAGGCTAGAAGGGTTTGGGGAATGGCATAATTGGACTAAAAGAAGCATATTCTGGGAACTTCCCTATTGGAAGGACAACTTGCTAAGACACAACATCGATGTCATGCACACAGAAAAAAATTTCTTTGATAATGTCTTCAACACAGTTATGAATGTTAAAGGTAAGACAAAAGATAATGAGAAAGCAAGAAAAGATCTACCTTTGTATTGTGGACGAAAAGACTTAGAGTTGAAGGCACAAGGTAACGATCGATTATTTAAACCAAAAGCAAATTACACGCTGTCAAAAGACGAGACAAGAATAGTGTGTGGATGGATCAAGGAGCTTAGAATGCCAGATGGATATGCTTCTAACTTGTCCAGATGTGCCAATGTTCAGAACGGTACTATTCAAGGGTTGAAGAGTCATGATTGTCATGTATTCATGGAGACTTTCATCCCTCTTGCGTTCAGTTGTTTGCCAATGCACGTGTTAAATCCACTGATAGAAATCAGTAACTTCTTTAAAGATTTGTGCTGCACGACACTAAAGGAGAATTCCCTTAAAAAGATGGATGAAAATATCCCGATTATTCTCTGCAAATTGGAAAGAATATTCCCTCCTGCATTCTTTGATTCAATGGAGCACATTCCAATTCATCTTGCATATGAAGCTTGGCTTGGGGGACCCGTGCAATACAGGTGGATGTATCCCTTTGAAAGATTTATGGGAGAATCCAAACGTTCAGTTAAAAATAAAGCTAGAGTAGAAGGCTCCATTTGTGCAGCTTACTTGCACAGAGAGACAACT
The DNA here is from genome assembly GCA_034642375.1 of Vigna nakashimae. Classification (NCBI taxonomy): domain Eukaryota; kingdom Viridiplantae; phylum Streptophyta; class Magnoliopsida; order Fabales; family Fabaceae; genus Vigna; species Vigna nakashimae. The sequence continues at coordinate 50,166,136 of CM067765.1, read as the reverse complement.
TATTTTTGTTCACATTATTTCAAGAACTTCATATTGTCCCCCACTCATGTTAGAAATGAAATGCAATGGCAAGTTGAACCACGTGAAGGTGCATTATCAGTTTTCCGACAATCAGGCCGTCACGCAGGGAAAGAATTTACTCATTAGTTAACTGATGCTGAATTCAACTCTGCTCATGTCCATGTCTTGATCAATTGCAGTGAAGTAAAGTCGTACCTTGAGTATGTCATCATCAATCTCTAATCTATCAAACGGTTTAATTGTTATACACTAATGAATTTCATTTGTACCAGCTCATTTGTTGTGGCTGAGCAAGTCGCAGAAGGAAATACTTCTGGTAGAATACACTCAGAGTTTCCCCATTGGTTTAGAAATCAGGTCCGTAGTTTTTCCTACGTTTAGAGCAAGGTTAATTTGACTATTGCTTTTATAATTTTGTTAGTACCTTTGTAGGTTTTTAATCAGGCATTAACTCCCATGGTTCAATAGTTAAGACATCTCTCCAATTGGCCAATGAGATGTGTCAAAGAATGACACACTTACTTCATCAATGGTTACAAATTCCATACACATGAATGGTCTAAAGGAAAGAAAACAACAAATTGTGGTGTGTATGTGAAGGGCCTAACAGAGGGTTCTTATGATGATTTCTACGGCATCATTCATAAAATATGAGTTAGAGTACAACAACACTACTTCTCCAAACAGAGTGGTACTTTTTTATTATGAATGGTTTGATCCTTCTAGAGCTGGTACTAGAGTTGATCCACACTTTAATATTGTCGAACTAAACCAGAGATTAAGATATGGACCGTTTGATCCTTTCATTCTACCATCTAATGTCAGACAGGTTTATTATGTGCCATATCCACCATTTCGCAATATTGACAAGCGTGGTTGGGCCGTAGCAATACAAACGAAGCCTAGAGGTCGCATAGACTCAAATGAAGTTGAGGAAGATGTTGCCTACCAACTTGACCAAATGTCACAACCACAAGAAATTATCGAAGTTGAACGTATAACCGCATTGGTCGACCCTGATGGTGATGGAGATGAATTAGAAGCAACAATACAAGGTGATGAAGAACAAGAGGAAGAAGAAGAAGAAGATGATGAAGAAGAAGAACAAGAAGAAGAAGATGATGATGATGATGACGATGAAGAAGAAGAACAAGAAGATGATGATGATGAAGACGATGCTGAAGATGAAGATGAAGATGATGATCATGATGACGATGATTGAATGTTGAACATCTATTGTAGCAAATTGGACTATCATTTGATTACCGTTACCTAAAATACCATCTTAAAGTTGTATGCAATTACTTATACATTGACTTTAAAAACAATTGATCCTTCTTTATTCATTTATATTTTTTCGCTTTATTTGTAACCATTTGAATGCAGTAATGACAGGACAAAGTTCAGAACGTCCTGATAAAGGAAAAGGGGTAGCCAGGCCTACAAAGAGGCAACGACAGGCACCAAAGTATGTACTTAGGGTGCCTGCTAGACTACCTACCACTGCTGCAGGTAGTACATCATCTGTGGGGCCTCCTCCTACCCCTATTATACAGCCTCCTACACCTGCAGTAGAGCCTACTCCTACCTTTGATGTGGGGCCTTCTCCTCCTCCTGCAGCACACCCTTCTACTACCCCTACAGCAGACCCTCCTCCTCCTCGTGTTATTGCCACCCCCACTCCTCCTCCTATTGTTATTACCCCCACTCCTCTCCCTGACCCTACTTCTATACCTTCCTCATCTTCTGTACCGCCATCCGAGACTGTCACACCACCTGCTGATCCAGATTCAAGTGGTGATGGTGAAGGTCTTGACCCGCCCCTCCATGATCGACCATGGATTGAGCCCTATGGTAAAGGGTAAGTTTATAATCTGTTGATATCATTTGATGTTTAAACCATATTGTAATTGAAATGACTTTTGTTATGCAGGTTTATTCCATCTAGGGTTGCTTCCCAGGCCATCACACGTTCAATTAAGCAACAGTTTTTAAGTCCATGGCCTACTTGGGGAGCAATACCTCATGACGACAGAAAGCCATTCTGGCAGCGCTTTCAGGTGAGCAATCGATTACACTAATGTCCGTCTTATTTTAGTATGTTTTGTAATCAATGTTTGTTCTCTTTAATGTTACAGATGAAGGTGCAGTGGAAACCTGAACATGAAACTCAGATACACAGAAATTTCCACATGAAAGCATCTCATCGGCTGTCAGAGATGTTTAGGGATGCCCGCAATGCAGGACAGCGCCCTACCTGGCTGGGTGACCAAATTTGGAACTCTTTACTGGCTCATTGGAATACAGTAGAGTTCCGCAATAAGTGTGCCAAAGCCCAGCGGAACAGAGCATCTGAAAGGGGTGGCACCCTGCATACTGGTGGGTCGAGCACCATTCATGAGCATGTCATTCGTATGGTATAATCTCATTACATAACTTTTTCTTTCATACATAAGTTATGTATATTCTATTTCATATGTACGCTTGTAATTCTTAATTATGTTACAGGCACAGGCTCTAGGACGGGCGGTCCATGTGGATGAGGTCTTTGCACAAACTCATGTTCGGAAGGGAACTAATCAATTTGTTGATGAAAGATCTCGGAAGACTCATGTAAGCAAATAACACTATTACTATTACTAATTTTTCATTTCTGTTATACTATCGTTCCCTGACATTGCTTTTAATGTTTCAACACGAAGACTTTTCTACGAGACTTTCACAGGTTAGATCTGAACATGAGTCAGCTCCTACACCGAATGATGCTAGTAATGCAGATGATGACATCCGTAGGACACAGTGCTGGATCGACATCGTTGGTGGGAAGAAAAAGGGACGAGTGTATGGTGCGGGACAACTTGCTGCAAACTATACAGCATCCAGAGGAGGTACTCTGAAGCACCAGCCTTCTTCTTCCACCAGTACTCCTGACGAGGTCGTTCTTCGCCTCAGGCAGGAACTCCAGCAACGTGACCAGGAGATCACTGATCTCATAGCAGAGTTTACAAACTTCAAGGCCCTGGTCATGAGAGTCTTGCCTGAAACCTCACAGGAAGTACAAAATATCCCTCCGACCCAGCCACGACCCTCCTCATCACCTGCTGCCACTCAGCAGCCCACATCAGTCCATCCCTCATCAGTCCAACCCTCATCAGTCCAACCCTCATCAGTCCAACCCACACCAGTCCAGCCATCAATAGAGGAGCAGGATGATGAAAATCATTCTGATGATAGTTATGTACATTATTAGTTTCATTTTCTTATTACTTGTTAGACAAACATTTCGATATTAGAACATTTTAAGTTGATATCATTTCAATGTTAGATGTACTTACAGACTTTGGATGTTACAACATCCTTATGTTACTGTTTTATGTTTGAACTATAAATACATTATCTATACATTAATGGATGTTTTGTGGATTATTTGATGTGCATTGGATATTGATCATTGATTGCATCTTTGAGATGCACATTATGCATGTTTGTATGTGTTTGAAAACTGTTATGCAGGTCTGTTTGTAATTTAAATTTGTTATACAGGTCTGGGTTGCACAAGAAATACCATTTGTCTGAAACCTGCCCTGCAATTTACCGAAGGCTTTTTCCCTTCGGTAAATGCCCACGTATGGCCATTACCGAAGGCTTCTGCCCTTCGGTAAATACCCTCGTATGGTCATTACCGAGGGCTTTTGCCCTTCGGAAATTACCGAGGGCTTTTGGCCCTCGGTAATTATCGAAGGCTCCTCGCCCTCGGTAATTGTTAGGGACAAGGGATTTACCGAAGGATTTTTGGCCGTCGATAAGCCTTCGGTAAAGACCCATTATCGACGGCTTGTGGCATTTTCCGAGGGCTTCTGGCCTTCGGTAATACCCTACTTTTTTGTAGTGAAATGAATATATCACAAAATAAATTAGAATACTAAAATATCACCATAAATGGTCACCGGAGAAGAATCAAATGTTGGACGAATCAAACTCACCATAAACATCAGTACATATGACTAGTCACAACTTACTGGATTGGACCAGGGTTGTTCTATGATCAGGGATGTACCAACTCCGGTTTTTAAGATTCCTCTATTCTACCATCACAATTATAATTCATAATTTCGTATCTACCACAATAACATGAATTTATTCCAACGAGATATATTGCACAATAGTTTAACAGTACATAATCTATTCAACAAGATTTAAGTTAAAAACTTGTCGAGTAGACTTCCAGGAAAGAGAGGTGCGTCACAATGGACAACTTAAGTACCAAGTCTTTCCTTAGCCAAAGTGTTCCTCAACTAGTTTTTAACAAATTTCTTATTTACAGATTCGAAACAACAACATATAATATTAACACAAAAATTCGATATAGATAGACATAAAGTAAGCATTAACAGTATTCACACAGAATTTCAAGACATGAATAGTAATAAAATAGTATTAAATCATAATATAAAAGCTTAGAAAGGTTAGCTCCCCTACCTCTATTCCAGACTTCTCTTGCTCCAAATTTGTTTTCCCGAAAACCCTTCAGAACCTCTACTCTTCTTGCAACTAAAAATTTCTCCCTAACTCTTTCTTCTCTATTTCTCAAGCTCTCACTTGATTCTTCTTCTCTTTGTGCATAATACCCTTCCCTCCCATGGCTATTTATAGGTAAAAAAATTTACTATTTACTAAATTTTTAATATTATTTATTATTTTAATATTATTTTAAAATAATATTTTAATCATCCATTTGATCAAATCTGATCTATTATAAATATTTTTCATGAGTCTTACAAGGATCCACTTGATATTCTCATACAAATACGAGGATCATCCAAAGGTTTGAATATACAATCCAATATAAGTAAACATTTGTGTCTTAAATTCTTTAAAAAATATATGATTTTAATGTGTTAACATTAAATTTTAAAACTATTTTTAACTTTCAAATTTAGTATACACTGAAATCATATTTTTCTAAACTTCTGGATATATATATATATATATATATATATATATATATATATATATATATATATATATATATTTTTGAAAAATCAGAATAAAAATTACAGTTAATTTTAGGAAATAAAAATATAATTAAACTTGATACAAAAATTTCTTTGTATCACTATTCAATCACAAGTTATCATAATTTTAATTTTTTTATTTTTTTAACCAGCATTTTTTTGTTCATATTTTCTTTTATATATTTGTGAGTTATATACAATTCTACTTGTGATGATTGTGATGATAGTTTCATGGGAAAATGTTTAGATACTAAAAATAAATTTCTGATTTTCTATCATATAACTAATATGAATCATCCGATTTTTTTAATGGACATACGTTCATTTATCTCAAGATAACATGCCACACCACCAAACATTATTTCCAATTTAAATGGATCATAAGTGTCATTTTTCCTTCTATCATCCCAAATTAGTGGAACCAATAAGAAAAATATACAACCTTTATGAATAAAATAAAATAAAATGTGGATGAAATTTAAAACTATTACGTCACAACACAAAGGCCACAACATCATTATGTGGTTGAAACTAAGTTTCAAACTTTGTTTTCGCATCATGTCTCGTCAAGGTAAATGCATTGTATGCGACAAAACACAGTACCCTTATTTTCCACAAAAAAATCCAAAGCAATTTAGAATATGTTCACAAGATACTACAAAAGTTTATTTAATAATATGAGGTGTTAAATATATTCTTTATGACATGCATTGACTTACTTTGTCAATTCTACGAATTTCAATTTCGAGGGTTTATATTTATTGACAATTTCTTTTTTAGTTTAATTGGTAATTTTAAATTTAATTTTATATATACAATTACATTAACTATTTAGATTTTATTTTTCAATTTTAATAGAACTGTTTCAAATAAGAAAATATATATAGTCTCCAAAAATATTAACTTCAACTTGAAGAAAAACATTGTAAAAACGATATTTACCTTAAATTATTTCACAATTTGTAAGAATTTTCTTGTTAACTGATACTTTAATTTGTCTTACGTATATATGTCAGACAGTGTATGCGATATTTTAAAACATTTTACTAGTATTTGTCAATGAAATATATAATTTATTGAACAATAATACTTTTGTGATAATATCAATTTATAATTTTTTTATTTTGACAAATTTTAATACATTTGATTTTAATTTATTTTCACACAATAGTAATTATATGTTTATCATTTTTTTAAGAATTTTGTATATTTTTTAATATGTATATATCACATGTCGTATTTTATTACTTTTAAAATAAGTGCATAGACATATCAAATACGTTTTGTATCTAATACTTATTTCATATTCATACATCATAACTTGTTACCAATGTTGAAACATCTAGTAAGAGATCAATTCTACTATAATTTATCATTATCGACTTATTATTGAGAATAAAATAAATCTACTTTTGAGAATATTTTGTTACAATTTATTATTAATAAATTTTAAGTTCTCATATTTTTTTAATTTTTTTAATTTATTAAATATTGGTATTTTTAATTTTTAGTAAAATTTGGTATTTTTAATTAGATGATGTAATTATTATCTTATCTTATTAATTAATTTATTTATAATATATTAAGACGCATAAGATTATATAGTTAATATATAAGGTTAAATATATTTTTGTTCATGTATTATTATGTAAAAATAAATTAAACACATAGCAACTATGAATTGTTATACTTGACTTAGAATATCGTTTGTCACGTAAGCAAAATTTTAATATCGTTCAAAATTAAAAACTAAAATCAATATCTTTTAAAAGATAATAATCAAAACGCTATCATTTCGAGTTTTATATAATAATACAGAACCAAAAATATATTTAAAATAATTGATAAAATTATGATCTCGTCATATAATATACTTTAATAAAATAATAATTTTTTAACTATTTTATAATCATCACAATATTATTTTTATATTAAATATATAATCTCACACTTTTTTAACGTGTGACAATAAATAAATAAAATGTCAAAACAAAACAAAACTAATTGAAAAAAAAACAATTAATTAAAAATATAAAATTTTAAATTATTTAATAAATTAAAACTTTAATAAAAGTTTAATAAAATATATTTAAATATATACTGACTTAAAACTATTTTCTTTATTTAGTTATATAGGATCCAGTGTGTGCTAAACTACATAGGTTGTATAAATAGTTAAGAAAAAAATAATCTATTTTTTCGTTAGATTAAAAAACTTTTTCGTTTTTTTTTTTCTCTTTATGACGGTGTGACCAAAATTTGTAGACTTCACTTGTGAACTTATCCACTGTCAACAAAGGTCATATTTATTAGTCATATATCATTTAGAGTAACTTTTAAGAAAATAATTTCTATAAGTTTATGGCTCGAATGACACCAAATAATACTCTAATCAAAACACGCGTGGAAAAAATTGTGGAGGTGAATTTTCTAGATATTTAGGAAATTTTCTAGATATACATTTTTGTTTCTACATACACAAAAATGTATATTTTCTTAGTTTTTAATGGTTCTTGTTCTTTATATATATATATATATATATATATATATATATATGTATAAAGATTGAATATATATGATTGAATTTTTTTAATACCTTTACTTATTTCTTATTTTGTTACCACTTCTCTGTACTTTCTTAAAATGTCATTATAGGTTTCCATAATTTTGAATGATTTTATTAAAATATACAAAAAGTAAATTTAATTTATAATATTTTTTCATATTTCTTGTTAAGTTCTATCTTATGCACACATAAATAGTTACATCTAATTAATACTTTCCATTCATCACATTACAACCACTAAGAATAGGATCATAAATCTCTTTTACTTTATTAATAATTAATTCTGTTGGTTTTAGAAATTAATGGTCAATAATTTATCACAATAACCACATTGAAAAGTAGTAACAATAATAATTTATAGTAATAAATTTCAGTAAAACGAAGAAATATCATATATATATATATATATATATATATATATATATATATATATATATATATATATATATATATATATATATATATATATATATGTATCGGTTAAAAATATTTGTATGATTGATACAAAATCTAGACAACATAAAAAAAGTGAGGGTGTTTAAATAATTAACATACTTAGTTATTATTTTAGTTGGAAAAAGAACTAACATAAAAAGTAATTTATTTTGCAAAAATAATTTTATAGTGATGAAAATCAATTAATTTTAAATAAAAGAAATTATATTCTGGAAGAAAACTAAATGCACTAAAATAACAAAATAATTAGTACAATATGGATCACAAATTAAGCACAACTTGGACAAAGTAAGAGTTTGAAGGTGAAGATCCACAAGAGGAAACTCTTTCTTTGATGATAATAAAGTAGAACCATTAAAGGAACTATTTTCCCTCATGGTAAGTATATTAAGTGCAAACATATTACAATAAGTTTTATTCTATGAAGACTTTCTATATTAATTATAATATAAAAAGTTGGGGTGTTTCCATTTTTAAATTTTTGTTGAGAATGATGATATATAACGTCAAACCTCATTAATACTACTATTTTTTAATATATAACTCTTATCATAAATAATATCATTATTTATTAAATTGGAATGTTTTTTACATTAATTACTTTACGCTTTTATAGTATATAATTAATTTTTAAATTATATTTAAATCAGAAATGATTTTATAAGTTTGGTCATTATTTTCTTAATCTAATAATTAAAAAGGAGATACTTCTTAAAATAATAATAATAATAATAATATTGTTTAGATTCGCGTACACTGTGTCCACACGATAGTTACGAAAACAGATACTTTTATGTAAAACAAAGTAGGTGAAGTGATGGAAGAAAAATTAAAAGCTGAGAAGTAAAAGAAATCTTAAAGAAAGAAAACCGTGATTCCGTTTTCCAAATTTTTTTATTAATTTCGGCGAATCTGAACCTTTGAAAAGTCACCTCTCTCACACAAAGACTCTCTCCTATTTTGAAGCGCACACAATTTGACTTCAACCACTTTCTCTATTTATACGCACAGACACTCTCTTCTCCATCTCAAGGTGTTCACATTCCACTCCCCCAATCCGAACGCTGCGTTTCAACGCCAACCCTAACCATGTCGCAGCAATCTTGTTCGGCGGACCAACTAGCCCAACTTTTTGGCCCAAACACAACCAACGCCCAAGCGGCGGCCACGCTAATCTGCGACCAGTTCGCCGCCGTGCGTAGGAATTTCACCGACACAGGCTACGCCATTGACAACACCTACCTCCTCTTCTCCGCCTACCTCGTGTTCTCCATGCAGCTCGGCTTCGCCATGCTCTGCGCCGGCTCGGTCCGCGCCAAGAACACCATGAACATCATGCTCACCAACGTGCTCGACGCCGCTGCCGGCGGTATCTTCTACTACCTCTTCGGCTTTGCCTTCGCCTTTGGCTCCCCTTCCAACGGCTTCATCGGGAAACACTACTTCGGCCTCACAGACCTCCACTCCGACAATTTAGACTACAGCAACTTCCTTTACCAGTGGGCCTTCGCCATCGCCGCTGCCGGCATCACCAGCGGCTCCATCGCCGAGCGAACCCAGTTTGTCGCGTACCTAATCTACTCCTCCTTCCTCACCGGCTTCGTCTATCCGGTAGTCTCTCACTGGTTCTGGTCCCCTGACGGTTGGGCATCCGCGTTCAAGCAAAGCGATCTTTTATTATCCACCGGCGTAATCGACTTCGCCGGCTCCGGCGTTGTCCACATGGTCGGCGGTGTGGCAGGACTCTGGGGCGCCCTTATCGAGGGTCCACGAATCGGCCGATTTGATCACGCGGGACGCGCGGTGGCCTTACGTGGCCACAGCGCCTCGCTAGTCGTGCTCGGAACCTTCATGCTGTGGTTCGGTTGGTACGGTTTCAACCCTGGTTCATTCAACAAAATCTTAGTCGCTTATGACTCGGGGAACAAGTATGGTCAATGGAGCGCGATTGGAAGAACCGCGGTTACCACAACTCTAGCGGGGTCAACGGCTGCGTTGACCACGCTCTTCGGGAAACGCCTGATATCCGGACATTGGAACGTCACCGATGTCTGCAACGGTTTGCTGGGAGGGTTCGCCGCCATAACAGCCGGTTGTTCTGTGGTGGAGCCATGGGCGGCTATCGTGTGTGGTTTTGTCGCGTCCCTTGTTCTGATCGCGTGTAACAAACTGGCGGAGATGGCTAGGTTTGACGATCCTTTAGAGGCGGCGCAGTTGCACGGAGGGTGTGGCGCGTGGGGGGTGCTTTTCACGGCGCTGTTCGCGAAGAAGGAGTACGTGGGGCAGGTTTACGGGGGAGATCAGTCGAGGCCGCACGGATTGTTTATGGGTGGTGGATGGAATTTGTTGGGGGCGCACGTGATTCAGATTTTGGTGATTGTTGGATGGGTTAGTGCGACGATGGGGCCACTCTTCTGGGGGCTTAAAAAATTGAAGCTTTTGAGGATTTCGTCGGAGGATGAACTGGCGGGTATGGATCTGACCCGGCATGGAGGGTTTGCCTATGCCTATGAAGATGATGAGACTCACAAGCATGGGATTCAGTTGAGGAAGGTTGAACCCAACGCCTCTACCCCAACCACTGATGGGGGATTATGATGAAGACGAAGATAACGACGATGACGATGACGATGGTAGGTTTTGTTTTAGATTTAGTTATTTTTGTTCGGTTGCTGTAGATTTCTTGTGTAGAATGGAAAATATTGTTAAACATTCAGAGAAAGATGCGAACGTGTCTGTCTTGGGGTTGGTCCTCAATAGGTTACTGGTGCTGGACCTGACTAATGCTGTATAAACATTTTATTTACTGTTTTTTATAATTTATTTTCCTGTTTTTTATTATAAAAATATTTTTTTTATTATCTTCACCACATGGATGAACTTTTGCTAACAACTCTCCCACATCGAATTTTGATTTTCTGAACTGTAAACAGTTTTCACTACGGAAGTAATTTTTATTGCCTTCGTGTTTTTCAGTGCAATTAAAATCATCTATGATGATGCTTCTTTCAATTTTATTTTTTAATAATATATAAAACTATATGCATACGTTAAGGAGTTTCATTTTCAATTGTTACATATATATCATTAATCTACTTTCTTTTCATACTTTCCGTTTTTCTTTCCACTCCACTTATCGCATAGTGATCACTTTCTTTGACGTTTGCCAACAACCATTAACTTCACAAAGTAACGTCTCCCGTAATGACCAATTTATTTTCATATAAAGTTAATTTTGGAATAATTTGATTTACGATTGAATGTTTTTGTTCTAAAAGTAAAATATTTTTAAAATTAAGAATATAATTTTAGAGTATCTAAAATTATTTTAACGTAAATTTAATTTTAAACTTAAAAATAATTCTTTAACAATGTGGATGTGTCACGTGGTCTTTAATGATATTTGTTTAGGAAGATTGACCAAAGGCACCTTCCACCTCCATCACACATGCATGACGATTATTTTAAGTTAGGTTATTTTTTATTTGGCTCTTTTAGCTTTGTTAACTTGAATAGATTTGAAAAAAATAATTGCATGAATTTGAGAGGATTTGAAGGTAAGTTTTTTTTGTTGTTTATTTGAATAAATATTGGAGGTAGGTGAAAGTAAATTTCAAATAAAGTTTGTGAGAAAAAAAATTATTTCTAAATCTACTTTTATTTACCTCCAAAATTCACTCAAATAAACAACACAAAATTTATTTTCGAATTCATTCAATCACTTTTCCCCAAATAAACAACAAAAAAATTTATGCCTTTATGTTAAAAGGTTCAAGTTAGTGTTGTTTTTCCCTTCCAAAAAGTTGGTTCTCCACGGAAGTAAACTTATTTGATTCTTTTTAATTTTTATCCGTTTCTAAATCAAAAAACATTAATTTTAAAAAAGTTTTGAGTCTAAGTCTAAAGAAAATGAAAAAGTTTCAATCCTTTTAAAAATGAGAGTTTACTTGAGATATTCCAATTTTTTAGGATATTGAGATAAGATGTTTATTTTATCATAATTCTATCTACAAAAAACACTTATTAAAAAATGAAGATGCATTGATAAATGAAATATGAGATTATTGATGGAAGGAAAGTGATGTTTGTTAAATGGGCATGTGGTTACGTGAACAGTGGTGGGTGGTACTGCTGGCTGTTATCTTGAATGGTTTTTGTTTGAAGGTGAAAAGTGGTGTTTGGGAGTTAACACAAAAGTATAAAGTCGCTTTCATTTCCAAAAGTATTGTGCCTTCATTTATAAGGACAAAACAATGAAAAGTGGAGTTCGATGACAAACAATGCAAATTAAAAGGTTTTGGGGTAATTAATGAAGGTTTACCAACACTCACGACTTTGAAATGTCTGAAAACCTTTCACGTTCAAATGCAAGTTTTGGTTATGGCATCACAACAATTTCTCATTAATTCCACCACCCATTTCAACTGTAACTACTATCTTTCACTCCCCACTTTCATACATTCTTCTCTTTTTTTATTATTATTATTACACATCTTATTTATATAATTCACAAGTTAATTATAATTTTTTATTTATAATTGTGATTATTTTAGAGAATAATTTTAATTTATAAAGTAATATTTAATTGGTTATTATAGAGACCAATTATATGTTGTTTTTAAAATTGATTATTATTTTAAGATTTTCTTGTAATATATGTATACATATTTTGGATTAAATTTAAAAATAAAGCTTAATTAAGTATCCTTTATTTCGGATAATGCATTGAGATTCCTCACTCAAAGCACTCAAAATTGTTTTGAAGACTAGATGAGCTTTCTTATGGTTCTGCGTTCTCCAAGTTATCTTATTCGTTCTTTTTCCTCCTTATCCCAGTCGTGTGGAAGGGTACTTGTCAAAGACATACACTCAAGAGTCACTTTGCATAATAATATTATAATAAAGATGATTAATTACTATTAATACTTAGATTAATTATACTATTATAGATCGATAGGTTATTTTTTCGTTCTTGACTGATCGGGTAACCATTCAGTATATCATTGATTACTTTAATCATGCATTATTCTTTGAAACAAAATAAAAAAAAATTACATCGCAATCATGTGAATTAAGATTTATATAAAAGGAGAAGTTCTGTTTTACCCATTCAATGACATGTTCAGTTTGACATAAGTTCTTCTAGGAAATATGAGAAAAATATTATCTCATTCTTCTTTCTAATATGGCCACACAAATGTAAAAGGGTGGTAAAAATTTGATTTTTCTTTTTATTCTTGTCTAAGCTTTCCATTACAAGCTAAGCATTTTCAAACATAGAAACAACTTTCATTTTCTCACCCTCTCACAAAAGTTTTAGTCACCTTAAAGAATAAAGGTGAAAATTCTCATCTCCTTCCTCTTTCTTCTTTTCATTCTTCTACAATCTTTCACTCTTATAACATAAGATAAGTTCCTTATTTTTAAAAGCCTTCTATTCTTTTTCTTTTTGTCGTATATCTATTTTTTTTAGAGTTTTTCTTATTTGTTCTTATAAATAAATTTGAATTACAGTTTTTTTCGTTATGTTTTGATAAAAGTTTCATTAGGAGTTAATTCGAATACAATCCTATATTTTTAGTCTTGTTTACAAATTTTGTAACCTGCCTTGTTTTGGTCCAATGTAAGGGTTATTTTAGAAAACTGATTCTATTATTAAATATTGTAAATTTATTAAAACAAACAAACATAAAATTAACAATTAAAATTAAATAAAAAAACATACAATTTAAAATAACAAAAAAAAAATTTTAGATTGTTCTTTTTAAATAATTTAAAATATTTTTTTATTGTTATTTTAACTTGTATGTTTTATTATTTAATTTTATTCGTTAATTTTATATTTTGTTTGTTTTAAAAAAAAATTAATATTTAATAATTGGTAATAAAATAAATTTTTTTATTTTTGCTATTTGTTTATAATTGTTTAATTTAATTGCTATTTGTTTAATTTAATTTAACGTTGACTATTGAGTGGTTTGACGTTGGATGCGTGATGTTATACGTTGTGTATTAAACATAGTGTGATAAAAGATGTTGTTGAATTTTGTCTGATAAAAAACTCTAAATAGAATTGCTCAATAATTTTTATAAATTTAAGTAATATATGCAAAATGGTTATTTAGATCGAATGATATTACTTAGGCTTTGTTCTTTTGAGATGATTTGGGGGAGATGATTTGAATGAATTTGAGTGGATTTGAGAGTAATATTTTTGTTATTTTTTTGAGTGGATTTGTGGGTAATTGAGAGTAGATTTGGAAGTAAAGTTTGTGAAAATTAGTGTAGGATTTGATTGATAGGACATATTTAAAAAAATTGTTTAATTGGTAGAAATTGAAGATTACCAAAATATCCCTTGTTATTAAAGTAATATAAAATGATATTTGTTGATGTTATATTTAATTGTAAAAAATGTTTATAAAAAGTAAAAAATTAAAAATAATTAATAAAAATAATTTTTAAAATGTAAAAAAATTAATAATTATTTAAACAATACCATATTTTAGCTTAGTATAATTTGAAGATTGCCTCTAACAATAATTATTATTATTATTATCGTTATTATTATTTTTATTTTTATTATTATTATCATTATTATTATTATTATTATCATTATTATTATTATTATTATTATTATTATTATTAAGCATGCATGATTTGGACATAAATCTGTGTATGGAGTTCATCATGAGTCTATACTCACCAATTAAAAATAAATGAAACAGAAATAAAATTATGAAAAAAAGGTGGAATATAATTATAAGAAGTTCTGTGAAAGAAGTAAAAGTGGGTTGATCTTTTGATAAGTGTGCGTTGTTATTGTTGTTGTTGTTGCACTGACATGCAAAGATAAATAAATTCTTTTTGAGGGAAAAAAAATATTTCTATTACAATCCCCTCAAATCACACCATATATGAGAAGATGAAAAAAAGTAGTTATTCCATAATTACTCGTCTTCAATTGCTTCTGAATCACTTAAAGCGAACACATTTAATTTCAAAATCTATATGCACAAATTAACTTAAACAGTAAATTCACCTCAAAGGAACACAACATTAAAGCTCATGACATAATACTCTATTTTATTATATATAATATTTTGATTAATGTTTACAATGTATTTTAGACTAAGTGATGTTTTATATATTTATGAATTATCTTATTAATATATAATGCAATTTAATTTTGACTTATGTTCAACACCTTATGACAAGCAGATAATTTTACTTGAATGTATTTATTTGCGTATTTTATTTGTATCAATTACGTTGCATGATGATAAATTAGAATTATATTTGTTTCATAGGATGACAATTGAAATCTTCACTTAAATATTTTTTTTACTTTAATGTAGTTGTTTTTAGGATAATCTATTCATCAACTTATTAGAATATTTTTTTACGTTAAAGTTAGTTTAAGTTCAAAAACCTTGACTGTGTGTTGGATTGTTTTTTCAATTAGATTCCCGTTTTATTGGATTCTCCAATTTAGTTCTAAAAAATGAAAATTTGAGTTAATTGAGCCACTGCCGTTAAGTTGGCTTTGACGAGGTCAAGTTTTTGACAAGGTGGGACGTTGACGTGGCCAGTTTTTGAAACGTGGAATTATCAGACCTTGTACGTGGAATTTGACACGTCTTGGCGCTTTCACTATGGCATCTCCTACCTCGTCTTCACAACCATCGTCGACAAGCTCAAGCCCCACATCGCCCTCTCTAATCTCTCCCCACCCTCTGACTACGCCGTTGCCATGGTCCTCTCCCACCTCGCCCATGGCCTCTCTACCAAAACCCTCGCTGCCCACTACTCCCTTGACCCCTACCTCATCTCCAAAATCACCAACATACGCGCCTCCTTGCTACCAAGCTCTACCCTGAATTCACCAAAATACTCATTGGTCACCGCCGTCGCCTCCTCGAGACCACCCATGTCTTCAAGGAACTCACATCTCTCACCAATATGTGCGGCGCCATCAACACCACTCCCGTCCACCTCCGATCCTCCCCCAACAACAATTGTAACATCAACCCCTACCGTTGCCGCTACGACTACCCCTCTCTACTCCTCTAGGTGATCTTCGACCACAAGAAGATATTCTATGACGTCTGCGTCAAGGCCCCCAGCGACACCGATGACGCTACCTACTTCCTTGAGAACCTCTTCTACCACCACCTCACCTTCGGTGACGTCGTCTGGGGCAAGGTCATTAGCGTTCGCGGCCACCACGTGAGGCCTTACATGGTTAGAAACTGGTGCTTCCCTCTGCTGCCCTTTTTCCTCATCCCGTTCTCCCCCAACGAGATGGGCACCCCCACCCAGAACCTGTTCGATGGAATGCTCATGAAGGGAAGGTCTGTGGTGGTGGAGGCTATTACTCTTCTAAAGGGGAGGTGGAAGATTCTTCAGTATTTGAACACCAGTTTCCATCACGCCCCCTAAACCATTATGGCCTGTTGCATGTTGCACAACCTCTGCCAGATTGCAAATTCCACGTGCCACGTTTCAAAAACTGGCCACGTCAATGTTCAAGGTCATAAAAAACTTAACCCCTCGTTAAGTCAATTTAACGGTAGGGGCTCAATTGACTCAAATTTTCATTTTTTAGAACTAAATTGGGGAATCTAATAAAACGGGGATCTAGTTGGAAAAACTCAACATAAATAAGGTCTACTAAAAGGGTTTAACCTTATAATAAATGTGTAATAAAACTTCAAACAATCATATAAATATTTAACTAATTCTAATTGTGATGGATCGATTTTCTCCAACTTCGGATGATTGTTCGTACTATTTAGGTCAATATGTATTGGTCAACACATATAGTAATTGAGGAGGACAAGTTGAATCTTCCAAAAGTTCCCGAATATGAGTGGGTCGCGCATGAATTCCACACGTATGCTACCCGCTTCCGATGGGGTATTAATATAGTGGACCTTAATGGTCGGACATACGTTCTAAGGGAGAACATTGATGATGATGTCGTACACCTCCAAGTGTTTTGAAGCAACAAATGAGTATCCACGGTTGAGAGAATTCGAAGTTGAACTTCTTTTTTTATGTACTCCTACTTCTTTACTGACCTATTCGTGCATGTATCGTTCAAAGACTTCAAAGTTGGGGTCTTGCAGGAGTTGAACATTGCTCTCACTCAACTTTATCCAAATGCATGGGCGGCCATGCAAACATTCGGGATATTGTGCAAGGCTTTAGTCCTAATTCCTACCCGACCTTGTTCCTCCACCACTATTGAACCTGTCCGATTGTCCGAAAGAGATGAGTTTCTCTAATAAGTGAGATTGATAGGAACCTCTTCCAACTTATTGCTACTTTTTATAAGGGCTTTAAAGAGGTTCTTCAAGGTCGCTATTACAATAAAGGGTTGTAAAATTTTCTTCAGGGAACCATCAACCAAACTTTTCTTTGTAATGGACCCATAATCCTGCTCGATCAAACCCTTGGGAATAAAAAATGATAACCCATGAAGAAGGCTATGCTCTTGAAGTTTTGGAGTAGCTTCCCCCAAACTCCCAACTAAAGAACTTTTGAAATGTTTTCGATGTCACAATCTTTGTTGGGATGTTTATAGTAAATAATCTTTCCTTGTTCGGTTTATTTGTTGTTGGTTTTTAACTTGGCTAATTTTTTGTGTGTTACAATTATAATGGCCTACACCAATCCCTGAAACGTCAACTTCTTCAAAAAATCTTTTTGGACAAGCACCCGATAAGTGCAACCGATTTCGGGATCGACCCATATGCACAAAAGGTCCCCACGACCAAAGCAACAAAAGTTCCAATGCAACATTATGGCAGGAGTGATAACCTCCCTTATACCTATTCTAAACATTCCTCCCCTTACCATTGTTTTCGTTTCTTGTACTGATTAGTAGGATGAAGCTAAAAGGAGGAAGGGCAAGAGGAAGCACAATAAGCAGTTTACTTCTACTTGTTTTCCTAAGCACGACCGTCGAGGTGGGGGAGACATCAGCCCCTCTTATTAGCGGTGTTTTTGGTATTAGCTTACGAATGGGAAATAAATTATTCTTTCACCTTAACTTTGAGGAGAAAGAATTGATTAAGGATCTTTTTGAATCTGATGTGTTGTCTGCTGTAGTTGAATTTAATTTGTGTGGTTGCTTTATGTAAGAGGGTGTCTCCCAACACCAATCGATCAGAGATAATCTGATTGGAGAAGGACTTTGTAGCTTCCCAAGTGGATCTCGCAACAATTCTTAAGGGCAATAGGGTCCTGACGACCCAACTGAAAGAGATCAGGTCCGCTCATACCTAGTGTATGCAAAAGGAAAATGATTCAGCCACCAGGGTTGCTACCTTGTTTGGGAAAGAAAAGATTTTGGTGGCCAAGTCTAATCGATTGCAATGACATGTTGACAACCTTCTTCTATCTCAACAGGTTGACCAGAAGGCCTTAAGGGACTTAGGCAAAAAATACAAGTCCTTAGTCGTAAAGCTTGACGAATTGAGTAACAGATCATGGCTCAACACGAGGTCAATTTCAGAATGATTTGGACTAAGTGACCTATTTCTACGATATCCTCATACACGAGGGCATAATTGACATTTAAATGGCCTTCCACAAGGGGAGGCTCATGTGTGTTTTGAATACCTCTAATGACAAAGGTGTTGTTGTGGATGTTATGAAAGGTGAAGTCTCTTGCATCCTACCGATCGAGAAAAGGTTGTCATCTAGATTGTTAATATTTATCTTTTCATTCTTTTTGTTAAGATGTGTTTTAACTTAGTAGTTTGACTATATTTTGTTGGTCGATCCGACACAATTGGTAAAGCTAGGTTTTTTGTAAACTGATCGTCATCGAATCGACCTTCATATTTTGCACCACTTTCTTTTAAAGTAATATAAAGTCTACTTAACTTCATACTGTTGTCTTTTTTAATTCATTAGTTTGTGTTTGCCTCGATTGATTTAAGATGAGCTTGCAAGGGGTTCGTTTGGAACTCGTCTTTAACCGATCCATTGAAAAGTGTGATAAGATTTGTTAGAATTCATCCTTAATCGATAATGCATTCAATAAGGGTAGATGAACTTTAAACAATTTTTAATGGTGATCGTTTGATAGGTGCGCATTTAGAACTCTTCCTCAATCGATTGTATATGCTTTGAGTGGTAGGGATTTGTGTAGAACTTTTCCTTAACAGTAGCGTACACTCCAACAACAGGGGTTCTTAGAACTCTACCTTAACTAATGGGTCAATTGGTGCGATAGGGGTTCAGTGCATGAACTCTCCCTTATCCGACCATTCATAGTTGTTTCATACGAGAAGAAAAATTGAGACAAGTACTTGTAGTGAAAATCTTGATTTTATTAATTCAGTTGCCTCATTAAAGCCTCCTTGGCTAAAACCATCCGTAAGGAAAAATGCCAGTGGTAGAAAAAAGTATATCCTTCAGTACTTACATTTGAACTAATATAAGTAAAATTTGAAGTAAAATTAGTTTATACCGAGTCTCAACATCCTGTAGCTCCCAACTATGAAATATAAGCCTTTATTTGGGGTTTTCCTACATGAGTGTGGCGTGGATGACCTCGTTTGACATCGACATGTATAACTACACTTCTTCATTAGCTGCTGGTCTGGTTATAGGCAGGCTGGTAATGATCGCTTTGATTTTGTCAAATGTAGTCGTGCATCACTTGTCCCAATTTGTTGTCGACTTCATTTTCATGACATTCAAAATCAAAATTTTCTTTTCACTAGTCGAGGCAGAAATCTGGAGAGTGAGGTTAGTTGATCAAATAGCCTCTAAGCTTCTTGGAGATTATGAGTGTTTCTCATATTGAGGATTATCGAACACTTGTCTAGGTTGACTTCTATGAACTGATTGGTCAACATGAATCAAAGAATTTTCCCCTCCCCATACTGAACTTGTACTTGGCTGGGTTTAGACGTATGTTGTATTTTCAAATATGGTAAAAAATTTCTATAAGATCCTTTGTATGGTTGTTGATCGACTGAGATTTAGTCACCATGTTATCGATGTATACATCCATGTTGTTGTCAATTCGATCTTTAAATATCTTATCCATTAAGTGCTTATAGGTACTTCTTAGGTCTTTTAGGCCAAATAATATCATTTTAAAGCAATAATCCGTTTCATGGATTGATGTATTCTTCTCCTTGTCGACATAATACATTTATTTTTTATTATATCATGAATATACTTTCAAAAAACTTAATACTTGATAATGAATATAAAACCATATATATATATATTATATATATATATATATATATATTATATTATATATATATATATATATATATATATATATATAAAGAGAAAATTCAATTACTAGAGTTGGAAGAAGATAAATAAAAAATGAATAATTATTTTACAAATATAATTAAGCCCAAAATGTAGTACTATTTTGGTGGAAGGGAAAAGGTTTAATCCTTTTCGACATCCCTATTTGTGCAGGATTGTCTCAGATAAGTCCTCGTTTTCTAAAGTGTATCAAAATGGTCCTTAATTTTGAAAATTGAAATCAATTGAGATCTTCCCGTTAAGTTGGCTGGACGACGTTAAAGAAATTGATGCGTGGGATGCTGAGATGACCAAATGGTACTGACGTGGCACAATACTGTTATTGACCTGGCTTAGTGGTGAGTTTTTTATATTTAAAAAAGTTAAATTTGTAAATCAAAACGCAACGTTTTGATTTTAATGCAACGATTTGATTTTTAGCACAAATAGTGAATCCCTAAATTGAAGTAATTCAAATGTTGGTATCTACCGTTGAATAACGCGGAAAATGAAAAATGGAAAATGGCATGCATGCTGCAGAGCTACTATGGTGTGTATGGATGATAAGTGCAAAAAAGTAGTTAATTTTCATATGGAATTTTAGCACTTATGTTTTGAATTGAGTACATTTGTATTAATTTTCCTCAATCTAAGAAAGGTGAAATGTAATCACATGTTTCTGAGTTGTTGAGTAAAATGAAATCATTTGATCCCTAGTTTGTATACATTTCAGGTAAACTAAGAGAGAAGAGCAAATCCTGCAACATTTCGCCCAAGCTAGAATGATTTCACTTAAGCTAGACTTGTCCAGGAAGCCATTACCCTAAAAGTCATTCTCGCTTAAGCGAGAATATTTTAGCTTAAGCGAGAATGATTATCTTCTCCAAGAAGTTTCTTCTCACTTAAGCGAGAATAATTTAGCTTAAGCGAGAATTCGGGCAGTTTATAACTTACGAAGCAGAAAGAAAGAAAAGGGGGGGGGGGGGGGAAAGCGCGGAGAAAAGAAGCACAGAGCGACCCAAAGAGTTTTTCTTCCACTTTAGCTGTAGGATCTTCTTCTTCATCTCTTAGAATGTCAACGGCCACCATAAGTGGCTGATCTTTTCTCTTGGGATTGAATGTAATCGATTCGAACTCGGATGTAATCTGGTGATATTTATATATAGCATTTCTGTTTTATTCAATATTGGTATTTGTGTTATGCTCTTAATGCTTGATTCTTTTCATGAATGTGGGTTTTAGTTTTGACTAGAAAGTATTTCTAAAATCTGATCTGAACATGAATACTTGATATTCTGCGATGCTAGGGATAGATTTCAGTTTATCAATTGCTTATAACACTTGAATATAATGCTGGACAGTTTGTTGGATATGTGAGGAATCAATATTCAAGGAACTGCTCTTACGAATTTTATATGCAAGGAATTGATATAAATGACTTTGGTGTGTTGCATCAATGTTGGTAATTTCAGTTGCTATATGTTTGTATTCACCCAGATTGCAGACGAGTGAGATAGATGAATTCAATCCCAACTTCTCATATTAATCTTCATTAAGTTATTTGTTGTTATTATTTCACTTTCACGCAAAGTAGTTTTATTTATCAACATCCATCATGAATCAAATTGAACATCCTTGTATATATATTGTTTGAGATAACAATTTATCTATTTAATTGAAACTGTTCCTCGTGGGTTCGACACTCTTACTTAAAAATCATTATACTATAGTTGACTATTGGTACGCTTGCCAAAAGTTTAACAATGGAGGAGCAACAACACAGTACCCAGTTTATGGAAGTGGGCCAGGAGGGATGATGACGGGTGCTGCAGCTTTCTACCCGTATCTGCAGTACGGCGGAGAAGGGAGTGGCTGCGGTGGCACAAGCGGGGGCTATAGTTCCGGGCAGGGTTACGGTGCGAACTATGCCCCTCACCTCTTTCAGTATTCTCCGATTGCTCCCACTGCAGCAGGTGCCTATGCCCAGCACTATGGAAGACCCATGTCTCTGGCTCCTTCCAACACCAACCTCGCTCTCGTCAACCAATTTGGAGATTTCTTCAATTTAGGGATTCCTTCACTGTTAAAAATCAAAACGTTGCGTTTTGATTTACAAATTTAACTTTTTTAAATATAAAAAACTCACCATTAAGCCAGGTCAACAACAGTACTATGCCACGTCAGTACCATTTGGTCATCTGAGCATACCACACATCAATTTCTTTAACGCCGTCCAGCCAACTTAACGGGAAGGTCTCAATTGATTTCAATTTTCAAAATTAAGGACCATTTTGACACACTTTAGAGAACGAGGACCTATCTGAGACAATTCTGCGCAAATAGGGATGTCGAAAAGGATTAAACCTAAACAAAGAAGCAGCAATTCTTCGTCTAAGAATTTAAAATGAAAACGGTTAATGGATGAGTGGCCATTTATTACCATTAGGTCACTTTTATCACACAAAAAAATAGTTGATAGTGAAACACCACTAGTATAAACTAGTCATACTCAGTTAGCATCTATAAATAAGATGTCGAATTTGAATTTCATACATAAAAGTATAGAAATATAAATTTATTAAAACACATACACGACTAGAGAACCATTTAGGGAGAGAAATTGATAACAGAGAAAAGAAACTTAGGAAGAAAATAAATACATAAATAAGTAAAGGCTTAATATCCTATTTTTTCTCTAGTTTTGTTCGAAAATATTAAATTAATTCATTCTCTAAAAAATACGTCAATTATATCCTCACTTAATAAAGTTTGCATTAATAAAATCACTTTTATTTTCATTAATACAAATTTTATTAAATAAAAACGTAATTGATATATTTTTTAAAAAATAGACTAATTTAATATTTTCAAATCAAACTGAAAATAAAATAAGATATTAAGTCATAATTAAAAATAACACATTTAAATAACATGACCATTTTTAATCAGTAGAAAAATGAAACATCAATGTTGTAAAGCAGTATCTAGCACACTCTTTCCAACACAAACACAAATAAAGTAAGATTTACTTCACGTGATACAATCGTTTCAAGATCCCATCAGTAATTACCAATTACTAAAAATCTATAGGTTATTATTTGTTTTTATTATCTGTGAAAATTTATTAATAATTATTTATTGAAAAATATTTGTTAGTAATTATTGATGAATTATTTTGTTAGTAAAATTTAATAATAAATATTGTAATTTGATTTTTTTATTTATTTTCATTTGTTTCTCATTTTTTTTTAGTTTAAACTCTCACATGTTTCTTATATTTTTGTAAAGGAATCTCGAGTGAGTTTTTTTCTTTTTTAAAATGGTTTCAATTGAATCTTAAATTTTGAAAAATTATAACAATTAAGCCATTTTCGTTTAGTAGTAAAAAATGACGTTAAAATATGATGATTTGATGTACAGTAAATATACTGAGGTGGATTACTTTATTACATCAAAATAATTAAATTAGGAAAAAAAATTCAGCCTAACAACATTGAACATGAGTCTCTCGTCCAAAACCTTAATACCTTGTCCCTCCCTCACCGCCTTCCTCCACTGCCGCTTCTCCGTTCAAGCCAAGATCCGCAAAATCTTCATGCTTGCCCTCAGTTCCACCATGACCGAAGTGCGTGCTGCTTTTGCTTCAGGTGTTGTTTCCACCGCCGTTGGGGATGATAGTTTGGTGTGGGTGTGGGGAAAGTCCAAATGTGGTCAACTTAGGCTAGGTGAAAATATCACCGAGGCTCTTTGTGCCTACCAAATTTGAAGCACTTTTTGGAGAGAACGTCTCAAAGGTATTAGTTTTCCACTTCATTCCCTGCTTTAATTTGTAACCAACTTAACTTGTCTCTTCAATTATTTCTTTGGTTGAATTTGGACAAATCTTATTTGGATGGGGGCATGCTCTCGCTTGTGCTACGGATGGAAAGTTGTTTGGATGAGGTTATTCTTGGACGATAGGATAGGCAAAATGGGTAATCAGTTTTAGACATCTCCGTTGAAAGAGTGGACATGCACATTCCCTTGCTCTCGCGTCCAAAGGAAAGTTGTGGTTATAGGGCTCTGGTAAAAGTAGAAGAGTTGGATGGGTTAGTTATGCTGACCAAGTGGAGCCATTTTGCCTTGATTCTTTGGAGGGTTTTCAAACTTTATAGGTTGTGGCAGGGTTTGATCATAATCCAATTCTAGTTGTTGGATGATTTGGCTTCAACATATACCTTGATGTTAGCCCTAGACCTAGAAAATTTAATTTGGAGAGAAAGGAAAAATGACAAATAGTCTTTTATGCTTAAACTTATAAATGGACTACCGCTGGGTCGTGGGATCTAGTCTGTTCCATCGGATTACTCCTGCAGATTTGGAGGTTACGGCGCAAATCACGCTTCTGGTTCGAAGGAGAGGATGCGCAAAGAAGCTTCGCAATTTGGGTATGGGTGTTGTGCGTTTTTTGGGTTTGCCTCTTTGCAAGTTTTCGTGACCTCTACGGCGGTTGGTTTTGGTGCGACGACAAGAGTGGAGCGATTTGCTCCAATTGGGTTCTGTGCAAGTTTTCGGTGCGGTGGTTGCCATGGGCTAGGTGGATTGTGGTTGAAGGTTGTGGTGTGATGGTTACTGCGACGGCTAGCGGTGGCCATGAGGGTGGTAGCACAAGGAAGGAGAAAAGTTTCTGTTTGGAGAATATGATGTGAATGTGACAGTTGTTATGGCAGGGGTGATGAGTTGACATGTTCTGAATTTAATACACAATGACACGTCCTCTAAAAAAAATTACAACTTAGCATATACTAACATTGACTATCAACACTGAATGGAAAACGCTTAATTGTTATGATTTTTCAAAAATTTAGGACTCAATTAAGACTGTTTTCAACAAGAGGACCCACTTGAGATTCTTCTACAAATATGAAGATCATCCGAGGGTTTAAATATTTTTTTTTCTTTTTCTTTCTCTTATCTCTCCTTTGTTATCATCGTTGTCGAGTTCATTGTTGTCAGCATGTTTTTCGTTGTCATCATTACATCTGTCACCTTTGACCCATTCTCCTTCTTTTGCTCCTCTTCGTCCCCTTCCTCATCCTTCTTTGTTGTAGTTGGTTCTATTGCCATCATTGTCGCCGTCACCACGATCGTTTCCTCTTTCTTCTCTTCTTATTTTTCATCTTTATTTAATTTATAATAAATAGTTAGTCAAATTTATTAGGAAAATTGATGACCATTTTTCTAACGGATTTATTGACAGAATTACCAACATAAAAATGCGTACTTTAAATGTTAGGTAAAAGCTTCAACTCTAATGAAGGTGATTGTTGAATGGATACTAAGGGAAGTATAAGAACATCAATATGTATGTCAACAACTATTGGAATCACCTCACCTGAAAAATAATCTAGAACTATAAATTAGTTATTAATTTCAGTAAAGACAAATATAAATATGAATAAGAGTTCATTGTCTTTCATTAATAAACTCAAGTACATCAAGAAAATTCATCAATGAATGTTACAAAATAAGTGACATGAATTGGTCCCCATGTATCATAATGAGCAGTAGAAAAATAAAATTACATCATGTTTTTAACTTTTTAGGAAAGAAAGATCTAACATGTTTTCCGAACCAAAAAGATTCACAATCTAAAGCTTGAATGTGTTTGAGACTTGAAACCATCATCTTCAACTTGACAAAGTTGGGTGGCCCAAACGATCATGCAAAAGTTTTGAGGCAGAAGTTGTAAAATAGGATACTAAGGAACTTGGCTTTAGGAAATAAAGACCTCGTGACTCAAGTCATTCTCCAATCAAATGATACACCAATGTTGTTGTATAGAAAATAATTTACAATAAAGGTTAGAAAACAATTTAAACAACGATTCAATTGACTCAAAGATTAAATTGTAAGCACAATGAGTACTGTACAAAACAAAATTTAAATTTAGTGATGGAGATAAGGAAAATTTGTCAATTCCATGATACCACTTATGATCCATTGGGAACAATAATGAAATGAGGAATTTTTGGAGAGGAAATGGAGAAAAATGAAGAAATGTTACAGAGTCATGGTCTGAGGCACCTAAATCAAGGATCCATGGACTACGACCTTTCATAGATTAAAAAATGAATGGAGTCGATGCATCTAATATTGAAGAGGATTGATCAAGATTAGTAGATTTTCCAAACTTGTACCTAAAAAATTCTTGGTACTCTTCATAAGAAATTGTAGATTCTAAATTAGCATATTTAAACATATGAGTAGCTTTTTTTTTCTTGGAAAATAATGCAGGGAATAATATTTTTTCTTGGATATAACCCATTATTTTACAATATGAGCATTAAGGATGCCCACTTCGGCCACCACATCTTGCTTGGTTGCTTGACCTCCTTTTCCTCGGGTGTTAGCATTGTTGATGGTTTTAATAATATCAGTTAAATTTTCATCTTTTAACAGGATAAGCACCCAAAGAAGTCTAGTGACTAAGGTTTCCATTAAAGGTATTTGACCACCAACTAAAATTTGTCCCAAATATGATCAAAATCTTAGTGTAGGATTTTCAAAATTAGAACCATGTATAACGTATAAGTTTTTTATTGATATCCTCCAATGAGTCAACCATAAAAAATATCTTTAATTCTTCCACTATAGTACGAGCCTTTGCTACGCGTGAGACAATTTCATGATTGGTTTGTGTGAGAAAAGATACTCTTTGAGTTGCACCAAAGAGACATTGAATGTGATTAGCAAAAGTATCTTGCATCCTTTTCCAAAAGGAAGAACATGTCTTAAATGGTCTGAAAATCTGTAAAACGTTTTGTTCAACTGATTGTCGTAAAACAACACATAACTATCCAATTTATGTCACTAAGGTTTGTCTTCCTTCGAAATAGTAGACATATCTAAATGATCATGGTATCCTTAACCTAGAAACTATAACTCCATGAAAGCGAGTCAGGATAAATAATTTTTCCAATTAAGCTTTAGCATGGTAATAGTCAATGTTAAAAAAAAACGTATATACTTCTAACCACAATTCACATAAAAAAATTCATCATTTATTAAACTTTTTAAAATTTTATAGATAACAAAAATCACACTATTTACATAAAGTGTTATTGTAATAAAATACACCATTCAGAACAAAATTCTTAAACTTTATTTTTCCAACTCTTCTCACCTTTAGAGTTGTGCATCATCTTGACTCTCCCGAATCTTCCCACTCTTTATAATTATTACACTCTTTACAAATGTATTTATAAGATACAAAGAAAAACAAAACACTTACCTTAAACCCTAATATGAGAACTGGAACATGAAAATAATAATAAAAGAAAACATACATTTCAACAATATGATCATAACGTTTTTCAAACACTTAAAGAAGTTAATATAATATTTTCAAAAATTAGTAGTGATAAGTATAGGACAGAAAAAAAAAATAGTATAGTTGCGTTCATTTACAAAACTTTAAAAATGACAAACATAATTTGCTCATGATTTTCGTATATAAGCAAATCATGTGTGTGTGTGTAATCAATATTTCCATTGATTAATATGGTATTTGTTGTTGTGTCTTGTATCTTCTATTTTAATTTTTAACCATAGTGTGTAGTATATATAATCTTATCATTGTAATGGGTTTTTGAATGTTCCCTGCATTCATATCTTCATACCCTACACGGAATATGGTTGGGCTTTTAAAGCACAGGAAAGAAATGTATCTTCAGAAAAAAGTACATGATCATAAGTTGACTTACCCTTTAAAAAGATCACGTTTGTTAGGTACGATTGGTGCTTTTTAAAGTCTTCTATTAAATGAAAGGAGCGCCTTTTGAAAACTAGTACCTCATTTAACAACGGTCTCTTTCGGCAATGATAAACCAGTAGTTTAAGTTTTGGCTCAGAAGCCAATTTAATGGTCTTAAAACCCTAATCATAATATTTTACTTTTGAACATGTTTATCTATAAACTTTAACTTTATTAGATCAAATGGTGAATCATTAAATCATGGGGCGACTTTAGATTATGAGTGTTTATTGGATCGGGTTATTCGATAACTTAACTTGATAGATAAACTTTATTCTAATAAGATTTAGTTGAGTTTAATTTGTAATTAGGTCAAATTTTACTCAATTCAAGCTAATTCACACTCTTATATAAATTCAGCGATTGGTTTAATGTGATTATTCAAGATCCAATGAGATGATAGGTTGCGTTATGGACAAACTGTTATATATATATATATATATATATATATATATATATATATATATATATATATATATATATATATATATATATATATATATATTTGTTTCTGCTGAATGATACAATATTCATATTTTAAACTAATTTAGACAGATTTGTCATGCTTAAAACCTTCAATTAATTTTTATAACAATGTTTAAAAAAAAAAGAGAGAATTTTTAAACATATTTACCTTATTAACTCATTCCATTTTAACCAATAGTGGATTGAATTAAATTGAGTTTAACATAAAAAATATATAAAAACTCAAAGTCAACATTTCTCTTTGTGAGTTACATAATAAATTTACTTAAATTCTACTTAACCCAATCCATAAACCCTCCTAATTTAAGTTCTAGTAAAACTACTCGATAGTAAAATATATAATAATTGAAAAGATATATTATGATTATAAATATTGGAGTAAATGTTATTTAGTATGATTGTAATGATATATTAATATGTGCTTGTTTGGAAACAAAAATATATGTTTGTGTGTGGAGACTTAACAAAAAGTAGGGGACTTCGCCGTAAGACTATTTGAGAGAGCTATGAAAGTGAAACTTGAGGACTCTACCCAGGAATAAGGTGAGGATTGAACTTCATCCATAAAACTCTTAGTGAGCAAGAGGGGCTTTAGATCTAAAGGAATGAATTGGTAAACTTTGTGTGGTGGTACAACTAATGAACTTCGTCCATAAGTTTCTTCGAGAGAGAGTAGTAGAAAGTAAACTCCATCTGTAAGACTCTAGAAGTAGTGAGGAGTTCACTCTTATGGTGAGCGAATGACTGGTCCGCTACATTTGTAAGTTGCATTTGAGAACTTGATATTTGTTTACTAGTTCTCAGAGACTGACTGAAAAACTCTTTGAGATGGTGTAACATTTATGATTGTAGTTTATCAGGTAGCTTTGTATGAGCCCATGCCTTGCGTTGACACCATTTATGGGTTGAATTGGTTGCATTGTTGCTTTAATAACATGGTTTAAGTTACAATATGATCACGAGTCGGGTTAAAATGTTGGTTAATGGATATGATGTGATATTTTTATTGTTTACTTGTGAATTGCGATTGTAAGGTTGGTTGTTTATATGTTAGCTCACCATTCTATTTTGGTAGTTGTGGTTTCCACCTATGATAATCTCATATTTTATAAATGATCACATGATAATACATGTATTGAGGTATATATACAACATTAAGGAAAGTAGTTATTATTGTGAGATATTTAAGACAATATTTTAGTTTTAGTTTTTTTTACAATAAAATATATTTGTAAAAGAATGTTTATTTTTGTTTATTGAGATTTTCAATAAAATTTTATTTTAAATTATAAAATTGTGTTAATTATAAACTGTAAGAAGCACAAAATCACCATCATACAAAATACAAATAGTTTATACCTTTGGTAATTAAAAGTACTTGAAGTACTTATTATATCTAAATATTTGATAAAAATATATGGTAAAGTACCTAGTTGATAAATAAAAATTGGTTAAACAAATACAATAATTTTAAATTTTCATAATTGCTTTTATTTCCAAATCAATCATTTAAAACTGTATATTTTAATTATAATTGTTATATATATTTGTATTATATTTTCTAGTGTTATCTTTGCTAGACCATGTTTTAAAAATATTTTCAATCACAATTAAAATGAAATAAAATATCAAATTTTTAAGTAGACACCATACTTTCTATACAAAATTAGGTCGAGCTGGTTCTATCCCTTGTGAAAGATATTATTTTGGTCATAAGGATGATATTAAGATTAATTAAATAATTAACATTTAGGTTAATTAACCATAAATTACCTTTGTGATATTAGGACTTTTCTTGCAATCTTCTCAAAATATGTCTCGTTAACATATTGATGAATCAAGAAGATTGCTTTAGAATCTTTCTTCTTTGTAAAGCATCTTGTGCCTACGTAGAAACTTCAACTAGCATTGGGTATATGTTTTCAATAATTTCTGCAACATCTTGATACACAAAAATTGCCTTCATTTGCACACGCCACCGATCCCATTTCTTTCCAATGAGAATAGGAATGTTGATTGAAAACATACCAAGTCACATTTGAACCTTGCTATGAATATCACTTGGAGCAAAGAATGAAATAACATGCACACAGATAATACAAAGATAATACAAAAACAATGCTCTTGATTTTGAGCATAGATTACCTCTTTTGAGATGTACACAAAGTATGTATATGTACAATTTATAAAGTAATTAACAACATTTTTAACTTTTGAATCATATTCTAACACATGAATCGTGAAATTTTTAATTACTAGGGATGTTGTGTCATTTTTTTCTTTCTCTAAAGGATCATGTAATGAAATGTGTATGATTGAGTCTAATGATGCGTTTACCTTATGAATCTTCATATATCATCTAATGACATGTGACTATGGTTGGCGTGTTTAATAAACTAAGTTTGATGTGTATTTATCTTATGAATCTTCAACATATTCTTTCAATTATTAACACATGGTTATTTTGTTTAGTTAATTAGGATTTCTATTATTCGGTTATGTAGTTAGATCTAGTTTATATATAGTTTATTCTGGTCAACAACATGTGAGAAAGATCTTAGTTTAAATGTGTATTATCAATGTAATCATTGTATTCTATTATAGTATGTGTTATTAGTAGATATATTATTTTTTTAGGTTAAAAATATTTTTAGTCTCTAAATTTGGACGTGAAATTAGAACTCCTCTCTTCTTAAACTTTGATACATGTTAGTCTCAAAAATTAAAATATAAATGAATATAGTTATTTTAATCCAACGAAATTAACTTCTTTTTTGTGTATTAAGCAATGTTTTAGATTGATAAATGAGTTGGAATGTGTAAAATAATGTAAATTTACAAGTCAAAAATCCACCTAAAACATTGTTTAACATGACAAACAAATTTAACACAGTTGAATTAAAAATACTATAGCTATTTATTTTTAAAATTTGAGGATCAAATTATATCAAAGTGTGGAACAAGAATGAATTTCAAATTTGCATCCAAGTTTAAGGACTAAAACCATATTTAACCCTTATTTTTTTTTGTTATCATATCATGTGTTTGTTCTTTCGTTATTCTTTATTTTCAACATTTACAAAAGTGTATAGTGCTAGTATGTATTTCTATGTGAATTTCTTAATCGAATATCCAACATTTTACAGTAAAGTATGCACATAACATTTTATATGGAAACCAAGATGTGGAATTGGGTAGTGTATTTAAAATGCTATGAAACACTAAGAAAACTCTGAAGACACTTATATTATGATGGATGATTTTGTTAGATAAAGTGCCAACAAAGTATAAATACTAGTAAGGGAAATCCAGCTACAAAATAATTTGTGCAAGGTATGCTTAGATTGTGAAGAGAGGGTGGAACACCTCTTCCTTTTTGTGTAGGGTATCTCAAAGTGTATAGAATATGTGCGATAGATGGATGGAGTTGTCTTTAGTGCATCATAATAAACCTAAGAATTCTCATATTTTCTACTTCCTTAACCTTAATGATGACAAAAACTTCATTTGGAAAGACAGGTGGCTAGCAATAATATAAGAACTTTGAGAACATATAAATGGGATAACTTTTAAATAAAAGGGTTGACCATGAAGAAATTTTTGGTTTAACATAGTGGAGTGTATGGTCTTAGATGAAAGACAAGATTCCACATATTAATTTTTGTGCAGTGATTGGTGTTTATGTCATTCTTTATGCTTAAAATCTTTGTGAGCTGGTAATCTTTATATATGTTATAAGTATTTTAGGTGTAACAATATTGCACTGGCTAAAGAAAGGTTTGGAACATAGATATAGGGGATGATAAGTGTCAATACCCAATTTCGTCCGGGTAAATAAAATTCATCACACAAAAAAAAAAAACATAAAAACACCAAAATGAAAAACACTATTTATTTTACTTTTTGCACCCCCAAATTTTTTTTTAAACACTTAATCCAATGGCCCAAAATAATCTCATTTTTTTACTTCCTCACCACCCATCTTTTCTTATCACACCCCATTCTCCACATCACCATCCACATCACCCTCCACATCTCATTCCACATCACCTACCTTTTTTTATTTACTTTTTCCACATCATTTCCATATTAATTTTATATATCAACTTTTCTAATTTTTCCACTTACTTTTTTTAATTATATCTTCTCCATCAACATTTTTATTATCCATTTTTCTCCACCTTATTTCTCCACCCACTTTTTATATTATTTCTTTCACTTATTTTCCACATTAACTTTTACTATTCACTATATTTTATTTCACCTAATTTCTCCACCAACTTTTAATATTATTTCTTTCACTTAATTTCCACACCTAATTTCTCCACCAACTTTTTATATTATTTTTTTCACTTATTTTCCACATTAACTTTTACTATTTACTATATTTTATTTCACCTACTTTCTCCACCAACTTTTTATATTATTTCTTTCACTTAATTTCCACACCTAATTTCTCCACCAACTTTTTATATTATTTCTTTCACTTAATTTCCACACCTAATTTCTCCACCAACTTTTTATATTATTTCTTTCATTTATTTTCCACATTAACTTTTACTATTTACTATATTTTATTTCACCTACTTTCTCCACCAACTTTTTATATTATTTCTTTTACTTATTTTCCACATTAACTTTTTCTATTCATCTTTTTTTAATTATATTTTATTTCCTCTAAATTTTCCACCAACTTATTATATTATTTTTATTCATCAACTTTCTTCATCCTTAACTCTATAAATACCTACATTTCCTTCACTTCACACACACAATTACATAATATCCATCTCTTCTCTCTCAAAATCTCTTCATTCCATCCCAAAACTCTACTTCATTTTTCTCTCACATTTTACTATTTCTTAATCTCTCTATACATAATAAATCACATACCCCATTTCTACCATAAAGTTATCTTCTTCATCTTTCATCTATCTTTCTCACAACTTATTACAAGTAAGGTTTTATTTCATCACACAAATCTTCAACAAGGTACACATTTTCTCTTCATTCTATTTATATATGCATTTTGATCATTTTTTTTAGTTTATAAATTCATCTTGTTTTCTATCACAATTTTTCTTTATGCTTTTCACATTTCAACTCATCTATCCTTCTTAATAACAAATATAAAACTTTAAAAACATGTAATAATATAAATATCGGTATGAGTACTCGTGCGATCGTACGCATCAGCCTAGTGCTCATTACGCAAAACAATAAAAAATAAGGAAAAAGCCGTGTGAGTGCTCGTGCGATCATACGCATCAGCCTAGTGCTCATTACGCAAAACAATAAAAAACAAGAAAAAAGCCGTGTGAGTGCTCGTGCGATCGTACGCATCAGCCTAGTGCTCATTACGCAAAAAAAATCTAAATATTACATCAAAAATAAAAATACCAAAAAAAAAATATAAAATCTTCAAAAAACCAAAAACAACAACACTTTCAAGCAAACAAACAATCTTTCTGGCCAGAACTACGTGATCCTTGATTCTCCATCAAAAGTGGAGATACGTAGGAGCAAGGCCAGTCCTTGTCAGGTTCACTTTCCCAAAAATCCAAATTTATCCATAATCAATTTCTCAAACAATTTTCAAACAAATTTTCAAGCAGTTTTCTAAAAGAACTACGGAATCCTGATTTCTCATGAGAATACATAGGAGCAAGGTCAATCCTTGTCGGGCCTAAAAAACTAAAAATATTTTGTTTCTTTAGAATTTTATTTTTAGGGGAAAGTTAAACATTTTGAAAACCACATCATATTCGCATATTTAGTTAAAGGTACTGCCTTAAGGCAGGCGTTGTAGGGTGCTAATACCTTCCCTACACGTAACCGACTCCCGAACCAAGAATCTCAGTTTCGCAGACCATGCCTTATCATTTTATGGTTTTTCCGTAGTTTTCCATAATAAACTATGGTGGCGACTCCAAATCTCTTTTTCAAAACCCCGCGTTTTTATTTTTCGGATCGTCGTCCCGTCGCGATTCCGGTTGCGACAATAAGAAACTTTAAAGATACACCCAAATTATACATAAAGCTACAAGGAAGCATTGAAACACCAAATTTAACTACTTTAGGAAATTGGGGTGTTAGCTTATTTCCTTTATATTTTGTTTGGTGAGCTACATAGTAGACTCTTTTTGGTTAATCTTACCATGAAATTGAACAAGTGTCAAGTTCTTATGTGTTTATATTTGTGTGAAATCATATATTTTTTGTGGGTCTTAAATCATTAGTAGACCTATATGTTAAGCTTGCTCATGTGAGAAGCTTTTATTTGTTATAGTTTCTTTATTGAATTCTTTAAACATCTTATCCAATGACTAATATGTACTTTTTTTTTTAAAATGGTTACCATACTCCTTAAGTGCTCTAGATTTATAAATTTATTCTTTTTTATAAAATCACTAGTGCAGCGAGGGGCTTTTACCGCGGTTAATTTTCACTATACGTCGCGGTTCTTGAACCGCGGCATATTCAGCCGCGGTAGTAAGTCAGACACTTTAGGCCGCGGTTCTAACCGCGGTATATAGGTTGCGGAATATGCCGCAGTTGTCGAGGGAACCGCGGCCTAAATCCATTTTTTTTAAAAAAAAAAAATACACTATATGCCGCGGTTGAACCGCGGCAAAAGAGTGAAGCATATGCCGCGGTTAGTGTCAAAACCGCGGCCATATGTCGCGTTTTTAAAAAACAACGAATCACTATATGCCGCGGTTGTGGTTAGAACCGCGGCATATTCCCCTGTAGTTTTTTAAAATTGCAGGTCTGTTTTTGTGATATCCACTACCACAAAAACAGACCTGCATATAAAAACATATACACAAATTCAATTTGAACATAGCAAACACATGTTCAAATGTATTTCAACATCAAATAAAGTACAAAGTCTAAGAAAATTCTATCTAATCAAATGCATTGTTTAAATCTAAGAGCTATTATATAATCTAACTATATACTTCGCAGCAGCGTTCCTAATGAATAATAGTGACTTCTCAGGAACTGATGTAGTAGTCTTGAATCTCTGCAAAAGACAATTCATTTTAATTAGTGTATATGAATTCAACATTTGTTAAAAAATCAAAATTTGTTAAAGTTAAATATTACCGTTTCCCAGCGACTTGTGATGTGAGAACGAACAATATGGGTCATCCAATACATTACATAGTATCCACACTCATATGACCCATTTTGTCTATTACACTACAATATATCATCACAGTTGATAATAGTTAGTGAATAACATTTGTTATAAAACAATTATAACAAAGTATGACTTTAGTCGCTAAACCAAGCCTAAGATTTCTACACTCTTTACCAAATTCGGGGAATTGTCGATCAATATTTTTCCATTGCTTTGAATCATCTGGATGACGAAGCAGCCCGTCAATTTTTCTCTCATCTGCATGCCATCTAAGATTTTTAGCATCTTAGGGATTCGCAAACAAACGCTTAAGTCTGGGCACTATTGGAAGGTACCAAACTACTTTCAAAGCAGATCCATTTTTTTCTATCTGACCATTATCTTCACTATTGTTTTTTGACTTGTATCGTGATAAGCCACATTTTGGACACTTTGTCAAAAATTCAAACTCTTTCCTATACAAAATGCAGTCATTGGGACAAGCATGTATCCTTTTATACTCCATACCCATTGGACAAAGAATTTTCTTCGCATCATAATTACGAGTGGGCAGTGAATTTCCATCTGGCAACATTTCATTCAACAACGTCAACAGTTCTGTAAAACTCTTATCAGTCCATCCATTGCTCGCCTTCAAATTCATGAGCCTTAACACCGCTGATAAACGTGTGAACTTAGTTGAACCGACATACAAAGGTGTTTCTGCATCAGTCGACATCGTCTCATACACATGAGCTTTGGCAAAATTTTCTGCTCCAACATCGCGGATCATGTCCTCCAATTTGTCTTCATCCGGTCGATCTTCTTCCATGGTGGAATCAGTAACATTTACACTTTGAGATTCAGTGGGAAAATCCATTTCTTCGCCGTGCCAGATCCATGTTGTATAGCATCTTAGAAAACCATCACATATAGGATGTTCTCTAATTTGAGTTGCGTTCAACTTTCTCCCATTCAAACAGTTCACACAAGGACATCTAAACTTCACTTCATCATCATTTCTCCCCTCATTACGTTGCGCAAATTGTATAAATTTCTCTACACCTCTCTCGTACTCAGCACTAATACGTGGTAAATTAATCCAATTTCGATCCATATTCCTAAATATTACATAAAAAGATAAGCTACTAAAAATCAAACTTGCAATTTCATACATATCATTGAAACTTAGTGAATAATATTTTAAGGTTTATAAATAATACAAGAACTACAACACACATTACCAAAACTATAGCAAAAATCATACCATACATTACCAAAACTATAACAATTTCATGCATTATCAAAATTAAAGCAAAAATTATACCATACATTACCAAAACTATGGAAACTTCATACATTACCAAAACTATAGCATTATGCAAAAACTAATGAAGAAATCATGTTAAGAATGCAAAAGGGATTAAATACCTGGAAGAGGAACGGCGAAAACGCTTGGTGCAAAGAAAACGAAATCGCAGCGGAGAGGGAATGACGCGTTTCAAACGATTTTGATCGGCTAAAACTGTTTCAAACGCGTCACAAATGAGAAAGGACCGAATAATTTCAAGTTTAAACGGTGCAAAAACGCGTACCTGAGATGTTGGGTGGTTCGGAGGAAGAAAAAATGCGAAAATAATGAGCAACGCGCGAGGAAGACGACACTGTTCCAAGTTTTAATTTTTAACTCTGAACGGGGGAATCTACCGCGGTTCACTACTTAACCGCGGTATAATAGGGGTATATGCCGCGGTTTAACTCCCAACCGCGGCATATATTGATTTAAAAAATTATCCGAAATGGCATTTTTGAAATTATTTTCAAACTATATGTCGCGGTTCAGCGGGCAACCGCGGTATATACCTCGAAATATTTCAAATATATATTAAATGAATTTCAGATAGGAGATTATGTCGCGGTTGCTCGTAGAACCGCGGCATATACCCCTGTAACATGCTGAACACAGCTGCCTCCCCAACTGCCTTTTGGGGAATTTCAGTAGATGAAAGGGTATATGCCACGGTTGCTCTGGGGAACCACGTCATATACCCCTGTAACTTCTGAAATTCTTTGACTGGCAGAGAAGTTGAGAAGTTACAGGGGTATATGCCGCGGTTCCCCAGAGCAACCGCGGCATATACCCCTGTAACGTTTTAAATTCTCTGACCCAGTCAGCACCTGCAATAAATTGGCTGGGGTATATGTTGCGGTTCTCTGGACAACCGCGACATATACCCATGTTATTTAATTTTTTATTCACACGTGGCGTCAAAGGGGATGGTTGACCGGTGTATATGCCGCGGTTCCCCTCTGAACCGCGGCATATGTGTTCGATTTATTTACAAAACTGCCACCGCGCACCATTATGCTGCGGTTTCCTGTGAACCGTGGCATAATGTGCGTTGTAAAAACCCAATTTTTTACTAGTGAATGAAAAATCAAATACCCAATAAACTGATATTACAACTTTAATTCTATTATGTTTCGTATCCTTAGTTGATTGTTCCATGACTAGAATTAGTCCTCTTTATGTGATTATTTTGTAAAAAAAGAGTCACATAATCGAGATCGAATAGTTTAGATTTGTTAAGAAGTGGACTTTAAGCCTAACTCAAACCACAAAATCAACTTGTAAGATGAGGTTTGCACCCACTTATATATATATATATATATATATATATATATATATATATATATATATATATATATATATATATATATATTATAAATTAACCTTATCTCTAGTCGATGTAAGACTTCCAACACACATCCCTTACACCGAGGTATATACATCATCTCAAGCGTTAGACTAGAGATTAATGGGTGGTCCGATGACGACTCGATAGCATGTGAAACAACATGCTCAACAAATAACAAATATTGTTAGGATAGGCTCTAACCATAGCTCTAATACCATGTTAAGAGGTGAACTTTAAGCCTAACTCAACCCACAAAATCGGCTTGTAAGGTGAGATTTACATCCACTTATATATTATAAATTAGCCTTATCTCTAATCGATGTGAGACTTCCAACAAGAAGAAATAAAATTTTTTAATTTATGCCGCATTCAAATGCATGTTTTATTTAAGAAATAGGGAGTTTGAATATCCCTTCCGACGCACATTTGGATTTGGAAGAATCACCTCTATGAGTCAAAAGAAAAATGTCTCAATGTATAATTTTCTTGTGTGAATGACTCATATAAGACCTCTCCCATTACTCTTTTAACAAGTTTCCAAATAGCCATTTTATACATACATAAGTTCTTATAATTTAGGTATGAAGAAATTTGGTTATAACTTTAATTTTGATAAAGGTAACTCGGTTTTAAGTCAGTTTTCATATTTCTTTTATAATGATTAATAGATTTAGATTTTTTATATCACTCATATATATATATATATATATATATATATATATATATATATATATATATATATATATATATATATATATATATATATAATATTTGATTCTTTAGCCAATGTAAAAAATGCTGATTATAGTCATACAAAATTTTATTTTGTAAAATTAAGTTCAAGAAAACTATTGTAGATGCATACAAACCAAGTACATTAATCTTTACATGATTGGTAAAAAGTTATAAGAAAATCGAGAATAGTTGAAAATGCACCAAAACATATGTTGAGTGATGCTTTTATAGTTAGTACCTAAGACCTAGTTATGAAAAAGGCAGATACAATTAAGCAACCCAAGTTGTCCTTTATTATAAATTTCAACTCTATTGAGACCTTGCCAACTCTTTACCAACACGATGAATTCTCTAGTTTGAGTGGGTGATCCTATAATAACATTACCACCATTTCAGAAGATCTTATCCATTTATTACTATTTTAATTTTGTCACAAAGAAAACAAAATCAGAAGTTAATGGTAGAATGATAGAAGAAGTTCACCATCTCACTTGTTTCTCTAATGCAGAAAATCCGATTCCTAGTTGGAGTGGAGTTGCCAAACTTGACCCCAAAGGGGTTATAGTCTTATAGATATGATGTGACTTTAGTGACTCTAGCAAGTTGTTGTATTTTACCTTAAAAATAATTCAAAGATAGATAAAAGTTATTGTATTTAAAAAAATTTAATATTACATGGCATTGTTTAATGAGGTAGGGAAAGTAGTTCAAGTTAAGATGAAAAAGTTAACCTAACTTCAAGAATTATCATATATCTAGAATCATTCTAGGTGGCAATTTGTTTGAAATGAGTGTGTCCTAAAAGAAAATAGAGATTTAGTTTTAAAAAAAAGTTGGTAGAAACCAAATTATTGCCAAATTGTGATTATTCCCTAGAAAAATTTGAATCCAAACGTTCATTTGCATTTATATATACTTTTGATAAAACTCATCTTCTTACATACTTTTGTAATTAATTATTACGTATTTAGTTTATACATTTTATATATGTTTGAATATCAGTATTTTGATTATTTATTATATATATAATTATATTTTTTATTATCGATACTTTTATTAATAAAATTTCTTATTAATACTAATTACGATATTTTAATCTAAAAATAATTTATAAAGTTTACAATTAACCTAAAAATTAAAGTAATATTGTTTTTAACCAATGTTTTATTGAAGCAAAGTTTATTTTAGATTTCTTATGGTGTCCATGTACACCGTAAAAAGTTAAAACTAGAAAAGAAAAAAAAAATTAGGTATGGAAATATTTTGTATATTTAAAAAGAAAAAAAAGGGAAGAAGCATGTTTAAGAAATTTTAAGTATTTAACCACAAGTTTAATATTAGTGATCATATACATTGTTAAAAGTAAAGAATGGAAAAATATAATAGAAAAAACACTACTAAGAATCTTCGAAACACAAAAGGCATTCAACAATGTGATTTTAAGGTAATCTTTTGATACCGAAAAGAAATCAGAAACTCATATGAATTTAATTAACCATCTGTATTTAATATTTTTATTGTAGTTTATTAGTCTCATTTCTTTCCATTATACTAATATATAATTTTAAATACATACATTATTATCAAATTAATAATTTATTAATTAAAAGATTTTAAATTTCCAAAAATATATGTTTTACATTAATGAAGAAAAGTGTACAATTTGTTGTTTTTAAAAGTCAAATCTTTATTCAATAAAAAGGGTTAAAAAACTAACGATAATATATATATATATATATATATATATATATATATATATATATATATATATATATATATATATATATATATAATATATTAAGCGCGTGCTAAGTGAGTCAATGTTGGCGGCGAGATCATAATCATTGTTCATAAAGTTGTTATTTAATAATTGAAAAAAATGGGTTTGAAGATAAAGCATATTTCCGGCACAAAGAAACCACCTACAACTTTTGATAAGTTTAATAATAGACAAGAAAGGAAAAGTTTATTTTAATGATTGATTATAGAAATATTAAAAGTAGAAGCATAAACAAGATACCTTTTGTCATTTAGTAAAATGGTTTTGTAATTAATTATAGAGATACGTTTATGTGTGCAATCTTGTAGGTTAAATATTATTTGCAAACATATGAATCACAAGAGACTTTTTTTATTTAAAAGTGTTAAACTTTTATCCTCCCGTGGTTATTTTTTATTTGGACTATTTTAAAATTTTAGAAAATCGGAAAAAATAGTTTTATCCGCCCGTGGTTATTTAACCTTTAATTAATTAAACAAAAAATACCACTTAATTAATAACTCAATGGTCAATAAATATGATGTCGATGGATAAACTTATAACTAATTATTATGAAGGAGTGATATATAATATTAATATTTGTATGATATATAATCGTTTGGTCTATTATTCTTGTTAACGGTCAAAGCAGATCAAATGTTGGGTCGACATATAATTCATGGTCATTGGACCTCAGTAAAACAAACGCTTAAGTTATTAAGTCAAATCCAGCAACATATGGCCAATGATATGAGTGTGTAGGTAATAAAATAATATCAGAATGATTAGAGGATATTGTTTAACGATGTTAATGATATCCGATTAAAGATATTGATAAGTTGTGTATGAGCAACCGACTGAAGATAAGTTTGTTTTTATTTGATCTAGAAAATGACAAGGCAAAACGCCAGATACGTTCGACTAAACCTAAAATACTCAATTCTGATAAACAATTCACTAAACTACGCCTAACTTGAGCGTCAGAGTGCCTTTTGCAGGTACCTCCCCCAGGTCAAGAATGCAAACGAGCGAAGCAGGAGACTCAAGCATTAGAAGATAGGAAGATTACGTCAGAAAGGTACATCTCTCAGCCTTTCACATACCCATACAAAAACATTTTAGCGCCTACCGTGGGGCCGAGAGAAACAGAAGAAACTCAATGGTGACCACGATAAATATGGAGGAGCAATAAAGAACTAGAGAGATGATTAGGAATTTGCAAGCACAGATGCAGGCCCAGGCCCAGGCACAATTGGAGATGCAGCGGAAGCACGAAGAAGAGATTGCGGCACTAAGGGCGGAATGAACTCATCCCGAGTAGTCTTCCTAGTATTCGGTGTCGAACCATGAAAATGGCAACGAGGCAAGCCGTAATCAATAACCGTCCCATCCCACTAACCCAAACGACCACAACCAACAGCCGTCTCACCATACCAACCCGAACGGTCAAGGAAGAATG
This sequence comes from Vigna nakashimae, assembly GCA_034642375.1. NCBI lineage: Eukaryota > Viridiplantae > Streptophyta > Magnoliopsida > Fabales > Fabaceae > Vigna > Vigna nakashimae. The sequence continues at coordinate 50,123,731 of CM067765.1, read as the reverse complement.
GAAGAAAATAGTAGGGTTATACCCACACCTCTACAAATCGTGCGACCTACCAACCTACTCTCATTCACGACAACCATCTGATCACGGTTGAAAATACCGTATTCTGTGATGTAATTTTGATACTAAATGCCCCTTTTCTGCCTAGAATCTTGCTTGGAATCATGTTTTTCTATTAAGTTGTGTGAATAAGAGAGTTCATGTTGAATTTAATGGTTTTATGACTAATTTCCCTTGTTTTGCAGGTAATGAGATAATATGGAAACTAGGGATGAAGTGCCATGAAGATGGAGCTTAGAAAGGCCTGAAAAAGCATCAGAAAGGAGGAGTGCTCGAAGCTTGGGCACCCTTTTTAGAGTCTTAAGCGTAGAAGAGTGTCGCTCACCGCCCAGGCGCCTCTTTTGAGGCGCTTGAGCACTAGAATCACGAAGCTTGGACGTCCTTTCTGAGGCTTGAGCGCAGGGAACCACCGCTCACCGCCCGGGCGCCCTAAGTGGGGCGCTTGTGCGCCAGCGGCACGAAACTTGGGCGTCCTTTCTGAGGCTTAAGCGCAGAAGAGTGCCACTCACCGTCCGAGCGTCCCTTTTTGGGCGCTTGAGCGCTAAAAGCACGAAGCTTTAACGTCCTTTCTAAGGCTTGAGTGCAGGGAACCACCGCTTACCGTGTGGGTGCCCTAAGTGGGGCGCTTGAGCGCTAGTGACACGGGCCTGGGCCTTGTTTCTGTTCTGTCTTCGCTCTATTTAAAGGATCAAAACGTCCTAGGTTTTGTATCTTTGGCAGAAGAAGCACAAAAACACTTTTTTCACCCCTTGGGGGTAGATTTGGGGATGTGACAGCTCTCCTCTTCTACTTTTAGGGTTTTTCTATCTCATTCTTCTTTATTATTCATCTAGTTTCACTATGTCTATGGTGAACTAAACACTATTTGTTGTTGGGGAAGATGTAACCTTGTGAACTCTCATGTATTTGAATTGATTCTTAATAATATATGTTTTCTCATTAATTGTTAGAGTAATTCATTTGTTACAACACTTGCTTTGTTTAACTCATTCAATAGCATAATTTATGAATTGCATGAGTGTCGCGAGGTTTCTTACAATTCAGGTTCTTGTTGAATTACTCCCAAGAGTAATATTTCTCAAGGATGAGGGTATGAGTCTCGGTCGTCTTAAAGCTCTTGATCTTCACATTTAATTACTAGGAATACTAGGAATTGCATGAACTAGTGATTGAGGACAAACTTATTTCGCCGAGGGATCGAATTTAAGTGATTTAGTGAGTGACGTTATGCATAAAGAATAGTTCTTACATACATGAGAGGGAACTTGGTGAAATCTAACCCCACCCCAACAACATACTCATCTCATATTAAAAACAACATTTGTTCATCACTGTGCTATTCTGCTATTGATCAAACTGCATTCATATTTAATTTTCTGTCTTTGCATCTGAAGCCAATGATCTTGTTTTCTTTAAGCCTTAATTAATCGAGTTATCACACGATTGTCTAGTACCGAGAGTCCTTTGGGATATGATACTTGGTCTTACCATTTTATATTACTTGTGTGATTCGGTACACTTGTTGATTCATCAACAAGTTTTTGGCACCGTTGTCGGGGATCAAAAATGTTGTTAACACCATCATGCAAGCTTTTATGACGGAAAATACTCCTCTGGTATTAGAGAAGTATAATGGCTTGACTGATCCAGACGATCACCTCAGGACATTCATGAATGTAATGGTATTCTACACAGACAGCAATCAGGTTATGTGTAGAACCTTCTCGTTATCACTCAAAGGAGAAGCATTAGAATGGTACAACACACTTCCCCCAAACACAATGGATTTCTTTGCCATTGTGGAAGATCTTTTTGGGAAACAATATGCATCCAACCAAGTGCATGAGTTAACACCGGCGAAATTGGTAAATACTAAACAAGAGGAGGAGGAAACTTTGAAGGCCTTTATGAAAAGGTATAATGAAACCGCACGACGAGTTAAAGAGGTTAATCACACTTTTATTGTTAGCAATTTGCCTTCATGCTTAAGACCAGGATATTTTGCGGAAAAATTATATGCGCAACCACCAAGAACTATGGATGAACTTCAGGAAAGGGTTGCTAAGTTTATTCGTATTGAGGACATGAGGAGCTCAAGGAAAAAACAACAACAGGAAGCTTTTATAGGCGAAAATAGAAGGGACGACAGACAATTGTTTGCCGGCAACGACAAGGGAGGAAATCCTAGACTAAAGGACTTCCCTTGAACGCCTAAATTTGATCATTATACAACTGTTAATGCACCCAGGGCAAAAAATCCTTGAGGAAGCCCTTCGTGCTGAACCTCTTTCGATCAGAAAGCTTCATTCACCTAAAAATGTTGATGGAAGAAAGTACTGCCAATACCATTGTTCAAATAGAATGACTCAATTTCTCACACCAAGAGGGGGAGGGGGGGGGGAATTGGTGAAGTGTAAAAACAAAAGCTTTTAAAATCTTTTCCACAAAAAATGATACCTTTATACTGGGTCGACCAAATAAGTACAAAAAGTAATTGATTGAATAAAAGAGAGTAGGAAGTAGAAAATTCAAACATTGCGTTTTTATACTGGGTCGACCAACCTGCCTACATCCAGTGTCCTTCCAACCATAGGAAGCAAATGTACTAATGATCAAGGTTTTTACAACAAGGTTTCTACAAAAGACCTCACGTTAAAAATGTAAAACACCTCTCTAAGCCTCTAATCAAAATATAGGCAATACACAACAAGACCAGCAGCAAGAATCTCCTCTCCTGCCATCTAACCCCTTTGAGGTACCCTCAAAGTCAAGAACAGATACGTTCTTCTTCCTGTAGTCACAACAGGGAACTCAAACCAATCTTCAAGAGATTGCAGAATCTGATCAACAATAACACCCAAATGTGCAGATTTGATACGTCTTTGTAACACAACAATCTTGCTTTTCAAGAAATCACAAGTTGTTGATCACCACGATCAATCTTGTTTCTTGGAGCTTTTCCTCTCTTTCTGTAAGATCATAGCTTTCTGTAAATGATATGAAATTGTTAGAATCACAAAAAGTCATCTATCTTTTTACAGAATTCAAATCTGCGTCAATTTATAGTATAACACATATGAGACACATTTTAATCGATTGAGCTACTAACGTAATCGAATATAACAATCAGTTATAACAGAATTAGCAGCAGTTAAACAAATAATTGAATATACAATTAATGCAATCCATTATCATGTAATGTTTGGTCAACATATTTAAAAATATGCTGTTATGTTAGCTGTAACAAGCATTTAACAGATTTTCAAAACATAAACTAACTTATTCGAGTACAGAGTGCATGCATTCGATTAAGTGAAATCCTTTTGCACAATTTTGAAAACTTTTCTCTTCGAAAAAAAACTCACATCACACTTTAAAAGAGTTTGTGCAAACACACGAGTTTTAATCGATTCACCCAATGATGTAATCGACTTAAAACTGTTGTTTTGCCACACATTTAAAGTTCAACCATAGTGCTTGTAATTTTCCTTTTCCAAAAAGATATGTCATGCATACACATATAAAATCACATATTTCACACAGTGATATGAATTGAACAACTCAAACATGTTCACAGATATGCTTTAACAGATTTAACACATTAAGGAAAAACATATAACATGTAAACATAGAACATTTAACACAGAATACACATGTGTTATTAATTTTGTTTTGTCATCATCAAAAACTCAGATACCACTAAGATTGTGGATTACGTTAAATCTGTGCTCCCCCTATCAACAATCTCAACAACCATCAAAACTTGGGACATACTACCGAAGAGTGTGTAACACTCTAAGATAAGATTGAATCACTTATTCGTGTGGGTCATCTCCATGAGTACGTGAAGGAGGAACGTAGATAAAAAGCACATCAAGAAGAAGGTCTCCACGGAAAAGTACCGAATGACCGTATAAAAAAGAAGAACGAAGATATAGGCAAAGTCGCAGTCGTAGTCGTAGTCCTAACTGCTCAATTCGAGGGCATATCATCTAGAAAATATAATAAAAAGTCCTTCCTAACACTTGGAATGAGACTTATCTCATGTTTACTTTAGTTGAATTTTGATGTCATGTTTTGTCCCGAATAAATTCTTTTGACAAGAATCACATGCTTACACTTTTAGTGTGAATAAAGTTAGACAATTTCCATTCAATCACAGGTTGCATGGCAATATTAAAAACCTCAGGAAACGCTTTCTGAGAACCCCTGGTCCTAAACCGAACGGTGAGGAACGTTCTCCGTGAACTCTCACTATCGTCCACAAGACCTAGGGAACACTCTCCGAGAACCCTTGGTCCTAAATCGAGCGGTGAGGAATGTTCTTTTTGAACTCTCACTCTCGTCCACAAAACCCAGGGAACGTTCTCAAAGAACCCCTGGTCCTAAACCGAGCGGTGAGGAACGTTCTCCGTGAACTCTCACTCTCGTCCACAAAACCCAGGGAACGGTCTCCGAGAACCCCTGTCCTAAACCGAGCGTTGAGGAACGTTCTTTGTGAACTCTCACTCTCGTCCACAAAACCCAGGGAACGTTCTCCGAGAACCCTTAGTCCTAAACCGAGCGGTAAGGAACGTTCTCCGTGAACTCTCACTCTCGTCCACAAAACCCAGGGAATGCTCTCCGAGAACCCATGTCCTAAACCGAGTGTTGAGGAACATTCTCTGTGAATTCTCACTCTCGTCCACAAAACCCAGGGAACGCTCTCCGAGAACCCCTGGTTTTAAACCTAACGGTGAGGAATGTTCTCCGTGAACTCTCACTCTCGTCCACAAAACCCAGGGAATGCTCTTCGAGAACCCTTGGTCCTAAATTGAGGTGATAAAAGTTCTCGGTGAACTGTCAGTCTCGTCCAAAAAACCCAGGGAATGTTATCCAAAAAACTCCTGGTCCAAACCGAGGTGATAAAAGTTCTCAGTGAACTGTCACTCTCGTATACAAAACCCAGGGAATGTTATCCAAAAAACTCCTTGTCCAAACCAAGGTGATAAAAATTCTTAGCGAATTGTCACTATCGTTCGCTAGGAAGTTCTCAGTAACTCCTAGCGGGAAAAACCGAGCGGTGAAGGAAGTCCCAGATGGAGTATCACTCTTGTTCACTAGGAAGTTCTCCGTTGCAGTTAATAGGATTTTATATATACAAGCCGTTCGACCAACTTTGAGCAAATCGTTCAATGAGGAACGTTCTCTGTGAACTCTCACATGAGTTTCTTCGACCTAGGACATGTTCTAAGAGAACTCCTAGAGTCTGCCTCTTGGCGTAGAGAGAAATGAAGACTTAAGGCGCATCGAACATAGTCTCCCTCAATACATTATCATAAGTCCTATAGATAACTATGGTTATCTCGGACTTGGAGGACATATGTATGGTAAATGGGATAGACTGAACGGTCAACATCCATGACCGTTCGGTCTATTACTCTTGTCAATGGTCAAAGTAGATCAAATGTTGGGCTGACACATAGTTCATGGTCATTGGGCCTTAGTAAGACAAATGCTTGAGTTATTGGGCCAAATCCAGCAAGATATATAGGGCCAATGATATAATTCGACAGGTAATAAAATAATACCAAAATGATTTGTTTAACAATGTTAATTATATCCGATTAAAGATATTGATAAGTTGTTTATGAGCAACTGACTGAAGATAAGGTAAGTTTGTTTTTATTTGATCTATGAAACACTTATAACTATAATGACAAGGCAAAAAGCTAGGTACGTTCAACTAAATCTAGATTTCTCAATTATAATAAACAATTCACTAAACTATACTTAACTTGAGCGTTAGAGTGCCTTCTGCAGGTACCTCCTCCCTGGTCAAGAGTGCAAATGAGCGAAGTAAGAGACTCAAGCATTGGAAGATAGGAAGATTACGTCAGAAAGATATATCTCTCTGCCCTACACATACCCATACACAAACAATAATTTTTCGAAATGTTATATATTATTGTAGTTCATTACATTAATATATAGGTGGATAAAATGTTATCAAAAGACGAGTTTTAAATAGTAAAGTGAAAAAAATAATTTATTCTATTGGATGTCAAATTGTGCAAGTTTAAAGTATCCTACCAATTATAGGGGTATAAACGGTTTTATATTATGAAATACGATGACGAAGATTAAGAGACTATGTGATGGCGACGACTACACTAACAGAGGAAGACCACAGACAATAAGAAACGACGACAACAACTAGATGGTGGATGACGAGTTCGTGAACCAAACAAATGGAGTGTTAATGAATGTAATGAGAAATTAAACATATTGTATTGGTTATAGAGAGATATATAGTATATGTTTCTAAACTACTTTTTATACCTTTTCTAGCTACAACAGTAATAAAACAATTTTGGGTTAAATATGGTTTTAGTCCCTAAACTATCAAGCGATTTTGGGTTTCATCCATTTTCGAAAGCTCTGTTCATCTTTGTTCTCTTAGTTTTGAAACTCTTATTTTTAGTCCTTAAAATTGAACAACGTTAACTTTTCTTTGATGTGGCAAACGACAAACCACCTATGATGCCAACTTTCCTTGCATGTTTCTCTTTTTTTTTCTCTCTTTTACTACTCTTCAACGGAGAAGCGTCCACCACCTTCGATAAAGTCTCCACTGTTGTCCGCAACCACCACCATATCGGCTTTCACTGTCGTTGCCTGAAGTAGCCTCGTGTCGGTAGAAGAAATCCACTCTGGCCAGACAACACCATCATCACTACCTACATTGCTCTCCTTGGCACAAGCCAACGAAACTGAGGTCTTTCTTCAAATTCCCAAATTGCAAATGATCAAAAGCTGGAAACTCCAACAAGAACCTGTTTACTCTTTATCAATGTACAAATGTACAAAACTCACTGTACGCTGGGTGATGATGAGGAAACTTCAATAAAAAGCAATACCCCTCAATGTCTGCATTTAACCGCTCGTGCCCTCAAAAAATGAAGGGTTTGATTACAGTCTCAAGTTCTTCTCATCGGAAGCAATTTGCTTCATTAAAAAAGGGCCAACAAAATGAACATTTTTGAATCAAAGACACAAAATAAAACAAAAAATAATATTATATTACATGAATTCCCTGCTCTGTGTAACCATTGACCTGTCTAATCCAATTAGTCATAAATTGAACCACAGGAGGTTGAAAGGCGTCGCTTGCGACGCGAAGAAGGTGCTCTGGGTGGTCTCTGCGGCGACATTGACGGTGAAGAATGGCTCGCGTAGGACGATGTTCGCACTTTGAACTTGCAGTGACTTGGGGGTTGCTTGTGCGATCTGATGATGGAGGCTGTAGAGGCTCGCGATGGCGGCGAATGGTTGCTCATGCTGGTGGTCTGATGTGAGCTTGAAGGGTTCATGGTGTTGATGGCAGCTTTTCGGTAGTGGCGACCTTGCGGCAGCGCGATATGGTTGACGACAAAGGAAGATCAGGGTTTTTTGTTTGGAGAAGATAAGTTATGGGTTGGTGACATTTAAAAAAAAAAAAAGCAACGTGACATACACATACAAGGGAAGCTAGCATCACACGTGGGCTCTACGTTTGCCACATCAAAGAAAACTTAACATCGTTTAATGTTAAGGACTAAAAGTAAAAGTTTCAAAACTAAGAGAACGAAAATGAACAAACCTTTCAAACAGAGACGAAACCCAAAATCACTTAATAGTTTAGAGACTAAAAACATATTTAATCTAAAAAATTTTAATATTATAAAAGTATTATTACATCATTTTCTACACGAGTTGGAACTAGAACTAGTATAGGAGATATCACATTATTTACAAATTGTCACCGTTTTTTTAATATATATGATAAATTTAAACATGTACAATAGGTATAGAAAGTCTATTACACTAGTGCTTATTTAAGTTTTTTATTTAAATTAGTTTTTAGGAAATCTTTTCGTTATTAAAAGTATCTCTCAGTTTTAGTTATTATTTAAATTTAGAAAATTAAGATTGAGATATTATAAATATTTGATGTTATAAAGTTTTCAATACAACATATCACTCATGTCCCCGTAGTTTTATAACTCTTAAAAAATCCCAACACTACTTGAGTTGTTCTCCTTATTTTTTGACACACGTCCTTTTTCTTTAGTGTTTCACCCTGCACATCAACCCTTTCATCCTGCAATTTCAAATTTTAAGAAAATGTCAATTTTATCCCCAATTAAAAATACATTTAATTTGTAGAAAATTAAAAAGAATATGGTAAAAAATTCCTAAATAGTCTTAGTGTTTGATCCAACACTTCAAACTTTTTAAAAATTTAATTTTTAACTTTAATAGTTTATTTTTAATTTTTTCTCCTGCATCCCTTTAACACTGCAATCCTCTAACAAATTTAAAAGTTTATGAATTTCAAAATCTCATTCGTAATTTTTTTTTTAATTTTTTTTTTAGATTTAAAATTAAATAATAATATAATTTAATTTAAAATTTTAATATTATTTCATATATCGTTTTATCTTAATAATTATTAAAATATAATTTCTATTATTATAATAGTTATATTAAAAAATAAAAATAATTTAAATAAAAGTAGTAATATTGAAAAAAAAGATACAAAATAATATAAAATCTGATATAATATATTTAAATATATTAAATTATTTTAAATATTAATAAAGTTAAATAATTATTAAAATTTAAATAAATAAAAAATGATAATATCCAAATCCGTTGAAATATATGTTAATTTAGATAGTTAAACAATTTGTTTTCAAATTTTGATTTTTATTTAAAATATAATAATTATTTAAATTAATTTAATATTTAAATATAATTTAATATATTTAAATATATTTATTTAATATTATTATTTTTGTTTTTGTTTTTTTCACTTTTATTTTAATTTTAATGTATTTAATAAAAATATTCTAAAAATATAAATCATAATTTAATAATTATTAAAATATAAAAATAGTACAAACAATATTAAAATTTTAAATTAAATTAAATAGTTGTTAAAATTTAAATAAAATACAATATTTTAAAAAATAATTTCGGATATTGATATCCGATAAATAAATATTTTTAGCCTCGGTTTTGACATGCGAAACTTTTTAGAAATTTAGTTTTCTTTTATTATTAATATTTTTATTTTAATTATTTTAATTTTAACTTTTTAATAAAACTACTCTAAAAATATAAATTATATTTTAATAATAATTAAAATATAAAATACAATAAATAATATTAAAATTTTAAATTAATTAAATAATTATTAAAATTTAAATAAAAAAACAACATTTTAAAAAATAACAATATGGGATATTGATATGAAAAAAATATATTTTTAACCTCGGATTTTGGTATCCGAACGTTTTTCAACATTTATTTTCTATTTAAATTTAATAATTGTTTAATTTAATTTAGTATTTTAAATAATTTAATATATTAAAATATATTAAATCAAGTTTTATATTAATATTATTTTTTATCATTACTATTTTTATTTTAATTATTTTCATTTTATTTTTTACATATCTATTATTATAATATAATTATATTTTAATTATTATTAAATATTAAAGTATATTAAATAATATTAGAATTTTAATTAAATTGAATAATTATAAAATTTTAAATAAAAAATTAGAAAAATATGTTTGAGGATATCCGATTAACCAATTTTTTTTAAATTTTGTTTTTTTAATAATTATATAATTTAATTTAATATTTTAATATATTCAAATATATTAAAACAGATTTTATATTATTATTTTTTTAATTTTTTTCTACTTTTATTTTTATTTTTTATTTTAGTATAATTATAATAATAAAATTTATATTTTAATAATTATTAAGATAAAAATGTATATCAAATAATATTAAAATTTTAAATTAAATTATATTGTTATTAAATTTTAAATCTAAAAATAAAATTAAAAAAAATTATGAATGGAATTTTAAAATCCACATATTTGAAAATTGGTTAAAAGAGTGCAGTGTTAAAATGTACTTTAATAAGAATGAGAAAAAAATTAAAAAAAAAATATTTTTTTAAAGTTAAAAGCTGAAATTTTTCAGAAAGTTGGAAGTACAGAGTGTTTAAGAATCTTTAATTAGATTCTTTTTAATTTTCTATGTATTATGTATTTTTAATTATGGGTGAAATTGACATTTCTTAAAGTTTAGAGGTGTAGAGTGAAAGGGTTGGAATTTTTAATTATGGGTGAAATTGACATTTCTTAAAGTTTAGAGGTGTAGAGTGAAAGGGTTGGAGGTGAAGAGTGAAACACCCTCTTCGTTTTTAGGCCTATATGTACTTAGAGGCTCAAAGTTGGTCTAAATTGAAGCACTATGATGTCTAAAAAAATTCAAAAAGAATTCCAAACAAATTTGTGCACCTCTACCGGATTATGAAAAGGAAGAAAATAATTTTCTAATATTTTAATTTCCAAAGTAGCAGATGTTCTTCCATCAAGTGTTATCTTCTTGTATCATCTTATCCATGAACTTTGAACTTTGTGGTTGAATAGTTTATCATCGATTCAAGTATTTTGGAGTTTATTTTTATCGTTGCATGAAGTCTCAAAGTCCTTAGATTTAGAGTCTTTCTCAATCTTTTGAGTTTTTACCAAGAAATTTTGCTTCCTTTAGCTCATGGCGATTAAAAAGGACAATGACATTTCTCACCCTTTCCTCAAAACCAGATGGTAGTAATTGATTCACTATCATTATTCAAATCTTATAAATCATGTTCTAAACTTCTTTTGTCTCAAATAGAAGCAAAAGGAGAACATATTTATTTCAACAAAAATTTCATTAAATAAAGATTTCATGCCCATCATCATATTAGTAACATATAAATGAATCCAAATCTTAACTTAAAAAGTCTTATTCAAATAAAATGTGGCATACAGGGAATGAAGCAAGAAAAATGGTTTCAGCATACTACTGCTGTAGATTTTTCAGAATTTTAAAGTAACTCATTTGTAATGTTTTGCAGCAATGAATAGGTATTTTTAAAGTTTGTCATTTCATTGGCCAATGTTAGTAGTATCAGAAAAAAAAATGTTAAAAACAAATATGACAGCATTGGGGTCAGCAGATCTATTGAAAATGGGAGTAAATCATTTATACAATACACCACAAGAAATGAAAAGGAATTCATCATCAGATTGCAGCAGTTAAGTGCATCAGGGTTGGTATACCAGCATCTCCTTCTCTTTTTTCTATGGCACCATTGTTGAACATTTCTCATCTCATACTTCCCAACTTTCTATTAGCCTTGTGCACGTTTTCCTTGAGCCAAACTCACACGCATAGCCCTTCCTTCTAGTTCCTGATATATATATCAATAACCAAAATAACATTCATTTTTTGCATCTTATGCACCAATTTCAAGTTTACATGAGCAAATAAATTTGCACTATGTGTCAATCACAAACCAACCTTCACAATGAGTTTGATAACTTTAATAATGATAATCTTAAAAACCATACTAAGGATGGTTTGTGATTGAACGAATGACATTGGCAAACTGTTTTACTTGTTTTACAGTGAGTGCATGACCACATAACATAAAAGTACACCCTCTCAAAATGCTTTCAGTTACTGAAAAGAATAAGCATTAAAATGTCTATTGTGTTGGCAATAAAATAAATGTGTGCTTTCACAACTACCACTATCACATTAGTTCCAACAAACAACAAATCTTATATAGATTTTAGATGGTTCTGATACTATCTTTAACTCAATCTTAAATGAAGTTTGTATCTATTTACATACGATAAACTTGTTTGTTTTTAATCGATATGAGCTTTCTAACACTTTTATTATGCTCTAAAACAAATCTTATATAGATTTTGGATGGTTTTAATGCTATCTTTAACTCAATCTTAAATGAAGTTTGTATATATTGCATACCATAAACTTGTTTTGTTTCTTTTTAATCGACGTGGGATTTCTAATACTTGTCTATTATCTCTAATTACAAAGCAAAGTTTCAACTCATAGTTCTAAAATCACCTAAAGTTTTGTATATAGAAAAGCCATAAAATAGTTCTCAGTTTAGAAAAGCACAACCAGTACAAGAGTGAAGAGTTGGGGAGTAAAATACCACATCATTCAAGGCTTCGAGAGCAGATTCCATCTCTGCTTTTGTCGAAAAGCAAACAAAGCCATAGCCACGTGACCTTCCAGTTTCTCCATCATATAAGACCCTAGCTCCAACCACCGTTCCATATTCTTGAAAGGCTTGTGTCAAAATCTCATTAGTTACTGACCATGACAGATTCCCAACAAAGAGTTTATGCTCAGTTTCAGGGTACAAGGGTTCTTTTGCTTTTGGTTTGTTAGAGAAGTTCACCCTCAGGGTTCTGCCCATGAATTCCTGTGAAGTTACATTCACAAAATTCAGCATGCAAAAGGGTATCATCAGAACAAACCAATTGAACATAGCATGTGAGCTAATGCTGGAGAGAGGAAAGTCACTGTAATCCTTACTTTTCCGTCAAGATTTTCTATCACTGTATTACAGTCTTCAATGCAACTCATTGTCACAAATGCAAAGCCTCTACTTTTTCCGGTGTCCCTGTCGTAAAGAACCTAAACATATACGTATATAAATAAATCATCAACTTTACTGAATCGTTAAATGCAAGTTGGATCAATGAGTTGCAAGTTTGAGAGATGTATGCTAGCATAGAATTGTGCTCTATGAAGTGACAACATGCAACACAATCAATTGAACGCTGCCACATGTTCATAAATCAGTGGATACAATACAACTTCAAACCAAGAAGAATTTAAAGAATAGAAATCTATAAATTTACTCCCAGTATACAATCTTATAGATCTCATGCATCCAATTTCAAGCTGCATAATTTGCTCAAGTAGATAAAGTTCTAAGAGTATATAGTTTATGCCCTCTTTACTCTATCTTTCAACCATAAATTGTGTGAATTTGTTGAGTTATACCATAGATTGTGTTAAACTTTTTACCTTGACAATTTATAGATGTAAAGTCAATGAATTGCATAAATACCTCAATAAGTTCAGCGCTACCATAATCCTGAATTAGCCCTGCAAGTATGGCACTATCAACACTATAAGGCAAATTCCCAAAATAAAGCTTAGTGCTAGCAAAGGATTCATCTGAGTCTTGTTCTGCCACCACTTCCCCTTCATTATCCTCCACTTTCTCTTCTTCAACGAAACCAGCATCATCCGCAGAAACCAGCTCTTCTTGTGCAACAGCAGCAGAAATTCTAGGGCCCCACAACCTATGCGACATGGTACCTCCGATGGACAAAGGTTCCACCAAGTGTGACATGCGGTTTGACGGCATTGCTGTCATAAGGGGATCCATCATGGAGCAGTGCTTGGAACGAAGACATTTGATGTTGTTAATGGAAGAAGAAAACAACGAAGCTATGCCTGCAGCAGTGGCAGCCATTTTGTGACCGATGAAACACAAAAATCTTACGTTAAAAGATGATCATTTGAGTGTTTATGACATGATGAGAGAGAGAAAAGGCTTGTTCTTATGCTTGCGTGGCATGATTGTGTCCACTGTCTATTGTTGTTGGTAAGAATGGATATGTCAAGATAAGATGAGTTCAAGTCCATAGCATATGCCCAGATGTATAAGATCAAATGTGTATAACTTTTCGCTATATTTCTCTCATTTTAACTGCAATATTTTGATTCTGTGTAATCATCTGATAAATATATGACAGATAAAAAGCTTCGATGATGTTGGGTATCGAAAATTATAAATAAGTTATATAGTTAGTTTATTAGTTTTAAGGTTCGTGTGAGAATTTTCTCAATCAATATGCTTCAAAATTAAATATTAAATTGTTTTTACTTCATCAGATTTATTAATAATTATTTTTATTTCATAAAACATTTTAATCCAGATACTTATCCAATCCAATAGACATGATGACAAATTCATATAAGGTTGATAAAATTCGTGACAAATACTACACAAATATTTTTAATAAATATTTACAGTTAATAAGTATAGATATTTAATTATATTTTGTTAGTGAGACCAATACGTTCATTTTCACTAGCGTGTAGCACATAATGTAGAGTGTGGTACAACCTTTATTGGTGTGTTGGCCTCTCTTTATATGTCGTTTAAATATAATATTTGCAACTCTAAATCAACTAACATTTGATTATGAACAATACGCATTATCAAACAATTATCTTCATCTTTTTGAGATAAGATGTTTTATATGAAAACTTTCAATATAATATTAAAAATGTTCCAATCAAGGTTCAAGTAATTCCAATTGGGAAAATTTTAATTAAAATATTGATTTAATCTCAAAAACAAGCAACAAAGCTAATATTAAATATTGTAAATGTAAATATAAATGTGATCAGCAATCTTAAAACTACTTCTTCTGTCGCAATCTCGATTGCAAGAGAACCGAAAATAAATAGATTTAAGAAAAAGATTTTGAGAGTCGCCACCATAATTTATTATAGAAAAATTATGAAAAACTATAAAATAACACATGGTTTACGAAAACTAGATTTTGGGTTCAGGGATCAGTTAGGCATTGTGCTGCCTAAAAGCAGCACCTTTAATTAACTATACAAAGTTGACGTGGTTTTTCAAAAAAAATAATATTATAAAGAAACAAAAGTACTTTTTTGTTTTATGGATCCGACAAGGATTGACTACTTATTCTCATTCAAAATGAGAAATTTGCGTAGTTCTTTATCTAGAGAAAGGTTTGTAAATTTGTTTGTAAATGTTGTTTGTAAATTTGCATTTTTTTTTATTTTAAGAATGGTGGGAAAAAGGAAATAAACTAGCCACAGGCCAACGCGATATTTATACCCTTTATTTTATGATTTATTATTTGATTTTAAAAAGAAAATATGTGATAAGAAAATATTTTTATTTTTAGAATTGTTTATTTATTATTTTCTTTTAAAATAAAATTTAAAAATAAATATCACGTGATGATAGGGATCTAACCAATATCAAAAGAAATGAGAGAATATATTCTTTTTATGATTTTAAAAAAACACATTATTTGTGTGTAGTAAAAATAATGTTCTTAGAAGAAAAACGTCAAAGTACAATGAAAAGAGAATAAAAAAAAAGTGTGGAGGTGACATACCCTTGTCAAATCTTTTTTAATCTAGCAAATATCTTCTCAAATATTTTTAAATCTCCACAACAATAAAATATATTTTGAATATATTGGATTACTTAGAAAATAATTGGAGGAGGTTACATTATCATAAGAAGATTACAACATAGAAAAGCCTTAAACAATAGCCTAATCCAATTTTTATATAAAGAGACCTAGGGAAACACTTTAAGGGAGGTGAGGAACCCTTTAGGGGGTTCAAATTTCATCCATCATCTATTCTCTCATGTTCTCTACCTTTTCTTCTTATATTTTTATGTTATTTGAACATTCCATGGAGTGTTAAGCCTTTGTGGTTGATTTTGCTGTAATTTCTTAATTGGATTCTGAGGTTAGATGAATAAATTTGTATGTGCTTTTGATTCTTGTTATGATTTATTTTTATCTATGTCTTTAGCTTCCTAATCAAGTAAAAGTAATGATTTTTACATTATAGCAATTTAGCATAGTGTCAAATCTACATAACATATCAATCATATGATTCCAAGGGTTTTTAATTTTAATTGAGAATCTACTTTGATTAAAGTTAGAAACTTTCATATGATTGAATGAGTTTTTGCCAATAATTGATAATGTACTTTGATTAGTGGTAAAAATTTAACAAGAATTAATCAACAATGTACTTTGATTAATTAGTTTTTTACTTGATATAAGAGATAAAAGAATAGACATGATTAGGCATAATAAGATTTAACTGAGAATATACTTTGATTAAATTTACAATTACTAATTTACAAAGTTCTTGTTTTTAATTAATAATGTACTTTGGTTAAAAGTGAGAATGCCAACAAATTAATTGAGAATTTACATTGATTAATTTGAAAATCTAAAACAATAGTTAATTGAATAATAATCTTTAGATAACTAATGATGAAACCTATTTTAAAAAAGCACTGAAGTCAACCTATTTTCTTTATATTTGTTTTTATCTTTTTAAATCTCTCTATAAATTTCTTTTTATCTATCTTTTGTTACTTTGTTATTTAATCTTTTCCTTATCTTTATCTTCTTTATTATTTTACCAACCCCTTTTGTATAGATTTTATAAGAACTAATTTGTTAAGAATCAATTCTGTGTTCGTTAGAAGACAACTTAGGGTTGAATTTACCTTTTCTATTTTGTTGACTACTATCTTAGCAATACTGAAGTTGCTATATTTTAATAGTATAAATTTGATCGCGTCAACGATAGTGTAACATTCTGATTTATGGAATGCTCCGATTATGAGTGAAATTAAAAATTTTAAAATCAAAATACCATTGCGAAAATCCACCTATATAATACCGAAATTAGTAAACTAAAAAAGAAATAAAATAAACCCAATTACAATGTCTCTAACATTTATAGCATAAAAACTTTAAATAACACAAGTCTTTTTCCCATCTATCATACATCTGAAGCATATGCAACATTTGCTCCCGTATAACCAAAAGTTATACGATCATCGTAAGACACACATAACCACAAACACAAACAGATATGGGTAAGCTATCATAGCACAACCAATAACAATGAAATTTGTACATAGGAAGCAAGCACAACTTAATAACAATTCAATCATCTAGAACTATCTTACTAACATAATCATTTATACACCATGATCATCATCAACATCCTCATTAACTATATCATGACTATACCATCAACATTATCCTTATCAACATCATTTCCAAACACATTGTCATTACGAATCAACATCACATGTACCTCTATCAAAACTAACTTCATCACGAATCATTAATCATGAATACCACCATGAGCCTCCACAATACCATAAACTCCATAGTGAAAAGAATCAGTCAAACTCTTGTACCCTATCTCAAACTTATAGCCTCCCCTACAAGTTCCTTGTATCCACCCGTACAGGTCTGCTCAAGTAGTCCCGCCAACCTGGCTAAGGAACATGTTTCCTGCCACACAAGGACAAGGCAAACACCATCACCCTCATACAAAGAAGGCTCAATACTCGAGCACCCCTTTTTCGCACACAAGGCCAAAGGGAGTCACTATCTCGTATGAGACAATCGATATTCTCAGACTTTACTAGGTACAACAAGTGGACCTATCATTCACTCTTATGCTCATCAACCACACACTCAAGTACATCTCAACACTCACTCAATTTCCAACATCAATAAAATTTCATCCTATACCTATTTATAATAACCATCCTCATTTTCTGTCTAACATTATTTATTCCTCATTATCAATAATCTCATTCAAAATCCAATGTAGTCAACTTAAACACTTCATAAATTTTATTCTAACAATAGATCAAAATAAATAAATAAAACATTTAATAACAAACCAAAAATAATAAAACAGTTATTGATCTAATTAAAGATTATAATCACATTATTTTTCTCTTTTATCAAACTAAAATTAGTAAATCATTTAATATTCTAATTAACCATTATAATCTCATTATTTTCATTGTTTAAAACCAATTATTATTTATTTCTTATTTCCAACTTCGCAAGCTGTTAATTAATTGATTTTATTTCTCATTATTTTAATTTTAGAGACATCATTTTTATCTTATTATTATTTTTGGATCATGCAGTTTCGATTTCCAAATAAATTTAAAATTTCATTACTTTTACTTTATCTCTTTCTTTCCTTTTTCTTTTAAACATTTTGTTTTAGCGATGTTAAAAATCTGGGTCTCACAAAGTCCAATTATGGGCTTGCACAGGCCCTACCAAATTCAACCCGCACCAGCCCACGACCCATTATCATCCAATTTGAACATGTGCTCGTACTCTCTTGCCACCTCGAAGGTAGAAACCACCATCGTCAGACCCAAATGCCGATCGAAACCAAGCACTCAAAGGTGCAAGATCAAGAAACCCAAACTTAGATCAACAGGAAGAGCCAAAACCTTATACCCAAATTCAAAACTGAAGACCTCACCTTCTTAAATAGAAAAATATAAAAGAGGATCAGAAACTCCAATTCAATCCTTGAATGAACGTAGAAAAAAATAGAATCTCAACCCAAGAGAGAAATCAAGAAAGAAACCCAAAATTTGAAAGCCTTAACCTCCAAATTCCCAATTTAAGAAACCTTAACTTCAATCTTAATTTGAAATCTCCATTTCAAACCCTGGCTCAAAACAAAACGAGAGCAAAACCTACAAGGAAGAAACAACAACCCACATTCGCAAATCAGTAACAAGATTATGAACCCTAAATTGCAAGAAAGGGATCGCGATTCACTATGCTACCCTCGTCTGTACCCCTCGCAACAGGTCGTTGTTGCCGTCGTCAACCACCATCAAACAGAGACCCTAGTCGCGAAACACAAAAACACTTTCCCTCTACAAGACAAATCGTTAAAGGAGAAAAGGAAGGATGCTCCCTCCTTGCGTCGTGAATCAAAACGAAGAGAAGAAACCTTCGTCGCGCCTTTTATTGCACCTTCGTTGGCTATGTCCTCGTCGCATCGTCCCCTTCCCAAACAACCAGGATTGCAGCTCTTCTCTCAACGTCACACCGCGAGTCACTGGCCAGAATTCTGCCACTACTAGGCCACAAATCGAAAACCCTCTTCTCCAAGGTTGGATGATCCGCGAGTAATGCACAGAGACATGAGGAGTGAAACGAATTGAGGTTTACTTGCTCAAGATAAATGGCAGAGAGAAGAGATTGAGAAGGGAACCTCTGAATATGGTTTGTTGAGAGAAACAAGCAATAAGGAAAACAAATTCGTGCTTCCCCTCTTTGCAGGTTAAACCAAAATTGCTGGGAAAGGGGAAAGAAGAGAGTTGTTTCCCTCGCCAACCTCTAGCACGAGACAAAGAGAAAGGGAATGAAGCATCCCTATTGCGGCAGCCCAAAGCTAGGCCTGTGATAGAAGAAAGGCCCAAACAAAATTTGGGGCTTTAGGAGAAATTGCCCAATTAGGGTTCTAAAATCTAAATTTCAATTCAGGAAAATTAATCAGTTAGAAAATCGAAGAACAAGTTGAATGTGAATTCTGCGTTTGATTCTCCATTGCGCATCTACTCGAACAACATTCACTCTTTCCCAACTTTGAGACGACACGAGCCATAGAATAGAAAAATCTCCCAATTTGATTTTGATTTTCCACTTGCACACATGATGCATGTTTCAGAAAAAAAAACATTACCACTTTCCATATTTGCTCTCTCTTTAATTAATTATAATATATTTACTTCATTTTTTATTTCTGAGTATTAAAAAATTGCATTCATACATACCACGTCTCACACTCGTCGTTTTATGAAATTGATGAAAAATATTTATTTACATTAAATTAACAAAAATAAAGATATAATTAAGACTTCAAAAATAACATCAACTTGCTTTAAATTCGAGACGAAAACAGAGACGTGTTAATACATTAAATTAAACCAACAAATATAATTGGAGATAAATCACAAAATCTTAAACCCTATCAATCACGGTTCTACCTTATGTGGCGCAGAGCCAGAGCCGGTTACGGTTACCTCCGCCGTTTCTCAACGGTGGTGCGGCGGCGCTCGGAGGACGAAGGGGACTGGCTCTACTCCTCCGAGTGGTGGGGATCCGACTCCGACGACGGTCACACCGTTCTTCGATCAACTTCCGGCAAGGGAAATGGCGTTGTTTCGGTCGTCGCGTATCACTCTTCAAGACCCGTTAGTTTCCTCCCTTTCTCAAAGTTTTTGTTTCCTTTAGTTTATGTTTACACGAAGTTTCAGACGTTATGTGTTTATGTAAGATATTGAAGTGCTTTGAATTCATTTATTTTAATTTTACCGTGTGGCAAATTGTTCGATTATATTTTTAAATGTTTCGTTTTTTTTTTACAATCTTTGGAGTTTTTCTTTTCAGAACTCATTTTCCTTTTCTGCAAGATTTTGACGATGGGTGTTTGCATGGTTTTTAGAACATAATGCATTGGTCAGGAATGGAAAGATGGCTGCAGAAAAGGTGTGAGGAGGTGCATCAAGGATATGGGGATGGAGGGAAACTGAGGATACTTGGATACCAATGGAGGGTGCTTCGTTTCAATGACGTTACTCGCCAGAGCACGGCAAAAGTGATGGCAACTTACCACGACAACATGCCAGGAGTTGTCTACCTCATGCAGCAACCACGTTGTTTGGCTGTTCCATGTATATTTCCAAACCATTTAAACTGTGAATAGAAATGTAATTGTGGTGGAATCGTGTCTTCTAGGGTTGGTTAGTTTGGTGTTTCAACCAGTGATGTTTTATTTGAAAAGCTTTATGTATGGAAATTTGAATATCAGCTTGACTTGTTGGGTAGTGTTTGTTTTTAGTTACTGATTGCTAATATGCAATGTTGTAAGATTACTAAGATTAAAGCTTCTGCTAACCTGCCTGGAGTGATACCTGTTAGATGATATATATTTAAATTAACTAGTAATTTGAGCATCCTTGCTTGATTTGGGGTGGATTTTGATAACAAAAATAAGTTTTATGCTATGCTTAATTATTGAATTCAAACAAAGAGGTCTTTGCACGGGATTGAAACCACCTGTTCTCTTTCTATGTTCCCTTCTCTGTTTGTCCTATTAAAAAAATGAAAGATAATGTAAAATAAAAAAATTCCTATGTAAGGATAGTTTCCTTGGTATTTTGTATTTGCTGTTAATTTGGAGGAGGCTCCAGCATTCCTGCATTCCTTATGAGGACAATTGCTTTTTTGGTTGCCTTGTTAAATCTTAAGCATCTGGCTAAGATTTTGCACTCTTAGATAAGTTATTTTCTATTATGAATATTTAAAAATATTTGTTTTGTGCTCACCACTCCTTTACGACCATTTTGCTCTGGTTGCTATGCCATTGTGGATTTGAATTTTGATATTCTTATTTTGGCCATGGTCATGATTATAGTATTTATTAATGAAGTTCTAGGGGTAATTTTTAGTCATAATTCTTGATTTCTAATTTTCGGAACATATCCATCCTTAATACGATTTTCAGTTCATGTTCAATTAATCCCAAATATGTAATTTTTTTGTTTAATGCCGTGTTGCAGATGTGAAAAGTATGATATCAGCTGGATTGACTACTATAGCCTCATGTAATTTTGATATTATCAGTGCACTGCAAGGAAAGAAAAATATGCACATTTTATGCATTGGACATGGTGGAGGAAGTTTACCACTGTTTTTGGCAAGTCAAATTCAAGGTGAAAATAGTTCTACCTTCATGGGTTTTTTCTGGTTTTAACTTAGTGGTAGCTTGAAACATCCAGGTTAAAAGTTATTACTTTTGTGTGGAAAAATGAAAAAAACATTAAAAAAAAAATCCATCATGGAAATATATCATTCTGTTTCTTGGTATTGACATAGTCATATCTTGCACTCTGAGGGATAAGGCATCGAACCTTGGACGTTGTTATTGTCATTGGCAACCAGATGTAATGTCAGTAGTAATAAACCGAACCAAGATGTTCATATGGCACCACCTCTTGTGCCCTGATTTATGTGAATACATATTTACACGGACCCTCATCAATTTATTCCTCTCTCCACCCTCTTAATGCATAGTCTAATTCTTGGTCTCGAGATAATTAGTAGCATAAAGCATGCTACTTTTGCTACATTCTTTTTTTATGTAGTTTTTGGGATTTGCTAATGATTTTCTCCCTTGTTCACTTGACAAATTTATTATTGTAATCAATCCTCATACACCTTGCTTAATTTTCTGTGCAATTTCCAGGTGCCACTGTTCATATAGTTGAAATTGATCCCCTTGTTATATCAGCCTCAATTCGAGCTATGGGGTTTCCGGCTTGCTCACTCAAGACACAATCTGGTGACCAGGCTGTTTCGAAACCTGAAACCATTGATGAAATTATGTGGAAAGGCATTCATGAAAGGATTTGCCTCTACGAAGCAGATGCCGAGGAATTTATTGTCAACAGTACAAATATATATGATATGATCTTTGTTGATGCTTATGATGGTGATGATATATTTCCCCACAAGTTATGGCGCCCAGATTCAACATTTCTTAAAGCTATGAGTAATCGACTCCATCCCAAACATGGAACTGTTGTGGTGAACCTGCATTCTGACTCTGATGTCTTGAATCTTGATACTGTTCCATCCCCACTTGAGCATATTTTACCAATGGGAAAGTATGTCTCTCAAGTTTGCAGAGCATACAAAGATGTACTTGTAGGAAGAGAAGGTTCTGGTCTTGCTTTTACTGTTGCTGTTCCTTGGGTGTGTAATACTTCCCTGGTTGTTTGTAGAGGTTTTGATAAAGACAGTGAGTATTTTAACCGGGACTTTGTTATTAACACCCTCATTTCCAAATCCCTTGAACTGGAACATGTTATGGACTTGCCATTCTCATGCTTGGAATACATAAAAAGAGGTTTCATTCTTGTTTAATTTATCCCAATCTTATTGGTTTTGCATTCAGCAAATTCTTAACCAATCTCTATTACTATATGAAACATGTTCTCTATTATCATACTTGAGATTAAAAACTAATAAAAATATATTCTTGAGTGCTTAACAGATCCCTCTCATTGTCTTCTATATATATCGAAAAGCAAGAGTACATGGAACACCAAGAGTCTGCACTAGACTTCTAGGTATAGAACTGGGTAGTATTCATTACTGGTCTAGCAGACTAGCCTTAATGATGATATATAGCAGTAATTATTCTAACACTCCCCCTTAAGTTGAAGTATTCAAATTGTATGTACCAAGCTTGGAACAAATAAACTCAATCCGAGGTTCACTTAATGACTTAGTCAATACATTTGCAAGTTGGTCATTTGATCCAACAAACTCGATACATATTTCTTTTGACAATAACTTTTCTCGAAAAATGACAATCAATTTCTATGTTTAGTTCTCTCATGAAACACTGGATTTGATGCAATGTGAAGAGCAGCTTGGTTATCACAATACATCTTCATACGCTGTATGTCACAGAAGTTAAGCTCTTGAAGGAACTGCTTCACCCATATAAGTTCACATGTTAGTGACGCCATTGTCCTATATTCAGCTTCAGTTGTTGATCAAGCCACTACATTTTGTTTCTTACTTTTCCATGAGATAATGTTTCCTCCAAGGAAAACACAATATCCAGTAGTAAATCGTCTATCAATAGGAGAACCTGCCCAATCGGCATCACAATATCTTGATACCTGAAGGCTTTCTTTTTCTTCATATAACAACCCTTGCCCGAGAACCTTTTTCACATACCTTAGAATGCAAATGATAGCATTCCAATGGCCAACACATGGAGCTTGCATGAACTGACTAACCACTCCAACTGCAAAAGATAGATCCAACCTTGTAATAGTGAGATAAATTAGTTTTCCAACTACCCTCCTATATCTCTCCGGGTTGGAGAATAACTCATCTTCTTCTGCTGTTAATTTTTGATTTGGGTCCATAGGACTGTCAACCGGTCTACAATCAATCATGTTTGTTTCTTGCACAATATCCAAAGCATACTTCCTTTGGGAGATTACAACTCCATCTTTTGACTGAGCTACTTCAATGTCTAAGAAGTATTTGAGGCTTTCAAGATCCTTGGTTTGGAAATGTCTACACAAGTACTCCTTCAATTGAGATATTTCAGCAGTATCATTTCCTGTAATGACTATATCATTTCCTGAGAAACGAATGATAATAAAAGACTGAATGATCTGCTTCACTACGTTTTAGCCCAAATTTTTGAACAATGGAGCTGAATTTTCCAAACCAAGCACGTGGTGATTACTTGAGCCCATATAGAGATCGGTGCAATTTGCAAACCATACCAGACTCCCCCTGAGTAACAAACCCAGGAGGTTGCTCCATATAAACTTCTTCCTCAAGATCACCATGGAGAAAGGCATTTTTGATATCCAATTGATAAAGTGGCCAATGACGAATGACTGTCATTGCGAAGAAAAGACGAATGGTAGTCATCTTGGCCACGGGAGAAAATGTGTCACAATAATCAAGGCCATAAACCTGAGTGTATCCTTTTGCAACTAGCCGAGCTTTTAGCCTATCGATGTCACCATTAGGGTCGACTTTAACTGCATATACCCATCGACAACCAACAACCTTTTTGTCCGGAGGAAGTGGCACAAGCTCCCAAATATGATTGTGGTCAAGAGCCTGCACTTATGCAATCATGGCTTGTCGCCATCCAGGATGATCAAGTGCTTCTTTTACATTTTTGGGTATAACCACAGAAGACACTGAGGATAAAAGGGAATAAAAGGAGGGCGACAGTCTGTGATAGCTAAGAAAATTATAAATGGGATGAGGGTTTCGAGTGAAACGAGTACCTTTTCTGAGAGCAATGGGCCAACCGGAATCATTTTCACCAAGAGGTGTGGCAGGAGGCGGTGAGGGAGAAGAATCTGAAGGAGGAAATCCACCATTTTCTGGAAGAGGACTACCAATCGGGGTACTGTGACAGAAGATATCAATATGTGGAGAGGAAGGTTCGGGAGGACCTTGAGCATCACTTGGATTAACTGAGACATTGGAGATATTGGACTCAACCATTGAAAGAGGAAGGACGTGTTCTAGGATGTGAACATCTTGAACAGATGGAGAGAAGAAAGGTGTTTGTTCAAAGAATGTAACATTGGCAGACATGTAGTACTTCTTGGTTTCACGAGAGTAACACTGGTACCCTTTTTGAAGCCGAGAATAGCCTAAAAAGATACATTTGATCGCACGAGCGGAGATCTTGTCTAGCCTCAGTGACATGTCGTGAACAAAACAGACACAACCAAAAACTCGAGGAGGGGTGTGAAAGAGAGGATCATGAGGAAAGAGAATGGAGAAAGGGACTTTATTATTGAGAGAGGAGGACATCCTATTAATGAGAAAACATGTAGTTAAGATGGCATCTCCCCAATGATGAACAGGAATATGGGCAGCAAAAGGGTACGAGCAGTTTCAACCAAGTGTCTATTTTTTCTTTCGGCTATACCATTTTGCTGGGGTGTATAAGGACAAGTGGACTGATGCAAAATACCATGGGAGTTAAGGATTGCAGAAAAAGTGGAGGAGAAATACTCTTTAGCATTATCACTTCTTAAGATTTTAATTACTTGACCAAATTGGTTCTTGATTTCATTCCAAAAGGATGTGAAGATGGGTAACAATTCAGAGCGATCTTTCATTAGATAAACCCATGTACATCTAGAATACTCATCAATAAATGTAACAAAATACATAAAACGAAAAGAAGAGATGTGACTAGGTCCCCAGACATCAGAATGAATAATAGAAAAACTAGAATTACACATTGATTGAGACCTTTTAGAAAAGATAGATCTAACATGTTTTCCTAGTTGACAAGACTCACATTCTAAAGTTTGAAGACCACTAAGTTCAGGACACATCTTTTTTAACTTTGACAAGTGAGGATGGCCAAATCAGTCATGTTACACTTTAAGGGGAAGAGCTGCAACACAGGATACCCGTGGACGAGACCCAAAATGGTATAAACCTCCAGCTTCATATCCTTCTCCAATCTGTCTCCCCGAGCCACGCTCCTATATAACAAAAGATTTTGAATCAAAAGTTATTGAACAATGTAACATTTTGGTTAATTGACTTAAGGAAAATAAATTGAATGGACAGTTAGGGAAAAAAACAACAAATTTCAAAGTTAGAGAGGGAGACAGGAAGACTTGACTGACTCCCTTTGAACAAGTTTTAGAGTCATTTGCAAGGGTAATGAAATGGGGTTTTTCTTGGAGGGAAAGGATTGAGAACAATGAGGTATTACTAGAGATGTGATTAGAAGCACCCGAGTCAATTACTCATGAATTTTGACCTTCCATGGATTGAGAAATGCAAGTTGTGGATGTACTTGGGAATTGACATGATTGGGCCAAGCTGTTAGACTTTAATCGCGAATACTCTTGATACTCTTCCTCAGTGAACTTGGAGTCGGAAGTGGGAGTTTCAGCCTTAGAGATATTGGCGGTTTTTGAAGGAAAACTATGCAAGGAGTAGCAGTTTTCTTGGGTGTAACCCACCCTCTTACAGTAGGTGCACTATGGACGTCCCCAAACTCCACGTCCTCCTCCTCTAGTGCCACGTCCTCCTCTTCCTCGCGTGGCAACCATGACAGATGGTTCCATTGTTTCATGAGCTTCCTGAGATTGAGGCACTAGAACATGAAGAAGACGTGTGGTCAGGGCTTCCAAGGAAGGGACCTCATGACTTGTCAGAAGTTGATCTCTGATATGATTCAAATCTGGATGTAAAGCACGGAGGATCATCATCATATAATACTTGTCAAGCTTCTTCTTGATGTCTTCCGCACTTCCAAGAACATTTTCAACTCTTCCACAGTTGCTTGGGCTTCAGTCATGAAGGAGACCATATCACGATCTGTCATTTTGAGACATGCAAGCTTGTCTGTTGTATCATAGAGACGTTGTATATCATTAGCGTAAATGCTTTGAGTTTTCTTCCAAAAAGAGTAACATGTTTTGAAGGCTCTAAGAGATATCAAAAGTCGAGGTTCCACAGATTGTCACAATAGGGTACACAATTGGAAATTTGCTTGTTTCCATTGTTCAGCTTTTTCATAAGGTACTTGGCTTCCATTCTGCTCAAGGTGGTCATAATGTCCTTGACCGAGGAACCATATTTCCACGGCAGCATACCAAGACAAATAATTCTTTCCGTTTAGCTTTTCGAAAGTAATGGAGGGACTTCCAGAAAAAGAAAGAACACTTCCAAACGCCATTCTTGATAAAAATAAGGAAAGAAAAAACGTGGCAGTGAGGAACCCAAAAACTGAGAGGGTTTCTTAGGGTTTTCTTCAAGGGGAGCTTCTGGACTTCATTGAAGTAGGGTTTTGAGGGTCAGAACAAAGAAAGGAGGCTCAGGCGACAACTGTGGAGGCATTGCGATGACCTTCCGACAGGAAGAGGACGGCGCGTGAACAGTAAGCACATGTTCGCAACATACAAAGAAGTTACGCGTGGCAGAGCGTGGAGGAGAATCAGACTTCGGGACTAGTAGGAGTGGTCATCGCGTGAAGAGACGAACCAGATCCTGTGGTCGCTGGACGAAACAGTGACGACCGACGGTGGCGAACAAATGTGAGATGGCAGAGAACCAAGTTGAAGAGCTTTAAACTGCAGTTGACAGCTGCAGGTGGTGACAAGACAACCGCGGACAACGGCAAAGGGCATCGGACAGATGGGAACAACAATAACAATGCTGGTAGACAACCCAGGACAAAAACTAGAGCAGGATAAACCTTCTCTGATACCAACTTGAGATTAAAAATTGATAAAAATATATTCTTGAGGGCTTAACAGATCCCTCTCATTGTCTTTATATATATATATATATATATATATATATATATATATATATATTGAAAAGCAAGAGTACATGGAACACCAAGAGTCTACACTAGACCTCTAGGTACAAACTAGGTACTACTCATTACTGGTCTAGCAGACTAGCCTTAATGATGATATGTAGCAGTAATTATTGTAACGATTATGATCTACTGTCAATGGATAAACATTATCACTGGGTTCACTTAATGACAGATATGACAGGATAATGTTATTTTATTCATCTAGTACTTTAATGGTATTAATCTTAAATTTCGTTAAAAAAAACTTCAATTTCTTAAAATTATTCTTAAACTTTGACAAAAGTTAAGATCAAGACTACTACACTCGTCCACCAACGAGACTCATGCAATACACCCTTTAAAAATGTCCATAAATGTCTATATAGAAAAATATAAAAACAAATACAAATAATTAATAAAAGCCTAATGCAAAATATAAATCCTTATTTTAGCTTAAGTCTTTTTATTTTCATTAATCATTGCACTCGTCAATATGATTCTTAACCATTTCAAATGAGTACTCAACAAATATATAATATATATTGCAATATTATTATAGATAATTAAATAATTGATTCAATGTAACCTATATATAAGATTTTATTTGTAATTTTGAGAAGAGAAAGGATTCATATGTTGATAAAAAGGCGACTATTCCTTATTCTTTACTTGACGAATCCTTAACATATTTTTGTATTCAGTATAGTAATTACCCACTCAACAACCTCCAAGAGAGCCAAATACTCTCCCTTCCACAGGATAAACATGATCCTGTATTTACAGGAAAACAATCAAAAAGTGTCCAATATTAGAATACAATAGCTCTTTTATAGGATCTTTATTTCCCGCCCAAATACTAATCGATTATAACTACCTAATGCTTCTCCCCCGCTTTATTCCCTTTTCTCTTTATTTCATAAACTATCCATTTCCTATCATTACCCACTGCTAGATGTGCAACCTTGTCGTCAAGGTTGAAGTCCGGGAATTATTCTTGGATAGTTAGCACATCCTCCCATGTTGCTCCTTCTCTCCCTCCTTCCTGCCATTCAACCAATATCTATGGTATGACCTCCTCATCACGCTGTTTCGGCCTCCTGTCAAGGATGTTGAGTGGCCAGAACATTGGACCATCAGCTTGCAGTTCCTCTGGCAGATCCATCTCAACTTATCTTATGCCCACTAGCTTCAATTGTGACACATGGAAGACGGGATGAATTCTTGTTGTCTCGGGTAACAGTAGTTTAAAAGACACTTTTCCAATCTATTATATTACTTTAAAAGGCCCAAAGTATCTTGTTGATAACTTGGGATGCAGCCTAGTTGTCATGGAAGCTTACCTATGAGGCCTAATCCTTAGGTACACCCAGTCATTGACCTTAACTTCTACTAGTTTCCTCTTCCTTTTAGCATACTTAGCCAACAATTCTTATGCTCTTGTCAAGTGAAATCTGAGTTGTTTGAGCACCTCATCTCGCGTCTGAAGCTCCTGAGCCACAACCTCGACAAAAGTTTCCTTAGGAATAAAACGAGTAAGAGTAGGATGGGCTCGTCCATAAACAGTTTCAAATGGGATACATTTAGCTGCATCTTGAAAGCTAGTATTGTACCAAAATTCAACCCAAGGAAGAACTGTATTCCAACTCTTAGGTTGTTCTGAACAGAAACACCTCAAATACCCTTCCAATATTATATTCAAAACCTCAATTTGCCCATCAGACTCTGGGTGGTATGCAGTACTCATTTGCAGTTGTGTGCCCTGCAATCTAAACAATTATTTCCAAACTAAGCTCAAAAATAAAGGGCCTCTATCACTGACCACCGATACTGGCACCGAGTGTAATCTGACTACTTCTTTAACAAAAATCTCTATTATGGTGTTGGCAGTGTAGGGATGCTTTAAGGGAAAAAAGTGACCATACTTGCTCAGACGATCTACCACTACCAGAATCGCATCATGGCCTTGTGATTTTGGTAGTCTGACTATGAAGTCCATGCTGACTTCTTCCTAAATAGCTTGCGGTACTGGCAAAGGTTGTAGCAATCCTTGAGGAGAAGATGCCAGGTATTTGTGCTCTTGGCAAATCAAGCAATTGGCTACGAAATTAGTGACAACCTTCTTCATCCCTATCCAATACAATTATTGGGTCACCCTACGATGAGTCCTATATACCCCCGAGTGCCCTTCAATATTTGTAGTTTGGAACTCATCTAGAAGTTTAGGAATCCATACCGAGCTAGCAGATAACATCAACCTTCCTTTGTAGTGCAGTCGGTCGTTCTCCATTGTAAAAGCATAATGGGAATTAGAATATGCTCTTCCATCCTCTATTATCCTCTTGAGCACTTCATCCTCCTCAACCTCCCTCAACACCTCCTGAAAATCGTGCCAATATGATCTAGCATTAATTCTTAATTCCACCTCCTCTTCCTACTCTTTGTCTTCTCCTCTCCTTGACATTGCATCAGCCACCCTATTAGTCACCCCGGATTTGTAAACTATGTTAAAATCATACCCCAATAGTTTTGCCAGCCAGTTCTGTTGATTTTGGATAGTATCCGTTGTTCAAGCAAATATCAGAGGCTCCTCTGATCTGTATGAACCACAAACTTTTGACCCAGCAAGTAGGGTCTCTAGTGTTGGATGGTCATCACCAAAGCCATGAGCTCCTTTTCATAAATGGATTTATTTAGGAATCCCTTTAATAGAACCTTGCTAAAGAAAGCAATAGGCTTGTTGTTTTGAGTTAGAACAACACCTACTCCACCCCCTGATGCATCACACTCAATGTGAAACTACTGCTTGAAATCTGGTAACGCTAAAACCGGTCCAGTAGTAATGGCATCCTTCAATCTTGCCATAACTTCTACTGCATGTGCAAACCAGATAAACTGCCCCTTCTTCAATAGTGTTGTCAAGGGTCTAGCAATCTTCCCATAATCCCTCACAAACCTCTTGTAATAGCCTATGAGACCTAAAAATCCCATTAAAGCTCTAAGGGTCCTGGGCTCTGGCCATTCCTCCATTGCTACCACTTTCTCTATATCAATCTCCACCCTCTTTTCTGAAATTAAATGCCTTAGGTATCTGATCTGCTTCCTCCCAAATTCACACTTCCTTTCATTTGCCACCCATCGGTGCTATCTTAGCGTACTCAACACTTGTCCAAGATGTTTCAAATGCTCCTCCCACTCCTGACTGTATATCAGGATATCATCAAAAAATACAAGCACAAGCCTCCTTAAGTATGCTCTCGGTAGATTATTCATCATACTTTGAAATGTAGCTAGAGGCCAAAAGGCATAACAAGGAACTCATAATGTCCTTGATGTGTCCTAAAGGCCATTTTCTGCATATCCTGCTTCCTCATCCGAATCTGATGATACCCAGCCTTCAAATCCACTTTGAAGAAGTATTCCGCCCCTCTCAATTCATCCAATAATTTCTCTATAACCGGTATCAGGAATTTGTCTGGAATGGTGGCACGGTTCAAGGCCCTGTAATCAATACATAAGCGCCAACTGCCATCTTTTTTCTTGACCAAAATCATAGGACTTGAATAAGGGCTAGTGTTTGGTCGTATGACCCCTGCTTTCAACATCTCGGCTACTTGGTTTTCGATCTCCTCCTTCATCACATGAGGATATCTATAAGGGCGGATGTTAACTGGATCAATCCCTTCTTTAAGCAGGATTCGGTGGACTACATTTTGAACTAGTGGAAGGCTCTTGGGCTCATTAAATACCTCTCCAAAATCTGACAAGACTCACTACAATTCTTCCGTTTGGATCCCTGTTAAGTTTGGACTAGTCTCTACTATCTCAGATTTTATCTCTACCTTTCCCAAAGTCCATACCAAAGTCACCGCTTCAACCGCTTTCATTTTCATTAAAGCTTTCGATTCCATTATTTTTCATGCCAAAGTGGGGTCCCTTTTGATGATTGCCTCTTTCTCTCCCTGCTTATAAACCATTTTTAATTCGTCCCAATTAATAGTTACTTGCCCCAACTTGGCCAACCATTCCATCCCCAAAATTAAGTCAACTCCTCCTAATTCAAATAAATAAAATTGTTTCATCACCTCCGTTTCACCTATATTTACTGGAATCTTCGTACAACATCCTCTAGTTTGTTTTTTCCTCCCATATCTTAGACTTACTCTATACGGTGGAGTATCTTCCACTGGTAAACCCAACACCTTCACCAGTCCTGTTGCTATAAAATTGTGGCTAACGCCACTGTCAATGAGGACTAGCACCCTCTTGTCCAGGACCCACCCTTGTAGCTTCATGGTTTTGTTCATAGTAAGTCCGCCAACAGAAAACGACAAGAACTCCATGCGTTTTTGCTCAACCTCTCCCCCAACTTCTTCATCTTCGTCACCATTGGTTTGGTCTTCCCCCATGATCACCACCCGCAAGCTTCTTTCTGTGCAACGATGTCCTGGACTGTAAGGCCCCCCACAATGGAAGCACAACCCCTCTTCCCTCCTCCTGACGTACTCGGGGTAAGGCAAATTCCCCACTCCGCTTCCACGATTGTCGCTAACGGTGCTACTTCCAACTCGGGACGTTGTCGTTCCCTGAGGAACTTCCCTTCCTGTCGTCATCGTATTCTCTACTACTCCCGATTGTCCCGAACCCAGTTTAAACATTTCCGATCTCGCTACGGAGCTGGTCCCACCTTGATATCGCCCCCACAACTGGTTGCCCTTAGTTTCGATTCCTCTTGTCGTCCGTGCGCCTCGACTCGCATCCTCCATGTCTCGCGCAACCTCCAATGTTGTTAATAAATCCCAAGGATTATGCGGCTGAATCTAACTTCAAACTTCCCTTCGCAGACCCGCAAAAAACTATCTAAGGAGTTGATCCTCCATAACATCCTTCGTTTGCGCCACTAAAATTTTAAATTCCTGGATGTACTCATTGACGGTGCTCTTTTGTTTTACCCCCGTGATAACTTTTTGGCAAGTATACCAAATCGTTCCAAGTAATACAGTGAATAAGTTAAAGAGTATCGTTCTCCCAAGGGAATTTGAGTTACGTTAATCAATTAAAATTGTTTATCAAGGTCAATTACTGATTAGAATATTTATGATTTTGAACGTAAACATGAAATTAATCAAGTAGACAAAAATTAAGATTGAAAAATGCGGTAAACGATCACTGGAATTGGTCTTTGACTAATATTATAGTAAAATCCTGGACAACATATATTCTCTGTTCAAGCATTCACATGAAAGTATCTTGGTTTAATTCCTTAAAACAAGTTCTAAAATTATCTGTTGAATTATTAATTCCTTAATTAATTCATCAAATAACTTTGCATTAAAATCAGATGTTGAGAATGACCAAAAGCACAGAAGCCATTCCTAGCGTAGTTACTTTTAGTTTCTTTTCTTACGTTTCTGGTTCTAAAAATACTTCCCAGTACAACAGAACCTTTAAGAAGATTAATACTTCCGTATAATCAAGAGTAAGTCAAGAAAAGAACAAGAACAGAAACTTATATTGCACAGGAAATTTACATTAATAATTCGTCATACAACCAATTCCAATGAACAGAAAATTTAGCCTATCCTAGACATCGCAAACGTACTCTTTACAACAATTCCTTGCAGAAAGTGAAGTCTTGATGTCTTGACAGGTCTCCTCTCGTCTCCTGAATTCTCCAGTATTTTTCTGGCTATGTTCGTGTGTCAAAAGATGCCTTTTTCCTTTCTGTCACGTCTTTAAAAACCAATAACTTCGTTAATTTGCACAGCGCACAGGTGTGTGTGCGTTATGCGAATTTCATGTAACTGCTGCCTCTCAACTGATGTTATTCGCACAACGCACAAGTAATGGTGCGCTATGCAAATTTACGTTTCCTGGCAGTGCGCGTTTTGGCTTGCGCTATGCGAGAATTGGCTGACAGACTCCCAACTATACATCCTTTCTTGTACAATAATTTACAAAAACAATCTACTACCTATTACAACATTTCACTGAGTAATAACATGAATAATTAGAAGATTGAGATCATTTATAAGTGTAAAAACAACTCTTTTTCACACTTATCACCCCGCTAGTCTCTCAAACATTGTTCCTCTATCGCGACCTCCAAACCTCCTTACCAGAGCTTTCCGCAAGCCTTCCCATGTTGGTGCCTGATTTTTGTCTTTCCAGAAACGGAACCAATAACTCGCACTCCCTTCCATGCAAATGTACGCCAATCGGAGTTTTTCCCTTTGTCACCTTCTAAATCTCGACAAATTTCTCCGCGCAAGAAATCCAACTCGATCCTCTTCACCCAGTTTGGTTGCAAGCCACTCAAATCTTCTTCGTCATTGCCTTCTCTTCGTCCTCCTCTGCTTCCGTTCAACGAATCTTGACTTCCCTCTTGATGGCTCTCAACATTTCGTCCTCTCTCTCCAAACATTCGCATAAATTCTCTAAGTTCTTGTCGTAAGTCCATTGTCTCCGCCTTCAACCCATCCACGGTCATCTCCAAAGCCTCCATTCAACCCTCCAGCACATTCATCCTTCCCTCCATCCTTCCTTCTAGTGCATTTAATTTTCCCTCCTTCTCACTCTTGTCTCTCATTGATCCGGCAGGTCGAACCAAATTGATAGGTTTTTAGATTGCAAACCTCTCTAATGTGCACTCACTCACACTAAACAACCAGAAAAGAAAATATAAACTGTATATTTTTGTATTCAATATAGTAATTACCTGCTCAACAAGCTCAAAGAGAGCCAAATACTCTCCCCTCCATAGGATAAACGAGATCCTGTATTTACAGTAAAACAATCAAAATGTTTCCAAAATCAAAACACAATAGGTCTTTTATAGGAGCTTTATTTCCCACCCAAATAGTAATATGGTTATATCCTACTTGAAAATGTTTCCAAGTCACTTTTAAGTATGCATGTAAAGTTGAAACTAGTTTATATATCTTTTTTTTCCAAGGAATGTCCTATGTTCTCTCCTTGTGTATTCCTCCACCTTTCAAAGGTTCAACAAGGGTCATCCATGTTAAACAAGATTAAGGAGCTAATTTTGTGTTGATCATAGAATTAGTGAGACATTAAGTGTAATTATTAGTTTAAACATCATTAAAAGGCATGTGTGCACATTACATGTCATCATTACTTTTTGTGTTCACACTTAGGATTTTTTTTTCTTGTGTTCACATTGTATGAAATCCATTTTATCCTCCATTTTTTCAAATGGTAACTCTATAAGGATGACTAAGTTTTTCTTGAATTTATACATGAATATTTAATGAAAATAAGTTGTGTTCATATCTTGAAGAACTTCTTCAAATGTCAAATTCTCCTTCATATGTCGAATTCTCCTTCATAAATGGCATGTTCTTTCTCATTTCTAGTCTTATTTTACTCTTTTGTTCTTCTTTTTTTCTATAACTTACATGGAGAAGTAACAACAATTTGTGTTCTTTCATAGATTTCTTCTTCTTCAATATCTTTTTGAGTTGATACATTTACCCACATTTCAAGAAACACATCAAGGAATAGTCTCATAAACTCAAACTTTCATATTTTCCAAAAAAAAATTGTTTAATGACAATCAAACGTGCCTCTAATTACATGCAAATGAGGGATTTAGAACCCACTCATGCTTGACCACAAATTCCAAAAGAAAAGAAGCGACAATTTAAAATTCAAAATTTTTAAAAAATAAATTAATTAAAAAGGAGCTCTCCTATTGGCAAAAATGGGAATCGTGTTTCATATACTTACTTATGGTTTCAGTGCTTCTTTGGACAATTCTTTCTTACCTTTAGTTGACTATTCTTGGCTGTGAAAATTGAAGTCAAATTGAAAATTTGGGATTTATTCAATATTGGTCTTCTATTCTTCATGCCCTCTTTTATATGCTTCTTAGAGATGTATTTAGACTTAAGAAAACTCGAATTAGATATTTACTACTTAGACTACTCAAAAGATATATCATAAGTTGACAAATTTAAGAAATATCAAATAAAGAGAAAGAATAAATATTTCGTCAAGGAAAGAAAACTCGTCTTTCAAGCTTCTTGTAATTCTTCAAGAAATAGTGTGTTTTACTCATTCTTCTTGTTTATTTTGTAACACAATGTTTCTCTGCACTCATGAACTTTCCAAGTTTATTTAGCACACTAGGAGAAAAACTAATAGATATCAATGTCTATTTTGATATCAATGTCATTCTTAGTCCATCAAGATTTAAGTAAGTTTATTAATGTGAGTCTTAAGTGGTGTACTCTCCTTTGTATTAACAAAGCTGGTTGATTACAAATGAATTTTTTCATGAAGAGCTTCTCCAACCTCAATCACAATGAAACTAAAATCTTCTCCTTACAACATTATAAATGACCTCATCTAATAGTGCAAAAGGATCATCAAATGAACCTTTGTCTCCACCTACTCCAAAATGTCGACACTCCCAGACATTCCTGATCCTTGAACAAGACTATCATTCTGATTTTCTATAAGTTAAAATTGTCCCTTTCATTGAATTTGTCGATCTTGGATTAAATCGATCTTCATCCAAAAATTTATCATAAATGTAAAAGAAACAATACAATATTGATTACACCAGTAAAAGATGCAAACAAACATCACACAAAGTAAGATAAAAATGAATAAGCATCTTGTGTATTAAACAAAATAATTATTAAATTACTTCTTCAAAATTCATCCAAGTACAAATATTATAAAACAATTACATATTAATTAGAAATACACAATAACGACTAACTAACATAACAAAATGTATATAATAAATTATCGTTTCACGAGATAATGTAATATTAAATCATCAAACTACCTATCATTAGAAAATGTCTATAACTATTAGACACCTCAACAAGTAAACCATGTCTACAATCATCAACTACATCATAAAATTAATTCAATATATCAAAATTTATACATATTACACTATCTAAATCTATATCTAAATTAAGTAATCCGTTATATAATTTCATATTGTGTAATATAAAATATAGCAGTAAAAAAGAGATTTTAAAATATATAATTGTAGATCATATAATTCATTGCATAATTTGAAATATAATTCTTTGTTATATAATCCAAGATATAAATTAAATTCAAATATTCAGATTAATATAATTTAAAATATTATGCTCATATCATCCATAACATTTTAGTCATTTAGTCGTTTTCTATACTTTTAGGATGGTATAAGAAAATATGTGGCGGTGGAAGAAGGTGCATAGTAGAAGGAAAAATACATAAATGAAACATTTACAACACTCCGTTCCCTCTCTGCCTTTTGTCTCGTGAATATACTCTCACTTCCACATCAGCATTGTTTTTATGTTGCAGCCAATTAACGTGAAAATTGTCAACATTATCCGTTGTCTTATTGCACCTGTAAATCTATCAAACAAAGAGGCATTCTTCGCAAATGCCTTTGAAAACTCCTGTACTATCTCATGTTAACTGACTCAAAAACCCTTCATTTCCACCATTTTCTTGTTCACAAAATTTCCAATACAAAAAGGGACCAACGAAAACAGAAATGTACTGTCATAATATTAACGTTGAAATGAAATATAAGCCATTCAATGTATTGAAAAGGATACTTGAACCTTACAGGTCTAGTCCTTTTTTGAAAAGGAGGAAAATAGTCAATTTGTCATAAACCACAGTACCCCTAGTATTCAAAATTCTTAATGGAAACAAATGACAGTTCAAATCACAACTAAATGTACTTTCAGATTAACATTGAGCTGATTTATGATCCATTGAATGTGTTGGACTCACGGAACATAAACAGTAAATGTAAAAAATAACGCAAGAAGAAGAAATAATTGATCCTCCTCAGTTGAATAATAGGAATATAATTGGAAGTCAGAATAATGACTGTACTCCAGACTGAATTACGAGGCTTCATTTGTCAAAATAGATAAATGCTTCATAAGAAAACAGTAAGAGACAAGGAAGCATGATCAACACACATGTTTGTCACGGAAGAGGTTAAGGGTTTTACAATGTCTATGAACAGTTACTAAAGCAGTGACACACCACCTGAAACAATTATTAAACAAGGGGCCAAAATGACCGGTGAACTCACGAGCTAGATATAATCACATTCACACCGAAAAGCTAAGATAAACAAGATGGGATAATACAAGATAGTAGAACAAAAAAATCAAAAATACAAAAAAATTGAATGCCACTATCTACTGTTCATTACGGGATTGCAAATTGAAGCACGTACACTTATCTTTCATGGCTTCACCCTCACTTCCATACTCTTTAAATCTGTACTCTTCCTGCTTAAATGAAGAAGGAACCTTTCCCTCACTGTAGCATTGGTTACACACACTAAAATGAGATTTTGTCTCCTTAAACCGAGAACCAATAATTGGGTAGCGGCAAACCGAGCACACTGAGTTACCATGCCGGTTTCTATCCCCTGTCTCAAGCTTTGTTAGAGTAGGCATGATACCAAAACCCCAATCTGGATCATCAAACAATACTAGAAACTCGGAGAAAGACACCATTGAAGTGTCTGACTCTTCACGAACCTCCATTAATTCACTAACAGCTTGGCTAGGAAGATACACGGCCCTTAACAATTTGATGTACAGAGTGGCATCAACTTTCCTAATATTAGCACCATCTTCATTCATAGGACGCCACAAAAGTGCATCGAAGGCAACCCTTTTGCGTCTGTCCGGAGGACCACCACAAATAGGAGCAAGAATTGCATAGAACATTCCTAGGTCCAGCCTGCCTGAACCATTTTCATCCAAAACTGAAAGAATCCTCTCGTTGATGGCTTTCACAGCCCCTTGAAAAGTCTCAG
This sequence comes from Vigna nakashimae, assembly GCA_034642375.1. Taxonomy (NCBI): domain Eukaryota; kingdom Viridiplantae; phylum Streptophyta; class Magnoliopsida; order Fabales; family Fabaceae; genus Vigna; species Vigna nakashimae. Next base: position 50,085,381 of record CM067765.1, on the reverse strand, counting down.
GCTTCAGAAAACTGAGTAATCTGCGAAGAATTTCTTCCAAATTGGGCTTCCGGATGGACTTTTCAGGAACTCCACTACCAGAATAGGATACTGACACATCACGTTCACTCATCTCCTTCTTCAAAAGCTCTACACTGCAACGACTCAACCTAGTTACCCTCTGAAGCGCTCTGATCTGCAGAGCAGTGGCTAGCTCTTGCCTCCCAGTAGTCCGATCTCCAACTACCTTAAACTTGGATGGTTCAACTACAACAAAAGATGCCTCCCCAGGAACACCTCCATTACTTGCTTTGGTCTTCTTTTTCTGCAGTTGCTTCAAATGCGATATTGCATCATGCAACTCAACCCTATTCGTCATTTTCAACGCTTCCTTCAAAGCTCTTTTGGCCTCTTCAGTCTCCCCAGCTCCCAGCAGTGACACCGCCTTGTTCAGCTGTGCTCGCCAATGGTTTGGCCACACGCCTAATACTCGAGTGTACATCTCAGATGCCCTCTGAAACCTACCCAGGTCCATATACAACCCACCTAAATTGTAAAGGGCATCCACATGACCAGGCTTCAAATCAATAGCCTTCTGAAACACCTCAATTGCCCTCTCATCCTCACCCATGGCGTGTAACGCTGAGGCCAAATCGCAGTGAGCGTCAGCATAATCCGGCTTCATGAAAATTGCCTCCTCCAACGCCTTCACTGCCGCTCTATACTCCCCCACACCAAAAAGGGCACTACCTAAGAGCTTCAAGGCTCTAAAATGTGTGGGACAGAGAATCGCTGCTTCCCTATAATACTCACAGGCACTCAAAACCATCCCTTCACCCTCAAGGGCGATGCCGAGGTTGACATAAATCTGGGGAAGCAAGTAAGCCCATTGGTTGCCACCAGCCTCAGCAGACTCAAGAGCCAAGAGGAACTCCTCCTTGGCCTCCTTGTACCTGCCAAGAACATACAAACAATTCCCAGCTCTGAAATGAGGCCTCACATCCACAGGTTGCAACTCACAAGCCCTCTTGAAACTAACCAATGACTCCTTAAACAACTGATGCTCATACAAAACTCTCCCAATTGCCATGTGCCCATCAAAAGCCTCTTCTCTTGACCTAGCACCATCAGCTCTCCCTCTCAACGCTCCCAATTCCTTCAAAAACACTGCATAATCATGCCCTGACTCCTCCCAAAACACTCTCTTTTCCGTAATCTCGGAAGAGGGCCCTAATTCGCGAGACCACCCGGCATCTGAATATGCGTCAAAGTTGTCATTCTTCAATTTCCCACCTTCCTTTGACTGCTTCGTCTTCAGCCTCTTCACAAGAAGCTCCAAATCATCCACAATCTTCCACGTCTCATCGAACACGATCCCGTGGTTTGGCGACACCGCCCAGGCGGCCGTCCGCTGTTTCTTCTGGGTCTCCACCGCCATTCTCTCGTCCACGATCGACGAGGATGACGCCTCAGACGCTGCAAGGGGCTCCTTCACAGCGTCTGCCACGAGGTCGAGCCCAAGCGCGTCGAAATCACGGTCGACGTCACCGGCGCCGTCGTCGTACGTGCGCAACAGACCCTCGTACGTGAGACCCTTGTCGCCGTCGATGAATTCGCCGTACGTCCGGAACACCTCGTCAAGGATCGCGCTGATTTGTTCGTCGCTGAACTTCACCCTAGGGTTCACTGCACCCACCAGCGACGCCATTTCCTCACGGTTGAGACCCCCATCACGGTTCGCGTCGAATTGATTGAAAATTCGCCGAACCTTCTCCGATCTGGTGCCCCTCGTCGCCATTTCCGGAGTCAGAATGGAAGCTTAGTGGCGGCAGGTGCAATGGGTCTGTGCCAGTGACGTTGTATCTGGGGAAATTAAAATAAAACAAAAACCTAATTTTTTTTATAAGAGCTTGAAATTGGAACCCCCAATGAAATGTTTTGGGGTCATTAGGATTTGGGATTGGAATCAGAAGGCGTTGCTTGTGGTTGATGATAATGATGATTGGTGGTTGGTTGTGTTGTGGGGTTGGGATTACCAGTCAGAGGGACCATTTCAAAGGGGGCATGATTTTTCAATTCGGAACCCTAATTTGTGTTTCGAATCTTTTGTTGAGATTTGGGGTTCTGTTAGGGTTGGACCTGATTGTTGGTGATGATGATGATGATGGATGGGTTGTGTGTGGGTGGGAGCAAAAGGGATGAATGATGGGACCAATTCTAAAGGCAGTGATTTTTTTAGGTTTTGAAAATTAAAACCCTAAATTGCTTTTTGATATCATTAGGTGTTGATTTGGGATTTAGGATCCACCCATTAGCTGTGTTTATGGTTATTTTCGGTTTTGATTTGTCAATTTCAACTCAAGCTGTAAAGGGGGTGATTATTCAAGAAGAAATAGAACTCCCACACTTTATCTATATCAATCTTAATACTTTTTTCTTATTATAGTTTATATGATGTGATTATAATGGTGGGGCTTAATTAGTTATTTTGAGTTAAGTAATGATCATTATGGGTAGGTAATAAATAAATACTACACCTGTCAACCAAAATTTCCTCTAAATAATTTATTTTATGCTAATCATTGCATTATTTCAATTAATGGGTTTTATTCTATAGAATATAAAGTTATTAGCTTTTGTCTTTGTATGCAGAAAAGTTATACATTGTCCAACAACTTGAGTTTTTAGTGTGCACTTTAAACTCGTTAATTTTATAATAAAAACCTATTGTGCATTTATAAATGAGTGCATAATTCTCACTCTTCATAAGGTCAAGTAACATTTAAAACAAGAAATGCTAGAAAGAAAAAATAATAATACTAAATAAATTATAAGTTAAATATGGTTTTACTTTTATAGTTAAACAAACTTTATTATTTAGTTTAATTTCCTAAAAATTATATTTTTTTAAATAATGTATTAATGTTAATGAACATTGAAAAAAAGAGAAAAAAATAAATGTCACCATATTAAATTGTCATAGATAGTAATAAAAAGTTGTATTATGGAATATCAAGGAGAGCGGATGGGAATAAGTTCCCTCGCCTCCTATAGAAAGAATTTATTTTCATTTTCATACTTAAATTTAATATAATCAAATTTGTCACATTTTTATTTTCATTGGATAAGAGATATACAGGTTTAATTTCATCTCAATTGAATTTTTGTATTTTGTAAAATTAAAGCAATTAAAGATCTTATGTTAAATTGGACAAATAACCGTTTAAGTTTGGATTATAGCATGGTCAGTGTATTATTTTAAATTATATGCCAGTTTATCTATGATTGATGTGTATTTTGTAATTTCTAAATTAAAAAATTAGGACAAATTAGGAAAAAGTAATTAAAGGCACTCCCTTTCTCTGAGGAATGCGAAATTAGGGTTCGTGAGTGAAAAAAAATAGCCATTTTGTTTGCAGAAGGATCTTGACCGGTGAGGAGACGGAAGAGGAAGTTGAAGGAGGCGGAGCCGGCGGAGGTGCTGAAGTCGGCCTTGGAGCATCTTCCGGTGAGCTGGTCCTCGAGGTCAGCAAAGTGTTCTGAGAGGTCGTTGCGGAAGAGCGGGATGAAGGAGGCGTGCTTAGAGGCGAGGAGATTGAGCTAGAAGGTCTTGAGGGCTCGGTGATGTCCTGAAAGGCGTAGACGCAGTAGCTGTCAGTGAAGGAGGTGAAAGGCATGAAGGTGTCGTCAAGGACATCGCGTTTGTCGACCTTGGAGTTGTCGAAGAAGATTTGGAAAGAGACGCCGTCGAGGATAGCAATGACTTTAGGATTTGAGGAAATGAAAGGACCGGGTGGGATGTTGATTCTGATGACAGTTGATTTGCCTTTTCTTATGCTTCACATTTTCTTGATTAGGTAGCAAAGTGATTCAGAAACAGAAGTCTGATATTTGTTTATGTTTGTGAACTCATGGTGCTTATAAAGTGGCTTTTGCAGGTTGAATACTCTCCTCATATGCAACATCAAGGAAAGAACATTCATTCTTCTTCCAGAATGCCAATCCCTTATGAGAGACATGTGTTCCTTCATATTGGAAATGGATCTGGTGATTCTAGTCTTGCTCTCTCAACTGATGCTAAGCCTAGATTGAAATGGACACTTGATCTTCATGCCTAGACAGTGAGTATTTAAAATATATATTTGTTGATCATCAAATCTTGAAGAGGATACAGAACTTTTATAATTCTATTTTATTAGTTGAATGATTCCAAGAGCTATTTCATTTTTTTTTAGAGGCAACACCCAAAATGATAATGAAACTCATGGGAATTTCAGGGCTTACTTTGTATCATCTAAAGAGCCATCTTCAGGTAAATATAATTAGTTTTCTGAGTAAGTGTTTTTTTGGTTTTCATTTGGGAATTTTCGTAGGTTCTGATTTTGTCTCGTAGTGGTGAAAATGTTGGGCGAACTCGCGATTGGATTCTTGCAATTTGCAATTCTGTTTACGGTGGCTGCCATAGAAGCGTGATTTGGTTACTGGAGAAAATGACGGATGACGGTGGCTGCCATAGAAGCGTGATTTGGTTACTGGAGAAAATGACGGATGACATTCGAGCAGCAATGTTTGGTACTAGTAGTGTTTTTTGACCTTTCCAAGTGTTCTATGAAATGAGATGACAACTTTGCCCTTATTTAAATTTTATTTTCCCTCTTTGTACTTTATTTTTTAATTCAAATATTAAAAAAATACACTTCACACGTTTTTAATGTCACATCATTTAAAAAAAAACTCTGAGCATGCTATGTAATACCCTCCTTAACAACGTCTTCGCAATTTGACAAATATTATATTATCAAATATTTAATATTAAAAAACATATATTTTTGTTTTCAATTACTAAATATTTGTAAAAAATTACTATTAAATAGTTTATCAAATAAAATTTTGTAAACATTAAAACATTTATTGAATTTATAAGTTAAATATCTATAGAAAGAATTCATTTTCATTTTTATACTTAAATTTAAGGGTTAAATATGTTTTTCGTCCCGTAATTATCATACGATTTTGGGTTTAGTCCCTATTCGAAACTTTTGTTCCTTTTAATCATCTTAGTTTTGAAACTATTACAATTAGTCCTTAAAATTGAACGGCGTTAACTTTTGTTTGATGTGGCAAACAGCGAGTCCACGTGTAATGTCATCTTCGTTGTTACTATGTCACATTGCTTTTCTTTTTCTGATAAGTTTCAGACCACACATTGCTTTTCATCATGTTCACGAGCCTCTTTTGTTGCTTTATATTTTTTCTCATACTCCTCCACCTGATAGTTTCCTTCAGATGATTTTACTTGTTTACGCTTTTCTTGCACATTAGATGCCTCTCTTTCCTTCTGACCATGTTTTTGAGCTCCAGTACCTTGCACCAAATTCTTCCATTCCCGCTAGTTCAAAAAAATCATATTCATCTTTCCATGTTCTAACTTCTGTGCTTCCATCGGATTCTATAGATGATCGGGATTCCATCTTGTTCTTTTCCTCAAACATGCTTACTGCGCTTTTCCCTTCTAAATTTTCCATAGTTTCTGGGGATGTTTACCAATACTTCACTAGGTGTGTTGCTTCCCACTAATAGAAATAGTTCTTTATTAATTTATCTATTTCCATCAACAGCAATTTTCTCTATGTTTCTTCTCTCTAAGCACTTCAAATGATTCTTTCCCAGCTAACTGAACTGGTATCCAACTAAAACAAGCATGCTTCTGCTACATAAATTCAATTCAAGCTCGAAAAATAGCACATAAAAATTAAATTAAAAAAAAAAATAAAGCAAGAAATATAACCTTGTAAACAGCAATTTACCAACGCGATCCGACACAGTGGCCTCAAACACAATGACCAAATCCACAACTCGATTGAAGTAAATCCCTTCACATATCTTTTGCAAATTCTCTAACACGGGCTCAAACGCAAAAACCTGAAACCCCATGGCAGAGGCGGCGAAGGTGGCCATACACACGTTGGCACCAACATCGACGACCAACCCATCCTTACCTTTTCTCTTGGCCTTATCGAGTAGGTCTTGAATGGTGACGGAGATTTCGGGCTTGCGAAAGGGCTTCCCTTTGAGCATCCTTACGATGTTCTTGTGAGGCTTGTCGGGGAGGGTTTCGAAATCGGAGAAGGAGAAGAGGAAGGGGTAGCGCAAGCCCTCGACGGTGTTGGCGAAGACGGGATGAGCTTGAGGAGAGGTGGAGCAGTCGAAGGGGGAGACTGCTTTCAAGGAGAGGAACCAGAATCAGGCTTGGCCTTCGTGGGTTTTTTTAGGCTTGTGATTTTGGGTCTTGCTTTGGATCTGCCGATGAATCCATCGGCTCCGGTGAAATCATGAATCAGAATAGAAGAACCCTAATATAATTTAGAGAAGAAAAGATATGTTGAAGACACCTAACATAGAAGTTGACATTGTTGACCTCACACATTGACTCGCCGTTTGCCACATCAAACAAAAGTTAACGCCCTTCAATTTTAAGGACTAATTGTAATAGTTTCAAAACTAAGATGACTAAAAAAAACAAAAGTTTCGAATAGAGACTAAACCCAAAATCGTGTGATATTTAAGAGACAAAAAACATATTTAACATTAAATTTAATAATATCAAATTTTTGTCTCATCTTTATTTTTATTGAATCTATATTCATTGAATAAAGGATATACATTTCTATATATAATCAAATATATTGTTTTATTTTTTTAATAGTAATTAATTAACTTTAATAAAAAAATTTATAAAAAAACATAATATTATTAAATATTTAATATTAAAAAAATATATTTTTGTATTTTTAATAATAAATTTTTGTAAAAAAATACAATTATATAACGTATCAAATAAAATTTCATAAGAATCAAAACATTTATTAAATTTATAATGATAATGAAATAAATTGATAAAGTTTAAAAATATCTTTAAAAAATAAAAAAAATAAAACTCTTGAAATTTAAAAATATTTTAAACATCTTTATGTATCCATTCTATAAATGCTAATGAATTTTTTTTATACATTAATGAAAAATGTAATACATGAATAAAGAATAAAAATTTAATTAATAATAATTAAAATTTAACATATTTTTCATCTTTTCACTTTAATATATGATGAAAAAAATATTTATGATAATGACATTAAATTAGAAATATTATTGTAAATGAAATTTTTTTTATACAATTGTAGGAATAGAAACGATTATGATAATGAGTTATAAAATAAAAATAATTAAACATCCGTTAGAGGGGGCGTGACGTCTAGAATATTATAGACGTCCGGCCTGACGTTTAAAAGGCTGACAAGGTAGTTGAAGAGTTGATTGCGTTCAACATTTTCAACATCCGTTTTGGAGGAGGCCGGACGTCTACAATATTATACACGTTCGGCCCCCTCTAACGGACATTTAAAAGGCTGAAGCAAATCAACTCTTCAACTCCCCCTCAGCCTTTTAAACGTTCGTTCGGCCCCCTCCAGAATGGACGTCTCCACACTCAATTATTTACATTTATACCACCGGTCAATTATTTACGTTGGGGTTTTGGTCGGCCGACGTCTATTGGGTGACGTTAAAGGCCAATTCTGCACTAGTGATTATATGAAAAATATCAAAACAATATTCTACCTCATAAAAATAGATAACAAATAAAAATACTAAAAACAAGTAAAAAGTAATCAAATGTGTCTTAAAAACAATTTGATATATGAAATGATTCAAAGAAAAAAAATGTATAATTAGAAGTACAACAAGATAAAAAAAATACATTAAAGATTTAAGAAATTTGTTCGAATATCAAGCTAGTCGAATGGTTGAGAAACAATTAAAATTGTTTTAGCAAAACAAAAATAGTTTTTTAAATAAAAAAAATAAGAGTAAGAGAATCGTTGTATATTATCTAGTAAATGAGAGTTTATGCTATTAAACTCTTAAATTAAGAGTTAAACATTTTCATTTTCATGTGAAAAAATGGAAAATAAAAATATTGTTAAGGAGTAGAAATATTCAAGAAACATAAAAAAAAAATATTAACTTTACCTATATCATTTAAACATCATTAATTACTGATAAAAGAGTAATTATTTTGGATATGTAAATTGATTTGATTGTAAGTTTAAAAAAGAAAAGGAGAAAAAAATATGTAGCTAAAAAAGAAAAAAATGTTATAAAATTATATATATATATATATATATATATATATATATATATATATATATATATATATATATATATGGGTTTCTGATTTATGTAACCTCTTAAAATATACTAAATTTTAGTTGACAAAAATATCTCTATTCATAAAAAAGATCATACTTTAAACATAGAGATATTTTAATAATTTTTATTTTTAATTAAATTAAAAAATATGAGATTATACAAATACATTAACTTTAAAACTTATAATCCATAATATATATCAAAGTATTTTTGTCAACTAAAATTTAGTAAACTTTAAGCAATTACATAAGTTGGTAAACTTTAAGAGGTTCCAGGTTGCTTATTAATTCTTCAATTCCAAATTCTCATCACGTTTCAATGATTGTTGCTTGTGAAATTTGAAAACATTAAATTCACATTTTGTTTTGATTACTTATATGTTCTTATACATCATCGATAAAATCTTGTATGTTCATGTTTGTCCTATTTATTTATTTAAAGTTTTCATGTATTAGTCTAATAGCTTAATATCAACAAGCATAAACCATATGCCAATTAAAGTCTCCTTTCTTAAATCAAAATAACACTTTTATCTTTGTTCACTCGGTTTAATTGCTTTGAAAGTTTGACATAAGAACATTTTATTAAAATAAAAAGAACAAATAGTGATGCTCAACAAGTTTTGTTACACAAAAAATATTACTTGTCAGTAACAAAAAATGAGAGATGGTTAGATCGAAAATATCTAATTAATTTAATCTCAAAAGTTTGATTAATTATTATATAATCTTCATTTATCAAAATAGTCAAGACAGCTCTTACGTTTGATCTTTAAAAAAAATCATAATTTTTAACTAATATTTTTACATTAAGAGTTTTTTTTTTCATTCGAGAAAACTATAAAGCATGAAATAAACCAAGCTTAATCTTTGATAGGTTATGAAACCATCAAATCAACATCAAACTTATAAGTACAACTAACAAAAGCTTATCTAACAAAAGATTAATATTGTGTTCACTTGAAATGAAAATATTATAGAAGTGCATTTGTGTAGACAGATTGAACTTTGAAATTGGATTCGCTTGAGTGAATTTGAAAGCACTAGTAAAAAAAGCAGTTACGAAAGCGCCGTATATGCTTCGGTTATGTTAGAACCGAAGCTTAAAAAATTATACGCGTCTGTTAAATTGTAACCCGTGGTGGAAGGGTGATACTGCCTCGGGTCACACAAGAACCGAAGCGTATACTCTTGCTTCGTACATTGCAATTCAGAGTGACAGCTTTTTTAGAAGGCTTTACTGCCTCGGGTGACCAGCAACCGGTGCCATATAGTCAATTAGAAGGGTTTACTGCCTCGGGTGGCCAGCAACCGGTGCCATATAGTCAATTAGAAGGCTTTACTGCCTCGGGTGGCCAGCAACCGATGCCTTATAGTCAATTTCAGTTACCTGCGTACTAATTTTCTTCTCTCTACTGCATCCAAGCTCCAAAAAAGATTAAAGGTCTCTACTTTCTTCTCTCTGTTGCACGGTTAAAGGTCTCCACTTTCTTCCCTCTGCTGCACGGTTAAAGTCTCCACTTTCTTCTCTCCATTGCATCTTCTCTCTCGCTGCATCCAGATCCAAAAAAGTTCTCGACTTTTCTTCTCTCTCGCTGCATCCAAGCTGCTGCTTCCTCCTCGCTGCATCCAGATCCGTCGAGCTCCCTCTGGTTATTGGCGGCGTGGTTCATCCGGGCGAGCCTCTCGTCACCAGCTTCATCCATTGGGGAGCGACGAAGCCCACAGTCGAGTGCGGGGTGGCGACGTTGTGGCGGCGAAGGCGTCCTGCTGCGATGGCGTTTCTGCAGCAGTGACGTTTCTGAAAGGGTTCAAACTCCATCTTCTTTTTTCTCTCTTTCTGCCTCGATCCATCAAACCAAGAGCAGTCGAAACCGCCACCAGACGCGATCTCACTCCGCCTCTGGACGCGATCTCAGTCTGCCACCGGACGCGATCTCGCTCCGCTTCCTCATTCTCGTCTCTCCCTGTTAATTTTCTTTTTACTTGGAATGTGTATGAATCTGTGTATGAATGATTGTTTTGCTGGATTAGAATTTTAATTGGCCTTTTCAGAGTTTTGCTACTGGTTCATGAGAGGCGGTTCGGTTCTTGAGAGGCTCCTTGCGGTTCTTGAGGGCGTGCCTTCTTACGGTTCCCGTCGAGGGCAGGGAGGGGGATCCAGCAGTTCTTTGAGGTTGGGATTTGGGTGTTTGAGGGTTTGGGTTTGAGGGTGAAGTGCACGGGCACGACCATCCAAGGAAGAAGGGAAAAGTGCTACTTTGCTTTCTGACCGGAGAACTGAACAGCGTGGTGATTAGGAAGGAAAGCTTGAAGGTATTTCTGACCGGAGAACTGAACAGCGTGGTGATTAGAACTGAACAGCGTGGTAATTAGGAAGGAAAGCTTGAAGGTAGCAGTGGTCAACAAAGAATGTTAAGGAGATGAGGATGGATGTTTACCAGTTTGGGGATCGTTCCATGTGAATCAGAATTGTTGAAAAAAAAATACGTTACTGCCTCGTTTAAGTAAAAAACCGAGGCATAATCCCATTTTTATTGAACCGGTTTAAAACCGAGGCATAAAACGTACCCCTTTTTACCTCGTCTGAATATGCCTCGGTTATGTACTAGTGAAGGAAAGAAAAAAGATGATTTGTGGAATTAAATGAATTTTCATTCCTCGCATATATGCTTGGATTTGAATATATCGAAGTACAAAATCCAATTTTAACCTCCAATAAAAGTAAAAGAACATAAAAACATATACATACATGGACATGTAATGGATAATGCTTGTAAGTGTAACCGGTTTCCACTATTTGAAATGAAATACATGGTCTTGTAACTGATTCCATGATTTTTGGAATTGAATACATGGTCTCTTGTAACTGATTCCACGTTTTTGGAATCGAATACGTTGTCTCCTTGATATTTGATAGGAAAATGACACTTGAACAACCATTTTTGACAACATTTAGACACGCGCACACGTGTCTAAATTTGAGTGGTCCAGTTGGAAAAATTAAATGAAAATGGACCACTCAAATTTAGACACGTGTGCGCGTGTCTAAATGTTGTCAAAAATGGTTGTTCAAGTATCATTTTCCTATTTGATATAAGCATATTATATCCCTATTTATTAGTGTGCCTTGCCTTATATATTGTAATGCTTCCTACTAAAATATTTTACGCGGTTGGACAAAATAACTAGCTAAAACTTCACATGTTTACACTAAGTACCATGAACTGACATGCAATATCGATTGGATAAAAATAAACAAACTACCACCTACCCTATATTTGCACGTTTCAACATATAATATGATATGGGCACTAAATTACACTAAATGGCTTTCACCAATAAATTCCATCATTAGTCTCACTAAAACATAACACTTTTTATATTAAAAAAATATTATATTTTAAAAAAGATTATTTTAATTTACTAAATTACAATTTTTTTAATTTTTAAAATTAATTTTAATTTTTTTTCTCTTTATAAACATTTTTACAATTAAATATAACATTAACAATTATCATTTTATATTAATTTAATAACTAGGGGCATTTTGGTAATCTTTAATTTTTGCCAATTAAACACATTTTTTTATTTGTCACATCAATCAAATCCTACACTAATTCTTACAAATTTTACTTCCAAATCACTCTCACTTACTTCCAAATTCACTCAAATAAACAACAATTAATTCACAATCTTCTCAAATTCATCCACTCACTCTTCTCCAAATCCTTCATCCAAAGTAAACACACCCTAAAGGATCAAGGTGAAGCTTACTATAAGACAAAAATTTAGTTTGAATTTTTTGCATCATCTCAAGAATCCATCAACATGTTGACTCATACATTCCAATAAAACAACTAAGATAGCATACCAAGTTTCTTACACACGTGTTCTAAAATTGACACTAGAATGGGATGTAAAGCGATGTTTAACATGAAAGATACTTTGAAACAACAAGTTGAGTGTAATAGAGAATTATGTAAGCTAAAACACCATTTGTAAGATCCTTGAAAATATTTGTAAGTCTGATACTAAATTAAAAAAAAAAAAATAAGTAAATAGTGAATAGTAAATTGTGAATAGTAAAAAGTGAATAGTAAAAAAAAAAATTAAAAAAAAAAATTATTTTTGGAAAGGATAAGTGTTCCACGTAGCTTTGAGATCAGAATCCACCAATTTGCAAATAAAAAATTATTTTTGTAATAGTAAAATGAATAAAAAAATGAATAGTAAAAATGAATAGTAAAATTTTTTACTATAAATAACCAAGGGGGGAGGCTGAAAATTTACACCAAAGAACTTAGAAAATTTTTGAGAGAAGAGAGTTGGAAGAATTTCTAATTTCAAAGGGGATATTCTGGAAGTTTTCAGAGAGCGAGGAGTTTAAGTCTGTAATAGAGGTAAGGGAAGCTAACCTTGAGTATCTTCTTTTGTATTATCTTGAGTCTTGAATATGCTATATTTTGCTTTTGTCTGATCTTAAATCTTGATTATGGAGTATTTTGTTTCTGTATGATTTTGAATTTAAATGAGAGTATGCTTTTGTGTTGATATCCAAGTGTGATAGTTGTAAAACGTGATATTGATTATGTTATGCCATTTGTATGTTATTAGTTGTTTATTTTTTTATTTTGGAAGGATTAGAAATTGTCTAACCGGCTCTGCCAGATTCAATTTCTTGTTTCCCCAAATGTTTTATTTCTTTACTTATTTATTTTATTGCATTTTGGAAGGATTAGAAGTTGTCTAACCGGCTCTGCCAGATTCAACTTCTTGTTTCCCCAAACTATTTATTGCTTTACTTATTTATTTTATTGCATTTTTGGAAGGATTAGAAGTTGTCTAACCGGCTCTGCCAGATTCAACTTCTTATTTCCCCATACATGTTATTGTTCTTGTTATTTAATTATATTGTATTTTTGGATGGATTAGAAGTTGTCTAACCGGCTCTGCCAGATTCAACTTCTTGTTTCCCCATGAATTTTTATATTAAGATTATTTTTATGATTGTCAAATATTGTATTCTTCTATGACCATTTATTGTAATGTTTTATTATTGTTAATTGTTTATAATTATCTTGTATGAATTCTATTATGGATGTTTATTGTGATGAATTTATTGAATGAGTTTGTTGGCTGAAATTGATCTTGTTGGGAGGTTTGGAATAAGGGTTCTGTAATAACTTGTATATGGGTATTAAATAGATATACAGATACTGGTTGAGGTTGTTGTGAGAGGAAGTAAAATTAAGCATTTTAAGATTTAGAGCATAAGAAAATAAGGTAGATAAATTAAATAAATAAATTGTTAATTATTGAGGACCTCCCTTTGTTGGTAGGATAGAGGAACCTTAAAAACCTGAGTTGGCACATCCCTGATCATAGAGCAGCCCTGGCCTGGTCCAGTCAGTTGTGACTAGTCATATGTGCTGGCGTCGAAGGTGAGTTTGATGCGTTCAGACATCTGGGTCCTCTCCGGTGACCAATTGGGGTAAAGAAAAATCTATATTAGGATGAAAATAAAATAAAACAAGTTGATTGTAGATGCATAATATTATCATGGTAAAAATTTCATATATATTTTATTTATCATTACATTGAGCCCAGACTTTAATATGTAGTTCTTAAGATATGTTGATATATTTTGGTTGATCCATGATCTTTGTTTGGTGAAAATATGTTGAGTTATACTCGTTATGGGCAAAATGAGTTTATAATATGAAGCATGATATCTGGCAATATGTTTGATTTATTGATACCAAAACGGGTGATTATGAATTCATGATTAAAGAATGAACATGATTGAGTTAGGTGGATAAGAGGGTATGAATTTTTGTTTTTATGAAATGTTGGGGTGGATATGAGAAATCATTACTTATGAAATGATGTTTACTACCGGGAGTAGTTTGTTCGAGTTATACCATGAGAGTTTGGTATGAGCAAAGTAACACTTGAGGTTTATGAAAGCAGGCAGAAAGTGGTCTGACCATAAGGCTTTGACATAAACATATGATTCGTAAGTTTTATAGAAGCAGGCAGAGAGGGGTCTGACCATAAGGCTTCAGAAAGTAAGACATAGTATATAAGTGAGGCTTAAGGAAGCAGGCAGAGAGCGGTCTGACCATAAGGCTTCATGAGTAAGCATGGAACACTTGTAAGATTTATGGAAATGAGAAAGATGATTTTGATAATGATGAATTAATGACATCGGAATAATGATATTTTATCAATTGCAGAAATACATGATTATAATATTTTTATTACAAGTTTAATGATTTTATGATATGGTTGGTTTACCCTTATTTGTTTGTGCTATGATCATATAACTCATGTTATATGTGAATAGATAATGTCGCAGATGCGGTTGAAAAAGCTTAGAAATGAGAGAGACGCGGGGAAAAACTTTCAGGGATATTTTGTAAAAAGAATAAATTTGTATTGGAAATATTATGTTGTGTAAAACTTATAAGTTAAAATTCGAATTTATGTTAAGTGGTGAAGACTATATTGTTTGAAGTTTGTAAGTTTGGTATTGTACTTTGGAAGAATTGAAATAAAGTTTGATGGTTTATAAAATATATCAAATTAATTTAGTCTCTACTATCAGTAATACCCTTTAAAATATTAGGGTGTTACACCATTAACCTTTGCTACTTCTCTTACACGTGAACAAAAGACTTGCATGCAAATCTAAATTATCTTATTGAAGATGTCAATAAATAAATTTTTATCATGCAAAATATTGACATAATTTTCATGCATTATTTGCTTAAAGTGATTAAATGCTAGATCATAGACCATCTATTAACCATCATATTGTGAAAATACTTAAAAATGTTCTTAAGATCTATTCAACCCCTTTCTAGAGCTAACTTATTTTTGGCTAAGGTTATTCTTCTTTAGATTTCATCAATGAAGACTTTTGTAATCTCAACTCATCGTTGAGACTCTTTCTCTTTAGTGTCAACCATTATGCGTTGTTTTGTTTGTTCCTCAGTGTATTGTATAGTCGTCCGATCAATCATGAACTGAGCGATCAATACTGGACGATTGAACCACAAACAAGATTAATAACAAAAATAATCATGTTAACCCTAATCCCAATTATTATTGTATTGGTCTTTAACTAGAGCAACACTAATTAGAAGTTCGTCCTAAAATATATAAATATAGGTTTGGTATCCAAGTAGTTAGTTACTTTTAATACGTAACACCCTGACCGAATGGTAAAAGGAGAATTGAAAACTAAATTTTAAATAAATCTTGAAGTTTGGAGATTATCACCCAAAAAGGCCTAACATCAACTCCACTCATTATTTTTCTTAGTTCTTAATACCAAATCAATCCACAATCTTGAATAAAAAAAATAAAAAGAAATATATAAAAAAGAAATATTAGTAGTAAAATATACTTCCTTTTCTAAAAGATGTTTTTACATATATTTTATAGTCTCTATATAATAATGAATTTCAATAACCAATAACAAAAATTAATTAAATTAATTTCCATAAACATATAATAAAGTAATGTTTGAATTGTTATTCTTTAAATAAGTATTATTAAATTATTAACTAATTTATAAATATTTCCGGCGATTCCCAAATAAAGATAGCAACATTGCTACTCAATACTTGTTATCACTCACTACACACTACGGCAATATTTTTCAATTTTTGCATTTGTAATCTTGATGTAATAAAACAGAAATAACAAACACAAAATTAGTTCCGTGAATTAATGAATATAGAGCATACATAGAAAACATACATTGCTTACGTAGTTGAACAGCAGAACAGTTTTACCTTGTTATTCCAATGTAACATATAATATAATAATATCTATAGTAAATTTTACCACTTTAACTTACTCATATTTCTATAACATTAATTTAGAAAAGAAAAAAAACTTACTAAAGTATTTTGTTGGAACAGAGAAACAAGACTCTTGGGAGCATGGGAGGGTTGCAACTTGCAACTTTTAAAAAGCATAAAGTCAATAAACAATTGAAAAGAAGAAAGAGAAATTTCTCACATGACTAAAGATAAAGTCCAAAATTTTCATCCACTTGGAATGACAAACATTCATTCATTGAGTTGGGTAATTTACAGTTACACCCTTGTGAAAAAGAATCTAACTTTCATGTTCTAATCACATTGCTCTTCCCAACAACACAATATTATCTTACTACAATAACTATAACAGTGAACCATTCTGTATTATTTCTGTATCAAGCATGCTCTATTTACCACAAACTTTTCCCCCTTCATCCATCAACTAAACATGCAAAAACAATGCACCAAAAAGAATAGTTTTGCCTTCTCTCAGAAATCATATTCTTCTGTCAATAATCTGTGTAAGATAAGAGCAAAAAACTATCAGAAAAATGAGCACAAAGTATGCATAACAATAAAAATAACAAAAGACTGTATAACATATAATATAATTCATCATAAGATCATTTCTTATTGCCTCGTATAACTCATACCATCATGTTTCTTCTTCAAACTTCTAGCAAATAACAAACATATAACCACAAAAGCCACCGCAGCTACTCCTCCTACTATTATAGCAGCCGTTTTCCCTGGATTTTGCCCTGCATCACCAACAAAAACATATCACAATAGAAGATCCAAGTATGATCATACCAGCACCGTGTCAACCTCAGAACAACTAATTCAGTGTATGTTTAGATGAGTGTTTGCAAAATTGAACATAAATCAAACAGAAGTCATTCTGATTAGCATTGATTTTGAAGTGAAATAAATCCTTATTAAGTAATAAATAATGTTATGGTTTATGCAAACAAGTGAGTATCTATCTATAATATATTCAAATATTTCAACACGACTTTGACAGATAATTAAACTAAAAAGCACACAGCATTACAAAGTGAAGTCAAGTTAATGAAACAAACACCGAAAATGACAGATTGTTCAAATTTTAGAATGGTGTTAAAACTTAAAACTTGAGGCTTCTCTTTTGCCTCCCAACTTTTGTTATATTGATATGTGTTTGGTCTGTGTAAGTAGGTAGGGTAGGGGTTAGCCATTAACAGTCACGTCATCTAGTACCTGAAGAAGATGAAGAGAACGAAGCGGATGATGAAGATGATCTAGAAGGAACCCCATTTGGGTAATAGCTATAACTGATGAAGCATTTATGAAGAAAAACTTGTCCTGAAATAGAGCTTCCACATTCAACCTGAGCTCTCTGCACAGCATTTTTGACACACTCCCCACAATCTGAATCACCAACATCTCCCTCACACTGCCCCATCACATACAAAGACTGGTAGCTGTTGGTGTAGAAGCCATGGCCACTGACAACCCCATTTTCCATCACAGAGAATGCAGTGTCCCTTCTCTCCTCAAACCCTCTCCCAGCAGCATTTGTTGCCCCACAAGTCTTGTACAGCATCTGCATACCTGAGATTTGGGAGAACCCTGCAACCTCGTAAAGAACGTAGCAACCTAGTAGTTGAACCCTTGCAGCGGTGGTTTTGCCGCAGAGTTTGTCACACAAAACTGGGAGCCTGCTGACACAGTTGTAGCAGTCAGAGTTGGTGAGATCCCCTCTGCATTGGAAGAGACCAGTTATGGTGTTCTGGCCAGAGCCAGAAGTGGCCTTGTAGAACTTGGTTTTGGTGGATTGTGAAACCAATGAGCCAAAGAGTGCAGAGAGAGCCTGCGAGTACACCCCATTTGGATCTGTGAAAGAATCCTTGGAGCAGCCCTTGTAGACCAAAGTGGAGTAATCAGAAGCAGATTCTGCAACATGGGGTGCCTTAAAACATGTGAACAAAACCAACAAAAAAGGAAATAACATGAGTTTAGTAGAAAAATCCATTTCATAACTCTGGAGTTGAGGAATCAAAACATGGCAATTTGAGGAAAACCCTCTCCAATGCTCAAAGGGTACGCGAGAGATCAAGATTTGGTGTAGATTCTTTGGCCTTTTTCTTCTGCTTTTTGCCTCATCTAAAGCTCAAAAGATTTGGCCTTTTTTCTTTGTTGAGTGACTAAGAATTCTGGTTTTGTGGTTCTCGATGGAGTTGGGATTCACTTTCGCTTGGATATCCTAAAACCTCAGTAGACGTGGAGATGTGTGAGCTGCATCTACCATTTTTCTCTCTCTACAATGAGTACAGTGTAGAAAGTTAAAAGGAAAAATAAAGGGTGTATAGTATATAGTTTTCAAAACGAAAAAGAAAATGTTCTATAGTTTTGCAAATGGCTTGTCAGTTTTTTTTTTTTCTTTTGTCTTTTTTATTATTATTTAAAGAGCATGAAAATTGGAGTGTTTGAATGGTTTAATACTCGGCGGCTGCATAACGGGATTTTGTAAAGAGTGCTTCTTTCTCTACCTCACCACTTTCTTTCTTAACCTTTAAAAAGCTTGTTATGCCCTTCGAATTAAAAAAAAAGACCTAATTAAATGTTATGGTCATAAATTTTCACCTATTTTTACTAAATTAAATAATGTTTCTATATTATCTATATTCTCATTTAGACATTCACTTTTTGTTTTCATTCTTCATGCCTTCTTATTCTTTTTCGTATTCGTGGTTCCTTTCTTTGCATTAGTGGTTTCGTTCATTGATTTGATGGTGATCCCGCTCCTCCTTCTAGTGTGGTTATGATGGTGATCCTCGTTCGCAGTGTGGTACTCGTGGTGACTCTTGTTGTGGTGTTGTGTGTGTGAGGTAACATTTATGGTAAAACTCTTCAACAGCGTTCAAAAATCGATTAAGACTTTCCTGGTTTTTGAAAACCAATTAAGAAATTAATGGATTTTAAAAATCGTGAATTTTTTTAACTAATTTTTGAAAGTCAACAATTTTAGAAAACTAGTTAAAAATTTAATGAATTTCTAAAGTGGAACATAACTATTTTGAAAATTGTTATATTCTTAACTGATTTATGAAAATCACTTAAGAGTATAACCGTTTTTTCGAAAATCAATTATGCTCTTCAACGACTTTCGAAAGTCGATTAAGATCTCACCAATTTTCTAAAGGCAATTAAAGAATTAATGACTTTCGAAGTTAAAGTTAAAAATTTATTTTAATTCTTTTCTATTTGATTTAGTTTAATTTTTTTGTTAATTAGATTTTAATATTGTAGCATTTTATTATCATTATTGATATTTTTATTAGTATTTAATGATTTATGGAGTAACCAACATGTTTATCATATGGGTCATTATTATTTTTAGGTGTAATATTTTAAGATGAACAATTATCTTTCTGAGTTGATGGATTCACAAATAAATTCGAGTTTTGTATCAAAATTTTCTTCTTTCATAAATGAAGTGGTGGAGTGTGATTATACAAATACCTTTACAATGGATACAATATTTCCCTCAAGCGATGAGTTAATTGAATAGGTTCAAGGAATTGCATTCGATTTTGGATTTGTTATTGTTATTATAAAATATATACAACAATTGGTGAACCAAGAAGAAAAACATTCATGTTTTTTGATTGTGAAAGGAGTGAGAAGTATAGAAAGTACAAACCTGATGTTCAACCGACTGTATCCAGCACAAGAAAATGTAAGTGTCCCATTAAGTTTAGGGGCAAACCCTATTCTAATGGAGAAGGTTAGGTGTTACAAGTAATCTGCAACAAGTATGCTCATTTTGTGCACTCCCAATAGACATTTCTCAACCAACTCAACCTAACTTTGAGACCACATGCCTGTAAAATCTCAACTTCAGTCTTAGTGTGGTCCACGTTAAAAGATTGACAATAACAAACCAAGCTTTTTCAAATTTCAACGGCTCGATCTCACAAAATTGTCCTATAATAGGTAGGTGAAGTAGCGACGACACGTCATCTAGTGTGAATGTCATCTCACCCACCGAAAGATGGAAACCGTTGGTCTCAAAATGTCATCTCTCAACATGTACCAATATCAATCTCTCAACATACAACAATATCAATCTCTTATCGACGTAATCATACAATAAGTTAACCAAGGGCAATAAATCATAATTCATCACAAAAGGCTCAATTGTCTCATGATATAGGCCAAATTTATAACTTTTTTTTTCTATGGGAGATTAACTTGATCTCCCCTCCATCCTATACAATAACAAAATATATAAAAAATAATAATTCAAACTACTTATTACCAATTAAAAGATAAGTTGTGTACTAACACAACTTTGTCATAAGCCAAATGCAACATGTTGCATATAATGAGTCAACAACGATGTGTCTCGTCGACTTTCTAAGAATCCACCTACTTCCTCTTCTTGTTGAGCGACATCCTCTTTCTTAACAACATGCTTCTGTTACTCTTTAGTAACATCATGTTCCTCAATGACAATCAACATCAACTTCTTTAGTTAGTCTTTTATGAGTTGATGTTGTGTGATGAACTCTCACCACAATAGCTAGATGCACCTATTGTTCTAGTCGTATCTATGACCACCAAAATATACAAAAACAAAATATATTAAATACTTAAATATCCAAACAACAAAAAATAATAAGCTATTTAAATATTTCAAAATAAAATAAAAAACAAGATAAATATATTAATAAACTTAAAAACTCTCAACACATAAATTAACAAAACATAACAAACAAAATAAATTTTAAAAATAACAAATGTAAGAAAAAAATTACAAAATTTGAAGAAAAAACAACAAAATATAACAAAACAACAAATACTAAATCCATAAAACATTTCTCAAGAAAGAAATTAACAAAACATAAAAAACAAAATAGATTTTTAAAAAAACAAAAAAATATAACAAAAAAAATTACATATGAAGAAAAAGCAACAAAATATAACAAAACAATAAATAATAAATCTATAAAACATTTCCAAATAGAAATTAGCAAAACAAAAAAAATAAAATATATTTTTAAAAAGCAACAAAATTTAAAAAAAAATACAAAGTATAAAAAAAATAGAAAAACCTATTCGCAACAATATACAATAAAAAAACAAAATAAATTTTAAAAACATGACAAAACATATTAATCTAAAAACCTAAACAAAATATAACCAAAAAAAACCACAAAACCTATCCAAAATATAAGAAAAATAATAATAAACCTAAACAAATTTTCTAAATACATAAATTAAGAAAAAAAAACAAATAAAATTTAAAATAACAATAATTCAAATTCGTCCACTCCTTAACCGGTTTTTGAAAATTGGAAAAGTCTAAACCATGTTTCAAAAGTTGGTTAACGACTCGACGAGTTTTGAAATTTGATGAGTCCTTAACCGACTTTTGGAAATTGGCTAAGGTTTCATCGATTTTGAAAATATGATTAAGGTTTTGCTAGTTTTTGAAAATCAATTCAGACTTCGTTGATTTTCGAAAACCGATGAGTCCTTAACCAATTTCTGAAAACCAGCAAAACCTTAATCGATTTTTGAATACCAATTAAGTCTTGAACATATTGAATTCACATTCTTTTTCCATATCAACAACATCCAATGCAGATAAACCATAAACAATGTTTTATTCTAATCATTCTCTACTATTTATAAATCATAATCCCAAACAATGAACCAAATCCACTTACTTGGGATGAAAAGAACAACATGCAAAGGAGGAATAAGAGGGATGGAGAGCCAGGAACAAAGGAGAGAAGGAAAGTAGTAAACGAAGTAAACACATCGGAGGAGAGCCAGGAACAACATCACAATGGATGAGAGGTAGGAAGAACGCAACGGTAGAGGAGAAGAGAGCAAACAGAACACACAAGCAAAGGGAAAGGAATAAAGGGATCAGGTGCACACTTAGGGTTTGAAATTGAATGCGAATTTGAATGCACGGTGAAAAGTAATTTTTTTTTACTTTGTCAAATAACTTTTACCTTGGTCAAACTATCATAGGGATAATTTAGTAAATATTTAAAAAGTTGGAGGTGTAGGGAGAAAGTGACGAGGTGTAAGGAGAAACACTTTATTATAAATAATAGTCCACAATTTTACTTTTAAATATAACCCATCAAATTAAAATGAACGATGTGGAGGAGTCCATTTAAATAATAATTTAGACTAAGATAGGATCATATACTATGTAAAATCATTTAACAAAAATAAAAATATATAATTATGTACACATATGTTCCCTAATCTCAAAGAAAATAAAATATAATTTATATTACTTCTTTTATAACTTAAAAATCAATGTTTTTTTAAAACTTTATAAGTATTTATCTCAACAATACTTTTTATGTCAGTTAAAAAAACTTTTAATATCGATTTTTGAAACAATATAGAAAAAAGGAGTATAGAAAATATTTGACCTTTTATATCGGTTTTAAAACAAATATAAAAGTTTCAATTTTTATACTTGTTTTGAAACCGATATAAAAACTTCGCTTAGGAGGGATAAAATTGTGTATGAGGCATACTATTTATACCGGTTATTGCCAGAACAAGTATTAAAAGTCTCACTTTTATATCGGTTATGGCTCTAACAAGTATAAAAAGTGTAACTTCTCTTACTAGATGAATAATCAAGTGCACCATAATATCAAAGAATGATGAAGGAAAGTACATATCTAACTGACATAATATGACTACAACCTCTTTTTCTAGGTGATCTAACTTGTCAATGTTGATAACTTTACTACATATTCCATTGAAAAAGAAGCACACCAGTTGATGTGTATCTAACATTCTTAGGCAATATATCTCGAATAGCCACTAATAGAAGTTGTTGCATTAATACATGATAATCATGGAATTTTAACCAAGTAATTTATTGTCTTTCATGGATACAATTCGTTTAAAATTAAAAGAGTAACCCAGTGGAAGTTTAACATCTTGTAAAAACTCACAAAAACTTATCTTCTCTTGTTTACACAATGTGACATGTTGTAGGCAAGTATGTTCGCTTTCCATGTCATATTGGAGCTAATTGTTCTCTTATATCCATTTCAATCAGGTCCAAGCAAGCATTGAGTCCATCTTTCGCCTTCTCTTGAACATTGAGTAGTGTTCCGATAATACCGTCACATGTTAAGACAAGATCGTCTAAAAAAACGAGATCGTCTAGCATTTCCTGTTTTGAAGTTTAACAAACAATGTTGATCGAAATAAACGTTTATCAATATAAATCATTTATTAAATAACGTTTTGTGAAAACAACATTTTCTAGCATATATCATTTAATAGAAAATGTTCAACAAACAACGTAAAAAAGGAAACATTTAAGTTTACACTTAATAAAACAGTGAAGCTTAAAATTATGGTTTAATTGGTCATTTGGTACCCACTTTCGGGGCAGTGTGTGTACTTCATTCCTGCTTTTAAAATAGTTTCAATCTTATCCCCAAACGGTTTAATGTGCATCAATCAAGTCATTATCATTAGTTTTTCATATATGGTGTTAACTGGTTGGTGATGTGGAAAAGCAGAAGATCTATGTGTAACCATTTATAAATGCACAGTGCAAATTGAGTTGTTGAGGTATGATTTTAAAGGTGAATTTTGAAGTTAAAGGTTTGCCCTAGTTCTTCTCTGTGCATTGCGTTCTTTTGTATCCATTGTCTTCTTCTATTTCTTGTTTGGTGTTCTATTTGTGCGAGCTTGTTGGTTAACTTTGGTTTTGAATAGTTAATGGTTCATGAAGGGTGCAATGTCTCGCAATCACGGTTGTTCGTCTTGTTCGTGAGGGTCACAAAACCACAACATGTCATCTTATGGTGGTTCATCTAGGGGATCTGGTGGACTACCATTTTGTCATTGTGGAGAGGTTGTAGTATTGAGAGTGACTAGAACTGTTAAGAATAGTAGGAGACAATTTTGGGATTACCCTAACTCCAAGGTTTGATTTGGGGAATTTTATTCATGTTAATAATTGTTGGATGTTAATTAAATGTTTGATTCTCATCGATTTTTTTGAACAACGAAGTGGAAATGAAGATTCTTAAGGGTGTTGTAGTTGGTGCATCTAATAGACATGTTATAAATTTCAAAAACATTGGAGTAAGAGGCATTCATCTTTAATACACATAACCTGCTAATAAAGATAAATTATGCAGCAAATAGACATGTTATAAATTCCCAAAAATATTGGAGTAAAAAACATTCATCTTTAAAACACATAACCTTCTAATAAGCATAAATTGTATTGCAAATACAATTCATATTAATTCAAAATACATTTGAATACATAACATTGTTCTTCAAAAAAACGTAACATGCTAAGATATATAGGTATGTTTGGAAACGCAAATAAGCTGGCAATAAAAATATATGCATAAATAATGTTTCATCATTTTGGAATTGGACCCCTCTTACATGGCAATTTCTATGTAATTATGAGTGTTGTAGTTGGTGTAAGAGTTAGTGTGGTTGTTGGGTGTGTTGTTGGTGGTCTTCAATGGTATTGTGTTTGAGGAGCTTGTGGTTAACTATTTTTTTGTGTCCAAGTTGTCTGCATTTCTCATATCTTTTACGTGTAGCACCTTGCCTTAGTTGTGTATCATCTTTCTTCAGCTCCCAAAACTCTAGTCTTCTTTTCTTTTTTGGTCTTCCAGGCCACACTATTTTAGGTAGAGGTAAAACATCATTGTTACAAGTTATTTCCCATATAGATGAGGACTGTTGACAAGGTATATCATTGAAATGTATATTTCTTCATTTGTTGACCTGGTAAACCAGTGTATGATATAATATTCTCCATTGATGTTTAAAACTCTCATTGTAGTCAGTGCGTGACAACAAGACATTCCTGTTATAGTCCATTTCCTGTAGCTACAATCGAGTTTATCTATGTTCACCTCTCACCAATCATGGACGTGTGCCTAACCTCAATCAATTTTTGTCCTGCCCAACTATAAAATGAATTGAAATTATAATAGGGCAATGTATAACTAATCTTGAATAAATATATCAAGCCACAATCATACCTAGGTATCTAATATTTAGTCTTCTGTAATTCCTTTTATAGTATTTTTTTTAATTCTCGGGCAAAGGGAATCTTCACATGCATTTATCTTGTTTATATTTGTTGTCCATCTCTTCATGAGGTAAAGTCGAATGTCTTCAATCATTGTTATGATGGGCTTACTCCTTGTTGTCATGATTTCACTGTAAAAGCCTCTAACATATTATTCACAATTGTGTCACAAGTACTTGTTGCTTTGAACCTTGACCTTGGCTTTAAGCAAAATCTACTTCAGAAGAAATGAAACATTAAAAACAACAACAACAAAATTGAAATAATGAACATGCTTTTGAGTTTTGAATTCATACCTTGGGGAAATAGTTTCAAAATGTTTAAATGCGTCTTCATTCAACTCTTTAATGTCTCTCATAACTGCCTCCCATGCTTAATGGTGTGTGGATGATGTTGCCTCATATAACAGACATTTCAATTTTTTTCTAGGGAATTTCTTCCTAAAAATTACATATAGATGACAAACATAAAACCTTTGGTCCACACGAAGTGAAAGTTGTTATAATGGTTGCAAAAGTCCCTATGGAAGTTGTTACAATATAACGGTTCAGGTATGAAAGATTAAGAAAAGAAATGTATAATAAAACTAAAAACAAATATACAACTCACTTTCTATTGTTCCGAAATAAATGTAAATTTTGAGCATAATTCAACCTCACTAAGATCGTCAATCAACCACTCTAAAAATCAAGTCCATGTTTCCTTATTCTCAACTTCAACAATAGTGTATGCCAAAGGAAGCATTTGGTCATTATCGTCTCTTGCAACAGCTGATAACTGTTAATGGTTGAAAATACCGTTATCTGTGATGTAATTTTGGTACTAAATACCCTTCTCTACTTAGAAACTTGATTGGAATCATGTTTTTATGTTAAGTTGTGTGAATAAGAGAGTTGAGGTTGAATTTGATGATTTATTGATTAATTCCCTTTGTTTTGATAGAAAATGTGTTAATATGAAAAGCAGGGATAAAGTGCTAAGGAGATAGAGCTTAGAAAGGTATAGGAAAAGCACCATAAGGTAGGAAGCTCGAGGCTTGGGCGTCCTTTTTGGAGGCTTGAGCGTAGCAAACCACCGCTCACCGGCTAGGCGCCTGAGCACCAACACCACGAAGCTTGGGCGTCCTCTGGAAGGCTTAAGCGCAGGAAGTGCCGCTCATCTCCCGGGCGCCCCTTTTGGGGTGCTTGAGCGCCGGACGTAGAAGGCTTGGGCGATCTCTGAGAGGCTTGAGCGTGGAAGACCACCGCTCGCCGCTCGAGCGCCCTAAGTGGAGCGCTTGAGCGTCATTCTCCCGGGCTTGGGCTTTGTTTCTGTTCTGCTTTCGTTCTATTTAAAGGACCCAAGCGTCCTAGGTTTGGTATCTCTGGCTAGAGCAGCACAACAACACACTCGTCCACTCTCTGAAGGAAGATTTGGATGCGAAAGCGTCCTTCCTCTACTTTTAGGGTTTTGTTATCTCATGTTTTTCCATTATTCATCTAGTTTCTCCATGTGTACGGGAAACTAAACTCTATTTGTTGTTGGGGAATCATGTAACCTTGTGAACTCTCATGTATTTGAATTGATTCTTAATTCCATATGTTTTTTCATTAATTGTTAGAGTAATTCATATGTGCTTATTACATGCTTTGTTTAACTAATTCATCGCATGATTTATGAATTCATGAGTGCCGGAAGGTTCCATACAATTCAGGTTCTTGTTGAATTCTCCCAAGAGTAATATTTCTTAGGGATGAGGATATGAGTCTTGGTTGTCTTAAGCTCTTGATCTTCACATTTAATTGCTAGGAATGCTAGGAATTGCATGAACTAATGGTTAAGGACAGACTTATTCGCCGAGGGATCGGGCTTAGGTGATTTAGTGAGTGACGTTAACAATCATGCATAAAGAAGAATTCTTACAGACATGAGAGGAAACTTGGTGAAATCTAACCCTAACAAAATACTCATCTCATTATAAAAAACATTCGTTCATCTTTGTGTTACTCTACTAGTGATCAAACTGCATTCATATTTAATTTTCTGTTCTTGCATCTTAAACCAATGATTTCATTTTATTTAAGTCTTAATTAATCGAGTCATCACACAATTGTTTAGTGCCGAGAGTCTTCTGGGATACGATACTTGGTCTTACCATTTTATATTACTTGTGCGATTTGGTACACTTGTCAATCCATCAACAAGTTTTCGGCGCCGTTGTCGGGGATCAAAAATGTTGTTGACAATAACAACTCTCCACCATATTTTCCTTTCAAAAAACAACCATCTAAACCAATAAAAGGCCTATAACATATAAAGTTATCCTTGCATACCTTCATACACACATACAATCTCTTGAAAATTGGGTCGTTCTCATTGCTTTCCACATTTACTTTCACTGTAGATTCAAGATTTGACCTCAGAAGTGCATTTTCATAGTCATATACTCTTTTAAATTGTTCTTAGAAGCAACCATCAATGTTGTGTAAGTCATTTTGTTGCCCTAAAGGCCATAGACCTAGATATATCAGTGTTCAATTTCCTACAAAAAAAAATCGAAGGTGAATGAGATTAATATTTGGATTTTTCTCTTATTGTCTTCTCTAACCTACCACTTAATCACTTTGAAGTGATTAAATGGATACTAAATTCTCTACCAACTCTATGGTTGTTGATAATTTTCCTTAACTGCCAAGTACTATGTGAAGCCCACAACATTTAACAGATACTCATGTTTATCATTTCTAAAAATCTTCAATTTTCTACCACTGTGAACACCATAAGTTCTAAAGGCTTCAGTGAACTCTTCCTTTTCAGTGTAGTATTTGCCAACCTCTCATTTAGAGTCTTCCATAGTTTTGGGCATTGAGAATATCCCAGTTTCCATATCAATATCTATCTTCATCTGATGACTCACAAAATTCAACATTATCTAAACTTTATCCAGTTTCCATTCAATGTCTAACAAACCTCTATCATGTAAAGATGTCATTCCAATGGATGACCCAGTTCCCATTTCAACTTTGATACTCCTTTTCATAATTCATCTTCAACTTCATCTCCATTAATACTAACATCCACTAAATCATCTTCACTTAAAATGTCATGTTCGGACTCATTACAGCTACTAAGATAAAAGTCATCCTAATTGTGACCCTCTTCACATTGCCCATCTCCTTCCACATTAACTTGTTCTTGACAATAATCGTATCCCTCTCCATTAAGTTATTCTTGACAATCACTCTCTCCCTCCACATCAACCTCATGCAGACCCTCTTCCTCCAAACCAACCTCAAGTACACCTTCTCCTCCAAACCAACTTTAGGTACACCTTGTCCCTCCTAACCAACCTCAAGTACACTCTCACCCTCTAAATGAACTTCAAGTACATCCTCTCCCTCTAAACCAACATCAAGAAAACCCTCTTCCTCCAAACCAACATCAAGTAGACCTTCTCCCTCCAAACCAACATTAAGCAAAACCTCTCCCTCTAAACCAACCTCAAATACACCCTCTCCCTCCAAACCAACATCAGGTACACCCTTTCCCTCCAAACCAACTTTAGGTACACCCTCTCCCTCTAAACCAACCCCAAGTACACCCTCTCTCTCTAAACCACTATTGTTACAATCACTCTCAGCAGTAAAATATTCCAACATATTTATTATGCGAGGTTGGAACACCGTGTGTACAACATACAGGTGAACTTGATCATTAAGTGTGACAATGCTCATCATATGACATGCACCTTTGTCATTCGACAACATGTTCCAACCTTCCTTCCAACACAAAACCTCCACCTATTGAATACCATAATTCCTGAACATTCTCATTACCCATCTCTATCATAATGGAAAATATCTCAAAATAGCTCCATTTGTCTGGGTCACAGGATAATGTACTGCTTTCTCCGTCATATTTTAGTAACCCATTATTAACAAATTTTCCACCATGGTGAAACACTACTTCATACGTGTTTCGTACATCTCAACTCATATGTGTCTATATATATATATATATATATATATATATGTACACACACACACACACATATATATAACCTTATCAAACTCAAAAATTACCAAACAATATGAAAGATATTACATTTCATACCACAAATAGACCTATACACCAATTTCAAATGAGAGACCACAGTGAAAACACCATTAGACATAATAGGAGACAACAATTGTCAACTTGTCGATAAAAAAATATGCATTCAACCACATTACATGCAAAATTACAAAGATAAACAACATAGAAACACAAAAAACATATAAACTACTAACCCTAAAATGACACGCACAATCACACTACAAAGACACACAACTTAGAAACACCACATTACAAGAAGGACGTGCTGCGTTCTTAACTTTGAGGGTGCCTCAAAGAGGTTGGACTGCAGGAGAGGCGATTCTTGCTACTAGTATGTTTATGTACTACATATATTTTGATTAGAGGGTTAGAGAGATATTTTATGTTTTTGACGTGAGGTCTATATAAAATCTTGTTGTAAAAACCTTGATCATTATAGTGCATTGGCTTCTTGTGGTTGGAAGTACACTGGATGTAGGCTTGGCTGAACCAGTATAAAAACTCGGTGTTTGATCTTTCTTATCCCTACTATTTTACATTCAATCGATTATACTTTATATGCATTCGATTAAATTTCCACTGCATTGAAAATCTTTTAACTTGCGTTTCAAGAAAAGTATAAAGGCATCTCTTTTGGTGAAAAAGATTTTGAAAGTTTTAAATTTTATACTTCACCAATTCACCCCCCTCTTGGTGTGAGAAATTGAGTCATTCTATTTTAACAACATATATTCAACACCAACGTACTTTCAATCCAACTCACTTTGTTGCCAATGAAACTTTGATTCTTCAATTTCACTTATGTACGAACCGAATCCCAATTTATCTTGTCCTCTTTAATGTTGAATTCATAATTTCCTTTCTAGTCAAAGCTTTCTCAATCCCTAATTTATCACGGTATCAATTTCATTTTTTATTTTTCTAAGCACTCCTAATTTTCACATCGTAGTGCCCTACATATTACATGTCAGAAAAAAAAATGTCACTACATCACATAATTTCCAAGTCAACATACACAATAAGTCAATGTTATTGATTTCAACAGCGTGAATAAAAAATAACTTAATTTATGAACATTAAACGGTTTAGGGACGAAATTGATTTTTTTTTAAAGTGGATATCAAGCAGACACATTGTCCGAAAGTGGGTACCAAACAACCAGCTAAGCCTAAAATTTTATATATAAATAGTATTGAACATATAAACGTTTATAGAAAAGAATCGTCTAGGAAAAGCACGTTAAACGATGTAATAAGACTTACAAACGGTTTTGTAAAATTAGAATTAACATGTTTTATCGTCTAAATATCATATATGAAACGCTATGCTTCCTAAATGATGTTTCTATCAAATGAGCTTACATGTGCCAAAATGTTTTGAAACGCAATATGCCTAAACGATTAGCAATGCTTAAAACATTTATTGCATTTACGAAAAGTACATATTTGCTTGTATGTTTTGTTTTCTTTATCTTTGCATATCATGAAAATACAAGACTTTACTCAAATTCCTACACAACATCAATTCAGACATTAAGAGATAGGAAGACATTCCACGAAAGTTTCCTTAAAGCTTCAAGCTCTGCAGAATCGTATAAGCTATTTTTGTCAAATTCAAGCAAAAGATTTATTGTTTAAATTTTTATGATTTACTTAATTATGCACTTGAATTTTAAGCTCCAACATAAGAACTATATACTTCTAAAGTGTGTGTATATATATATATATATATATATATATATATATATATATATATATATATATATATATATATATATATATATATAATATAACTAGAGTTATCATTTGAATCTCTGGTCCATGGGTTGGTCTTGACCTTTTCTAAAATCAAGTCATATTTTTTTGGCCCACTTAATATAAGAATTTTTAAAAGCCACAACCCTCAAAACCCCATGTAAAGGGGGTTGGGACACGGTTAGGGTGGGGCTAGCTCTCAAAACTAAATTAGTTCCTTTTTAATGTATTTTTAGTTATTTCTTTCATTTGCTTTATAATTCCTTTTTAATGTATTTTTAGTTTTAAATACAAAACTTTTTAATAAATTAAAAAAAAGTTATACAATTTATTTTATACAAAAATTTAACAAAATAAAAAACTAATACAATAAATTAAACATTTATAATTAAATAATAAATAAATATAAATTGAAAATTGCTACAATAAAAAATTAAACATTTATAAAATAATGCAATAAAAAATTATAAACTTAAAATTATAAACTAATACAATAAAATTATAAATATAATAAACAATATAAATAATACAATAACTATAAATATGCATTTTTTATATTATAAATATAATAAACAATTATAAACTAATACAATAAAATTAATTATTTATAAAATTATAAATTAATACAATGAAAAATACATTTATAAATAATATAATAAACTTAAAAAAATATAAATAACTATAAATATGCATTGTTTATATTATAAAAAGTAAACATTTAAAATGCATTTTTTATATTATAAAAATTAAACATTTAAAATTGCATTTTTTATATTAACAATATTAAATAATTATAACAAAACACTGATTTTAATAATTAACTATTTAATATATATATATATATATATATATATATATATATATATATATATATATATATATATATATAATATGGTTTGCTAATGCGTGTACGCCTATTTTTCAATTGGTACATTTTAGCAATGTATACCGGATTTTAGTAGATAAAAATAGCCTTATATATATGGATTCTAAGTTTTAAGGTTAAGGGTAATAATAAGAAACCCCCAAACCCTTACTCACCTCTCTCACTCCTCTCAATCTTTTCTCTTTCATCTCTCTCATTCCAACATTTTCTCTGTCATTCCTATTGTAGTCCCAATTGAAAAATCCAAAAACACTTGCCTTTAAACAATTTGCCTTTGTAAAGAGTTGAGTCATTGACATATTCACCTTCAGACAAAAGTTCATTCAAGATCTCTTCAATTTCATCATCTTCACTAACCTCTCTAATTTCATCATCTGCATATGTTGAATCATCATCTCTAAAAAAACCCTCGAGGCCAGTTACAAATTCTTTCGGATGTCATTATGCCTGTGAAAATTAGATAAAATTATATACAACAAAAATTATAAAATGAAAACTCATTATGAAGTCATTTTTTGTAAGAAATTGTTTAATAGAGTGTTTCTGATTTCTTTCCAAGCCAATTACCAATTCCTTTTATGTCATTATGCTTGTGAAAATTAGATAAAATTAGATAAGACGAAAATTATAAAATAAAAACTCATTATAAAATCATTTTTTGTAAGAAATTGTTTAACAGCGAGTATTTCTGATATTTTCATATCAATTACCAATTCCTTTATGCTTGTGAAAATTGGATAAAATTAGATAAGACAAAAATTATAAGATGAAAATTCATTATAAAATCATTTTGGAGTGAGAAAGATGAAAGAGAAAGGGTTGAGAGGAATGAGAGAGGTGACTAAGGGTTTGGGGTTTCTTTTTTTTTTTTTAGTTTTGAGAATAAAAATTATTAAAATACCCTTAACCTTAAAACTTAGAATTCATTATATATAAGGATATTTTTGTCTACTAAAACCCGATACACATTACTAAAATGTACCAACTGAAAAACAGGCGTACGCACGTTAGCAAACCCATATGTATATATATATATATATATATATATATATATATATATACATATATATAAAAGAAGTTTGGCTAAAAATTTATATATATATATATATATATATGTATATATATATATATATATATATATATATATATATATATATATATATATATATATATAAATTTTTAGCCAAACTTCTTTTATATATATATATATATATATATATATATATATATATATATATTAGAATATCGCCTCTCATCTACATTTATATGTCAAGAAATAACAACAAAAATTAATAAATTACTCATTTTAAAATAACATAATTTACATTGTAAACAAACAGATTCAATAATTCAAATATATATCTGTATACAATCTTTAGAATTAAGTAAACAAACCTTTTAATATTAGTAAACCTTTTAACTATTGGATAATGAAAAAAAAAAGTAAATAGGCATAGCACCCATCGGATATGAAAATAAGTACAACACCGATGCTTTCACGCATCAGATATGAAAATTCTAAAGAGAGTATTGGATTTCTATATTCGATTCTCTTTTGATTGGATATCCACAAGGAAAAATTATATCAAGATTTGATATTTTTTCTTTCGAATTTTTATATCTGATATATATATTTTCATATTAATTTTTATTTTATCATAATTTTTTTGTTAAACTTAATAAATTCATATAAATTATATTTTAACAATAAAAGTTATTTAATTAAACATTTATAAATTCATACAAAATTTTAAAAAAATTATAAACTAATACAATAACTAAAAAATTAATATAATTAAAATTTTAAATAAAAGACTTAATACCTCTTTTTGTGTCTCTTTATAAAGGAAATGTTCAAGTTCGTCTTACTTTTTTTTAAAAAGTTCAATGTGATATCAAATTGTAAAAAAAATGTTCAATTAAAAAGTGTAGAACGAACTTGAACATTTCTCTTGTAAAGGAGACAAGAAGAGATATTAAACCTAAATAAAACCTTTAAAAACATGAATGCACGTCCGAAAATCACATGTCGATCTCTGATTTTTTTTAAGGTTCTCTTCCTCAAAAGTGAACATCGAGTGTGCTTTCTATCGCATATCTAAAATCGATAATATAAATTCATGCACCTGGAAGCATAATGTTAAAAAAACACTCCAATGGCTAACTACCAACACAGCAACATCACCTTCAGCTGCCTCGAACCTCCACTCCAGCTGCCTCGAACCTTCATGCCTAAGTTGCCTTGAACACCTCCAAGTTCTCAAGCTGTCTCGAACAACCTCAACAAAATTTCTCCCAAAGCAACGAAGGAGGATGGGAAGAAATGAAATGGGTGCAGAACACTCGACGAAAAAGGTAAAATGGGGTGCAGTTGTTTGAAACTATATATTCAGCTTTCAACGCTTCATTCAATTCATGCACCTCAACAACAAAAAATTAAAGTAGAACCACCTCATTAATTAGAGGACATTTATGTAATAAGGGAGGCGAGACGGACCAAAAGATGCTTCAAAATGCCAAAGAAAACTCTCACCATATAAAATAAATAATAGAAATAATAAATAAAGTTTAATTTTCTATATTATTTTTATGTTAGTATTAATTTAAATTTTATTATAAATAACTAAAAATTTATAACTAAAATCCCATTAAATTCTTTTCCTTAAGTATATTTCTTTCTTTTACGTGGTTTAACTCACTGATGTGGAGTGCATAAGGGAATTTAAAATAATTTAAAAATTAAAGACCAACTTTCCAAAATATCATGTAAGAAATTTAAGTTAAGCCTTTTAAATATTAAACAGTACAAAAAATTGAATAATATAAAAAAAATACTAATATCATAAAAATAGCAACACCAATATTCTAAGTATTAATATATTGTGATATGCAAAATCAGTTACAAAGAAAATTAGAATTATGTTACCAACAAATAATAAATCTAGAAGAAATCACAATCCATGTTTCCATGAAGAATATTGTACAAAGAAAATCCAAAAGACCTCTTACCAATGGAGGTATCTTATGTGTATATAAACCCATGTTCATCTCTTATTTTATCCGATGTGGAACTTTATTTGTACTCAACATATTTGATGGCTATGATCAAGACCATCAAGAAAAATAATCATTCTCCCATGACTAGAAAGAATACTTCATAAAACATAAGACAAGTAATAGGTTTTATTTGGAATGTTGAATATTAATTACAAGTATATTATCAATATATTCCATTAATTTACACACGCTTATCAAGTTTGGTTTTTGAGATAGGTTTTTAAGTTATTACGTTTTAGATGTGAGGTTGGTCCTTATCATGTGCTTATTTCCTTTCAAACAAGAACCAAATAACGAATTAGCAAAGCACAATACTAGCATTTAACCAGTAGTTCAAAACATCATCACGTTGAATAAGATATGTTTTTCTTTTCAATGTTATGTTGTGCTGAGTTTGAACATAAATTTTAATCTTTGATACAAACCAGAGCATCCGAAATCACATTCCTAAAATTTTGCAGCATTCGAGTGTCATAATTTGGAAGGCTTGGAACTTCATGAAACTAAAAGTGTTATAGGATAAACTCACGAACAATAGCACCTAAATCACCCATGCGGCCATAAATCCCTTCTATTTGTTTTGTTTCCTTAGCTTTCATAAATGAAACGTAGAACACTCAAGGAAAGAGATGAAATGGGGTGCAGTTGTTCGAAACTATATATTCAGCTTTCAACACTTCATTCAATTCACGTACAAGCTTCATTCAATTCATGCACAAAATTCCTCAACAAAATAAAATTAATTTAGAATTATCTCATTAATTAGAAGAGTAGGGTGAAAGGGTTGGAGGTATAGGGTGAAACACCCTTTTATACTTTTTTTTGGTTCCAACCCATATAAGTTAGGATCAAAGTCCGATCAGACTACTTTGATGGGTTCATATATAACATAGCATGATTCTGATTCCCTCAGAAAAAAATCAATAGAACTTTTAAAAAGAAATGCTTTGAAAGAATTCTTATTTTAAGAAAATCTAAAAGAAAAATTTTAAGTTCTCAAAAATAAGATCTCTTGTAAGAATCTCTCTCTTACAATTAAAGAAATAATAAAAATCATTCATATTTTTTGACTAAACCAAAATCATAAATAATAAACAATACAAAGACAAACATATATAAAAACAAATCAAAGAGAAATTAAATTAAAAGTAAAGAATCAAACGGATGCAGGCAAGCACCAAGCATAGCCTGAGCGTATGACTGCTTGAGTAGCCTATGTAATGATATAGAATGCCAAAAGTGATTTTATTGTCATTACTTACCTATTTCTAGTTGAGAACCTGATAATAATATTGAACTGATTTCCTGAACAAGTCCATGGAGGCAGTCCAAGTTTCATCTAATACAAGATTTTCCAGGTCAAGACACATTATATGCACAACACTCTACCAACCAAATAAAGCACTTCATCGTCAATGAACAGATACTTGATTGATCCACTCGGTCACTTTCTATTAGTACTTGAGAATCGAGAAGCATTTCAATATGGATTCCAAAAATGAGAACACGTTACAATGTTTTCGAGTGACATTTTCGAACATTGTATGATTTGAAAGCACAGTAAGCCATAGAGATACAAAAAATTGCATTTTTATATTATGTGCAACAAGTTGATACACTTATATTTAAGAATGGCAGTAAAATTCATAGGTATATGCAGATAAAATCTACTATCAATAATGAATACTCAGAGGTATTTATTACATGTGTAACGGATATTTTATTAAATTAAATTTAGTTAAAATTAATTTATATTTTATCAAGTTAAATTTAATTAAAATTAAATTTTAATTTATATTTAATTTAATTTATACAATATTTTATATTTATTTTTAATTTTATTTAAAAAAATTTTAAAATTTATAAAATATATTTTTTAAAATATTTTACAAATATTTACTTGTATCAATATATTTTAAAATATCTCCAAATATTTTTTAAATAGATATTTGCACAGGTAGCGAACAAATATTTTGCAGGTTAGATAACAGATAAACATTATCCATGTCTAACTCGTTGTCATCCCTATTCACTAATTTTTTTCAAGGATGTGTAATCCTAAATAGTACATAAATCAAAATAGGTTTAATCATTTGCCAGGTCCATTTTTTGGGTCGGAATATCAAATAGGTCCCCTACTTATTATTTTTTCTCAATTGGATCCTATTTTTGTGTATGTGGCTTGTTGATGGTTTTGTTTAATGACATGACATAATTTATATGGTAATAAGGTTAATGTGACATGTAATTTCAAATTTTTTAATTAAGAAATTGGGAAAATTTTAATTCAACCTAGCCTTTTGTTTGAATTGATATTTGCAAAAACAAATTGGGGAAAACTATGAGGATGTTTCGAATTAGGTGAAAAGAAAGTGAGTGTTTATTCCAAATGCAAAATAGGGTTTACAACAGTTTGAAATTGTGGAGTTTTGAAGAATTTAGGGCTGAAGCATGCGGTGAGGTGTAAGACCTTGTGTCGTTGGAAGCGCGAGGCCAAAGCACGTGGTTAATTGAGGTGAATCTGAAGTAAGATCAGTGATTGTGCTTTATTTTGTGGTTTCTTATGGTTAGGAAACCAGACTATTGAGTGGTGGTCCCCCATGGTTTCAATGCTCTGCTTTGCATTGTTGATTGTGATATGGTGATTACCTATGTATGTTTAAAGTTATTTTACAGTCTGTGTTTGAGTGCATTTTTGTTATTGTTTTAATACATCTTGTTTTGTCATCATATGTTTACATAATAGGTGTAGATATATTTATATTGTGTTATGTGTGATGGACGAGGATATTGAGATTGTTTTCCACCATGGAGGGAAATTCGTTCATGATGATACCCTAAAGTATGAAGGGGAGACAACAACTTTGTCCTTTGACCCTGATATGTGGAGTTATTTTGTGGTTGTTAGTGTAGTCAAAGTTTTGGGATATGTAGGTTTTAAAGATTTGTGGTACTTTGTAGGAAGGGGGTTCAGTGTTAGAAGATAGGTTGGAGCCATTGATTGATGACATTGGTGTCATGCATCTAGTTAACTTAGCAAGGCTTAATGGTTAAGTTCATGTCTACGCTGCACATGTTGTTTTTGAGCCCTAACTGATACACATGCTTGAATATAATAATGGTGATGAAGGACAAGTGGGACCTGTGTTGCATGAGTGTGTAGGTAAAGTTGGTGTTCAATGTGAAGGTCATAGTGCAACATAAGAGAGAGGTGATTTGTGTTGGTGAATTGGAAGGTGACCCTCTAATACAGGAAAAAGGTCCATGAGGGTGAAGAAGAGATAATGATGTTGAAGTTGAAGGTGATGGTGACGTACAACAAGAGGTGCATGAAGGTGAAGAAGGTGATGGTGTGTCAGAAAATCCAGTTCATTTTGATGGTGAAGTTGAAGGTGATGGTGACGTAGAGCAAGAGGTGACGAGTGTGAAGGAGCTATGGAGGAGGAAGTTCATGTTCATAGTTGGAGTTCATCTAGTGACCATGGTAGTCTACATGGAAATAGTCGGTGCTTGGAGGGGCTAGTTGATGTTAATGTTGAATGTCATATACATGGTGATATAGATGCAAAATGGTCTAGTTCTAGTGACATTTCACGCAACAACTTTAATGATGATGAGAGAGGTTTGTTAGATGATGAGTGACAATCTGAGGAATTAGTTAGTGGAATAGATAGCGATAAAGAGGTTAATGACAATAAGGGTTATGGGAGGTTCGTAATCTTTTGTATGCCAAAATGTATGGTTATCTTTACATGGGAAGTTGAGACATATATTGCTGAAAAGCAAGATATTTTAGAAGTTATTAAATGGTATGCCTTGGAAAATTGGAGGAATATTAAATTTGTAAAAAATGATAAAACAAGATTGAGGCTGAAGTGTGTGGGTGCAAAAGGAAAATGCCCTTGAACTATATATTATGCTTATATGGAGGTTGTCAAAACATGGCAACTGAGAACTATTGTAGACAAGCATATCTGTAGCAGAGAGTTCAACCTGAGGTTACTTGATGTCAAGTGTTGAGTATGAAGTTAGAGAAAACAATCATAAAAAATCTAAAAGTGAAGGTGTAGATATTCATGAAAAAGTTCAAAGAAAGTGGAACATTGCTATATCTAGGTGTATGGCTTATAGAGCCAAAACTATTGCTTTTGATCAGATTGATGGGTCCTTTAAGGAACAATATAAAAAGGATATATGATTATGCCTATGAGTTGCTGACAAGAAATTCAAGATCAACAGTTAAGGTACGTGTTGAGGATAATGAGGGTGACATAATTTTCAAAAATTTTACTCTTGTCTTAAGGCATGCAAAGACATTTTTGTGTCTTGTAGGCCAATAATTGGATTAGATGGAGCTTTCTTGAAAGGGAAGTATGGTGGGGAGTTGTTAACGATTGTTGGACAAGATGTCAATGACCAAATGTTGCCTATTACATATGTTGTGGTTGAAGTGGAAAACAAGTATTCATGGACCTGGTTTCTTGAGCTATTGATCGATGACCTTAGTGGTCCAGAAGTATGTTCATCAATAACATCTATGTCAGACCAACAAAAGGTAATAGTGATCTATAATTTGGTATTTTCGTACATGGATTCATTAATTATAAGTGTTGTTAATTGCTATTTATTGTTTTAAAACCACAGGGCCTACTTCAAACTATACAAGAATTACTTCTTGAAGTTGAGCAGAGATTATGTGTTAGGCACTTGTATGCGAACTTTAGGAAGAAATATCCTGGCAAAAACCTTAAGCGTCTAATGTGGAGGGCAACTATAGTCACACAACCACAAACATGGGAGATGGAGATGAGAAACATTAAAGAGCTAAATAAAGAGGCATTCAAGCATTTGATAGTCATTCCTCCAAGGTTTATCTTCATAACCTAACTCCATATTTTGTATTTCTTTATTGTTACCATTTGTTTACATCATATGTTGTAGATATTGGTCAAGGTCCAGATTCACTGCAACAACTAAATGTGACACCCTGGTGAACAACATGAGTGAGACATTCAACAGTATTTTGGTTCATACCAGGAGTAAACCAATCATTACCATGTTGGAGGAAAATCGGGTTTATATCATGCAAAGATGGCCAAGAAACAGGTCTAACATACAGTCATTTGCATAATCAATTTGTTCTAAAATCCAAACCAAATTTCGAAAGGAATCACAATTAACCAAACACTAGATTCCTATGTAAACCCCATTTATTACTTCTGAATTGTGTTGAATTATTTACTTGGTTCTTAAATATTATTGTTGTACTTTTTTGACAATTGGTCAGCCAATAAATTGTTTGAAGTGAGACATGTATCCCATAGTGGATACAAGTTTGTCCTCAAGATAGACGAGTTGTCATGCACATGTAGGAGATGAAGCATCACTGAAATTTCATGTTGTCACTCTTGGCTGCAATGAAGTTTCTGAATATGGATGAAGAACGGTTCATTTCAACTTGCTTTATGAAGTCCACCTATGAAGAAATATATGCATTAATTATATACTCCATCAACGACAACATGTGGGAGATAACACCATATTTGGATGTGATGCCTCCTAGGAAAAGAATATTGTCAGGAAGATCTAAAAAGAAAAGAAGACTGGAACAATTGGAGATCAGAAAGGATGATTCTTGACTCAACGAAGGTGGTTTGCGCAAAAGATGTGGGCTATGTAGGGACCTTGGGCACAACAGAAGTCGTTGCCCCAAAGCAACCCAAGAAGCTACCCAAGAAGTCACCTAACAGGCCACCTAAGAAGTTACTCCATCATTACAACCACTCATCCCATCATCACAATTTTCTAAAGTATTTCATCACCATGAACTTGAACCGTAGAAGGTTGTAGGAATGTTTATGTTTTTAAGATGTACATTTGGTCTTTCAGTGTGTTGTTTCAATTTGACAAAACAATGTTGTCATGAAATGGTTATTGTGTAATAATTAAATAGATATTGTTGTTATATCATATATTTTTATTAAATGACATATTCTTATATGAGAAAGTAGTGTCACTGGTCGTAATAGTATTAGCAAGCAATGTCAGTGAAGATGACAAATACACAACCAAGGTTTCTAACTTTGGATCCTCTTCATTGCTTGATTCAAATTATTGAGGATTTTGTCAATGAGGGAATTATTGTGCAGACGAAGGAAGTTTTTGTTATTGCTCAATGATAGTACTTTGTCAACTCTTGCAACTTCCTCAATTTAAAAAATGAAAACATTGTATTGTAGTGTTTGTAAGTGAAATAAATAATCTTTCCTTAATGACCCTTTAAAAGGAAAATTCTGACTTTTTGCGTGAACCAGGTTTTGCTTCTTTTTCCAAACAGGTTTATTGATTATTACCATATTCA
Source organism: Vigna nakashimae (assembly GCA_034642375.1). Lineage (NCBI taxonomy): Eukaryota > Viridiplantae > Streptophyta > Magnoliopsida > Fabales > Fabaceae > Vigna > Vigna nakashimae. The sequence continues at coordinate 50,044,119 of CM067765.1, read as the reverse complement.
GTGCAATTCCTCACCCCACTTTAATATGCTCGTTTAGTAGTATTAGTTTACCATAACATGGTTGGTTTACCTAAACAATTTATAATCTTGTTTCAATTAGTGACCATGTCCCATGTTTCCAACAAATACATTGTCTAGACATATATTAAATACAACAAAGGTTCATTCATTTCTAAAAACTCATTTTAACATACATCTAATGCATCCTAATACAATGAAAATCAATGTTACATTATGGATTTCTCATCTATATTGAAATTATAAATATATTAAGCACACAAATCAAACAAACCACCCCTATCAAAACTTTTATCCATTTTTTCACATCCTCAAGTGATTTCTACAAATCAGTCATCATCTTTGTGCCACCTCTCATTTCTTCTCTATTCGACAAATTCTTTGTTTTCCACTTTAGATTCGTATCCTTTTTCTCAATACCATGATCACAATATCATTTGAAGAAATTACAACTACCTATATTTTCAATCTATAAAAGAAATACACCAATTACTTCTCTATGTTCTTAACCGTTCAAACAGTTCTTAAGTCTAATTCCTCTCCATAAACATCATCAATCTTAAATACTCCACCACCATGAAAAACCACATGGACCCTAATTCCATGACTCGTAAGAGTTTTTTTCAATTTCTTTTTGCAAATGTCAATTCAATAAGAGGACTTGGTTAAATTAAAATTTCCCCAATTTCTTAATTAAAAAATTTGAAATTATTTGTATCAAAATTTCGAAAAATAAGATCTAAATAAGAAAAAAAAATGATTAAACCATCAAAATAAGCTCATTATATACCGCATTCCATGTACAATGTCGATGGCAGCAGGGCAATACATAAACCAAAAGGTATAAGTACAGTAAAATGCTTTTGTTGAAGGCTATGGTAGACATCAATCTTAATGTACCTTACGTCACATTACTTGCTCAATCGTCAATCTGACCTCTGGAGGTAAACATAAAAAAAAAGTACAAAAAATTGAGTTAATTCGGCTAAAAGATCATCGATATTTTACAAAAGGCATTGGTGTACTTTCCAACGACAAAATACTTTATTTTTAGTTTCTGAAATTCACCTGCACTTAAAAAATTAAGGTTTAGGAAAATAACACAATGTATCGATGCCATGAATCACAAGTACAAGATCCAAACTACATAGCATAAAGGTATAAAAAAGATAAAACAAATGACTTCAATTCTTTAAGAAACTACAAAATTTTGAACATGTCCTTGACCAAAAACATTGAATACAAGAAAAACAAGGCATTTGCTAATAATATAAAGTACTGCTCCATGTATTTTCAAGCCACGGGGACCTCGATATCAGTGGCCACAACTGGAGCAGGCCGGATGTATTCCTCTTCCTCTTTTGGAGTATGGATTGTGACAATATCAGGGAGAGGAGTTACAGGACCCTGCTTCCCTTTAGGATCCCAATCAAGCATAATCTTCACCTTAATGCCAAGAACACCCTATGGAGACACCAAGGCATAAAAATAGTATTATGACAAAAGTAAAACAGTGAATCAATAACCAAAGAGAAACTTTATAAACAATCCATTAAAGATTGAAATAAATAACCTGTCTGAGGAGCACGTGTCTCACTGCAGAGTCAATGTAATCCTTGACAGGTTGCCCAGAAGAAATCATGTAGCCATCCTTAAACTTCATGGATTTTGCCCTCTGGGCTCTCAATTTACCACTCACAATCACCTGCTCAAATCAAACAAGCAAACCCATCAGACAAAGCAACAAACCACAATAGTAATACCTCATATAAAAGCATTTGGAAAACAAACCTCACATCCCTTGGCACCACTCTCCATGACAAACCTCAAAACACCATAGCAAGCCCTGAAATAAACACAATCGAATAACATTACCACAAATCCAATGAAAAATTGCAGGTGCCCACTGAAGTAAAAATAACATTCCGAGATTAGAAAATAAACAAATTTGCAAACTAATCAAAAAATATGTTTCTTACAGAAACAAAGTAGGTCTAAAGGGTAACATTTTGCTTGTCGAAATAAAATTGACATTTATCAATCAAGTTATGAAGTACACAACTGCAATCTGGAATCACCACAATTGGAATTACAGCAGAACAATCTTCGTCAACAATAATTCTCAATATCAAGGATCACAATAAATCTACAATTTTGTACTACTGGAAAAAGGTTTCATAAGGAAGAGACAGAATCCCGGTGGCGATGGTGAATACTTCACACCAATGTCATAATTGTACGAAATATAGAGGATCACAATGTATATGTAAATGTGACTATTTGTACCTGCGTACAGCAAGTCCCCCGAGGAGCTTGTAGCGAAGAGACTCAGCCTGAGCTATGGCGCAAAGTCCCCTGTTGTTGACTTTCTCAGCGTAGAGTTCAACGCTGTTCTCTGGAAACTTGAATCTCTTCTGAACCACCGAGGTAAGTTCCCTGATTCTCCTTCCCTTCTCACCTACAAATATACAGAGAGAAAACCTTCAATACTCAATTCCAACAAAAAGTAATAGAAGGTTCCAGAACTATACGGAGGCACCCTCACCGAGTACGGCTTGGGTTCTTGTAGCTCTGATGATGATTTCAGTGCGCATCGGCGTAACCCTCACTTCCACACCAGAGTAACCATCCTCCGCCAGCTCTCGTGTCAAAACCTCATTTAGTTCCGCGAAAAACACTCCATCAGCCACGAACTGCAACGCAGGCAAATGTTTTAGTGATAGATTATTGATTTTATTATGGGCAAATGTTTAGTTGCTGATGATGTGAAACTCACCTTTCTCTTCTTGCTCATTTGGGTCGCCATTGTCAAGAATCGAAGTGATGCAGAAACCAAGGGGCAGCTACGGCTGGAGTGTGACAATAAACCCTAATTTCTGGGTAGAGAGTGGAATATATAGTTACAGGGGATACTTGAAACCCTAATATGTGCAAAAAGAAATACAGGTTAAACTGAAAATAATTGTAAAATTAAAAAAAAAAAATTGACAGTTGTCTTTCTGTTGTTGAAAGAGAATATGAATAAAAAATTATAAAAATAAAAAAATACATGAAAAATAGAAAAATATTTTTATATTAAGATATTTATGTTTCAGATTATGGAATTAATTTAAATTCAAACTAAGAGATAAAATTACTATTGTCATTTTCTAAATTAAAATTTAACGATGAAAGACAAATATTTATTTATAAGCTTAATGCTATATTTTTATTAAAATTTGCACTTTGGCAAAATTTTGTGAAGATCCCATGATCCAAGTATTTTGATATGGATGTAAATTTTTATTTATAGTTAATGTTTTTATTTAATTTGGACTACTAATTTATTCTATTTTTTAAAATGTTATTTCATTTATGTACTTCTTTTTTCTTATGAATGTATGGATTTAGAATATTCTAATATTTTTTTTTAAATATTACATGGAGTATTATAATGTTTATGGAATGTGTGAGCTCTATTTCAAAGATAAATCATGAATTTTCGTAAAAAAAATGTATCTTATTTTTACTATCTTAGATTTTTAAGAATAACTTCAAGCGAATGATTTCTCTCCGTCTTATTTATCATATTTTTTAATAACTTTTGTATGTTTTATGATACAGATATCAGACATCTTATGTTATTATTTTCACATATAAATGATCTGAAACAGCACATATAATCTTAAAAATATAGTTTTGTCACGTTTTTCTATTTACACTTCTTCTTAACTTCTTCACCCCCTTTTCAAAAAACTGTGTAAAGTTACTTAATTTATATTTTTTTTCTTCAAATATTCATTATATTTACGTTCACACCTTTCCCCTCGTTTCCTTTTGTCATTTTCCTCACCTCATCAATCCCTTTTTGTCGCTCTTACTTATTCCACAACCATACAAACACAATTCCAACTCTTTATTACTGAAAAATACTATTCCAACTTTATCTCTATTCCTTACACATAAGTTATACCAGCCCATCAATCCATCTCTACATTTTTTTTGGAAAATAAATATAACTTAATCGTCTCAGCAGGATAATTATATAAAATAATTTCGAGTACAATTAAAAAAATACAGGAGTGTCTCATAAGTTACATTTCGAGTATATTTTTCTTTCTAAATTATTTGTAAAAGGCATTTTTTGGAATAGCAAAATATACTTCAATTACACATAAAATCTAGAATTTAATACAAATAATTTAGAAAGAAAATTAAATTTAGTAGAATAGAAGTGAAATGAAACTGTGGTAAAATTTACGTATCTATAATATAAAAAATAGAAATCTGTTAAAAAAGATGGAGAACTATTAAAGAATATAATTTAAGATATTAAAAGAATTTAGAGGTATTAGGGTTTAGTAAATTTTGAAATTTAACAACAGGACTAAATTTTGAAATTTAATAAAAAAAATTGAAACAAGCGAAATGGAAGTGTTTGTCAAATATGGGCTTGGGCTGATTGCAAAACAGGCCCAATGATTTGGATAGGATTTTTACAAAACCCTAATTTGCCTCCATCGGCACTACCTCGGTTCTTGCCTCTCCTCTCTCTCTGTCTGCATCTGTGTGTGTAGCTTTGTGTGGTTGATTGAGAGAAGCAGTTGAATTAGCAGAATGGGGCGTGTTAGGACGAAGACAGTGAAGAAGTCGTCAAGGCAAGTGATAGAGAGGTATTACTCTCGCATGACGCTGGACTTCCACACCAACAAGAAGGTTCTGGAAGAGGTCGCCATCATTCCCTCAAAGAGGCTCCGTAACAAAATCGCCGGCTTCTCCACCCACCTTATGAAGCGCATCCAGAAGGGACCAGTGCGCGGCATCTCCCTCAAGCTGCAGGAGGAGGAGCGCGAGCGCCGCATGGACTTCGTCCCTGAAGTCTCTGCCATCCGGACCGACCAGATCGAGGTCGACAAGGAGACCATCGACATGCTCGCCGCCCTCGGAATGTCCGATGTTCCCGGCGTCGTCAAGGTCGATCCGGTTGCCGTACAAGCACCGCCCGCATTCGGTCGCGGCGCCGGCGGACGGAGGTATTAGCCAACCCCGCCTTGTTTTCGGTTTTGGTCATGTTGTTAAATAGAGGACTAATTGTTATGTTTTTGTGATTTGGATTATTATATATCTTATTAGGGTTTACATTTCTGTGGCTGAGTTTTGGATGGTCGGATTTGTTAATCTGTTAATGGGATTTATTTGGTGTTTTTTATGATTTATACGTTTAAAATTCTATTCTTGTTTGAAGTGGTGTGCTAATTACATAGTTTGATTACTGCGTTAAAACGATGATAGAGTCTGTCATGTCAGTTAATTGCTTTTTCAAGCTTATGAGTTGGTTTTAGGCGGATTTGGATTCTCTTCTGGTAATCACCTGAATGTCATAAAAGTGTTTTAACTGTCTCCAAAATTCATTTCTTGCTTTTCAATAGAGAATTGCTAGGATTTTCTGTAGCGTCCTGATTACTGTGAGAATGTCACTAGTATTTCCCTTCCAATTAAATATAATGACTTTATTGAGCTGCTGCAAGAAACCAATAGGGGATGCACCCACAGCTTCTGATTAGAAGTATTCTAACATGAAACTAAAATTGTTGGGGAATGAGTGATAATTCTGCACATGTTATTAATTTACCTGGAGCGAAAATTGTCAGACTTCGTATTGTCTTCATTTGCCTCATTCGAAGTCTTCCATTTGCCTTCTCTCTTTTAAATTACATCTTCTATTTGCCGATAGATACAAACATCTGACCTGCAGGGAACAACTTTTCCCTGCAATCAATATTCTGGGTGCAAAATGTAATGTTGATGATTTCTGTTTTTGCTAGTCAAACTAGACCCCTAGTGATTTGAAAGTTTTCATAATTATTCATATAGATGGACAATCAAATATGATGCTTTTTTTTACTGAATAAATTTAATAAGAAGAAAATGGTTGTGTTGCTATCAAGATAGATTTAGATAATACGACAATCGTTGCTCGGTAATATTGGTTTTGCATTAAATTCATGGGCATTTTCAACCTCAATATGAATGTGCAAGGGTTAGGGGTTTTCTGTCTCCCTATTTATTAGTTTTATAGCTTGAGATACTTTGCTCGTTTGATCAACTTGGCTGTTAAAAATAGTTGTTCTCCCATAATCTAAATCTTGAAGATCCAATATTTCTCATGATTTTTGTTGTCTTTATTTCGTATTGGGTGAGGTGTAGGTTTTCTTATTTGAGATATGTACTTACGTTCCCTTGATGCTTGGATAAATTTGGTTAAGGAATTTTTTTCCTCTGAGATGATTTTTCTTAATTTTGTTTCATTATTTTAAATATTTTAATTTTACTTCACTTCTTTAAAAGGTTAATGTAGGTTTTCTTTTTTTGTTAAATTGATTACAACGATGTTTCGTTGACAAAATACACTAATTTGGTTTTAAAAAATGGACGTGAGACAAAATTAAGCTATAAATTCATCAATAAATTAGAGTTAAATTTCATACTTATTTTAATCTTAGAGTTCCAATTAGCTTATCCTAAATCATTGGTTTAAGGTTAAATTTGTGTTCTTATAATATCATATAAATTTACTTAGCAATATTTTGTCCTTTCATCTTACCACATGATTTTTTAAGCAATAATTGCATTTCCAAACTGACGTATTTGCTAATTCAATGCCATATGTTCTGACTATACCTATCAATTTGGCCCTCCTTACATGGTTTGGTCCTAACCCACGTGGGTTAGGGCCAAAAAAGTCCACAGGGCCAAAAAGCCTCTTGTAGGAAAAGCCCACGGGGCCAAAATATCTTCAAAAGCCCTGTGGGCCAGGGCCAACCCATGGGCCTTTTTTTTAGAAAAAATGTTCATTTTGAATACAAGAAAGAATATAATTAACTCGTAATTTGTTACAAAATAGTTACTATAGAAAATAAATTGAAATTTTTATAAGAGGAGAGTTCTAAAATCAAGAAGCAAAAGCAAAATGATAATATTTATTGAGTTAGATTATCTAAGTATATAATTAAATGATAATTTTATAAATTTGAAATTTAAATATTTAATTTCACTTATTTTTAAGTTATAAGTAAGAAATTAACTTTTTATCTAAAATTATCCTAATTGAAATTTAAGAGAAGATTTTCTCTAATTGAAGCTCTTAATTTAAAAAAAAAATAGGCTTCTTTATTTTCTTAGAAAGTTATTGAAAAAGAAATTAAATATAAATGATTTTCTTTTTTATTTTATACTCGACAAATCATGTTCATAACAAAAATAATAAATAAAAAAATCTCATAAACCTTGTGCAGACTGAAGTTGAAGTTGTATTCGCCCATAGAATTCAATCTCATTGTACTACTCACTCAAAATGTTTACATTTTAAATGTCATAAATGTAAATATAAACATAAACATAAACATACATTTATGTTATGTGTTCTAATTGAAAGTTAAAAATAAATTATTTAATGTGTTAGTTAAAGAATTGAAACACTAACATTTGTGATTCTTTAATACTTTAGTACTTTAGGTCTATTTAAATTTTTCACTTTTTTATAAATTTTTAAGAAATTAACTTTCTTTTTATAATATATCTTATGGTGATTTTGAGAAAAGACTATCAGAGAGAAAAAACAAAATAAAACATAAGTTTAATTTACACATAAAATATTAATATTATTTTTGATAAAAAAAATTTAGATAATAAATTTTTGAATTATTTTTAATTTTAAATAATTAAAAGCAGATTAAGTGATATTTTAAAAGTCGAGGAAACAAAACAATGATTCTTTTTAAGAACTGTAAAAACAGTGAAAATATTAAATCAAATTAATATGTTATTATCTCTCTTTGGGGTTATTTTGATATTACTAATTATATATAATTTTCTAATAATTGGTGTCTGTAACATAATACATAATTTTATTAAAATTGACAACAAAATAAAGCATTTTTATAATATTTCAGTAAAATAAATTTGTAATACTATTTAGTTGTATAAAATTAAGTGTGTGGTTTGCAATTGTTTTTAATTATTTAAAAAAATGGTTATTTTGAATATTAAATATTCTATTATACTATAATTAATTAGTTTTATTTAATAATTTGAAATAAGAAATCAATTACATGAATATAAAATTTAGTACTTTTAATAGTTGCTATTAAGAATGTTGAAGTTTAGTTTCCAAAAAAAATTTAGTGGGCTAAACCCACCTTAACCCTGACCCTAACCCCCTTGAGAGGGGGCTTTAGGGGTTGGGGCTTTTTTTTTTGCCCCCATTTGAGGGGCTTCTTAAGAGGGGGCTTTTTTAAGAGTGGGTTAGGGCTAGCCCCGGGGTCATGGGTCAAATTGACACCTCTAGTTCTGACTGCAAGTTTTTTAAACGATGTTTCTTAATTTGGCCTTTGCACATGACCTAAATGATGGAGATAGAGATAAAACCTCAGAATTATTTTTGGAATAACTTTGCTTCTCTGTTTCTCAAAATGTGATAAAATTTAGAAGAAACAAATATTTATTTATAAATTAGAGTAACTGTATTAAAAACATTTAAATCTGTCAAGAACGGAGATGTTATCAATATTATTTTAAAGGATATATCGATAGTTGAAAAAAAGAGTATATATATATATATATACATTTTTTTTTCCAAACGATCGATATATCCTTTAAAATAATATTGATAACATCTTCGTTAACATATATATATATATATATATATATATATATATATATATATATATATATATATTACGGTTAAATATGTTTTTAGTCTCTAAACTATTGGTCGTTTCTGGTTTTCGTCTTTTCTTTCGAAACTTTGGTTTTAGTCTTCTAAAACTAACACTATTAAAAATTAGCTGACTTGGCTAACGATAGACTGACACGATTTGTTTTCAAGTGTTTTTCACAGTTTCTCCCCTTCTCTTTTCCTTTTATCTTCCACGTAACCAGCTTTTTTTCTCATGGATTTGTCTCCTCCATCACCAAAGCAATTTTTTTCCAATATCAAGACACTTAACTTCACAACTCTTCCCTCTCGCAACCTCCACACATATCCCAACCTCTTCCTTCAACAACTTGCAGTTGTAAAACTGCTCCGCCTGACTCAGTGATTCCAACACCGAGTTCCACCCGCAGTGACTCAGAAACACCGAAACCGCATAATGCCACAAAATCTCCAACTGGGGCGCCCAATCGCGAACCACCATTATTAAGCAAATGTTGGCCAGAGCTTATTTTTTATGCATGATAATGGTGCTTACATAAGCTGTAGAGTTTTAAAATTGTTCCAAATAGAAAGGATAATACAATAAAAATGGTGTCTACACTGGGTCTTTAAATCTCGCAATATTTAAATATTCCCTCCTATCTCTGCAAGTTTTATAAAAATATTGTATGTCAGTAGTTGTTTGACCCATCATATTTTTGTAAATTCTTTCATAATATAAATTCTTTTATTACATTGTTTTTGTACTCAGTAGCTTGAGTTCATGAACACTTTAAATTTTAGAGGTTATAATCAAGAAAATTAGTTCTGTATGTCCCAATATCTAGAAATGAAGATACAATATTCTGAGTGGAAGATGAAAGGAAGAGAGAGAGAAATGGTGAGAAACACTTGAACAAAAAAATAGTGTGTCAGTCTAATTTTTAACGATGTTAGTTTTTGAAGACTAAAACCAAAGTTTCGAAAAGAATGAGGACCAAATTGTACCTTATTTTGAAAAAGGGACGAAAATCACAGTCAATAGTTTAGGGACTAGAAATATATTTAACCTTATATATTATCTCATGGAAAAGTTCTAATTTTGATGTAACATTCTTAATATAAGAAAAACAACTTTTAATATTAATTTGAATTTTAGTCAAAGGCAGAATATACTCAAAGTAAACGTTCATAATTGAATCTAAAAAAGTTATTTTAGTGATTTTATTAGTAATTTACTTCTTTATAGTATGTTTTCTAGAAAACAAAATGCTTTTCTAGAAAACAAGATTAGAATGCACTTGCATTAAAATTTTAAATAACAGAACATTCAAGAAAATATATAGAATTCTTTCTAAAAATTATATTCCAATAGCATATGAAGGTGTAATTACCCTATTTCAAAATCTTGTGTACAATTATTGAGAAAAGTTGATTGAATTTTGAAATTTAGTATACTTTTCTTAAAACTGCTGCTGCACAACGAATTTTGAAATAAGGTAATTAAACTCTAAAATTCCTGATTGGATTTCATAATTTGGTCCATATCAATGCTCTTGATGTCATGATCTCATTACTTTGCCCGAATTAGATAATCTGATTATCTTTTTCTTGAATTTGGTAAGTCAAATCGGATTTTATAATCCGGTACACGACACAGATTCTGCAATCTGAAAATTAATATGCACTGACGTAAAATTATGCAATTATGTAGACAAAGAATTATGTTAATTTGTGTTGGTCGTAGGTGGTTATAATTTTCGATTGAGGCTTTAGGTACTTAGATGAAGTAAATCAAAACTTAATCATGAAAGATTCCCCATCTTGAACTGACTAATGGTGATTATATTAAGAATTTTACAACTAATGAACTATTGATGAGTTACTTAAGTGGGTGCGATGTATTGTTTTTCATCTAGGATTTGTTTGAAAGGAATACATACATGTTGTTATCATGTGAAAGTGGAAGAAAGTATAAAAAATATAAATATGAACTTCAATTTAGTATAACTAATTAATACAAGAAAATATGAACGCCTTTTTAAATTTAGAGATAAACAAGTTGATAATGAAGAGAGTTGAGTATTGAAAGTAATGAGATGTCGTAATCATGATTTATCTAAAATCTTAGTTGGTCACCCTTTATCCTGGTAGATTAAAACCACAAACAATCTTGATACAACTCTCTCAACCATTTTCAGAAGTTGGAGTTGCAGGGAGAAAGTTACAGGGTGCAGGAAGAAACTCCCTTATTCTAGTGATATCTTGTTTGTTAAATTCTTTCTCATCCATGGATTCTCAAATATATGGTCAAACTTTTGATTTTTCATAAAAATCCTTATAGTTTCCTATCAAGGTCTTGCTCTAAGTTCCATTTGGATTTATAGTTAGTCAAACGCTCAAGAAATGAACCAAACTTAAGTACATATTTTAAGGAAAACTAGACTAAATTTACAACATAAAAATCCCTAGAACCAACATTATCACACTAATATAAGAATGAAATGAAAAACTCACTATTAAGAGGTGGAAGAGAGTGATGGGAGGGAGGGAGATAGTCTAGAAAATGTGAAAAACTCTTCATTATTATTTTTTTTTTAAGGATTACTAAGATTTCTAAAAGAATTATCTTTTATTATTGTCTTCGTCTTAATTAGTGAGGACTATAGAAATAAGCTGCATTGTCTCATGCTTAGATCTTTTTTCTAATTACAAAATTTTCTTTTTACAATCATTGTCTCTCCAAAATGAATATTGAGGTGCATTTAATGCTTTACCTAGAACAAATAAGTGTTGTGTTTAATTATATCCATCTTTTTAGTTTAAAATCGAATTAAGAGAAATGATCTTATGATACCCTATTAAAATTCATTTTCAAAGGTAATATAACTATTAAAAAAAATATTTTTTGAATTTGTAAAAAACGAGAAAAGAAAAAGTATAATATTAAAATATTAATATGCTTTTTGACAAATTAGGACACTTATCATATCACCTTATGTTTTTAAGATAATGAGATACATGGGTTGAAGCTAAGAGATACAGAGGAGTGTATATGTTGATTTACTAATAAGATGGATATGATAAGTGTCATAGTTTATCATTACCTTAAGCCATGTATCTCTTTTGAATAAGAGATATTAGCAAACAAATTAATCACTCTTTTGCATCAATCAAAATCATAAATAAATGTTGATTGTGTTTCTGAAGATAAAATGTAACCATAAAAATTAGGTCAGTCGATATGTTTTTAATCTTTTACATTTCAATGAATTAAAATGTTTTCTCAGTTAGTTTTCAAGTTACCAGGTCAAATGCACTTAATTAATTAGCAAGTAAATTTGAATGTTTTTAAAAATGAAAATTGAATAAAAATTCTCAAGCAATTAAATTTTAAAGGACGAAAATTAAGAACCAATTTTCTTTTTCCCAAATATTAAAATCAAAATTATAATGAAGCCATAATATCTTCTTTTAGGCACAATGTACATTTTCATTATAAATTTAAGTTTCTTTTCTGCCACATTATTTATTTTAACCAATATACTTTTATTTATTTATTTTATTATATGGTCATGCTCGGAAATGTTTTAACTATTGTAGTAATGAACATATTAAAATAAAATATCTAATTAAGCTAGTTTATTTTAGAGTTATACAAATACTTATGAAGTTTGATGAGTTACACCATTTTTTCTAGTGATATACTCACCTTCTGTAATTGTTTAAAAAATATTACACCATCTCCTTTTAGAAATTATACTAATCTTATTGATTATTTGAAAATCATAGCACAATATACTTCTACAAAAAGAAAAAAAAAAGTTATTGTAAATGTTAACAAAGAAATGAAAGCTTATGTAATTTTTCTAAAGCTCAAGACTGATCTGTGGAACTTATAATGTAATTTATCTTCTATTTAGTTAGAAATATATATATATATATATATATATATATATATATATATATATATATATATATATATATATATGTATATTTTGTATAATATAGAGAAATAAACGAATAAATACATAAATAGACCGACAAATATATGGAGAGAGGGGAAGGGTTTAAATTACTCTCTTTTGACAATTGTAAATGAATTACTCCTCATTCTTACGCTTAATTATTTTATCAATCCAGTCATTTCGTTTTTTATTAATAAAATGTTTGAATAAACTATTTATAATTAAACATTAGATTAAGAGAAAAGGAAAAGTGAGGATGAAAGGATTAATGTTTTCAGAATTACTCTTAAAAAACTTACCAATAGAAAAGGTAAAACTTTTTAAAATAATTAAAAAGTAAGATAGTATTACCCAAAGGGTATTACAAATTCAAATAAGCAATCTATATATGCCATTTTTTTATATATTAATCTTGATGAGATAATTTCATTAATTACTCGTAACTCAATAAATAAACTTGGTCGTTTTTAATCAGGGTGTTGCTCCCTCCACCACTACACCTTTCTCCCTCCATCTCCCCTTTACTATTTTGTCTTTAAGTAAAATTTTATTTTTAGGGTTATTTTTTAATTTTACCCATTCACAACCTATTCTACTAATAACCTATTCTAGTTCCCCGTACATGAGTAAAATATTTTTCTTTTATTTTAACATTATATTTCTTCCTTTCTTTTTTTGTCGCTGTGAGATACTACGAGTTGTAAAGGTTGGTGGTGGTGGAAAGAATTATCAAGCAATCTCCCTCTCGTGGTATAGTGTGTGGAGTGGTGCAGTGCGTGTGTTGCTTCCTCAAGGTGCGTATTCGAATAAACCTTCAAATAAAACCCTAAAATAAAGACATCCTTCAACGGATATCAAAATCCTTCAACGGATGTCAAAATCCTTCAACGAATGTCAACATCCGTTTAAGGTAAAACGAATGTCTACATCCGTTTTTTCCTTAAACGGATGTTGACATCCGTTCTTTCCTTAAACGGATGTTGTCATCCGTTCTTTCCATAAACGGATGTTGACATCCGTTCTTTCCATAAATATTCGTTCTTTCCTTAAACGGACTCCGAGTTACGTTTTTTATTTTAGGGTTTGTTTTATTAGTTTATTCTTTATTTTGGAAATATTTTAATAATTTAATTTAAATGTTTTGATTTATTATTTTTTAATATATTTTTAATGTATTTTAATAATGTAAGGAAAATGAAGAAGAAAGAAACGGATGAGGAGAAGTGAAACGAAGAAGACAAATGGAACAGAAGACAAATTGTTAAACAGAATTGAGAGATGAAAAGATTGGGTGTAGGGAGTAAAATAGAAGAACTAGGTTTAGAATAAATTAAAATAATAAAAATAAAAAATTTTAATTTGAGAATATAATTGGAATTAAAAAAAATTGATAAGGTAGAGGGAGAAAGGTGTGATAATGGAAGGAGCAACATCCTTTTAATCATCCAGATTCGGCCTGTTTTGAATTGGGCCTTAGCCCATACTTGAAACTCTTATCTTTCTATATTTTTAGGCATAGAAGAATGTCTTCCATTAACTACCAAAAAAAATTAGTGAATTCAATGATGGTGTGGTTGTATCCGCCAACGGCAAGGCAGATGGTGGTGACTGGCGGCGTATTTATCGTCGGTGGTTTGTGCTTCGGTGTCGGAGCTTATTACTCGTTTGTTAACGTGGCTCCTCAACAGGAGCGCTTGAAGGCTCGCCGGGAAGTAATTAGAAATTATGTTAAGAAGCGATTCGGAGATTGACGCCTATGCAGGTTCTTTTTTTGTTACGCCTTGTTTCTGGAAGATTCTTGAATTAAAACGTTCTGTTGTTCTTCTCTCGTAGGCTTAGTTTTTGCATTTTCCTCAATTTTGTTCCATTCCTATGGAAATTCTTTTTTTTGGAATTTTTAACATTCTCAATAACTAATACTGTATTTGCTTGTGATTAACGAATGATTAGGCGTATGTACAATTTTATTTTAATTATTATTAGTCAAGTAGTTCACAATTATGTAAACATATGTTATATAGTATTGGTATTGATTATAGTTTCTTTTATATTTAAATATAACTATTTTTTTTTACTTTTAAAATAAAATAGAATGAGAATATATATATATATATATATATATATATATATATATATATATATATATATATATATATATATATATAAAATATAGGTTATAACATAGGTTATTATTCAAGTGTTTTAATATATTATAATTATTGTAAAAGAACATAGGTTTGTAACGTTCTTTGTAATGTTCAGAAAATGATTTTATGGTTGCAACATTAAAAAATATTTATAGAGCAACGATAAAAAATTTAATGCTCCACCATTAAAATCTTTTAATTTCTTTTATTTATTTTATTCTTTTTTAGTTCTATAAATAGAGGGTTATTTCGCATTTCAAAACACATTAAATTTAATTTTCTCATTTTCCTCTTCTAAGTTTCATTCTTTAGTTCTTTTCTTCTTCTAAAATTATTATGGGTTATTTTATACTCTTTTTAGAGATTCTTGCTAGTTCTAAGATTCTCAGCAGATAAGTCCTTAAGAACAGTGAAATTACACACTTCAGAAAATATTGTTTTGTCAGCTTTTTACAACAGTATGTAACTATTTCCATCGAGGGGAATGAGACTTAAGCCACTTGCAAACAAACAAGTGATGATAACACAACCTTTGTGATTGAAGATCCTATGAAAAAGGTTCATATGGGTAAAAACAAGTCACCTGTTAGTTCTGATAGTACTAAATTGATTTTAATCAATTATATCCACTTCTATGGTGTGTGTGAAAGTGCTAGAGACTGCATTATTGATAGGCTTTTGTCATTAAAATTCTATATGGTGATAGAATTTTATCTTAAACAATGTTTTTAATGATTTTCATATCCCTTATGGGTGGTGTATGATTTGCAGCATACACTTGATAAAATCACCTATATGAGTGTCGAGTGGGACCACTTGCATGAGATTTTGGCATGATCTCTAGAGCATTCATGAATACCGGGCACGCGCATGGCCTAGTAAGCGCAACACAACGATAACAACAAGGATTGTGAAGGTGTATTGTGATTGATAAACCTCTAACATATGCAAGTGTCTTTGGTTCATATAGTTTGTTATACCAACTACATTGTGTGTTACGTATCTCAATCTAAGATTGGTTCATATAGCTTGTTATATCAGCTCTGATGCATTACATCCTATGAGACCCAGGATAAAAGTTTCTTATATTTCTTTTATTGTTTGAACTATTTGAGTCAAAGACTTTTTCTTTCAACTTCTTTTACAATATGTGTGAGATCGTTATAATATATTATAATTATTGCAAAAGAACGTAGGTTTGTAATGTTGTTTGCAACTTTCACAAATGATTTTATGGTTGCAACGTTCAAAAATATTTATAGAGCAACGATAAAAATGTTAATGCTCCAACTTTAATATCATTTATTATTTTTAATTTCTTTTATTTATTTTATTCTTTCCTAGCTCTATAAATAGATGGCTATTCCCCATTCCAAAACACATCAAATTTAGTTTTCTCATTCTCCTCTCTTTTGAGTTTCATTCTTTAGCTCTTTTCTTTTTTTAAAATTATTTTGGGTTATTTTATACTCTTTTAGAGATCCTTGCTAGTTCTGAGATCCTCAAAAATATTCTGGGAAGTTCTTATTGTATCTTGGGAGGCTTGCGCAATATACCACGGATAAGTCCTTAAGGACAGTGAAACTACACGTCTCAAGAAATACTGTTTTGTTAGCTTTTTACAACATGTAGTTGTCGGTGAACAATAACATATAGTCTTTTTGTTTCAGTATTTGTTTTTTCCAATTTGGCAATTATTTGAGAATCCATATGATTTGAAGTTTATTAAGGTAACATTAACTAAAACAAGTATGATAACTTTGGTGAAATAAAATAGAAATGATGTTGATGTAATGTAACAAATGAAAGACATAAATTAATATAACAAAGGAAATTCATAATGTAATTTAATACACCCATGCATTATTATAAGGCTTAGTCATCTAATTTTTGTAAAATTAAGTTAACATTATAACTAAGGTTTGTGAATTGTCGGTTCATGTCCAAAGATAAGTTGGTCAAGTTATCTTCAATTCGTTGAACATACCCTTGCATTTGTTCCATAGTTTGCATTATAATATCACTCATGACCAATCAATAACGATAATTCCTTTTAACCAACATTTCATTATTCATCAACATTTATAGATTAATTCGAGAAGTTCCTAATATTGGCTTGTCACCCTCCAATGGAATGTTCACATGTAAAGAAATAATAGTAGTGATCAACCCACCAATTGTTATTTGTTCAGGTGAAGTCTTCCCTACCTTCAGGAACTGGCCTACTAACCTAGCGCTTGAATCTAACTGAACATCATTAACCATACACCACAAAAATAACAATTTAGATTTTCTAACTACAATAATGCTATCACCCCGAGCAAATATAGTATGAGCCATGAGGTGGTGAACATATCGAAATCATGGGTTATGAATATGAGATTCTTTAGATTCAAATGAAACAAAAGCACGAGATCGAGATAATTTGTACCAAAATGAATGCGCATCAAACTTTCTAGGGTAATTCGTTTCACCTCCATGGGAAAATCCAAGGTTTGCATTAAACTCAGCTAAAGTGAAATTGTAATTAGTATTGTGCAATCTAAATCTAATTAACCATCTTCACACTTCTTTCCTTGCAAAATTTTAGCCTTCACAGAACTTAGAAATTCAATTGTAATTTTCTCATAAGCAGGATATTTGAGAGTGGCAAAGGAACTCCAACCAAGTTTATCAATCATCCAAGAGAATTCCTCTAACATGCCCAATGTGCTTAAAGTATTTTCATCTAAATATTGTGTAGGCAAAATAACTCAATCATTAAAGCGTACCTCAACCTTTGTTCTTCATTTTGAAAATTAATACCAATTCAGTTGTTAATAGAAGAACGAACCCGTTTTCCTGGACGTTGTTCAACTACTGGTGGTACTGAAACATGACACACAAATTCAACGATAGTGATTGGGTGTTACGATGGTGAAGTAGATGGTGCGTTGCGGTGGCCTGGGTCATGGGGAGGGCGTCCGCTGGTTGGAGGAGTCGACGACCAAGAGTGGATTACACCAACTAAAGCGACATTGTGTCGTAGTCTTCTACCACTTGGAGGGTGTGATGGTCTGTGGAGGTTTACGGCATTGGCGGCGCACACGTTGAATCTTGTTGGTGTGGAGTTGCGAACTAGGTCGTTGGTGTGGAGTTGCGACTAGGACGTTGATGTGGATGAATGAGGAGAACTCGCAAAATGTTACACTTTTGCCTCTTATTTATTTATTTATATAATATTTTAAAAAAAACATAAAACTAGTGATATTCATTTTCACAGGCACCATGTGGTGATGTGATTGAAACACTGGTCCTAATTTGTTTTTCAAAATTACCTCCTAAATACAACTTTAATCTTTGACCATTTACTCTAAAACTTCTTTCTAAATTAAGGTCTGAGACTTCAATTGTACAAAAAGGAAAGACTTTCTTAACAACAACAGACTTGATCACCTAGATTTGAGTTTGCCAGGAAATAGTTTAAGCCTGAAATTATACAATAACACATGTTGTCTTTGGGCAAATTCTTTAAGCAGATTTTTTTATCATGCCATTATTTTGTTCTTTCTTTATAAATCTGAGCATTTTCATAGGCTGCATTCTAAATTCCTTTAACTCATCCAATTATAGTAGCCATTTCTCACCTGCATTCTTTAAATCAAAATTTAGCAATTTAATAGCACAAAATGCTTTATGCTCTAATTTTACTGGTAAATGACATGATTTCCCATACACCAAGTGATATGGTGACATTCCAATTGGAGTTTTAAAAGCTGTACAATAAGCCCAAACTACATCATCTAATTTTCTTGACCGATCTTTTCTAGACGAGTTCACAACTTTTTCCAAAATTCTCTTCAACTCCTTATTGAAATTTTCACTGGTTTGTGGACCGCAAGGGGTAACTATCTTGTGTTTGACACCATATTGTCCCAAAAGTGATGTAAAATTTTTGTTATGAAAATGTAAACCACCATCACTAATGATTGCTTTGAGTACCCCAAATCTAGAAAACATTTGTTTCTTAATGAAAGAAACCACCCCCTTAGCATCATTTGTTGGTAATGCACTGGCCTATACACATTTAGACACACAATCCACAACAACCAAAATGTATTAGTTTGAGAAAGAAAAAGCAAAGGGCCCCATAAAATCTATATCCCAAAAATAAAAACTTCCCACTTCAAGTATGTTGTTTTTTAAGGGCATCTCATTTCTTTTTGAAATATTTCCTACTCTTTGACATCTATCACAGTGCTTCACTAAACTATGGGCATCCTTAAAGAGGGTAGGCCAATAAAATCCACGTTGTAAAACTTTAGAATTTGTTCTTTCAACACTAAAATGCCCCCCATAATCTGACCCATGACAATGCCAAAGAATACTCTCAAATTCATTTTCAAGAACACATCTTCTAATGATACACCATCACTACATCTTTTGAACAACATAGGATCATCCCAAAAGTAACATTTAACGTGTAGAAATTTTTTTCTTTGCTGAAAAGCACGGTCATGAGGAATTATACCACTTGCTTTAAAATTGACAAAATATGCAAACCATAGCAAGGAAGTAATGACTAGTAACTTCTCATATGGAAACTCCTCTGAAATAGGCTTGATATCCTGGTTTCCTTCATCAAACTTCAATCTTGAAAGGTGATATGCTACTAAATTTTGCTTTCCTTGCTTATATCGGATTTCCAGGTTAAACAATTGTAATAAGAGAATCCAACGAATTAAACTTGGTTTGACATCCTGCTTAGGAAACAAATATCTCAAAGCAACATGATCAATGTAAACAATAACATTAGACCCAAAAAGATAAGATTTGAATTTATCAAAAACAAACACTATTACAAGCAGTTCTTTTTCAGTCGTGGCATAATTCTTTTGAGCTTCATTCAATACATGACTGACGTAATATATAACATGAAACATTTTTTCTTTTCTTTGTCCTAATACAATACCCATAGCATAATCACTAGCATCACACATCAATTCAAATGGTAAAGACCAATTAGGTGCTATAATTATAGGAGCAGAAATAAGTTGTTTCTTTATAGGACCATTTAAATTCATTCATTATTCTGTTTGCATTATCATTCTGTGTTAGTTGAATTCTCTTTGCTTGAGGACAAGCAAAAGTCTAAGCTTGGGGTATTTTGATGTGTGAATAAATTGTAATTGCATTCATATCTTAGTTTAGGCCATTTGCATACATAATTGCATTAATTGAATGATTTCATTATGCATTATCTTTGTTTCGGATCATACATTTGGGTTCTGTGTTTTTCTTTTAGGTAGGTGTTTCTAAGTGTTAAAATCACAACTTTGTCCAAGATGCAGAGTTGAAACCATGGAGTTCCACAACTTAGTTGTGAACGTTTTCACAACCTGTGGATTTTGCTCCAAAATGTAGAGTTGAAACCAGATCGTTCCACAACTGAGCTGTGAAAGTTTCCAAGAGCTGTAGATTTGTCTCGAGAGAAATAAAATCCAAACCACCAAGTTCAACAATTGAGTTGTGATTTTTTCCACAACTCGTGGATTTATTTTAGGAGTGCGAAATTGAAACTAGAGAAGAACACAAACAGATTGTGGATTTTTTCCATGAGCAATGGAATTGTTCGAAGAAGTTACTAACATCTCATTATGTGGATTTAAAAAGATTAAAAGAACTAGAGAAATTAATGATAGTAACTAGAAGGGAGTAATCAGTATCCTAAAAAAAGGGAATTAAAGGAAAAAAGGGGGAATTAACAATTGGGACGTGATTTTTAGGGGAAAAACGTAGATCAAGAAGCAGCTACACTTCTTCTTCCTTTAATTTCTTGTGAATTTTACATTATGTAGAACTAATTTTCCTTTTTGTTGGAGGATTGATGTAATACTTTTGACTATAATTTCTGAACCTTTTCAATTGATGTTTAGTTAATTTTAATTATTCCAGTGTTCTATTTATGTTCTAATGTCTATTCTATGAGTAATTTTACAATTGGGAAATTAAGGATCGTTTACTATTATAAATAAATAGAACATATTAGATGTTTTCACAGTTGGTAAATTGGGCATAACTAATTAGTTTGTAATTGAGATAATAATTGTTCTTCATGATTTTATTGAATTTTGTAACTGGCCTAAGGGATTAGGGGTTTGAATTCAATGGATAAATTTGCTTGTCTAAGGAATTAGGGGTAAACAAGCTCTTAACAAACTCAAGTGGATAATTATAATTCGCACATCAATTGGAAAGGGGAGGAATTTATATGAAAACGTATGAAATTAATTCTCTAACATTATTTATATTAATTGAATTCTCACCAATTGTTTATGTTCATTGTTTCACTTGATTTTCTGTTGATCAAAATTATGTTAATTAGTAATCTAGTACTCAACTCATTCAATCCAGAGGACGATATTTTGTTACTCAGTTTACAACCCTAATTCCACCATCATCTCCAACTATTGACGAGTACAGTCCAGGGACAACTCATTTTGTGCCTTCCATCCATTCTGGAGGCACTTCATCCTCACGTGGTTTAAAGAGGAAGACACTTATGGTGGACATAATGGACTCACAATTTGATAAGTTGATAACCAAGCTCGATGGACGTAATGGGATCCAACAATGTTCATTTTGAGAATATATCAAACATGGTCGAGCAAAATGAAATCTTGCGTCGCACCCCTATATTCTAATACACAAAGGGCGACATACGAAAATGTTGATTGCGATGAACAAAACAAGACAAAACACTTGTGGAGCAATGTTATGATTTCCTTTGTACAAATCCTGCATGCACAAAAAGGTTAATGGGAATGCTCTCACATTTTAGAGGGAATAAGTTGTGTAACATGATGGTGGGTGGTAGTCGAGTCCATCTATGTGTATAATATAGTCTTAGGTTCATTTGTATAATAGTCTTAGGTTCATTTATATTGTAACGTTTTGTCTCATCCTTGTATTGTAATATGTATTGTTGCTATTAATACTTAACAATGTTGGTTAATGCTTATGACATTTTGTCACTTCAATTGTTACTTTTAATATTAAATTATTCTTATGACATTTTATGTGTTATTTTTTTTGTTTTGTTCAAGTTATTTCTTAATGACATCATCATCTTAAAAAAGGGCACGAAAAAGTCGTTAGGAAAAAGAACCGGCAACTAAGATAGACGCTCCTGCATCTATGAGGCCATATGTTGAAGAAGTATTAGATCAACATCGTTTCTTGAATGATGGTCATCAGATGGAACACTATGGTACTGATTTCTATACAAGAAATGTCGTGGTTCCAAAAATTATGAATTTTGAATCAATTGCGACCTTAAACCTATATTTTCATCATCACCTTGTTTTTCAAGGAGTATCAGATTTTGTGAGATTGGAACGACCCTTCTATCCGGATTTTATAAAAGTCTTCTATTCAAATCTAAGGATTTTTGCAAATGGATATCTTTAGAATAAGGTGATCAAGAAAAGAATTAAATTGAAACTAGCTGATTGGTTGAATGTTGCTATCTCAAGTACGAGAGTCAAAAATTGTCCTTCACAAATATATCAAATGAATTTTCCTATAAATGCGAGATGACATTAGCTACTATGGTAAATTAGAAATGCAGGGTCAATATGTTAAAATGATTGGTTGTTTGAACATTAATGATAAACTTCTGCATTAGGTTGTCGTGTATATATTGACTCCACAACCTGGAAATTTCGCAAAATTGTTGCACAAAGATATCTTTATGTTATGGGTGCTTACAAATAGTATATTTATCTATTAGTCTCATCATATCATGCAAAATATGCTTAAATGCAAGGCCAATGAGACATCTATATGTCTTAATCACCAAAATCATGCAATATAATGAAGTAGATTTTGATGCCGATGCCAACACCAGACTGGGACCAGACAACATTTTTTGACTAATTCTTTGAAGAGGTTGAATATTGTTAATGTCAATGGTATTTGGCAGCACAAAGTCAGTAATGATGAAGACGAAGAGCAACCACAACATCAAAGTCCTCAACATGACAACCCTATGCAACCTCCTCCTTATCCATCAAATCCTCATATGATGACTCAAATGTGGGAGGGGTACAAGACTTGCAAACCAAAATGCGAGATATGAAACAAATGCACGAGGCATGTTGAGGGAATTGAATATAACATGACCAACTTATCTCTAGACATGAACTGGCAATTTGCTAACCTTAATTACAATGTTAACTTAATGACGTGACATATACAGAGCCTCTTAGGTGGAAAATGTATAATTAAAAAATTTAAAAAAAATGTTTCTGAAATGTGAATGTATTTCCTCACACAACCATGGCAGCCTCCACGCTCTCTTCCATCCACCACCGTGAGCGAAGCAATCGCGCTTGTAATGCCCCATTTTTTAGAGGGTTAAAAAAATCATTCACTTATATTTAAGGACACAATATTTATTTTTATTTCACAATAATACATCACAATTGTCAAGATTAATAATTAAAATACAAATCGAATCTTAAAAATTTGTTTAGAGTTACAAGCCAAAACATTTCACAACTTAAAATTACACATTTGAAAATCCCAGAGTTTTTTTTCCCAATGCATCCTCGCTCTAAACTTCTTCAGCATCACCTGAAACATCATCTATTCCCGTATAACGACACGAGTTATACGATCATTCATCAGTAACATTAACTGCTAACCAGGCTGTATTACCTCTAAAGAAAACAATCTAAGACTATAAGTGTAATTAGTTAGTCTATTATGAAAATTAAATTCTTAAATGAATTGAAGTTCATTTTATTCTCTGATAATGTATCAGGTAAACTATATAATCAAAATAAATGAGCATGAGTCTCCCTTTGTTTTCAATCCCTCACACTTAGATATTAGATTTATCGATTTTTGTCCTTCACGCGCAACTACTGGACATTGATGCTTCACACACAGCTATTGTTTCTATCTCGATTTTATCATACTCATACATTTGATAAACATATATCAAAATCAGTCCCTCATATGAACCATGAATAAGAGTCGTCCTCCACACTCACCTCTGGACATATCTCCCTTGTTATCCAAGGTCTTCTGAGTAAAAACATTGGTGAGTAACATTCGTTCACCAAGCACCATACTTAGCACGAGTCAGAAACCTACACCGAGATATCTATATTCCCTCGAAAGAGGAAAATGACAGCACTTGAATCCATCTATCGCCTTACACAGGCAAAAGGAATTATCATGTTAACTACCAAGATAAAACATAAATCTTTCCGTTTATACATGATAATACTAAAGAATCACCAAAGACTATTCTATTGAATCACAACAGGACCCTCAACATCAACGTATACGCTAATAATATATCACAACTTACTAGATCAGACCAGGGCTCCTCTATGATCAGGAATGTACCAACTCCGGTTCTTAAGATTCCTCTATCCTACCATAACAAAAATAACCTTAATATAAATGCTCTAGAGAACCAAGAAGTTGAATCTGGTAAAGCCGGTTAGACATCTTCTTATCCTTCCACACTAAGACACAAGAGAAAAAGAAGAAGAAGAAAAATACAATAAACGTTCTGGGGAACCAAGAAGTTGAATTTGACATAGCTGAGACACCTTATTATCCTTCCAGAAAGATGTAAGAGAAAAAGAAAAAAAATAAACATTCTGGGGAACCAAAAAGTTGAATCTGGCATAGCCGGTTAGACATCTTCTTATCTTTCCAGAAAGATGCAACAGAAGTAGAATATCATTCTAAATTCATAAAGAGAATCACAATTCTAATCATATTCAAGATTTTAGATCATACAAAAACAAAAGACTCAAGGTTAGCTCCCCTTACCCCTTTTCCAATTTTTCTCTTGCTTAGAAGTAGTTCCTACGGAAATCTTCCAGAATCTCTACTCTATTTGCAACCAAAACTTTCTTCCCAACTCTTTCTTCTCTCTTTTCTAAAATTTCTCTCTCCTTATTTCCTCCTTCTTGGAACAAAATTTCCCTCCCCCTAGGCTATTTATAACCAAAAAAAATATTTACTATTCATTTTTACAATTCATTTTACTATTAAAAATATTAATATTTTAATCATAAGTTGATAAAATCTGATCATTCATGACCTAATGCAACGTGGAACACTTATCCTTTCCATTATTCATATTTTTTTTACTATTCACTTTTTTTTTACTATTCATTTTTTTTAACAAAATCTTCTAAAATATGTTCTCAAAATTTTGAACCTCTCCTTCTAAAAATTCTATAATTTTCTATCATCAAATTTTAATTTTTCTTACAATTTTTGTTTATATGGAAAAATATACTATTATACCAAACTCCTTTCTATGTATTGAACCATTACAAATTTTTTTCCAAATATTTATATTATGCATAATTTTATATCTAACATAATAAAATACATTCATCACATAAATCATACAATTGAATATAGTACAAATTAATTTAACAGTACCTAATCTATTTGATAAGAATTTGGTTAAAAGTTCATTGAGTAGACTTTTAGGAAAAAGATGTGCGTCACAACGGACAACTTAAGTACTAAGTCTTTCCTAGCCAAAGTGTTCATCAACTAGTTTTTTTTAACAAATTTCTTATTTAAAGATCCAAAATAACAACATAGTTTTTTTATTAACAATGTTAACAAATAAATTCAAATATGTATAGTTATATAACAAGCACATATGTTTTTCATTAACGGTATTCACACAAAATTTTACTTTACTTGCGAAGCAACATAAAAATGGAAACATCTTGTCGTATTTATTTTAGGTCTTATAACGCTTCCTCATGGTGAACCATCTTCATCGCGTCACATCCTTTGTTCTCCAATCTCAACAATGAAGCTCCACGCCTTCATTCAACTTTCATTACCAATCATCGCCACCGTTGTCCATCGTGAAAACCTGAGGTGCAACTTGGAGAAACCCAAATTCACAAAACTAGGACCAACCACCACAAGCAAGCCCTAAATCCCCAAATTTCCAGAAACCTTAAGATGTGCCTCCTCCACCATCTTCGAACCCAACTTTCGGCCAACCACTACCAAACTTGCAAAGAGGAAAACAAAGAAACTAGATGTAGTGAACATCAACCCAATCGAAGTAGAATCTCAAACTGAGCTAAAATTGTGAAACAAAACAGAAGAACCATTCGAGAAACCCCTTCATCAACTCTAATCGCTCCATCATAAGAGGAATCTCAAATCACACAATTGTGACGGAGAAACCCTAACTTGTCTCACACAACAGCACACATCGTGGTGAATTTAGGTTTTTTGTTGGGCAAATCGCAAGTGACTCGCATCTAGGTTTTGCTATGGTGGCCAATAAGGTTTGAATTAAGCAATTTGGGCCAAATTACGATTAAGGTTCCAAAGTTTGTGAAATTTGGAATTTCTCTACAAATCTGTTGAGGCACGATTCGTCATAATTTGGAGTTGATTTTTGGATTTCCTTTTTGCAAGTTTGATGCACAAGGAAGAAGATTTCTGGGTGGTGCTTAATTGAACAAGGTTGATGGTGTTTAGATGAGGATGTTGCAATTGAAGGACACAAGTGAAGTTCACGTAATGAAGATTAGGCTAGTGGTGATGAGATATGTGGTGGCGCATTAGTGTTTTGAATGGTTCAATGCAAAAATGGAGGATGACATTTTTTTTTAATTACACATTTTTCACGGAGGATGACATTTTTTTTAATTACACATTTTTCACCTAAGAGACTACATGTTATTAAAATATTTCACCTCATACTAACAAGTCATCTCAAAATTAACCCATTAACCCAATTTAACAATAGAAAATACTTCAATTTTTCACTTTTAAAAACTCAACTAAAAAAATTAAGAGACAGGTTTAAGAAAATACAAT
Source organism: Vigna nakashimae (assembly GCA_034642375.1). Classification (NCBI taxonomy): domain Eukaryota; kingdom Viridiplantae; phylum Streptophyta; class Magnoliopsida; order Fabales; family Fabaceae; genus Vigna; species Vigna nakashimae. The sequence continues at coordinate 50,017,438 of CM067765.1, read as the reverse complement.
ATAAATAAATATCACAAAAATAATTAAACATATAAACTATGATAAATATGTTGAACGATATTATGTTCGAATATTTTTTAGGTGATGTAATCTTGGAATTAGATTTAATTATTTGTATCATCATAAATATCCAATTTTACTTCAATAATAAAATAATTATACAAAATTATACCATTTAACAAAATTATTCCACTTAACAGTAATTTATATTCACAAAATATTATATTTTAAAAATAATTATTTCATTTTATTTAAATGTAACTTTTTCCATTTTAAAAATTGATTTTTGTTTTTTTAATAATTTTTATAATTATATATAATATTAACAATTATCACTTTATATTACTTTCACAACTAAAAATATTTTAATAATTTTTAGTATTTATTAATTAAATTACTTTTTCATCTATCAAATCAATAAAATTCTACACTAATTTTTACAAATTTTACCTTCAAATCAACTCTCTCACACCACGCTTTAAATTCTGAAAATGAATCTAACCTTTTAAGAGGCAAAATAATCATAAAAATATAATAATAAAATTAAAATTGTTAAATAACAATAAAATTATAATTTATACAAACATGTGTAATTTAATCATTATTTTCTTCATTATTCACTCTTCTTTTGTGAGTATTTCAATAGAAAAACAATTTTAATGCATGAATTATCTTTAATTTATAAACTCTTATTTTCTTCTCAAATTTATGACTAATAGAAATCAAATAGCAGAAACAGATCTACTCCAAAAATAATTTAGATTTTATTGTCATCTGTATCATCCTGATCATGTCCAATAATTATTCATTTTAAACTTCTGTTAAATATGGCATAAAATTATGCAAATATAGCTGTATAAAAATTTTCATGTTGTAAATGAAGATAATACTTCAAATGGAGAAAATATTTCAGGTATTAATCTTTAGGTTAATTATAGGACTCCAAAATATAAATCTAGGTGGTATAAGTAACTTGAATAGATCACCTCTTCAAGTTAGAAATATGAAATGCTACGAAATCTCATTAGTAACCAACCAACAGAGGTAATGAGAATATAATTAACGTGACTAATATTGGTAAAATAATTACTTTTTATATAGTTCAAGTTGTAGAATAACACATAGAACATTCCTGACTAGAAGGGAAATGCTCAAACTATTTTACACTCCATTAGAAAATGCAACCACATAGTTACATATTATTACGTAAGAAAAACCCAGCAGTTCTCTATTGATATGTTAGGGATGTTAGGAAGTTAATTTTGGAGAACTTGTAGAAAGTTCAAACCCTGATATAGCAGTAGAACAGCTGACCATCACAAGAGAATCAAAATCCGACTAAGAGCAACTCATAAGCTCAGACGATCAATAAATTAATATGAAAAAATCTAACTAACATGGTTTTAGTTTTAGTTTTAGTGCAGTTATCAAACTGTGTAATTAGCACACCACTTCACACAGAGTAACATTATAAACATATAAATCATAAGCAACACCAAATACATTTCATTAACTAGTTTAACAAATCTGACCATCCAAAACTGAGCCAAAGCAATGTAATCCCTAAGATATATAATAATCCAAATCACAAAACATAACAATTAGTTCTCTAATTAACATGACCAAAACCGAAAACAAGGCGGCGATGGTTAATACCTCCTTCCGCCGGCGCCGCGACCGAATGCGGGCGGTGCTTGAACGGCAACCGGATCGACCTTTACGACGCCGGGGACATCGGACATTCCGAGGGCGGCGAGCATGTCGATGGTCTCCTTGTCGACCTCGATCTGGTCGGTCCGGATGGCAGAAACTTCAGGGACGAAGTCCATGCGGCGCTCGCGCTCCTCCTCCTGCAGCTTGAGGGAGATGCCGCGCACTGGTCCCTTCTGGATGCGCTTCATAAGGTGGGTGGAGAAGCCGGCGATTTTGTTACGGAGCCTCTTTGAGGGAATGATGGCGACCTCTTCCAGAACCTTCTTGTTGGTGTGGAAGTCCAGCGTCATGCGAGAGTAATACCTCTCTATCACTTGCCTTGACGACTTCTTCACTGTCTTCGTCCTAACACGCCCCATTCTGCTAATTCAACTGCTTCTCTCAGTCAACCGCACAACGCTACACACACAGACGCAGCAGAGAGAGAGAGAGGCAAGAACTGATGTAGCGCCAATGGAGGCAAATTAGGGTTTTGTAAATCCTATCCTAATCATGGGCCTGTCGTGTAACCAGCCCAAGCCCATTTTTGACCAACAGACCCATTTCCCTTATTTCATTATTTTTAATAAGCCATTTTCGGTAATTCAAAATTTACTCCTGATTATCCAACATTCAATAGATATACTGATTTGGTTATCATAGCAACGTTTTTACTTATGTATTGACATGTAATATTAGGGTATTTATTACATGTTAGATAGTTAAAGTAGAGGTTTTTTTTAAATATTTTTTAATATATATATTGATTTTGAAGATATAAAAAAGCTATTTAACTTTCTGACTTTTATTATCAAATATACTGGTAGTGAAACCTTAAATCCTATTAAATACACTTCATATTCGTTTTCTTCACCTTATTTTCCGAGACATTTCTATTTTTTTCTACTAAAGGTACACACATAGATTTTACCTTGATTTCATTTCATTTCTACTCTACTGAAATGTTTTCTTATATATAGAAATATTTGTATTAAATTCTAAATTTTGTGTGTATGATATTAAGATATATTGTTCTGATTTTGTTGTTTTTTAAAAAAAAAAACTTTCTAGGAGAGTTTTAGAGAGTAACTTATGTGACACACTCCCAGGTGTTTGAAATTGTACCCAAAATCATTTTATATAATTGTCGATTAAGTTACATTAATTTTTATAAATTAAATAAAATAACATTTAGGGATAGATTAATTGGTTAGTATAAGTTGAGTAGTGATGAAGTTGGAATTGTGATGTTTGTAGTTGTGGAAGAAAAGAAACAAGAAGAGGGGTTGAATGAGTTAAAATGGTCAAAAGAGAAGAAAAAAATAGACGGTAAGAATGACTAATTTTACATTAATAAAGAAAAGGGAGAGATGAGCGAATTTAGGAAGTAGATGGTGTAAATAGCAATAAGCGCAATTTAAAGTATATATGTGGGTGCAAAATCTCACCTTGTAAAATAATTTTGTGGGATTGAGTTATAATTAAAGTTAACTTTTTAACATAATATCGATGATTCATCTTGGTGATGGTTCGAACAAGTACGCTGTAAAGTAAGTGAAAGACCCTAAACTTTAAGGGTTCCTTGTATCAAAAGTCTTCCATTTTAGGAAAGTATGTTTTGTTGTAGAACAACAATACAAATAAATGGTCTCCACTAGATATTCGAGAGGAAGGTGTACCAGTGTGGAGAGAGATTCACTTGAGGGTGAGATTGGTAGGAGTTCAAGGTGAGTCCAAATTCTCACATCGGATACAAATGAGTTCAAGGACCCATAAACCCATAAACACAAAAATTTTAATCTTTCCTTGCGTGGCCTAGAGATTTGGTTGGTTCTTTTTCTGACCCTTCGGTAGAAACTTTTAAACCTAACATGCACTATTCTATTTTTAAGTTTACATGTTATTTGTGTTCATACTTAAATATTTTTCCATGTAATTGCAGTCACATCGTGAGGAAAGTCTTAAATCCAAGAAGATTCCTTTATTTGTGGATGATCCTTTTGATTACACCAACTTGTTGATATTCCATTATACTTACATAAGCTAGATGTTTTAGAGTTTGCATCGAACACATAATAATTGAATATTGCCCTTATTTAGTTATTGAATATGTAAGTCTCTGAACCATTCTTTATATTTAATTGATTTATGTAGTTACTTATATCAAATAAATGTTTTTGTGTTCAGATATATATTTGGTGTTAGTAACAATATGGAGTTCAGGAATGTATATGGATTCATAGACCCCTAACCACTCCTGAAGACAATAATTTTAATGACATCCAAGCATACATCACCATATGTTTTGAACGGTAAACAAATATATTTTGTCTCATATATTGTCAAGAAGTGTAGTTTGTTGACTTGTAATTATAATCAATAATTTTAAGGTATAACAATAAAGTTATTTTTAATTCAGGTGTCATTGGAAGCTACTTGTGGTTTCCTTGAAAGACAACATTATTGTGTGTGATTTTGTTCATTTGCACAAGTATCTCCCAACCATCTCAAACAAGTAATAGATTGGTAAAAACCTCAATGTTATGAAATTTCTTTGTGTTATAAATGCATCCTAAAACATTTTATTTTTCATATTTCATTTGTTGCACACAACATGTCAGGGAAATCAACTATTAATGTAAAAAAAAGTTGAATGGTTGTCCTCCAAGTTTTCTATTTTGGTTTATATTCCTTTTCTTCCTCAATTATTTGTGTTGATATAGTGCAGTGTAATAAACAAATCGATTCATATGAGTGTGATTACTATGGAATGCAATGAATGACAATCATTATTTGTACTCATATTACAACTAGTTGGGAAACATTAATAATTACATTTAATTGAATACTTTGCAACTTTGTCCTTTTCAATACTAATTGAAATTATTTTCTTTTATGTGGAAATTCAATAGTCTTGTCCCAATTCACGAGAAATGCATAAAGTATGTTAGGATAGCTTGTGCAAAATCTAATACAATTGTACATTAATATTTAGCACATTTACTTGTTCTAAGAATAACATATGGTTGTATCTAGATTATGACTGATTCTATATGTGATACATATGATGTGCTAATTATATTTGATTTTGTGTAAGTTTAATATGTAGGCAGAAAGAATAACAAATAATTGTTTAAAAAAATGCCTACATTAGGCTTGAGTTATAACAAAAATCAAAGCATAAAAGGATATTTGACTTTAGTTTTGACAATAACCAATGCCTAATCCCTTTTTCATTAAAAATATTATTTAATTTTATGGTTATTAGACATGAATTGGCTTGAATTTTGATAATAACTGATACCTAATACTCTTAAAATTAAAGAATTTTTTAAAATTAGAAAAGGATTAGATTTCAGCTATTATGAAAACTTAAGCTGAATTTTTTTTTTCATTTTTCATTATTTATTTATGACTTTATGCTTTGATCTAAAATAATTGAAGCCTAATTGTTTGTTAATGTTCTATTATTTATTCATTGTTTCATGCTTTGGTTCTCCCATAACTCCAGCATATTGTATTTTGAATATATTTTCATTGTTAAACTTAAGTACAATATCCAAAATGATAAATACCAAACCTATTGAGGTTAAAATGCTAATTTGATATTAATGATTTTTATTTTATTTCCTGTTAAAACAAATATTTAAAATAAATTCAAGTTGCATAAAATTATAAATTGTAGTAAAAATTTATGTATTATTTAAATCCGTGTAATTTTCTGAAATGCTATTAATTTTGAAATTTTTGAAGGTTAATAACTTTTTTATTTTAATTATATATGTACAATATTTCACATTAGAATTTTAAGTCACGGGAAACTAAAATTGAAGCAATTTAATTTGTAACTTTTATACACCAATAGACTAATTAAGTTTTTAGGTAATTTGAGATTACAATTTTTGATTTAGTGTATTGAATCTTTTGACTTAATTTAAGTTTGATTGAAATTAGAATTGAAAGAATTTGATTTATTAGCTTTTGATTGGAAATTAAATATATTCCATAACATTTGTTTTTGACTTCTTGTATTTTATAAGTATAGATTAGAAAGAGTTGCATAATAAACTTTGTCCGTAATATAATGGATCATATTTAAATGTATAATGAAATATCCACCTCTACAACAGTTATGGAACATATTCTCATGTCAAAACATTTAATTTCCTATCATTCTCTATATCATACGTTTTTATTGCTTTTGTGAAATCTCTTTTTTCACGGAAGTACATGTCCACTTTCCATTTATATTGTTTCATACTTTTGGGCATTGAAAAATACCCAAAATCACCATACCCCTATCTATCATCATTTGTGTTATCACTACAACATTGTTTAAAGTGTCAGATTCCCAATCACTTTTGGATAAACCCCTAGGTCCATCAACTTCTACTTTGTCAATACTTTCAAATATATCATGTTTGCCTTCATCTCCATCCTCAGTCAATACATCATCTTCGGACCCATTCTAACTTCTTACATCATACTCATCATGCACCTCACCTTCTACCTCACCCTGTACCTTAGGTTCTAGCTCAGCCTATACCTCAGGTTCTACATCAGCTTGTACCTCAGGTTCTAGCTCACCCTGTACCTTAGGTTCTACATTAGCTTGTACCTCGGCTTCTATCTCACCCTCTACATCATCCACTGCCTCAGTCAATACATCACCCATTGCCTCAACCTCTCCTAAAACACGACCATCATCCTCTTCCTCTAGGTCTAACTCAATTTCTGCTTCACCAACCTCTATCTCAACTTCATTTTCAACCGTTTGAATCTCAACTTCTGCTTCACCACTATGCGTCTCAACTTGTGCTTCACCACTATGTCTCTCAACTTGGGCTTCAGGAAAGTATTCTAACATATCAAGATACTCAGGCTCACAGACCATGTGTATAACAAACATGCGAGCTTGACCCTTTAACATAGCAATTTTCACCAAATGACATGCACCTTTGTCATCAGATAATAATTCCAACAAATCTTCTAACACCGGACCACATCCCAATGAATACCACAACTCCTTTACATTCCTATAACCCATCCCCTTCAAAATGGAAAAAATTACAAAATAGCTTCATCTATCTGGGTCAATTTTAAAAGTTGTGGTTTCACTAGAGTGGTATCTGAATGTCCCATTATTCTCAAATTTACCCCCATGGTGAAAGACGACTTCAATGTCTGAGTTGGCCATTTAAACTAATATCCAAATTATTGTCAGACTACATTTACTTTACCCAACTAACATAAAAGTAATGTTTTTACTAACATTATAAACAACAAGTTTTGACAATTAAACACATGCTTAACAGAAATGTCATGTACATTACAAACATAATACTACTATGGGGAACCATAAACACACCAATAACAGACCATAAAGAAGTAAAACAACTTTGTATGAGGACCACAAATAAAACATAAAGAAATATTTTCACAGACCATCATGGGTGACCACAACGACACTAGGACACTGGGAAACCACAAACAAACCAAAAGCACACATAATGGGGGACAAAAAATAAAGAAACCTTATACAAATCAAAAGTTTTTTTAGGGGGGGGGGGGGGGTGGGGGGCACAGCGAAAGCAACAACACACATAATAAAAGCTACCCTAGCAACCTTCGAATGACGATTTTTGAAACTCTGCAAATGCGCATCCAACTCCCCTACGTTTACTCAACGGAATCTTCCTTAACCGTCTCAATCTTACCCCCTGCAATGTGCGATTCTCTCTTCACTCGTCTTAGTCTCTGTTCGCACAAAAGCTAAATGCCCTAATCCAACCCGTGCCCTAAGTGAGCTTTTCCCCAATTTTAAACACCCAATACCTAAATATCCACCTCAGCCCCCAATTAAATAACACGTCATTTGGCATAGTGTTAAATAATGACACGTGACGACTGTCTACTGCCACATCACCAATGCATTAACTCCGTTTCATTGTATTTAACGGAAGGGACTACGTTGACACAATATTTACAAACGTAGGACCAACTTGACTCTTCTTTTTAACCAGGGACCTTTTTGAGAACAATAAACAAATCTAGGGACAAAATAGGCTATTAAGCCTAAATATATTTTATAAGGTCAAAATTTTGTGTTTTGTAAATATATTTTTAAAAAACTATTTAAATTTTAAAATATCAAACCGTGTTTACTATATATTATTTGTGTAACGTCTCTTTTTAGTAGTATAAAACTACTAAAATAAAACATTATATAGATGATAACTTACCAAGAATTACAAACTTTAAATGTATGAGAGCTTACACTTTGGTGAACAAAACTCTATTTATGTTTGCTGATATTCTCTCAATCTCACGCTGAAAAGAATGAAAATGCATAATTTCTAAGCTCACACTATTAAGGTTATCATTGCAAAAGAGAAAACATATCCAAAGACAGGCGACACAAAAACAAGGGTAAGCTAGTGTACAAATAAAGCCTCAGATAATAATTTGGTTTAACAATTAAAAACATTCAAGAACAAGTAATTCATACAACCACAAGACCACTATACTCACTTATCTGGATTTGATTCTGATATAGACTACTGCAGACAAACACTCATGGTAGTACTTATACTATGCAGAGTTATAAACAAGGGTAATTCGACCTACTCACCATGAGATAAATCTTCTACTCCTAAAACCTAGAGGGCTTGGGTGAAGACCTCTTGTCATTCTCTCTGCTACCCATCCAACTCTACATGAGTTAAATGGTTGTAGAATATCAAGATACCTGTTTACCACACACTCTCTCTCTATCAAACATTCTCTTACAACTTGCTAGAAAATAGAATCCCTCCTTGAGATTCTTCTCAATATACACTTTTTGCATTCTCATTTTACATTACACATCAATTTCATTATCATATATTTATATATGCATTACATACAAACATATATATAATTGATTATACTTCAAAGGACCATAAACAACCCCAGCAAGTCATCATAAAATCACATAAAAGAATTAATGTTCAAGATACAGAGTTGAAACCAAAGAGTTCCACAACCTAGCTGTGAACGTTTCCACAACATGTGGATTTGTCTCGAGATAACAAATTGAAAACTAGCAAGTTCAACAACCGAGTTGTGGCAGATTCCACAACTTGTGGATTTACTTTAGGAAATGTGAAATTGAAAACATAGAAGAACACAAGCAGATTGTGGATTTTTCCATGTGCAGTGGAATTGTGCAGAGCAAATACTAACCTCTCATAAATACACTTCAAATGTAGACTTGGACACTTTCCCCCACACATTCTACTGATCCTTAGGATCTCCTATGCATCAAGCAAAACTGAAAAACACTCTCCTAACTCAGATTTGCTACCTCAATCTAATTTAACTACTTTAAACCTCTTAAACTCAATTCTATACCTTTTAACACCAAATGTTATGCAACTAACAACTTGAATAAGTCTTAATAGACTTAATAATAGCCCCCAAAACCTCACATTATGTCTAAACCTCCTAAATCAAAATAACACTAGTGAAAACCCCTAAAAATGAACTAAAAACCATACCAAAGCACACTCAGAAGGCTAAGAACTAGTTCTACATAAAAAATATGACTCAACCAAGTCTTAATCAATCCTTAGACCAATCCTAAAACAATATGTTTCCAAGATAACCTTTATCTTAACTTTTCACCTGTCAAAATCCCTTTTTAGCCCAAAAACTACCTATTTCTTCGGTTGAATACAAAATAAGGACCTATAACAGTTTGTCAACTCATATTTCATCCAATTTAGTATCTCAAATTCATCACACACAACATTTACATCATAAATCACATTTCACCTCATCATTCATTAGTTTTCACATCAATACACAACATATACAAACAACTCAACATACGATATTTCTCAATTCAATGCAATTTCACAATTCAATCAATATTTCACCTTACCAACATTATTTATAACCTTCCTAACAAACAAAATCAAATAAAACTAGTTTCCCTTACTTTTTAAGGAGACCAAATTGTTCTAGAAGTTCTTATACCACTTTCACAGTCTAAAGAGCTCTATCTGCACCTATAGACCACATAATCATGATCAGAGTACTCTATTAGAACCAATGATCACCAAAGAACCTAAAAGAAGACTCATACCACACATGCGATAGAGTGAAGCCCCACATGCATTGGAAAACGTGAGACCAAAGAAAAAGAGTAGAAAATTGACTTACTCTATTTGAGAAATTGATCAGGTAGACTTGAAGATCTCACCGCGAAGATCACACAAGCAATCTCCAATTTTGAAACATATATGATTTAGAGTGTAAGAATCCTTAAAAAGAAGACAAAAGACTCTAGAAAAGTGGCTTCTAGAGAAATGATGTGTTTTAAAATAATGAAACTCGTTTATAACAATTCCTTTTGTATTAAAACATTTTAATATTAAAATAATAGAGTCTCATTATTTTTATTTCACTACCACTTCTAAAATGTCATTTTCTACTTTTTCATTAAGATTAATTGTCTAATTTATTTTATTAATTTTAAAAATTGTAAAGAAAATTAGTTTACATTTTTTTGAATTTAAAGAAAAACAACTATCATAAAATTAAAATTAAAATTAAATATAATAAAGTATATCACTCACAAAAATATTTTGATTTAATATTTTTATCTAATTTTAATTTAGACTGATCTAACCCTTTTTCAATCGATCTAATTTTTTATTTCAATTCAAACAAAGTTAAGTTTTGTTGAATATTAATTTGATATTAGAGATTCTTTATTTTGTTTTTTTTTTCAAATAAATTAAAATATATAGAAATATGTCATTATATTAAAACAAAATTATGATTATTAACAAATTTTTTGTGATATTAATTTCAATTTTATAAATTAATTATTTTGTAATTAATTTTAAAAACTTAATTCGTATTATCTTTTATTAAAATTAAATCAAATTATTTTTTTAATTTAATATATTTCTTAGTTTATTTATTATATTTCTTTTCGGTCACATCAATTAAATATTTTATACATTTTTTACTTTGTTTTTACCATTTTACTTTATTTTTAATCTAAATAATATTATTTTTCACTATTTTTATCATTTTTTATTCTCATCCTAATCTAAGCAAGCCTATAGTGAGTAGGATTTCTCTTAAAATATAGAATTACATATGTTAAAAAAGAAACATTAATAGTCTTTTTTTACTGTAGTTACTTCAAGTAAGTAACATTTTCTTCAAGATTTTTTTTTAAAAAAATAATAGGAAATTATAATATAAGTTTTTCGTGAGCTGAGTTTAACTTATTTATAAAAGAAAATTAATTTTTTAAGAATTTTAAATAAGAGATTTTTTACAATTTGTTTTTTCTCTCACAACTGGTTATTGAAAGGTTTATGGGATAAGCCTTTCGTCTTTCGGAAAAAACAGACTTAGTCTATATTTCACGAAATTAGTAATTTTGGGTTTTATTTTATTTTAATTCGAGTCCCTTAATTTTAATTATTTATTATTTCTTTATTTTTTTTAAACATTTACCTTTCCTAGCGCGTACTAATTAGGTTAATAACTTTGAAATTCAAAATTAAAATTAAAATATAGGACACATATGTGTTTTTGTCACCTGAGAATAATTTTCTGGAACTACCAAAAAACTGAGCATTGATTTATTCCCATCATTGAAGAATTTATAATTTTTTAAAAATTCAAAGTAGATTGATTGTTTGCACTTGATAGTTTAGAAAATAATCAGATTCAATATCTAATTTGAAAAAACAGTTAAACAAAACAGCAAACAATAATTTACAAATTTATTTTTGCGGACATTTAAATCAAACTTCAAAGCATAAATAGTTAAAAGAATTTCAGTAATATTCTTTTTTAATTCATCTATATTAGAGACTATATCCAATTTTTAACAATTTTGTGTGTGTGGAATGTGAATGATTTTACTTCATAGTATACGTGTTTCTTTCAATTTCTTAATTACACATCCACATACTTAATCTTTATCTTCTTCTCAATAATTGAGTCTCTAAAATGGTTACAACAATTATAAAATAAAAGTACAAAAAGAATATCGTAGATAAGACATATACATTGAATACTTTGCCAAATCCATGTAAGAGTTTGGTAATAATATGACTTCTTTTTGCTTTATGAAAACTAATAGCAAATAATATTTTAATGAAAAAGAGATGTTTATTTTCAAAATAAAAAACAATATTTTTCCTTTTGTTTTGAATTTTTTTCCTATTAAATATATTATTTTTATTTTATATTTATATTTTATTTTTAATTAGTTTGTTATTGTATTTTGACCTTAAGTCTATATTTTTCCTATTTACAGACATGTAGAAAGATTAATCTCAATACATACTGTATTCAACATATTCAATAAAAATATTTTATTATTTTCCAATATATATTTTCACTTTTGGATTTTTTAATTAGCTCACTACTTTCCTTTGAGAGTTGCGTTAAATACTTGAATGAGATTTACAGATACTGGGGATGTATTCTAACAATTAATTAATTAATTAATAATAATAATAATAAAAATAAAATATTTATTTTTAAATTTGGTTGTAATTTTAAAATGTCGATTTAAATTCTATTTGATATCTGATTTTTCTAATCAATTCTTAATTTTTGTTAATTTTATTTAATTAAATCATTTTTAATAATATCATTTAAATAAGGCTTAATACCCTATTTTGTCTCCAGTTTTGCTCGAAAATATCAAATTAGTCTATCTTTTAAAAAATGTGTCAATTATGTCCTCACTTAATCCGTACAGCCGTGTGTACGGATTTAACGGAAGGAAATTTATTGATGCAAATTTTACACTAAGTGTGGACATAATTGACGTATTTTTTAAAGGATGGACTAATTTGATATTTTCATTTATACAAATTTTACACTAAGTGAGGACGTAATTAATGCATTTTTTAAAGGATGGACTAATTTGATATTTTCGAGCCAAATTAGAGACAAAATAGGGTATTAAGCCTTTAAATAATTAATGATATGTGATGTATGTGTTTTTTTTTATATTTTTTAATTTTTTAATTTAATTTATATATTCATCATTTATTTCAATTCAGTTTTAAACTTTTTTGAAAAAGAAATGAGTGATCTTGTATTTTCTAAATTGAGATTAAATTTATTTTTTATATAAATATTATATTGTTATTTTTATTAAAATTGAAATTTTTATTAGTTAGTATTTTTAAAATTATTTTTAAATTAACTTTAATAATTATATTGTAATAATATAGTTAGAGTTGTTTGTTTTTATATATTGTATAATTTGTATTTTGTTGACTGGTGATCAAACTTAGAAATAATTCAATAGTTTCCTTAATTACTTGTTACTTGTGAAATAATTTTATGAAATTATTCTTCCTATATTTTTAATATAGTAAGGGTAAAAAAATGGTACTCATGGATACGGTATATAATTCTTAATAACTTTTTTTCTATTGTAATTCTTAATTGAATTTTAATTTCGGATTTATTTTTTGCTTTTGGTAGTTAATAATTTTTTATATATTTTTTATTCTCAATATTTTTCTTCTTCTTATTTTGGTTTTCATAGTTTTATTTATTATTATTGATATTTTTTAAGTGACTTATCTGTTAAGTGATTATGTGAATAACTTAGCTGTAATGTATTTTTCTTATATTGTTTCATTGTGGTTTCAGTTATGACCTTTTAACATATTGTTTAGGGTTAAATATATTTTTAGTCCCTAAACTATTGGCCATTTCTGGTTTTCGTCCCTCTTCCAAAGTAAGGTACACTTTAGTTCTCATACTTTTCGAAACTTTGGTTTTAGTCCTCCAAAACTAACACCGTGAAAAATATGCTGATGTGTCTAACGTCTCTGTCCACGTGTTCTAACGTCTCTTTCCACGTGTTTAAACAGCTAAAATGCAAAGTTAATCCAACGTTCGTAAAGTTTGGTTTATTAGTTTCATTGCAAAGTGTTGTCTGAAGGATTTGAGCAAAGACAAAGTGGAAAGAAGGTTCAAGCTTGGATATCACCTTCTTGGGCGTTGGTGGAGTTGGGCACGTAAGTTCACATTTGTCTTTGTTTTGGTTTAAAATGATGGATGTATTTGGGGATGTAGGGTTTTGTTGAAGGGTTCTGGTTTCGAACTTGAGTTTCTTTGTTAATCACTTTTGAAGGGAAATGAAAGGTGATAGAGGAGGTTGCACACCAAGGAGCATAGGTTCTGGAATGTCCCAAAGTTGTGGATCATCTCACTTAGCTTCAAAAAACTGTGGTTGTGGGGAAAGATTGTTGTTGTTGAAGGCAACTACATTGAAGAACAAAGGGAGACTATTTTATAGATGTAGAAATTGGGCAGTAAGTGAGAATAAAAGCTTTATTTATTGTGTTGAATATTGCATTGCTGATTTATAATTTTCATTTGCAGAGTAATTCAAGTTGTAACTTCTTTGAATGGGTTGATGAAGGAGATTTCGAAATGGAAGGAAGCTTACAAAGGAAGAGTGAAGAAGTTGAAGTGTGTATTGAAAATGTTGTGTTGGATCTAAGGAAGAAGAAGGACAAGTTGAAGAAGAAATTAGAGGAAGAGAGAAAAAAATTTCAAAATGATGTTGGTGTTTTTTGTATTGCCATGGGCATTAACTGCCATGTTTTGTATTCTTTTTGTGTTAAAGGTTAATTGTAATTAGATAGGTTGTGATGTGGATGTACAAGGAAGTTTTAAATTGAATAAACTATGGAAGTTCAGTTCAATTGTGCCTTGATGGTTGTGTTATGTGCATTTGTGTTATATACTTTGGAAATATTAACAGCTGTGTTTAAAATCACCAAATTCTGCAAGTTATCAGAAAAAGTGTTTAAAATTTGGGGGTTTAAATGTCAATTTTGCAGAAACGAGTTTGGAATGTTAATGTGATGATTTTAGCAACTTTGTTTGACCAAATTTGACATGTACTAACTGCCAGCAGAGGCTAAAAGCTTCGAGATGAAAATATCAGTGTATGAGTTGGTCTTTAGCACCAAAAGTGGTGGATTAGAATGGGAAATTTGTAGAGGGACTAAAAGCAGAAACTGCCACGAAATTGTTGGTTGTTCCAGCAGCCAACAGAGGGACTCAAAGCATAAACTTGTACCAAATTGTATAAAATACCAGAAACTGCAAATTTTTAAACCAGTTTAGCAGGAACATAATGAAGCACACTTTAGCAGACAGCAGCTTAAATAATTACAACATAAGTAAAAGCAAAGCAATGTGGTCCATATTGATTAATAAAGAAGATGTTCAAATAGTGGTCCCAGCATAGTTTAAAGGGTTACAGACAGTACAAGACAAAAAAGTGGTCCACTACAGCCACTACTTTAATTACAACTTCCTTGACAGCCTACAGCCACTACAATTTGTCTGAAATTACATCTTTCAATTACAACTTCCTTGAGACCCTACAATTTGTGCAGCCAATCTTGTGGATGTTCTTCTTGCCCCTTCACGCATAGTTGCAGATCCTCCACCTTGTGATGCTGATGCAGCCCCAACCCCTGCATCTCTGGCTGATCTCCTTCCAGCTTGTGGTGCAGATGCAGATGCCCCCCTTCCAGCAATTGATGCAGCCCTTCCAGCTTGTGATGTAGATGCAGATGCCCCCCTTCCAGCTTCTGATGCAGATGCAGATCCAGCCCTTGTTGATGCAGATCCAGGTGTTGATGTAGAAGCCCCCCTTTTGTCCTACGAAAGGAGTAAGATAGTTAAATAACAAATAGTTGTAAATAAATGAACTTGTAAATAACATTACCAAGAAGATTTACCTTCCTTTTCTGGCTCTTTTTACATGTCCTTACATTGTGTCCATATGCATTGCAAGTGCTACATCTTATAGCAGTATTGGTCTTTGACAATTTTCCATGGCTCACATATTCATCAACTTCTCGTCTTCTTAATTATTTTGGCCTCCCAGAAGGTCTTTTGTAAATGGGAGGTAGTAGATTTGGAGAGTCAGATGTAGGCCAAAGTTGTTGTCCATTGATAGGACTTATAATTGGTGCATAACAAGTTCTATAGGCATCTTTCTTATAGTAAGGATGAACATAATGTTCTGGGTTTTCTGATTTGTAATGAATGGCAGCAACCGCATGTCTACATGGTATTCCTACCAAATCCCACAAGTAACAAGTACATGTGTGATTACTTAAATCAACAACAAATTTGTCCATGGTAAAGCCATGAGTTACTTCAAACTGTGAACCCCCTGCCCATACCGGAAGCCAATTCCCACTCTTTTCAACCTCCATATCCAATCTTTTCCTCGGTTTAGGCATGACATCACCAAGATATGAGTCAATTGTTTCTCTAAGACTTGCAAACCTACTCATTATGTATGATCTAATCCATTCCATCATTGAAATTATTGGTTTGTCCCTTGCCATTAAAAATAGTACTATTAAATGATTCTGACAAGTTATTGATCAACACATCACACCTAGGATAAGCACTAAAAGCATGCTTACACCAACTTTTAGTTGGTATACCCATCAACCAATTAAAGGCATCAACATTCACATTTTTTAACTCACCCATTTTTTTCTCCCATTCCTTATAGAATGTTGCCTTGGCAGTCCCCATCATAAGGTCTCTAATGAGCAAGCCTCCCCCAAATTTTTTCTTGTAATTGTTGTATAAATGGCGTAAACACAGCCTGTGTTCCACTCCATTCAAGATATCATCAAAAACTGACATTAATCCTGCAACCATAATACACTAATAAGTATTACATAATCAAAATAAATTTCTAACTAAACTAAAAATTTTAATGTACCTTTTGCTGATCCGAAATAAAGATCCACCTTTGACAATTTATTCCTCCAATATCATCAAGCAGGTGTCTCAAAAACCACATCCATGTGTCTTTGCATTCTGTTTCTACCACAGCAAAAGCTAGTGGGAAATACTGGTCATTAGGGTCTCTTCCTACTGCAACTAACAACTGACCTCCATAATTTGTCTTCAAGTGACAACCATCTATACCAATAAATGGTCTGCAACTACCTAAAAACCCCTGCTTACAGCCCTCCAAACACATGTAAAATGACCCAAACCTTGGTTGCAAGGTGGGTTCGGGTTGATTGACCTTAATCTTGAAGGTCCCAGCCTTGACTCTTAATAACTCAGCCACATAGTCATACAAACGACCATATTGTCGTTCTCCATCACCCACTAAACAATCCATTGCAACTCTCTTAGCTCTTCCAGCCTTCCAATGAGTTATTCCAATACTATATGACTTTTGTATTTCATCTATGATTTGTTTCATTGTCATGCCTGCAACATTGACAAATCTGGAAACCAAAACCTTGCAATCCATTCTACATTTGCACTTTTGCCACCAAAACCCCTTCCACACTTGTGCTGAACTAGAGTTTTGAGTCTAAAGGTTTCCATGCTTCCTACCTTGCTAGCCATAATAACAAAACCACACCCCTTCTTACAAACTGCCCTTACCCTCTTCAAATCATTCTTCACAAACCTTACTTCTTTTCCATTCAAAACGCTATGCTCCTGTAAAGCACTCTTAAAATCCTTCAAACACTTAAACTCCAATCCCAATCTAAATTTGAATCCCTTATTCATATCTTCTGCTTTATACGTTGGAAAGTGGCTTCTATTATCCCTCACATCCTCATCACTATCTACATTTGAGGACAACTCTTCTGTATCATAATCTTCATTTATCTCATGTTCTCCAACATCTTCGTTAATGACAAATGTCCCCTCACTATCTCCAAATCTGTTCCTAACACTTTTATTTTTGTTTTTCATTCTCTTCCACCTATCCAAAACTGGATTAATATTTCTTCTCTCTTCTTCAACATACACATTGTCCATCCCAAACCCATCATCACCATTTGCCATTCTCTCCTCTTCACTGTCATCAACATTTTCCATCCCTTCGTCTTCACTCCTCAACAACATTCTCTCCTCTTCACTGTCATCAACATTGCCCTCTTCATCTTCTTCTTCATCTTGCTCTTCATCCCCCTCAACATTCCCCTCTTCCTCCTGCTCTTCATCCCCCTCAACATTCCCTCTTCCTCCTGCTCTTCCACCATTTCTCCCTCAACATTCCTCTCTTCCTCTTCTTCTTCATCTTGCTCTTCATCCCCCTCAACATTCCCCTCTTCCTCTTGCTCTTCCACCATTTCTCCCTCAACATTCCCCTCTTCCTCTTCGTCATCTACTACCAGGTCTTGTACTTCAACATTTCCCTCCACCCCACCAATATCTTCTTCATCCATAACAACCTCTTCCTCCATCTGCTGTACTCTTACTTCCTCTGCCTCCTCACCAAATGTAAGAAAACTAATTTCCTCTGCCTGACTGGGTTGGCCATGTTGAACATAGATTTCAACTTCCTCCTTATTTGCCTCTGCATAGTTAGCCAACAAAATGGCTTCTCTGTCATCTGTCAATGGTCTGAGGTTGTTCATTGCCTTTTGTTTGGAACCCTTCCACCAAAGTTTGAACTCTCCAGAGTACTTCAATTCTCTAACAAATCCCACTGCTTCAAAGTATGACCACATGTCGGGATCGATTCCCCTAATAACATGTATCTCTCCTCCCACGTATTGTAGACCCTTGTTCTTCATGAACTTCCCCATATGATACAAACACACATCAAAAATCATTTTTCCTACAAGGTCAAATGAAAACTTCCCACATTAGACTCACAATGCACAGCGGAATGCCCATTACACACACAATTGCTTTTTTTGTTCAACGAATCACAGAGAAAACAAGTTCAACTTAAACTAAAAAATTACCTTGCTCAACGAACCACCTCAACGAACGACAAAGAAATCCCTTTCTTTCACCAAGCAAACTCAATGAACCACGAAGATGCACGCGCAGATGAACCACGAACCAAACCCAAACAAAGAACAACAACACCAACACCAATTGTAACTGATTTTGAGTACCAATTTCATTCCAAATTAAAGAGGAATCACTTCCATCCCCAGATGACTTAACACGTCAGCAAAAAACCAATTACACGTGGACAGAGACGTTAGACACATCAGCATATTTTTCACGGTGTTAGTTTTGGAGGACTAAAACCAAAGTTTCGAAAAGTATGAGGACTAAAGTGTACCTTACTTTGGAAGAGGGACGAAAACCAGAAATGGCCAATAGTTTAGGGACTAAAAACATATTTAACCCTCTTGTTTAATTACATGTGTGTATGTGTGTGTATATGTGTGTGTATATATATATATATATATATATATATATATATATATATATATATGTATAAATTGAATTAAAAAATCAAAATATAAAAATAAATTAAGAAAATTTTAAAAATTTAAAAAAAATTAAAAAGATATAAAAAAAATCATGACATTTGATATATACTTCACATACTGTTAATTATTTCAATGACATTAAAAAATAACTTAACGGAACAAAAATTTTAAAAAAATAAGATTTGATTAAAAATAAATAAATTAAGATCACATTGAAAAAATTAGACGAAAATAAAGAATAAAATAGTATTTAAACCCAAAATGTTTTTCATCAAACAATATATTCTTAAATTTATTTTCCGTTTTACATAAAAATAAAAATCGAAAATGCTAAAAATAAATGTCCCTTTAAGTTTTGAATGCTTAAACTTGATTTCTGTATCTAATAAAATATCTGTTTTGTTTTTGGATTCTAATAAAAAGAAATATCTTTCCAATATTTTTTTACTGTACTTTTTGTCTTGGAAGTACATTAGATAAAACTTTGAAAAGACGGTTGAACTTATTCAGATAACGCTGCTAAGAAAAAAAAACTACTACGAAAATATATATTCCATAATTTATGAAAAAACATTTAAATCAAATTTAAGCTTTAGTACTTTATTTTGGGTCAAGTTTTCTCTAATTTCTTGTCCTTGTAGAAATTACATATGTCTCGATGTGATAATTTTTTTAATTTGATATAATTAAAACTGTTCACTGATAGTATGCATTATTAAAATTGGAAACTAATGTGATCATTATGATTTATTTCTTTTACAGTGAAAATTGGATCAAATGTATTTTGTATCTCTCTTAAAGTATTCTAACATAAATTTCATGCTCTTGTACTTCTTTTTTTTTATATTCTCTTTATTTCTAAACAACGAATAAGTTATTATAAATAGAACGATAAAAATATGAATTATACAAGATTTATTCTTTTGAGAAAAAAAATACTAAAACTAAATTAATTTTAAGTTAAAATCAATTTATGTATAAATTAAAAAATTAATATAAAATATTTTTTGCTTTTACAATAATCTCTCTACTCGACACGTGTCTTCACCTCTTATCAACTCTCCAAAGAGAGACATAAAAAAAAAAAAAAACTTTGTAAAATCAGACGCAGTTCAGGACAAAATAAAGGTTTTTGACTAATGTTTAATGTTGTAGCTTTTGAGTTCTTATGAGCAGCATTCAATGAATGACATTTTCTAATCTTTTATCATATTTTATATCAGTAGTCATATTCAAGATGAAAAAGCTACTGAACTTTTAAATATACACAACTCAATAGTAGTGTCACTTAGGCAATTTTCCTTTTCGCTATGTATTTAGACATTATTTCATTCACTCTCATTTATGCATCCCCACAAAATAATCACTTTAATTATATATGTATCAATATGTAAAAACCATATATAATATAAAAAATATGTAGCTGAGCTTGATAAATCAAAAGAATAAAAATCAGTAATATATTTATTACATAAAATTGATTTAAATGGTATTATTTATGAAAGAAAAATTTGTTGTGTTATAGAGAGTTAGGAAAAAATAGAATGGATGTGACGAAGAGAGAGACACAGACACAGTAGAAATAGGCAGGTTCTTGCATGGAGTCTTCAACCAATTGACTCCATTCAAAAGTTAGGCCACAAATATGACCTGTCCTTCGTCTCCACTCTCCAATTTCTTGTACCTTCCATATATGTTACAGCTAATTCCAAATATGGAGTTAAAATTCTTATATCATAAGTTTTAAGGTACTTTTTAGGGTTTTAAGTTTACTAGACTAAATATATTTCTTATCTCTTCTTAGAACAAATATGACATTTTAAATTTCTTTTATCTTAATGGTATAAGTTAAACTCACATGTGATGTTTATCTAGTTGTGCCTGATCTTTTGTTTTACTGGTCTATTATAAGAGGTCTACAATATGTTTCAATCATAAGATCTAAGCTTTCATATTCCTTAACAAACTCTATCAATATCCCTGTAAAAAATTTGTTATGTTGTGAAAGAAATTAGAGGGAGAAAATATTTTTAACTAATTTTTTTATTAATTTTTGAAAAAATAACGAAGAAATACAATTGTGACTTGTTCATAAAAGAATGAGATTTAATTTAGTAATTAGCATAAAAAAAGTTCACACAAAAGAAAGAAGGTCGGAGTTGGACAAAGAAAGAGAAGACAGAGTCACTGTACAATTAAATATCGACTAGTGGTCTCTTTGTCTATTATCACTAATATGGTATAATATGTATGTCATCTCCACTATTAGAGAGAATAATAGGGTTTGACACAAGTTTCTTCATTTGAATGTGTGGTTGAAATTTTTTTATCTGCTCGTCTTGTTGACATATATATATTCACTCTATTGCTTATGATTTTTTTTTCAATTGTTTATCTTTTTTTCAAATGTTTTCTTATTCAAGTGTTTTTTTATTGACATAATTTTTTCAACATTTAACTTTTGAATAATAGTGTGTATTTACTTTATTTTATGAACAATCAGAGCTTAACCAGTAGAAGATACTAATGTAAAAAAGTTTTTTTATACTAGTTAAAAAGGTTTTTTTATACTAGTCATCAAAATAATATAGAATCAGGAAATGTATAAAGTATTTATGTGGTGACTCTGGTTGCACATTATGATTTAAAACTTTATCAAATGGATGTCAAGAAGGCGTTTTTCAATTATAAGATTGACGAGATGATTTATATGGTGCAACCAAAATACTTTTTGTCAAGAGACCTAAAGAATTAGGTTGTAAATTGACAAAATTCATTTATAGGCTAAAATAAACATCTCTCGTAAATGTGATACCACAAATTTCATCAAGTGATTATCTCATTTGGTTTCAAGATGAATGTTGTTGATGATTATGTGTATCAAAAATTCACTATGAGAAAATGTATTTTTTTTATATTTTATGTTGATGACACACTGCCTGCCATTAATAATATAGACATGTTGCATGAAACAAAGAGATTTCTATCTAAAAATTTTGAAATGAAAGATGTTAGTGATGTCTCCTTTGTATCAAAAATTCAAATACATCGAAATCAATCTCGAGATATTTTAGGATTATCATAGAGGAGTTTTATAAAAAGGTGCTTAAAAAGCTTGACATCCTCGATTGTAAATCAGGGGATACTCCAGTTACTGAGAGACAAATTCAATCTCAATCAATGCCTAAAAGGAAATTCATAAACTCATGAAATGTAGTAGATTCTCTATGCTTCAATTGTAGGGAGTTTGATGTATGTCCAAGTATGTATACGTATGAATTAACATAACATACATAATTTGGTATTAGGAAAAATATTTAAGCAATCCAAGAATGGATCATTATGTAGTAGCCAAAAGATTTATGAGGTATTTCAAGAGAACAAAATATTATATGTTCACATAGAAAAGGTTAGACCACTTAAAGATCATTGAGTATTTTGATTCAGACTTTACAAGATGTCAAGATAGTTTGAGATCCACTTTATGATACATTTTCACGTTAGCTTGTGGTGTGATTAATGGCATAGTGTCAAACAAACCCTTACAACTTCATCTACTATGGTTGCATAATTTGTAGCATGCTATGAGAGACTAAATCAAGGAATATGAATAAGAAACCTTGTCACAGGGTTGCACATTGTGGAAGAAATTGAAATACCAATTTAGTTATATTGTGACAACAAATCAACTGAATTATATTCTAATAATAATAGGAGCTCGATCAAGTCAACGTACATTGATATCAAGTTCCTAGTTGTTAAAGAAATGGTACATAATGAAAAAATTTTCATAGAACGCTTAGGAACAAACTTCATGATCGCAAACCCTCTTACTAAAGGATTTTCACTCGAGGCCTTTCATGAGCATGTTGCTCATATAAGTCTTTTTGTTGTTTGAGAAATCTTTAGTTTAGTGGAAGTTAGTCATTTTTGTTTTATACTTGTTTTTATGTATGCATACATTGTATTGGGCATATTTTGTTTTATAAATATATGATTTATCATTCGAAAATTACATTTTGTATATTAAAGTTATTATATTGATCTCATTAAGATAAAGTAAAGACTAGTTAAAAGTAGACCTGTACATGTAACCTTCACTTAATTTTCATGTTACACATTTCATGATGAGTACATGTCATTCGATTTTGTTAATGTTACTAATCATTGTGAGGTGTAATTGTGATTAATGCAACAAAAATTATTTTAATTCTATATGTATACATACACACACACACACACACACACACATATATATATATATATATATATATATATATATATATTAAATGTGTTAGGGCCTTTATATTATGGCTTAATACCCTATTTTGTCCCCAGTTTCGTTCAAAAATGTCAAATTAGTTCATCCTTTAAAAAATGCGTCAATTACGTCCTCACTTAATAAAATTTGCATGAATGAAATCCCTTCCGTTAAATTCGTACAAACGGCGTTAATTATTTTTCTCTTTCTTTAATTAACGTCGTTTGTACGAATTTAAGGAGGGGATTTCATTGACGCAAATTTTATTAAGTGAGGACGTAATTGACACACTTTTTAAAGGATGGACTAATTTGACATTTTCGAGTGAAACTGGGGACAAAATAGGGTATTAAGCCTTATATTATTAGTCAGAATATTAAAGTGATTTAATTAATTATATCTATGGCTAAGAACATATACATCATTAAATATTAATTACGTAATTTGATGAGACAGCAAATTAACAATATTAATTTTTTAGAAAAAAATAACTTATAGAGGTTATATAAGGGGATATGATCCTCGTTTGTGATCGTATGTAACCATCCTAGAGGTACCAGACCTCAAACCCTTGCATAGCGTCCCAGGTCACTATGCGGTAGCCCAGACAGAGACCAACCATCCCAACTCACTTGTTGTGCGCCTCTTTTCGCTATTCGAATAAAATGGCAGTAGTTTCAGATCCCAACAAGTCGCATAACACCCCGATTCGCCATGCAGATCGTCAAACAGAGACCAACCCTCTCAAACCATTTGCACAGCGCGTCTATTCACGGTGCGAATGCCCTGGCAGAGAGCATCTCGCTAGGGTGACTCGCTATGTAAATCTATTCGCACAACGAGTCTGCATAATCTGTAGAACAAAAATCCGCAAAATTATGCAACTCAAACCCCAATTACAAATTCTATCTATTTTCCCCAACTTCAAACACCCCTAAATTGTTTTATATACCTAATTAGACTTGACTAAGTGATTCTAAACCTTCTTAACATCAATATATAGATTTATGGATCAATTTCTACTCTATAACATCAAATTTATCAACCTAAGGATCCAAATCATAATATACCACTTTGCACACATTTTTGACCATTTTTATGACTCAAACAAGTCACAATTAACTTACCTAAACTGTCCCAACAAACCAAATAAGCTTTCCACTCTAATTTCTCATTTCACTACCTCACATCCTCTAAATTAGCTTTAAACTAAGACCACTGGTTTTGATTCCTCACCAATTTTACTATTATCACATATTTACATTTCTTATGCACTTAAAACAGACCGATTATCATCCAATTTGATACATTTTCACAGTCCAACATGTTTATTCAAAACAGCCACTGTAAACATAATCCTTATAGCATCAAAGTCAACAATTCAGCTCATTATCTATATCTAATATACTCTTCACACATGCACCATATAATTAACTTGAAAGAGACAATTCCAACTTCTCTTACCTCAAAGAAGTAATACCCAACTCTAGAAACCCAAAATTGAAGCTTATGCTGCAAGAAAACTCTACAAAAACCTACAATTCACCGATTAGTGATAGAGAACAACTCTTAGAACCTAAATTGAGCCAAGAATTGAAGAAAGAAACTACTAGATACATGCAAACAGAAACAATTGCATGATCAAGGTTCAAGAACGTACGGGAAGAAGGGAAAAACGACTTACAGACTCAGTCTAAGAAATGAATCAGTTTAGATTGTTGCTTTCGACACCAGGATCGTCTAGGTGCTTCCTGATCGTTGAATAGATAACTCTATAGTGAGAAAAGGTAGAGAGAAGTAAGAGAACTCAAGTAGAATAGAGTTCTAGAGAGATAGAGGTGATTTAGATAATGAATCGAGCTTTAGAAATTTCTATTTATATTGTAAGATTATTTTAAAATAAAAATGCTCGTCTCATTATTTTAATACACCTATCTACTCTAATACACTATTTTCTAAGTCCTTACAAAGTACAAAGTTATAATAAAAATACGTCATTTATTAATTAATAGATTATTATCTTTATTTACGTAACTTATATTTTATTTCTCTCTTCATAAAATAATAATTTATTTAATCAAGATATTTATCATTTATAAAATTGAAAATTTTTTTATATATAATAGTAAATGTAACATCCCAAAAATACAGTATAAAATGATACCATAGAATATTCACAATTAACAATATTAAAGTTCAGTTTTGAAAGAGAAGAGGTATGTTTATGGCCAAACGATCGTACAACAATACTCCAGAATTTAAACCTTACAAAACAAAACTCTAGATCGAACGGTTCCAAGACTAACTTACACCGATCGGTTATACAAAATAGAACCAATTCTAACGACCGAACGATCCTATGGTTCAGCTTTCACTTCCACTTCTTCCAACAAACACTCGCCCCCTTCTGCTCACATCCACAGGATGATCATTGCAACAGGAAGAATAACCTGACAGACAACAAGACAAGACAGAAAAATAGGGTAAGCTTATGTAATTTAATTAATTCAGTAAACCATATAATTCACACAATTCTAAGATAAATCAATAGGTCAATCATGCAATAACCAATTATGCATTTCCAACTATAATCATACAATAATGCATGCAATGACCGACCACTTTACTCTGACTGTTCAGATTGTATGAATTCTGTGTAGCTACGACGTTTTTGCACCCGGGTGATGTAATAGCTGGGAGGCCCTCAACAGATGCCACCCGAGGTTAGTCCGTTCCGTCCAAGTCCACCTTATGGACTAGGACCTCCTGCCATTCTCACACATGACTTACTCCTCTCTACTTGAGAATGAGTAATCACATAATATCAAGATAAACGCCAGTTAAGCATAACCACATTCATACTCTACCATTCCAATAACCAACCATGAGATCTTCCTCCTTGGAATACTCTTTCATATCCATACTATTCCATTCATATCACATTTTAAATATCATCATATTTGATCATCAATACAGTCAAACCAAACCTAGAAAACCAGATCCCATCTTGGAACAAAACTGAAATAAATAACCTAAATCTTAGAAGCTGGAACGAACAAGAGAATACTTTTTAGACTAACATAATTGAACACTTGGTGTAAGACCAAGCGGTCTTTCACTTATCCACAGAACAAGATCGAACGGTCCATATACTAGGTAAGACTTTGGTGACACATAACGTTTACTTGATACTCAACATTTATGACCAAACAATCTTTATTAGACATAACTCTAAGAATGTACAAAATACATATAATTAGACTTAACCTAAAATCATGAAAGCTTTTAACCGAATTCTAAGAACTTAAACCAAACACCACAAGCTTTTAACCGAACACTACTGGGTTGGACCTAACACCGCTAGTTTCAAATATAATTACATAATTGAGGATTATGACAAGACCGAGCACTACTGAGACCGAGCGCTTGGTTCAAGACCGAGCATTACTGAGCTTATACAATGAAGGAATATGTTCTAAAAACAATTACATATGACTTATTTTCAACAAAGAATACATATAATATTTAAGCATTTAAATATTATTGAATACCTTAACTAAGCTGATTAAGAAGTAAAAATAGGAAATTATACGTAGACCGAACTCTTATTTACAAGTATTATAATAGAAAACCGATCGGTCATTAACTGAAATTCTCTACAGAAGAAGAACCCAGTTCAAACAGAATGCCCAAAGGAAAACCGAACGGTCAAGGCTGACTTTCAGAGACAATTACGGAATACTGCAGATTGAAACTCAAACTCTATTCATACCCAGTTTGCACCATGTATAACCATCACTCATCTACAGACAATCATACAACAATGTTTATAATTCATCTCAACCAAATATATATATACAAAACATCAAACACCCAAGCCAACATTCAAAACAAAGAATCATAATTAAATTACAAGCTTCCCTTACATTTAAACGTAGCCAAACGCTCACAAATGCAGGATATGGCTTACCACTATCAATCTTATACACTTAGAATTCACCGATTAAGAAACTAGACCAAATAAAAGACCAGAATTGCTATCAGAATGAGATGATAAACTCATGCAACCAGATTCTGGGTTTGCATCTGACAGAAAACAACTATGCTAAGAGAAGAATGAACTTACCAGTTCAAACCAACAACTTGATAGGTGCAATAGAAAACTCTTGACACTAGGAGAACTCAGACGTGATCTGATTTTTGTTAGAAGAAGAAAAAGATGAGAATTCTTGGAGAGAAAAAGAAGATTGTAGAGAGAAGGAGGAGAAAAACTGAAACTTAGAATTTTGGGAAAGAAGAGTGCATGCATGAAAAGTTGCACGAAGTTTGAAATTTTGTTTTAAATACTACCGTCAGTAAACCGATCGGCCACTCAGCGCTACACACATGTCTTCCACTTTCTGAATTTCCAAACCCTTACACCTACACCTGGATTCCACTATCTACTGAATTTAAGGGTCCTAACATCCTCCCTAACTACAAATATTTTCGTCCTCGAAAATTTACTTACAGAGAACAGATAGGGATGCAACTCTCTCATGACGTCTTCCATTTCTCATGTGAAGTCACCTGCTCTCTTGTCCCAGACCACTTTAACTAAACTGATGGTTTTGCCCCTGAGTTGTTTGGTTTGACTTCCCTCTATGCTGACAAGCTTCATCTCAACCAAACGATCTTCTTTGATCTGAACATCTTCTGCTTCCAGCACATGAGAAGGATCTGCTACATACTTTCTGAGTTGAGAGACATGGAAGACTGGATGAAGGTTGGATAGTTGAGGCGGTAAAGCCATCTCGTAGGCAACTGATCCTATACGTTTTAAAATTTGGTATGGACCAATGAACTAAGGAGATAGCTTCTTAGGCCGAACGACTCTCCCAATACCAGTGGTCGGATTCAGCCTAAGGAAAACATGGTCTCCTGTAGCGAACTCTAGAGGTCTTGTTCTTCTATCAACATATGACTTCTTCCTGCTTTGAGACGCTTTCAACCTTTCTTGAATTAACTTCACATTTTCAATCGTTTGCTAGATTACTTCTGGTCCAGTTAACACCACTTCTCCCTCTTGAAACCAACAAAGTGGAGTTCTGTATTTTCTTCCATAAAGAGCTTCGAAGGGTGTCATTCCAATGCTGGACTGAAAGCTATTATTGTAGGTGAATTCAACCAAAGGTAGTACATCATCCCAGACTCTTAGATAATCTAGTATACACGTTCTCAATAGATCTTCAAGTGTCTGAATTGTTCTCTCAGACTGACCGTCTGTTTGAGGATGATATGCTCAACTCATTAGCAATTGGCTACCCAATTAACTACTTAAGATTGAAACTGTAAAATAATTCTAGAGGGCTTGATTGATCCCTCTCACAATCTTCTATTTATAAAAATAAAATACATGATAAATAGGGTAACCCTAGACACAATATAATCATGATAAATAGGGTAATCCTAGACATAATATAATCATGATAAATAGGGTAACCCTTGACACACTATAATGATGATAAAATAGGATAAATATCCTAACACTCCCCCTCAAGCTGGAGCATACAAATTATATGTACCAAGCTTGGAACAAATAAACTCAATCCGAGGACCCCTTAATGACTTGGTCAATACATCTGCGAGTTGATCGTTTGACCCAATAAACTCAGTACATATTTCTTTGGTCAACAACTTTTCACGAACAAAATGACAATCAATTTCTATATGTTTAGTCCTCTCGTGAAACACTGGATTTGATGCAATGTGGAGAGCAGCTTGATTGTCGCAATACATCTTCATAGTATGGATGTCACAAAATTTAATCTCTTGAAGGAATTGTTTCACCCATATAAGTTCACATGTTAGTGATGCCATTGCCCTATACTCGGCTTCCGCGGTTGATCGAGCTACTACATTCTGTTTCTTACTTTTCCATGAAATAATGTTTCCTCCCAGAAAAACACAATATCCTGTTGTAGACCGTCTATCAATAGGTGAACCTGCCCAATCTGCATCACAATACCCAGAGACATGAATGCTTCCTTTATCTTCATATAACAATCCTTGCCCGGGAGCCTTCTTTACATACCTTAGAATGCGAATGAGAGCATTCCAATGGTCAACACATGGAGCCTGCATGAACTGACTAACCACTCCAACTGCAAAGGATAGATCTGGCCTTGTAATAGTGAGATAAATCAGTTTGCCAACCAGCCTCCTATACCTCTCTGGATCGGAGAATAATTCACCTTCTTCTGTCCTTAATTTCTGGTTTGGGTCCATGGGACTGTCTACCAGTCTACAATCAATCATGCCTGTTTCTTGTAATATATCAAGAGCATACTTCCTTTGGGAGATTACAACTCCATCTTTTGATTGCGCTACTTCAATGCCTAAGAAGTATTTGAGACTTCCAAGATCCTTGGTTTGAAAATGTCTACACAAGTACTCTTTTAGTTGAGATATTCCAACAGCATCATTTCCTGTAATGACAATATCATCAACATATACTATTAAGTAAACACATTTCCCGAGAGAAGAATGACAATAAAAAACTGAATGGTCTGCTTCACTGCGTTTTAGCCCAAATTTTTGAACAATGGAGCTAAACTTTCCAAACCAAGCACGTGGGGATTGCTTGAGGCCATATAGAGATCGATGCAATTTGCATACCATACCAGACTCCCCCTGAGCAACAAACCCAGGAGGTTGCTCCATATAAACTTCTTCCTCAAGATCACCATGTAGGAAGGCATTCTTGATATCCAATTGATGAAGTGGCCAGTGACGAATGGCTGCCATGACAAAGAAGAGACGAATAGTAGTCATCTTGGCTACAGGAGAGAAAGTGTCACAATAATCAAGACCATAAACCTGAGTGTAAACTTTTGCAACAAGTCGGGCTTTGAGCCGATCAATTTCACCATCAGGGCCAACTTTAACTGCATACACCCATCGACAACCAACCGCCTTTTTGCCTGGGGGAAGGGGCACCAGCTCCCAAGTATTACTGTGGTCAAGAGCCTGCATTTCTGTAATCATAGCTTGTCGCCATCCAGGATGATCAAGTGCTTCTTTCACATTCTTGGGTATAACAACAGAGGACACTGAGGATAAAAGAGAAAAATAGGAGGGCGACAATCGATGATAGCTTAGAAAATTATAAATGGGATGAGGGTTCCGAGTGGAACGAGTACCTTTTCTGAGGGCAATAGGCCATGCTGAATCATTTGCACCAGGAGGCGTGGGAGGAGGTGACGAGGGAGAAGAATCTGAAGTAGGAGATTCACCATTGTCTTGGGGAGGTGGACTATCCATTGGGGCCCTGTGTGGGATGATCTCAATATGTGGAGAAACAGGTGTAGAAGGATTGTGATCAAGACTTGGAATGACAGAGACAGTGGAGCTATTTGACCATTGGAATAGGAAGGACCTGCTGGAGGATAGAAACATCTTGAACAGATGGAGAGAAGTAAGGAGTCTGTTCAAAGAATGTGACATTGGCAGACATGTAATACTTCTTAGTTTCAGGAGAGTAACACCGATATCCTTTTTGAAGTCGAGAATAGCCTAAAAAGACACATTTGAGAGCGCGAGCGGAGAGTTTGTCTAGACCTGGAGACATGTCATGAACAAAACATACACAGCCAAACACTCGGGGAGATGTATGAAAGAGAGGATCATTAGGAAACAAAATGGAGAAAGGGACTTTATTATCAAGAGAGGAGGAGGGCATCCTATTAATAAGATAACATGCAGTTAAGATGGCATCCCCCCAGTGATGGACAGGAATATGGGCACCAAGCAAAAGGGTACGAGCAGTTTCAACCAAGTGTCTATTTTTTTGTTCTGCTATACCATTTTGCTGTGGTGTATGAGGACAAGTAGACTGATGTAAGATACCATGGGAACTCAAGATGGCAGAAAAGGAGGATGAGAAATACTCTTTTGCATTATCACTTCTTAATATTTTGATTACTTGACCAAATTGATTCTTGATTTCATTCAAAAAGGATGTAAAGATAGCTAACAATTCAGAACGATTTTTCATAAGATAAACCCAAGTACATCTTGAATATTCATCAATAAAGGTAACAAAATATCTAAAACCAAAAGAAGAGATACGACTAGGTCCCCATATATCAGAATGGATGATGGAAAAACTAGAATTACATATTGATTGAGACCTTTTAGGAAAGGAAGATCTAACATGTTTTCCTAATTGACATGACTCACATTCTAAGGTTTGGAGACCACTAAGTTCAGGACACATCTTTTTTAATTTGGCCAAATGAGGATGGCCAAGTCGATCATGTAGCACTTTAGGATTAGGAGTAGCAACACAAGACACCCTTGGACGAGATCCAAAATGGTATAATCCGCCAGCTTCATATCCTTCTCCAATCTGTCTCCCCGAACCACGCTCCTGTATAACAAAAGATTTATGATCAAAGGTTATTGAACAATTTAACATTTTAGTCAACTGGCTTAAAGAAATTAAATTAAAAGGACAATTAGGGACAAAAAGGACTGAGTTGAGATTGAGGGAGGGAGATAAAGAAACATGACCGACTCCTTTGGATGAAGTTTTAGATCCATTTGCAAGGGTTATGAAATGAGGTTTGTCTCGAAAGGAAATAGATGAGAACAAAGAGGTATTACCAGAAATGTGATCAGAAGCACCTGAGTCAATTACCCATGAATTTTGACATTCCATAGATTGAGAAACGCAGGCTGTTGATGTATTGGGAGATTGAGATGGTTGTGCCAAGCTGTTAGACTTTAACCTTAAATACTCTTGATATTCATCATCAGAAAACATAGAAGTGGAGGTTTCAGATTTCGAAGTGGAAGTTTCAGTCTTCGAAATATTGGCAGTTTTGGAAGGAAAACCATGTAAAGAGTAGCAATTCTCTTGAGTATGACCCATCCTTTTACAATATGTGCATTGAGTACGTCCCCGACCTCCTCGTCCTCCTCCTCTAGTGCCACGTCCTCCTCGTCCTCGTGTGGCAACCATGACAGATGGTTCTACTAGTTCATGCGCTTCATGAGTTTGAGATACTGGGACACGCAGAAGGCGAGTGGTCAATGTTTCCATAGAGGGAACCTCATGACTAGTTAGAAGTTGATCTCTGAGATGATTAAAATCGGGATGTAGGGCACGAAGGATCAACACCATGTAAAATTTGTCTAGTTTCTTTTTGATATCCTCTAATGGATCTACTTCCAAAAACATCCTAAGTTCTTCAACAGCAGATTGGGCTTCAGCCATGAAGGACACCATATCATGGTCTGCCATTTTAAGAGATGCAAGCTTGTTCGTAGTGTCATAGAGACGTTGAATATCGTTGGCATAAATGCTTTGGGCTTTCTTCCAAAAGGAGTGACAAGTTTTGAAAGCCCTCAAAGATACAAGAAGTTTGGGTTCCACTGATTGCCATAACAGGGCACACAACTGGAAATCTGCTTGTTTCCACTGATCAGCTTTTTCAGTAGGCACATGGCTTCCATCTCGCTCAAGGTGGTCATAATGCCCTTGGCCAAGGAACCACATTTCAACGGCAGCAGACCATGATAGATAATTTTTTCCATTTAGCTTCTCGGAGGTAATTGATGGACTTCCAGAGAAGGAAAAAGTACTGCCAGACGCCATTTCTGAAGAAGACGAATAATACTAATGAGGAACAAGAAAACCCTAAGGGTTTAGACGAAGGAAACTGTGACAGTGATGGACGACGGTGGCCGGCAACAGCGGGCGGTGGCCGGCGGGGACGGTGGCCGGCGGCGGTGGTGGCCGGACGGTGGCCGGCGACGGACGACGGTGGCCGGCGGCGGCGGCGGCCGGACGGTGGCCGGCGACGGATAACGGTGGCCGACGGTTGACGGTGGCCGGCGGCGGGCAGCGGCGGACAGTGGCGGGCGACGAAGAACTGTGGCGCCGGACAGATATATATTACGAGACAGAAACTAGAGCGGGATCGACCCGCTCTGATACCAACTTAAGATTGAAACTGTAAAATAATTCTAGAGGGCTTGATTGATCCCTCTCACAATCTTCTATTTATAAAAATAAAATACATGATAAATAGGGTAACCCTAGACACAATATAATCATGATAAATAGGGTAATCCTAGACATAATATAATCATGATAAATAGGGTAACCCTTGACACACTATAATGATGATAAAATAGGATAAATATCCTAACATAACTCTACAGGGACTGCCAAAACCGAGATGTGAACCTTGTATCCCAGTCAGAGATGATGCTAGACCGCACTCCATGTAACCAAACCACTTCCTTAATGTAGACTTGAGCCAACTTTGCCATCGACATATCAGATTGATAGCTAAAAAGTGGGCACTCTTTGTTAACCTGTCCACTATAACCCAAATGGCGTCATGGTTCTTGACTGTTCGAGGTAAGTGGGTCACAAAATCCATAGCGATGTTATCCTACTTCCACCAAGGAATTTCCAACTACTGCAGTAAACCGCCCAGTCTTTGATGCTCTGCCTTAGCTCTCTGACAAGTTAAGCAAGACGACACAAATCAGCCACATCACTCTTCATTCCTGACCACCAAAAGGATTCCTTGAGGTCTTAATACATCTTAGTCATGCCTGGATGCATGTTAAAACAGCTTTGATGCCCTTCCTCAAGGATCAACCTCTTCAGCTCTCCATCATTGGGTACACAAACCCTCTTGCTGAACCTTAGGAGATCGTCCGCTCCTATACTGAAATCTTTTTCCTTATTGGAAAACGATTTGCGTCACTACCTTTTGTAGTTCAACATCAACCGACTGTTTTTCCTTGATTCGGTCCAACAAGTCATTACACAATTTAAGACTGCCACACCTTATACCGCACGGTTCCAGTTCAAACTGCAGTCTTAAACCTCTAAAGCTCTCCACCAGGCTTAACTCTTGGATCATCGTTGTAGATACATGAATAGCCTTTCTGCTCAATGCATCAGCCACTACATTGGCTTTGCCTGAGTAGTACAACAACTCAAACTCGTAATCCTTCAAAAATTCCATCCACCTCCTTTGTCTCATGTTCAGTACCTTCTGCGCAAATTAATACTTCAAACTCTTGTGGTCACTGAACACTTGGAATTGAGCTCCATACAAGTAGTGCCTCCAAATCTTTAACGCAAAAACCACAACTGCCAATTCTAGGTCATGCGTAGGATAGTTCTTCTCATGTACCTTCAACTGCCGAGAAGCATAAACAACTACTTTTCTCTCTTGCATAAGTACACAGCCCAAACCCTGATGAGAGGCATCACAGTAAACTTTGAATGGTTTGGCCGTGTCAAGAATAACCAAGACTAGAGCACTCGTCAATTTCTGCTTGAGCTCTTGGAACTTCTCTTCACATCGATCGGTCCATGCGAAAGGGTGATCTTTTCTGGTCAACTGAGTCAACGCTGCTACTATCTTAGAGAAACCTTCAATGAACCGCCTATAGTAGCCTGTCAATCCCATAAAGCTTCTAACATCAGTGACCGAACGAGGACTCTTCCATTCCAGTACAGCTTGCACCTTTGCTGGATCCACCGAGATACCGCCCGCTGATATTACGTGCCCCCAAAACTATATTTCCTCCATCCAAAATTCGCACTTGGATAACTTGACATATAACTTTTTTTTCTCTTAATACCCCAAGCACTGTCCTCAAATGCTTCTCATGCTCCTCACGAGTCTTGAAATAAATAAGGATATCATCAATAAAGACGACCACAAACTTATCCAGGAAGGGTCTAAAAATGCAATTCATATAGTCCATGAATATGACTAGAGCATTGGTAACACCGAACGACATTACTACATACTCATAGTGACCATATCTAGACCTGAATGCAGTCTTCTGAACGTCTCCTTCCTTAACCAATATTTGGTGATATCCTGACCTAAAATCTATCTTTGAAAATACAATAGCCCCATGCAATTAATCCAACAAATCATCAATCCTTGGCAAGGGGTACTTGTTTTTTATGGTCAACTTGTTCAACTATCGGTAGTCCACACACAGCCGAGAGCTACCATCTTTCTTCTTCACTAGCAGCATTAGAGCTTCCCAAGGTGACACACTTGGCCGAATGAACTGCTTGTCCATCAAGTCTTTAATCTACTTCTTGAGCTCAACTAGCTTTGCTAGAGCCATTAGGTATGGTGCAATTGATATCATCCCAGCTCCGGACACCAAGTCAATAGAGAATTCCACTTCTCTTGGATGAGGTAATCCTGGCACTTCTTCAGGAAAAACATCCATGAATTCACTTACGATCAAACGGTTTTCAGTCTGCTCAAATTGCACCGAACGGTCTAAGAATTGTTCTTCTTCAGTCACTTCCAAATGAGATAGTACGAGAAAACAACTAGTGCCCTTCATTATATCTTTCCTCAGTTGACCGATCGTCAAAGTCAACTCTTCCTTTTCATTAGGAAATACTAACTTCTTATTACCACAATCTAAAAGAATGTGATTGGCAGTTAATAAATCCATTCCTTAAATTACCTCTAACCCTTGAAGAGGCAAACAAATAAGGTTAACTTTAAACCGATGCCCCTCAACTTCAATTGGACATCTAATACATATAATAGATGTCCTAATCTCTCCAACTGCTGAGGTTGACACCACCAAATCAAACTACATCTCACTCTCGGACAACCACAACTTTTCAACACATGGCTTTAAGATAAAGGAATCTGTTGCCCCCGAATCAAACAGAACATCACAAGGCAATCCATACAGTATGCAAGAACTGGTGATAAGATTACCTGAGCTTGCTGCTTCAGCTCCTGTTATAGCATATACTCTTCCCATTGCTTGTGCTCTACCATCACCTCTTTGTTGAAACCTTCCAGCACTCGGCGGCCTCATTACAGCCCTCCTTCCCAAGTTGCATTCCTTCTCCCATTGCCCATTCTTGTTGCACCGAACGCAAAACTTGAAGTTGCTCAGTTGAGGACATGCAGACTTGTAATGGGGTCCTCCACAATGAAAACAAGCCACAAATCCTTGCTGTCCAGATTGGCCGACAGCTCCTGAAGACTGAAAAGTAGAAACAACCGGGCTAGTAAAAGGCGGAGGCCGAGTATAAGGGGTTCTTCTAAAATCAGGATTGTTTTTGGAAGAAGTTGACCCCCGAGCATTCTGTTGTTGCTGCTTCTTTTGCTGTTCCACCTCTAGTGTGTTCTTCTCCAATACCTTAGCTCGTTCCAACATTGCAGAAAACAACTTAATGCCCAAGCTGTAGATCAATAACTTAAGATCACTCCTCAACCCATTCTCGAACTTCCGACACTGCCACTCTTCATTTGTTGCCATGGTATTAAATCTGACTTGATGCTTGAACTTATTGGTATACTCAGATACAGACATTCCTCCTTGAACCAGTTGAAGGAACTCCACCTCTTTGGTGAACTGAACGCTATCTGGAAAATATTCTTCATAGAACTTGCTCCTAAAAACTTCCCAAGAGATGGGAGTTTGACTATCTTCTAATATCATCTTCATGCTATTCCACCAATGATTGGCCTCCCAGTCAAAAGATGCTCAGTATATGCCAGCCTATTGTCATCTGGACACCTCTTGGCATTGTAGATCCTCTCCATGTCGCATAACCACTGATCGAATTCATAAGGAAGGCACTTTCCATTAAATTTGGCCTGGTGATGTTGGAGAAAACTCTCTAAGATCCACTCGATTTGACGACTAGCAGTTGAAGAAGACGGTCCAGCTGTACTTCTATTATTTGCTAATATATCCATGAGTTGCCTCTGCGTTACCTCTGTAGTTACTCTGGCAACTTCCAGATTCTGCAAAGTAATTGTGTTTTGTTGCACTAGCGCAACATTCTGTTGCTGCAAAGCAGCTACCACTGGTTGCAACAGTCTGGTGTTATTAGATGCATCCTGATCGGTAGGTGGAGGAGGAGGAGGTCTAGGAGCCATCTTCTCTGATTAACAGAGAAAAAGAACCATCAGTTTAATTCAAAGAGTCAGAAACACTATATAACCGAATACTGAGTACACAACAAAAGCATAGTATAATCATAACCTACAGTATTTCTAAGGAACAAACTGCTCTGATACCATTAAATGTAGCATCCCAAAAATACAGTATAAAACCATACCATAGAATATTCACAA
The DNA here is from genome assembly GCA_034642375.1 of Vigna nakashimae. NCBI lineage: Eukaryota > Viridiplantae > Streptophyta > Magnoliopsida > Fabales > Fabaceae > Vigna > Vigna nakashimae. The sequence continues at coordinate 49,980,041 of CM067765.1, read as the reverse complement.
TTAACAATATTACAGTTCAGTTATAAAAGAGAAGAGGTACGTTTATGGCCGAACGACCTTACAACAATACTCAAGAATTTAAGCCTTACTAAACAAAAGTCTAGACCAAACGGTTTCAAGACTAACTTACAACAATCGGTTATACAAAATAGAACCAATTCTAACGACTGAACAGTCCTATGGTTCAACTTTCACTTCCACTTCTTCCAAAGCTTCTTCCAGCAAACACTCACCCCCTTCTGCTCACATCCACAGGATGATCATTGCAACAGGAAGAATAACCGGACGGATAACAAGACAAGACAGAAAAATAGGGTAAGCTTATGTAATTTAATTAATTCAGTAAACCATATAATTCACACAATTCTAAGATAAATCAATAGGTCAATCATGCAACAACCATTTATGCATTTCCAACTATAATCATACAACAATTTATGAATTCTGTGTAGCTACGACGTTTTTGCACCTAGGTGATGTAATAGCTGGGATGCCCTCAATAGCTGCCACCGGAGGTTAGTCCGTTCCGCCCAAGTTCACCTTATGGACTAGGACCTCCTGCCATTCTCACACATGACTTACTCCTCTCTATTTGAGAATGAGTAATCACATAATATCAGGATAAACGTGAGCTAGGCATAACCACATTCATACTCTACCATTCCAATAACCAACCATGAGATATTCCTCCTTGGAATACTCTTTCATATCCATATTATTCCATTCATATCACATTTTAAATATCAACATATTTGATCATCAATACAGTCAAACCGAACCCAGAAAACCAGATCCCATCTTGGAACAGAACTGAAATAAATAACCTAAATCTTAGATAATTGAGCGCTTGGTTCAAGACCGAGCACTACTGAGCTTATACAATGAAGGAAAATGTTCTAAAAACATTTACATATGACTTATTTTCAACAAAGAATACACATAACATTTAAGAATTTAAATATTATTGAATACCTTAACTAAGCTGATTAAGAAGTAAAAATAGGAAATTATACGTAGATTGAACTCTTATTTACAAGTATTATAATAGAAAACCGATCGTTCATTAACTAAAATTCTCTACAAGAGAAGAATCCAGTTCAGACCGAATGCCCAAAGGAAAACCGAACTGTCAAGACTGACTTTCGGAGACAATTACAGAATACTGCAGATTGAAACTCAAACTCTATTCATACCCAGTTTGCACCATGTATAACCATCACTCACATACAGACAATCATACAACAACATTTATAATTCATCTCTCAACCATATATATATATATATATATATATATATATATATATATATATATATATATATATAATCACACACAGAGAGAACATCAAACACCCAAGCCAACATTCAAAACAAAGAATCATAATTAAATTACAAGTTTCCCTTACATTTAAATGTAGCCGAACGCTCACAGATGCAGGATATGGCTCACCACTATCAATCTTATACACTTAGAATTCACCAATTAAGAAACTAGACCAAATAAAAGACCATAATTGCTATCAGAATGAGATGATAAACTCATGCAACCAGATTATAGGTTTGCATTTGATAGAATACAATTGTGCTAAGAGAAGAAGGAACTTACCAATTCAAACCAACAACTTGATAGGTGCAATAGAAAACTCTTGACACCAGGAGAACTCAGACGTGGTCTGATTGTTGATCAGAAGAAGAAAACGATGAGAATTCTTAGAGCAAAGAAGAAGATTATAGAGAGAAGGAGGAGAAAAACTAAAACTCAGAATTTTTGGAAAGAAGAGTGCATGCAGGAAAAGGGGCACGAAGTTTGAAATTTTGCTTTAAATACTACCATCACTAAACCGATGGGCCACTCAGCGCTGCGCACCTGTCTTGCACTCTCTGAATTTTCAAACCCTTACACCTACACCTGGATTCCATTATCTACTGAATTTAAGTGTCCTGTACACATAGTTAAAATACAAAATAACTAATTATGTAATATTTATAATATCTAATTATCTTTTATTTTAATATTAATATTGCTTAAATTAAAAATTATTTAATTTACATGTTTAATAATATTTTATATAGATAAACAAAATGAAAGAAAATATTTAACTAAATTTGTTTTAGTAAGTCTTTTTGTTTGTTAGATGTCTTTAATAAAGTTATTTAAAAGAATGGTTTAAACTTGAGTAGTATCTCTTAACAAAATTGACCAGATATAATGTATAATGTTTATCTTATAAGAAGTTAATATTATGTTTAACTTAATTTTATAAAATCAGTTTCTAACGTAAAATTTATGATTATAATATTATGTTAAAAAATAAATTTTAAATTTAATTCAATGTAAACTACAAGATATATATATTTAAAATTTGTCTTATCTATATTAAATTTAGATTTTCAACAACTTTTTTAAACATTACCGTTTAAACAATATTGTTTAAGAAACAAAGGGTTTTGAATGAAATAATGGTTTTTAAGTTTATATAGGAGTAACCGGAAGATTTTGATAATTGAGATAAAATTTATAAGTCATAGTTTTTGAATATGAATAGGTGATTAACATGTTAGTTATAGTGGAGAGAAGTTTGAATGAGATTGAATAATTGAAAAGTAATTCAATAATTGATCCGATATAAATTGTGTGATTTTGCAATATGCATAAATTGTTTTCAACTTTTCCCAGCACAAAGTTTGCATTAATGTACTACGTCTCACTTTGTTGAGAGAAAGGCAAAAATAATTGAGACGACGTTATCTCATCTCGTGTTTTTCATTCATTGATGTCCTTTAAGGCGCGCATGCATACCCTTTCTTTAAAAGGTAAGTCAAAATTCTTCTTCTTCGTTACATAGTTACGACCAAAACGTCTCATGCATCAATCTCTCTTTCCCAATCTTCTCATCAATAATACTTTCAAAAATACTTCAAATAAATATCAACAATATTAATTCATTTTTATTTATTTTTAACTCATAGAGCGTGCTCTCATGTACCTTTAGATTTCACATTGAGACAAAATAATAATAATAATAATAATAATAATAATAATAATTTATGAAGAATTTGTTTCCATTGTGTTGTGACCCATGGCAAAAGAACGTGTTAAAGATTGTATTGGGCTGGGTGGGCCATGGTATTGGGCCTTGCGAAACCTCCACCTTCTACATGGGGTGGTCCCACATCTAGAGGCTAGATTCGGGCCTATAATCCTACCCTATAAAGGCACAGTAATCACACGCCACGTGCTGTTTACCCGATTCCATCACCATTCTCTGTGACCCTTTTGTTGTGGCATCAGAACATATGAGAATTGAGAAATAGTGAAGAAGAAGGACGGTTGACAAAGGGGAAGAAAGGAAAGGAGGAGGTTAAAATAGTACCCTAAAAGCTTCTGACCCAGTGGGCCCCCAAACCATATGCATTGATTTTGTGGGCCCCTTTTAGGCTAACCCTACCTCCTCCACCACCACCCCGCGTGCCTTCTTTCGCTTTTACTCCCTCGTACACATTTAATTCAGGAAGATGCTTATTTTTCTTTCTAAATTTTTCATATAACTTACCTAATTTAATAATTATGAATATCTGATTATTCGATTAATATATTAATGTGTATTTACAGAATATCGAGTATTTATAACATATAAAATAAGTAGTTTAATTCCAACTCTTTTTTTTTTATTGAGAAATGAATAGGAGAGTTTGGTAGGTAGAATTATCCACGTTTAACGTCAACTTTTGTTCCATGAATTATTAAATAAAAGTGGAATTTTAATTAAGTAATAAGAAGAAGATTAAAGTACGGCGCCTAATTTTGTCCCCATTTATTTAGGACAGGACTACACATAAGCTGTTTCGGCACCCACAGTAATTTCTTTTTCCACCGTTTTCGGAGCTTCACTGTTCATTTTTTAAGTAACAGTAAATAACACCGTTTCACCACCCCACAAATCATCGCCCCTGTTTTTTCAACTTTAAACCCCTGTTAAGTGATCCAACTGGTTTTGGACGACTTCATAAGGTTTTAAAACAAAATATTTTTTTTAAAAACTAAATTAAATATTAATTTTTTTATATTCTTTCGAAGCACTTGTGAATGTTTCTTACCTACTGCACCAAGAATATTGTGTCACGTAAAAAAAATTTAAATCTTGGCACATACAACAACTCTTAAATGTTAACTTCATGGTGAAAATATAACAGTGAATAATTTATTTTTTGTCGTTCCGTGTCACAATTTATTTAATTAGATTAACATTTTTTTAAAATTTAACTCAATTTCACAATATTAGTTTATATGTTAAGATTTATATTTATTTATTTATTTTAAGTAGTTTTATCATCAGTTAACGTAAAATTTCTTACACATCATTTACATAGAGACATGTATATATAGTAAGTAAAATTAAATATTAATAAACAGTTTGATAGTAGTAGTTCAATAATAAATAAAATAATATATTTAAAACAAACAATAAATTTTTAATAATAGAGAATATAATAAATGGAACAAAATGTCAAATCTATTTAAGATTTAAATCTATATATACTGTAATATGTTAGAAAATAAATTTTAAAAGTAATTCAACTTATAAATAAAAAAATTTATACTCACTTATATTTACTATGTAATGTTAATCTTATTACTGTTTAATGTTACATGTTATAGTATTATGTAAGTGTTTCTGAAACATATGCAGGAGTATATTTTATGGGGAGTTGTTATTCTGTATATTTTTGATGGTATAGGTATAGGGCATAGGGTTTTGGGTGGGTGTTTGGTTGCATTAGATATTTGAAGGTGTGAGTCCATGATGCCAGATATTCGGTTGTCTGGATTGAAGAGTAGGGTACTTTGTAGGCTGAAATATAGGGATTCCAGATCTGTTCTGCTTTCTACTTAATATTAAAAATCAAACCAAAATTATTTTTCTTCAAATTTTAGTATCTTATTTTTTCAAACAAATTTAACTCGCCTATTAATTCATTCACACTCTTTATAAACAAACTAAGAATAATAGTATTCAAATTAATGTTTTTACATATAATATTCTGTGTTGGAGGTTTAAGTTTCAAAATAGATAATATTTTGGAAATGATGATAACATTGATGTTATTTTAATATATTTGAAATCAAATTACTAATTAACACCACTTGATAATCAAAGACAAGGGATTTTAAACATAACCTTTTCTTTCTTTACTTTTGAACTTGGGATAGTGTGTGTATGAAGGGTCTTTCGAGGAAAAATATAATAGATCAAAGTTACTTGAAGAATATAAATGCAAAATACATACAAATGTGGAAGGATGTTAAGATTTGTACCTAAAAGATAATAGATGAAGGTTACTTGAAGAATGAGAACGAGATACGCAACTATACAAAAAAAACTAGGTCACTCACTTCTTTACTAGGTCACTACACACACAAATATATATATATATATATATATATATATATATATATATATATATATATATGAAGGTATTTTGGTAAATTATAGAGAGTAGGGGATACGTGTATCTACATGTACATATATTAAGATATTCGTATCTGTTTAGTTTATTTGTGGGTATAAAAAATACCCATGATCGTTATTGACGGGTATCCATTTATAATATCAATTTTCTATTCGTTGTAGATTTTATCAAGAGATAACCATAAAGTATAGTTTCTTTACATCCCTACCCATCAACATTAGATAAATTTATAAATTTTAACAACCTACGAAAGACTTTATTGCATAGCATCATTGCATTTTTCTCTTTTATCGTTATAATTTCACGTTTTCCTCCATTATAACCTTTGTAAAGGTTCAATTTTGTCTTTATTATTGTTTCTCTTCTTTCTCCTAACGATGTTTTTCTTCTTTTTTCGATGTTGTTTGTATTTTGGTGACCATTGTCATCTTTTTGCATTGGGGAGTCGTAGCAGTGTAGGTTTTTATTGGTCTTAGTTTGTTACGTTTGTGATGCGACAATTAATTTGGTGTCTTGTTTGTTGGTTCTTGTTTGAGCAGTTGGTCTTGGTCTTTCTTACTCTCGCTCTTGCTAGTGTTTGATTGAAGTCTATTACTTTTATTATTATTTTTAATCATTTAATGTTTTGATTGTCTTAACAACCGAAGTCTATTCCTAAAGTATAAGTTTCAATTACGAATCGATGCCTAAACCTCCCATTTTTAACTTCACCAAGATATGCTTCTGTTATCGAATAATGGCCAAAAAAGTTGATTTTAAAACATTTTAATGCGTTAATTTTCCTTTTATTATTAAGATTTTCTCTGTTTATTGTATTGTTAGCTTTAGTAGTTATCAATAAGCTAATAATACACTAGATAAATGTTATCACTTTTCTAAACAGTGAATTAGGAAATAAAATTTATAACTTAACCTAACAAAGATACATCACCGAAAACTACTATCATTGAGAGATAATAAAAGACAAATACACATCAATAAATACCACAAACTGATTGAAAATATTAAAGTAGAAAATATAATCTTATGAGTTAGTTTTAGAACTTTTAATCTAAAAGCTTATAGAAATAACATGTTATTCATAAAATACATGTTATTTGTCCATGTGAAATGAATATAAAAAATAACTATTTGAATTTAAAACCAATCATTTTATAAAACATAAAAATAGTTATTTCAAATTTTAAAAAAAATGAAAAAAACAAAGAATTTTTTTGTGAAAACTAAAATAAAAATTTACCGATCTTATCATACAAAAATAATAGTTAACTTCATTTTTTATTCATGGATATATTAATTGTTACAGTTTAAACAAACTATTAACATGGAATAAAGGAACGGAACTATTTTGTTTATAGGGTTATATATGAAAAAAATAATTCCACCATAAACCATCTTTTCTCCCTCTTTCTTGTATTAGTTATATGTTTTATAGTTCCTTTGATTTGGTATAATATATATAAAATTGAGAAGCTATAATACAGCTTCCTTAAAAAATGTATGTTTAAAAACTAACATGCCCTAGGTCTTATACTCTGCTGAATATTTAATTAGTTCAGGTTGATGTAACTTCATCAAGTTTTTCATATTTTCGTCTCATCTATATACTATTTCCTAACATCAACTGCTTTTCACCCTCTTTCATAGTGGAATCATGCCTACCATTGACATTAACAAAGCTAACCATCTCTAAATCTTCATTTGCATTCATTTATACATGACCATCTACAACATTTTATAAATTATATATTACTTTTGCCACACCAATCAATCAAAATTAAAAATAATTTAATTTTAAACGTACTTTTCTCTTTCCATTGTTTTTGAAAATTTCTATTTCGAAAACAAAATCGTTTTAAAGTTCAAAATACACAATAACTAGAATTATCATTAAACATTTTATTTTCATATACAATAATGAAAATCATGTCTTATTCGGAAAGATGAGACTTATAGGAGTGACTTCAATAATTAATTAGTTAAAAGATAGTGTTTTAAAAAATTAAGTATTTTTATTATCATTTTGACTCTTTTTATTAAATTTAAATTAGTGCTAAAAAATTACATATATAGATGACCTACGAGCTTTTATCTAAATAAAAAACTCTGAAAAAACGTGTTTTGGTAGACTCATAAATTATAAGATGGTGAAATAGAAGAAGAAAAGAAAAGGAGTTGATACCGACAATAGAATTATGTTATAACTCATTATTAAATTACATTTCATAAGCCAAAATCATGGGTATATGTCTGAATCAAACATCCATTTCATGATCGACAGGGGATTAACAGGAAATTAATCCACTAGTTGCCACAAATAGTTAACAGTCTCTAAATTCTCATTTTGAACATTAACAAATATAATATTTAATAAGAAAATAATACTGACGATAATAAAATTTCACAATTAGCTTTAGAAGTAAAACGTTTTTAAACTTAATTAGAAATTAAAAATTTTACTAATTACACGTAATGTGTAAAAGTAAACTCATATATTTTAATTAATTTTCAGTTTAAATCATATGATTACATAGCCTAGTTGTAAGCGAAGTACTGTATACATATTTTAAAAAGGATCGAAATGTAGATGTTTGAATACTTGACATTAAATGCGTGTCATGTGAAATAGCGTTAGATTTCGAAAACATGACTTACGTTGTTAGCAAAAGTTGTAATATTTAGAAAGAAAGGTTGGGAAGGTGAGTGATTAATGAGCATTAAAAAGAGTAATATAAAAAAGAATTGGTTAAAAGAGCAATGTAGGTTTATGGTATGAAGGCTCCTGAAACTAATGATGTTGATAAGATAGATGATTAATAATGAATGTCCAAGGACAATGGAAAGCTGAGGAGCACTTCAGTCCCTACCCATGTAATCAAAGTCTAACATATCCTCCACTTTGCATTTCTGCACTATTACCAAAGTTAATGGTCCATCAACAACGACAACATTAAGGACTATGGTCCCCACTGATTAATTATCTTCCACGAACAATTGCACCAATTTGGAATTGCGTGAGCCTAATTTTATTGAATTTTGCCATCAACTTTAATTTCTAGTTTCACATTTCGTTGCCTTCCGACTACATCTTTCAATCTGCTTTACTGCTTTTTGTTGCAAGTTTAAACTCACATACGTATAACTTAATTCCAGCTACCATCCATGATCGTCGTACTCTTTTCAACTTCGAAACCACCACATGCAATGCAAACATATTACTATGTATAATCATTAACATTTTACTAATTTGTTTCTACATTATATCTTTTATGTTTTAATTCAATTTCGAGAATAAGATTGAGTCATTTCAAATATATTTTTTTATCGTTTACCAACAACTTCTTATTTTTCTCTTCGTTTCACCTTTTTGAGGTGTATTTGTCAAAAGTTTTCCGATACTTAAGTCAGTGAACAATTCATAGGAAAGTTCAGAATAATGATACTAAATGTACAGTAAATGCGATTATCTATCACTTACCTTTAACCTGCATTATAGATGTTGGCATGAGCTTGAAATGTAAAATCTTAATCTTGACCCAATTTCAACTCAATACTCCTAATTACTATTTACATTAATCATTGTAAAGAAAACTTATTTATTAAATTAGGCTGGATGTCTCTAATGATAAAGAAAACTTATTTATTTTCTCACTGCTTGGTTGCTTTTACTTCTCTAGAGAAGTCCGATTTAGTATATGTGAGATATTATACGTTACACGTATTATTTAGAAATGTTGTGTTAAACTTAAAGTAATTTTATATTGTAATTTGAAAATGAGTAGACGTTGTTGTTTATTAATCTCGGTGTGATATAAACTCAGGGGCAGGATGCGTATCAAAGATAATAGATTTCGTACATCGTTCTTGGCCTTTTCTTAACAAGTTGTTTTTGGAATACATAAATGCTACAATGAACTTTTGCAAATGACAATCTGGAACGCTTTCTTCGATCTCATACAAAACACACTTAAACCAATCATCGCATCTCTATCAGAAAACCATGTTCGCCTGCTTTCTTTCTCCAAATCGATTAAAATAAAATTCTTAATTTATGACATACTTTTCAATGCACTTTTAAATATATTTATCATTAAGACAAAATATACACACAGTTCCAACAAGTATTATTGATGTTGTTCTCGAATCAGATCTGAAATGCTTTTATTAAATAATGTATAAAAATCTATAATATCTTTGTCTTAAATTTTTGGAAGCAGGTGATGATTTGTTTTTGGAGAAAAGTATTAGGAAGAATCTGATTTATATGAGAAATTGAGATGAACTGAATTCTGTGATATAGTGTATTATTATTTTCTCTGTCGTAGTGCCTAGCCTAGTTTCCTTAAATATCTCATATTTACTTTGTCTTGTTCACCATATCTCTTTCCAGAAATAAACAACAACAACATGGCATACATGCAGATTCCTCACCCACCCCAGCCTGTGTGTTCCTTCATATTTAAGGATTCCTGCACTGGGGCAAGCAACATCTTTGAACCGGTAAAATAAAATTTCAGGTTTCGGCATTTACATGTAAGCGACTGGATGCCATCATAATCATTTGCAGAGCCTGCAAGTGCAATTTTCAACAAGCTTTCCAGCTTCTGGGAATTAATTGCACTCCATGTGTTTGTGTTTTTGTTGTGGTGCTGTGGACCGTCCGATGCGAAGGGACACGAGAGGAATGAATTGGAATTATAAGGAAGTAGTATATTTTTATATATATACCTGGAGTAAGATGAAACAGTGATGGTTGTTTGTATTGGAGAATTAACAATGAAAGAAAATGTAAGAAAAGGCCAAAGGAGGGTCTATAATTACGGGCGTGACTCTAAGATGTACTTAAACTAAAAGAACACACAGTTGAACCTTTGGTGGAGCAGAAAAGGGTGTCTGAATCTACCTGGAAATTGAGGTGAGTTTTGTCTTGAAGTCATGGAAAAGACGCAATCTAACCAAAGAAGCCAATAAATATGATGCAATAGAAGCATATTTTAATAGAAGGGTGCATTGGGTAGACAGCCAAGGGACCGTATGAGTAAACAAATAGAGAGATTCAAGTGTGAGGAGGGGATTCAAACACCGTTACACAAACACCCTTTTTCTGTCTTCTCTTATTGGACAAATCTTATCTCATCGTCTTCCTTCATTGGGAACCTAATGCATCCATCCCTTATCTTTTTTTTTTCTGCTTCTCTTCCCTCACAAATTCATTTTCATAATTTCCTATCATTCAAACACTAGGAGTGGCCAAACACAAATAATTCACTCTTCCACGTGATGCAAATACTATTCTTTCTCATCTCAACACATATAATGCCACATTTTTTAGATACCTCAATCAATTGCACCTATATCTGCGCACACACATGCCCCTCATAAACATACAAAAACCAAAAACATGGACCACTCTCTTATTTTTCCCCTCTCAATCATCAAATGGCCACCCTTTCATCCATCTCAACCACGAAATATCAACTCATTGGACACTCATTTTAAAATCAACCCTTTTCACCTCTTACATTTTTTTACCTCACCCAAATTATCACCTTCATTCATTCCTCAAAACCAACAAAAATTTATATTTAAACCAAGACCATCTTCAATTCCATCTCTCTTTTCTTTTACTCATTGCATTATGTGATCTTTTTACTGACACGAAAACTGGTAAAACAAACAAGGTCGTATGTAGGTATATTTCTATATATGACAGTAACAATTCATTCCATGCTGCTTAAAGTAGCTCCTGGAAAACTACACCAGAACTGTTGTGATTTTTACGAAAAAATTGCTGCCTTTTTAGTGTCCCTTTATCGCGATTTCAATTAAGAAGCGTGTTGTTACTAGTTTTTTAATAATGGATATTTTTACGTCAGTCATAAACTGGTAATGAAATAAAGTCAACAGTGTTGAATAAAAGTGAAAATGAAATTGGTTGTGGAATAAAATGAGTAAAAGGGTAATAGGTGAACTAGGCCGGCATGGGATTGAGAAAAGAAGAAGCATCGGAGAGTGAGGGAGCATATTGAGATTATGATGATTACTTAGTCCGGGAATGAAGAAGAAGAAGGGACCCATCTTTTTTTTATACTTGATTTGTTTGCCAATTTAGTAACATGGGATGTCCCTAATTCCACCAAATTACTTTCCTCTACAATCTATCTTTCTTTCTCACCTTTCATAGACATAAATGTTCGCCCCAATTCAGTAATAATTCACTTTTTTAATAATCTCACTATGTCTCACGGACTATTATATATTTCTATCAACTTATTCATCCCTCATTACCATATATTTTATATTTACACAGACAATTTTACAGAGTCATTATTCATTAATATTTAATTAGAGAGGAAACCAGAAAAAAAAACGACTAAAAATAGTTGTCGAGGATATTAAGTATTTAATAGAAAATAAGTTATCATTGTCGATCCTTCGTCGGATATTGTAATGTACTTTCTGAATTAAAAAAATGTGATGTACTTTTTCGATGTAGTAACGCGTTTCGCACGTAACTTGAATCAATAAGTATTACGTGTATGGCGGGGTATTTTTAGATTTTGCTAAAATATAAAGAGTAATTCAAAAACTAAACAGAAACATGTGTCTCTGTTTTTCTCGAATTATTGTATATTTAATGTTAAAAAAATGAAAAGAAAACTAAAATGGTGGCAGATAATATTTTCTTTTTCTTTCTCTCTCTTTGTGATATCTTGCTCCATCAAATAGTTCCACAGTTCCCACATCAAACCATAATCATCACGCCTCTTTCAAAACCCTTCCTCTTTCTCTTTCTCTCATTCTTCATTCTGCTATCTGTACCCTCACAAAATCCTCAATTCCAAATCAACCTTTTCTCTCTCTTTCTCTCTCTCTCACATACACAGTGGAGAGAGAAGTGAACAACTTGGAAAATGTCGATAAACCACTACTCCATGGATCTTCCCGAAACAACACTGTGGTGGCCCCAACAACAGCATCATCAGCAGCAACCCATCTTAATGGAAGCAACCCCGAATCCCTCCTCCACTTCCTGGCCCTCCGCAGACCCTCCGGGTCTCAACCTCAACCACCAAAACGACGACGTCGAAGAAGACGAAGAAGAAGAGGACCAAACAACAACCACTACACAGCAAGAGGAAACGGAAGACGAGAAGGAACCCATGTTCGAGAAGCCTCTAACTCCCAGCGACGTGGGGAAGCTCAACCGCCTCGTAATCCCCAAGCAGCACGCCGAGAAGTACTTCCCTCTCAGCGGTGGCGGCGACTCGGGCGAGTGCAAGGGGCTCCTATTGAGTTTCGAGGACGAGTCGGGTAAGTGCTGGCGGTTTCGCTACTCTTACTGGAACAGCAGCCAGAGCTACGTGCTCACCAAAGGGTGGAGCCGCTACGTCAAGGACAAACGCCTCGACGCCGGCGACGTTGTCTTGTTCGAGCGCCACCGCACCGATGTCCACCGCCTATTCATCGGATGGAGACGCCGGCGACACGGCGACACATCGCCGGTGCACGTTAGCGGCAGGGCGGTGGGGCACGGGAAGAGTGGCGACGGGAGTAGTAAGAATGAGGGTGGCGGTGCCACTGGTGTTGGTTTGGGATGGACCAGAGGATTCTATTCTGCGCATCCTTATCCTACGCATCAGCAGCAGCTGCATAATAATCAACCCTTGCCATACCAATATGACTGTCTTCATGCAGGTTGCTCTATCTCTTCAATCCAAATAAATAATTTATCTCTTTAATCTATTTTTCCTAAAAAGAATGGATAATTTTCCAAAAAACATTTTTCATTGCCTTTTTCACTTTCACCTATTTTAGTTTTTTAAATACTTTTTCTCATCCCCTTCTTCTGCCATTCAGGTTTTGTCTAACAAATACTATAATAATATTTAAATTTTTTAAAAACATGTAACACACTTTTTTATCCGCCATATACCATTTAGATTCTTCTTTAACCCAAAATTCTTACCTTATTTTAATAAATGGTAAACGACATTTAATACTTCATTAACATTGTTAAAAACAATCAAACATTTTACACTGAAACATAGAAAAAAAAAGAAAGAGAGAGAGTAAAATAGCATCACAACTCCTGTGTTCTAGAAAGAATATAAATTGTAATTCATCTATCCTTTCATAAATAACACTGCCTTTTTTTTGGATTTCCTTGGGGACAATATCCTTTCAAAGAATTCCTTCTTTCACTGGATTTTTTTTTTTCTTTTCGGGTTTATTTTTCCTGTTTCGAACCGTACTTGCTTCTTTTTTTTGTTGTAAAAAAAGAAAAAAAAAGGACAAGATGATGAAATAATTACATTCTTGTGGAAGTGCGTGAAGTTTACCTTCCAATTAATCGGGAGAAATGTGGTTTTTATATTGGGATTTGCGAGGAGGCAAATAAGCTGTTTTAGATTGCCGAAACCCACGTGAAGCACACGCGCCGATTGTCTTTGAATAAATTTTATAAGGAAAAGAAAAAACAACCTTTTCGGCATAAGCTGGGAGGTTGAGAAAAACATGCGGTGGCGTTTAGTCTGTTAGTGGTGATGTTCATGGATGGTGTTTATTTTTGAATTGAATGGGTTAGTTTGATGAAGGTACTGAGAAATGCACGTGTTGCAATGTTACAGGAAGAGGGTCCCAAGGTCAGAGAGAAAGGAGCATAGCAGAGGGGAACAGTCCCAGTTCAAGTTCGAGTTCAAGGGTACTTAGGCTTTTTGGGGTGAACATGGAATGCCAAACTGAACATGATTCTGGACCCTCCACACCCCAATCTTCCTACAATACTACCAACATGCCCTCCACACAGGGCACACAAAACCATCACCATTTCTACCATCGTCACCAACCATACTACTACTACTAGACTTTCTTTTCTTTTTCTTTTTCCTTTTCCTTTTCCCTCAAGTGTAAGATATATAACTATATATGTATCCACTTGATTATTTTATATCTACTCTTTCTCTCCATCCTCTAACTTCTTCACAATCTTTCTCTTCTCACATTCAACTTGTTTCTTTTTTTTCATTTTTCTTCTGGCACTTCATTTTAGGCTATGAATATTAAATCATATCTTGCTACCTACACTTCGAGAAGATAGTCCTTTTGCATACTCAAACTGTGGGCACCTCATCGGATTTTGTGTTCAACTTTTACTTTCAAAGGAAATCTTAATTAAATTTCTAGTAAAGAGCTTGTTTTTATTATCTAAAAAATCTATGTTTTGTTTTCTTATTTAGTTAAATGCGATTGTTCTAAATTTTATAAACCACTTGTTAATTGTCATGATTACATGGATTAGTTGGATGAAGCTATTCCAATCCTTTAGAGTTAGTCATAGAATCTTTAGTTCTGATGAAGTTCAAATATACGTTAACTGACTTAGAAGAGAACCTTTTCTTCTCCTTTTTAAGCTTTGGAGCATATCCTAAATAATGTTAATATTGCTGGGCTTATAGCAAAGTTAGTAATATTATCCGATTAATTTTAACAACTAATAATGAGTTTTATGATTCGTGCTATACTTAACGTAAAAATAGCATTTTTTTAATCCCTTGTGTTTACGTATTCATTGATAGATTGATTACCCTTATAATTTTGGTAGATTAAAAAGAATGGGAAGGGATGGTTTCCTTCTACCCGACAAGTACTACTTAACTTGGCTATTTGTCACGTTTGTGGTATCATCTTGTATAACTTATATCTCTTTTAATATATAAAATTTCTTTCGTTTCCTCTGAGCAAAAGAAAAAGAAAGCTTTGGCTCTTTCTCTTTAATAATGAGAGTGATGACCGACATTATTTTCTATTAAGGTCTAATTAAGCTGCAAATATGGGAACCCATTTTATAATATATTGAATGTAAGATGTTGTCGGTCAAAATTAAACTCGATTACAATTGACCTCTTCAAGAAAGTTTTAACTTAAGAGGAGCATGAAGAAAAATCGACAAAGCAATTATTAGACGAAAAAAGTTCAAAACCGACATTGTTGATTAAAAGAGAACATTACACATGTTGGTAGCACTTGGGCAACTTCGATGTAAATTGGATTTAAGGAAGTTTTGTATTTTTGAAAATGTTAAATATCATTGAAGCATTATAAAGAGGACATTGCAGGTAAAATAAAGGTAATAATAATACATTTGTAAAACATTCACTTGTATAAAAATGTCTCAAGTTATGACTATCAACAGAATGATTTGTCTTTCAGTGCATCTCTTTAATCTTCTTTCCCTTTTCTCATTTACTTAAAAGATTACCTCTTCTTTTTTAACTATCTTCAATTTAAAATTTTTGCATTCACATTATTACTGTAAAATTATTTAGGTTTAAATCTTTTAGTTGTCCCAATTTATGTGAGGTTTTTCCATTTTGATCTCCTTCTTATTAGAATCCCCAATTGAGTCCTTATAAGTGATAATTTGCATCAAATAAGCTCTTGCCGTTAAATTTCGTTAACAGGATTAAGCTTTTGTACATGTGAGAGGATGACGTGTTTTTTTCTTGAAACGTGGCTTGTTCAGAGTTTAAACGTGACATTATTCGTCGAATTATTTTAAATGTAATAATATAAAATTAGGGAAATCTAAAATGAGATTTCGGGTTCAAAGAAATTAAATTTGGGATTAGAAATCTGAGAGGAGAGTTCATCCGAAGCTTGAGCGAAGTATTTAGTGGAGAGGATACAAACTTGACTAGGGCTTTGGAGGTTCGTGATTGGAGTTTGGACGTCAAACGTGAAATCGTTGTAGGTGTGTGTGAAGTGGAATTTACTGGAAGGTTAGTATGTGTACTTTACATACATGTGAATTTAACATTCGATTGTTTCTGTTGTTATCTGGGGATGCTTTTTTGAATGTGGGGTTGGGGTTGTCTGAAAATGTGGTGTTTGCATATTGCGGTTGTGGTCCCCCATGTCCCCATGTCCCCCATCTTTAAACCCTTTGTTTGTTCTGTCATTATCACTTTAATAAGCGATATTTTTTTGTCGTTTTAGGGTTATTTGTAGGTGTAGAATCTTGTTCATTGTGTTGTGTGTGATGGATGATATAGAGGTTGTTATTCACCATGGGGAAAGTTCGTGAATGACGGGTGCCTAAAATATGAAGGGGAAAGTGAGACAATGTATTTTGATCCTGACTTATGGAGTTATTTTGTTGTAGTTAATGTAGTGAAAAGTCTTGGGTACGACGATTTTAAGGATTTGTGGTTTTCTGTTAGATGTGGTCCTGTATTAGATGATAAGCTAGAAGCATTGTGCGATGACGTAGGAGCCATGCATATGGTCAATTTAGCTCACTTAAATGGACAAGTTCATTTATATGTTGTGCACACCATCTCACAACTTGATGTGATTCACATGATTGAATACAACGTTGATGAGGGAGGTGAAGAAGTTGCACCTCAGGTTAATGAGGGTGGTGAGGTTGCACAATTTGCTGAGGGTGTAGATGATGGTTTGAGGCAACTGTTGGATGAGGGGGTAGGTGGTGAAGGTGAGAGGATAAAAGCACATAATGTTAGTCATGTTGAGATGATAGAAGCAGCTGAAGATGAGGGTGAGAGGATATAAGTTGATGAAGGAGATGTTGAGAAAACAGAAGTAGATGTAGTTCAGGATGAGAGGATAGAGGTTGAGGAAGATGATGGTGAGAGGACAACAGCAAATGAAGTGCAGAAGGAGAGGATAAAGGGACAAGAACCTGATGTTGAGGCTGAGAGTAGAGAAGCAAATGAAGTTCAAGTTGAGGTGAGAGGATAGAGGTTGAGGAAGCTGATGGTGAGAGGACAACAGTAGATGAAGTGCAGGAAGATGAGGGTGAGAGGACAAAGGTTGAGGAAGGTGATGCTGAGAGGACAACAACAAATGAAGTGCATGAAAAAAAGATACAGGTTGAAGAAGCTAATGTTGAGGCTGAGAGGATAGAAGCATAGGATGGTGAGGGTCATAGGTTAAATGGTCAGGCTTACAAAATAGAAGTACAAGACTTGGAGGATATAAAAGTAGAAGTTTGTGATTGAAGTACATCACGTGATGATGATGATGGTGAGATGCATAGTGAGGATGGGTTAGTAGACATAAATGTGCAGTGTGATGTAAGTGACAGTTCTGGTAATTTGGAGGTTGAGGTTGAACCTGTTTTACTTGGGTCTGAGTCAGATATGGAAGAAGATGATATTAATGATTCCATTTGGTTCAATGACGAATGACAATCCGAGGACTTAACTTCTCTTGATATTAGTGATGAGGACAGTGAGGATGAAGAAGGGTATGAGCATATTTCTACGTTTACTATGCCCAAAAAAATGATTGATTTCAACTGAGAAGTGGGAACATATTTCATGCATAAACAAGACATCCTTGATGCCATCAAAAGTTATGCAGTAGACAATGGGAAAAATTTGAAACTTGTTAAAAATGATAAAAAAAAAGAATTAGGGTTAAATGTTTGGGATTAAAAGGAGAATGTCCGTGGAGGGCATATTTTGGTTTCATGGATGCAGTAAAGTCATGGCAACTGAGGACTGTGGTTGACAGACATACATGTAGTAGGGAACACAAGTTGCGAGTATTCAATGCAAAATGGCTTAGTAGAAAATTGGAAAAAACACTGAGAGAGAATCCTAATTTAAAGGGAGTTGATATTAGAGATAAAATTACTAGAAAATGAAATATAGTAATTTCTAAGAACATGGCTTACAGGGCCAAAGCCTATGCATCAGACGAAGTGGCTGGGTCCTTCAGTAAGCAGTATAGTAGAATTTATAATTATGCTCATTAGTTATTAGGAAGAAATCCTAGCTCCACAATCAAGGTGAAAGTTGAGTCATATGATGGGAAATCAATCTTCAAGAGGTTTTACGCATGCCTAAAGGCATGCAAAGATAGCTTTGTCTCATGCAGGCCAATCATTGGCCTTGGCCTTGATGGAGCCTTTTTGAAAGGCAGACATCGTGGTGAGCTATTAACTACTATGACTCGTGATGCAAACGACCAAATGTTGCCACTAGCGTATGCAATGGTAGAAGTTGAGAACAAGGAGACTTGGACTTGGTTTATGGAGCTATTGATTGAAGACCTCGGTGGACCTGAGGTGTGTTCTTCACTTACAATCATATCAGATCAACAGAAGGTAACTTCCATTATAATTATTGACTTCTATCTTATACAAATTTATTTAAATCAATACCATCTCACCATTTTTATTCTTCATTCACAGGGTTTGTTACAAGCAGTACAAGATGTTGTTCCTGGAGTTGCACAAAGATTTTGTGTAAGGCATTTATATGCCAACTTCAGGAAGAAATTCCCTGGAAAGAACCTGAAAAAGCTTAAGTGGAAGGCAGCTATAGCAACCCACCCACAAAAATGGGAGAACGAGATGAGATGTATCAAAGAGGTCAACCAAAATGCTTTTCGACACTTGTTAGCTATTCCTCCAAGGTTTGACACTCTCAGTTTACATAACTTTTACTTTCTTGTTACTCAACATATTTATTGTGTGACATACATCTTTATTGAAGGTTTTGGTCTAGATCAAGGTTCACAACCACAACTCAATGTGATACTTTAGTTAATAACATGTCAGAAGCCTTTAACAGTGTGCTGGTAAATACGAGGACAAAACCAATTATTACAATGTTGGAGGAAATCAGACGATACATGATGAAGAGATGGGCCACTAATAGGTTAAGGGTAACGTCATTTAAGTCATCAATTTGTCCAAAAATACTGAGTAGACTACAAAAGGAGGGACTACTAACAAAGAATTGGATTCTAGGTATCCAAAATTTATGATATATGTATATCTTTGTTTATGTTATCCGAGATAGTAAAAAATTAATGTTACCTATTGATTGACAACTGGTCTGCACAAAGGCTATTTGAAGTCAGACATGTGTCCCAAAGTGGGGAAAAGTTTATGATGGATGTAGATCAATATTCATGCTCCTACAGGAAATGGAGCATCAGTGGTATACCTTGTGTACATGCATTGGCAGCAATGAGATTTCTCAACATAGATCCAGAGGACTACATACCTGTGTGCTTTAAAAAGTCTACATATGAAGAAATTTATTCCTCTATTATATATCTCATTAATGGGAACAACCTTTGGGAGGTAACCCAAAGTCCATATGTCATGCCTCCATCAACAAGACAGATGCCTGGTCGTCCTAAGAAGAAAAGGAGGTTAGAGCAATGGGAGTTGAAGAAAAGTAGCACCAGTATGTCAAAAGGAGGATTACTGAAGAGATGTGGCATTTGTAGGGAAGTGAGCCACAACAGAAAAAACTGCCCCAAGGCAAACCAGGTGTAGGAAGAGGGACAACAACCCAGTTCATTGCCTGAGGTTGAAGCAGATGGACAAGAACCACTTCTGAGTTGAAGATTGTTAGTTGTTTTAGTAGTACCAAATGTAATAGGGCAAAGTTTGATGTTTATCATCTTACAGACATGTCTTCTAAACAATGCTTTAATGTTTCAGTATGTAATAGACTATTGAATCGTATTAATATATAAATGTTCAGTTCGAAGCCTATGCATTTTCTTTATTCTCCTGATATTAAATTTTATTATTTATCATCATTGTGCCCTTAGTTCACTTCCTCTTAAAGTTCTGTTTACTCAGGTCCCAACAATACAGTATTTTGTATGTTTTATTCACAGTTGTTTTACAGGTTGTATGTTTTATTCAGAACTGTTTACTCAGCCTTTATTGAGAACTATTTTACAGTTTCTATGCACATGTTATGTTATACATAGGGCAACTACTGACAACAAAATGAAACAAAAATAATAAAACTAATTTTTCCCAAATTATCATTTCATTCAAGATCTGAAACTGATACATCTTCATTGCAGAAAACATAAATACATTAAACATAACTACACTAAATTTTTCAACCCTACTACTAATACCAAAAGAGACCTAAATTATTAAGCTCTTCCCATCAACATTGTAATTATAATGATGTTCATCACATATAGAACATTGACAACCCCAACCAAAAATTTAATCCAACTTTGAAGACCCATCACAGCTTTCTGCACACCAACTATCTTCTTATCACTTTCATTTTCAAAACTCTTCACCAACCTCTCATCATTTGCTTCCAGCACATCACAACTAACACTTTCTTCAATTCCCCAATCACTCAACCACCTGAAGTAGTTGCATCCCCCATTTTCACTTCCAACCTTATACCTAGGGCAACCCCAGAATTGTTTGTCACGATTCTTACTGGTTTTTGCAGTCCTTAACACAGACTTATCTCCACAATGGCAGATCAGCGAACCATCATTCATGTTTCACCCTCCATCTCTACGAGAGCTCACAGACCACAAATTCTTTCTTCCGCACTCATTGCAAGTGGAAGAGGAACACAAATGACCCACCGACATTGTTGCATCTTCTGCTTTCACACTCCCCACTGTCCAAACTTCAACTGCTTCCCAATCCTAAAAAAAAAACAACCCGAATGACTTTGCGCAAGGTAAAGAACCCTAAATCCTATATATTTCACAAATCAGATTATTTTAATTTAATAACCATGAATAATGCCACGTTTAAACTCTGAACAAGTCACGTTTCAAGAAAAAAACACGTCATCATCCCACCTGTGCAAAAACTTAACCCCGTTAACGAAATTTAATGGCAGGGGCTTATTTGATGCAAATTACCACTAATAAGGACTCAATTGGGGATACTAATAAGAAGGGGATCAAAATGGGAAAACTAAAGGGTTTAAACCTTACAATTATTAAAAGTTTCACGCTTAGCGTAAATAACATTATCAAATTGATCATAGAGTAAATTTTCTTTTGTAGGTTTTTTTTTTCTTCTCCCTCGCCTTTGCACTTTTTCTCTTCTTCCTTTTCCCCCATTTTCTTATTCTCATTCCCAGCCACACCATTTTCAAAGAAGCAATTTTAAAGCTTTCGGGGGCTTCAACATCAACAAGGTTGATTGAGAAAACGATGGGAGAGTATACAATAAATTGTGGGCGATCCTAGATCCAAGGAGGTGAGCATGTCAGTCGTGATGTTCTTTTTATGAGAGGTTTATCGGGAAATATTTTATAAATGAGATTTGAGTTCAATTCATACAAAAAAAATTGATATTACTTTTAAAAAAAAAAACCCTCTAAGACATTGAGTTTATAGATTATTTTCTTATATGTTATTTAACTTTCTCATTTACATTTAATGTGAAACTTAAATTTATATTTGAATTATTTCTATTAATCTTTTCTCAAGGGCGAGTCCCTTTCATATGGTATATTTTTCTTCAAGTGTACGATAACTTGACGAACCAACCACTGATGAGTTTTTTCATTCTTTCATATAGGTTAATAGGGGATATATTATATAGGCTTAATTACCTACTTAGTCCCCATGTTAGGAGGTAATTTTCTGTTTAGTACCCGGTTTTAAAAATGTAGGCATTTGGTACCTATGTTTTGAAATTTGTATCAATTCAATCCTATCCAGTTAACGGCGTTATAATTGATGCGAGAAATTAAGGACGTTAATGATAGCCTGGGTGGAATAACTATCAAATGTTTGAATGCATCTTCATTAACGTCCTTAATTTCTCGCATCAATTATAACGCTGTTAACTGGATATGATTGAATTGATACAAATTTCAAAACATAGGTACCAAATGCCTACATTTTTAAAACCGGGTACTAAACAGAAAATTACCTCCTAACTTGGGGACTAAGTAGGTAATTAAGCCTATTATATACATATGACCTGAGTCAGCTCACATAAGGGATTAACATTACTTTTAACCTAAAACCTCAAGGGATTGGGTTTATGAGTATTTTTTCTTATATGGTATTTAAATTTGTCATTTCTATCCAATATGAAACTTAAATTCACACTTGAATTATTCCCAACAAATCGGGGTCAAAGTAAGATATTTGTAACAAGTTAGTAGCTCTATCCGTGCCAACAATGATGTTGAGAGTGGAAGAGGAAGAATAGGAAGGTGATGATGAAGAAGGAAAAACCTTGGTAGTGAAAATCCTAGCATAACGAGAAGGACAATGAGTATGGACATGGTGGTGTGACTTAGAAGGACCTAAGATGCTCAACCTAAGACCCAATTCAATCTCAAACTCTTTTGCATAAGAAGAGTCCTCTAAAGACAACACCAAGTTGTCATCTTTGGACACAATTAACATCGACCCAACACTACCACAACTAGTTAGAACCAATACGATTTGTATTTATGGAAAGTTGAGGGTGAATAAGCTAATGAGTAGATGAATTTAAAGAAAAATCAGTTTGTGAAGATGAACAAGAAGTGTATAAAAACCGGAAGGGGTGGAATGCATTGGTGTGTTTCTTGCCACTGGCTCCCCGTTTCAAGAAGAGGAGAGTGAAGTTGTCTAGAGACTAGGACTTTATCGGAGGTTGTGCTAATGTGATGACCATAAAAAATGAAGAAAGCTATAAATGTTGGAGGAGGATTAGGCATTTAAAAATCGTGTTGTTGGAAGGTAAGGAAATATGGAAAAGGAAGAAGAAAAGACTTGCAATAGCGAGAGAGAAGAATTTGTTTTCCTTTTTTCATTAACAGTATTGAATTAGACAAACCGTAATAACTAATAATGTTTTGATAATAGCAAAATATTATACTAGACAAGTAAGCCTTTGGTTAAAAGTGAAGTTGTTAGATGACTAAGAGAGAACGTCTAACAGATATATCAAGGTTGAATACTTGACCTATGTAGTTAAATACTATATATAAGTTTTAAGCAATAGACGAGTCGAAACAGTAGATGTCAATGTGTTATATGAGTATAGTTGGCCAGGTTAAAGCATTAGACAACCCAAGTCTCTAGACAACCTAAGTCATTTGTTAGATGATAAGGTGTTAGACGACCTAAGGCGGCTTAAGCCATTAGACGACCAAGGCATAAGACGACCTAAATAGTTGAAACAATTATAATCCGCTTTGATGTCCGATATAGGTTTTGATCTCTGATTTATGATGCAAATTGATATAAGTGTTAAAATAGAGAATTAATGATATGATCTATGATGTTTATGAAAACTATCTTATTGTAATTGCATTCTAGAAGAGGAAAAGTTTTGAAAACAAACATTCAAACGATATGAACATAAAGAAAATATTTTATGTGAATGATGAATGAATTGGTTGATTGATTGAATGATCTTATTGCTCTAACCATTCAAATGCAAAATCAAGTTGTGAACATTGAAAAGAGCATAATTAAACCAAGTTTGAGCTTAATAATAAAAGGAAAGAAGATATCCTGAAGAACACAAGTTGATTTGAAATTGAAGTCTTGAATGACGTTGAAGATTCAACCTGAAAATCAAATTGAAGAAATTGATCAACTAATTCCATATCAAGAAGATTACAAATAAAGAGTTGCAATTCAAATTCTCAAAGGCTATCAAATGCAACAACTTTATAAAAATACAAAGCCTTATGAAAATAATACGAACAAGAGAATATAAAAAGTCCAAAGTGTTGAGAAATTGTCACATAAATAGTGTTTAGAGAAATTGGATTGAGAGCGTGAATATTGTAAAATCATTCACTAAGTGAAGTTGTAACCTATGAGCTATATTGTTCATTCCTGCTAAGAGAGTGTTATTTGATTATTCATTTTAATTGGTCTCAATTGAGTCTCTAATTTTAAAAATGTGTAAGAATTTGGTCTAAATTATTAAGAATGATAAAAAGAGAGTTACAATGAAATGCTTCGGTGCAAAGGGAAAATGTAAATGGTATGCTTATTGTGTTTCTATGTCTGTAGCGAAGTCATGACAAATAGGAAATAATTGATTATCATAGCTGTAATAGAGATTTTAACGTAAAATTCAAGTGGCTAAGTAAGAAGATGGAGAAGACAATTAGAGAAAACCCACATATGAAGGTGATGGACATCTGTGACAAAATGAGTAGGAAATAAAATATAAGTATATATAGAAATATGGCTTTTCAGGCTAAAGCTATTGTATCATACCATATTGAGAGGTCATTTAAAGAACAATACAGAAGAATATATGATTATTCACATGAGCTCTTGAGAAAAAATCCTTCTTCTATAATAAAGG
Source organism: Vigna nakashimae (assembly GCA_034642375.1). NCBI lineage: Eukaryota > Viridiplantae > Streptophyta > Magnoliopsida > Fabales > Fabaceae > Vigna > Vigna nakashimae. The sequence goes on along the minus strand of CM067765.1, from coordinate 49,955,470 downwards.
TCAAAGTTAAGGTGATGTTGTGACGTAATATTAAGGAGATTCTATGCATGTTTGAAGGCATGCAAGGACAATTTCATATCATGTAGACCTATCATTAGATTGGATGGGTGCTTTATGAAATACAAGTATATAGAGGTGAGTTATTAACAACAATTGGAGATATGAGAATGAGTAGATTTTACTTATAGCAAATGTTGTTGTATACAGACTTCAAAAAGAATCATGGTTAACAAAATATTAGATACTAAGGAAGTGAATTATTGGTTCTTATTGTAGTTTAAGTATTTGAAGTTGGTACTCTATTTTTTATAATTAAACACAATTAGGTCCCACTTCAAAAATTATTGTGCTTATGGATTTGTTTCTGTTAGCTATAATGTAGGTTTATATATTCATCACGAGTGGTTAGTAAAGAAGTTATTTGAAGTCAGACACACCTTACAAATTGGGGGAGCAGTTTGTGTTCAACATTGTGAAAATGGGATGTAGATGCAAAAAATGGAGCATAAATGGTATTCCTTACTGTTACGCCCTGACTGCAATGAAATTTTGAATATAAATGAAGAGAATTTCATTTATCACTGGTTCAGGAAGTCAACATATGAAGAAACCTGCACATTAATAATCTACCCTATCAACGGTTAGAAAGTGTGAGAAATTACTTTATATCCCGATATCTTACAACCAAGGAAAAAAGTATTGTGTGGAAGACCTAAGAAAAAGATAAAACTAGAGTCGTGGGAAATAAAGAAGTTTGATATTGAATTAAGAAAGGAGGGTTTTGAAAAAGATGTTTTGTATGCAGGAAGATTGGACACAACATAACTTCTTGCCTACAAAGAAGTCAACCATAACAAACTGAAGCAACATAAGCCCCTTCAATAGTATCTCCACCACATGAATCAACATCAATCCCTTGTAACAGAGTGTAATACACACCCAACCTTCTCGTCTTACCACCATGAGAAGACATGCTAGTATTCTGCATCCCCCAACCATTACATGTGTAAGGCGAACAAGAATGAGACCTAGACGTACCTCATCTCATCAAACCACAATGGGGAAGACAACCTCTTCTTTGAAACCCTGCACCTTAAAATGTTAGGGCAAACACAATGCTCTCTCTAAAACGACACAAGAAGCACATCATTTACATTGCCATTTAAAATGAAATGACACATAATTCATACATATTCCCACCTTATCATGTTTAAACATCATTTCACAAAAAATAACGAAAAATGTCTAATTGTTGTACATTTTCAAAATTAGGAGCCAAATTAAGAGCAATCAAAATATATTACTTGACATTTTCGAACAAATACAAGAATCAACTAAATATTTTAACCTTAATTAATTAACTAACTTACAATTGTATATTTGTGAATGTAGTTTTTGAATTTATTTTCAAACTTTATTCATCCCTTTTCACTAGTGCAGAATTGGCCTTTAACGTCACCCAATAGACGTCCGTCCACGAAAACACTAACGTAAATAATTGACCGGTGGCATTTTTGTAAATAAGTGGGACTTTAGACGTCCGTTGTGGGGGGGCCCCGACATCTATAATATTGTAAACGTCGGGGCCCCTCCAACGGACGTTTCAGTGGCTGAAAAAGTTAACTCTTCAACTACCTTGTCAGCCACTTAAACGTCTGTTGTGGAGGGGCCCGACGTCTATAATATTATAAACATTGGGACCCCTCCAACGGACATTTGAGTGGCTGAAAAGTTAACTCTTCAACTACCCTGTCAGCCAGTTAAATGTCGGGACGCATAACGTTGTTTCACAGAGGCGACAGAGCTAAGTGACTGCAACCAATCGTAGATCTCAAAAGGAACACCAATTCTTCCCTGGGTGTCGTTGAACGGATCGAGTACGATCATAACCGTTCTTCCGACATCGCACTCGTTTGCTGGCTACAAGGTGTCCACCACCGCCGTCGCGCTGGCGCTGCGGCATGCTCGTCCAAGCTCCTAGCCCTCAATCCCGCTGTCACTAACAATGAAAACATTTGTGGCATGTCCGAGCTCAATTCGATGTTGTCGCGCGTTGGAACTTCCATTAGAGAGGTTTTCCTGTCTGCGTTCTCGTCCAAGGCCAAGGGACGGGATACGAAATCTGAATTGGAAGCGTTTTCTTCGATCGGATTGTCGCGAGTTGCGGTTGCCGCATCGAGAGATCCGTTCTTCGCACCACGTGGGAAAGGGGAGGAGACATTGGTGTAGTGAGATTCTCCAAATTCGATGACAAATGTAAATAAGAAGTTAGAATATGCTTCTAGCAGTTTGAATGAGAAGCTTGCTGAGAAAGAAAATTGGAAATTTTGAGGGATGATTTAAATCTAACACAAGGTAAATTGCAAAGCACTGAAAGTGATCTCAGGGTTGTTGAATTGAGAGAGAGTGATATAATTGAGAAACTTAAAGCTTCTGAAGAAAATCTTGTCATTAGAGGAAGAGATATAAAGGAAACTACTACAAGACACTCAGAACTTCAATTGTTGCATGAGTCTCTAACGAGAGATGCAAAATAGAAACTCCAAGAAGCTTTAGAAAAATTCTTGAGAAAATTAAGATTTTGGAGGAACTGATTACACGGGATAGGGACAGTCTACATCCTTGAAGAATCAACTTGAATAAAGTTTTTAAATATTTTTGTTTTTTTATATATACAAATAAAAAACATTATTAAAATAAAGTCTAAAATAAAAACAATAAACTAAAATAACAAAAAAATTAAAAGATGTAACATTCTACGAATGTCAACATTCGTTCACGGATATCAACGTTCGTTGAAGGTGAAACAAATGTTGATATCTGTTTTACTAGAAAGACAAATTAGGTAGAGGGTGGTGCAGAGAACATTTGGTGGTGGTGGAAGGAGTAACACTCTGGATTGACTCACTAAATGATCAACCCATGGTGAGCTGAGCCGAGTAGAGTCGGGACAGAGTGACCTGTTTTGACAGCTCTAGATTTACATTGTATTAATAGCGGTTTTATTCGAAATAATATCTTTTCCAAAACAATCAGTTATTTAGTTTTATTCAAGAATAAAGATCATAATATTATAAAAATCACAAAATCAAATTATCAACTATGGATATTAAATATCAGGATTATTAATGGTGAAAATTAAATGAAATATATAAGAAGGAAGGTTATGAGTAATTAAATTTGATATTATAAATATTATACATTTATCATGAGCACTTAAAATTGATATTATATATAAACACAAATAAGTCATAAGGAAGAGCTAGTTACACAACTATTATATATATTTAAGTATTTTATAATTTTCTTTAATTACATCGATAATTTATTTTAGACACTTTATCACTTTTTTTCTATATAATTTAATTTACGTATTGTTTTCTTTATCTTTTTACTATTTCTTTAAATGTTCAATAAATCTTACAATATCTTTATTTATGAACCTAAGTATTAAATTAATAATAATTTAAGACATAAATATGATAAAAAAATTGTTAGCATAAATGATAAAATGTCTATAAGAATACATATCCCTGTCATAATTTTGAGATTGTATATTTTTTTGTTTTGATGGAAAACATATTGTTAATAGATTATTTTAAGAAATTCCCAGTAACAAGATCAACCTTAGGTCAATTCCTTCCATGACCTGTAGTCTTTTGATAACAAAAAGTATATATAGCTTTGGGCACCAGTCTTATTTTTTCTCCATAGATGATGGTATAATAAATAGAATGAGTTTTGTAATTGATTAAGATAATAAGAAGCAGTAAAGAAGAAGAAGATGAAGAATGACGGAAGTGAGAAAGTGATGCAGCAGAAGATCCTTGCATAGAAAATGTGTGGATGAGAAGCAGATAAGAAAATCGCCGAGGATAAAGATATGTGGATGTGACATCGATGAATTGACCGAATTAAGAGAAAAGAAATGGAAAGAGAATGAACAAAACAAAGTGTAAGTAAAGTTTTCAATGAATGAAAATCCCTGATTTTCATACCAAACTTTCACACAACACTGTTAAAGTAAAAGGCAAAAGAGGGTAAGTAATAAGTAAGTTGTGGCAGTGGGAAAAGCAGCAGCAGCAGCAACAGACCAGAGACACAAACAGAGAGACAGACAGAGAGAGTAGCTGCCGTAGGACCCATTCAGGAAACTCTCTGCCACACCAAATTGAAAATAACATATCACAAATTTTTACAATTCTTTAACTTTTATATACATTCTGTTTTTCTAAAATAACAATTTAAATCAAATTAAAGTCTTTTTGTACTGTAGTTGTTTATCTTAATTGCTATGAGACTTTTTTAAAAATATATATTATTTTTATCAATCCAATAAAATTATATTACATTAATTTAAATTTAAATTTGATCCAATGAAGTCATCTTGGAACCTTTCCTCTTACACTCTTTGTCTGCAAATCTCTTGCCTCACTTTCACCAATAATTCCAACTTCAAAAACCTCCTTTCACGTTAATTTCTTCCTCTAAGCTTTCATTATTTACCTTTTCTTCTTTGTACCGTGGGATCAAACCACCTCTTTCTTTTTTTATTCACAATGAAATATCTATAGAAAGAGTGAGATTATTTTAAGAAAATATTATATTTATTCCCAACCACATAAACTTTATAAGAGTTGCGAAAAAGGATGTAATAAATTTTTTATTAATTAAAAAAATTACAAAATATTATGGGAGAAATGTTTTAGCAATTTAATTGTTTGAAAATAATTATATATATTAATAGACACAAGTGAGAGCATATATATTAATATGCGTAAATGAACATGTTAGAAATGAATTTGACTATATACAAATTTTGAGTGAATGATGGAGATGTGTTTATTTTAATCTGGCATGAGAGAGTGTTAACAACAGGCTATAAAGACCCATTTCCATTACATTGTTGTTCAATAGGATTCTCATTTGCACATGTTGTAACCTTATGCATGTTTTGAATGGTTAAAGGATTTACCAGAATATACGATATCAATAATATACAAGTCCAAACTTATATACAGATTTATTTTTAGTTTAAAATTAATGAGTTTATAGATTTTTTTCTTATATAAAACTTAAAAAAGAGAATATGTTTATTGCATTTTTTTTAGTTGATCACCAGGATGAAGAATCAATTTTGATACCACTAATTAATATTTTCAAAGAAATTTATCAATGATATAACACTAATGAGATGCAAGTTCAAATCTTTTATTGTATAAAAGATTGATGCTACCTTTATTATAAAATCTTAAAACAATACATTTATAAATTATTTATATAGTGTTTAATTTTTTCATCTTTACGTAATGCCAGACTTAAACTCATACTTATATTTTCAAGATGCTAAACTCACACTTAAATTTTCAAAATGTGTGATAACCTCTTATGGATGATTAGCAGAGTGTGTGAGATAGTTTTGGACCACTTTCACACACCAATTTCAACTCATACATGTTAGAATATTTTAAGAAAAGTAAAATTTGCTTAACAAAGAGTAGATAAAGATATGATAATCTTGTTTAAAAGAGAAACATTAAAATTTATAAAACTTAGGAATAACTTCCTAGTAACAACATGGTTCTATAAATAAGCCATGAAAATAACAAATCAACTAAAATTGACTCCTTAAAACTTGGAAAACAATAACAACTAAAAATAACAAATTTTAAATGTAGACATGTTTAAGTCCTGAAACATTTTCCTAACACTCCTCATTATTTTAGGAGGAGCAAACAACAATCTATTGTCTTAGAAGATCAAACCTACTGATTGGAAGTGGCTTTGTAAACAAAACAACAAGCTGATTTTTAGACATACACTAAACCAACGTTATTAATCCCTTTTTCTATACTTTCTTAATATAAATAATTTGATGTTTAAATGCTTAGTTTTTTCATGAAACACAGGGTTATGAGAAATAACAATAGCAACTTAGTTATCATAAACAATCTTGGTACTTTTTTTCTGCTATAGATTTAGATCCATTAAAATCTTTCTCAGCCATAAAGTTTGATTAACAACAATTGTTGCTACAATAAATTTTACTTCAATAGTGGATTAAGCCGCAATTTCTTGCTTCTTTGAGCTCCATAAGAAAATACTAGATCTAAGAGTAAAACAATAGCCTAAAGTACTTTTCATGTCATTCATGGAGCCTCCTAAATCACTATTAGAGAAATCATCTAATTTAAAATTTTTACTCCATGTGAACTTAACACCAAAATCATTTGTGCCTTTAACATTCTCTTGGTAGCTCTAAGATGTAATTCACTTGCACAATGCATAAAACTAGACAAAATGCTTACATCATTAAAAATATTAAGACGTTTTGTAGTAAGATACATTAAGCAACTAATTAAAGTTCTAAAGTATCCCTCATTCACTTTATCACTCCATCTTCCTTATTCAGTTTCTCCCTTTTGTTCACAAAAGTGTTGGCTTCTATGCATTCTTCAAATCTAAACTTCTTTAAAATCTCCTTGGCATACTTTTTCTGACAGATAAAGGTTTCATGTTTAACTTGCTTAATTTTCGTTCAAAGGAAGAAAGTCATTAACCTGAGACCTGTCGTCTAAAAACCTTCATCATTTTTTGTTTTCTCAAAAACCTTCATCATTTCTTGTTTGAATTCCTGTATCATCCCAACATCATTTTTTTCATCAAAATTTCTTCAACATAAAGTGAAACTATAAAAACATCATTTGTTTGATGTTTAACATAAAAGGTGGCTTCATATTAGTTTTTCTTAAAATTGATGTTAAAAAAATGTTCATCTATCTTATTGTACTAAGCTCATGGAGATGATTTTAATCCATAAAGAGCCTCTTTTAGAAGATACACCTTGTCCTATTCTGCATTCTTCACAAAACCTTCAGGTTGTTCAACATAAATTTCTTCATATAAAATACCATTTAAAAATGTTGGTTTTACATCTAGTTGATACACTTTCGAATTTATTTGAGAAACTACAACAAGTAAAATCCTTATGGTGTCTAATTAAGCATTGGGCACAAAGGTTTCCGAGTAATCCACACTAAAGATTTGAACATAACATTTCACAACAAGTCTTGCCTTGTGTTTGTTGATGGAACCATTAAAATTTAACCTGGTTTTGTTCACTCATTTGACTTTTATCACCTTCTTATCTTGGTGTCGATAAACTAGATCCCATGTTCTATTTTTCTCAATCATAAACATTTCCTCCTTCATTGTAGCCATCCAAGTTTTATCTTTCTTTACTGTTCCAAACTTTGCAAGTTCGCAAACAATAATGTTTCACCTTTCATAAACATCAGAGAGTGATCTGGTACCTCTTAGAAGTATCATTTACTCATTCATTATTCCAGGTTGACTATTCATCTTTTACAAATCACTATCTAACATATTTATCTGGAAATACCCAACAATTTGTTTGAATATTCATTGATGGTGTCGGATTCTTTCATCCTTTGAAGCTCTAATTCTCACCTTAAATCAAGCACTTGCATGCTTGAAATCTTTTATCTCTTGGAATATTCCATTTTTATATATTTGAGAGTCAATATCCTAGCAAGAATGGTTGTAGAAACACCAACAAAAAGGCATGACTTTTGTCTTTCGAGTTTTTCTCTCTTTATGATTCTTGATTTTAGGCGATGTTAGGATTGTCTGGTATTGAAAGAACTTCGTAATTTTCTTCTATAGCGTCCCAAATATCCAATGCCTCTAAGTAAGCCTCATTTTGACAATTCATAAATCATAGTTTTTCATTGAAAACGAGAAGAGAAATTTGAGAAAAAATTGTTTCAAAATCCATTCTAGAGATCTTAATATTAAAGAACTCTTTGGAATATTAAAAAATAATGATAAATTTTCTTTATAAAAGATTGAATAATATTATTTAAAATAAAAACATTACAATTTATAGAAGTTAAAAATAACTTCCCACCAACAACATGATTATAGGGAAACAATAACAACTAAAAATAATAAATTCTTAATGTAGACATGTTTGGCTCTTTCCTAACGATACATAACAATACTTAAAAGAAAAAAAACACATATAACTTAAGATTCATTCGACTTTCCTTTCCACTGTTCAACCTTTATGCAACATAATAACGACCATTTCTAGTTTCAAACTTCAATTTTATTTTTCTTCAGCCTTATATTTCTTACAAACTCCTTCTTTCCATTCTTTTCCGTACTTATCATAATAAAGCTCAAAATTACTTAACAAAATAACTTTATGTTCAATTGCCACCATGAAAATAACCATGGAAGAGATTTAACACTTATAAATTAAGTTCTAATCAAGATATCATTTCTAATAAATTATACTCTATTTATGAGTATTTTTTTAATGTTCATAAAGCATTTGATAGTTGAATTATTTAAGAATTAATATATATATATATATATATATATATATATATATATATATATATATATATATATATATATATATATATATATTATACTAGTGCAGTGAAGGAAAATAACAACGGTTGTTTTTGACAATATGTTTCGGTTTTCAAACTGAGCTACATACGGGCGAGGTAAAAAGGTTGGGGACTTTTGGCTTTGATTACAACCAAGGTAATATGTTGAAAGATACTGTCTCGGTTCTTCAGCAACCGAGGTAATAACCTAGACCTATGGCAACGGTTCTAGCTTGAACCGTTGCCAAAGCACTATATTTTTTTTTAAAATAAATTATCATGCACCCTATGACATCGATTGTAGTTGAACCGAATCCATATGTAGGCTTTCTACCTCGGTTTTGGCTATAACCGAGGCCTATTCTCCTGCAATTTTTTTTAATAGCAGGTCTATTTTTGTGTTATCCACTATCACAAAAACATATATGCATATCAAACACAATATATACAACACAGATTCAACACAATATTCAATATTTACATCACATAATGTTTAAAACATAATGTACAAAGTCTAATAACTATAAATCAATATGTTCTAATGTATTTTAAATCTAATAACTATGAATTATTATATAATCTGACTAAATGTTTTGCAAATGTCTTCCTCAGGAATGTAGTGGCTTCTCAGGAAGTGGAGAAGGAGTCTTGAATCTCTACACAAGACAATTCATATTAATTAGTGTATATGAATTCCAAATGTTGGAGAAAATAAAAACTCATTAAATTTAAATATTACCGTTTCCCAGCCTCTTGTGATATGGGCACGAATAATGTGGACATCCAATACATTACATAATATCCACACTCATATGACTCACTCTGTCTGTTATACTATAATATATCATCACAATTGTAAATAGTTAGTGAAAATCATTAAAAATAAACTATAAGAAGCTATGACTTTAGCATATGTCAAACCTTGAGAGCAACCCATGCAAGCTTTCTATCGTTAGTAGTTGATCTTCCAACCAACATCATACGTGTTGCAATAAAACTATTTTAAAAAAAGTTTTAGCATTCATTTATATAACAAAGAAATTCCAAACGTTGAGGTTCTACCAATCAACTGCTTGTCTGAGATGTTTGGGAGGAGACTTGTGCAATGAGCAGAACCACAAAGCATAGCTCTCCGGTACAGAAATAATAAGTAGCTGCCAATAGTGCCTGAAATTGATAATAACTTAATTGTTATATATTAAAATAACATATGGATCTTTATGAAGTTAACAAACTTCACTTACCCAGATATATAAGGAATAAAATATATTTCTTTCCCCACTAATACAAAAATCGCGTACAACGTCGAATATTTTGGGCTTTTAACGGCGAATTCGCGAACGACGTCATATTAGGAGACATAAAATTATCGTTTAACTTTGTTAATATAAGACATTAACTTAACATGAATTTTGTCAATATTCGACGTTAATCAATTTTTTTTTGTTTTTTTAATTAATTATGATCCTTTTTACAACTCTCAAGACTTGAAAAGCAAAAAGGACAACAAATTTTAGTGTTTGGTATTTTATAAAGCATGAACTATGAACATATAGTACAGTATCAACAACAAACATTAATGACCAACAACAAACAAGTTTAATCAAATAACAACAACAAACAAGTTCAACTAAATAACAACAATAAACAAGTTCAACAAAAAACAACAAACAAGTTCAACAAATAAGTTCTTCAAAACGAAAAACAAAAACGAAAACTAACCTTCAAAAGATGGGTTCGTTGGAATAAAGTTTTGTCACAGTGAGAGAGAAAGCAGAATGCGCCTATGAAGGACAAGAGCATAAAAATAATCGGTTAAAACAAACAAAAATAATACATAAAGTAATTAATTAACATGCATTTGTATCCAATGAAAGAAAGATTACATGTGATGCTCGCCAAACTTCGTTCCAGAATAGTTTAAGAAGAGAAGATGGTATCGCGCGCTAAGATAAAGCTAATGAATTTTCAATCTCCCGCTCAAATTTTTATTGAATTCAATAACCTTTTGACGTCGAATTTAAAAGTCATTCGACTTTTTATATCATTTTGCATCGAATTACAATTCTAAACGACGTTCAATAATTTCATTTATTTACGAAAATGCCACCGCTCATTTTTAACGTTGGTTATTTATTGGTTGGACATTGAACGCGTGACGTTATACGCTGTTTTTGTACTAGTGTCCGCTTCCAAATCTGCTTATGAGATATGTTGTGATGTCATCAAAATCATTTGCTTCGCGAATGACTTAGGGATCAATGAACCCATAGACATCATTGTACCCCAAGTCGTTACTGAGACCAAACATATACCTGAAATTAAAAGTTACCTTTGATATAAGTATACTTGATATATAAATCAATTTTATATAAATAATTGCTCATAGACTTACATCAACCATAGCTGAATTAATGTAATATTCAACTCTTCTCTTCCCGACGCAAGCTCCCTGACATCTTGGCTATGCATGTCTATTGAGACCTTAAAGCCTCTCCCAAATACTTTAACATTATATTCAACCTTCATAGGCTCATCTCCAATGATGTCACAAAGTTGCTGCAATGCACCAACAGGATCGTCCTCATATAAACGAATCTTCTCTTGTCCATGCATCTGTTGTTACATGGAAAAATAGGATAAGTTTCAACATCAATAACATGTAAAATTTAAAATTGACAAATGTAAAGTAGAATTTCATACCGGGGGATTAGAAACCGAACCAACCAAGTGTTTAGGCCAAGCCATAAAAGACTGGAATGCTTGTGCCATAGTGAAAATCTCATCTGTGGGCAGAGGAACTGAGTCATTTGGTATGATAATGTCGTCTACTGAGACCTTCACCTCATCCGTTGATAGTCCATACCATGAACAACAATCGCTACCTTAAACAATGTTCCATGAGCTACCAACATCGTCCTGGTACCATCTAAAACGTATAACAGACATGAACTAGCATTGTCCATGTCATCCCCTAGGACTGCTGGTGCTGAACAACTTCCTTTTTCGCTTCTTCTTGTTAGAGTAAATGTTAGATTAAAAAAATAATAAATTATTGAACATAAATGTTTATTGATTTTACCTGTGGGAGACACAATAGGTTCCTGTACTGGAGATGGTTGCGGGTGCATCCCATAGCTCTCAAATTGCTGTTGGAACTGGTGCATAACTTTCTCAGTCACTTTTGTAGTGCCTTCATCATACAATTTTGTCCTAAGCTTCGCCCTTAACTCTGTCCTAACCTCCGCCCTAAGTTTTTTTAAGATCTCTTGTGTCAACCTTTGTTCTTTTTCTTCATTGTATGCATATGAAGTCTGATTTGAAGAACTCCCAATATAATCTCGAATGCCTACTTCAATACCAACAGCACGCACATGTCCAGGGTGCTCAGGTCGTCCAATTGCAGTGGTAGGAATATCTTGGCGACCCTCTAGAGTGAATTGACCTTGGGAGCTCTGCTCAACCAAGGAGTCCTGTAACATAAAAAAGCACTATTATTCTTTAAAACGTTCAATGTAGTATGTATAATGAAACTATTATTATTTTAGGAATAGTGATAACTAACAATTCTTTCAGATATTTGTCATGCAGTCTCAGAAGAGTAGTCCCCTGATGATCTTAAACGAGCCAACTTCCACTTCTCATGCCGAGAAGGTGAAGAAGGAGACTGGGGGCTACCACCCTTAGATGATGGTCTACCTTTTGCCTTTTGCTTGAGGATTTTCTCCTCAAGCTTCCGATACCCACCACAAGATAATAGGTGGGGGTTCTTATTTTGAGCACTTATTCCTTGTGCTTTGCTTCTTGTTGCCTGTCACATATATTGAATTAATCAGTTCATATGATATATATTTGTTAATTAGGAATTGAATAAACATCAACTATACTAACCTGTCATTCCTTTGATGTCCGACTCTGTACAAAGAGGCGTCAAGTCTCCTCATTAATGGCCTTATATTTTTTATATGGAGACTCATTTTTTTCCTCCGAATATATATCTCAAGGTCAGCTTAGTCTTAAAAGCCCGAAATTTCTCAACAATAGATGATAAACACTTATTTCTAAGTGTTGCGACATTTGGAATGTCAAATGTCGTCTGCATAAACATAATAAAGTTGTATTAGTATAAAATTATCAATATAAACAAATGATATTAATTAACTTACCATAGATCGTTCCATATAATATGTTGATCAACCTCGGACATATGTTCAAAAGATGGGTAAGAATATTAATCCTATCACGGTCCAGTACCCCAAGGTATGATCTGAAGGAATCTGCATTTGGGCCAGATGCCACACCAGTAACGACAATAACATCCACAAGTGTCTTTTCACCACTATTTCTTCTGACCATCAATTGGTTCAACCTGATGGCTCCTCTAGTAGGTCTGGATGAGGGAGCCTCATCTCCTGATGAATGTGGGTGGTCAGTCATATATCTGTCAAAATAAATAACAACATATTAATAAAAGACTTATGTAATATCATATAATTTAACAAAACATGTAACAGGGGGACATAAAGGACTTAAAGAGCGACATACCAATGATCAGACGCAGGATCTTTGACATAAAAAACCTGAGATACGTGATGTACCATGATAAATGGTTTGTCTCGATAACCCATCTTTCGAAATTCAACTAGTGTCATACCCGATTCATCTATTTCACACAACTCTTATTGTCAAACCACTTACATTTGAACAATGGAACAAAAAACTTAGCGTAATCAACCTCCCATATCTCTTCTATTATACCATAATATTTCATTGATCCAAGTACATGATTTTGATCTTTTGATGTGGAAATTTGGAACGACTCAGTTTCTAGACTAACTCCACTATTTTGTATTGTGCTTTTATCATCCAAAGTTTTCGTATAGAATGTGCAATTATTGATTTCATAACTTGTACAACATATGACATCAAACTTTAAAACATTTGCAAGCCACAACAAAGTCTGAAAAGAATGTGACTCTTTGTCAACTTCAGATTTGAACCAAGACATAAATGTTCTATTATGCTCTCTCTATCAACTGTCATTTCTTTGATTGTCGTGGATTTTTATTCTTTACAATGACTTTATGTGCTTTCAAAAAAGGGATCACCTCATATGTGTTGTTTAATATATAAAGATGTGCTTGCAATAATTCTTCACGATCTTTGGTCACCACATTCACACTCCGGATGCTTTTACTTGTAGAACATTTATTCAACCATGATGTGCGAGGAACTCCTATTGGATTTTTTGAAGTCATGTAATTTGAACAAAACTCAATACTTTTTTCAGCAATATACCTTTTAATCATTGAACCTTCGGGGCGATACAGATATTTAACGCACCCTTTCAAAATCTTCATATAACGCTCAATAGGATATACATCCATCTTAAGTATACCGATCCGCACAACTTGATTTCTCTAACCAAATGAACAAGTAAATGTACCATGATGTCAAAAAAAGATGAAGGGAAAAACATCTCTAGTTGACACAAGATGATAACAATTTCGCGTTGAAGTTCATCTAACTTTGTAGGATCAATGACTTTACAACAAATATACGAGAAAAATGAACACAACCTATTTATGGTCTGCCTAACATTTTTGGGTAAAATTCCATGAATAGTGTTAGCTGCAAAACCAACGGCAAGTGCACCAGTCACAGTGTAGCAAGTGATAAATATCGTTCTCTCCCAAGGGACTTATGCAACACATGACAACTCTTCCTTCCATAACTCATTTAGACATCAAAGTGTACAAAAAATACAATAAACTCTTTTTGGTATTTTTATCAAACAGTTGGTATGCAAGGAATTTAACATAGAATATTTACAATTTGTTAAGACTAGAATTCATCCATTTCATTCTCATGCATTCACAAACATCTCAATTCTATCCAATAGGTGTTCAATTTCAGTTCTAGGTTCAATTCATATTTCTCAATACATCAAGAACCAAAATTCATGCATGGGTGATCAATCCAAGACAAGCATTAAGCATAGAAATCGAATACTAACATGAATTGGAAAAGCATATAGCATTAACATCACAAAATACATAAGAATTCCATGTTTTACAACTAATCTCAACAAATAGGAAAAACCCTCCATGGTGGAGAACTTGGGGTTCTACAAAATTGAAGAGATAGGGAAGAAATTAGAACCAAAGAGAGGATGCACAACCTTTCCCAAGGTTTTTGGCAGCTGTTGCATGCTCCATTTGCGCCTCCCCTTCGCATCCCCATCTCCAATTTGTGACCCATCTTCTTCCTCAACCCAAAAGGGGTAAAATCACCATTGATGAAGCTTGAAGACCCAAGGAGGAGTGAGAGAGCTTCCCAACACCCCAAACACCCTCCAAGGGCCTCTTCTAGTCTCTCTAAGTGAAGAATGAAGTGTTGGAGGAGAAGAATGCTCAAAAAATTGTGAGACCCATGTTTAAATAACCCATTTTGACACATCAGCACCGTTCGCGCTCAGCCCCCTTCCTGGGGTGCCCGACTCGAGCACACCAGAAATTAGCTTCTGTATAGGTGGTGCTCATCCCCCTGAACGAGGGGGGTCCGGCCTGATTTTTCTGCACTGTATCTTTTTCACCTTTTCTGCAAATCTGCTTGCTACAAAGGCGTCCAACATGGGTATTTGCTTCAAATTGATCTTTTATTGTCCCAAAACATGTTCTCTTGAGTTCTTGCTTGTTTTCCTCCACTAGAGTTGCTTCTTATTCATTTATTTCACACACTCAAATAAAGAGAATAGAGGTAAAAGCAAACATATACTAAATAAACCACTAGAAATCTAGAAAACACACTAAACTTGAGGATAAAACAAGGTAAAAGCTATGAAGGAGTTGATTTATTCACAAAATATATACACAAAAACACGTAAAATCAACCGTTATCAAATAGTCACCGGTAACAATTGTTGCATTAAAACGTGGCAATCGTGAGACTTCATGCCAACAAACTTTAAGTCCAGCATCGATACTAAACTCTTCATATTTGAAGAGTATCCTTGTGGTACCCTGATACTCTATAAACAAAGGCAAAAACTTATCTTCTCTTGTCTAGACATTGTGTAACATGGAGGAGGCAAATAAGTACATTTACCAATCTCCCTAGGTGTCAACTCTTCTCGGATCTTCATGTAAACCAAATCCAAACAAGCATTCACTCCATCTTTTGTCTTTCCCTGAATATTGAGCAGTGTACCAATCAAACTATCACACACATTCTTCTCTACATGCATCACATTTATGCAATGTCTAACATCTAACTTTAACCAGTATGGAAGATCAAAGAATATTGCTTTCTTCTTCGAAGAGGTCGTTACAGATGACTTCTTGGAAGTTTTCCCAAATACATGACGTATTTTATTAACTTTTTCAAGGATTTGAAGGCTAGTAAGTGGATTTGGTGCTTCGTCCCTCTCTTGATATCCATTGAATGCTTTTTTTAACCTTTGATATGGATGATTACATTTTGAAAATCTCCAATGATGCAGATACACCGTCTTCCTTCTATGTTTCAATTGCTTAGCTGTAGTGTTTTGTTCACATATATGACATGCTTTATGACCGTTGACACTGTATCTTGACAAATTACCATAAGCTGGGAAGTCATTAATGGTGCAAAATAACATTTCACGCGTCACAAAAGTTTCAGAAGCGAAGGCATCAACTATTTCAACCCCATCAACCCATAACAACTTCAAGTCTTCAACTAGTGGGCTTAGATAAACATCTATGTCATTTCCAGGTTGCTTTGGACCAAATATCATCATAGACAATATCATATACTTCCTCTTCATGCACAATGCAGGAGATAACTTGTAAATTATCAAAATAACTGGCCACCAACTGTGTTTGGTACTTAAATTACCAAATGGATTCATTCCATCAGTTTTTAAACCAAGTCTAAGATTTCTACATTATTGACCAAATTGGGGGAATTGTTGATCAATATTTTTCCATTGCTTTGAATCAGCTGGATGACGAAGCAACCCACCAATTTTTCTCTCATCTGCATGTCATCTAAGGTTTTTAGCATCTTTTGGATTTGTAAACAAACGCTTAAGACTGGGCATAATTGGAAGGTACCAAACTACTTTCAAAGCAGATCCATTTTTTTCTACCTAACCATTATCTTCACTATTTTTTTTTACTTGTATTGTGATAACCCACATTTTGGACACTTTTTCAAAAATTCAAACTCTTTCCTATATAAAATGCAGTCATTGGGACAAGCACATATCCTTTTATACTCCATACCCATCGGACAAAGAATTTTCTTCGCATCATAATTACGAGTGGGTAGTGTATTTCCTTCTGGAAGCATTTCATTCAACAACATCAACAATTCTCGAAATTTATTGAAGACTGCATGTGGGAAGTATGTCAGAATTTGCAGGGACCTATGGCATTGGTTCTGAGGCGAACCGAGGCCTATTCCCTGACCTTTATGATGTTCATACTGCATATTGGGGAATGTCAGAATTTGCAGCGCTCTATGACATCGATTCTAAAGAGAACCATTGCTTAAATATCTGACTGTTTCAACTGCCAACTTTCGCTCAGACAACTGACTAGATTGTTAGTATTTTGCAGGGTTTTCGGCTTCGAATTTGCCACAATCGAGACTCATACTATCTCTAAAATTTCAAAATCGTACCATATTATGCTTTAGTTTCTACTAAACCGAAACATAGTAGACGTGATAATAAGTTTTTTTACTAATGATAATATATTTATTTATATTTGAAATCATGTAAATAGTACTCATGAATTATTGAGACTAATCTTTCTATCTATCTATACAACTGCACAGAAGAAATATACGTTTTTTATAATTATTTGGATAATATTTTATATTGAGACCACTTTGTGTTTCAATGAATGAAAGTATTTTTTATTTAATATACTATTACTCTTTCTTCCTTTTATGCAAACAAATTATATTTCCTAATATAATTTCACTTTGGTAGTGTCGAAGAAATGCAGAAAAGGTAGAAGGGTAGAAGAATGATAAAATATTAGGAAGCATACATGAAAGAGAAAAATATATAAAATTTCAGACTTTGCATTCTTTTACAAAATCGAATAAGTCTTCAACTAAAATTCACATTCAATTATATATTACAATGTAACTTACTAGTATTATTATATTTCATGTTATATAAGTGATTATAAGTTTTTGTAATTTACAAAATAATTATAATAATTTTCTTATTTAAATCTTTTTTTCTACTTTCACATATTTTCCAATAGAATATTTCACTTATTTAAAATATAATATATTATTCTGTTTCATTAAGATGTGAAGCATGAATAATGATTAATGGGACTGAAATACAAAAAGTATAGGGAACCTAAAAATAGCATCTCTAATGAAAAATGAAAAAGAAAGAATGATATAATGTAAACCAAACTCTGAGGACCCACTCCAACACCTTCCATCCATTCGTCACTCATATCATAATTAATCATGCAATAACATTACCATCTACACGGTGCTTCATTAACCAATTAAAAAATAAAGTATTACTTATATTTTATATATATTATTAATTTTAACGTCGAAAGTGTTTTTTCAAACCTCCCCACGTGCAAGGAAGATTTTAACACATTAATGGAAGACAATAGGAATCATTACATATAGTAGTTGGTTTTTGTGTTTAAAATAATAAATCATTAATGATAGATAAAGCTGAAATCTAACTTTAAATAACAAATTTCAAAATTTACATAGACCTCTTTGAAAGAAATCTAACTTCTTTGTTAGATTTACCAAAACATACTAAATTTGTTTAAAAAATATTATTTTGTATGGTAATTTATAATATTAAGTGATAATATGAATTTTTTTTTGTGGTTTATGATGTCAGACTTATTGTATCTCTTATATGAAAGGGTTAGAGCACCTCACAATTTTGTCGAGGTTATACATACGAAAGAAAAAAAAAAGACAAAAAGAGTAAAAGAGATTTCTTATTTGCATATACGACAATAGCGTTACAATTTTTATTTTTATCCTATTATTAGGAAAAATAAAAAATTAATTCTATAAAAGACCAATAAAGTAATGGGAGAAGAACAATTATTTATTGGTGTGGGAAGCATGGCATAATTAATACATAAATTGATTTATACATTTTTCATGTAGTTTTTAAGAAATTTATTCTCAAGTCGTATACAAATTAATATTAATTTGCGAAAAAGATAATTTTTTTATTTAAAAAAAATTGTAGGGAAGTGCAGAGAAAAAGGGTATAAAATATATTGAGTGGGTGTGGAAGTGGGAAGGTCCCCATATGGTTGCTACTCATTATAGTCACAAATCAAACAAACACATTTGACTTCATCACTATGCAAAGTTCCATTGGATTTCCCTCTCTACATCTATAACTATTTTAGAGCCTTAAATACTTTCTTACTTGTTATTATTCTTAATATTTTCAAAATTATAGAAAAACTATAAAATATCACAATAATAATAGTTTAAAGATCGAAATACTAACAGAATATTTTAAGTCCGACGTAAGAACATCTTTCATCAATAAAAATAATTACAATAAAACTTAATTATCTTCTTGATAATATATTTCCATTTATTTAATTTAGATAAATATATCTAAATAAATTTCTAGAGGTTCTATTTTTTTAGGAGATGTCTCTCACTTTATCTAGTCCTTATCATTATCAAAATTTTCTTCTTGATTGTACAGTCGCCTACATTTCATTTTTTAATTAAATAACTTTTTTTTATTGTAAATAAGCATTTCCTATTGGGGTGATTATTAGGTAAGAGGCAAGGAAATTGACATATAGCACTAGTTGGCACCAATAACAAACAAGTATATATGTCATATCTTTTTGTAGCTTTTCTCTAACTTATTAGTTACTTTTATTGAAAATATAAGCTCTCTAGTGTATGTGGTATTTTTATTAGTTAGAAGGTGATTTTTAGGTTACATCCAATATTTCAATTGCTTTAATATATTGCTTCACTTGAGTTCTTAAAGAAATCAATTTGTACACTTGCATTCATCCTTAGGAAATAAAAGTGTTTGGGCCATAATTAATACCTCTAAATTAATCCACCAAAATACTTTGTACTCTCATTTCTATATAATATATTATTATTATGTGTTGCTATTTGTTTTTGTTAATGTGTATTGAATTGATCAAATACCAACCCATCTTCCATTTGTATTGGCAGGCACCCTAGTCCATGATATTAACCTCAAATTAGTAATAAAATTTTATAAATTTATTGTTTTAAGATTTTATGATTGAAATTGGTGTCAATTTTGAAACTATTTCTCATTGATATATTGTATTTCTCAATTATCTTCTTGAAAGAAACATCACTTTGTGCAGGGACTGTTGACTTAGTTTACAAGCATTTGGTTAGAATTTGTGTCAACATCTTTATTTGTGGAGAGTGTGAAGCAGCTACTCCTTATTTCCCTTTCCTCTTCACTTGATAGGACTACAATATTATACTCAATTTATGAAGTTTTGAACTTTTCCAATTGTGCTAATTTCATGTCAGTTTCAAGAGATTGTTACTTAAGGGGAGGAATTTCTGCTATATCCACATATTTCTTAAAGAAGATACTTTTGGTGAGAAACATTGTATTTATGTTAGATGTCAATATTCACACTTTTTTTAGTTCTTGTACTTACAATATTTTATTATTAAAAGAAATGGTCAAATAATTGTTTATAAAAATTTAGTTCTCAAAATATCTGTGTTTTGCTTTATATGCATTGTATTTGTAAAGTTTTCCTTTTAATGTTGAAGGGCGATGAATCTCTTCTACCTTTCTGCTGTTTTTGCACCTCTTGGTGGCCTTTAAGCAAGTAAAAGTTGATGACTTTTGTATCATTTTTTTGTGTTAATATTTTATTTAGGATTGAAGAATAATTGGTTGGTTGTAAAATCTTGTTGACTTAGTGCAAAGGTTGCTTTTGAAATTAAAAAGATTTCAAGAGATTTGTGTGATTGTTGTTTTTGAAGAAAATACAATGCTGGAAGTGTTTGTGAGTGTACATTTGGATTACTACAATGGTGAAAAGCTATAATGAAAAATCTAAATGAGTTTAAGGTTGTGTTCTTTTGGGGTGAGACACTATATTTAAGGATTAGGAAGGAATGATTTGCGGGTGATGTAAGGAGAAAATGAGAGGATTAGCTAGATGCAAGGATTTTTAGATCACTCTTTAAGTGAGAGAATTTTGAAATGATAGAGGTGAAAATACAATTATACCTTCATTACATAACACTTTATTCACGTGCATGGTTTGTGAATGCATATTTTGGATTTTTAGTAGCTTTAAGTAGTGTGAGATTCATGAAGATACAACAAAGATTGACTTTCAGATGAGTTATTTTCCTCTGTATGTGGGGCATGGTTCATGATTAACAACCCTCAATTGGATGATATGTGGTGAGGTTACATCGTCACATAGCCATGACTTCCCATTCTGGTTGAAGATCAAATAAGGAGGAACATTCTAGAAAAGGGAATCGATTTTCATACAAGCTGGAACCGATTCCATGGTAAATGCAAGGGATTAGAAATCGATTCCATAGATATGAAGAAAGAGTTAGAAACGATTCCAGCCTGCTTAGAATTGGATAAGCTACGCGTATAACCGATTTTGACACTGGGTTTGTGTGTTGTAGATTGTAACAATGTTATATTAAAGTTTAAGATCAATACAAGAGAAAAGAAAAAAAACAAGGAGAAGTCGGTCACCACATTTATGAGTTGTTTTGTTGAGCTCGATTAACATTTATTGAACTCGACAAGGACGTCGATAAGCTTGGTCAAATGTCATTAAGTTAGACAAAGATATCACGGTACTCAACTAGACGTGATTATGAGGACTTGGTGGTTACAGTAGTGAAGCTTTAATGGTTGTGGGAAAATGTAATTGTTCTTGGTTGTTGAATTGCGAGAACTTTGATATTCATTATTTTGGTTTTAGTCCGTACAATGAAATTGAATCAAATGCATTACAAATACTAGACATACACAGAAAAATACTTTAAAATACATGCACACGGTAAAATAATTAGTTTAGTTATTTAATTTATAAGTTAAGATATGTAAACGATAATTTATAATATTTTGATTGAGGACTTTTGTTTATTTAATTTAATAGTTTAATTATCTTGTAATACAAATAATAATTTAATTATAATCTTATCAAATAATACATTCACATTTAATTTATAATCATTAATAATAATAAATAATAATATATTAATTTTTGTTATAGGAATAAAATAATAATCTTATATTTTGATCTATTAAAATATTTTTCAATCTATAATATCAAATATATCACTTAAAAACTTTACTTTTAAATTCATTCCCTTTTACTTCCAAATCTCTTAAAAATAAACATAAATTATACCTTCATATTTATTTATATCTATTTATTCACCACAAGTTCATGTTTAGAAATAAAAACAACCTAAATCTTATATAAAAATAAAGAAATTAAGTACTATATAGAAGAAAAATTATAAAATCCATATAACTGAAATGATATAAATTTGTTAAACTGATGTCTGGTTAGTGTTATTTTTAATAATCATATTTTGAAAACCACGGTTGATTGTGATAATCTAAAACTTGTCTATAGTATTGAGGAAGAAGATTTAGAAAAGAAAACATATTAAAGTCAATTGTGAAAAATTTAATAGTTACAATTACAATCTATTTTAAAGTATATCATAAATGCATTTAAAATTTATTATTAATTATTGCTTTTTTTAATCAAAGTCTAAAATTACATTTTACCTTCTAAATTATTAGTGTTTAACAACCAACATTTTAGCATTGCACACCACTATATCAATCCAATAAAAACCAATATTAACAGGGAAATCACAAAAAATTAATACTGCACTTACATAATGAAAGTTACATTGGTTCGATTAACTATTGGATTTTCATATTTAAAACTCAATCAAATTGAATGAAAATAAAAACATACCTCACAAGGAAAGGTGTTCGTATCCCATGTTTGATTGCACTTATATATTGGTTTTCTTATTTCCATTCTCAAATACATTTTAACATGAAAAAAAAAAGCTTAATAAAAATTCAAAAAATATTTACAATTAGTATCGTGTCACACTATCAACAGTAAACATAAATATAATATAATCATATTCCCTTTTAAATAAAAGGAAAACTGAACTGAAAAAAATTATAGTAAATAAACTATAAATATTGAAAATAAATAAACTTAAATATTGAAAATAAAAAAACTTATTCAACTTTAAAGAAGAAAGCATTGGCCGCAGACGATGATTTAATCAGTCAAACCAACAATCTGATAATAAGGGAAAATTTAGCTAACGGCATTTAGCCATAGGGAGAATTAAACAAAAGTTGCAGATGTAATTATAATAGTAATAGTTAAGAAACAAAAAATAATGATGAAATCAGGTGAATTCCAGCTTGCTAAGAAGCAGGAGATAAAGAAGGGCTAGTTAGACTTTTAAAACGGTGAAATAAGTCGTGCTTCCTTTTCTGATGGATCTTCTTCAATGACTCAGAAAAAGAACCCTCAAAATAAACACCTTAAATTACTTTTTTAAGCCTCACATTGTTTTAATAGAATGCGAAAATGAAGAGAGAATCAACATGGGCACTCTATTTTCTTGTGCTCTTACTCACATCCATATTCTTCTTCAATTTCGTATACCCTTTTGATCGACAATTTCTTTCTCGTCTTGCTTTTTTGTCATCATTATCATCATCATCATATTTCGCTACAAAGAAATCGCCGTTCATCGGAGTCTGTGATTACTCCAGAGGGCACTGGGTTTGGGATGAAACCTACCCACTTCGGTTATACGATGAAAACTGTCCCTTTCTTGATCCAGGATTCCGGTGCCACCAAAACGGACGCAAAAATGAAAGCTTTCGCAAATGGCGATGGCAACCTGATGACTGTGATATTCCCCGGTATGTCATATATGTGGGCATTATGTCATGCACATTGAATGCTACTTTTTGCATGCATCCATGCAGGGCTATGTATGTGTTATCATTCTTTATCAGTTTTCCAGAGACTCTTTCTTTGTTTGTGTTTTTGGATTTTTTTTTTTTCATTCTCCATTGATATTTTCCAACATGCAACACTTGACCAATAAATTCCCACAATCGTGAACTTTTATCCCAATAAGAAAGTGGGTTCCAAACCGAATTTCGAAGACATTTTTCCCTTTTCTTTTCTTTCTACTCATGAAAAAGTTGGATCTTCCCAAACCCAATTTCTCAGTATAATAGGGGATCCTTGTCAACTAATCGAACGGTAAAGTATGATATAGGTCTGTAATTTGATTAGTCAAAACAACCACATAATCACATTAAAAGTGTAATTATAAGTCGCATGTAGCTTTTTGATGTTCAACTATATAGTTAAAATAGGCGTACCGTTCAGAGAAGGGTTTGGTTGGAAATAGTTAAAATAGGTGTACGGTTCACAAGTGTATAATTGTCGAATTCAATTAAGGAGCATAATCTGAAGGTGAGGCCAGTGCTGAAATAATACAAAAAAGGGTTAAAATACAATGGTTGAACACGAACATGTCGCATTAATTAAAGTTTTGAAAGTTGATAACATAATTAAGATTTTGTTGGAAGCATATTAAAAATGGAGTGAAACTAAGTGTAGCAATTGCAGTTTTGTTTGAATTTTTGTGGTACTTGTTGGTAAAAGTGACGAGTGGCTGAAAGCAAGTTGTATTGATGGCGTATGGTGATGAAGCTCAGATTCAATGCGAGTGTGGTGCTAGAGAGAAATCGCAATGGACGCATTGTGTTTGCGGGTGATTCTGTGGGAAGAAATCAGTGGGAGTCTTTCCTGTGCATGCTGACAAAAGGGGTTTCTAACCTCTCCAGAATACATGAAGTGAATGGAAATCCCATAAGCAAACACAAAGGGTATCTGGCCATGAGGTTTCAGGAATACAACTTGACAGTAGAATACTACAGAACACCCTTCTTGTGTGTTATAGGTCGTCCACCCATCAACTCATCCAATCATATAAGAAGAACTATCAGGCTTGACGAGTTGCACTGGTATTCCAAACAATGGGTTGGAGCTGATATTCTTATTTTCAATTCCGGACACTGGTGGAACCCAGACAAAACTATCAAGTCGTAGGTCAACCGCAACTATTTCTTTAATAAAGTTAGTCTTGCCAATTTTCTTATCAACTTTCGGACTTATTTCAAAGAGCCTTTTCTTTCTGAAAAAAAAAAAAAACTATTAACTTTTTCTAAAATTATTTTAATTATGTTACTTGCTAAATAATATAAAAATAAAGATATTTTAGAATCGAAAATGACAGTCTTACAAGCTCCTTAACATTTTGCAGGGGCAACTACTTCCAGGAAGGAGGGAGGGTAAGGATGATGAACGTGAAAGATGCATTTTTGAGATCCTTACAGACGTGGAAATCATGGGCATTAAACAATCTAGATCCTAGGAGTTTCGTCTTCTTTCGTAGCTTCTCCCCCGTCCACTTCAGGCAAGTGCATTGACTTGTTTTTTCTGGGCCTGACACTTAAAGAAACACCCTTCAAGACAATCTTTGATACGAAATGCCCGAGTCACCCTGCAGAAGTTAGTTTTCAAGGGTATAGAGTCGATTTAATTTACCGATGTCTGTTTGTCAATAATTTTTCATATGAACAAAAAAGATAGATTCGAACTAGTAAGTCAAGTTTGATAGATCAGCATAGTAAAACTCTTTGTTCACAATAGATTAATCGGTAAGAGCATGTTTCATGTAACATGGCATTAATAATTTTAGCCAAACAGTTAATTAACTCAGTTCATTACTATTGCTCAAGTTTACTCATTCAATAATTTTTAGTAAAATAATAGGAAAGAGAGTAAAATTAGAGATGATAAATGTGTTTGTTTTCTTCAATTCAAATGTACAAAATTGTAACAAAGCTTCGGAACCTGTGCACCTTGATTACAACGTGTATCCAAACATTCGCAATTAAACTATATAACTAGAAGTTAGACATCAATTATGAGAAATCAGATTTCCCGATTCACCCACTTCCCCCCTTTTTTCCTTCAACAACCAATGTTCAGAAATTTGTTATTGTAAATCTAAAATATATGTATTTGGGGGAGGGAGTTTGGTATGACATGGGCACTGATACAAGCCTTAAATTTTGGACAAGTCTTTACTAAACACTGAAATTGCAGGAATGGCACATGGAATGATGGAGGACAGTGTGACAAACAAACAGAGCCAGAAAATGACCCTACAAAACTTGAAACAGAACCATATCATAACATATTTATATCTGGTGTTGTCAAACAGATGCAATATGAGAGCCGGAAAGCCCAATTTTTGAACATCACATATCTTTCAGAGTTGAGGAAAGATGGTCACCCTTCCAAGTTTCGGGAACCAGGCACTCCACCTAATGCCCCACAGGATTGTAGCCACTGGTGCTTACCAGGAGTGCCAGACACGTGGAATGAACTTCTCTATGGCCAACTCCTGTCTGAGAAATTTGGCATGAACAAAAAATTTCCAGAAAGAGGATAACAAAGCAGTCCGATTTTCATCAGATCACAAAGAATAGTTTTGCTAGCTATACACAAATCGGCCTTGCTTCTCATCATTTATCTTCATCCACTTCCTCATCTGAGCTTATATCATCGACTGCCATTTGCTTTACTTTCTCTAGCTGCCTCAAGAGATCTAACCTTTCTGGTGCATAAGTGGTTGGAATCTGCAAGAAAGAACGCATAGTAAATTCTCTCAGCGTGATTATTATTGGAGAAATGATGTTTGAATAGGAGATTGAAAAAAATGCAGCCGTAAGTCACAGTATGCATACTAGAGCTGGTACATATCTCTGAATAGCAGCCAACATTGCAGCATGCCCCACGGCAGTAACCTGTGCAAAATAAGCATTTCGTCTTAGTAGGTTACACTGGACCATTACACAAAGAAAAGGACCAGATCTAATGTCGGCAAATGATAATTTACCACTCACACATAAAATAGCAATAGGTTTTTAATCTTCCATCTTTTCTGCATCTTCTATAAGCAGTCGTTCTTCATCTTATTTTTCCAGTTCAATATTTATAGACGGGAGAGTTAAAGGAGTAAAACGAAGCCCATGCCAAGTTTGGCAGGCTCAGTCTCAGGAAAAAAAAATGGTAGAATCTGTCGATTAGACAGGATCAATAATTAAGTTTATACAAAGATTAATAGGACATGTACACGGAGAAAAGTTATTCTACCCCAAATTGGAGCTATTTACTATTTCAATACTCCTCAAGTTGATGAGCTGATGACAGTCCTTACCAGCGCAGGTTGCTGAAATCACTCTATAGGTAAGCTCTTAGTTATAAAGAAAATGTCAAGCAATGGTTTGCCATAAGGAGGTTAAGAGAATATACAGACCCACCGCAAAAAGTTTCCTCCATTAAGGGAGTACATTTGGTTAAGAATTGGAAGAATATTAGGGCTCAAAGATGCTGACGAAGAGATTATATGAAGGCCCGAAGGTACCAACCAATTGGTGGCAGATTGCACTCGGTGAAGCAATAAAAAAAGGGGTGCACTGAAGGTGCCAAATACTGGTACGACAGCAGCAGATAGAGAGCATAACAGGTGGAAAAAGCAGTGATGGAGGCAACAACGAAGGCATCTTTCTTTTTTTTGCAGAAGCAAATCCTCCTCCAAAACAAATAAATATTGGGAACTATGATATCATGAAGTATGATGATAACGCAATATATTCTAATAATTATAGATACTATCGGGATATATGGAGGAAAGAGAAAAGATATTTTATGCTAAATTATACCTATTTTTATTTACAAACAGCAATGTCATTCATACACAAAAGAAACCTGGCAGTCTGAATGGAAAAACGAGAAAATCTAGCAATATGTTTTGAACACAGTATTATTAGCTGAAATTGATTGGAAACTATAAATTTGGGTTGGCCTCACTTCTCATTTAACGAGCCTCTGTTAATTTTGTAGTTTTCAATAAATTTTAACCAATAATAGACAGTGTTAGAAAGAGTGTGTTGCTAGCAATCCTCTTGAAAATAAACTAAGGGAATTCTCCCTTGAATACAATGCCTAACTTGCAGGCTTGGAGGTTCTACAACTTCTACGACTTGAATATTGATGTAACTAGCTAACTAAATAATGGATATTTATTAAAGCTTTCATCTAATAGCATAACTTTTTGTAGTTACTCCTTGACATTAAAAAATTTTAGCTTCTTTAATCCAGTGTTATTGGGTTTAATCTTTGTTACTCACATTGATCTTAAAAAGAAAAGGAGTTTTAATATTAGTATGGTACAGAGGGGCTTGCGAATTCTCCATTTTCACTGGCGTCAAGGGGTGCATCCAAGGTGTAAAACAGACTTGACTAATTAAGAGTTCTACGTTCTTTGTTGCACATTATAAAAATAGGCTGAACAATATCTATAAGCTAAAACACTTGCATGAGGAGAACAATATGCTTCTCCTGGCTGAACAAGAAACGATTGAGATTAGAAAATGAGAATAATAGTGCGTTCAACTCACTGGAAGAAGCATTAAAACACCAATAGGAATAACCGAAGCCATGTCAGTCAAGGTTCTTTTAAGTGTTTTCTTCTCCTTCTCAGTCAATTCGTCCCCTATAAGTGCCCTTCTAACTAAACCCGTGGCAGCAGCAACATCAATAGCAAGAAGCTGAGTTCCTTGCCAGACATCCTGCTTATTGAATAATAGATTTCAGATCTCAGAAGTTTATAAAGAAGTTTATAAAGACATAACAGATGACTTAATTCTAAATTTCAACATGGGAGACATTGTCACTATTTTCAGAGGCACAAATGCATATTGTGCCCACCAGTTTTTTAGTCTTTACAGAAAAAACATGGTACAAAGATTATCCTTCCAAGAAAGAAAAGCCAGGAGGCTAAATCATACCGTTCCTGTTTCTTTTAGTCTGCCAATAGATTTTTCCAGGATATTTTCTTTCTTCTCAACCCTGGCCAACTTAACCCCAGCCTCATCAGTATAACGAGCACCATCATCAATAGCTAGTAAATCCTGTAAAAGTGACATTCAATGCGCAATCTAAATCTAACAGAACAGTCAAGGTAAAAATCTCAGTGGAAAGAACATACAGACAGTAGAAATGATCAATGATAGCACGGACCTTTAAAATCCGTGAATATGGAACAAAGTGATAGGCCAAAATCAGCTTTAGGCAATTATAGTTGTATATTAAGGATTTATTAGTGTGAAAGATGACGATAATGCATATGGTTGAGAATATGAAGACAGTGATGTAATGTTAATGAATCAGAGTAAGGATAGACTTGATGTTTGTTTTGTTAATGTATTTTATTATGTTTTTATTAAAGTGTAATGCAAATTCTAGAAGAATGTAGAAGCTCCTTAGATAGAAGAATTGAAATGTAATACAAGTTCTAGAATATTCTAGAAAAACCTAAGATAGGAAGAAAAATCAAGAATATTCTACATAGGTAAAAATCTAGAACATTCCACATAAGGTGTGACTAGTATGTTCTAGAATAATCTATGGGTCTATAAATACCCATGAACTCTACCATTTGATGTAAGAAGCCAACATCTACCATTTGTATGAACCAACATCTACTACAACTAAAGACAACTACAACACTTCTTTCAACTACTACTTCTACATTCAACTATCTCTACATTTTCTCTATCCCATCAACTACTCCTTTCACAACCTTAAAATACTAACAGTGGTACCAGAGCTACGTTCGGTCATCTATTGGGCGTAGATAAAATTTTCAAGTACCTCAAACAAAACTATAACTCATTCTACTACTCCCAAATATATTCTCAACAATGGCTACTACTAATCAAACATCATCAATTCCAGTACCTATTTTCAAAGGAGAAAATTATGATTTTTGGAGTGTCAAAATGAAGACATTCTTCCGCTCTCAAGATTTATGGGATATCATAGAAGAGGGATTCACTATTCCAGAAGACACCTCTACTCTTACTACAGCTCAAAAGAAGGAGTTGAAGGAAAACAAGCAGAAGGATTCAAGGGCTTTATTTGTTCTTCAACAAGCAGTTGATGACACAATTTTTCCAAGGATAATTGGTGCCACAAGTGCAAAACAAGCTTGGAAAACAATACAAGAGGAGTTTCAAGGAAGTGACGAGGTACGCAATATTAAACTTCATTCTTTAAGACGAGAGTTTGAATTATTAAGAATGAAAGAATCTGAGACCATTAAAGACTACTATTCTAGAATAAAAGAAATAGTTAGTCAGATGAGAGCCTATGGGGAAAATATTCTTGACAAAAAGATCGTTGAGAAAATTTTAATTTCTATTCCCCAAAAGTATGATGCAATCGCAACCGCGATTGAACAAACAAAAGATTTGGGTACATTGTCAGTCACACAACTACTGGGCTCTCTTGAAGCTTATGAACAAAGATTGAAAAGGCATGAAGAAGACTCGGTTGAAAATGCCTTTCAATCAAAACTAAAATTACGGTCTCAGAATAAAGAATATGAAGGAAATAAAAGTAGAGAAGAAATTTCTAGAAATAAAGAAAATCCTAGAAGCTTCTCTAAGACTCGTCAAGAAAAATATCCTCCATGTGGCATATGTAAAAAGACAAGTCACTTGGAAAAAGATTGTTGGCATCATGGAAAACCTCAATGTCACTATTGCAAGAAATTTGGTCACATAGAAAAGTATTGTCGTAATAAAAATAAGCATCAAGCAAACTTTGCGGAAGAAGATAATCAAGAGAAACTCTTATTCTACGCCAATCAAGAATCTTCTGGTAGAGAAGGAAGTTGGTACTTGGATAGTGGATGCAGTAATCACATGGCAAAAGATCAAAGTATCTTCAAAGACATTGATAAATCTGTCAATGTCAAAGTTCGCCTAGGAAATGGCACCACAGTGGAGTCTCGAGGCAAAGGAACTGTCATGGTGGAGACAAAAAAAGGTACGAAATTCATCAAGGATGTTTTACTAGTTCCAAATCTTAAAGAGAATCTTTTAAGTATTGGCCAAATGATGGAGAATGGATATTCTCTTCATTTTGAGAAAGATACATGCAAAATTTATGACAGTAAAATGATAGAAATTGGCCAAGTAAAAATGGAGAAGAGAAATAGAAGCTTTCCTATAAGCTTCAAACCTGGAACTAATATTGCCATGAAGGTAGAAGTTGATGACTCATGGCTTTGGCATAGGAGATTTGGCCACTTCAACACACATGCCTTAAAGCTTCTATATACGAAAAACATGATGAGAGATATTCCATGCTTGAAGGAAAATAATGAATCATGTGAAGGATGTCTCCTCGGAAAACAACATCGATTACCATTCTCGACAGACAAAGCATGGAGAGCAAAAGACTTATTGGAGTTGATTCATACCGATGTTTGCGGACCGATGAGAACACCTTCAAATCATAACAACAGGTATTTCATCCTCTTCATTGATGACTTCTCTAGAATGACATGGGTCTATTTCTTAAAGGCAAAGTCAGAAGTTTTTGGAGTATTCAAGAAATTCAAGGCCCTTGTTGAGAAGCAAAGTGGAAAACAGCTAAAAGTACTTAGAAGTGATCGTGGCAAGGAGTACACATCTCACGAGTTTGACAAATTCTGTGAAGATGAAGGCATAGAGCGACAACTTACAGTCGCATATACTCCACAACAAAATGGCGTGTCAGAGAGAAAGAATCGCACAGTTATGGAGATGGCAAGATCAATGCTGAAAGAGAAAAGTATGCCTAACACTTTTTGGGCTGAAGCAGTCTACACTGCAGTTTATATTCTAAACAGATGTCCAACTAAAGCAGTCCAAGACAAGACTCCTATTGAAGCTTGGAGTGGGAGAAAGCCATCAGCTAAACACCTACGAGTATTTGGATCTATTTGCTACATACATGTTCCTGATCAAAGGAGGCACAAGCTTGAAGACAAAACTATACGAGGAATATTCTTGGGATATAGCACACAATCAAAAGGCTATCGAGTCTACAACCTACAAACAAAAAAGCTCATCATCAGTCGAGATGTTGAAGTTGATGAAAATGCTTCTTGGAATTGGGAAGAAGAAAAAGTTGTTAAAAGCAACATTCTACTTCCAGTGCAACAATATCAAGAAGAAACTCAAGAAGAGGAAGAAAATTCAGGTATGCTTTCTCCACCTCCACAACAACAAGATTCTTCACCTGAATCTAGTCCAAGAAGAGTAAGATCTTTGGTAGACATATATGAAACTTGCAATATGGCCATGATTGAGCCTAACTGTTATGAAGAAACATCAAAGCAAGAAGTATGGTCAAGGAAATGGAGGAAGAAGATCAAATTGAAGATATGTTACCAAGACCAAGATTTGAACTACTGCACACAATGTTTGGAGTTACCGAATTTGCATTAAGGAGGAGTATTAAAGTGTAATGCAAATTCAAGAAGAATGTAGAAGCTCCTTAGATAGAAGAATTGAAATGTAATACAAGTTCTAGAATATTCTAGAAAAACCTAAGATAGGAAGAAAAATCAAGAATATTCTACATAGGTAAAAATCTAGAACATTCCACATAAGGTGTGACTAGTATGTTCTAGAATAATCTATGGGTCTATAAATACCCATGAACTCTACCATTTGATGTAACAAGTAGCCAACATCTACAACTAAAGACAACTACTATCTCTACATTCAACTATCTCTATATTTTCTCTATAATCAACTATTCCTTTCACAACCTTAAAATACTAACAGTTTTTATTATGTCTTTATTAGGTTTGTGGGCTTGGTGTTGTCTTTCCTGCTGGCTGAGCTCCTACCCGACAGACTAAAGCTTCTACCCAATAGAACGTGCTCATACCTGGCAGGCCGAGCTTGTACCCAGTTGACTAAGCTTCTGCCAGGCAGGCCAAGCTTCAACCTGGCAGCACACAGTTTTATGTCTTATGATAAATCTGAATCCTGTCTTATTGTGTTAATGGCAAAAATTATGCTGCTTGGGAATTTCAATGTAAGCTCTCTGTCAAAGAAAAAAAAGTTATGGGTTCATATTGATGACCGTGTTCCAAGACCTATCAATGCAACGGATTTAGCGAAATGGGAAACCAAAGATGCCCAAATCATGACCTGGATTCTTAGCTTAATTGAGCCTTCATTAATTCTTAATCTTAGGATTTACAACACTGCTAAGGACATGTGTGATTATTTGAAAAAGGTTTATAATCAAACCTATGCTGCTCGAAGTCGTCGCATCTTTATTACCATGGATGTCACCTTTTATGAAACACAATCCTTTCATGTAGTCCACCACTTCAGGGGGAGAAAGCACTTGAAGTAGATGAACTCTCCTTCTTGTCATTACCATGTTTGCCTTTCCAGGATGCCCATGAGCAATGAAGCTAACATAATCCATAGTGAGGAAGAAGAGAAAGAAGACAATATTTTTGGCAAAAAATATGAAAGAAGAAAACAACCTACTTCGACCTAATCCGGAAGATCCCTAAAGATAACAATGAGGAGGTAAATATTAATGAGGATTTACCCATTGCATTGAGAAAGGAAAGAAGATCATGTGCTAAATATCCTATTTCTCATTATGTTTGCACTAACAATCTCTCTAATAAGCATATAAGCTTTATTGCTGTCATTGATGCCACAAAAATTCCTACCTTAGGCGACTATCAAACTTGAACATTGGAATCAAGCCATGAAAGAATAGATGAATGCATTAGAAAGAAATTCAACTTGGGAAATTGTTGATAAGCCAAGAGACAAGAAGATTGGAGGATGTAGATGGATATTCACAGTGAAACATAAGGCAAATAGGACAATAGAAAGATATAAAGCTAGATTGGTGACAAAAGGATATACCAAAACTTATGGGATTGACTATGAGGAGACATTTGCCCTAGTAGCAAAGATGAATACAATTCGAGTTATTCTCGCTTTGGCTGGTCATGTTTTTTGGGACTTACACTAGTTGGATGTGAAGAATGTCTTTCTTCATGGAAATCTAGAGAGATGGTGTATATGGATATTCCCCTTAGGTTTTGAAGTGAAAAATCAAAAAATCAAGGTATGCCTCCTAAAGAAAGCATTGTATGGTCTTAAGCAATCCCCTAGAGCATGGTTTAGAAGATTTACAAGAGCAATGGTTTCCTTGGGATACAAACAAAGACAAGGAGATCAAACTCTATTCATAAAGCACTCTTCTACCAGTAAACTCACTCTATTGCTTGTCTATGTGGATGATATCATTATTGCAGGAGATGATGAAGAAGAAAAATTGGCGCGAAAAGAAAAATTGGCAGGCCAATTTGAAATGAAAGACCTAAGCAAACTGAAATATTTTCTTGGAATAGAGGTTGCTTACTCCAAGAACGGAATTTTCATCTCCCAAAGAAAATATGTACTTGATCTCCTCAAAAAAACAAGAAAGTTGGGATGTAGAACCTCCAACAGTTCCTATAGAACAAAATCACATAATTGGAAGTGAAGAAAGTGCTCCTGTAGAGAAGGCCCAATATTAGAGATTGGTAGGAAAATTGATTTATCTATCACACACAAGACTAAACATTGCTTATACAGTTAGTGTAGTGATGCTGACTATGCATGTTCTATACTAACAGAAAATCTACTTTTGGGTTGTGTTTCTTGGAGATAGTCTGGTAATATGGAGGAGCAAAAAGCAAGATAGAGTATCTCGTTCTAGTGCAAAAGTTGAATTCCGAACTCTTGCTCAAGGGATGTGTGAAGGACTCTGGAAGAAAACCATTTTGGATGATCTTGAAGTTAAGGTGGACAACCCTATGCAACTACACTGTGACAATAACTCTATTATGAGCATTGCCCATAATCCAGTATAACATGATAGGATCAAACACATTGAGATTGAAAGAGAATTCATCAAAGACTGAGGTTTTCTGATTACAACTCATGTTCCTACAGAACTTCAAATAGCAAATATTTTTACAAAAGGGCTCCCTCTAGGTAGATTTCAAGATCTTGTAGGCAAGTTGGGAATGATTGATATTCATTTACCAACTTGAGGGAGAGTGTTGTAATTAGAGAAAATATCTATAGAATATTTTTAATTGGAGAAAATATCTATAGAATCTTCCTAATTAGAGAAAATATTTGTAGCATCTTCTAGATTTTTTTTTTTCCGTAAATTATTCCTTATTTCCCTTTATTAGAAGATTAGATTGTTACAAATAGAGGTAGGGAGAATGTAATTGATATGAATGAAAATAATAAAGTCACTCTTTTTCAGGTGTTTCATATCAAGACCAGCTTTTGATGAGTAGTTTTTGGAAGTAACTCTTTAGGATGACAGGAACGTAGCTTCACATGAAGACGAACTATTATCAACAAACGGGTAGACAGACAAAGCTTGACAACAAGTGCTTAGAGATGTATTTGTGCATAAAACCTATCTAGTTTGATATCCAACATGTTTGAATTGTCAATGGTTGACCACATCTGATAGGATATAGGGTGTTAGGATAGAAGGCAGGGAGAAGCGGGTTGAGCCGAACAGTAGGAGGCAGGGGAGCCGAACAATGGGAGACAAGGGGAAACAAGCCGAACGGTAGGAGGCAGGAGGAAGCAAGCCGAATGGTAGAAGGTGGTGAAGAGCTGGTAGCAATTAAGATGGACGGGAAATATTTATATTAAAGACTACTGTGATCGTGGTTAATTAGGTTTCTTACTCAGAAACCTAACATCATTTGTGGATACAAAGACTATAAATCATTAATAAGTAACTGGTGGAACAGAAAGAAAGATTAAAAAGAAAGGATGACGTAAATAACAAAACATGCATGTATCCCAAGCCAAAAGCAACAGTTAAGTTTAAAAAATCTCAAGTCTTTCCACAGCAATATGCGAAAAAAGAAAATTTGAACATAAAGCTTATAAACTAGTGAGTAAATGCTTGGATAGAAATCGAATTAGGATAAGGCAGCAGCACAGTTAGGGTAATTTTTGACAATGCAGCTACAAACAACAACAAAGCTTTATTCCACTAAGTGAGAACAGTTACATGGGTCACAACATCATTTGGCAATGGTCAAAGACCAAATCTTCAGAATTATTTACCAATGCACTTAGTAAGAAAAAATTTTGTAAGCAATATAAAATCATAAACTTGTAACTTATTGAGTGTTTCAGACATACTTCATTATTTTCTGACTGATAGGCACTTCTTTGAACCCGTTTCTCAAGTTCTATAAGCTCATTTCGCAGAAGCTCAAAGCGGCGGATTTCATTGGATTCTTGGTCCACAACCCCTACGTTTGGTGCAGGCTGTTCGATATTATTTTCCTTCAATCAAGATAGCAAATCCATGTTACTAAAGTTCCACAAAGTATCACTCACTAATTGTAACAGACAACTTTTTACAACTAGACTAAATGAAGTACAGGCCAATTCAAGATAGGAATTAATAGGCAATAAAACTCATGCAAAACAAGTTATTTTGACATTGTAAACTTTTAAGCTAACAATAGTCAACCACTTTTGCAAGGTCTAAGCAAAAGGTATATAAAACGACAAGTTTATAAATTCTTAAGATAGGCCTTTTGAGGTCAACTTTCACTTCTCCATATGTGACCAGCAGCAGTTTCTTTTTCTGTTTCACTAATCTAACATACAATTGACCAGTAAAATTGAGCTAGTCCCCCATCCTTGAATGGCCTCAGAGGCTCATCCTCAAGTGCCTGAGAGGGGTGGGTTTCATTACGAAGTGCTACACAAGGCTGCTCCATAGATCCAGAAGCAGGATGATAGAAAGGCGTGTGCCTCTGGTGACTCAAGTGCCTTGAGAAAGGGTGGGTTGCAAGATCTATAGAGTGGTATGCAGTGAATCAGTTGTGTCAAGCAATTGCAGCAATTTGACCAACTATCCAGACTAATATAATACCTAACAGGTGTCTAATCTGATGGGGTTTCAACTTTTATCTGTGTTGAATACCTAGTCAATAATTTTAATTGACTATGCTATTTATCACCTAAATATAATCAAACATTATATTTAGACATAACCAGATAGAATCTTTAGTGTGCTACCAATCAAACATTGATTTTTAATTCTCAGTTCAATTATCAAAAGATATTATGATACGACAAGATAAGAGAACTGTGAAGAACGTATAATAATAATAAATAGTATAACACAATTACAATGAAAATATGCTAATACATTATTTATTACTCATGACAATAAAAGAAAAAGCATTATAGACATTTGAGTTATGTTGCCCCAATGCCACTAAAGATACGGAGAGGATATTAACAACATCAAATTATAAATAACACTAATGCGTACATAAGGTTCCACATCAGATTCTAAACCGGGCTTTTTGGTGACAGGACCTCCAAAGATGCTCCAAAATCCCCGCGATTTTCCGATATTTCTGGAGAAAAACCATGTTCTTCTCAAATAAATATAAAAACAGGACAATAAAACACTCCAAAAAAAAAAGTAATAGATGCCAGTTGAGCTCTCAGAAATAGGCAACTAGATATTCATACCTTTTGTTCCTGTCTACCCTTACATTAGCATTCTTTCTGCTTTTCCCTTTCACATACTCGTCTTCTTCAACTGCTGTGTAGTTCCGGCCACTGTTAACCCCCTGAATGAGTATAATCGAAATATTATAACAGTAAAAAAGAAACTCAAAGGAAAAAGTACGTGACTAGTGTACCAGGTAGTCAAGCAACACAATGAACTATTGTACAAAGAAATTGTTACAAGTACAGAAATATGGATCGTATCAGTGTAAGAACAGATATGAAGATCGTATCTTTATAATTAGAAATATCAAGATCATATCTTTATAATTAGAAATATCAAGATCGTATTTGCATCATTAGTGATGCTATTTTATTATCACATTTATATATTCTCATGGCCTTCACTATCACAATCCATCAAGACTTGTTTGTGCATTTGCTATATTTCTAATGATAATTCGTGCACAATTAGGAGATCCCGGGTTGACCAAATTGCAGAAGATGGTGCTTAGTTTATAAAGTTGTCTAGTTTGAATTGTGTTAGGTAAACACATTTGACTGTCTTGTTATAGCATCTTTTGTTATAGCATTCAATTTCCAAACTCCTATTAATATCAACTTCTAAATGTTCATTTTTATCTTCCAAATACATGTTTAATATCATATTGGTTCTCTATTTATAAGTAAAATGGAAAAATGACCCTTCAATGTCAATCAAAGCCATCAAACCGGTCGATTAGTTCTATTATTCTAATCTTTCAATGAACCAAAAAACAATATAAGTGCAATTTAGGAACCAAATCAATGAGTCTTATATGCAACAAATGTAATAAGTGTCAATTACATATTTATAATACTAACTTCTATAATTGGACCACTCACTAGTTAATTTATTGATTTGTTCATAACTATGAACAAATACCAACAAACAATACATATACAATATTATAAAAAATATAACAATATTAAAGGCAAAAAATCGTTTAGCACTAGAAACTAAAATAGTTTTCATCTTTCAGGGTAAGAGGCAAAAGAAATTCTTAAAAAGTAAACATTATACTTAATTCAATTTCACAAAATATCAAAATAAGTTTAGTAAGGTGAGGTTTATATACACTCATTGTAATTTGATCATATATGTAGTCAATGTTTCGATGTGGGATCTCCTATACACCTCATTAAGGACTGGATTAGATATTTGTAGGTGGTTTGATAGTGATCTAATAGTAGGTGATAAAATAGGCCCAACAAGCTTTGCTAGGATAGGTTCTAATACCATCTTCGAAAGTGGACTTAAATACTCATCCCACAAAATCGATTTAGTAAGATAAGATTTACACTCACTTATATGCTATAATGATCTTATCTCTAATCGATGTGTGAGCTCTAACAACATCAACATAAGAGAAAGGACAGTGTTGTAGATTGTGTATTTCCATCATTTACCTCGTATACATTATATCATTATCAAAATTTACTTCCATCATTCTTTTACAAAATTTACGTAGACATCTTTCCACATTATATGTAATTAGGACTTATTTTCATTTTTGTAGCAATCCGGTTTGTTGGCCAGAATTCTATGATAGTTTTTATCATCGAAGGCTTTCTATATAGCAACCAGCATTGTACAGTTTGGATTATTAGTGTCTGAATGAAGCTAGTTAAAGGTTAGTTTAACAGTTGTCACCAGCCTAAGCAGTTAGTTGTATTATAATATCTTATTACATCATTCACAAATTAGAAATTGATATTCAGTTCTTAATCTCTTTTATCTAGTGAAAGTTATGGAAATTAAACTTCAAGGTAAATATCTGTTAGGATATTTATCCTATTTTATCATCATTATAGTGTGTCAAGGTACCCTATTTATCATGATTATATTGCGTC
Organism: Vigna nakashimae; assembly: GCA_034642375.1. Lineage (NCBI taxonomy): Eukaryota > Viridiplantae > Streptophyta > Magnoliopsida > Fabales > Fabaceae > Vigna > Vigna nakashimae. Next base: position 49,916,557 of record CM067765.1, on the reverse strand, counting down.
TAGGATTACACTATTTATCATGATTATATTGTGTCTAGGGTTACCCTATTTATCATGTACTTGTGTATCAATTTATTCTTATAAGTAGAAGATTGTGAGAGGGATCAATTAAGCCCTCTAGAATTATTTTACAGTTTCAATCTTAAGTATATCCATTATGTATAGTTTCAAAGAATTGATCAAGGAGGTTAGTGAGGAGTGGACGGTGTACCTCATGAAGAGAATCAGCTTTTGCTCTAAAAGACACCACCAGGAATTCAGCTTCTTTCCAAAGTTTTCGTATTTTCTCCAAGTCAGAACAGGCTTCTTTCAAATGCTCTTTTCCAGAACTAGAGCCTCTTGATACATGAAACTCTTCAAGCAACTTTTCAAGTCTTATCACAGCTTCTTCAACACTTTTCAGTGCCTAAAATTATATGCCAAATAGAATGCACAAACAAGAATGAGATACATGAAAACAATAAAAATTATATGCCAAATAGAATGCACAAACAAGAATGAGATACATGAAAACAATAGGTTTGAGAACCATCTAAAGTATGAAGCAAGAATATTAATAAAGATATCCCTTTGTATATATTAGTCTGTTTTATAGACAGGACATAGTTGGATACTATTTCCTTTAATAGACAAGAATCAAATTTCATAACTAGGAGACATGATTACTAGTGTGTTTTGTACTTATGCATAGGAATCATTGACCCTTAATTACACAAATTCAGAGGGTACTGTCAAAAATATGTGAATTTATTACACAATTAATATAGCAATTACGTGTAATCCCTAAAATTAAGGTATTAGGATTAGTAATTATTGGGCAGATTTCCTTTTATTAAGATTAGGTATTACTGGGTAGATATCTCCTCATTTAGAGACTTTATTTCAGGAGATTTTTTACCTTACTTAGACAATGGTTTGTTTCTTTTTAAACACCTATGTATTGTTTCAAAAGAATGAACGAGAGAATTATTAATTACAGCATCCTACTTCTGTTTACAACATGGTATCAGAGCTCTAGCTTTTTCCTTGAGCCCTAGTCTTTGTTTCTTGTCTCATGGCCTTCATTTCCGTTCCTCAACTATTGCTTGCCTTCATTGCCATTCTCGTCCAAAACAAGGGGCAGCCTTAATTGTTGTTGTTGTTCTTTCCGCTGTGTTAACCTAACCTCCGATTACAATGTCTGGCACTACAACAAGTAGAGAAGTCTTTAGTTCTTCACACAAAAATGGAGAACTCCAAGGTCTCCGAGCATCATACAGGTTGGATAGAAAAAAGTTTCTCAAACAGTCCCAGTTTGTTAGAACCTATCTCAAGGGAAATGGATGCTTGGTTCATCTCCTTGAAAATGGTTCAAGCATGGAGGATCCAGCATTCGCAGCATGGGATGAAAAACATTCCATGATAATGTCTTGGTTGTGGGACTCCATGGAAGCTATACCATCAGCGATACTTGTATGCTTCTTAATACAACTAAAGATATTTGGGACTCCATAAACCGCACATATTCTAAAGCCAATGATGCTGCCCAAGTATATGAAATCAAAATAAAAACTGCAGCCACAAAACAAGGAAGCAGAGGAATCACAAAATATGCTGCACTGTTGTAGAATCTATGGCAAGAACTTGATCACTACAGAGTTTTTGAAATGAAGTGTGCTGAGGATGCAATCCTCTTGAAGAATTTCATTGAGAAGGATCATGTGTATGATTTTCTTACAGGATACTCCTTCACTAGAAGAAACCATCTCTTTTGTTTGCACAGAAGAGAGTCGGAGGAGTGTAATGCTTGAGTCTCAACCAATAGATGGGTCTGCTCTACTTACCAAACCTGAACTGGTTCAGAAAGAAAATGAGCAAAATACTAATTCTCTATGGAAGGGAAACAAAGATAATTTATGGTGCACCTATAGTCAGAAACCGAGACACACAAGGGAGAAATGTTGGAAATTGCATGGCAAACCTCCAGGAAAGGAGTGGGTGAATCATGGAGGACAACAAAAGTCCCAAGTGCACGTAACTCAATCAGAGATTAAAGAATCTCCAGCAGTAGACAGTTTCAATATGGAAGAAATAAAGAAATTGAAGAAGCTATTGGGGAATATGGAGGAACCCTCTAGATCATGTTCTCTTGTTTTCTTAGGTAAAACTTCTTGTATGAATACCTCATATAATGTGAACTCTTGGATTGTGGATTCGGGAGCAACAGATCATATGACACATTTATTCCACTTGTTTCATTCTTATACACCCTCACCAAGTAATAGAAAAATTATTGTTGCCAATGGGTCAATAGCTACTGTTGCAAGATATGGTAATATCCAAGTAAACCCCAACCTTATGCTTAAAAATGTTCTCCATGTTCCCAAACTCTCAGCCAATCTTCTCTCCATAAAGAAACTAACCTCTGATCTCAATTGCTCTGCAATGTTTTCCCATCTCTATGTTTCAGGAACAGGACTCGATGAGGAGGATTGAACTTGCTAAAGAAAAAGATGGTCTTTATTACTTGGAAGTATCTCAAGAATCCCAAACCAACCAAGCAAGAGGAGGATTGAACTTGCTAAAGAAAAAGATGGTCTTTACTACTTGGAAGTATCTCAAGAATCCCAAACCAACCAAGCAAAATCCCTTCACAGTATAACAAATAAGGATGAACTATGGCTATATCACTATCGTCTAGGACATCCATCATTTAAGGTGCTACAGTTTTGTTTCCTCATTTGTATGAAAACTTAGATATCTCAAAACTTCATTGTGAAACTTGTGAATTAGCCAAGCACACTCGTGCATCTTTTCCCAACAACAATAATAGAAGCTCTCAACCTTTTCAATTGATTCATAGTAATATATGGGGACCATCTATGATACCTAATATTTCTGCGGCCCGCTGGTTTGTAACATTTATTGAGGATTGCACTAGGGTTACTTGGCTCTATTTGCTTAAACAAAAATCTCATGTCAGCACTATCATTCCCATATTTCACTCAATGATTAGAAATTTGGAGTTAATATTAAAAGGTTTAGGACCAATAATGTTAGAGATTATTTCAACCAAACCATATCCTCGTATTTCCAATCTAATGGGATCACCCATGAATCTTCATGTGTTTATACCCCACAAAAAAAATGGAGTGGCAGAAAGGAAAAATGAACATTTACTCTATAACTCGGACTCTTCTTTTTCAAGGGAATGTTCCAAAAAATTATTGGGCAGAAGTTGTTCTTACTACATCATATCTTATTAATAGACTTCCCTCACATGGCCTAAGTAATAAGAGTCCAATAGAAGTCCTAAATAATTTCTTTCCTCACTTTAAGAAATCAAATGGACTGATTCCTAGAATATTTGGATGTACAGCCTTTGCACATGTCCCTGTTCAAGCTAGAGATAAACTGGATCCCAGGGCTGTTAAATGTATTTTTTTAGGATATTCAGCCACACAGAAAAGGTATAAATGTTATGATCCTATCATTAAAAAATGGTATATCTCAGCTGATGTTACTTTCCTTGAAACTAAACCTTTTTTTAACAAAACCAATCCTACATAACAATGTCTAGAAGACCCTCATGAAAATACTGAGTTCTTAACTCTACCATATATCACAACCAACAGATTCGAGCCTCCAACTATAAAACATAATTCTGGATGAGGATCAAAAGCTGAAATGGATACAGATATCCCCATTGAAGCAATTGGAATAGAAGTTGACAATCCCCCGAGATTTAACAAGGTTTACACCAGGAGAAAGAAAATTCCAGAGGTGATGCAAGCCCATGAATCCAATCCAAGTTCTGCACCAAAAAATGAAGAAATACCTGAACCAGAAAATAAGATTGACCTTCCAATAGCCAGCCGAATAGGTACCAGAAATTGCACTAAAAAACCTCTTTATCCTCTTTCATATTATGTTTCTTATGATATCAACTAACCATAGCTTTATTGTAAACATGAATTTTGTGGTTATACCAAATAATATTATTGAAACACTAGCAAAGAAAGAATGGAGATATGCTATGCAAGTAGAAATGACAGCATTAGAGAAGAATAACACTTGGGAAATTGTGGATAAACCCAAAGAAAAGAAAATTGTTGACTGTAAGCGGATATTCACAGTAAAATATAATGTTGATGAGTCACTTGAACGATACAAAGCAAGATTGGTGACCAAAGGATACACTCAAGCATATGGAATAGACTATGAAGAGATGTTTGCATCAGTTACTAAAATGAATTCTTAGCTGCTCATTTTGATTGGAAACTACTACAGTATGATGATAAAAATGTCTTTCTTCATGGAGACCTAGAGGAAGAAATCTACATGAATATCCCAGAGGGGGTTGAAGGAGATAGACAAAATAAGGTGTGCATACTTAAGAAGGCACTATATGGACTGAAACAATCTCCTAGAACATGGTTTGGGAGGTTCTCAAAAGTTATGAAGGGATTTGGCTACAAACAAAGCCAAGAAGACCACACATTGTTCGTAAAACATTCAGAAAAGGGGAAGGTAACAATTCTTTTGGTGTATGTGGATGATATTATAGTAACTGGGAATGATGAAAAAGAAAAGGAAAAATTGAAACAAAGACTAGTCCAAGAATTTGATCTCAAAGAGCTTGGAAAACTGAAATATTTTCTAGGAATTGAAGTAGCATACTCTACCAAGGAATCTTTATATCCCAACAAAAATACATAACCGATTTGTTGGCTGAGACAACGACTATTGGATGCAGACCCGCAACCACTCCAATGGAGATGAACCAGAAGTAGAAAAAAGGATGTACCAGAGGCTATTCGGAAAATTAATATATTTGGCGCATACCCTCCCATATCTTACTATTGACCTTGTTCTATATGTCTCTAATTGCCTATTTATTTACTTTCTATTTCCTAATTGACCCAATCCAATGACATTATCTTCACCATTACTAAAAATTGTTGAATCTAATGCAACAACGAGAAATAACTAGAAACTGCAAATGAAACTGAACTGTATGATACTTCTCATTAACCTTAGAATGAAAATACGGAACAGGTTTTATACAAAGATAACATACTAAACAAATAACAGAAAACTCAATACAGTATTTTTGGTTTGACTAACTAATTCTCCTCCTCAAACCAAAGGCATCAACCACACCAATTTGTTATGAGATATTTGAATCTTTCATATTTCAAAGCTTTTGTTAGAATATCCACAAGCTGCACCTCAGACCTTCAGTGTTCAACAATCAATGTTATTCCACAAGATGGGACATCGAGCAAGACAATTAGTGTCAGATTACATGACCTTTACCATCTCTCTCCACCATCAATACGTGTATCTACAATCTCTCCAATGATAATTCATGTACAATTAGGACATTCCAAGTTTTGCAGAAGGTGGTGCCAAGTTTGAACTTTTTCTATTGAAATCTAACTAAATCTTAGTGATAATGCTTATGAACATGTCTCAAATTCTAAGAGTTCATGACATCCAATGATATTTTTCATCAAACTTGATATCCTCATATCAACAAAATGGAGTAGATGAATCTAACAACAGACATAACCTGAAAACAAACATGTTACTGAAATTACTTGGACAGTTTTTCACAGTCATGTTCCTCGCCGGTTTTGGGAGATGTTGTCCTAATAGCATGTTGTCTCCTTAGCCAGATGTCATCATCCATTCTTAATGATCAAGTACCCCACTCTATCATTTTTCTTCATTTCCCTCATCATAATCTTCTTCCACATTTTTTGGTATCACATGTTTTACACATAACCTAACACCTTGTGAAGATAAATTTCACTTAGGGTTCAAATGTATCTTCAATGGATATCATCATTCTCAAAAGGGTATTTGTGGTTTTCTCCTAATCTTAATCAGTACTCAATGTTTGTTGATGTCTCTCTCTATGTTTGTCACATAGTATACTAATGAAGACATATGCAGTCACTTTCCCACCTCGTGATGCTTTTCCACCACATCTTCAAGTATATAAACACAACCCATGACCTACTTCATCCTAGGGCAAGACTATTCTTCAACGAATAATGACAAAGTACAGGTCATGTATGATGCTTTCCCAACATTATCTCCGGTCTCCTCTAAAAATGACAAGTCTATTGCTATTTGAAAAGGTATACATTCTACCCCCATTATATTAACCTCAATTATCATTGACTTTCCACCAAACACTATTCTTGTTGCTAATTCTCCAAGTGAAGTTTTATCTTATTTCAGGTGGCAACAATTGATGATTGATGACATATTTTTCCCTTCAAAGTAGTGATACTTAGGAGTTTGTTCCTCATCCATTTGGAATATCACTTGAAGACGTCCAATTCGACCACCACGTCCTTGCTTCCTACCATCTCTTCCACTAGGTATTGCCATTGCCAAAGTTTCAACAACTTAAACTAAAGTTTCATCTTTTATTGAGGTAGGCACAAGAAATCTAATGATTAAGCTCTCCACCTAAGGTATTTAATCACTAGCCAGAATTTGATCGAATACACAATTAAAATCTAAATGTAAACTTTCTCAAAATCAAAACCATGTAAAACTTATCAAGTTTTTTGTTGACATCCTCCAATGAGTCAGCCACAAGGAATCTCTTCATTTCTTCTACAATACCCAGGTTTTTCCTACATGAGAGAGAATAAATGGTTGGTATGTTTGAGGGAGGCTAGGGCTTAAAGATATTTTCAGCCTAAAAATCTTCGATGTTTTTCCTACATCGAAGAGACACTAAAATCATTAGCAAAGATATTTTCAGCCTTCTTCTGAAAAGAAGAGCATGTCTTAAAGGATCTAAGTATTTCTAAGACATCTGGTTCATTCAATACTAAATTTTAAAGATTCCATAAATTTTGATATATAGTTATAGTCATAAGTTGTAAGTTTAATAGTAAGAACCTAATCAAAATATCTAATATTTATTAAGGTTATCTAATTTTATGATAAACTAAAATCAAATTAATCAATCATAACTGTTAAAAGGAATCAGTTATAGTTAGCTTCCTATTATAATAATGAATATCCCATCAGTCATAAATAATATATATTATATACTATAAAATATATATACCATATTTATATAGAAACAATTAAAAATGGCGGGACATAAGGTCATGGCCTAATTGGCCTCATTGTACACGGCACCACCCAACCATGGATATTTTGCCTTGCTTGTTAGTGTTGTGACTCATCTGGTAATCCTTTAGCCTTTGTCTCACAGTCCTTCTCTCTTAGAGACTAGATACTTGACTTTAGTATCTTTGATCATATGAATGGTAACCAATGATTTTTCTTTGAGTTGTCCTTCTCAGATTCGTTGCCTTCTATTACCCTCACAAATGACTCTTACATAAAAGTTCACGGCATTGATCAATACCACCTACTTCATAAACTCCTTTTACACTCTGTTTTGTTTGTCCCTAGTAGTCCATTTAATTTAATTTTTATTAGCAAACTCAGCTGTTCTCTTCACTTTTTTGTGTTGTTTGTTAATAATTGTTAAACTCTAGAGAAGAGAGCACATTGAGTTGAAACTGTGTTTATAACACAGCACAGGTACTCTAATTATATTGGAAAAAAGGAGTCAATACAATAAATAGAAGAGATTTGATATCCTCTAATAACAAAGATATGATTCAAGAATATATAAAAAAGATTCTAACAATACGGATGTAATCTAGATATTCCTGATTATATAGGATTAGTTCTTTATTTCTATAATTATATCAATATTCTTGATTATATAGGTTCAGCTTCTTATATCTATAATTATAACAATATTCCTGATTACATAGGATCACTACATTATTTTGTATATTTATAACAACTATTTTGTTCTAGAATAGGATGGATGCACAAACGATAGGACTAGGACATGAGTATTGGGGATTGTATTGGCTATCACCATCCGTTGGTTGTCTTCGTTGCTATGCTAAACTTTCTCATCAATGCCTTGGTCACCCTATCCTAGAAAATTTGTATTTTTAGTTCTTAGTGTTTCTGCCCTTAAGTCATTAATTGTGCTTTATGTCAATTAGGAAAACATATTTGTCACTCTATACTCCTCAAGTCAATAGGACTTAGTTTCTTATCCTATCCGACCATAACCTCGTAGGGAAGATGAAGTTTCAATTTATACAATGAAGTTCTGAAAATACAAATGAAGAAAGACTAGATACTGTGAGGAAGAGAGAAAGAGCACAATTTCTTTAGTGAAACTGATTGATTGTACAGTACTTAGGCTCTACAGAATAACTATCTATCTACAAAATCTTAACAGACTAGGCGGTTCCAGAACATCTATATTATATATAGACTCTTCATAGACTAAGTGACGCATATTATTAACTTGAAAGCAGCACTTGGATCAAATTCAAATTTTGAAAGTGGGAATCAAACCTCGTCAAAAGAACCTGACTCTTTTATAGTTGACTGAACTGTAGATCTATGTCCATGATCTATTTTAGTGGCTTCAGCCTCCAGGGCGTTTTCCCTGCATTACAATTTACAAAAGTATAAGTGATACAATCTTTGGAATAAAAATCTCTACAAAAGTTCAGTTTCACAATTCCAGGAATTCTAGTAACGCTATAAAATATAAAATACACTGTGTTAGATGTTAAGATGTATGTTTTTGTTAATGGGGCTCAGCCCATTCTGTATTAAGGGCATTGGCCCATATCTTACATTATAAATAAACTACCCTATGTGTATGCAAAAGACACAAGGGATATTTTCTCCCAATCTTCTCTATTTCTCACACATTGTATAAACTACCTTAAAAAAAATTGTTTCCCCATACAAGCAAATTAATTCAACATCACATGGTATGGGCATTGTTTGCACGTGGGTCCTAGTGCAAAAAACAAGCACACAAGTAGGTAACACATTGATTTTCAACACCACCCAAGTAAATTAAAATTTAATTTATTTTATTAGGTTAAATTTAAATAAACTTAAAATTTAATTTATATTATATTTTATATTCTTTTGTAATTTTATTTTAAAAATTTATAAAATATCTTTTTTATAAATATTCATGGATATCTACGGATTTTTTAAAACCTACGGCAGATACTTTTTAAATAGATATTCGATAGGTAATGCGATGGGTATTTTTTGTTATGGGTCGAGTAGTGAATAGGTATTACTCATGTCCAACCAAACCTGTTGTCCTCCCTACTAATAACAAAGATAAGATACTAAAAAAGAGTAAAAATGTTCCTAACAATACATGTATGTTCTTGATTATATATTATTTACTCCTTATTTCTATGATTATAACACTTCCTCTCAAGCTAGATCATACAAACTAATGTGACCAACTTGTGGCAAATATATTTGATCCTTGATCCTCTAACAGATTTTGTGAATATGTCAACCAACTATTTACTAGAGTTGACAAATCTAGTGGTGATGTCTCTAAACTGACAATCATCCTCAATATGTTTTGTCCTAATGAAAGACAAGATTAGAGGCAATGTATAGCGTTGCTCGATTGTAACAAATAAGGTAGGAGTTATTTTAGCCATATGAACTCACAAGTCACTAATGTCATCACTACGTATTCTACTTCTATACTCGATCTTGACCTTTTCCATTTCACCTTCACTTATCGCAAAGACTCTACTCCATAATGGAAAACTAATAAAAAGACTATCTTTATTACAAGTGTTATGTTTATATTGGAGGAAGTGTACTCATGACCTTGAAGAAAGAGGGAATGATATAATCTAGACTGGTCAATATAATTTTGGGTATTTTTGCAAATTTTGTTATGTTTTTAATTAAGCGTTCACTTGCTAGAATATAAAGAATAAAGAAGATGGACTGATTTGCATGATAGACCTACAAAAGTATATCATCTAATACTATTTTCTACATGTTGATGAAAACTTAGAGCCCAATTTGAAGAAAATATGACAAGGCGAAATTGGCATTACGCATTATCTAGAAGAAGCATTGAGGGGCTGAAGTTTAAGTAGTTGGGCTAAGTAATTGCTTAAGCCAATTTTTCATCATTGATAATGTAATTTTCGCATTTATTTTTATTTCAATATTTCATGTCTTTTAGGATGGTCTAGGTCAGTTTTTTAGTATTCTTAGGTGAACTATAGTGGAAGATAAGTGCTAGTGGGAATTTATTTCTAGGTGGAGTCTTAAGGGGTATGTACCACTCGTTGCCATCTAAGCTTTATTGATATGAACATTATGTAAGAAGTTGGGACATATATATGAATTCTGAAAGAAAATTAAGTTCTCTTTGTAAGAACTTTATGGATTCTGAGTTATAAGAACACATTTGATCTTATTAGAGTACATGTGGCAATCGACCCTATAAGTTTATCACTAACCTCATCTTTTTGAGTTATCACTAACCTCATCTTTCTTGACTATAGCATCAATATTCTTTCCCAAACTAAATATAAGAGCAGTAATTCTTCCATTTTCTCATCATAAATTCAACTCCTTTTATGTGATTATGGTTATCCAATTTAAATAAAAGTAAATTCTTTTCTAAAAGAAGAGGTCTTTGCGGATAAAATTTAGCAATGCGATAAGAGATATTTTATTGAAAAAAATGAAGTTTTTACTATGAAAGCTATGGCACATGAAATACATATTTGACCTGTTACAAAGACAAACAACAAAGCACCTATGACAACCTTTCAAACATTCTTGGTGAATATTTTGACAAGACTATGAAACAAAAGCATATGCAATTGTAACATGCAGTCACTACACTGGTTTCATTCAGTTGTTCTTATGCAGCTTTCAGCTATCGATTAATATCCTGGTCTTTATTTTACCCCAAAAAAATGTATGGTTTTGATGCCTAAATATCAGTGTTGACGAATGTGAATGCAACTATTTGAGTGAAAATACATCGTAAATATAGAATTCCATTCATAGCTAACCTAATCATCCCAAGTTCTTCCATACATTCCATCAGCTTCTTGTGCCTAAAATAAAAGAAAAAAACATATAAGAATTTATTTGATTGGTAGTGTTTTGTCAAACCATAAAAAAGCATGGTTCAAGTTACCCCGTTGACAGAAACTCAGCTGCTTTAACATTTGAAGGGCTCTCTGGCCATGTACTGTATTTAATAAAGCTCTGAATCCAATGAGAGCAAGCATCAAAAGCTTGGGGCACTGCATCAGGATTTGGAGGACCTTCTTGTTTATTTCTATGCATATGAGACTGTTTTGAAACACTAGTGATTCCAGGATAAAAAGGAAGCCAATCCAACTCTTCACAAACTACCTACGCAGTCAACAGGCTTTTAGCAGTTAAAATAACTAAATGATTAAGCATATCTGCCAACTTTAATGACCATAAATACTAACCTCCACATAAAATTGATATGAACTAATTGATGAGAGCTGAGGGTAGTATAAAATACTGCCTCCAATAAGATACCTGCACCGAACAGTCGTGAAAAAAAAAAGAAATACATAAATATTCATAGAAAGCATAAACAGAGTTAATAATAAATATTTGAGTTTGAATTTGATGGGAAAAGAAAGACATACTCTTGCAGTGATATGGTGCATAAAGTCACTAACCTAAAACACTTACTTATTCTAATTATCTAAGCCAAGCACTAGTTTAGTACTCTAAAAGACACTACAGAAAAAGAAACACACATACAAACACACAAAACCCTAAACCCTAAAAGCCACTAATATGATAAGACTCCTAAAACAATAAGAAACATACTTTTTTAACAACAGGGAAAACATATAAACAAGTTGTACCTGATGAAATCTTCGATTGGATCATCCAGAGTTTCAAAACCGTTTGTCAAAAGAAATGACCTTGTACTTCTGCCTAAAGCAATAAAGAACCCAAAAACAGCCAAATCCTTCTCCAAGACCTGCACTAAAACAACTTTCAATTCAAGCTTTTTATAACAACAAAGCACTAACATGAACGAAAGAGGACTTGTTACATTCAACTAAACTCATCTCTTCGGTCCTTTTTTATTCCGTTCACTGATTTTATTTTTCTTTTGAAACATTTTGATGATTATGCGATAGATTTTTATTGATATTTGTAGATTCCTTCCATGTTTCCTAGTTTACTTTATTCAAGAGATTACTGTATCATATCTTCAATCTAAGGATTACTTTCCTTTTCTGTATACGATGTATTATCGAAGAGATTGTTGTATCATATCTTATATGGAGATAATATGATGCAGAAAAATATTGTTGATGCGGTTTTGCTACATATGGAGCAGTGATAGTTTCACCCAAGGGAGGCAATTTCAAAATGAGAACACAGGGTTTGACCGCTAACATTCTCTAGCAATAACACAGTTAATTCATGTTCTGATCAAGGCCAGAAAAGTATAGATCACATATATATATATATATATATGGCATTGATTATTTAATGTAAATTAAGAAGTATAGGCTTCAATGTGGTTTTAGTCATTCAAGTTTGGGTTACTTTTTCTTTTAGTGCTCCAAATTAAAAGTTGCACTTTTTAGTCCATGAATTTCAAAAATTGTTCTTTTTGATCCCTCAGCACTAACGGTATTATTCTTGTTGCTGACATGGCTAGCGATGTCTACATCAACAATAACAAGTATAACTAAAATATTGATGTGGAAATTCAATTTTCAAATTTTCGACTAAAATATTTTTTAATCTCTCAAATTTAGGTCAAATTTTATTTTAGTCCATCAAATTAAAAAATAAATTAATTAATAGCTCTAATTCAAGACTAAATGTGAAAATTTTGTTTCATTCAACTCCTTTATGTAAAAAATTAAGGGATGGAAAATTTAAAAAAAAAAATTGACTCATAATCTGTGTCAACCTTTTTGTTATATGAATAGGTTTAAGTGACCAACAATGTTTTCTAACAACTTTGAATCAGTTCATGTACATCCCTTTTATTGATCATTGGATGTTTATATCCGTGTCCTAAGATAGCTTCAAAACACTCCAAGACAAGACAAGGTCTACTATATGAAGATAAAAGGAATACCCAACTATTTGGGTATTATGATGTTGATTGAGCTGCATCCCTATGGAGAGACATTATACTTTTCATTGGAGATATTATTACTTGGAAAGGCAAGAAACAAAATGTAGTTGAATCTGAATATTATTTCTTGTTCAATCAATTGTTGAAGTTGGATAAAAGGCAATGGCATCTTCCACTTGTGAGCTTGAGTGGGTAAAACAGTTCCCCTAAGAATTAAATTTTGTGAGATTCAACAAATAAAGATGATAATCAAGAAGCTCTTCACATTGCTTCTAATCTTGTGTTCTATGATAGGATCAAACACATATAGATGGATTGTCATTTTATTAGAGAAAAGTTGTTATCAAAGGAGATTGGTACCAAATTTGACAGATCCAATAATCAACTTGTTCATGTATTAACCAAATTGTTGAGAGGGCCTCAAATTGAATTTATTTGTTTCAAGCTTAGTGCATACAATTTGTATGCTCTAACTTGAGAGGCAATGTTAGAATAGGTTCAAAATAGCCTAAGTAAGCTTTATTATAAGTTATTTTGGTTTGTACCTATCTCTACCTAGGGTCCTAGATTTCCCTTTACTTGTTTTTTACTCTTTCCGTCCTTTTATTGTATCATATCAGTTTCTATATAACTATGAAAACCTAAGGGAGGCTCTTCAAGCTCTTTAATACGTATGTGTGTGTATTCCCTTTTTATTTTTCTCAAGTAGAGACTAAAAATGTCGATTTTTCATTTGAAAGACTAAAAAAATACTTTTTAAATTTGGGGAACTAAAATAAAATTCGACCTAAAATTTTAGGAATAAAATATATTTTAGCGAGAACTAAAAAACTGACTTTCAAAGATATGTGATATCCTCTAATAACAAAGATATTATTAAGTAATAAATAAAAATGTACTTAATAATACACATATAACCTAGATATTCTTGATTATATGGGATCAGCTCCTTATTTATATAAATGTACAGTTGACATGGATGTTGTTAGCCACACTAGCAAATAGTGTAATGCCGTGAGTGACAAGGGACCAAAAAGATCATTTTCTGAAATTTGGAGACTAACAAAAGCAATTTTTAGTATAACTAAAAATGACCTATATTTGAGGGACTGAACATATTTAAGCCAGAAATATATTAGAAAAGAAGTCATCCCCCTATCTCCCTTGGAGTTGGCTACTCTGCCACAATCCGGGATTGATAACTAAGATGAGGCAGTTATTTGTGTATTAATTTCAGAATAAGAAATTATAGCTCATGATGTGAAAGTTTTAGTGTTACACAAGTTGAATTTCACATTTGTAGAAGGTAATTAAGATGTGAGATTGTAACTTTTAGTGTTTTGATTGAAGGAGGAAAATCCTCATAAGGTGAAACTTCCTGTTTGTTCAAGTTTGTACTCAACCGAGCCTCAAAAACACAAAGTTTCCATAATTTTTTTCTAAATTCAGTATTCCTGGACATTTAATCCAGCATGACCTCTCTAGAGTGGACAAAAGCAAGCACTCTTCAAACTTGAAGAAAACTAACCTCGATACTTTCCGATGTTGTCAATCTTGACCATATTTTCTCCTTATCAATAGCTTGTTGCAGCTGCCTCTGAGCAAGATTTACCCAGAAAACAACCTCTTCTGAACCCCACTTCTCTTTAGCTCTACATGATGAAGCCCGAGGACCAAAATGTACAAGAAACTCTCTATGCAGACCAATGTTTTTTATGGAATTATAAGCTTGACTTACAGGAATCAAACCAACTAGCATGTCCATCAAACTACCAGTTATTTCTGTGATCATTGAAAAGAATTGTGAACAAGAAACTTTTGATGGACCAAGTTTAGCAATTGCAGAAATACACGTTAGTGCTAGCAGAAGAAGTGATATGTCACTTCCACTGCTTACACCCACATTTTTTCCAGACCTGTAAATTCAGTTAAAAGATCATTAATGCATTTGAAAAAAATAATAATGATAATGATATCAAAGAAAAAAAACTGATCAGTAACAGTTAATATCTCAATATATAGATAAGTTAAGAGAAATCATACAAAGCAGTGGCAACAGAAAAGCGTCCATCCCCTTGTAACTTGTCAACAAAGGATGTCACTACAGCTGGAACTTGCTCAGACCAAAACCATTCATATGCTTCAGGGTGCTTGGCTGATAATTTTTCTCTAATTAAACTCTCCAGGGGAGAAGATAGCCTTAGCAAACTGAATCAATGCAACATTTGCAAAAGTTTTAGGCTCAAAGCTCTAAGGAGTAGTATAAAATATTAAAATTAAACAAACATAAAAAAAGAAAAAATATCCATGAATCGTTTTGGTGAATCAAGCACTATAAGGCAATCAAAATGGTTTAGAAATTTACAAGTATACAAACATTTTGTATAGTTAAAATTAGTATGTTTGATTTGAAACTTCCACATGAAAGTTAAAGCAGAAGTTACTTACTGCTACCTTAAACTTTCATTCCAAAATTCAAACCAGATGGTTCTGATATGAATTGGCTAAGAAGCAAAACACTTACCTGAATGATAGATAGAGTCTGATGAAATAAAATATGAGTGACAAAATATATACTCCTTTTTAAACCCACTTTCTAAATTTTACATACGTTAATAAGTCTCATAAAAATAAGAGGCATTATCTTTTAATATTTATATTATACATTTAGCTGACTTTTCTTAAAGTTAAAAAAATTATACAATTTAAATAATATTAGTGTGTCCATAAATTTAGTGGTGTTGGCTCAAGTACCCAGTAGAAGTGTCAGCTTAAGTGTCCAAATTCACACAAATACTTTTTCAATTTGACACCTAACAAGATGTCTCAAATTCAGAAAGAATAATATATTTCTTCTGTTTCAATATTGAGGCCATTGGTCCTATTAATACATGAGTCTATTGTTTATTTTAGGAAATATATAGAACTAATTCTATGAAGAAATCCCTTTGTAATTATGGGATTGTTTTTAAATACATCATCCTAGTTTCCATAGCAAGATACAACTGCAATAAAGAATAAAACTACATCAAGGATAAAATTAAAAACCTTCTAAAATTACATAATGAGGAGCACAGTTTTGATAATAAGTGTTTGAGACATGTTAGACAAGTGTTGAGGACATGTTAGTGTCAAACATTTCCATCAAGAACAATTTAAACAAGAGACTTGTCCATGCTTCATAGGGAACTGGATCCCGGAAACACTTTTGAACAGCATGGGATACAATTATAAATCCAACAGTGTGTAGTCTTTAAACAACTTTTCCATATTTTGCTCCAACATGAAAAATAAGGGGAAAAGTACCTGTCACTAAAAATTAAAATCAAAGGATCTTGATCCCCTCAAATTCATTAAAAACTTAGATTTCATAATAAAGACAAAATTAATGCTTTTAAACTTTAGAATTTGATAATAAGATGTAAAATAGCCGTAGAAAACACACTCTGATATAAGATATAAAATGACCAAACCTCTTATGTTATTATTTATGAAATAATTACTGTACTTCTATCACAAGTTTACTCAACACACAAATTGAAGCTTAAAATTTTAATTCCTTCTGATGAATAAGTCAGACGTATTATTGTTTGCAAAGTTCAATGGAAGCAGGTAAGAATGAAACGAAATACGAAGAAACATTGCTACCTCCTTTGAACAAATATATTGACATTTCTGTCTCTACCATCGCTTTGAGATGAAATTTCACTTGCAGCATGCAGTAAGGAGTACACAGCAGCCTGAGAGAATTTATGTAACCTGTTTCTCAGTTGTTCTAGAATTTTGAAATTTTAAAAACAATGAGCTCAAGTGACTTGTGAGTTATGACTAATGAGGTCACAGCATTGTCTTAGCAAAGGCAATAGAAGAAATAAGACTCAGATTAATTTATAATGAAGCATTCATATTACAGCAATATATAATTAGTTTCCATCAGTGCAAATGTTGTTCATTAGGAAGATAATTTTAAAAAAGAAAAATAATGACGATGAAGCCAAATTCTCTAGTCCTATCCTTTAAGAAGACAGTGTGATAAATTATATAAAGACTCAATTACCTATAAAAATTATTGAAAAATAAAAAACAGAAGTATGTTTAACATACAAAGAAACACTATCTTTTGAAATGAAAAGTGTTCTCTTTATAAATGATATCAAGAAAGGAATGAAATTGATAGGACTGTTCCCATATGTAAACAATAGAAAGTAACAGATGATGACAATGAATTATATGTTTTGTTGTTTTTAGTAATATCCAAGAAGCGTGTTTTAATTGAATTTTCATAATTGCAATTATAATTTTCACAGGTGCATGCCTAATAATGGAGAGTTTCTTCTAGAAACCACAATTGTTCTTATTTGTTGACAAATGTTGGTGCATATTTTAGTCAGAATATCAACAAAGGCATGCAAAATAAAACCTATTGTCCACTCTTCTTACTTATACAATTTATCTAGCTTGTGTTTGTCTATGTTCGCATGAATTAGACAACGGCATGCTTTCAAAAGGCTATCAGTCAAAATTTAGTATTCACAGATGCGTGTTGAACTTACACGTGATATGTGGCCCAAATTATACAACCTAACAAAAGTCATGGTAATATCTGACACGGTAAATGCCATACCTGACAAGACAGTGCCTTCACCCATGCATTTTGGTCAACCCCAAGCCAGGCTGTTGAAAACCAGGACATTCGTGAGAATGATTTATGCTCTTTAATTGCCAGTTCATAAACCCTGGCTGCATCATATAAAGCTTGGACAAGTCCTTCACAAAACTCTTCATCTTCCAGTGACCTATTCAGTTTCACCCTCATTTTTTCTAAACCAGTACCGGTGCTAGTTTGAAGACTCCCATTGGTAGTGACACTGTCATCAGAGGAGGCAAACGGTAGCAGATGCACCCTCCTTCTAGGGTTAGAAAACACCAAATAACACTTTCTACAACCTAAACCAGGATTTCCGCTCAATAAAAAATCATATCGTATGAGGCATCCCTTTCTTGAACTCCCCCATTTACTCAATAGTAGGCAATCTAACTTGGACACTTTTTTCCCTGCGTAAGGGGAGCCATTTGAAAGCCAACAATTCGAAGAGCTGCCAGTAGATTTACAATTAACACCAGCACATAAACGATGAATCATATACAAAAACTTAGCTCAAAGAGAATGCAGTAAATACGAAAACCAAATACACTATGTCTTGAAGAGGTGGTGCAACGGATATGGTAATTACGAATTACATCCTTCTGTCATTCAACTCTCTCAAACTCGATAACAAAACATAGCGGTATCATTATTACCTAAAGAAATTGCAAGAAAACCATCATCGCAAGCCATAAATAGTCTCAACTATTTCATTCTTCACGGATTGAAAACGCTCATTTCCATGCTGCAACAGGCAAAGTGATAAATACGGAAATGAAGAAACACTTCCCGAACTACAATTACCGTCACAAATTCGGTCAAGCAACATCAGCGAAAAGCTATATACGCAACAAGCAAATGATTCAATTATGAACATTAAACTACATGGAAAACCTAGGCGCCTCCACACTCAGCAAAGAACCGTAATTCGTAACCAGCAAGAGAAAGAAGGAATGAAAGAAAGATAGAATGGAAGAAAGAAAGAGTGAAGGAGAAATCGATCATCACCTTAACGAGAGAAAGTTATTGCTGCCGCGCAATGTTACTGCCATGTAGTGTGGTGCAGAACCCGAGAGAAGATTGAGTTGTAGTTAGCGCAGAGAAAGAGAGGGAAAAAAAAGAAACAGTGAAATAAAATGGTGGAAGAGGTTATTTGGGCAAACGGACACGGAAGAGAAAAGGAGGGGAAGGATGACGTGGCGAGACGGGTGCTTTATCCGTATACGTGGAGAGTCCGTAAATCACACACCGTTGGGTCTTCCATTACTTGCCACCGGGCACGAACCTCTCGGTCCATATAAACATGGAGAATGATAAGTTAACAAAGGGCATATTAGTAATTAGGTTTATAATATGAAATTTGAAGATTTTGAATAAAAGTGGAAGAAGGAAGGAAGATGTAAATTCGCTATTAATTAAATAAAAACTTTTATATCATATATATAACTAAAGATAATAATATAACTATTTTAATGTCATTGAAAATATGCTTAGTTGTTGTAGTGTTCGAGAGATGTTCATACATACTTGTATAATATTCTTGTGTATGTTTGTTACCATCTAATTCAGATATCCACTTCTTGCAAATAACTACACAATCACTAATTCCGGCATCACAAATTATACAGTCAAGTTCACATAATGCATCATACCCTAGTAAGTGAAATACCACTCCAAACAACATATCAGTTCAAATTTCAACACACATGCACACCATACACTAAAAATCAAAAGAATGTTTAGCTCCCCTTACCTTGGAGTAAAACTGCACAACTCACTGAAATGCCCTAACGATACCTCTCACAGCGAGAACCCGAACAATGTCATACAACCACCGAAATGGTGATGGAAAAAACTCTTAGAGTTAGAACTGAGTAGAAATGGAAGAAGGGAAAGCAAGAAATCACATGCAACCAACAAGAACATACGTCTCCATTCAAGAACAGTAAAGAGAAGGTTGCATGGAAGGACTTACAAACTTAGAATCCAAAACTGATCGGATGGTTTTAATAAATAGATGGTGACAAACATACACAAGTATATTATACAAGTATCTATGAACATCTCTCAAATGCTACAGTGACTAAGCATATTTTCAATGAGATGGCATTAAAATAGTTATATTATTATCTTTGGTTATAATTCGTCCCATATAAAAATTGTGTAATGACATAATTATAGTAAGACTTTTTGTGAGGACCTGAAAATACAGCTCAAGAGGTGTCTTAAGTTAATAGGACCGGACTTAAAACAAAAGGGATTTTCAAACCTCCTGGTTCATTAACTCCAGCACACCATTCTCTCTCTAAGAACTCAGTTTCTCTTTTCTCTGCCTTCTCTCTACAACCTTACATGCTTCTCTCTTCAATCTCCTTTCACTAAGCCAGTAGATTTCGTTTTAGGTGGTGCTCAAACGTCTGCGACGTAGAGGGCTTCAAAACCATCCGACCAGTTTTGGATTCTAAGTTGGTAAGTCCCTCTATGCAACCTTCTCTTTATTGTTCTTGAATGGAGACAAATGTTTTTCTCTGCCTTCTCTCTACAACCTTACATCCTTATCTCTTCAATCTCCTTTCACTAAGCCAGTAGATTTCGTTTTAGGTGGTGCTCAAACGTCCGCGACGTAGAGGGCTTCAAAACCATCCTATCAGTTTTGGATTCTAAGTTTTTAAGTCCCTCCATGCAACCTTCTCTTTACTGTTCTTGAATGGAGACGTATGTTCTTGTTGGTTGCATGTGATTTCTTGCTTTCCCTTCTTCCATTTCTACTCAGTTCTAACTCTAAGAGTTTTTTCCATCACAATTTCGGTGGTTGTAGGGCATTGTTCGGGTTCTTGCTGTGAGAGGTACCGTTAGGGCATTTCAGTGAGTTGTGCGGTTTTACTCCAAGGTAAGGGGAGCTAAACATTCTTTTGATTTTTAGTGTATGGTGTGCATGTGTGTTAAAATTTGAACTGATATGTTGTTTGGAGTGGTATTTCACTTACTAGGGTATGATGCATTATGTGAACTTGACTGTATAATCTGTGATGCCGGAATTAGTGATTGTGTAGTTATTTGCATGAAGTGGATATCTGAAATTGGGTATGTTGGGTGTATGTGTTTTGTTGAAGGGGTACTCAAGTGGAAGGTAAGATCAGTACGCACTGTTTTGAGTAAACTAGTAGAGTTTTTGGTCACCTTGAGAGGAAGTGAGGTAGTGATTTTGGGAAGTAGGGGTTTTGTGCACATTTGGGTTGTCGGGACCTCTTAGGCAAGTCAATTGTGACTTGTTAGGATCATAAAATTGGACTAGAACATGTTAGAATTGGTAAAATTGAAATTGGGTCCTTAAGTATAGAAATTGATGTTTTAAAAGATAAAACTTGATCTTAATCACTTTAGATTAGTAATGGGGAGGTTTAAGATCATCTAGGCAGGTGTAATTGAGCTTAATACACAAATTGGAGGTCTTAGAAGTTGGCCAAGAGGCCTAGAAATGGTAAGGGCTGGTGTGAGTGTGTGATTCTGTAGAATTTGCATTCTGCAGATGATGCAGAGTCGCTATGCGACCTATCTCGCATAGCGAGACCCTGTAGAGAGTGCTCACTGTTTGAGTCATTCGTTGTGTGACCTGGTGCGATGTGAAAATGACCAGAGGGTGTTGATAACGGTAATTTTTACCATTATCTTTGAACCAATTTTCGTACCAAATCGACCCTTTTAAAGCTTGAAACATGTTTAATCCTCCCTTTTTAGCTAAGTTTGTGAATAAGTTTAGTGTATGCTTTACATATAAGTTTTCATCATTAATTCCTCAAATTTGTAGGCAATTTGCATGTATTGGAGAAGTACTTAACTACTAAGAGTGGGAACCAAGGAAAAGATACAAAAGCAGGAGGCTAAAGGAGTAAGGAAGGCACCTCGCGCCTGGGCGTGACAAAGGGGCGCCGAGCGCGACTTTACAGAGAGTCTCGCGCCTGGGCGTGAGAAATGGGGCGCCCGGGCGTGACTTTTCCAGAGAGTTTCACGCCCGGGCGCGACTTAGAAAGGGGGCTGGGCGCGACTTTTGCTGACCTGGAACCCTAGACCTATTTAAAGCATTCTAGAACTGAGGGTGCTATCTTCTTGGCGGCTGAAGCTTGGAACACCATATTTGGACCTCAAGGACCTGGTTTTTGGCAGTGGGAACTCTCCATTCTTCCTCCTTGGATCCCCATTCTTCCATTTTTCTCCATTGTAAGCTCAAGTTCTTTATGACTATGGAGAGCTAATTTCAATTTTTTGGGGAATGATGTAGTTACGAAACTTTCATGTAAATGCACTTGAGTTTAATGAATTTAAGCTTCTTTCATTTGATTGTGAGTGTTTAATTTCCTTCTCTTAAAGCTTGTTGTGACTTGATCAACCATAGCATGAACCTTAGATCTGCTTGATATTCGGAAATATTAGGTGGATCTTGAACTGGAATTAACACCTATAGGAGATTGTATCTAGGGATAGAGCTTGACCCTTTAGTTGTCTTAAACCTCTAATTGTAATGCAGATGAACTGTCTAGGTTACCAAGAGATTGGAACTGCAAAAGTGAGGCTAGGCTCTTTCTACCAAGGAATTGGGTCTGAGTATAATAGGAAGGTTGACAAAAGCAATTAATTGAAGAAGTAGTAGTTTGCATTTGCATGATAGCGTAGTAATTACAATCATTCTCCAACATCTCAAATCCATATTGTTTCATCATCCATTAACCACTTTTAATCTTTTAGTCTCTAAGAAGTTCATTTTATCACGTATATATGAATTGAAATTTTATTGCACTTGAATCATATCAAAAAGAGGTTATTCTTAGTCTAAGTTAGTTAAATTATTATACGATTATAAAGTGTTACACGAGTCTCTTAGGAAACGATATCTGGTCTTATCGGTTTATTACTTAGAACGATTTGGTACACTTGCCAGAAAGTTAACAAGTTTTTGGCACAGCTGTCGGGGACTTGGTGTTAATACTTTACTTGTGTAATTCTTAACAACTTAGGCTTTATTCCTATATTCTTATATTCTTTATACTGTGAATAAATTTGTTTTTATTGTTCTTAAAGCTGACCTTGTGCTCTAGTATTGTTGTTTTTAGTGAATGCAGAGAAAAATTTGTACTAGAAGCATACCGTCATCTGAACCTCTTCTATTGGATCCTGAAGTTGAAAAGACAGCAAGAAGAAACAATAGCTGAAGAAGAAGAGAAAACAGGACTTCAAGAGAAATTTCTCCCACACCTGTAATCTCTGAGCGACCAAACTCTCCAACAGCTAATTAGGAAATAAGGGATATGGCTGACAACATGAATGATAACGGTGATAGACAAGCAAGGCGCACCTTGGAAGACTACTCTACTTTCGCAGGGCTGCTCCACTTTAATAGCATTGCTCGACCACGGGTAAATGCCATGAACATGGAAATGAAGCCTGCTCTCATCCATCTGGTGCAGAGTAATCAGTTCAATGGCCTATCACACGAGAATCCATATAATCATTTGGCGACTTTCTTGGAAATTTGCAACACTGTAAAGATCCATCAAGTGCCAGATGAAGCAATAAGGCTCAGCTTGTTTCCATTCTCCTTGGGAGGTAATGCTAAGATGTGGCTAAACTCTTTCCCTGAAAATAGTTTTACTACTTGGGAGGATGTAGTGGCAAAATTCCTCAACAAATTCTTTCCACAGTACAAGGTTAACAAGGGAAAACAGGAGATTTCGTCTTTTCAGCAGGATGACAATGAGACTTTGAGTCAAGCCTGGGACAGATTCAAAGGGCTACTGAGAAAGAAACCCACTCATGGGTTTGATGAGCCTAACGTTCTCAATATGTTTTTGGGAGGATTGAGATCCCAAACTAAATTGATGTTAGATGCCTCAGCTGGAGGAAATATTAGATGGAAGACACCAGAAGAAGCCCATGAGCTAATAGAAAACATAGCTGCAAATGACAGCGAATTGCAGAATGAAAGGGCTCAACAAAAAGGCGTTTTTCAACTACAATCTCAGGACGCCTTATTAGCCCAAAACAATATAATGACCCAACAGCTTGAAGCGCTAATGAACAAACTCTCTCAATTGCCAAAAGAGCTCCAGAATGTATCACAAGCCCAACATCAAGGGTGTGAATTGTGTGGTGGAGAACATACTAATGGTCATTGTGCTATGCAGGTCAATACCAAAGAAGATGTGAACTATATGGGTAATCAGAACCGTCAAAATCACTATAATCAAGGATGGAGACCGCACCCAAGCATGGGCAAGGACAAGTTGGACCCTTAAACACACCACCACAACAACAATACCAACCACACCCCTCTCTATCTGACAGGACCTCAAAGCTGGAGGACACACTTCAGCAGTTTATGCAAATATCCATCTCTAACCATAAAAGTACAGAAGCAACCATAAGGAATTTGGAGATACAAGTTGGCCAACTGGCCAAGAAGCTAGAGGAAAAGCCTGATAAGAGTTTTGGAGCCAATACTGAAGCTAATCTGAAGGAAGAATGCAAGGTTATCAATACTAGGAGTGGAAAGGTATTAGCTGAGAGAGAGAGGGAGGAAAAAGCAAAGAAAGATTATGAGATGGAACAAGTGAGTGGAGAGAAAAATAATCCGAAAGAAGATGAGAGAGAAGAAAAAGAGAATGATAGACGAGAGAAAGGGAAAGAAGAGGGGGACGAGAGAAAAAAAGGAAAGGAACTCGTGAAGCCTCTTCCTTATCCAAAAATCCATTCGATAAAGGAGAAGGAGAAGCAATTCGGGCGGTTCATGGATATCTTCAAGCAATTGGAGATCAAAATACCCTTGGTCGAAGCACTACAACAAATCCCTGCTTATGCAAAGCACATGAAGCAATTCCTCAATAAGAAAAAGAGGTATTTAGATGAGGAAACAGTTGAAGTGCAGGGAAGTTGCAGTGCCATCATACAAAAGACTCTTCCTCAAAAATTTAAAGATCCCGGGAGTTTCACCATTCCGTGCACCATTGGAGACCATGATATAGGGAAGACTCTTATTGATTTAGGGGCTAGCATCAACCTGATGCCTCTCTCTATGCTTAAAAAGATTGGTGGTCTTGAAGCTAAGCCAACAAGAATGATGCTTCAGTTGGCGGATAGATCTATCAAATATCCATTTGGTGTAGTTGAAGATGTGATAATAAAAATTGATAAACTCCAATTCCCGGTGGACTTTATAGTGATGGACATGGAGGAAGATGAGGAGATACTGCTCATTCTTGGAAGACCTTTCATGAAGACAGCTAAGGTGTTCATTAATGTGGAAGAAGGAATATTGAAATTAAAGGACCAAGATAGAGAGGTAACGTTCAATGTCTTTGAAGCTGAGCAACAAAGTCGAGAAAAGCAGGCTAGTCTTAAAGTCACAAATGAACTTTTATCAGTGACTAGGCTAACAGGGCAAGCTACCAAGTTGGTCAAGAAGAGCCTTAATTGTTTCTCTCCAAAAGTGAAGGAAGAGGAAGAAAATAGGGAAGATGAAATAGTTCACCAAGGCTCTATGGTGGAAAGTGATGAACCTAAACCTGGCAAACCAGTTAAGCTTAAGAGCAGGGTCTGAGTTATCAAGGCTATCAAAGCAAATGGAGTTCTCGAAATCGAGGCTCCATATTCAAGAAGAGTCAAGTTGGTAACAAGAAAGCTGCTTAGAACATGTTGGTGTCATGAAAGGAAGAAGCACACCAACATCAAAAACGAAACTTAAATGCATCACGGTGTCAAGCTAATGACGTTAAACAAGCGCTTACTGGGAGGCAACCTAGCTTTCTAACCTTCCTTCAGTGTTATTTTGTTATTTGAGTGTGATTTTGATCTTCTTAAATGTGTTTTAGAACTTGTTAAAATTTGGCTGTGTGGAAGCATGTTAGTTTGTTTTGTAGCCTGAGATGTTAATAGTGTGATTTTGTTGTGTCTTGATTTGTAATAACTTGTTTTGGAGAATGCTGAAAACTTTTGAAATTGAGCACCTAAATTTTGATTCTTGAATTGAATTTCACGTGTTAGACATTTGAGCAAGTTTGTGTAGTAAAAACAAGGTGTCTGGGTTGTTTTGAGAGCCAGAGAATGTAAAAATCAGAAAATTGTACTGTGAGTTGAGCAATTCTGCAGTCTGCTGAAATCTGCAGAATTCACGCCTAGGCCCCCCTGACCAGGCGCGCCCACGCGCAAGATGACACAACTTTGCGCCCGGGCGCGACATGTGCAGGCCTAAAATTTTCTGGGTTTTAAGTGCACAGTAGGGTCAGTTTTTCCCCCATTTTCTAACCCTAATTCCCAGTCGTTTCTCTCTCTCTCTCGTGCCGCTCCTCTCAAAGCCACCGTAGCCGTCCGTCACTGCCCCTCTCACCACCACTGCACACGCACCATCACACTCTCAGTTTTAATCTCTCAATCTCGAACCCTATTTTTCCCAACGCAACCCAGCCACTAAACCCTACCACTTAAACCTCACACTCACTCATTCTCCTCACCAAATCAGTTTTATCTGGGCACTCAAGGTCAAGCTCTCAACTCACCCAAGAACCCCAATTTCAAAATCAAATCTTTGTCTCCAAATCAAGTAGGTTTTTAATTTCGTTTGCTTGTAATTGAAAATATATTGCTTTAAAGTTTAGATTCGTTGCTTGAAATAGAGTAAATGTGTGTACTTGTACTGATTGTTAAGTGACTAGAGTAAGATGGTTTAATTGAATTGCTTGTGTGTTGGATTGATCTCTAAAGAATAAATAAAAAAAATAAACCACAAAAACAAGAAACCAAGCCAGGAAAAATCTGCAGAATTTCTTTGCATAAGTCGCGCTGGGGGCCCCCTGCAGGGTCGCGCCCGAGCGCGACTGGTTCGTCCAGAATTTGGCCTGGGTTGAGTTTTTTTTCAAATGTGTTTCAATCTTTGCATTTTGATCTTCTTGTGATTGTTTGTGATTGATTGTCCTAATTGTTTGTGTATGATTTCAAGCCTTGACTAAACATCCTTTTGCACAAACATTACAATTCACTTTGATTATGTGTTGCTCCAAAGTAAAATCACAATGCTTGCATGTTTGTCCAGAAATGGCATCTGCCTCAGGATCTAAGAGAATCAAAACCACAGCGGCTCATACCAAAAAGGGCCAGGCAGGAAAGAACAAGATGTCTCAACCTACATTCCTCTCCAAGAAACATCAGCAAAATTTTGAGGCATCACAAAACAAAAGGCTGCTTATGGAACGAGTGGTTGAAGAAATACCTCTGGAGGCACCACAATTTACAGCAGAGGTGGGGCGTCAGCACTGGAGCATCCTCACCACCTTCCCTGCTCCAGCTAATATTGCGGTTGTTCGGGAGTTCTATGCAAATGCCCGCATATATTCAGCTGAAGCTGAGCCATTCATGAGCTATATGAGCGGGAGGCAAGTAGCGTTCAATGCAGATGCAATCAACGCCTTCGTCAACACACAGTGGCCAGGGGGCGATCTTCAATGTCAGTATTCTCAAGCCTTCAACAATGACTTTGAGGGAGTTGACTTCCAGGAGGTTGAGAGGACTTTATGCTTACCAAGAGGTCATTTCCATAGGAACAGACAAGGACAACCACTGCATATCAAGCGTTCCTTTCTAACACCTCTCTGCAGATACTGGGTGGCATTTATCCATGCCAATATATCTCCCTGCTCTCACACGTCCGACCTTAATTTGTGCAGGGCCGTCCTCCTTTTCTTCATCTTGCAGGGCCAACCAATTAATGTGGGTCAAGTCATAGCAACTGAGATCAATGATTGTGCCCATACTCCATTGAACAATACTCCACTCGGGCACCCATCTCTAATCACACACCTATGTGAGCTTGCTGGGGTTGACACTTCAAATCCACCATTTGAGAGGCCTCGGAAAACAATCGATCGATCATATTTCCTACAATACTGTGCGATTGATGAAGAGGGTCAACATATCCCTGCACCCCAGCCACCAAGATCGCATAGGAGAAATCGTCCAGACCCACTGATACGACTGTCGCGGTCATACAAATTTGATGTGCAGAAATTAATGCAGTATAACTAGGATTTGACTCCTAGGTCGTCTCTCAAGGACCAATTTTTATGTGGTTCGGTCTTAGATTTATCACGAAGTGGGGGGTTTTGTGATTTGTGGTACGGAAAAATAAATTAAAACTGGAATTAAAATAAGACAGAATTAAAAACACTGAAGTAAATTTTAAAGATAGTAAAATCAACACAGTAAAAGATGGTAAAAACGGAAAGCGATAAATTGAAAAACGGTAAAATTTAACGATGCGGAAAATAATAAATGGTAAAATAAAAGAGACGGTGAAAATGAAATTTATCAAAGATTCAATACTTGAAAATAAATTCCTGGACAGTGAAAATAAAAATTACAGTAACACACTACATGCTTGAGAAATTAAAACACTACAATTGCACTGTTTGAAATATGAAAATATGGAAAGAGCTTCCTGGAAGAGAAGGCAATGAGAGCCTCTCCCAGGCCTCAGGCCGTGTCTCTCTACTGGAATTCCTACCCCTTTTTATATTGGAGGTGCTCTCTTTCATTTTCTCCCCTGTTAGCTTGCTCCCGTGACATTCAAAATAAAATAAGATGGGCCCTCTCTTTTCAGATGAATCACGTGAATGGCTCCCTTCAACATTCCATTTTCCCTTGGACGTGAATGCTCCATCTTTCAATGTTTCTCCCTTCACACATGCAGCCAAGATTCACGTGAAATCAGCACTTGGTGAAGCACTTTCTCCCTTCTTTCTTCCAATGGCTGGACACCACTCCATCTCCTTGGATATTAGCTGCTGCCATTCCTCAAAAACAACCGTGAACTTCCAATAAGTAGTGGCTGGAACATGGCTGGACAACCTTGATCTTCTCTCCAATCTCTTGTAACTGCGTAAAGAAAGCTGCTGGAAGGCCACTTGAATCAGCTGGGAACATGAAGTCCAGCTTTGTTGGGATGAGCGTGCCGCAGCCTCCTTCCAGCCGTGAGCTTTGTGTGAAGTGGAAGAGCAAAAGAAATCTGCACATCTTCAAGCCAAAGTACCGTGAGCTTTGCCAACCATGAGTGGTGGCTGGACTTTCCTTCCAAGTGCATCCACTTCTTCCAGCTGCAGCCCCCTTTTGCTTCCAATAACGTCCGTGGTTGCTGGATGTGCTGCTGCCCAAAAACTGTGCTCACCAATTCATTCTCTCCAAATCAATCCAGCAGAACCGTGAAGGTCTTCTTCAAGGTGCTGCACCGTGAGCACCTCCTCTGCTGCCATGGCCGTGAGCTACTCCAAATGGAGATCAAAATCCAAAAGCTTCTTCTCCAAATGAATGTCCAAAACCAAATGTGGAGAGACCATGGTCAAAGCTAAAAATCTGCATACCTTTCTCAAACCAAAGTGGGACGTGAAACTTCATCCCTTAATAATACTAATTTAATAAAATCCAAACACTTTCATTTTGGAACTCCTCTGGCCGTGAGTGATGTCTTCCAAACAAGCCATTCATTGTATAGAAATTTCCCACTTTCACGTGGAGCCCTTGCCAAACTCCTTTGCATTATGGTGGCCCCATTGATGTTAGATGTTCCCTTTGGCTTATTGTAAAATTTTCTTCAATGACAAAATAAGAAGCACGGGTGCTATATACTTCAATAAATCAACATTTCATTTTGAAGTTTTGGAGATGAGCTTTCAACATGGTGGTCCCCTCCTCTAATTCCAAATGTGTATTTGCTGAATCCTTCATCAAAAGGAATTTTTTCCGTGACATGGCAAGGGAAGGAACTTCCCAATGTGAATTTCCACTAAATGTATTCTTTTTCCCTTTCCAGCAAAGAAGCAACAAAAGGCTTTGTTCAAAAATTAAATGGTAAGCTTGTGGATTCTATTTCCAGCCGTGAAAAAAAAACATCCCATGACTCAAGGAATTTGATGCACTTAAACCAACTCCACGTTTTCCACATATTAATACACATTAAATCAATGCAGCATAGCTTCATTCGAACATAGTGTGTGAATGAATATCCTTCCAAATGTCCTAGAATATTATCCAACAATTTCCCTGCACTCAATAATGTAAATAATTAGTCTCAGATAATTCAAATTAATTAAAATAAGAATTTCTGATAGAATTAAGCACAACTAAGAAAAATGGGAAAATACTGGACATTTAAGCACAATTCCCCAATTAATTTTAGTACAATAAACTAAGTGAAGTGAAGAAAATATTGGTTCATCAAAATAGACCACACTTAGTCTTTTGCACTCCTGGGCAAAATCAAGACACAAATCAGGGAATAGGACATCAAAGAAGGACTTTAAAGGACTGACACACACGCAGCAGACAGAAAAATAAAAACTCATAAGAAAAATAAACCGAATTTACACAGTTCTCAAGAATTCTGGACAGATAAAAGAAGTAGAAATTATCCAACACAAATCAAATAAAGCAGATACTTATAGAAATCATCCAAGCAATTCAAAGTATGGCAAAAATAATTAATCAGTTCAAGAGGTGATTTAAAAATAACAAAACCTTACAGATGCACTCACAGTGTTTCTCTCAAGTGTCTAAGGTAAAGAATTTTCAACTCGATGCACTCAAGAAAGCAAACACAAGTAGACTTGACAAGCTTCTAATATCAACACTTAAAACATATGCATGTTTAGATCAAAAGGTCTTTACTGGGTTGTAATGGGGCCAAGGACAGGGGAGGATAAATATGGATAAGTAGCTACAACTCAGAAGAAATAGAGGAGCAATGGGGAATAAATGGAAATACAGTCAAATCTCACCCAAACCTCTAATTCAATCCTCTTCTCGACTCCATTGTTCTCAAAATTGTTTTTCATTTTTCTTTCTTTTTCTCATCAATTTTTTTTTTCATCCTGTCTCTTTTCTTTTCTCTCTTTATCACACAACAGGATATAATTCATATTTCCAAAACAAGATGAGAAACCAACTAGCCAATTCATCAGATTTCCCAAGGAGACCACACTTATTCACAAAACACTTCTATAGCTCCAGACTTTCCTAAGGTTAAGGTAATCATGGTTTTTCACTTAGGTTCAGTGTATGAGCTTCAACACAAAGAAATATATACAGTATAGGCTCAAAGGGGTTATCAAAGGATAATAACAAGGTAGGCTTATTTGGCTAAAGAGGCTCAAGAAATAAAATGCCTTTATCACTTCCAAAAATGCATATAAATCAAGTATATCAAAAAGAATCAAGCCAAGGCATATGTGCAAGCAGTCAAGATACATATCACACAAGAAAGAAAATTAAGTGGCTCAAATTCTCACACAGGGTATTCGTTACAATCAAATCAACCTCTTAAACACATAATCATCTTTCCAGGCAGAGAAAAGCAAGGATTTCAAACCATAAGTATTAATCAAGTGAAGGAAAAATCTACAACTTAGACATCATCCAGAAATCAAGAGAAAAATGTAAAATTTATTGTACACAAAACACACTAAAAACCGCTTAAAACAGAAAAAATTTAACACTCAAAAACAAAAAATTTAACACACAAAATACAAACTTAACAGAAACTAACAGAAAAACAAAATTTCTCCCCAGTAGACCACACTTAAATCACACAATGTCCTCAGTGTGTTACAATCATCAGATGATCAACTTCAGAGCAGTCAAATAATATAGACAAGTGCAATAAAATGTTAGGAAATGGGAAGAAATTTTCAGTAACATCCATCAGTAGATGTTATCAGGGACATCCATCAGCAGATGTCTAAAACACCTAGCACCCATCAGTAGATGCTAATAATTTTTTCATTTTATTTATTTTTTTTATTTTTTTATTTTTTATTTTTTATTTTTTATTTTTTATTTTTTTTTTTATTTTTATTTTTTTTTTCTGAAAAAGGAGACCGGTACTGTGACAACAGTCTCGGTGGCAAAGACCGGAACTGTTGCTACAGTGGAAAGCAATTCTGCTATAAAAGGCTGCTCCTCCGCGTCCAGCGCCATTTCTGAACGCTCAATCTCTCTCTACTCCTCTGCTCTCTCTCTCTGCTCTCTCAACTCTCTCTGCTCTCTCAACTCTCTGCTCTCTCAACTCTCTCTGCTCTCTCAACTCTCTGCTCTCTCAACTCTCTCGAGCGTCTGGATCTCTGCAGGGAGCCTCTCCTCTGAGCATCTGGAGCTGTGCGGAACCTCTGCCACCGTGCCATCTGAAGAGTCTGAGATCCTCGAGGAGCTTCTCTGCCAGCTCTACTACTCCAGGTAAGTCCTCTGCTCCTGGATCTGCCTTTCTTTCTGCTAGCTTTACTTTCTTGCCGTCTTTTTGCTTCATTTTTCTTCTTTCCTGCTTTTCAGATCTTTCATTTTTTTTTTTCTGCTTTCTTTTAAGCCTTCAGTTCCTTCTTTATTTTCAGCTCTTATTCGCTTTCTTCTTCACCTGCTAAACACTTAAAACACATAAAACACAATTGTCTAAAAACTTAAGGGGTATATCGGCTGGAAACCAGACGTTAATCTCCCTTCGTTTGAAGGTATGGCAGAGACAATCGGGTAGAACAACGCCACGTACCCCACTTAAAACTAAAACACAGAAACTGAATATACAAGAACAATATGGACAAGGACACTGGACGTAGATCCGTTTAGGACCCTTTGCAAGGACCGTGAAACAGATCTGAGACCAGACACAAAAACAATCAAAGACAGACAGGACAAAATAAATTTAACGGAAAACAAGAACAAATAAAGAAAACACAGAACTAATCTAAAAATTTTTTTATGCTTCTTTTTTTTTTTTTTTAGTTCTTTTTATTATTATTTTTTTTTATGTTTAGTTTTTTTTTTCTTCTTTTTTTTATGTTTTTGTTCTTTTTATTTTTTTTTTTAAGTATTTGTATATTACGAGAGGAAGGATGAGTGATACGGAATCAGAGAGATATACCAGTCAACGGTGGCGTCCTACCGACGATCAAATCAAGATGATGACCAAAATATTCAACTATGGGGTCACACACCCAAGCCGAGCGCAAGTCGTCGAGATCGCGTCTCGACTAAGGGCTTTCGGCGAAGCCACTGAATACAACGTACACTGCTGGTTTAACAACCACGGCAATCGGGTCAAGCGCTGGCAAGCGGAGATAGACCCTACTGGCACTCTCTTCTCACAACTGCCGCTGTACATGTACGGTAAGACCTCTGATCACACCTCCATTTTTATTGAAAATTTTCACTTCCTCTTCTATTATTAACACAAGTTTTTTTTTTATTTTTTTATTTTTTTATTTTTTTGTTTGAAAGAAAACAACTGGGTGATAATGAGGGCACCGAGGCTGCTGAATCTGTTTCCCGTTCCGATCATCATTGACGATGATAGAGATGAGAGACAAATCCCTCCACCCAAGCTTCTCACATTCCGAACCAGAGTTCCCTCAACGGAGCTCTCCCTTAGACCACCACAACCAGCTCGAGAGTTCTTTCATTTTTAAAGTTTTGGGTTTTTTTATTTTTTTTATGTTTTTGTTGGCCGAGTGTGGCCAGAATATTAATGAGGACTGTAATATGAACACTTAATTTTTTTTTTTTTTTGTTTTTATTTTGTATGTTTTTATTTATTATGGTGTGTAATATTAACGATCAGAAATGATCGAACAACTTTATTTATGTTTTTATGTATTTTATTTTAATAATTATGTAAGACAGCATGTTTTCTGCGCATATGGTATGTTCAATAAATGCACTCAGATTAGTGTCTCTGCTAAAACTTCACCTCTCTGCCTTACATGTTAAATCTGCTCTTAAAATATATTTTTTTTTTTTTAACAAAAACTAAATAAAAAAAAACAGAACACATAATAACGAAACAAAAGACCTAATACAGAATCAAAATATCAACGCAGATAAAACACATATGTCAAAAACATCAAACAAAGCACATATTTACAAAACATACATTAACAGACTTGAAACAAAACACAAAAACTTTTTTTTTTTTTTTTTTTTTTTTTAGTAAAAACACTAAGAATCAGGAAGCAAATAAAACACAAAACACATTTTTTTTAAATATATGAAAAATAAATATATGTATATCATATAACAATTAAATTTTAATTGAAAGGAAAGATTTTGCACGCTTAAAATAAAATAATTTATCAAAAAGAATTTTTTTTTTTATTGAAAGAATATAATAATTCGAAAACTAATAAAGAAAATAAAAAAAAAAATAAAAATAAAAAATAAACATAAAAGAAAACAAAATGCAGAATCTCCCCCAGACCATACTTAAACTACAATGTCCTAAACGTGTTCTAAGCATAAGATCATCAATTAAAACACTAAACAGATAAAGGACAAATGCAATAAAAGTAGGAAAACGGGGAAGAAAGAAAAAGAAAACTCCCCTGGATTATGGTGGCAGTTGCCAAAATTGGACAATCAGGGAGATGTTTTTCGCCTCGGGATCCAGTATGAAAGTGTTGAGGATGAACTGCTTCATCCTCCAGATCTGATCAAGCAGTGAAATGTCTTCCACGGCTGGATCCAAACAATTATTGTTGATGACTAGATTCAATAGGTGCCTGTTGATGTTGAAATCGTTCTGGGTGCTTGCACCTCTGTCTTCAATTGTGGGTGTCTGCTCATCAAATTTATACGTACCTCCTGCAGTATGGTTAGTGCAAATTGGTTCCACAGAAATGTCATGCAGAGGTATAACACCCAATCCCAATTCATCATACTGAGCCTTAGATACAACCTCATAACATGAATCAGTTTGAAATGTAGAAACAGTATCTATAACAGGTTCAGATTCATGTTCAGTGCATGGAGAACAAATATTCAGATCTGATAACACAAAATTATTCTCGTCATGCATAGAGGGAAAATTAAAATCATGCTCAGCAACAATATAATTATCAACATACCTCTCAACAGCATAATCATCAAATTGAGGTATGTTGGTGGAAAATGAAAGTGGTCTACTTGGTTCAAAATAGCTGCTTGTACCTGCCTGGTCCTCAAAATATTCATCAGTCTCCTCAGGTGCAAGAGTGGCCATCTGCCTGATCTGATCAGTCAGATTCTGAATGGCAGCTTGAGTTTCCTGCTGGAACTCCATGCTCTCTTGCTTGAACTGCATGTTCCCTTTCTGAAACTGAATGTTCTGCATTGTCATCTGCTCTAGTAACTCCTTCAATGTAGGTTCAGAAGTTGAAGGCTGAGGAGCTATTTGAGCGGTATCATACTGCTGACTCTCGTATTGTGGAATTGGCTCCCAAAGAGAGCTCTCAGAAATTGGATGATGGAACATATTGTTCTCATCATAAAAATCAGCAGATTTAAAATCAAAGTAATATGCAGAATAAGAATCATAATCACAGACATTGGCAGAATAAGCATTATTCACAACATTAAAATAGGTAGACATGAAAAAATAAAAAGTAAAAACTAAAAACTAAAAATTACGAATCAGATAAAACAAAACACATTTATACACGCTACAAGCACACACAAGACAGAACATCAATAGTAAAAATTTTTAATTAATATTTTTTTTTTTAATTTAAATTTTTTTTTTTAATAACAACTAAATACAGAGCATAGCACAATTAAACACATATATACACAATATATATTAACACAGTAAAAATCTAAAACAAAAACCTGAACTGAAGTGACAACGCCTACAAAATTTGCTGAAGGTGTCGTTGTCGCCTACAAAAATATACAAGACAAAACACACAAAACAAACATATTAACAGAACAAAACTTTATACAACAAAAATCTAAAACCAAACCGTTATTGATTGGTCCCCGGCAGCGGCGCCATTTTTTGATACGACTGTCGCGGTCATACAAATTTGATGTGCAGAAATTAATGCAGTATAACTAGGATTTGACTCCTAGGTCGTCTCTCAAGGACCAATTTTTATGTGGTTCGGTCTTAGATTTATCACGAAGTGGGGGGTTTTGTGATTTGTGGTACGGAAAAATAAATTAAAACTGGAATTAAAATAAGACAGAATTAAAAACACTGAAGTAAATTTTAAAGATAGTAAAATCAACACAGTAAAAGATGGTAAAAACGGAAAGCGATAAATTGAAAAACGGTAAAATTTAACGATGCGGAAAATAATAAATGGTAAAATAAAAGAGACGGTGAAAATGAAATTTATCAAAGATTCAATACTTGAAAATAAATTCCTGGACAGTGAAAATAAAAATTACAGTAACACACTACATGCTTGAGAAATTAAAACACTACAATTGCACTGTTTGAAATATGAAAATATGGAAAGAGCTTCCTGGAAGAGAAGGCAATGAGAGCCTCTCCCAGGCCTCAGGCCGTGTCTCTCTACTGGAATTCCTACCCCTTTTTATATTGGAGGTGCTCTCTTTCATTTTCTCCCCTGTTAGCTTGCTCCCGTGACATTCAAAATAAAATAAGATGGGCCCTCTCTTTTCAGATGAATCACGTGAATGGCTCCCTTCAACATTCCATTTTCCCTTGGACGTGAATGCTCCATCTTTCAATGTTTCTCCCTTCACACATGCAGCCAAGATTCACGTGAAATCAGCACTTGGTGAAGCACTTTCTCCCTTCTTTCTTCCAATGGCTGGACACCACTCCATCTCCTTGGATATTAGCTGCTGCCATTCCTCAAAAACAACCGTGAACTTCCAATAAGTAGTGGCTGGAACATGGCTGGACAACCTTGATCTTCTCTCCAATCTCTTGTAACTGCGTAAAGAAAGCTGCTGGAAGGCCACTTGAATCAGCTGGGAACATGAAGTCCAGCTTTGTTGGGATGAGCGTGCCGCAGCCTCCTTCCAGCCGTGAGCTTTGTGTGAAGTGGAAGAGCAAAAGAAATCTGCACATCTTCAAGCCAAAGTACCGTGAGCTTTGCCAACCATGAGTGGTGGCTGGACTTTCCTTCCAAGTGCATCCACTTCTTCCAGCTGCAGCCCCCTTTTGCTTCCAATAACGCCCGTGGTTGCTGGATGTGCTGCTGCCCAAAAACTGTGCTCACCAATTCATTCTCTCCAAATCAATCCAGCAGAACCGTGAAGGTCTTCTTCAAGGTGCTGCACCGTGAGCACCTCCTCTGCTGCCATGGCCGTGAGCTACTCCAAATGGAGATCAAAATCCAAAAGCTTCTTCTCCAAATGAATGTCCAAAACCAAATGTGGAGAGACCATGGTCAAAGCTAAAAATCTGCATACCTTTCTCAAACCAAAGTGGGACGTGAAACTTCATCCCTTAATAATACTAATTTAATAAAATCCAAACACTTTCATTTTGGAACTCCTCTGGCCGTGAGTGATGTCTTCCAAACAAGCCATTCATTGTATAGAAATTTCCCACTTTCACGTGGAGCCCTTGCCAAATTCCTTTGCATTATGGTGGCCCCATTGATGTTAGATGTTCCCTTTGGCTTATTGTAAAATTTTCTTCAATGACAAAATAAGAAGCACGGGTGCTATATACTTCAATAAATCAACATTTCATTTTGAAGTTTTGGAGATGAGCTTTCAACATGGTGGTCCCCTCCTCTAATTCCAAATGTGTATTTGCTGAATCCTTCATCAAAAGGAATTTTTTCCGTGACATGGCAAGGGAAGGAACTTCCCAACGTGAATTTCCACTAAATGTATTCTTTTTCCCTTTCCAGCAAAGAAGCAACAAAAGGCTTTGTTCAAAAATTAAATGGTAAGCTTGTGGATTCTATTTCCAGCCGTGAAAAAAAAACATCCCATGACTCAAGGAATTTGATGCACTTAAACCAACTCCACGTTTTCCACATATTAATACACATTAAATCAATGCAGCATAGCTTCATTCGAACATAGTGTGTGAATGAATATCCTTCCAAATGTCCTAGAATATTATCCAACAATTTCCCTGCACTCAATAATGTAAATAATTAGTCTCAGATAATTCAAATTAATTAAAATAAGAATTTCTGATAGAATTAAGCACAACTAAGAAAAATGGGAAAATACTGGACATTTAAGCACAATTCCCCAATTAATTTTAGTACAATAAACTAAGTGAAGTGAAGAAAATATTGGTTCATCACCCACCTCCACAGCCTGATCAACCCGGCCCACAAGATCCCTTCCAAATTTATGATATGAGGATGGCTTTGATCGATGCTAAGCTTGAAGCTATCAACAGGATGGGACTTGCTCACGCAGACATGATGCGTCATGTCTACGCATCCTCTCACCCAAGTTTCATGACTCCAGAGGAGTATGCTGCCAAAGTAGCTTGGCCTGGGGACCAGACCCAACACAGCGGAGGTGGTGGAACATCCTCTGGAGCTTAAGCAATGGAAGAAGACCAATCTGAAGAAGAAGAAGATGAGGAGGAAGCCACTGAAGAGGACACAGAGTGATTCTTGAGGAGATGAGAAAAGGGCAGAAATTTTTCTTTCATTTCTTTCATGCCTTAATTTCAGTAGTTAATTTAATTTCAGCACTCGTACTTTTAAAACTTTTGGTTAAATGTTGAACTTGGCTGAATGAATAAGTTGATGAAAATGTTTTGAACTCAACTTGACTAGAAATCTTTTATGTTTGCTCTTACTCTGTGAGATTTTGAGAAAACAGGATTGAGTTGTGAAGTTACATAGTGTGGTTGCTCTCGACTGAATGAATTCCATGCTTTATTTTTCTTGTGATTAATATGCATGGCATTGTGTTAGAAAACAAATATGGAACCCTGAGTAATCCAGTGAGATTTTGTGCTCCAGAATTATTGTTGAACGATATCACTTTAAAAGCACAATTGAGTTTTGCCTGATTTTCTCTGAATTGAATCACTTGCTTGTATACTACACATGATCAAGGCTATCTTGTTCTCCCATCTTGTCTTAAGTTTTTGAACCCAAAGCCTATTGTAACCATATGAAGCCCATCCATGAATCTTAAAATGCAATTTGAAAATTTTTTTATCCCTCTACCTTGAGCTAAGATGAGCATTCAAATGTGGTACAGGAAAATGGTTCAAGTTTGGGGTATTTGAGGTGACAAGAGAAAAATGACAATAAGAGTCAAAAAGAAAAATGAAAAGAAAAAGGAAAAAGAACAAGAATAAAAATACTACAAAATGGAAAAAGAAGTAAGATTTGGGTACAATTGGTGGAAGTATGAGAGACGACTGTGTTATCTTGTGCTAAAGTGAATGCTCTCTTAATTAAAGGTATTTGTTTTACCTAGAAAAACCAAAACTCCTTCTTAGCCCAGCCAAAATACAAGCCTTGAATGTTCTTGTAATGCAAATTTATAGGTAAGTGTGTTCATTGTAGGAGAAATGAAAGGCAAAGTTCAATTGTATGGGGATTGAGTGAGAGACACACATCCCCATACACCTTTGAAAGTGAGAGAAACAATTTCTTCTCAGAGGAAGGGTTCCATGTTCGTTAAGAAAATACTATTGCCATGTGTGTTGGTCCCTCATAGAACATAGCGGATTTCTTTTGTAATTTTGTGAGTACCATCAGTGAAAGCTT
Organism: Vigna nakashimae; assembly: GCA_034642375.1. Taxonomy (NCBI): domain Eukaryota; kingdom Viridiplantae; phylum Streptophyta; class Magnoliopsida; order Fabales; family Fabaceae; genus Vigna; species Vigna nakashimae. The sequence goes on along the minus strand of CM067765.1, from coordinate 49,877,391 downwards.
TACTTCTTGTGACAAAAATTTATCTTCTCAAAAATCAACTCAACATGATGAGCAAACATGATTGAATTTTACTCTTATTGAGTGTTGAAGCATTAGATTTGAGTTGTTTGTTCAAGCCATTTCATTTTTTTTCTGCTTGAGGACAAGCAAGATTTCAAGTTTGGGGTTGTGATAACGGTAATATTTACCATTATCTTTGAACCAATTTTCGTACCAAATCGACCCTTTTAAAGCTTGAAACATGTTTAATCCTCCCTTTTTAGCTAAGTTTGTGAATAAGTTTAGTGTATGGTTTACATATAAGTTTTCATCATTAATTCCTCAAATTTGTAGGCAATTTGCATGTATTGGAGAAGTACTTAACTACTAAGAGTTGGAACCAAGGAAAAGATACAAAAGCCGGAGGCTAAAGGAGTAAGGAAGGCACCTCGCGCCTGGGCGTGACAAAGGGGCGTCGAGCGCGACTTTACAGAGAACCTCGCGCCCGGGCGTGACAAAGGGACGTCAGGCGTGACTTTTCCAGAGAGTTTCACACCCGGGCGTGACTGAGAAAGGGGGCTGGGCGCGACTTTTGCTGACCTGGAACCCCAGACCTATTTAAATCATTCTGGAACTGAGGGTGCTATCTTCTTGGCGGTTGAAGCTTGGAACACCATATTTGGACCTCAGGGAGCTGGTTTTGGGCAGTGGGAACTCTCCATGCTTCCTCCTTGGATCCCCATTCTTCCATTTTTCTCCATTGTAAGCTTAAGTTCTCCATGACTATGGAGAGCTAATTTCAATTTGTTGGGGAATGATATAGTTACGAAACTTTCATGTAAATGCACTTGAGTTTAATGAATTTAAGCTTCTTTCATTTGATTGTGAGTGTTTAATTTCCTTCTCTTAAAGCTTGTTGTGACTTGATCAACCATAGCATGAACCTTAGATCTGCTTGATATTCGGAAATATTAGGTGGATCTTGAACTGGAATTAACACCTATAGGAGATTGTATCTAGGGATAGAGCTTGACCCTTTAGTTGTCTTAAACCTCTAATTGTAATGCAGATGAACTTTCTAGGCTACCAAGGGATTGGAACTGCAAAATTGAATCTAGGCTCTTTCTACCAAGGAATTGGGTCTGAGTATAATAGGAAGGTTGACAAAAGCAATTAATTGAAGAAGTAGTAATTTGCATTTGCATGATAGCGTAGTAATTACAATCATTCTCCAACATCTCAAATCCATATTGTTTCATCATCCATTAACCACTTTCAATCTTAGTCTCTAAGAAGTTCATTTTATCACGTATATATGAATTGAAATTTTATTACACTTGAATCATATCAAAAAGAGGTTATTCTTAGTCTAAGTTAGTTAAATTATTATACGATTATAAAGTGTTACACGAGTCTCTTAGGAAACGATATCCGGTCTTACCGGTTTATTACTTAGAACGATTTGGTACACTTGCCAGAGAGTTAACAGGTGTTGCTCTCAGTTTGTGGATTCGCTTGGCAAATCCTTTCGTTATGCAACTGGTGGTGGTCTGGAACCACTGCCCTTTTAATTCGAAGAGCGAGAAGGACGCAAAGTGAGAGGGTTTAGGGGTTTGCTATGCAAGAAGAACTGAGGCATGTAGCCTCAATGAGTTAATTTGCATAGCGAGTTAAGTGGGTGCGCTATGCGAGGGACATGAGGTACAACAGCTCAGCGAGTTAATTCGCCTTGCGAGTAGGGGTGCGCTATGCGAATCCTTTGAGTCCAGTCTTCTCTTTTGTTCTCTTTTCAGTTGAATCAAGTGTGTGAAATGTTGGGATTGCATAGTATGATGTGGTAATGTGATTATATTGAAAGTATGTGAGTGTATGAGACATGTTTGGTGAATGAAAGTATGTGGTTTAAAAGTATGGTTGATGGATGTAATTCCATGGATCTCTAAGGAGGTTACATGGTAGTGCCCTATAGTATTGGACGTAATTCCATGATCTTCAAGGAGAACATTCATGGTGGTGCCCTTAGTGTTTATAATGATTTGCATGGTAGCTCAGTCTTGGGGGTTATCCTGGAATTACAATGGTCGATCATTCTCAAGTAGAGAGGATTGAACTATGTCGTGAGTAGTAGCAGGAGGTCCTAGTCTTGGGTGCGCCCAAGGTGAGTGATAACGGACTAACCTCGTGAGTGTGGTAGGGTGAAACCCATTGGCAACGACTTTGCAAAGTAGTAGAGGCCACCACGAGTGCCCAATTCGTCATAGCTCGACAATCATTCTAAGTCCGGACGAGTCAAGTTTAAGTGCAACAAGTCATGTTTGTGTCGTATAGTGTATCCGTCTTTACTTGCATGTTGCATGTGACTACTATAACATGATTCTTATATCTAGCTCGCCCTTGCTTATATGTTTGTGTTTTGCTTAGGTATGCTTTTCTTTTGCAATGATCATCCACTTGGATGTGAGCAGAAGTGGATAAGGTGGCCCTGGAGCAAGCTTTAGAGGAAGATGATGCAACATCTTAGTTGTTTAGGATTTCCCTGCGATTCCTATCCTTTTGAAGTACTCTATTTGCGTTTAAGTTTTAAATTAGGACTCAATTTGGGATGACTGTAAGCTTAATACCTTATTTGCACGTCTACTTTAACTGTTCTCTTATATTAAAATGTGGACTTACTTTATTATATATTTCTATATAATCTGGGACGTTACACTTTTTATATCGAGTTAGAATTAATATAAAAAGTAAGTGCGTTAACATTTTTATAATAAAAAAAGTAGAACTTTTTATACTGATTCTAATCGATATATAAAATGAACGTAGTAACATTTTTATAATAAGAAAATCATATTAATTCTAATTATAATTCGTATAGAAAGTAGTCTTGTTTATAGGTTTAATTGATTTTTTTGTCCTTAGTTTCATTGTAGTGTGTCAAGTTGATCCTACTTTAAAAAAAAATCAATTTCGTCCATACTTGGTAAAATTTGTCTCAATCAAGTCTTTTCCATTAAAAACAAATAAACAGAGTTAAGTGTTTGATGATATGGCAAAAGACAATATTAACTTATTATTTTGTGGGAATATTGGTTGTGACGTGTAAATGAACTATAGGTTGACGTGGAAAGCAAATTATGATAGAAGACAATTGGGGAAAAATTAAACCTTAATAAAATTAGGGGTTTTTTTAAGGAAAGCAAATTAGGGTATTTATGATAGCGCGTTGTTGAGTTCGTCATCGAAGACATTTCATCATCTACATTACAAACAAAGATCAATCACAATTGGGGGTTTCGAAAACAGAACTGCATTTGGAGATTTGGACGCACATTTCGCATTGTTGGTGTTGGTGCGGTATTTTGAAAAGCAAAGTTCGTTCCATTCGAAGGTGTGTGTATGGTATCCTTCATTCTGTGTATGGTTGCTTTCATTGTAGTCTGATAATGCTAATTTATACCATTATTTAAGCATCAATTTAGTAGCAAAATCAACTCCTTTCTAACTTATAACTTGTTAAATCCTCTTCTTTTGTCTTGTTTTCTAAATATTTGTGTTTTTGGCTACTTTGATGCACTTTCATCGATAATCCCTTATTTTGTAGCTAATAATGAGCTTGGAAGAGTCTCCAACAGTGTACAGGGCTGAACCAACCACAAGGAGCAAGCACACATGCAGAAACGCTCGTCTAGTGTGCACGCATGAGAGGACGCTCGCTCAGAGAGAAGTGGACGCTCGTCCAGTGTGCACGCATGAGAGGACGCTCGCTCAGAGAGAATTGGACACTCGTCCAGTGTGCACGAATGAGAGGACGCTCGCTCAGAGAGAAGTGGACGCTCGTCCAGTGTGCACGCATGAGAGGACTCTCGCTCAGAGAGAATTGGACGCTTGTCCAGTGTGGACGCATGAGAGGACACTCGTCAAGTGAGAAGAGGACGCTCGCCCTGTGGACGCACGAGAAAACACTCGCCCAGCAAGAAGTGGACGCTCGTCCAGCATATATGCTCAGTGGACGCTCGTCCAGCGAAGATGCGCAGTGGACGCTCGTCAGCGAGAAGTGGACGCTGGGCAGCGAGAAGTGGACGCTGACTTTTCCAGAGAGTTTCACGCCTGGGCGTGAGAAATGGGGCGCCCGGGCGTGACTTTTCCACAGAGGTTCGCGCCCGGGCGCGACTGAGAGGGCGCCGGGCGTGACTTTTGCTGATGTGTCAAAATGCCTATTTATTCAAGTGGTCTCGAAGCATTTGGGGATCTTTGGCTGCCCAAACACGATTTGTCTCATTTGGAGCTCTAGGAGGCGAGCTAGGAGCTGTGGGAACAGTCCTTCTTCACCCTTGGGTCTTCTTCCTTCCTCCATTTCCACCATTGTTGTAAGCTTGAGCTCTCCATTCATGGAGAGTTAGTTTCATTATTGTTAGGGGATTGATGTAGCCACTGAAATCTTATGTAAACTACAATGTTTTGAATGAATTTATGCCTCTTTTATTGATTGTTAGTGTTTAATTCCTTTTCTTAATGCTTGTTGTGAAGTTGCTACCCATTACATGATTTTAGGGTTTGCTTGATATTGGGAAATGTTGGGTAAATCTGGACTTGGATTAAACACCTAAAGGAAATAATATCTAGGGATAGAATTAGGACCTTTGGTTGTCTTAGATCTCAATTCTTAATGCGGAAATAATTGTTAAGTCTTCCAAGGTATTGGAGCCTAATAAGGAAGTCTAGGCTCTCTCTACCAAGGGATTGGGTTTGAGTAATTTAGTAGATTGACATTGGCATATTAATGAAGAGGAAGTGATTTTCTATACATAAGAATGAAGTAGGTGAAATCATACCCCCAACAATACCATTCCATATCATTTCTAATCTTTCCATTTCCAAGTGTTTAAGTATCTAAGATCACTTTTATCAATTATGTTTCATGTTTACTTTAATTGCACAAAAAAACAAATTATGAAGCATTCTTTAGTCTAAGTTAGTCTGAAATTATACGATTGTTTGGTGACACGAGTCTCTTGGGAAACGATATCTGGTCTTACCGGTTTTATTACTTAGAACGATTTGGTACACTTGCCAAAGTCCCAACATAGTCCCCATAAAGTTTGATTTCTATTTGGTTTGTTTCATTTTTCGCCCCCATTATGTTTGTTGTTGCTTTGTTTGTGGTGCCCCATTTTCGTTGTGGTCCCCCATTATGCTCTGTGAAATTATTTATTTATGGTTTGTTTATGGTCCCCCTATAAAGTTGTTTTAGTTGTTTATGGTGTGTTTCTGGTCCCCCATAATACTAGGGAGTATATTTTCTTTGTACTGTAGATAGCATTTTGGGTAAGCATATATTAACATAGCATTTAAGTATTTTGTGTACTTTATATTAGTTGAGATAGCTAACCCTGATATCAAAGTGGTCTTTCACCATGGAGGTAAATTTCTGAATAATAAGTCACTCAAATACGAGTTTGGTCAAACCAGAACTTTAAAAAATTAACCCAAACATATGAAGCTACTTTGAAATGTTTTCCACTTTGAAGGAGATGGGTTATAGGTATGTTAAAGAGTTGTGGTATTCAGTGGGTGGTGGTTCTGTGTTAGAAGGAAGGTTAGAACTATTATCTGATGACAAATGTGCATATCATCTGGTCAATATTGTCATATTCAATAGTGAAGTTCACCTTTATGTTATACACATGGTGCTAGAGCCTTAGTATATTCATATGTTGGAATATAGTGTTGAACCAGAAGTTGAGAGAGAGGGTGGTGAACCCCAAGTTGAGACAGAGGTTGGTGAACCCAAAATTGAGAGAAATCGAGAGAAAGAGGATGATGGTCTTGTTTTGAGGGAGGGTGATGAATCATTATTTTCCTCACTTCACTTAGTTTATTGTACCGGATTTAATCGGGGAATTGTGCTTAATTGTCCAGTATTTTCTTGTTTTTCATAATTGTGCTTATTTTGACTGATAATTCTTATTTTGATTAATTTGAATTATCTATGATTAATTATTTTCATTATTCCTTAAAAGGAAAATATTGGAAATATTTTAAGATATTTGGAGGTCAAAAGAAATTGCTACATCAATTACATTTTACTCCAAAATAAGAAAAGAGATGCCAAATTCATTTGTGGAAGGACATCACGGCTAAACAAAAATTAATTTTGAAGAGTCTAGTAGCACATACAAAATGGTCACGGTTTGCCCATTCAAGAATTCATTTTGGCAAAAATAGAAGTTGGAATAAAGGTGGAGACAAACACACGGCCATTTGCAGTAAAAACTTTTGGCTTCTTCTTTGGCAATTAATTAGGACTTGCACGTGAAGGGGCACCAACATGGAAAGGAAACACATGTCCTAATTTGGAGAGGTATGGAATGAGTGAATCATTGATTCACGGCAGCATAATACAAGATTCAATATCAGATTTTCAAATGGGAATATGTTAGATGGATTAAAGTGATGATGGAAGAGAAGTAGTGGGAGACACCATGTCCCATACGGCAATGAGGAGTGGACTTTGTTTCACAGATGGCATTAAAGGAGGGGACCACGTGCAGGCTCACGGTTTTTCCAGCATATTTTCATTCTCTTATTCTATAATCAAAGCATGATAGATCACAAGGGAGGATAAGAAGCAACACTAAGTGTGTAGGCCCTCATCTAATTTTTGTTGAAGAAAGAAGTTACACACTGCTTCTTATCTCTTTGCTGAAATAAACAAAGACCAATTATTGAGAGCAAGCACAGTCACGTCCCTGTAACAGCAGCACAGCTGACGCACGGCTCTTCTACCATCCAGCAACGTCCAACATTTCTTCAATGCTTGAAGGGTGCAGTCACCACCTATGAAGGATCACGGTTTCTTTGATGAAGCTGGCAGTAGTTTCACGTGCAGCACCTTGGTCCAGCTTGGAGAGAATGGAGGGGTCCTCACCCTGTTTTCTCACGGAGAGAAAACTATTGCTCAGCATGCAAGAAAATAGGCTCACGGGTTCTGAGTTTTGGCTATAAATGGAGAAGCATCCAGGAGAGGAAAATCATCAGAATTTAGGAGTAGAAATTAGCAGACGTTCTGGCTTTGGTTTTCTCCTCCCCTCTGGGGGAGGTTATGTGTTTCTTTATTCCAATTCAAGTTGAATGTTAATTGAAATCTTCATTCTGCATTTTCCAATCAATCTTGTTGAATTCTATTCTCATCTACTACGTATTACAGTTCATTTACAATTCCGTTTTCAATTTTAGATTTTGGATGCAATTACTTTCATTTTCTGTGCTATTGTGAATTTTAGTTTTGCATTTTAATTTTGTCAAAATTTCATTTCCAATTTATAAAGTTAAATTCCATTTTTACCGTTTTCCAAATTTACCGTTTTTCTGTATTTTCTTCATTCCTGTCATTTACGTTTTCTGCACTGTTGTTTTTAATTTTAATTTATTTTACCGCACAAAACATCTACAAAACCCCCCCCACTTTGTGTAAAAAAATCTGAGATTGAACCGCCACAAAATTGGTCCTTGAGAGACGACCTAGGAGTCAAATCCTAGTAAACTATACTGCATTAATTTCTGCACATCAAATTTGTATGACCGCGACAGTCTCATCAAATTTTGGCGCCGTTGCCGGGGAACAATCAATGGAGGTTTGGTTTTAGATTATTGTTGTGTAAATTTTTGTTCTGTTAATATGTGTGTTTTGTCTTGTATATTTTTGTAGGCGACAACGACACCTTCAGCAAATTTTGGCGGCGTTGTCACTTCAGTCCAGGTTCTTGTTTTAGATTTTTACTGTTTTTGTTTTATTATGTGGTTGTAATATATGTTTTGTCTTTCATATTTTTATTGTGTTGTGTTTTGTATTATGTCTGTTAATTAAAAAAAAAAATATTAAAAAAAAAATTATGTTCTGTCTTGTGTGTGCTTGTAGCATGTATAAATGTGTTTTGTTTTATCTGATTCGTAATTTTTAGTTTTTAGTTTTCACTTTTTATTTTTCCATGTCTACCTATTTTAATTTTGTGAATAGTGCTTATTCTACAAGTGCCTGTAATTATGATTCTCTTTCTGCATATTACTCTGATTCTTGTGCTGATTTTAATACTGAGAAAAATATGGATCATCCTCAAATTCCTGAGAGCTCCCTTTGGGAGCCGGTTCCACCAGTTCAGCAATATCAGAGTCAGCAGTATGATGCTCCTGCCCAAGTAGCTTCTCAGCCTTCAACTTCTGAACCTACATTGAAGGAGTTATTGGAGCAGATGACCATGCAGAACATTCAGTTTCAGAAAGGGAACATGCAGTTCAAGCAAGAGAGCATGGAAACTCAAGCTGCCATACAGAATCTGAGTGATCAGATCAGGCAGATGGCCACTCTTGTACCTGAGGAGACTGATGAAAATTTTGGGGACCCGGCAGAAGTAAGCAGTAATCCTGAACCAGGTAGACCACCTTCATCCTCCACTACTTTACCAATCTTCAAGGAAGTGGAGGTAAGCATACCGCAAATTGATTATTCTGTTGACTGTGTTATTAAAGATTATGCTGATGATAGGTATGCTTGTAATCATATTGTTGCTGAGCATGTTTTTAATTCTCCCTCTGAACATGAATCTGAGCCTGTTAAAGATATTATTTCTACATTTGAAACCGATTCATGTTATGAGGATTTATCTGAGGTTCAGCCTATTACACTAGAATTGGGTGTCATACCCCTGCATGAAATTTCTGTGGAACCACATTGCATTAACCATGTTGCAGGAGGTACGTATAAATTTGATCAACATACACCCAGAGTGGAAAACAAAGGTGCTGACACTGACAGTTCAAAGATCAACAAGCACCTACTGAATCCGCTCAGTAACAATATTTGCTGCTTAGATCCGGCGGTGGAGGACATTTCCCTACTTGATCAGATTTGGAGGATGAAGCAGTTCGTCCTCAACAATTTCATACTGGATCCTGAAGCGAAGAACATCTCCCTACAAGTCCAAAATTGGCAACTGCCACCCTGACCAGGGGAGTTTTCTTTTTCTTTCTTCCCCGTTTTCCTACTTTTATTGCATTTGTCCTTTATCTGTTTAGTGTTTTAGTTTATGATCTTATGCTTAGAAAACGTTTAGGACATTGTATTTTAAGTGTGGTCTGGGGGAGATTCTGCATTTTGTTTTTCTTTTAAGTTTGTTTTTCCTTTTCTTCTTAGTTTTCGAATTATTATATTTAAAAAAAAAAAAAAAAAAAAATTCTTTTTGATAAATTATTTTATTTTAAGCGTGCAAAAATCTTTCCTTTCAATTAAAATTTAATTGTTATATGATATACATATATTTATTTTTCATATATTTAAAAAAATGTGTTTTGTGTTTTATTTGCTTCCTGATTCTTAGTGTTTTTACTAAAAAAAAAAAAAAAAAAAAAAAAATAAAACGTTTTTGTGTTTTGTTTCAAGTCTGTTAATGTATGTTTTGTAAATATGTGCTTTGTTTGATGTTTTTGACATATGTGTTTTATCTGCGTTAATATTTTGATTCTGTATTAGGTCTTTTGTTTCGTTATTATGTGTTCTGTTTTTATTTTTTTTATTTAGTTTTTGTTAAAAAAAAAAAAAAATTATTTTAAGAGCAGATTTAACATGTAAGGCAGAGAAGTGAAGTTTTAGCAGAGAAACTATCTGAGTGCATTTATTGAAATAACCAAGTACGCGAAAAACATTCTGTCTTACATAGTTAATAATAATAAAAATAAAATTCATAAAAATATAATAAAGATGTTAGGGGTTCGATCATTTCTGATCGTTAATATTACAGACCATAAAAATAAAAACATAAAAATTAAAAAACATACAAAAATATAAGTGTTCATATTACAGTCCTTAATTCTGGCCACACTCGGCCAATAAAAACATAAAAAAAAAATAAATAAACAAAACTTTAAAAGTGAAAGAACTCTCGAGCTGGTTGTGGTGGTCTAAGGGAGAGCTCCGTTGAGGGAGCTCTGGTTCGAAAAGTCACGAGCAGAGGCTTTGGTGGAGGAATTTCTCGTTCATTTTTGTCGTCATCGATAATGATCGGAACTGGAAACAAATTCAGCAGCCTCGGTGCCCTCATTATCACCCAGTTGTTTTCTTTCAAACAAAAAATAAAAAAAATAAAAAAATAAAAAAATAAAAAACATGTGTTAATAATAGAAGAGGAAGTGAAAAAAATTTCAATGGAGGTATGATGAGAGTTCTTACCGTACATGTATAGCGGCAGTTGTGAAAAGAGAGTGCCTGTGGGGTCTATCTCCGCTTGCCAGCGCCTGACCCGATTGCCATGGTTGTTAAACCAGCAGTGCACGTTGTATTCAGTGGCTTCGCCGAAGGTCCTTAGTCGAGACGCGATCTCGACGACTTGCGCTCGGCTTGGGTGTGTGACCCCATAGTTGTAGATTTTGGTCATCATATTGATCTGATCATCTGTAGGACGCCATCGTTGACTGGTATATCTCTCTGATTCCATATCACTCATCCTTCCTCTCGTAATATACAAATACATAAATAAAAAATAAATACATATAAAAAGAACAAAAACAAGAGAAAAAAAAAAGCATAACATAAAAAAAAAAAAAACATAAAAATACATTAGATTCTTAGATCAGTATTTTCTTTAAATTGTTTGTTCTTGTTTCCTTTTAGATTTATTTTGTCCTGTCTGCTTTGATGTTTCAGTTTTTGGTCTCAGATCTGTTTCACGGTCCTCGCAAAGGGTGCTAAACGGATCTATGTCCAGTTGTCCTGTTGTCCTTGTTCTTGTATATTATGTTTATGTGTTTATTTAGTTTTAAGTGGGGTACGTGGCGTTGTTCTACCCGATTGTCTCTGCAATACCTTCAATCGAAGGGAGATTAACGTCTGGTTTCCAGCCGATATACCCCTTAAGTTTTTAGACAGTTGTGTTTTATGTGTTTTAAGTGTTTAGCAGGTGAAAAAGAAAGCAGAATAAGAAAAAGAAAAAAAAATGAAAGATCTGGAAAGCAGGAAAAGGAGAAGAAGGAAAGCAGGAAGGCATAACAGCAGAATAAGCAGTATGACAGGAAAGAAGAAAAATGAAGCAAAAAGACGGCAAGAAAAGTTAAGCAAGCAGAAAGAAAAAGGGATCCAGGTGTAGAGGACTTACCTGGAGTAGTAGGCTTGCAGAGGCTCTTCGCGGATCTCACTCAGACTCTTCAGAAGACGCAGAGACAGAGCTCCTCGCAGATCTCAGACTCTTCAGATGGCACGGTGGCAGAGGTTCCGCACAGCTCCAGATGCTCAGAGAGAGAGTTGAGAGAGCAGAGAGTCGAGAGAGAGCAAAGAGTCGAGAGAGAGCAGAGAGTTGAGAGAGCAGAGAGAGAGAGCAGAGGAGTAGAGAGAGATTGAGCGTTCAGAAATGGCGCTGGACGCGGAGGAGCAGCCTTTTGTAGCCAAAGCTTTCCACTGTAGCAACAGTTCCAGTCTTTGCCACCGAGACTGTTGTCACAGTACCGGTATCCTTTTTCAAAAAAAAAAAAAAATATAATAAAATAAAATTAAAAAAAAAAAAAAAATTTAGTGATAAAATTAATTAGCATCTACTGATGGGTGCTAGGTGATTTCGACATCTGCTGATGGATGTCACTGATAACATCTACTGATGGATGTCACTGATAACATCTACTGATGGATGTTACTGAAAAATTTCTTCCCATTTTTCCTAACTTTTTATTGCACTTGTCTATATTATTTGACTGCTCTGAAATTGTTAATCTGATGATTGTAACACACTGAGGACATTGTGTGATTTAAGTGTGGTCTACTGGGGAGAAATTTTGATCTTCTGTTAGTTTCTGTTAAGTTTGTATTTTGTGTGTTAAATTTTTTTGTTTTTGAAAATTCTTTTTGTTTTTGAGTGTTTAATTTTTTTTCTGTTTTAAGTGGTTTTTAGAGTGTTGTGTGCAATAAATTTTACATTTTTCTCTTGATTTCTGGATGATGTCTAAGTTGTAGATTTTTCCTTCACTTCATTAATACTTATGGTTTAAAATCCTTGTTTTTCTCTGCCTGGAAAGATGATTATGTGTTTAAGAGGTTGATTTGATTGTGACGAATACCCTGTGTAAGATTTGAGCCACTTAATTTTCTTTCTTGTGTGTGATATGTATCTTGAATGCTTGCACATATGCCTTGGCTTGATTCTTTTTGATATACTTGATTGATATGCATTTTCAGACGTGATAAAGGCATTTTTGTTCTTGAGCCTCTTTAGCCAAATAAGCCTACCTTGTATTATCCTTTGATAACCCCTTTGAGCCTATACTGTATATATTTCTTTGTATTGAAGCTCATACACTGATCCTAAGTGAAAAACAAATGATTACCTTAACCTTAGGAAAGTCTGGAGCTATAGAAGTATTTTGTGAATAAGTGTGGTCTCCTTGGGAATTCTGATGAATTGGCTAGTTGGTTCCTCATCATGTTTTGAAATGATAATTTATATCCTGTTGAAAAAAAAAAAAAAAAAAAAAAAAAAAGAAAGAAAAGAGACAGGATGAGAAAAAAATGATGATGAGAAAAAGAGAAAAATGAAAAATAATTTTGTGAAGAATGGAGTCGAGCTGAGGATTGAATTAGAGGTTTGGGCGAAATTTTACTGTATTTCCACTTATTCCCCATTGCTCCTCTATTTCTTTTGGGCTATACCTACTTATCCATATTTATCCTTCATTGTCCTTGGCCCCATTACCACCCTGAAAGACCTTTTGATCTGAACATGCATATGTTTTAAGTGTTGATATTAGAAGCTTGCCAAGTCTACTTGTGTTTGTTTTCTTGAGTACATTGAGTGACATTGATTTACCTTAAACACTTGAGAGAAACACTCTGAGTGCATCTGTGAGGTTTTGTTATTTTTGAATCACCTCTTGAACTGATTAATCATTTTGCTATGTATTGAATTGCTTGGATGATTTCTGTAAGTATCTGCTATTCTTGATTTTGTGTTGGATAATTTCTACTTCTTTTACCTGTCCAGAAGTCTTGAGAATTGTGTAAATTCTGTTTACTTTTCTGGTGAGTTTTTTGTTTTCTGTCTGCTGCATCTGTGTTAATCCATTGATGTCCTTTAAACCATTCCTTGATTTGCGTCTTAATTTTGCCCAGGAGTGCAAAAGACTAAGTGTGGTCTATTTTGATGAATCATTATTTTCCTCACTTCACTTAGTTTATTGTACCGGATTTAATCGGGGAATTGTGCTTAATTGTCCAGTATTTTCTTGTTTTTCATAATTGTGCTTATTTTGACTGATAATTCTTATTTTGATTAATTTGAATTATCTATGATTAATTATTTTCATTATTCCTTAAAAGGAAAATATTGGAAATATTTTAAGATATTTGGAGGTCAAAAGAAATTGCTACATCAATTACACTTTACTCCAAAATAAGAAAAGAGATGCCAAATTCATTTGTGGAAGGACATCACGGCTAAACAAAAATTAATTTTGAAGAGTCTAGTAGCACATACAAAATGGTCACGGTTTGCCCATTCAAGAATTCATTTTGGCAAAAATAGAAGTTGGAATAAAGGTGGAGACAAACACACGGCCATTTGCAGTAAAAACTTTTGGCTTCTTCTTTGGCAATTAATTAGGACTTGCACGTGAAGGGGCACCAACATGGAAAGGAAACACATGTCCTAATTTGGAGAGGTATGGAATGAGTGAATCATTGATTCACGGCAGCATAATACAAGATTCAATATCAGATTTTCAAATGGGAATATGTTAGATGGATTAAAGTGATGATGGAAGAGAAGTAGTGGGAGACACCATGTCCCATACGGCAATGAGGAGTGGACTTTGTTTCACAGATGGCATTAAAGGAGGGGACCACGTGCAGGCTCACGGTTTTTCCAGCATATTTTCATTCTCTTATTCTATAATCAAAGCATGATAGATCACAAGGGAGGATAAGAAGCAACACTAAGTGTGTAGGCCCTCATCTAATTTTTGTTGAAGAAAGAAGTTACACACTGCTTCTTATCTCTTTGCTGAAATAAACAAAGACCAATTATTGAGAGCAAGCACAGTCACGTCCCTGTAACAGCAGCACAGCTGACGCACGGCTCTTCTACCATCCAGCAACGTCCAACATTTCTTCAATGCTTGAAGGGTGCAGTCACCACCTATGAAGGATCACGGTTTCTTTGATGAAGCTGGCAGTAGTTTCACGTGCAGCACCTTGGTCCAGCTTGGAGAGAATGGAGGGGTCCTCACCCTGTTTTCTCACGGAGAGAAAACTATTGCTCAGCATGCAAGAAAATAGGCTCACGGGTTCTGAGTTTTGGCTATAAATGGAGAAGCATCCAGGAGAGGAAAATCATCAGAATTTAGGAGTAGAAATTAGCAGACGTTCTGGCTTTGGTTTTCTCCTCCCCTCTGGGGGAGGTTATGTGTTTCTTTATTCCAATTCAAGTTGAATGTTAATTGAAATCTTCATTCTGCATTTTCCAATCAATCTTGTTGAATTCTATTCTCATCTACTACGTATTACAGTTCATTTACAATTCCGTTTTCAATTTTAGATTTTGGATGCAATTACTTTCATTTTCTGTGCTATTGTGAATTTTAGTTTTGCATTTTAATTTTGTCAAAATTTCATTTCCAATTTATAAAGTTAAATTCCATTTTTACCGTTTTCCAAATTTACCGTTTTTCTGTATTTTCTTCATTCCTGTCATTTACGTTTTCTGCACTGTTGTTTTTAATTTTAATTTATTTTACCGCACAAAACATCTACAAAACCCCCCCCACTTTGTGTAAAAAAATCTGAGATTGAACCGCCACAAAATTGGTCCTTGAGAGACGACCTAGGAGTCAAATCCTAGTAAACTATACTGCATTAATTTCTGCACATCAAATTTGTATGACCGCGACAGTCTCATCAGAGGGTCACAATGATGTTGGTGTGGAGGCAAAGGGGGAGGGAGAGGATGATGGTGTGGAGGCAGAGCATGATGGTGTTGTTTTGGGGGAGGAAGAGTATGATGGTGTGGAGGAAAAGGGTGAGGCAGAGGCTAAGGCAAAAGTTGAGGGACATAATGAGTATGATGTTAAAAGTTGGAATGGGTCCAAAGAGGATGTCTTGACTGAAGATGATCTTGTCGAGGTTAGTGTCCATGAAGATGAAGTAGAACATGATATATTTAAACGTAGTGACCAAGTGGGTCTTCTACTGCATTCCAACATGTACAGGACATGGGTTTATCTAACATTGAATGGGAATATGAAACTTTAGACAATCTTGTACTAAGTGATTCAAAAAATGACGATAGAGAGCAGTATGAAAAGTTTGGGATTTTGTCAATGCCTACAACTATGAAAGAATATAAATGGAAAGTGGGGACATACTTCATTGACAAAAATAGATTTCACAGAAGCAATAAGAACCTATGGTGTAGAGAATGATAGGTATTATAAATAAGGATGCTTGTTTCTCAACACCAAGAAGGGGGTGAATTAGTGTTTTATAAAAACTTAAACTTTTCAAATCTTTTTGAGAAATTAGTGTTGTAAGTAAATGTGCATGGAAAGAAACTAAAGAGATAAGGAAAGAAAATCAAACTCAAGATTTTTATCCTAGTTCTGCCTCAATTCCTACATCTAGTCACTCTCCCAATCAACCTTAGATTGAAGAGTATTTCACTATAATGATCAAAGTATTACAAAAAAGGTTTTACATAGCTCTCTCAGATAAAAACACCTTTCCAACTCTCAATCAAATATAGAAACAGAATAAACCAGCACAAACAGAATCACTTATCCTTATTGTAGAAACCCTTTGAGAATCCCCTCTCAAAGTCAGAGAGCTCCTCACTCTTCTTCTTGACGTACACGTCCAGGGAAACAACAAATCAAAGATTGCAAAAAATTCTTCTGATCAAACCAGATACACCTACAGTAGTGCTAATGTGTTATATACTGATGAGAAGGTCGCGCCTCCCAAAAAAGTTGTGCATAAAAGAATGCAGTATAGACTAGGCAGTGACTCCTAGGTCGTCTCTCAAGGACCAATTTGGGTTCAAGTCTCAGATCAAACACGTAGTGGGGGGATTGGTGAAGAGTTTGTGAATGCGGATGAACTTAAATAAAAATGGAAATTAAATACAACCAAACATAATTGAAAACACTGAAATAAATGAACAACGCGTGAAAACCGAACGGTCCTACAGATTACTGAACGGTTCTACATTGAGACCGAACGGTTTCTAGAACAAGTGGGGAAATTGAAAATGCAATAAAGAAATCTAAAACTCATCTACGTAAATTAAAATATTCAATGCAAAAAACTAGAAGGCAATTGAAAGCAGCACATAAATCACCAACGCATAAGCTAAATGAAGTTGTAAAATAATAAAACCCATCTTCCATTATGATGAACATTAAAGACGCAATTGATGCAGCCCGTGACAACACATCTACACGCTCCGAAAATGAAAATGCTTTCAATACATACATATATATATATATATATATATAATGAGGAAAGTTTTGTTCTGCGTGAATAAAAAAAATGAAACAACGTGTGTGCTTGGCTTCTAGGAAAAGAAATGAATTAGCTTTTTGTGCTTCCGAGATCTTGGACTTTAAAAGAAAGAAAAACCATACTAATATATAAAATCACCGCATCCTATTCTCTAAAAAAAATGAAATGAAAGCATCGTTCTTCTCTATTGAAATCAGCACTCGTTTCTCTTAAAAGAAAATGAAAGCTAAATGTTGATAAAAAGGGAATCCCATCCAGACCCTAACCGTGTGCACCGCTGCCCCCAAAGAAGGATGAAATGATATCCCTAAAAAAAATAAAATCATCATCCTCTTCTTCTCCGTGACGGCTGGACCATCTGCTACCCCCCATCCTCTCACTGTCTCCGTGGACCTCTCTCACTCACTGCATCCCTCTACTACCCTACTGGAACCCAGAAAAAAAACGTGCACACCAATCCCTATCTAAGTCTCCGTGCACTCCTCCTTTCTCCAACCAATTTGATGTTCTGCAGAGAACTCCAGCCAAGAGAGTAGTGTCCCCTCAACAAAAACGTCCACAGCCAAAAGTTCCAAACCAAAAACTCTGTGTTGCCGTGAGTCCTGTAACTAAGAGTAGAGTACCGAATCCCCCGTCCGTCCCCGAGTGAATACACTCTGCAGTTCTTACATACCCAAAAACGCTCAAAAGCAAAAGCCAAAAAAGAAACCAAAACCGAGAGACAGGGAGCGAGGCAAAAGTGGCGGCTGTCCCTTCTTCTAAGGCCGTGTGTCCCTTTTTTTAGGGTAGGGTCCACACAATAAAACCCTAGGGTGCCAAGTCATTAACTTCTAATTTTGGGTCTAATCTAATTTACCAAAAATTGACCCAAAATATAAGAGTTGATTCAAAAATTCTAAACTACTGAATTACAATTTAATTAATTCTAAAATGTCTGTGTGGAGAGTCTTGAATTTATTTGGCATTCTTCCTGATGTCCCAAAATGTATTTCCGAAATTTTCCTGCACTTCAAAAATGCACTTAATCAGCTCAGAAAACCCAAATTAGCGCAATTACAAATTTCCGACCAAATTAAGCGCAATTCGGAAAAACGGGGAAATAACAAACAATTAAACACAATTCCCTGGTTTATTTAAGTGCAATAAACTAAATATAATTCAAGAAATAACGACTCATCAAAATAGACCACACTTAGTCTTTTGCACTCCTGGGCAAAACCAAAACGAAAACCAGGGAACTACTCAAACATCTGGGAGGTGACACAGACTCGACAGACAGACAACAAAGACTCCAAAACAGGAAAAAAAACAGAATTACACAGTTCTCCAGGAATCTGGACCAAGAAAGGAAGTAGACAATATCCAACACAGAATCAATAAGAGAAAGCAGATACTCATGAAATCATCCAAGCAATTCAAGACATGGCAAAATGATCAATCAGCTCAAGAGGTGAATCAAAAGCAACAGAACCTCACAGATGCACTATCAGTGTTTCTCTCAAGTGTCTACGGTAAGCAATTTCAACTCAATGCACTCAAGAAGAGCAAGCAACAACAGACTTGGCAAGCCTCTAATATCAACACTCAAGCACATACGCATGTTCAAATCAAAAGGTCTTTTATGGATGTAATGGGGCCAAGGACATGGGAGGATAACATATGGATGAGAAGCTATAAACCAAAAGAAATAGAGGAGCAATGGGGAACAAGTGTAAACACAGTCAAATCACACCAAAAACCTCTAATTCAATCCTCTTCTTGACTCCATTATTCACAATTTTTTTTTTATTTTTCTCATTTTTTTTCACTTTTTTTTTCATCCTATCTCTTTTCTTTTCTCTCTTTAGCACACAACTATAAGAGACAAAATATAAATCATATTTCTAAAAACAAAACAAGAAGAGGAACCAACTAGCCAATTTATCAGAATCCCCAGGGAGACCACACTTGTTCCCAAGACACTTCCAAAGCTCCAAAATTCCCTAAGGTTAAGGTAATCATGGTTTTTCACTTAGGGCTAGTGTATGAGCTTCAAAACAAAGAAATGAGGAAAGTATAGGCTCAAAAGGGGTTATCAAAGGATTAGAACAAGGTAAGCTTATTTGGCTAGAGACGCTCAAGAACAAAACTGCCTTTATCACTTCCAAACATGCATATCAATCAAGAATTATCAACAAGAGTCAAGCCAAGGCATATGTGCAAGCAATCAAGAGACATATCACACACAAGAAAGAACATAAAGTGGCTCAAATTCTCACGCAGGGCATTTGTGTCACAATCAATTCAACTCTCAAACATCATGATCATCTTCCAAGCAAAGAAAAGCAAGGAATCCAATAAATCAGAGTATCAATGAAGTGAAGGAAAACTGACAAGTCTACAACCCAAACAAAGTCCAAAAATGAAGAGAATCATGCAAAACTGTATACAAGACACGACAAAAACTACCTAGAAAAGAAAAATATTTAACACGGAAAACAAAGACTAACAAAGAAAAATCATAATCTCCACCCAATAAATAGACCACACTTAAACTACACAGTGTCCTTGTAAGATCCTTGAAAATATTTGTAAGTTAAATGCCTAAAAAAAATGATGAATAGTAAATTGTGAATAGTAAATTGTGAATAGTAAAAAGTGAATAGTTAAAAAAAAAATAATATTTGGAAAGGATAAGTGTTCCACGTAGCTTTGAGATCAGAATTCATCAAATTGCAAATAAAAAAAATTATTTTTGTAATAGTAAAATGAATAAAAAAATGAATAGTTAAAATGAATAGTAAAAAATGAATAGTAAATTTTTTTGCTATAAATAGCCAAGGGGGGAGGTTGAAAATTTACACCAAAGAACTTAGAAAATTTTTGAGAGAAGAGAGTTGGAAGAATTTCTAATTTCAAAGGGAATATTCTGGAAGTTTTCAGAGAGCGAGGAGATTAAGTCTGTAATAGAGGTAAGGGAAGTCACTCTTATACTTTGCTTTGCTCAAATCCTAAATCTTGAATATGTAGTATTTTGTTGTTGTATGGTCTTGAATTTTGAATGAGAACATTTATTTGTTTCTTTTGTATTTTTGGAAGGACGAGAAGTTGTCTAACCGGCTCTGCCAGATTCAACTTCTTGTTTCCCCACACCTTTTATTTCTTATTTATATTGTATTTTTGGAAGGACGAGAAGTTGTCTAACCGGCTCTGCCAGATTCAACTTCTTGTTTCCCCACACCTTTTATTTCTTATTTATATTGTATTTTTGGAAGGATGAGAAGTAGTCTAACCGGCTCTGCCAGATTCAACTTCTTGTTTCCCCAAACCTTTTATTTCTTATTTATATTGTATTTTTGGAAGGATGAGAAGTTGTCTAACCGGCTCTGCCAGATTCAACTTCTTGTTTCCCCAGAAATTTTATTGTTTTATCTATTTTTTTATTGCATCTTTCTGGAAGGATGAGAAGTTGTCTAACCGGCTCTGCCAGATTCAACTTCTTGTTTCCCCTGAATTTTTATATTAATATTATTTTGATGGTAATAGGAGCTAATTATTTTTGTATGTATTTATTTTATAAAATATTTGCATATGAATGTTGAACTGGTGTGCTCTTGTGAAACTATTTCATGACTTTTATTATATTGGGTGTGATAACTGAAACTGTGAAATTGTACATGTTGTGATGTGATGAATTTAATCTGTTTTGAATGAGTTTGTTAGCTGAAATTGATCTTGTTGGAAGGTCTGAAGTAAAGGTTCTGTAAAAGCTTGTATATGGGTATGAAATAAATGTATAGATATTGTTTGAGGTTGCTGTGAGAGGAAGTGAAAATATTAAAATTTGGCATTTCAAATTTAGAGCATAAGAGAACATGGTAGATAATTTAAATAAATCAATTGTTAATTATTGAGGGCCCTTCTTTGTTGGTAGGATAGAGGAACCTTAAAAACCTGAGTTGGCACATCCCTGATCATAGAGCAGCCCTGGCCTGGTCCAGTCAGTTGTGACTAGTCATATGTGCTGGCGTCGAAGGTGAGTTTGATGCGTTCAGACATCTGGGTCCTCTCCGGTGACCAATTGGGGTAAAGAAAAATCTCTACTAGGATGAAAATAAAATAAAACAAGTTGATTGTAAATGCATAATATTATCATGGTAAAAATATCATATATTTTATTTATCATTACATTGAGCCCAGACTTTAGTATGTAGTTCCTAAGATATGTTGATATATTTTGGTTGATCCATGATCTTTGTTTGGTGAAAATATGTTGAGTTATACTCGTTATGGGCAAAATGAGTTTATAATATGAAGCATGATATCTGGCAATATGTTTAATTTATTGATACCAAAACGGGTTATTATGAATTTATGATTAAAGAATGAACATGATTGAGTTAGGTGGATAAGAGGGTATGAATTGTTGATTTTATGAAATGTTGGAATGGATATGAGAAATCATTACTTATGAAATGAGGTTTACTACCGGGAGTAGTATGTTCGAATTATACCATGAGAGTTTGGTATGAGCAAAGTAACACCTGAGGTTTATGAAAGCAGGCAGAAAGTGGTCTGACCATAAGGCTTTGACATAAACATATGATTCGTAAGTTTTATAGAAGCAGGCAGAGAGGGGTCTGACCATAAGGCTTCAGAAAGTAGGACATAGTATACAGGGGAGGCTTAAGGAAGCAGGCAGAAAGCGGTCTGACCATAAGGCTTCGTGAGTAAGCATGGTAAAATTGTAAGGTTTATGAAATTGAGGAAGATGATTTTGATAATGATGAATTAATGACATCGGGGTAATGATATTTTAGTAATTGTAGAAATACATGATTGAAATATTTTTATTACAAGTTTAATGATTGATATGATATGGTTGGCTTACCCTTATTTGTTTGTGCTATGATCATATAACTCATGTTATATGTGAATAGATAATGTTGCAGATGCGGTTGAAAAAGCTTAGAGATGAGAGAGATGCGGGGAAAAACTTTCAGGGATATTTTGTAAAAAGAATAAATTTGTATTGGAAAAATTATGTTGTGTAAAACTTATAAGTTGAAATTTGAATTTATGTTAAGTGGTGAAGACTATATTGTTTGAAGTTTGTAAGTTTGGTATTGTACTTTGGGAGAATTGAAATAAAGTTGGATTGAAGATAAGTTAATTTAGTCTCTACTAAAAGTAATACTCTTTAAAATATTAGGGTATTACAGTCCTCAATGTGTCATAAGCATAAGATCATAAATCAGAACAATCAACAGATCATGGGCAAGTGCAATAAAAGTAGGAAAAAGGAGGAGAAGAGAAAAGGAAAACTCCCTTGATCATGGTGGCAGTTGCCAAATTTGGACTTTCAGGGAGATGTCTTCCACCATTGGATCCAGCCAGGAAGTTTTGAGGAAAAATTGCTTCATCCTCCATATTTGATCAAGCAGGGAAATGTCTTCCACAGCTGGATCTAAGAAGAAGTGATTGTTGATGAGCGGGTTCAGCTGGTGCTTATTGATGTTGAAACTAGTGTGTATGTAAGCACCTTTTCCTTCCACTGTGGGTGCATGTTGGTCAAATTCATGTGTACCTCCTGCAACATGGTTAGTGCAATGTGGCTCCAAAGAAATGACATGCAGAGGTACAACACCCAATCCTAATTTATCAATCTGAACTTCAAATATACTCTCAGAACATGAATCACTTTCAAATTTAGAAACAATATCAACAACATGCTCAGATTCATGTTCAATGCCTAGATAAGAAGTATTCAGATAGGATGACAAAAGTTGTTTCTCATCATGCAAAGAGTGGAAATGAAAAGCATGCTCATCAACAATATAATCATCAACATAATCCTCAACAACATAATCATCAACATAATCAAATTGAGGTATGTTTACCTTTTCTTCCTTGAAGATTGCTAAAGTGTGGGAAGATGAAGGTGGTCTACCTGGTTCAGGATTACTGCTTATTTCTGCCTGCTCCTCAAAATATTCATCACTCTCCTCAGGTGCAAGGGTAGGGACATAGGACGGTGGGAAAGTAGATGGCACAGTAGTAAGCTCATGACTCTTCTCCCCATCTTCTATGTTGATGCCACTATCATCATCATCTGGAATCTGAACAGTCTGAAATGGTAACTCTGAATCTTGAGACTGTTCCTCAGTGAGTTGAGTGGTCATCTGCCCTATCTGATCAGTCATACTCTGAATGACAGCTCCTATTTCTTGCTGGAACTGCATGTTCTCTTACTGGAAGTGAAAATTCTGCATGGTCATCTGCTCCAACAACTCCTGCAATGTAGGCTCAGAAGTAGAAGGCTGAGGAGCTATTTGGGCAGGAGCATCATATTGCTGACTTTGGTATTGCTGGACTGGTGGAGGCATACAAGTACTCTGGAATGGTGGTTCTTGATAATGATGTTGTTGTGGGGTACCTTGCCATCCCAAGTTAGTCTCATTCCATCCAGGACCGTTGTTGTAAGCATATTGGACAAGGGAAAATTTTCTCAGAAACTGATGCTCAAGATATCCCCAATCGGTAACGGATCTTAGAGGAAGAGAGTCTTTCCAATCCTTAGCTGCTCCTTGCAATGAATGCGGGAATGCGCTCAAGAAAATGTGATCAAGAGGGACATCTGGAGGCTTCATTGAAGAGCACATAATGTGGAACTCCTCCAAATGTCTATGTGGGCATTCTCCTGCAAAACCATGAAACTTAGGGAGCAAATATGTCAGTCCAGTGCTTAGAACGCAATAAAAATCATCCTTTGTAGGTGGAACTGGCTCACAAAGAAAGCTCTCAGAAGTTTGAGGATGAGCCATATTGTTCTCAGCATAAAAATCAGTAGAATAAACATAAGGACTGTACTCAGAGTTAGATGCAGAAGGAGAATCATAATCAGAGGCACTCACAGAATAAGCACTATTCACATAACCAGAATAGGTAGACATGGAAAAAGAAAAATACTAAAAATTACGAAACAAATAAAACACAACACATTTATACATGCACCACGCACACAGAAAACAGAACATCACATCACATCACATCACAATACAAGACAAAACACAACACACACAAACACAACAAAAAGACCTAAGACTGAACCTTTGGTCCCCGGCAACGGCGCCATTTTGATGAGAGGGTCGCGCCTCCCACAAAAGTTGTGCATAAAAGAATGCAGTATAGACTAGGCAGTGACTCCTAGGTCGTCTCTCAAGGACCAATTTGGGTTCGAGTCTCATATCAAACACGTAGTGGGGGGTTGGTGAAGAGTTTGTGAATGCGGATGAACTTAAATAAAAATGGAAATTAAATACAACCAAACATAATTGAAAACACTGAAATAAATGAACAACGCGTGAAAACCGAACGGTCCTACAGATTACTAAATGGTTCTACATTGAGACCAAACGGTTTCTAGAACAAGTGGGGAAGTTGAAAATGCAATAAAGAAATCTAAAACTCATCTACGTAAATTAAAATATTCAATGCAAAAAACTAGAAGGCAATTGAAAGCAGCACATAAATCACCAACGCATAAGCTAAATGAAGTTGTAAAATAATAAAACCCATCTTCCATTATGATGAACATTAAAGACGCAATTGATGCAGCTTGTGACAACACATCTACACGCTCCGAAAATGAAAATGCTTTCAATACATACATACATACATATATATATATATATATATATATATATATATATATATATATATATATAATAAGGAAAGTTTTGTTCTGCGTGAATAAAAGAAATGAAACAATGTGTGTGCTTGGCTTCTAGGAAAAGAAATGAATTAGCTTTTTTGTGCTTCCGAGATCTTGGACTTTAAAAGAAAGAAAAACCATACTAATATATAAAATCACCGCATCCTATTCTCTAAAAAAAATGAAATGAAAGCATCGTTCTTCTCCATTGAAATCAGCACTCGTTTCTCTTAAAAGAAAATGAAAGCTAAATGTTGATAAAAAGGGAATCCCATCCAGACCCTAATCGTGTGCACCGCTGCCCCCAAAGAAGGATGAAATGCTATCCCTAAAAAAATAAAATCATCATCCTCTTCTTCTCCGTGACGGCTGGACCATCTGCTACCCCTCATCCTCTCACTGTCTCTGTGGACCTCTCTCACTCACTGCATCCCTCTACTACCCTACTGGAACCCAGAAAAAAACGTGCACACCAATCCCTATCTAAGTCTCCGTGCACTCCTCCTTTCTCCAACCAATTTGATGTTCTGCAGAGAACTCCAGCCAAGAGAGTAGTGTCCCCCCAACAAAAACGTCCACAGCCAAAAGTTCCAAACCAAAAACTCTGTGTTGCCGTGAGTCCTGTAACTAAGAGTAGAGTACCGAATCCCCCGTTCGTCCCCGAGTGAATACACTCTGCAGTTCTTACATACCCAAAAACGCTCAAAAGCAAAAGCCAAAAAAGAAACCAAAACCGAGAGACAGGGAGCGAGGCAAAAGTGGCGGTTGTCCCTTCTTCTAAGGCCGTGTGTCCCTTTTTTTAGGGTAGGGTCCACACAATAAAACCCTAGGGTGCCAAGTCATTAACTTCTAATTTTGGGTCTAATCTAATTTACCAAAAATTGACCCAAAATATAAGAGTTGATTCAGAAATTCTAAACTACTGAATTACAATTTAATTAATTCTAAAATGTCTGTGTGGAGAGTCTTGAATTTATTTGGCATTCTTCCTGATGTCCCAAAATGTATTTCCGAAATTTTCCTGCACTTCAAAAATGCACTTAATCAGCTCAGAAAACCCAAATTAGCGCAATTACAAATTTCCGACCAAATTAAGCGCAATTCGGAAAAACGGGGAAATAACAAACAATTAAACACAATTCCCTGGTTTATTTAAGTGCAATAAACTAAATATAATTCAAGAAATAACGACTCATCATATACATATACACAGTTATATATCATTCAGTAGTATGTAGAATCATCAGTATGATCACATATGTATTAATCAGAGTAAGCATGTACATATACACATATGAATCAATTAATGCAAACATATTTCTTGTTGTGTCATTACAACATCCATGTATTGTTACTATCAATGTGTTCTCATCATAAAAAACAAATTCATCAGGGAGTGGGTTCAACACTCACATTGCTCCCCCTATCAACAATAGGAAATTGAAGGTATTTAAAAATGACAAAAGAAGAGTTTATGTGAAGTGAAATATTGTGGGGCAAAAGGGAAATATTCATGGTATGCTTATTGTGCATATAAGGTTGCCCAAAGTACATAGCAGTTAAGGGAGATTATCAATACCCATACATGCAGTAAAGAATTTAATATATGTTTAGTGACTTCAAAATGGTTGAGTGGCATGTTAGAGAAGACCATAAAAGAAAATCCAAATATTAATCTGACTAACCTCCAAAACAAGGTTTGTAAGAAATGGAACATTGATATATCTTGATCTACAATCTTTATGGCAAAAACAATGGCATACAACAAAATTGAAGGTTGTTTTAAAGAATAATATAAAAAAGTATATGACTATGCAAATGAGTTGTTGAGGTCAAATCTTGGATCAACTATGAAAGTTAATGTAGAACCTAATGAGGAGAACCCATTATTCAAGAGATTATTTTCTTCAACATATTTTAGTGACTCGTTATTATTCACATACTTTCCACCATAGTGAAACACTACTTCAAAAACCAACTCATACATATATAACACTGTGAAATATAAAAATACCCAACAAAGAACAATGTCACTAAGATATACTCTAAATTATGGCTCTGATACCATATTAAGAAGTGAACTTTAAGCCTAACTCAACTCTTTAAAACCAACTTGTAAACTGAGGTTAGCACCTATATATATATACACTCTAAATTTGCCTTATCTTTAGTCAATATGGGACTTCCAACACATCCTCTTTCACTGAGGTATATACATCTCGTGTGTGGCACTAGCATTAATGGATGGTCTGATAGCGGGTGGAATGATATGTATCCAATAAACACAAATTTCACTAAGATAAGTTCTAACTCATCTCTTATACCATTTTAAGAAGTGGAGTTTAAGACTAACTCAACCCTACAAAACTGGCTTGTACGATGAGGTTGCACCCATATATATACACTATAAATTGACTTTATCTCTAGTCGATGTGGGACTTCTAACACAACTATTCACATTAATTATTGTCTTGCATAACAACTCAAAACACAACACCAAAGTAAACAATACAACCACCAATGATCTCAACATTAAACACCACATTTCCATAGTAACTCTCACACATAGCTTATCTCAATCTCTGCTCACCATTAGACCAACCACTCTTCTTGCTTCCTAGAAGTATCATAGATAGAGTATGTTTCTCTCTACTTCCCAGAAGTATTATGTGCTAAGTTCATTTCCTAGTGCTTTTTAGAGAGTGTTACTGGAAGAGTACACAAGTTCCACTTTTTACTACTATCCCAAATAATATTATGAGCAAAGTTCATGAGCAGTAAAACTATGGATACCCTTCTCATTACTCTCCTAAAAAGATTACGAGACAATCCGCATACTTAGGTTTTTTGTCATCCTCAGTTACTAGTTAAAAACCAAGACAATATTATACTAAAATAACTTTAACGAGAGCTTTATTATCTTTTAATATTAGCATTTTAATTTATTAAGTTTTCAAATAATTGAACTTATAATATGCATGAATTGCTCATGATTGGTTATTTTGAAAGTCTTGCAGCTAACCATAAGTAATTTGCATATAAATGTTCTTGCTTTTGAGTGAAATGAAAAAAAAAACACTATTTTGATATCATGATAGCATGATCTGTCATAGTTGTCTAACCAACAACAAGTGCACCAATCGCAATATAACAAGTATAAGTAAATATATCGTTCTCTTTTAAGGGATTTGCGCACCACTTAACAACTCCTGAACTTAATAACTTAAACCACAAAGTTCACACAAAAATAAGAAACTCTTTTTGATATTTTTATTAAATAGTTGGTGTGCAAGGAAATGTAAAATAAATTATTTACAATTTATTAAGACTAGAATTCATCTATTTCATTCTCATGTATTCACAAATATCTCAATTTCATATTCAAGTCAAAATTAACTCATCAATATACTCAAATTTTAACCCTAATAACTTTGAGCCTATGATAACTTATCAAGTTTCAATCCTTTGAATCCTCAACAAACAACCATGCATTAAGTTCAAGAGTCTAAGATTACTAATGAATCAAGTTATATTCCTACGTACAAGCATTCAATTTCAAGTCTAGTTTCTAAAGATATCTTCCAACACCTTAAGAAACACAAATCAAACATGAGAACAATTCACATCAAACATTAATCATGAAAATTGAATATTAACATAAACTGGAAAAGTATATGTCATTAATAACACAAAATTACACAAGAGTTCCATGTTTTATAACTAATCTCAACAAGTAAAAATAGTCCTTCATGGTAGAGAACTTAGGGTTCTACAAATTGAAGAGATAAGGAAGAAATGAAAACCAAAGAGAAGATGTCAGCCCTCTACCAAGGTTCTTGGCAGTTACTCCATGCTTCAATTGCACCTTCTTTTTGCCTCAACACATCCAATTTGTAGCTTTTCTTCTTCATCAATCCTATGAATTGAAAAACACCATGGATGAAGATTAAAGACCTAAGGAGGAGTGGGAGAGCTTTCCAGCATCCCAAACAACCTCCAAGGGTATCCTTTAGTTGCTCTAAGTCGAGAGTAATCGTGGGAGGAAGAGGATCCCCAAATCCTCGCGATAGACATGTTTAAATACCTCATTCTGGCATGTTAACGATATCACTACTCAACGTCATATCAGCACCGCTCGGCACCATATCAATAAAAACGTGAAAGAGGCTCTTTATTAAACTATCACTCAGCGCCATTTTACATTGCTCAATGTTAATGTTACAGAACCAAGTGGAGCTCAACGCCACTTTTATACCACTCAATGTCGAGCTCTTCTACAACACTAGTTACTCTCAAACTTTGCAGCGTTGGGCACGATTTTGGTGTCGCTCAACACGAGTATTTACTCTAAAATGATCAATTATTATCTAAAACATGTGTCACTTGAGTTCTTGGTTGTTTTTCTCTACTAGAATTACCTTTATTCATTTATTTTACACTTATAAATAAAGAAATTAAAGATACAACTATCATAAAACAACTAAAATACAAAACAATGCAAAATACACTAAACTTAAGCATAAAACAATATTAAAGCTTGGAAAGAGTTAATTTATTCATGATGATAGACACACAAAATTAGGTAAAAATACACATTATCACTTGGGCAACATGCATGATCATCCATTAATCTTTGATATAATGAGGAGTTTAACAATAGTTATTTGATCCATCTTATTTGCTTCTGTTTGAGGTATTCTAACACATTTATGTATGATTTTTAATGTCGTTTGCAAGAAAGGTATTGACCTTGAGTGTTAGATAATTTAGAAAATAAGACCATCAGACTATTCTGTCAATTAGAAAT
This sequence comes from Vigna nakashimae, assembly GCA_034642375.1. Lineage (NCBI taxonomy): Eukaryota > Viridiplantae > Streptophyta > Magnoliopsida > Fabales > Fabaceae > Vigna > Vigna nakashimae. Next base: position 49,848,387 of record CM067765.1, on the reverse strand, counting down.
GTATTTTTCACCCACATTTTTTGATATCATGGTTCATTTGATAGTTCATTTAGTGAGGGAAATCCAATCGTGTAGGCCGATTTTCTTCAAGTGGATGAACCCAGTTGAGAGGTACATGAAGATATTAAAGGAATATGTCAAGAATTAGTATCAACCAAAAGCTTTAATTACAAAGTGGTACATTGTAGAATAAGTCATTGAATTATTCTTAAGTTATATGCCAAGTTGTGAACTAGTAGGAGTTCTTAAGAATAGACATGAAGGTAAATGTGAAGGTAAGAGTGTTCGAGGAGTGAAGATTGAAATTGTTAGTAGAAAATAATTTGATCAAACTTATTTGTTTATCTTAAATAACAAAGTTGATGTAATTATTTACATTTCGCAACACATTGATGAAATTAAGTCTGTACATCTAGGATGAGTGAACAATGGACATTTCAGGAACATAACAAAAATTTCTTACCATGGTTTAAGAAAAAGGTTTATGTGACTCCAAATGTTTATGAAATTCTATTAAGGCTAACTCGTGGACTGAACACCAATGTGGTCACATATGGCAGCTATTACATAAACAATTAGTGTTTTAATTCAAAAATGGGAGATGACAAAAGTAAAGTTCAAAATAGATGGATTATCGTACAAGCTGAGGTTGTACACTCTGCTAATTCTAAGGAAAAAAATCCAATTACAGCATCAAAGAGTTATATCGAAATAATACAAGAAATATGGGAAGTCGACTATGTGAGTTTTAGAGTTCCAATTTTCAAATGTAGATGAGTTGATAGCAATTCGGGTGTGGTGACATATAACCTTAAGTTCACTTTGGTAGACCTTAACAAGATGATTTATACATATGAACCATTTATTATGGTTACTCAACTAAGACAAATATTTAATGTCACTGATCTAGCCAATAAAAAAGGGTCAGTCGTATTGGAAGGAATAAGCATGCACGAAAATCATGATGAAGACTCTCTAGAAATACTTGAGGCAGTGTCTTTCTCATCAATAACCATTCAAGACAAGGTCGATGATGTAGCCAATGACATCCATGCAATTCAAAGTGACCAGAATGAAGATATATGGAAGAAACCAATATCTTAGTGTTTTTTTTATTATTTTTGCCACATTTACAAATTTTGTTTTTTCCTATTCTAACTTATAGAAATAATTTCTTTTATTTTTCATATATGATATACTAACAATGTGTTTTCAGGTATGATGAGCTTTGAATAAGGAAAGAGAGAACATGGTAGATGTGTGACTTAGTTATCGAATATCACAACCTGGCAGATTGTCATGGAGAGGTTGGTGGTCAAGATTGATCCTCAATTGATTATACTTAAAGGCCCACATGCAGAAAATTTTCATAGCTATTTGAGCATGTTGGCCAAAATGGATATCTTTATTGTCATTACATCTTGAGATGACGTCTCAGAGATGGAGAAGAACTTCCTATGGTAGGATATTCTAGTATTTTTACTTACAATAGATATAGTGTTTAATATGTTTTGCTTAATTCATTAACATTTTTTTTTGTTTTCAACAACAAAATTTTGACATTTTGAACATCGAGCAAATTAGGAAAACAGTCTTATCTCACATAGCCATTAGATGGAGGGACTTCAAGAAAAGGTTGACACATCTTTATGTGGTCGGAGATAGAAAACATGACATTCCTAGTGGAAAGTAAAAAAAAACTAAGGAAGAGTGGATGTAGTTTCGTGCATCAAGAGAGTTTGGGGAATAACATGTTTGTTTCTTAACTTTTTTTATAGTCACATAAGAAATTAATTTATGATTTAAAATTATAAATTTATGTAATATGACAGGAAAAAATGATAACAACCCAAATATGACAAAAACGTAATAATGCATCATACGTACTTTCACAGTGTGGTTATGCATTATTGGAGAGACAAATTAGAAAGTTTTGTGTAAAGGCTTTAGGACTTGAGTCTCGTGATTTAGTACTTGCACCTGCTAGGTACGAGATGTGAAAGGTTGCTCGGATTAAGTCTGATGGCACATAAATCACAATCAGCTCAATTAATATATGAACCCAAAACCATAGTTCATATGAAGTGTTTATGTAATAAACTTGATTATGTGATGTAGGATGATTTAGTTTAGCAATAACCTCATGATTCCTTTGTTGGTCTGGGTCATATGCATGGAGTTGGAGGTGCAATTGGTGTTTGAGACTACTATGACCCTCTACAAAGAAGTAGTGAATCCTTGAGTTAGGAGGCATTAAGGAAGATGAAGCTCTAAATGGAGGAAAGAATCAACCAACGCATGAGTGCTATGAAGCTAAACTTCATGGAATAACCACACTGAAGCACTTGAAGAAAGACTTAAGTTCATGACCAAGTAAATAATGGAGTTAATCATTAAAGCTCCAACAGGACGTCGAGTGAGCACAAAAGACTCATCTATTGCAGATCATATTGGTTACACTTTTCAATATGAGTTATTGGTTGATGGTGATCTCACGCGTGTAGTGAGATCCCTACTACCGCCCCACTACGTGTGTAATGATTGATGAAGTTTGAGATCCCTATGCTCGAGTGTTTGTGCCAACTTCAGAAATTCAATTTGTTGGGGGGGGGGGGGGTACAGTTTGGCCAAAGCATTGATCCTGTCATACTTTGGCCCACCACATCTACGATATTGTTATTTTTAGTATTTTTATGTAACATTTTATAAATAAATGATTAATAACTTTGAAAAACTTTATTTCAGTTCTTCGTCCTAAGAAGCAGGTAATGTGTCAACCTGTTATCCATAAAGATGATGACATGACAGAAGAAAATGATGATCCTCTATGAAAACTCACGATGAAATTACACAGATTGAATAGAGACCGGTAAAGTTAGAATGAAATTTAAGAGTATTTGGCCTCCAGTTTCATGTGTCAGTGTACATTACTCTAAATGATGCACTAGAGGTTGTTGGGAGAGACATGATATTGAATATTTTAATAATACAACTACGATATAAGAGTTTTTATTGTCTTCCATATTTAAATCTTATTGTTACATTTTAATATATATTTAACTTTCTTGTTATGAGTACATGGACATAGTCATTATCGATCAAGGCCAAGCTTTCATGTATGAATTTATTGAACCTCAAACCATTCAAAATTTTGGAAACAAATTTGACAAGAAAACATATTTGCAAACATGGATGTCTAAGTAAAAAAAGAAAGATGTATCTTGCACCATACATTGATGGGTATGTTTCATTGAATGTAATATTTATGAAAATTTACTCAATTAATTGACTCACTATTTTTGATTTATGATAAGGTCCATTGACAACTAATGGTCGTCATACCAAAACAATGCACAATTGTATGGTTTTGTTTCCTGTATAGGAAGATGAAACTTGACTTCAAATTCATGTTAAAAATGTAAGTTTTACTTTTTTTTTCATGTCGTCTATTTAATTATATTAATATTAACCTATACTTTAAATGTTTCAAATTTAATTAAAGTTATAGGTAAGTGTAAAGCACAACAAATTCAAAATACCATATCTAAATATTGAAACTCATTGATCTTTAAGTTATTAATTTTCACATGTTAATTTATGACCTTGATATGTGATTATTTTCTTTGTCATGTTTAGTGTAACAAACAACCATATTCATGGGCATGTGACTATTATATCATGTCTTGGATCAAAACCATCATTTGAGCATGAATTAAAGATGATTTGGCTGAGATAATAATATATATCTTTCACATATTACAAATTATATTAAACTTTAAACTTTAATATGGATACATAATGAAGTTGTGTTATTTTTATAACGCTTTAAGAATCCATCACCTATAATGGATGACACAATAAAAAAGATACCATATGAATGAACAATGTATCTTCTTGACCAATGGAGTAAGGACTCACATTGTAATTGTATTTTGCTTCAACACTTTTGATTAATTAATTTTTAATTGTTTTCCTTTTGATAGCTTTAGTTTTTATTAGTGTATAATTTTAGTTTTAAATTTGTTTATAAAACATTCCAAACTATATCATAACTACGTGTCATCTGTTAGCATACCAACAAACGATGTTCATTTTTTTGTTAAAAAAATCTAATTGGACGATGATATGTTATGCAATCCATAGATAACCTTCAATGTTTATTTTCACTTCCGTCAATTTAACGTTTCAAAGATGAAGATTTTCTGACATTAAGTATAAAAAATCACAAACATTAAAAATAATTTTTGTAATAGTGTAAATTAAATTTATTTCTAATTCATAAACATTAAATAACTCTTGTGAAACATAATATAAGGCACTTCCTTCAACTACCAACAAAATACAGTGGTTGCAATTCTTATTACAAAATCAATCAATAATTTATGCTAGTGAGTCTGTGATCTATAATTACTTTATTAGTTTTCTAAACTAATGTCTAAAAGATAACATCAGTCATTAATGTGAAAAAATAATAAAAATAAAAATTATAAATTATAAATTGATGGATCTGTTGACAATTAGTGTGAAAAAAAGTTTGATTAAACTTAATTTTAATTTTTAAATTTAAATGTAAAATTAAATTTGTTTATATTTAAAATTTTAGTACACTTTTGTTTTAAAACATTAAAAAATATGAATATAATTTTTAATTATTATTGCTAATTTTTTTATCTATTAAATAATATTTCAGATTGATATTTATACGAAAATATATTAAAATGATAAATAACTCAAACTTCCATTTAAAACATAGTTTAATATTTTCAAAATTTATTAAATTAAAAAATTATTTTTTAAATTTAAAAACCAAAATCTATCCATACAACACAAATGAATTTCAATATCACATTAAAATTTTAAACTTCTGAAACATGTTAAAAAATATCAGTGAAAACATGTTTAACAAAAAAATCAACGAAAAAATACATGACAAGAAATTCTAAACAAAAGGAAATCACTAAATATTTGTTTCAATTACGATATTTATCTCTAAAATATTTTTGGAAGTAATCATGATAAAGAAACTTATTTTAACGTGTTGATTATAATTAAAACTTTAAGCTTTAGATTTTATGAGAAATTTTTATTAGACATGAGTATCAATTTTAATATTTTTTCTTATTTTAAAAAATATTTATAATAAAATGTGAAAAAAATATAAATGAGTTTAATAAGATTGTTACATTAAAACAAAACAAGAAAAAAACCTAAAAAAAAGTGTATGATATCATAAGAAAAAGAAGTAATTGAAATATTTTCGGTGATCTACATCGAGATGCACTCATCAATGTTACTGTTTACATTTATATTATACTCCAGAAAGTTGTTGGGGCTTATTGTTGTCAATATATATATATATATATATATATATATAATTGACATCACAGCTGACGTCAATAAAATTCACCATTTTGAATGTCATTTTCATTCCTTTCAAATCAGTGGCGATAGAAAAAAATGGATGAAATGATCAGAGTTGACTGCCATAAAGTGAGAAGCGAGAAAGTGGAGAAGAATTATGTTGGTTTAGTTTAACTTCCATATATTTTTTTAACTATATGAAATTGCGACGTTTTCGAAATTTAAATATGCTTTAAAGTCTGGAAACCATTGTATAAATAAAAACCTGTAATATATATATATATATATATATATATATAATATGTTTAAATCTTATCATTTTAATTTTATAAAAACTTATAGTTAAACTCTTTTAATTATTCTATTTTTGTGGATTTTTCTCTTTATCTCTGTTTTATTAGAGTCTTCAATTGAGTCTTAAAAAGTGTTAATTTAAATCAATTGGATTCCTGTCGTTAAATTGATTTAACGGGGTTAAATTTTTTATGACATATGATATTGACGTGCACAATTTTTTTAAACATGGCATTAAGAGACCATTATACGTGGCATTTGATAAAAAAACATTTTAAAAATTGGGTTTCGAAAATTCCACCACCATCGCGCACCTCAAACACCTCCACTGTCATCCCAGCTTCCCCTTCCTCCCTTCCGTCGCTTCCTGCATTCTCACCGTGAACTGCTTCTGTAAGTTCTGTGACCATTTTGATATTTTATTATATGATATCATTATGTAGGTATCACTTTAAAGAGTTACTAACATACTCATTTATTTGTATCAAGGAGGATATGGCATATAAATTGCTAAAGGATGGACCCTCACTTTTAAGATCTCTCGCTGAAGAAGATATTCTTCAATTGGTGGAGCTGTTAATATTAGAGAAAAAGTGGTTGGAGGAAATACTGTCCCAAATATTTCCTTTTAGAGTAATTAAACAAGTTCAAGGGAAATCAATCTTAGGGTGCAAATGGTTTGAGATCCCTCTTTATGAGCATATCGTCACAATCCAAGTTGCAAAAATCATCTTAACATAAGAGTATTCCTAAATCTCGGAGTTTCTGCAATTGATACTTAGACGAAATATAAGGGGATGCCTATAAAGGATATATTAAAAGATTGTTAGTAATTTGAGTAAGATATTGAGGGAAAACCCTAATGGATATAGTATTAGTTCTTTCCCAAGATTGTTTGTTGATAGGTACGGCTATCATCATGATTTATGGAAGTCGACGATGCTGATTAGCGGTTGAAAGTACTTCCGGACGATTTCTTCCTTCATCTTTCCTTTAGTCACCATGGAGATTCGAAAGTCTTGCATTTTGTGTCCAGCGCGATTTCAGATTTGTGATTATGTTTTCTCTTTACAGGTTTGAAATGGTTTAATGGAGAAGAAAATAGATGATGATGAGTTCCGTTGCGGCGCGAAGAGATTGAGCGTTGGTTACGGTTGTCATGGTAGCGATTTGCCCTTGCAGTGCTCGATGGAAGGAAATGAATTAAAGCGAACATGGCGGAGTCACGATTTGGATTTTGTGGTTACTTGATTGCAGGTTGATGGTGCACGAGGAAGATGATGGTGGTTCTAAGGCGTGATTGGGTTCTCTGTTGATGGTTCTGGGTGGTGTTTGATGGTAATGGAAGATGATTTGTTTTTAAAATTTTGGTTTAATCCTTTTCGACATCCCTATTTATGTACGAATTTCTCAATTGGGTCCTCGTTTCTTAAAGTGTATCAAAATGGTCCTTAATTTTGAAAATTGATATCAATTGAGTCCTTTCCGTTAAGTTGGCTGGACGGCGTTAAAAAAATTGATGAGTGGATGCTGAGATGATGAACGAACGCTCGTCCACCAACGAACGAACGCTCGTCCACCAGCGAACGAACGCTCGTCGACCTCTTACTGCTGGACGACCGTTCGTTCCACACTAGACGAGCGTTTGTTCGGTGGTTGACGAGCGTTCGTTCGTTGGTGAACGAGCGTTCGTTCGTTGGTGGACGAGCGTTCGTTCGTCATCTCAGCATCCACTCATCAATTTTTTTTAACGCCGTCCAGCCAACTTAACGGAAAGGACTCAATTGATATCAATTTTCAAAATTAAGGCCCATTTTGATACACTTTAAAAAACGAGGACCCAATTGAGAAATTCGTACATAAATAGGGATGTCGAAAAGGATTAAACCTAAAATTTTTAATCAAAATGTTAAAATGTTTGTAAATTCCAAGTAGAGCTCTCTGAATGCCATGTTCAAAAAATTTGTCACGTCAACCTCCCACTTTATAAAAACTTAACCCCGTTAAGTCAATTTAACTGCAGGGGTCCAATTGATTCAAATTAATAATTTTTAGGACTCAATTGAAAATTTTAATAAAATGGAGATCAAACTGAGAAAAATTCACAAAAATAGAAACAACTAAAGGTTTAACCAAAACTTATTTATTATAATTTTCGTAAGAAAAACATATAAGTCAATGTATTTTAATAATTAATTTTAAATTAATCAAAGGCAGGTCGGGACATATTAATAACTATTTCATTCTTTGCACCAAAATATTATGTGTAATTTGAATGAAATTGTTCTTTTATAAGATGTAGAATAAAATATGAGAATCCAATTTTCTTTTTACTTTTATTTGTTTATATTTAAATAAGTTCACGTTAGAAATAATTATCTTTTTATGGAGATTTTATTAAAAGATTAAAATATATATATATATATATATATATATATAAATTACACTAAATTTATGATAAAATTATATTTTTATCGTACGCAAAAAAAAATTATTAAGAAATAAACTTAAGTAGAAACATGGATCGATAATAGTAAAAAAATAAATTTCTTATCATATTACAAAATGTATCATTATTTGATTCTCTCCTACTTTAATAAAGGTCTTTAATTTTTAAAACTTTTTGTTTTGAAAAAGTTATTATTAACTTTCTTTAACCTATTTCTATCATGTTCTTTTTAAAGTTTGGAGTAGCTCTTCAATATTAGAATCTTCCTCCTCTATTATATATTTTTAGAAGTTATTTTTAATTTTTTCATAAAATGAGTTTCTTAAACATCAATGAATTAGGAACTGTACTTAAACTACTATTATTTAAATTTAATTATTATAAACCCTACAAACTATTGACAATAAGAATGACACTAGTATAAAAACAACTTATAACGTCACGCGTTCAACGTTCAATCACTCAATAGTCAACTATAAAAAATAATCGGTGACATTTTTGTAAATAAATACAATTATTAAACGTGGTTTAGAATTGTAATTCGACGTAAAAGGATATAAAACATCGCAGCGTTAGACGTCAAAAGGTTACTGCATTCAATAAAAATTTAAGCGGGAGATTGAAAATTCATTCATTTTATCTTAGCGCGTGAGACCCTCTTTTTTGCTTAAACTTTTCTCGAACGAAGTTTGACGATCATAACATGTAATTTTTCTTTCATTTGATACAAATGCATGTTAATTTACTACTTTAGGTATGATTTTCGTTTATTTTGACCGATTATTTTTGTGTTTTTGTCCTTCATAGACGCATTCTGTTTTCTCTCTCACTTGTGATAACACTTTATTCTGATGAACTAAGGTTAGTTTTTGTTTTCGTTTTCGTTTTCGTTTTGAATAACTTATTTGTTGAACTTGTTTATTGTTATTTTTTGTTAAACTTGTTTGTTGTTGTTGTTTGGTTGAACTTGTTTGTTGTTGTTGTTTGATTGAACTTGTTTGTTGTTGATACTATATTACACGTTCATAGTTCATGCTTTACAAAATACCTAAAACTGAAATTTGTTGTTTTTCTACTTTTCAGGTCTAGTAGAGTTGTAAAAAAGGATCACAATTAATTAAAAAAAAATAAAAAAATTGATTAATGTCGTTTATTGATAAAATTTGATGTTAAATATAATGTCAAATTTTTTAAATTTGATGTCAATTTAATGTCTCCCAATATGACGTCGTTCTCGAATTCGATGTGAAACGCCCAAAATATGCGACATTGTACACTGTTTTTGTATTAGTGTGACAACATCCTTCAAAGAAGGCATACAAGTTAATTAATCAAATTTCACTAGCACGCCACTTAAGTTAAAAATCCCTTAGTCTTATTTTCCCCTGTTAAGCATAACATGATATCGCAAGAAATCTAACAAATTATACACTTTACTTAATCGATTATTTCAACCAGAGATGTAATATTCAATCTGTTTAAACTCGTGATTCATTTACAAATAATGAATGCATATATCAAGCATCTCAAGCACAAACACAATAAGAATAAATCAATTGTTATGTCATTTGTTGTGCATGAAACCATAAAACAGTCTTTTGTTCATCATGAAACATAGATATATGAGATGTCCCCTATCAACAATACTATTGCATTTTTGCACCATTAATTTTCTCCCCACCAGAAATTCCAAGATAAAACATTGTGCCAAGTGTTTTGGTCCAAGAAAAAACACAAAGAATACTATATAAATAAAGTTCCAATTGCCAAAACTCTTCGCATGTCTTCTAAAGAAGAAAAAACAAATTTATAGAACCATTTCCCTAATGGAATTATCTTCCATTGCCAAAATGTTTGCAAGCCATATCAAGTTTTTTTTAAAGGTTTAAATGTGTAAGTAGTTTATCCCATTTTATTAACAAAATACACCCATGCAAATTATTTTTTCACTCCTCTATATCAACAAGATAAACTTTTTCAAAATCTTTTACAAGATCATGTCTACCTTTATATAAGGAAAATGTACTTAGGGCAAAAGAATATCACAAACATTATTAAGAACTTGGGCAAATATAAGTAGTTGTGCCTATAAATTCAAAAAGGGTTTAGAAAAAGATCATTTTTCATGATCTTGGTCCTCTAGGCAACCCTAAAAAATATGAAACCCCGAACAAAAATCCATACATATGACTTACCAATCGACAATCCTCCCTCCAACCAGTCACCCACACCAAAGGTGCCAAATTTATACACCCATTTCGTCAATATAAGTGAACTTTCTCCAATCACATGTGCATACCTAATTGCCATCAACATATAATCATGAATGAAACATTGAGTAACATTGTAGTTACACTTGTGTTTGACATTCCTCGTCATGCTAAGTCTTATAACTAGATAAAACCATATTTTAAAAACATAGGAAGATAGACACTTTTAAATGTCTAGTTGGGGATGGGAAAAATTAACTGAACTATAATGAATTTATCAATTAACTACACTATATTGAACCAAAAAAACTAAATTGTTTCAATACAACCTAAATTATGTCATTTTATATTTTAGTTTTAAAAAACTAAACTTCTAGAGTTATAGCTCAATTTACTGCTCATTAAAGTAAAACTATTTATTTTTATATTTGTAACTTATTTGAGAGTCTTTGAAGTTGCAGTTCAGTTTGGCTACTGCTAACTCAACCAAACTTTGGTTGGGGCCGACTCAACCAAATTCGATCAATTTCCGGCAAGAGTCGACTTAGTTGATTTTCGGTTTCAATTGACTCTATCGAGTTTCGACTGTGCTAGACTAAGCTAAATTTTGCCAATTTTGGTATGTGATTAACTTGGCCGAATTCAATCGATTTCGTTAGAACTGTCTCGACCATTTGTGATTGACCCGGTCGAATTCCATCAATTTTCAACCAGGATCAACTCGGTTGAATTCGGCAAATTTTGAAGGAGACCAAATCAACTAAGTCTTGATCATGTCCATCCTAGCCAAATTTGGCTTCGGCCAATTCGGCCAAATTTGGCTTATTTTTGGTCAAGTCCAACTCGACTAAGTTTTGGTCATGGTCGTTCTAACTAAATTCAACTGATTTTTGATCGAGCTTGAATCAACTGAATTTTGGTCAAGGTTCATTTCTGGCTTCTCGGCCTAAATCAGCCGATTTTATATTGGGGTTTACTTGATCGAGTTTTGATTGTGCCCTTCCCAGCCAAATTCGACCGAATTTCGGCCATGACCCGTTTCAATCGAGTAAAGAAAATTTTTCCTGTCTACTTAGTTAACTTTTTTTTTGAGGTTTTTAAATAATAGTTCATTTCATTTCAGTTTGTTAGGACAAAAAGTAATTTAGTTCAGTTTTTCTGAACTAATTTTCAGTTCGTACAAACTAGTTTAGTGCAATTTTTAACAGTTTAGTATAGTTAAACTAATTTTGCCCACACTTAAAACTATTTCAGTCAAAACAAATACGATTGATTTTCGATAGTGGTCGACAAGATCGAATTCGACCAATTTTTAAGCGGGGCATACTCGAATGAATTTTGGTCAACACTGACTCAATCGAGTTTCAACAATGGATGTCCTTGTCGAATTCGGGAAATTTTTAGCAAAGTCGACTTAGCAAAATTTTGGTCAAGACTTACTCAACAAAGTTTTGATCATGGTTGTTCAAACCAAATTTGGTCGATTTTCACTCGTGGTTGATTCGGCCGAATTCGCCCAACTTTTGACCAAGTTCAACTCGGTCGTGATCGTCTCAATCGAATCTAGCCAAATTTCACTCAGGACCAACTCCACCGAGTTGTGTTGTTATGTTTCAAAATATAAAATAAAATTCAATGCATTGTAGTGCAGTGCAACTTTGTAAAAAAAATTCAATTCGTCGAAATTAATTTTTAATTCAGTTCATCTGAACTAATATTCAATTCAATTCGGTTCAAACAAACTAATTTTTTATTGAATGCAATTTTTAACATTGCAATTAAGTAGAGTTTGGGAATACTCGAATGGATTTTAGTCAACATCGACTCAATCGAGTTTCAACAATGAATGTCCTTGTAGAATTCAGAATATTTTTAGCAAAGTCGACTTGGCAAAATTTTGGTAGAGTCTTACTCAATTGGGTTTTGATCATGATTGTTCAAACCAAATTTGGTCGATTTTCAGTCATGGTTGATTTGGTCGAATTCGACCAACTTTCGACAAAGTTCAGTTCGACTGTGATCATCTCAACCAAATTTAACCAAATTTCAGTCATAATCAACTTTACTTTGTTGTATTTCAAAATATAAAATAAATTTTAATGATACAACTTTATAAAACAAAATAAAAGTCAATTCATCGAAATTAATTTTCAATTAAATTGATATGAACTAATTTTCAATTCAGTTCAATGTAAACAAACTAATTTTTTATTGACTTCAATGAGTAGAGTTTATTTTACTCATCACACACACACACACACAGATATATATATATATATATATATATATATATATATATATATATATATATATATATATATATATATATATATATATATATATAACTTGATAAATAGATTAACAAATAAAATTTAAGTGTTAGGAAAAAAAGTTTGTTCAACTATAGAGATTAGATATACTAAAAGTTACTATTTACAATTCTTTAAAATTAATTTGTTGTACTTTTCATCAATTAGTTAATTTTGGAAAATTTTAAAAAAAATAGAAAATTAAAAGTAAAACAAGTTGATTGTAAGTTTGAGATAAAGAGAAATAAAATAGTTGTAATATGAAAATAACGTAAAACAATACGATTATTGTCAAATCTTTTTGGAAGTAAGGGGATGTCGTGACTTTCTAACTTCTTAAAATTTTGTATACGTATAATGAGAATTTATAAAAACTAAATTAGGTAAATTTTTAAATATTTTATAAAATATGTAATTTAATATTAATAAATAGTAAAACATAAAATTAAATATAACAAAGCATACAAACTTTATTAAGATACTTTTTCTCTTTTTTATCTCTAGATTTACTTATCCTTTCTATTTACTTTTCATTTTTTTACATGTTCTTTTTTGTTTCTTAAAAAAAGTTAAACAAAAATTCATTACTTCTATTCTTATTTATTGCATTAGTTTTTATTTTATTTATCATGAGTTTTTTTATAGTAATTATTATGAATATAAATATATTATTTATTATGTATTTTTTCATAATCCGTTTTTAACTATGGCTTGATTATCATAATTTTTTTTAGTAATTATATCTAAATAAGTATATTTTTTAATAATAAAAGAATAACTTCATTTTAAAAAAAATCATAAAAGGAAAGATATATGTGAAAATAAAAACAACCTAAATTTAATTTTTTTCAATTATTTTAAATTTTGATGTTAATCATTCAATTATTTGTTTCTTGTTGTATTAGTCATAATAATTAAATATAAATTTTAAGAGTTGGCGTGATTAGTGATCGAATTCTTGGAATTTAAGCCTAAAAAGGAAGGAGGATGTTTGATATGTGACTTTGAGAGATAGGTGTTGGGGAGAGAAAACAACTATTTTAAAATTGTCATAAGATTATTTGAGACCTATTGTAAGTGCTTTAGGAGTCAAATATGCTATGTAACTAAGAGGTGTTTCATTGTTGAACTTTTTTAGGCTTTTTAGTGTAAAAATGGGGTTTTGACTAGTGAGATCTTGAGGTAAAGGGTGTGAACTGTTTTGCATTGTTGAAAGTCTGTTATTAGACCAATTAGGACTTATCTAGATGTTGAAATAAGTAAAAGTTGACATGGAAGGGATAATTGCTTCATAGGTTGAATTTCTTAGTATAATTAGGAGGTTTTAAGTGTTGGAAAAGTAGGATGGTTAGAAGGAAACTAAGGTGTTGGGGTGTGTTAACAAGTGTATTTACACTTAGTTAAGCAGTTGGTGGACAAATATGAGAACTAGGATGTGTAAACATGCGTTTAAGTAGCTTAAAGGAGTGATTTTGGTTTCAAGGAGTCAAATTGAGTTTGAGTAGTGTTTTTTGTAGTTTCTTAGTGTCTAAAGGGTTTTAAGGATCTTTAGAAGTTGGTAGTAAAATGTCCAAGTTCATAAAATTAGTGTTTGTGTATCTGTCATGGTGTTGAGTGCCAACTCTCCAAAGCTTGGACGCTAACTCACTGTTTTTGGGGCGTTGGGCGCCAGCTTCGGGGTGCTTGGGCGCCACCTTGTATGTTTCAATGCTTATGTTTTAAGTGATTTATGATAACTTATTGGTTTGTTTATGGTACTTTGATGCATGATCAGTGATGATGTATGTTGGTATTCAATGTGAAAGTGTATGGACATATGTATGGTTTCAAATGGTTTCACGGTTGGTAAAATTGGTTCCACGGAGGGACTTCTTTAGAAGTTGGTAGTAAAATGTCCAAGTTCATAAAATTAGTGTTTGTGTATCTGTCATGGTGTTGAGTGCCAACTCTCCAAAGCTTGGACGCTAACTCACTGTTTTTGGGGCGTTGGGCGCCAGCTTCGGGGTGCTTGGGCGCCACCTTGTATGTTTCAATGCTTATGTTTTAAGTGATTTATGATAACTTATTGGTTTGTTTATGGTACTTTGATGCATGATCAGTGATGATGTATGTTGGTATTCAATGTGAAAGTGTATGGACATATGTATGGTTTCAAATGGTTTCACGGTTGGTAAAATTGGTTCCACGGAGGGACTTCTTCAGTATGATTTCAAGTATCTTTATAATGACTGCAGGTAGCTCAGTCTTGGGGTTATCCTGACACTCTAATGGTCTTTCATTCTCAAGTAGAGAAGATTGACATATGTGGTGAAAGTAGCAGGAGGTCTTAGTTAGGTGCTTCTAGTATGACCTATGACGCGATAAAAAACTAACCTTATGTGAGTGGTAGGGTGAAAATCATTGGCAATGACTTTGCAACGCAGTAGAGGCCACCACAGGTGCACAACTGGCCATTTCTCGACATTCATTCTAAGTACTAACGGTCGGTATAGGTTATTGCATGTTAAGATGTTTGGGTTGGATTAAATTACATATGACTCTTATATGAAATGCTTTAAACTTATGATGTATTGTTTTGTATCTAGGTTACCCTTGCTTTGTCTGTTTATGTGTTGTTTTCTCTTTTGCAATGATCACTTTAATGGTGTGGGCTTAGAAAGATGGTCTTTTAAGTTGTTTTAGCTAGAGGTGAGGATGGAGCACATGAGTTCTTAGATGGATATGAGGTAGACCTATTGTCTTTTTGTAGGTTTGTTTTCATTTAAGTAGTTCTATTGTCATATATGTAACATAGTAGTTTTACACTATTAAAATGAGATGTTACAATCCATGTATGAACCATTAATTATACTCCAATGATATAATAATTAAACAATAAATATTAAAAAAATTATTATTTTATTTTTGTTAGTTTATATGATATAATAGGTTTTGGATTCACTTATGCATGAAAACCTTTTCATACAAGCTAAAAAATGTTTTCTATAATGATTATGGAACCGGTATAAATACACGCGGTATAAAATGTTTTCACCTTTTATATAAGTTTCAAAGCTGGTATAGAAAATTAATTATTTATATTGGTTCTAAAACTGGTATAGAAAGTCCATTTATGAAGGACAAATTTTGTAATGAAAATGAATTTTTATACTAGTTGATGTCTTAACTAGCACGAAAAGTGACACTTTCTATAGAAGTTGTGGTCGTAACTGATATAACAAGTGTGTTTTTTTTAAATAGTAAATAAATTTTTTCTCCCTAGTCCATATAAAACATGCATATATTCATTCCAAACAACATATATTTTCATTGAAAGTTGTAATAATATAATACAATCTAATATTTACATGAAATACAATCCTAACCTAATATTTACATCTAATGCTGGTTTATCCTAATCTAATGTTTATACATCTAATATTTACATGAAAACTCATAAAATACTTACCATCTTTTATAAACACTTAAAAGAAACGAATTGAGTATACTTAGTGCATTATGCATACAAAAGTGTTTCTCCATTATTGTAGAAATTGTCATACGCATGAGCACATTGGAAGGAATCATGTCCAACATCAGAATTTGTTCCTCTAGTCGATCACTCGTCTCTAAATCAACTTCTTCTTCTTCTACTTCAGACACATGTACACTTGGAATGTCTATTAATTAATCATGTCATGTCCACTTTGTGTAGTTTTCTAATAAATCATTACAAAAAAACATGTTCATGAATAACTTCAATTGGTAGTTTTCACTTATTCAAACATTTAACGCATAGACAATAAAATCTTTAATTGTTATTTAGAACATTCATCTTTGCAAGTTCAAGAAATTGTTCTACTTCACTCTCATTCATTTTTGTACGTATAAAATTTATTCAACTTTGATCCATTGTGCATATAAACCAATACCATTATTTTTTATGTGGAACTATGAAAATAGCCAAACAAGTAGTCTAATATGTGAACTCAACCCTACTACCAAGTCACAACACAAACACTTAATCAATTGATTTGGTGTTTACACGTCAAAATAAGTGTTGTGTTTTATTTACCTTTTATTTGTATCATGTGAGGGTAACAAGTTCACATACCTTCTTTTAAGACCTAAGAGATTATTATCTCATTGCTGAATAATCCTATTAATTAGGATTAGTACTCCTAATGAGAATTATACACCCGATGTTTGCAAAATATTAAGTGTGATCATTATGGTCACATTCTTTATTTCATATATAAAAACATTAGAAGTTCATCAAAGGCTTAAATGTTTATTTTGTTTCCAGGTTAAGAGATGAAATTATGTTTAGTACTCGATGTTAAAAATGAAAATTGGATCTCTGTGTTATGAAAATTGTATGAATAAGGTAATGTCTTTTAAATTGACAATAAGAACGTTAATTACCTACTTTTTCTCTTCTCTCCTCTTTGTGCAGCTTTTTCTCTCTCTTCCAATCTCATTTTTTTCTTACAACCTCTCGTGTCCACAGAGTGCCATCACCAAACATTGGATTTTTGGGCAAACCCTTATTCTCAAGTGCAGCCCGCTCCGCCACAACCAGTGGGAGGAGGTCGCCGTCATCGTCGCCGCCCGCGGCAGCTACTACCTCACATACCTTGCCAAGTTCGCCCTCCAGTGCTGCCAAGCTCCGTCAGCGCCACCGCGCCAAGAAGAAGCACGTCCTCACCATGCTTGATCCCGCCGCCTGGATAAAGCATCTACATGGGGATCCCCAATATAGTCCTTAATCTTCTTCAGATCAACACCTTTAAAGTAAATAGATTGGGAGGGACTTGGGAAGGTTCGATTTGATGCCAAGATCGAAATCGAAATTGAAGTTGTTGAGGGAAACGAAGGGGGATTTGTTCGTGTTGGATTGGCCATAGTTGGAATTCATTTCTGAAATGCACGGAGGGAGAGGGAATTGATGGAAAGAAGACAATCAGATGTTGGAATCGAGAGAAAGGAAAGGTGTTATGTGTTCTGGATTAACGGTTGGTTAGGTGTGGAGCTTGGATCGCTAATTTCGGTAAGGTTTAATCCTTTACTACATCCCTATTTATGTACGAATTTCTCAATTGGGTCCTCGTTTTTTAAGGTGTATCAAAATGGTCCTTAATTTTGAAAATTGATATCAATTGAGTCCTTTCCGTTAAGTTGGCTGGACGGCGTTAAAAAAATTGGTGAGTGGATGCTGAGACTCGTCCAGCAGCGAACGATTGTTCGTTCACCAGCGAACGAACGCTCGTGCACCAGCGAACGAACGTTCGTTCACCAGCGAACGAACGCTCGTCCACCAGCGAACGAACGCTCGTCGACCACCGAACGAACGGTCGTCCAGTGGGAACGAATGGTCGTCTAGTGTGGAACGTTCGTTCGCTGGTGGACGAGCGTTCGTTCACTGGTGGACGAGCGTTCGTTCGCTTGTGGACGAGCGTTCGTTCGCTGGTGGACGAACGTTCGTTCGTCATCTCAGCATCCACTCATTAATTTTTTTAACGCCGTCCAGCCAACTTAACGGAAAGGACTCAATTGATATCAATTTTCAAAATTAAGGACCATTTTGATACACTTTAAAAAACGAGGACCCAATTGAGAAATTCGTACATAAATAGGGATGTAGTAAAGGATTAAACCTTTCGGTAATAAAAGACACGCATCAATGCCTTTTTTTTAATTCATCTTTCATGATAAATTAACAAGTGTTCTATAAAAAAAAGTACTCCTTATATCCATAATAATAATAATAATAATAATAAAAAGACCATGTAACTTTTTCTTTTACACCTTCTTTTACTTAATTCTCCCCTTTTATCCACTCTGCACCTTTCATTCACTCTTCAACATGCTGCATCATCATCTCTTTAAATAATCATTGATTTTTTAGGGGTATTTAGATAAACATCAAATAGCTAGTGAAACATAAATTAAGGAAGTTTATGAAAGATAAAAACAACAGACATTAGGAATAATTTTAGTTAAGGAGTATCAATATAACTTATTCAATTGTACGAAGCATTCGAAAGGTATTTTGAGGATATTCACTATACAAGTTAGGAAATATTCACAGCGAGCAATTTCAGAGTGAAATTCTGGAATTTGATTTATTAGCACCACATTATTACTTCTGGTTCTGGACACCCGCTGCATATGCCCAACTTGCTAATTATGCTACGAAAATTCAAATATTAAAGAAACAGAGCTACAACTCACGATTAGCTCGTCCTTAGAAGCCCACTAAAATAAATATACTTCAATATATCCCAACTTAAACAGAAATGAAGCAAAAGGCTCCATAAACAAAATACCAAAAAACAAATATTAGTATTGCACTAGGTAGACTTTCTTGATCCAAGTAGATGCAGATTGTGTACCAGAGCCAGGCAGTGAATTTGACCAAAACTATTTTTGTAATCATTATCCAAGCTAGCAATGAATATTTGAAACAATTCACAAGCAATATTTTGAGAGAGAGAAACTATAGCAATACTTTAAATAGATGCAGCTTATATATAATTAGACAAGGAGATAAACATGGCAACAATCTGCGGATAAGTCGTAGGATGAATGGTGCATCAAAATCAACAAATGCAATCAAGAGACCATTCGAGGTTTTATGATACACACCAGACATTCAATCAAACATCACAGGAGAACGGGTTCCTATGTAAAAGCAAAATTTGTTTCAAGTCTATCAATATTAACAGTCAATGATCCAAATTGCATGTTAAATTATATAGAGAAAGGATTAAAATGAAACTCGTTCTGGTCCACAACTTCATAATGAAGGTGTAAAGTACTATTACCAAAAATCATTCAAGGTAGGCACAACCATTTTTCACACAAGTAAAATATGATCTCAGAAACTTAAATACAAACTCTCCAAAAGAAGCCAAATTATGAATATTCATTGGAGTCGATGGCTACAAAGGTCCCCCGTGACCTTTGCTCCAATTCTATTGGTCTCTCCTTTCAACATGCATTATTTCTCGTCGTTTGTCATGCCACGGCCGAGGTCTACTCCTATTGGGTTGCCTCTCCGAATATCTATGTTGTTGTTAAGTGGATCAGTGAGATGATGTTTTTGTGATGTGCTTGTATTCTTTGTTATGTATTGTATTCTCAAAAGCAGCATGCCCAAAATCAACAACAGAAGCCTAATAATAATACTATTGGAAAAGAGAGAGAAGAGAGAGAAGAGAGAAAAGATAGAGAAGAGAGAAAAAGCTGGGTGTTACAGGAAAAACATAGGAGAGAAAGAGAAAAAGTACATCACGTCAGACGAAGTTCACGCTGTTGCTATAAATTTAACGGAGAGGACTTTATTCATACAATTTTAACAACTTTAGAACTTAATGTCTACATTTTTAAAATCAGGTACTAAACTGAAATTCACCTCTGAACATGGAAACGAAGTAAGCATTTAAGCCTTTATCAAAATATGTTTGAGATTTTATTCAAAGAAATAGATATAGGAAGCATGTGCACTTTATAAACTAAACAATTAAAGAAAAAAGTTTAAGCACAAATTGCATTTCATGAAAATTACCAAGTTAAAGACTTTTATGTAAATGAAGGCAACATTAATCCTTTTGTAACTTGTTTTTTATAGAAACAAAGCAAAGCACAAACCAACCTATCAAGTTTTGAGAAAGATTCTAAAGTAGATCACATAGGTGCTTCCATAATTTCATAGTTGGTGACCAAAAGAGTTGGACTCTTCCAAATGATCCTAATTTCAATCCTTTCAATCAATAGGTAGAAAATATCATTTTTTTTAAGTGGTGTGTTGTAAGTTTCAAATTTAAACCCAACTTTTATTGTTATATCTAATGTTGTTCCTTTTCACATTTAATGTATAGCAATGCAAAGTGGAGATTGGTGAACCAAATTCAATTCATCCAAGACATGTTTCATCCTAATATCATGTCACCCAAACCTAACTTAACTTTTTTTACCACCATGCTATAAAAAATATTAAAAGTATGAATAGGATTAAAGCTTAAAGTTAGCAAACACAACAAACACATCAAACACATTCATTGCAAAGAACAATGATATTACCATGATCACTAGCGAGTGTGAGTACGACGAGGATGCAAGAAGAGGCAGGAGTGACGAGAGCCTGAACATGACAACGATTCCAAACGACATGGAGCACAAAAAATGAAGGAGAGCAACACAAATGAAGAGCGACGACGAGACACATTTCTAGGAACTTGTTGTTACCAATAAGGAGTATTGGTAAATCTTGAAGAAAATTGTTTTGATGATGCTGCAAGAAGTTTTAGTTGAAGAAGATATTAGAATTATTTAAAAGTAATTTGTAGAAATTAAATATAGTAGGAAAGTCTTGTAAACTTTGTAAAACTTGCATTTTTAACTGCCATAATCGATTATGGAATGGCAATAATCAATTATCGCAAGTCATCCAGAAATAATCGATTATCATCTTATATAATCGATTATCACATTTTTGAAAACCTTTAACGGACTTGAATAATCGATTATCACTTACAATAATCGATTATTCGTGGCAGTTGAGACTTACCTTAGATTGGGTTTATGTGAAGATCAAAGTAACGTTGTTGAACAGAAGCTCTTGCAGAATACTGTTTGTCAGAGGATGTTCTCAGAAGCTATAGTTCAAGTTTCCCTACTTGGTTTCGTGAACAGGAGAGGCTCGCGTGTCGTGTGTCGATAGTCGGAGCAAACTCTCTTCAAGTTAGCAAGGTGTTCTGCCTGGTCTCGTGAATGGGAGAAGCTCGCGTTTCGTTTGTTGATATTCGGAGCGGTTCTCTTCGAATTGGTAGAGTGTTCTTCTTCCGATTCGTTCATCGAAGGAAGGTTTATTTATCTGCTTTATTCACTATTTGTTGTAAGTTGTGAAACATCTTTTTAGTGAAATTGTTAATCACTTTTTATAGTGATTAACGACTGGACGTAGATTTTGTTGAATCGAACCAGTATAAAAATTACTCGTGTGATTTTCTATTCCCTACACTCTTTATCTTTTACGCATATCAACTGTTTGATAAATTTTCTGAAAGAAAATTGATTTTCTAAAAATAGACCAAATTATTTTAAAAAAGGTGACCGAACACACTTTCTGCTACTCTAACTTTATTCCGCTGCGTTACACTCTGTCTGGTACCAACCAAAACTTGTAGAGGCGATGAGAACTACTATACTCAGTGAGAATGGAAGAGAGCGAACACAAACACAAACGCGAAGGAATGACCACTAAAGAAGTCATTGGAGAATGCGAACATGAACATGGACAATGGTTATAGGAATGAGAAGTCATTGAAGAAGGGGAAAGGGAGAGGGAAGTCACTAGAGAAGCAAATGAAGTGAACGAGAAAGTTGAGAAGAAAATATTAAACATTCTGTATCGTTATAATGACTAGCTGGTATAGGAAGTCTTATCCAATATTACAAAAAAATGTCACCATATCACTTTTTATATTGAATCATTATAAAAAGTGCTATATTTTATTACCATTTTGTCATTGTCCCAACTTTTTATATTGATTTTAGTTCAAATCGACATAGAAAGTCTTATAATATTTACAATTATCCTCTTCGTACCATTTTTATACCGAATGAATTATAATTTATATAAAAAATCGAAAAAAAGGTTAATTTTACACTACTAATTTCATAAAGAAATAGTTAAATATTACATAAAAGTTATAAATTTTTTCATCTTTTCACACTTGTTATAGATCTGAACTTGTCAAGAAGAAGGAGTACCAGGAATAAGATTTGAGAACCAAATTAAGATATTTATAAAGATTTAATGTACAAATTTAGAGTTTTTTAGTTGTCACCTTTGAAGAGCAACTAGTTGAAACCTTTTCGGCTTCAATTCGATCATGTTTACTTAATATAATTAATGTGTCAGGATGAAAGGCATTCTAATAACGAAACCTTTGTTTGGAAAAAAAAAATAGAAGCAATCACATTTTAAGAGAAATGAAAATGTTTGTGGTTCATATTTTAGAAAGAAAAATTGCATGAATATCTTAATATAGTGAAGTGAAAATCCCAAGACGAAGATTAAAATTAAAAAAATAAGTTTATGAAATCATAACTAATGACATGATTTACGGATTATTCATTCCAATTCCAACGTTAATTATTTTTTAAAATGGTCAATTTTAATTATTAAAATATTTGCCTTCGTTTGACACTGGATATATGAACCTAGACGTGATAACGCGCCATCTCACGATGCATTTCATGATAAGAAAGAAGAGTCATATTACGGATAGTCAAGGGCATAAAAGGAAAAACATATAACTTAGAAGAAATATAAATAGTATTTAATTCCTTTTGTCAAAATATATAAGTACAAGTTGTTGGTAATAGACATTTTTGTCAACTATGACGGGAACTTAACAAAGGGGAAAAAGTGAAATTTAAAGATAAGATGAAATATGAAGGAGAATAAAAAGAAGAACGTAAAGAAAACTAAAAGAGAATATAAAAAATATTTCTTATAATACTTTCTCTAATTTTCTCGTAAATAAAATTGTAAAAGTTATGCTTTTTTTTTCAAGTAAAGTTTTAACACATTTTAGTTTTTATAAGGTCGGTTTTAAAAAGCAAAAGTTTACAAATAAATTATGGGTATCTTTCAAATACATACTTACATTCTGAGGACATTGATAAGGTGTATAAAAAATACTACATTATTTTTGTTCTCTAACCAACGTTTCTAACATAACTTATTAATTGAAATAGAATTTTTTAAAAAAAATCTCTAATGTTGTGGATCTTCAAGATACCAGTTCCTTTGTTCATGAATATTACATTGAGATTTTCAAAAAAAATTTCATTGCATTTATCTTTTTTTTCTTGGAAGTGGTGAGTTCATGACTTAAACGTCTTTGTCCTATAATATTCGAGTAATTCCAAAACATGTACTACACCAATTTCAATAGTTTAGTGGTCAGAGGTGGCCACATAATCTCTAAAATTCTAGAAACCATGATCACGTGAGTTAACGTGAGTGATAAATGTATCTGTAGATTCCAGACATGAATTCAAGTAATCGAAAGAAGAATAGATGTCACTCAGATGCTAAATCAATAAAATAACAGTGATATAAATAAATTTTAAAGAGAAATGAATTAGATATCACTTAGACATTTAGTCTTTAAGTAATAATATAAATATTAACAAAATTATAATAAAAAAATATAAAAATTGTTTTGTTTAGAATTTATGGTTATTTTATATGTATAATGTAATAATGGTATAACATTATATTTTTGAAAATAAGTGGCTTTTAATGAGAAATTTTTAATCTTGATCTTAAGATATTTGATTATAAAGTGATATTTGTATTTATTTATATATTTGTATTTTTAGTTAATATTAGACTTTCAATACAATTCATCATGTCAATATTTATACATCTTAGATTAGATATTAATAAGTGATTAAAAAAAACAAAACAATAAATCTAACGCATAACAAATTTTACTATAATAAACTTTAAGTTATAAATTTGATACTATATTAAAAATTTGACTTTAAACCTAAATTTTTAAAATTTACATCCATTTATGTTCTATAAATTAAATTTTTCTATAGTGTGATTTATATATATTTAGAGAGTATATACGTATATATACATAAAAGAAAGAAAGAAAAAAAAATAATTATTCTATACTAATTTAAACAATATTATGTATCCACATGTTCTACCTTCAATTACATAATTAGACTGATACAGTTCTTATATAAAAAAGAAGAAGCATATAATCATGTTTTTCAAAATGGAATATGCTGGTAATTATATTTCACAGATGTTGTTATTATAATTTATCTATTATATTGTAACATATACTTCTACTTACGTTTCTTTCTCTTCTTCTCATTGGTGTGATGGTTGTCTAAAAATCATTTTAAGAAGAAAAAAACTCCTGTAATTCTTTCAATCATTTTATCTCAGGTAGACGAATTTTTATTTTTACAAAGAAGAGATAAAATATTAATGCTTGAGACTACAAATGGGAATAATTTAAGGATAAACTATGACTTGTGTTTTTAAATTATAATAATCTATTAACTTTGCAATCATTATTATTCAACTAACATTCTCAAAATAAATTGACGGTAATAATATTTATTTGTCCTTTTATTTTATTTTAAGATTTTGTTCTAATATAATGTGTTTTTTAAAACAAGCAATTTTGTAATTTGTTAGTAGAAAATCTTGATAAGCCAGCGTGGTCATGTGGGAACTTATGAATGGTCAACGAACCTGCCACGCCAGCGAGATTCCTTTCACATTCACAGTGTGCGTTTCCCAAAATAACCTTCCAGACCTAATAAAAGGATCTGACCAATCATAATGAAACGGTTCATCTTTTCCTTACCAGTACCTCTCATCTCAGACACTCAACAGAGCTTCCAGCGTTTGTAATTTCACTTCGATGGCCAAGACTTTCAAATACATCATCGTCGGTGGAGGAGTTGCCGCTGTTAGTTCCTCTCTCTCTTTTCATCTTCGTTTTTTCACCGTCAAATCGTGTTTCCACTCTCTATCGGTTTTTACTTTCTTCGATTCACTTTGAAATGCACTGATCGCGAAATTCTACTATAATTTACGTTTATCTCCGTTTTCTTCTTGATCCGTTTGGCTTTAGTAGTGGAATCGAATAATTGAGTTTTAGAATTCGTTACCGGAATGCAAATAGGTCGATTCGCATTTCCAGTGGCTTCCGTTAGCTCTTGAATTCTGTGAGCTTGGATTGCGCGATTACAGATTACGAAAACATATATCATCGTGAACACTCTTTGATTTTTGTCATGTTTTGATGTGTGGATGGATACTGTTGCTAATTAGTTTTCGAAATCGCAGGGTTATGCGGCCAGGGAGTTTGCCAAACAGGGAGTTAAGCCAGGGGAGTTGGCTATCATATCCAAGGAAGCGGTATATAGTTTATTCATAGATTATTAAACTGTGTTTTCTGCCTTTTATTTTCGCGAATCTTAGTAGTTCATTTCATAGTTCATGAAACAAGTTCAAAAATCATAACTGATTATGTGAAGCCTCTGTTATAGAAGATTGAATAGAGCAATGAAATAGCCAAACATTGAATGAGTAATGCCTATACGATGTCTGCAGAAGAATTAAAATTGAACATTTGAAAAATATGTATTTTTTTTTTATTTTATTTAATTATTCAAGCTTTTCAAACTTTTCAATTTCTTTAAATGGTAAACATAAAATAAAAAAGGAAAAACATTGAATTGTGCGATTCATATCAATGATATGGAATCACTCTGGTTCATCCATGTATAGTAGATTCTTCAAATGATATGAATTCTTGGATAGTGAAATCATATCGAGCTGTCACTCGAATAGTGAATCGTGGGATTCTAATAATAAAATGGATCTAACTCATATAAGTAGCAAATTACAATCTTGAACTGTACATCTTATAATTAATATAGTTGAATATTCGAATGAAAATGGTTCTTGTTTTCAGTTTAAAGTGTGAATTTTATTTAGATGTTATTGCTATTTCATTGAATGGTTATATCTATTGCAAGTTTCCAATGGCCAAAAAGGTAAAGCAAACTTCATGCATATTCTCTGGAGTATCTACGCTGATGCTCTCCATAGATTATTCTTGTAAAATTTCGTATAACATTTTTAACCATTGAACCTGCTGCAATTACTTTTTGATTCATATTCCCTTATGTATTGTATATGTTCGCACAGGTAGCACCTTATGAACGTCCTGCTCTGAGCAAGGCTTACCTTTTTCCAGAGTGTAAGTTTGTAAAGCTATTAATACCACCTCTTTTCTTCTCAATCCATTTATAGGTTTAATATTCGTAGTTAAAATGTTGTATTAGTTTTCTGTTAATTGTATCTCTTAAAATATATTGTTTTGTTGAGTTTAATCGAGGCTATGTCTGTTGTCTATCCTGTACTTTTCATCTCTGCTGAATTCTCCATTAAATTTAAATATCAGCTGGCCTTCTTAGTCTCATTGAGTATTACCTTGATGTCACAATTTGATTTTGCAGCCCCTGCTAGACTTCCTGGGTTCCATGTTTGTGTTGGAAGTGGAGGAGAAAGGTTGCTTCCTGAGTGGTACACTGAGAAAGGTGACTTTGGCTTTTACCCACATTATTTTAGTTCAACCTTGTTACTTGATGGTGTTAGGAATCAATAGTTGACCATATATCAAGTGAAGGGAAAGTAGATGGAAGATTGGATCTTAACAGTTTTCTAATACAAAGTTACAAATTGTTCTCATGATTGCAGGGATAGAGTTAATTCTTAGTACTGAAATAGTTAAGGCAGACCTTGCTACAAAATCACTGATCAGTGCCTCAGGAGAAACATTCAGTTATCAGACTTTGATTATTGGAACTGGCTCAACAGTAAGGATGCTAGTAGATAGTAGAGATGTTGCATTGTCCCCGTTCGCCTCGTACTAATGTTAATATTTGCCAGGTTATAAGGCTGTCAGATTTTGGTGTGGAAGGAGCTGATGCGAAAAACATCTTTTATTTGAGAGAGATTGACGATGCTGACAAATTGTACGAGGCAATCAAGGCAAAGAAGAATGGGAAAGCTGTGGTTGTTGGGGGAGGATACATTGGTCTGGAGCTTAGTGCAGTGTTGAAACTCAACAATATTGATGTTACCATGGTCTACCCGGAGCCTTGGTGTAGTAAGTGGATGTTTCTTTTTACACCACCCACTCACATGTGTTACCCGCATGGATAGCATTCCTATACACACACACACACACACATATGAACTAACACTGTTATTTGATGTTGCAGTGCCACGACTTTTTACTGCTGATATAGCTGAATTCTATGAGGGGTATTACGCAAATAAGGGCATCAATATTATTAAAGGAACTGTTGCTGTTGGATTCACTTCTAATTCCGATGGAGAGGTATGGTTGCTTGTATTCTGGAACCCTGTCGTGGAATAGCATTATAAAGTTCGTAATCAAACTTAAGCATAACTCATCAACCATTCAGGTAAAAGAAGTCAAACTAAAGGATGGCCGAGTCCTGGGAGCTGATATTGTTGTTGTTGGCGTTGGAGGAAGGCCACAAACAGCCTTATTCAAAGGGCAGGTTGAAGAGGATAAGGCTGGAATTAAGGTGAGTGATAGCATATCCAGAGACTTGTTGACAGTGTCTAAAATGTTATCCTAAGTGAACAATGATCCTTATCATCAATATCAATAACATGTTTTTGGTTGCAGACCGATTCCTTCTTCAAAACTAATCTTTCCGACGTATACGCTGTTGGTGATGTTGCCACTTTCCCCTTGAAATTATACGGTGAATTGAGGAGAGTTGAACACGTTGATCATTCTCGAAAATCAGCTGAACAGGCTGTGAAGGTAAGACGCTTCTCAAAATCATTGCCCCATGCCCTCTCGATCGTGACATCCTGTATTGAAAGCATTAAATTGTTCCTTTAACCTATTTAGTAGATATATGCTTGTTGTCCTGTTTCTCACTCTATGATACGTGTTTTTATGTAGGCCATCAAGGCAGCTGAGGATGGAAAAACAGTTGAGGAGTATGATTACCTTCCATACTTCTATTCCCGTGCATTTGATCTATCATGGCAATTCTATGGCGACAATGTTGGTGACACAGTGCTATTTGGAGACAACAAACCAACGTCAGCAAAGCCTAAGTTCGGGTCATACTGGATTAAAGATGGGAAAGTTGTGGGGGCGTTTCTGGAGGGTGGAACTCCTGAAGAAAACAGTGCTATTGCTAAAGTTGCTAGGGCCCAGCCTCCGGTTGCGGATATAGACCAGCTTGCTAAGGAAGGCCTTTCCTTTGCTAGTAAAATATAATTGGTGTGTTAGGAAGGAAACGATGCTTGGTGATTTGCATAGATTGTATTTGAACTAGCTTCGGTTTACCTTTGATCATGTATTTCGGGAACTTTTTTCTTGTGTTTTTTTGTTTGAAATGTGATTGCCAGGGATATGTTTTATCGTATCTCTATTTCTTTTCACTTGCAACTTTCTGGCTCTGCATACGCTTTCCACACTCGAGAAGCAGCAGCTATTTGAAGTGCAAGCCACAAAGCAAAACAAAAACGTAGAAATAAGATTTGGACAATGATATTTTAATAACTTTTTCTAACAGTTTTTTGACAACATACTATCAAATCAATCACAAGCTATCATATAGATTGTTGTAAAAAAATTATTAAAAAATATTTGTTAAAATGACTTTTTCCATAAGATTTACATGAATTGCTGGATTTTATCCTTAGCCCAAGTTTCGAAAATATTTGCATGTAAAACTGATTTCATGAACGATTGGTGTCTGGTTGTCTCACTTTCATTCATTCTCATGGGAGGAGTATTTGTCATATTCCTACTCAATAAGGATATTTTGGGTGACAAAATTCTCCCCCTTCAATTTTGTGTCACCAATCACCATTGTATAGAATTGTGATGTATGTAGCTGAAGACATTTGGTTGTTAACTACAGTATTAAATCAAGTTACTTAACAAGATGACATGATATAGTTCATTAGATTCTAAATATCATATACTCTCTTATTGACATGAGGATAGTTGGATACTTTATGAAGTATGGATCATCTAATCGAACACTAAATATACGATATTGTGATTTTTATATCAAGATTTACATCTATTTTCTGATAACAATGTTGTTCATTAAGTCAAGACAACGTTTGCCAGTATTTTCTTGTGATTGTTAGAGACATTCACGTATTGAAAGACTTAACCAAAAACAGGTATAATTTTTCATAGGTAAGTTGGTCATTGAGTTTCTGGACCAATAGGCCTTTGACTGTAGCCTATTCGGATGGAGCCATAGTCAATAAGATATGCCTATAAATATTATTTTAATTATAGGTTGATTTTACTTTTTGTATTAATTTAATTTTGATTAAAATTTCTGATAAAGTACCTATTTAAGCGTTAGAGAATCTTTTACTAACATTATTATTCAGTAGTAATGGAGAAGTTTAACAGAATAGTAGTGAAGAGTTCATAAAGTGAAAAAACACTTTGAAAAGAATGTTCAATTGTGAAAGAATGAAATTCATTTACCATCTTTTAATTCTCACGAGATTATAATGGTTTGGCCAATTTCAAACATAAATGTCTTTTGATCCAGCATGACACTAACATAATTAGCACAAATATTTTTTTTTCTCGAACAATTAATAATTAAGTATTGAATGTTAATGTATTATCGCTCCATTCAAACTATAAATTTATAAATATTTAGTTGTTCGCTACAAGAGATAAAAATAAAGGATGTGACAAATTAGAGTAAAAAATGTTAGTGTTTTGTTTCATAAATTCACCCACTCACTTAAATTGCCCAAAAATAATCTTTGATAAATTTTCAATAATATAATAAATTCATTAAATAATTTAAATTTTAATTCTTTATACAAATAAATCTAAATTAATTTTCTATAATTTCATTTTTACATAATAGAACCACTCAATCAAGAAGTTTATAAGATAACTAATTGAAATATATCTATTCCGAACACCAATTTCAATTAGGTTTTCTTCGCAACCACATATGTTTAGAATTACTTTTCAATGTGAATCTAATATCAATTAATAAATTAAGGGATCAAACTAATATAAATCTTGAGTATAAAAACACAATATAATTTAAATAATTTTTTATAAATTCAAAATACGTATTTAAATGAGTTTAAGTTTCTTTACATCCAATTCTTATTCAGAGTGAACTTAGTCACTTATATTCTCATTATAGAACAATTTATAATGCGTGAAAGTAGTAAGAATTATATATTTATTTTTTCTAGCAAAAGTTATGTAGATTTTCCTTGGGTTTTTATTTGGAAGGATACTAAAATGTTCAAATAAAATATACTTAACAGATTTTTATCTTTGTAGCTCTTTGCTTAAGCAACCATCATGACTCAATTAATTAAAAATTATTCATTATATCTTGTCGCTAGATTGTGCTCGTTTAAGCGAGAAAATACATGTTTTAGGAAAATCTTCGGTGATATTTTAATTAAATGTTATTTCTTGACCAAATTTTAATTATTTTATTTCACTCTCAGTGAATCATTGATATTGCTTCATTTAATAACAAAGATATAAAATCTAAAATATTTTTTTTTAAATAATAAAAGTCCCAAAGCTTAATATATGTTCAATAATTATTGTTAAAAACACACTTTTTAAAAATACAATTATTAAACACCTACAACTTAGAATTTCTCTTGCCTAAAGTAAAGGAAGGAAACTATTATAAAAGAAAGTAAGAAAAAATATTTATCAAAAACCTTGAATGAGATTTTATTAACAAATATGACTATCATGTTATAAAAATAAACATTACTTTTCATAAGTCTATCATCAAAAAATGTATCATATAAGTACTTCTTTCTTAATTACATTGAATACCTGTGAGTAAATTTAAATTATAATGTTATCCTATTCTTAATGCGTGTGACATTTGCTTTATCATTAAGCTTAAATGTAGTATTTTTGGATTATATATATATATATATATATATATATATAAAAAATAAAATAATTAAATGTGACATCATCATTATATTTTATTAATCAACCTTATAAAGTGATCTAATTAAATAAATATGATTAAGTATTATGTAGAGACCATCAATAATTTTAATTTGTTGAAAAGATCAAATTATAATTATTGAAACTAAAGAAAAGTAATCATTAGATATTACATAAGGGATCTTGGTTTTCATATGTTAGTACACGTATTACTTTAGTTTCTTTCTTTTTATCTCCATCTAGAGAGAAAATACAGAGAGAATCTAAGGCGTTCTGCAGAGAGATCAGAGAACAATTGAGATTGCTTATTAATTGTTCTCAATATGTAATAGTTTACTGATTTAAGAGATATTGAAAACTGTTCTTTTTAGGGGTATTAGAAACCGCTCAATTATAATAGTTTATTGCTATTAATTATTGATATGTACTTCATAAATTCTAAGTTATAAAAAAAAATTAGTTCAAATAAATAACAAAGAATAATTCATATTTTAGTAAAAGATGATGTCAAGTTTATAACATTTTTCTATTTGAATCATGTGAATTAGAAAACATGTTTTGTTATGCAACATCTTATATTAATCCTTTAACCTATAAGCTCATCAAGTATTTCTTGTTATATATCAACTTCTTGAATGTACTTATTCCTTCCTTGATTAATATGTTTCCAACTCTCATGGTAGGAATTGGCTTTGTCACAAAATAGTGTTATAAAATATAGTCATACTAGTGTAAAAAAAAAAACGTTTTTAAAATTGTCTAATATGTTTAGTTTTTTTAAAAATACAAAGTTTTTAAAAACATAATAATATTTTAATTTTTTTTATACAATTATAAACTTCAATTCTAAAATAATCAAAACTTATACTAGTATGTTATATTTAAATAATAAAAACGTATATTGATATAATTTTGATTATTAAATAATTAAAACCTATATCTTTCTAAATAATTTAAAATTATTATTTGTCATAAGTTTTAAAATATTTAAACAACTAAAGATTTAAGATATAGACAACTCATATCTTTATTATTATGATTAAATATGTTTTTAGTCCCTAAACTATTGGCTGTTTCTGGTTTTCGTTCCTCTTTCAAATAAGGTACAATTTGATCCTCATTCTTTTCAAAACGTTCGTTTTAGTTCTCGAAAACTAACACCGTTAAAAATGTGGTCCTCATTTAGTCAACAAAATGAAGACTAAAACCAAAGTTTTGAGGACTAAAACCATATTTAACCCTTATTATTATTATTAAATTTTTAATAATATTATTTTATATTTACAAAGAATCTTGACTTAACAAATATATTGTAATATATTATCTATTTCATTATATAAAGATAATACATTCAATAATTTCCTTTAGTGTCGACTTTAATAATGTTATCATTAAATATATATATATATATATATATATATATATATATTTAAAAAAATAATTGAATTGAAAATCAGTGAATATTTTTTTAAATAAACCATTACATATTTCTTCAACATTATTATTATAAAATTCTATATATTTCTTAATTGTATCATTTTATCATTATTGTTGCAAAATTATATATACTTTGAAAATTTTATTATTTTAATCTAAAAAAAATTGTGAATTCATGTATTTTCATCAATTATTATTATATCATTTTAGATATAAAATAAATTATACTCTAATAGATAAAGTGTATGAATTTATAGCAAAGTTCGTTGTACGATAGGAGAAAAAAAAGAGTAAATATTTGAGAGATAACAATGAAATTATCAAATTTGAAAAGATAAAAATATATTCAAATTAAAAAAATAATTCAGTTTCCTTAAAAATAACACAGAAAGATAAAGTTAAAACAGGCAAAAATAAAATACATATTTAAATTTAAGATAAATGGCTAAATAAGTTTTTAACATCTTTTAAAACTCCTTGTTTGCATTTAAATTGATACTGATATATATGATCATCTCAGTTAAATTCTTTAATTAAAAAGTAATAAAACATGAAGATAAAATAATATATTTATTGAGTAGGTATAATATTTGTTTTGTTTTAGTACTTAATAAATCATAAAATCATGAAATTCTGATTTAAGTTTATAATTTTTTATTCGTATCTTATTTATATTATATTTTAACGTTAGTTTTTAAATTGATTCCTATAATATTTTTATATTTTTCTTGTTTCTTAACTTCCTGTGATCATGTTTAGGTAATACAGATAACAGAAAAAATTTAACATAAATCATAACAGTGTATCACTATGCATTTCAATTAACACAACATATTAATAGAAATGACACATCAAATATAAGAGAGTGAACGCAGCCGTTTTTGTTCCATCTTCACCGGCGACGACAACGGCACAATCATCTTCACCGCTCACAACGATTCAGGTACTCCAATCTTCACAGCAGTTTCTATTTTCATTTGGGGTTTTGTTTTGCGAGAGTTGTTTGTGTTTGCGATTGTTCTTATTCTCGTGATGGTTCCTGATTCAAGACTGTTCTTTTGTGTTTCAATATAGTTATATTCCCATTCCCCGTAATCCCCTTCCCTGTTTCAATTTAGTTTCTGTTCTGTTCTCTTCGTTTGAAGTGATGGTACGCAAGTGACTGTGTATATGTGGCCTGCAACAAATCTCTCATTTCACTGAATGAATTATATCATTCCCAACACCTGTAGGGATTTAGAAAAATGGTATTTTAGAACTGAATGGGATGTTACAACACCTGGCTAAATAAAATTTCTTATAATCTTCTATTCACTAGGCTACACCTCTCGGAATATAGAGGCATTATTAGTGTTAAAGTTATTCTGAAAAACCTGAAATACCGCATGGCCAAATTATTATTCAAATTGACTTCCTAGATAAAGGGTCAGGTAATTGTGTTGCATTCTAATCTAACTTAGTTTTTTTTTTTCTGCAGAAGCTCTTGACAAAGGAGAGACATCACACTTAATTTCATTCTGTTTTTCTTTGGTTTGATCAGTACAGTTAAACAATGAAGTTTGATAGAACAGATGCTCTGTCAATTTTGTCACAAATTAAGCGTCAGGATAAACAGATTAAACTTAAGAGTAGGTAAGATACTCATTCTAGTATCGAGACCTTGTTTTTTTTTTTTTTTTGTTTTTTTTTGTGTTATATTTTAATTATATCAATCTGAAATTGGTGCAGATGGTTACTCGGCATACCTCCCACAAGATATGAGAGGAAGAAGTTGAAAAAATATTTCAAAAATAGGTTAGTGCGTCATTTGTTCAATGATTTTTGTCCTAGGTTTTCACTCTAATGACATTTTATTTTTCCTTTTGATCAATAGGTATTTATCTGAGTCCTTGATCAGAGAAGACGATGTAAGTATTACTATTTCTTTATATTTATTGTAACTATGGTTAGTTGCATTACTATTTGAATGATAAATTGACAATCTAGTAATTGTCAGATGTTTTATGAGTCAGTAAAAACTCATCTTGAAGATGCCGTTGGAGAACACTGCTTTGAACAAGAGAACGATATTCCTAAGGGGGATATGGATTTGATTCAAACACTGAACATGAAAAGGTTGATATCACCGTTGCTTGATAATTTGACTACCAAGGGTCTCTATCTTCTCGCTATGATAGTTACTGGTGGTTCGTTTAAGTCTGAAATAACACGTTGCAAAATGAAAAGGGTTATCAAGGATTCTCTTTCGAGTGTTCTGGGCAGCAAAAGCCGCCATAACCATCTGGATACTTGTAAACAAATCTTTTCACTTCTCAACAATCCACAAAATTTTCGAGACAGGTGTGAGCCTTTGGGTGGGTTGAGATCCCTCTCTTATCATGCTGCGGCAGAAAAGGTATTGCACAGGCTTCAAAACTTGCCATCTCAGACCTTGATTGCAATGCGTAGAAAACTTAAAGGAGTGAAAGCACCAGTACCGCAGTTACAACCCCGCAAGCATGGATGGGCAAGAGACCATCTAATCAAGCTAGTGAAGAAGATCAGTATGGAAATGCTTTCAAAACTTAATAGAGAAAGTGAGTTGCCAGAGCCATTAGCCAAAGCTATGGCAGTAGCAGACTTATCACTAAAACTCACAAGTGGTTCTCATAACATGTTTTCAAAAGAATTTTATCAATTCTCACCTGAGGTGAAGTCCTTGCAAAGTGATATTATTAAGGCTATATGGTCTGTTAAGAAAGTAACGACAGTGCCAGAGCTAAGCAATTTACAGCTTCTCATAGAACCAAAGGCTACAATATCAAACCGGTGCATCCGGACAACTTTTGTAAATTTTTTAACTGAATTTCTTTTTGAGTGCAGTGATATGGATAGTGTTCCGAAGTCTCTATCACAGACCCTAGATGTTATTAACAGAGGTCCTAATAATGGTGGCTTGCACAATGTATTATTCAAAAAGAAGTATATTGAGGAAGAAGTTGACTGCATACTAAACATTAGTGCTTTGACAAAACAAATTGTTTTGGATTTGTTGCCTGATGATAAATTTGATAAAGACTTTACTGATGCTTACATGGAGCAATTAGAAGAAAGTGATGACGGTGACAGCGACGAGGATGGTGGTAGTCAACTTCAGGAGGACATACGATTCGGAAATGGATCATTTGATTCAATCGATACATGCAATGAAGCAGAAAGTATTGGAGATTTTGTGCCATTTGAGTTCCTTTCTTCTACCATCAAAATTGAGGAGAATGTTTCATCTTCCCCACTTACAGTTAGTGATAGGTTGAATAGTGGTTCTGAACGACTTCCACCTAATAAATGTTGTAGTGTAAATTTGGAATCTGAATTTCACAATACTACACATAACATGTTAACTGACCAATGCCAAGGAGAAAGCACAGAGCATTTTAGTAAATTTATGGCTGGCAAAAACAATAATTCTTCATTTGTTTCACCTGACAGAGAGTTGGATGAAAAGGTTGTAAAGAGAAATCATTTGTTTGAATCTGTTACTAAAATAGCTG
Organism: Vigna nakashimae; assembly: GCA_034642375.1. Lineage (NCBI taxonomy): Eukaryota > Viridiplantae > Streptophyta > Magnoliopsida > Fabales > Fabaceae > Vigna > Vigna nakashimae. The sequence goes on along the minus strand of CM067765.1, from coordinate 49,812,216 downwards.
CAGCGGACACAACTAATTTGTTTTCTGAAGAGAAAGAACCTGTGCCCACTAAGCACGGTGCATGCAAAAACCAATACCTTGCTATCCAAGATGCTTGTGATAAGACAAGTATGCTTGCATATAGTCTTGTAGGTCGAATGTTGCATGAGTTTGTCAAAACTGAAGGCCTAGATTTAAACATGAGCAAGAGTTTATACCTCAACCGTAATAATCTCATTGAAGATGTTGAAGGTATTGAAAGTTTATGCTATCTTACCTATTATAACCAAAATATATATCATGCTATGTCTACCAATTTAAAGATGTTGTTTGATCATATTGCTACTGTACATTGTATTAAATGTAAATTTCATTCTCTGACAAGATTTTGTCCTTTGTGAAACTTGAACAAAGTAAAACATGTCAGTATACCTTTATTTATTATTGAATGAAATGTCATTTGTGTCACCCACAGAAACTGTATCTTTTTCCTAGAATCATGTCTTTTTTTTTTTTTTCGATTTTCTTGCATGTTCTCAGTTCATCGTACATACTAATGGTAAAACTGTAATTTTTTGTAAAGCCTAAGATTGTTTCATTCATTGAATGCATAGTAGTTTAGCCACGTAATGTTTGCAAATAATATGTTGCATATCTTCATGGACTATTGCTGATTCCTTACCACAATATGTCTGATTTCAAATCCCACTGACTGCATGGCTGGATACTATTGAATTTGAGATGATGAAAATTGTTAGATGCTTTTTCTGTAAGCCAATGCAAGAGAGATGGAGCGATGAAAATTGGGGATCATCTTGCTTTGTATTCATAATGTTTGCCTTGTGCATAGGTTTTTGTGATAAACATCTAGTGCTTTGGCATACATCTATAAATTATGAATATAGACATTTGATAGGTTGAATCAAATACTAGTATCATTGTGCAGTCTAAATTGATTAGCCTGTTCTATTACATGCAGATATAGAAGAGCAGTCATCATCTGGGAAACATGCAAGAGATTTTGTTCAAGTAATTGAAGAGTTGATTCCTTCCTTTCCAAATAGGTATTTGGTACATTCTTCAAATATGATTACATAACTTAATAGTGTTCTATTTTAACGTGCATGCTTCTTTTCCTAGATAATCCGTTTAGTTGAAAACTTGTTACTTGCTTTATTCATTGCATGGTGTGGATTACCACTCAGATTCAAGGCAGATATATTAGATGCTTACATAGGAATATAAATGCATAGTAAAAATCCAAAATTATGTCTCTTTAACTACGAGTAACTCGTGCTTTGGACACTGCAGTAGCATGGAAAGACTGAAGATTTTGATGGGCGTACAATAATAAAACTCAGGGTATCAGGTTCAAACATTTTCAAATGTTTGACCCAACTGTGAGCTTGCTTGGTGTGAGCTTTACCCTTCCCTCCAAGGATTTTTTTGTCACAAATGGATTCTCTGCCATAACAAAAAGAGCTCGCCATAGAGGAATCTTATAATTTTAAGCCTCCATCAATTCTTGCTACAACGGATGGATAGCCTCGTCATCGAGTTTATTGCATCGCTGTAGTTGTTGAGAAGAATGGAAGCACCTTGGTGTAAGTGTTGTATGCTTTATTTGAGTACTTTTTGGTGCGAAAATTCAACGAGCTGGGACGTGCTGGAATGTTTTAGTGTGCGGCAGTTAAAGATAACATTACTTGCAATATGTCATTGTGAAACAGCCCTTATATAGTATTCAGTTTAATAAAATGACACTAAGGAATTTATTGGTAGAAGAATGATAGTCTGTAATTTGAATGTAAATTTCTGGAGAAAGATTGATAGTCTGTAATTTGAATGTAAATTTCTTTTACATTTTCTGTTTTACCATTTACCATTTTATTTCTACTCTGATTTTGAATCGGTATAAATCTGAATATAGAACAGTCTGACAACAAAAATAATTTCTTTCTATCCTTCTGTCAAATGTTCCTAAATCGAAACGTGTTGGAATTTGATCCAAATAATTTGAGGATACAAATTTCAAAAAGATATTTTCAAATTTATTAAAAAAACTTACAATAAAAAGTTACAATAATTTTTCGAATAATGATTTTGCATCAAGTTTTCCCTTATCATATAAAATAAACTAAACTAAAAATTTCAACCTTTGGGGTATTGTAATTGTTCCAACTTTAATGTTTAATCCTTTTTAACATCTTTTTTTAATAATGTTAAATCACTATAAATTGTTAATTAAAAAAAAGCATATAAAATGTTATTATAGTATCTAAACATAACTATAAGATCAAAAGATGTATTCTAAGAGTTCTATCATTCTGAAACTAAAAGTAATATACTAGAGCCTTACACAATATATATATATATATATATATATATATATATATATATATATATATATATATATATATATATATATATATATATATATATAAAACTAAGCATCTATCACCACTGCATCTAATGAATGTAGAATTACCTTTTTCTAGTTCCAAAATAAAAATTCTCATTTTTCGATCCTGTTTAAATGAACTAAAAAAAAGAAATAATTTGAATTTTTATTTTTGTAGTTCTAAAAGTTTAAGTGAAAAATTCAAACTGTTTGTAAATATCGTAATAGAAAAAGTATTTTTGAAATTATTAGAAAAAGTATAATATCCTCACAAAAAAGAAAAAAAAAACTTTATCCTTCTTTTATTCAATGGAAACCAAAAAACTCGATGAATTGAGAAAACAAAACAGATTAACAATTTGGAAGAATAATTGAATAATTTCTTAAACAACTTTTTCAATTCAATCCATAAAGTTGAAAAGTTGTTTATTAAGAAAAAAGTTAAACCATTTCTGCAGTTTTTTGTCGGATTTTTTCTAGGTCACTTTCTTATTTTTTTTTTCAATTGAGTCTCTAAAAGTTAAAAATTGAAGTAATTGACTCCTTTAGTTAAATTGAGTAATGGTGTTAATTTTCTCATCAACTGTCAGTTTGACATGAAATATTTTAATTACATGGTCATTATGTTAGATTACATGGCATATGCAGAGCATGTTACGTGAAATATATAATTAAAAAATATATTCTGTGATTTGTTGCCGTAGGAGAGCTATTTCTCACGCAGCACAGTAGCGCCACCATAACCGTCACCGACGTGCAACTAAACTCTGGCCACAACCACGCCATCCTTCGCAATGCGAACTCGCCGCCATCAGCACCGCTCAAGCTCAAAACGTGCAACCATGGCAGCTTTCTCCATCATCCTTCTTCACGCCATGAAACCTACACACAGTAAAGCTTAGAAATCGCGAAACCCTCAAACGCTAATCGTGAGCATCATTGCGACACTACTTAATCTCCATCAACGCAGAACCCTAAATCGTGTTTGAGCTCTCCAATTGCACCTGAATCACAAACCCTAGTTGTGCAAAACCCAAAATCGTGAACTCCTTGTGCTGCCACGAGATCATGGCGTGAGAGCTCCAACGCCTTTGTTTCTCCTTCCTCAAGCAATTGTGAAAGCCAATGCATCCTTCATCTCCGCAAGTCTCCTTCACAAATCCACCAACCTGCAAACCAAAAGACATCACAAAACACATAAACAAAAACCTGTTGCGAGTTCAATTCTCTCACGCAAACAAAAACATGAGAAAACCTCATATCTCGAAGGAGAGGCCCTAGGAGACATTGGACTCCACTATAATATAGAACTCTATGAATTCGAGATTTGTTGTGTCTTTAATCTCAAACCCAATTTGATTTTGGTAAACCCTAATTTGGTGATGCTTACTTTCATATTTCAGAAAGTTTTTGGGTTTTATGAACCCTAATTTTGTGATGAACCTTGATCATCAATCACTAGGGTTGAAGATGATGAAAGGTAAGGTTGAAGACGATGAACTCTAATTTGGGTTTCAGTTCTCAGGAACTTTTTTTTTAATATATTTCACGTAACTTGCTTTGAATGTGCCACGTCATTAAATCAATCCACTTCACACTGACAAGCCACCTAAAAGTTAACCCGTTAACCCAATCTAAAGACTGGGTGTAAGACCTTGAAAATAGTTGTAATTAAGATGCTAGATTATTTTAGAAATATAGAAAAATTTTATGTATAAATGCTACAGTAAAATACGTATAATACTACAGTGAAACATGTACAATGCTACAGTGAAATGTGTACAATTCTATAGTAAGAATACCTCGTGAATAATGTGTTGCTATAGTACTACTATAGGAAAAATGTAGTACAAGCTACAATACTACTATAGTGAAATGTAGTACAACTATAGTACTGCTACAGTGAAATGTAGTACAACTACAATAACCCTAACTTTAACTATAAATAGGGGTGAGAAAAAGAATTTTTTCACAAGGAGAGTGAAACTGAACTAGAGTTTTGTAGAAAATAAGGAGATTTTAGGGCTAGAATCTGAGTTGTAGAGAAGGTAGAAAGAGCTCTTGAAGATGTGCTCTTCATCTAGGAAGAGAGAGAATCAGGTAAGAGGAGCTAACCTTTCTATGCTTTTATGTTAATGACTTAATATTGTTATATGACTATCCATGCCTTTGGTTGTATAATTATTTATGTCTTGAATTTATGTGTTAGTATTGTTAAGGAAAAACTATGTCGTTATTTTGAATATGTAAATAAGAATTTTGTTAAAAACTAGTTGAGGAACACTTTGACTAGGAAAGACTTGGTACTTAAGTTGTTCATTGGGACACACTTCTTTTCCCTGGAAGTCTACTCGACGGATTTTTAACTTAATTCTTATTGAACATATTATGTACTGCTAATTTATTTTGTAATATACTCAATTGATATGAAATCTGTGATGAATGCTTTTTATTATGTTGAATATGTGACCTATAAAAATGTTGGGATAAATACTCAATCAAATTGTGAAATTTAAATTTTTGATCATGTTTTCCATTTTCGAAGTTACCTTAGTGTTGATAGGGGGAGCAATGTGATCGCGGAACCCAATCCCTGTTGTGTTGTTTTTGATGATGACAACACATTAATAGCAACAACACATGAATGTCGTCATGTCACAATAGAAAAATGTTTCTGTGTTGTGTTATACATATGTGGAATATGTACATTCTTACTATTAGTGCCGTCAAAATGGGTCGAAACCCGTGAACCAACCTGGCTCACCACGAGTTTGAGCCAGGTTGAGTTGGGAAAAAATGCAAAAATTTTGATGCGAGCCAATTTTGACTCGGCTCACTAAGAACCTGTCTCACATAGGTTGAACCCGTGGTGGGTCGGGTTGGCTCACCAACCCACCTTTTTTTTAATTAAATCAAATTAATTAAATTATTGAAATCAACTTAATTAAATTAATTATTCAAAACGCACAACATTTATTTAGCAATAAAGCCTTTCGTGTTGTGTCTTTCCAAAAGTTTCCCTCTGCAAATAAAACCCTAAGATTATAGATTGGATAATATTATAGATGGAGATAAAGAAGAAGACACTTAAGGAGAGCATAATACTGTGAATTTATCCATTTAAGACTCCAATTTAATAGATGGATAATATTATAGATTGGATAATTCAAGAATATATAATTTGTTTTATCTTGTTTTTAAACCTATCTACAAGCATGATAGTTTTATCTTGTGCTATATATTTTTGTTAACGGCTATATGTAGTTTCTTGGTCAAGCGGTTGTGTATGTCTCATTAAACTAAATTGTCAAAATTTTATGCTTGATAACTTAGAATATATATAACAATATATTTCTTTTGTTTCATTTTCTTTTATATCAATTAGTCCAATTATTACTGTTTCAATTTGATCGATCAAAGTAACATGTCATAAGAATCTCAGAAGAAGGTGAAAAAAAAGTTAATTAAGTGAGCCAATGAGGCAACCCGTTTAACCCACCAACCCGTGATGGGTCGGGTCGGGTTCGAATTTTTTCGGCTTGCTAATAAATAAGCCGAGTTGGGTTGGCTCACTAAGTGGTCAACCCGTGGTGGGTCGATCGGGTCAGGTTGGGTCGTGTTACCCGTTTTGACAGCTCTACTTACTATGTAAAATGCACATGCTGTGATAAATACATATGTTGGACATACTGTGTTGGTTATGCATACTATTGTGATTATAATGTGATTATATCTATGTATGCACACTGTATGTTTCTGTGTAGTGAAAACCACATATACAAAAGTATATCTGCATGACATAATCGATTACAATGTTGTAGTATTCAATTAAGGTCATCAGACAACTTATGTTTTGAACTGTGGCAAAACAGTTAGTTTGAATCAATTACATTAGTTGTTAAATCGATTAAAACTCGTGTGTTTGCAGATATGTTTTTCAAGTGTGCTGTGATGAGTTTTTGAGAAAAAAAGTTTTCAAAATATGTTTAAGAGTTAAGCTTAATTGATTACATGTGTTGTGTATTCAATTAAGTCGGTTAAGTTTTTAAAACTGATTTCATGCTAGTCATAATTGCTTTAACAATCATATTTTTAAATATGTTTGACCAACATTAATTGCAAATCATTACATTAATTGAGCATTCAATTAAGAGCTGAGTTTGTTGTAATACTGTTACATTAGGTTTAATGTAACCAATTACATAAATAACGTAATCGATTGTTTTGCGTCTGAATTGATAAAAACTATAAATTGACGCATTATTTATAAGTATGTGACTTTTTTATCATTCTAACAATTTATGGATCATAAGACATAGTAATTAACTTTGACCGTCAGGAATTTTAATTTGAGGATTGTACATTAGAGGAAGTAATATTGTATTTTTGGATAGAATGACCATCACTTTATTTCTATCTCTAACTTATCTTCGAAAAAAAAATCTAAATTCCCACTTCATTAACCATTAGATTAAGTAGAAAATTTGTTACATGATTTCTGAAATATATTAATATATTTTAACCACCTGAATTCGTAACTGGATGTCTGTACTTAGAGGAATTAATTACGCATTTTTGATAAAGTTCAAACCCACTTGAATACTATTTTCGAGTTGTCTAAGTAAAATCTCAATTTATACCTAGTTAACCGTTAAATTAACCTAAAATTTGGATATGTAGTTCCTAAGGCATGTTGATTAATCTTGACCATTCATAAATTTTTTAAATTAGGTTGGATTTATAAGGGATCTCAAAATAACATAATTTTATGTTTCTGAATTACCGATGCGAAATTTCAAATTTTCACTTTATTAACTATTAGATCGGATTGAAATTTTTACCTTAAATTCTAGGTAAATTATGATGTGGAACATGTACTAGGAACAAACTATTATGTATCGTCACAACAATTTAAATGGTTGATCTATAACTTTCGATTGGTAAAATTATATTGAGATTGTACTCGTTATGGGCAAAATAATATTATAAGAAGAGTATGATATCTAACAATAGGTATGTGATATTACAAAATTATGATTGAAGAATGATTATGATTGAGTTAGGTGGATGAGATGATATGATTTTTTTGATTTTATGAAATGTTGGGGGTGGATATAAAGAGTCATTAATTATGAAATGATGTTTACTACCAGGAGTAGTATAATTGGTTTATACCATAAGACCTTGATATAAGCAGAGTGACTCATGAGACTTATGAAAGTGGGCAAAGAGTGGTCTGACCATAAGGCTTTGACATAAGCAAATTACTCATAAGTCTTACAGAAGCATATATAGAGCAATCTGATCATAAGGCTTCGAAAAGTAAAACATAGTATACTTGTAAGGCTTAAGGAAGCACGCAGAGAGTGGTCTAACCATAAGGCTTCGTGAGTAAGCATAATATACTTTTAAGGTTTATGAAAACGAGAAGGATGATTTTGAAAGAAGTCAAGGAAAAATGAATTAAGTGCCTCGGGATAATTACATTTATAAATGTTAATAATACATGATTGAATTATATATTATGAGTAAGTTTAATGATTGCATGTTGTGGTTAGGTTACTCTTATTTTTTTGTGCTATGATCGTATAACTCATGTTATACGTGAGCATATAATGTTGCAGATGCAGTTGAAAAAGCTTAGGGATGATGAGAACATGTTGGAAAAAACTTTCAGGGGTTTTTGTAAAAAGAATAAATTTGTATTAGAAAAATATTTTGTGTAAGATTTGTAAGTTTAATTTCGAACTTATGTTAAGTGGTGAAGACTATATTGTTTAAAGTTTGTAAGTTTGGAATCATATTTTGGTTGAACCAAAATAAAGTTTGGTTGTTTAGATCAGATATCAAATTAATTTAGTTTTTACTACTAGTAATACCCTTAAAATATTTGGGGTGTTACACAGGTAGCCAATTGCTTCAATTTTTTTCACTTTTAGGGACTCAATTGGGAAAAAAAAAGAAAAGGACCTATTTGAGAAAACCCAACAGAAATGAGAACTAAGGAAGTGGTTTAACCAAGAACAAAATCTATAAAGGATCTGAATACTAAAAGAAATATCCTTATTTATTCATACCATTAAGATAATCATAACAAGCAAGAAAAAAAACAGACAATAAAGACAAAAGGGTAAACTGATTTACCAATAGGACATTTATACAACTGAATTATATATTTTAGCTTATAAACACAAGTGTATCAAATAATCCTAAAATATACAATTATTCACTCTAGACTTGACCATCCAGATACTTGTATTGATGTCAAACTCTAGTAGGTTATGCACTTATATGCTCTGCAGAGTCACTGCCAATGGATTTCATCCTACCACATACAAAGTTAGTCTAGTAATGCCTTAGGCTAAGGTAAAGGCCCTGGATTAAAACCCTTATACTTCTCTCACCACATATACCACCCTTTTCTTCTTGAAATTGAATGGTTATTAGAGTGTTAGGATAACTCCCAATACGAAATCCTTACATCAATACAACACAACCTAACAACCATTACAAGGAAATTCTCCTTGAAATTTCTTTCACAACATAATTTATGCATACATAGAACCATAATATAACCCATGAGGCATCACAAATTCACACTAAAAACACGTAGAATCCCGAAGAAACAACATCAATTAAGCAATGATAAGAAAATCAGAGAAAACTACACTAACGCTCATACTAACTCTTAGCACAAAAAGCTCTCGCAAAAGAGAGTGCTCAGTGCTAATTCTGGTGCTACACACCAAAGCTATCGCAAATTGGCTTGCTCAATGAGATCAATCTATCGCTAAATGAAAAAGAGTGAAATTGATTTTAGATTTGCAGTGGTAACTGACGCTTAGCGCTACCTTGTCACCTCTCAATGCCATACCATTCACATATTCGCTGATCAACAGTGACAACTGGCGTCGAGTGTCATACCATAAACCTACAACTTTGGAACTATGATATGATGAACTAGACACCTACCCAGATGACCAAGTTGATATTCCTGACTCAATGCTTAGTCCAAAAATATGCTTCAGTGTCAAAATGAAAACCAATTTGCTCAATTAACTAGATACTCATTCCATCAACTCAACATCAATTTCATTGAAATCAAACAATTCAAACAACACACAATGTTATTACCATAAACAGGTTTCATCAGCAATTCAATAAACTAAAACAATAACTCCAATCAATCACACACAATCAATATACACACTTAATTCTCTTAACCTTTAAACTTGAAAACAAAAGTATTTAGCTTCCTTTACCTTTTAAAGGATCAAACTGCTCTATGAATGCTAAGATAGTTCCAACAACTTAAAGAATTGTATTTAGTTTTACATTTCACAAAAAAACATGATCATGACCTAATAGTAGTATACTGATAAACAGAGAGTCGTATACTGATAAACAGAGAGTCGTATACTGATAAACAGAAAGTCGTATAAATAACTCAGATTGCACATGCAAAATGAGAACAACTCAAATGCATGGAGAAACACACAAACTAGAAAGGGTAGAAGACTCTTAAAAGATAAATTTTAGAAAAATAGTATGTTCTTAGATAATGAAACTCACTAAAATTCTATATATACTTTTAAACTTTTAGTATTAAAATAATCGAGTTTTATTATTTAATACATATTATTACCTATTTTATAAGTTATTACACCATTTATCACAAATTATTAAAATATTAATATTAATAATAGTAACAATACAAATATCATTTTAATAGATACATATTATTCTTAATTATTTTCTTATAAAATAATGTATTGTTTAAGTAACTACATACCCATCTCGGATCATCTATATTATTTTAACTAAAACATAAAAGATAAAATAACGATGTTATCATCTATCAATAAGTTATAAAAGGGTAATAAAAAAGAATCCATATTATCAAATGTATCAGTAGAGATAAAGGGTGGAAAATATTGATGCTAGAGATGCAATTAATATACTGCATGGAGGATGACATCTTGTGAGCTTGTTTAGTTTTTTTTTTCATATTCTTTAATTAGTAGAATAGTGCTTCTCGTGGTGTTTATTGTAATATTAAAAAAGTCAAACATGCAATCATATAATGGATCTGATTATGACAAAAATCAATTATTCATTAAAAAGTATTATTTTTAAATAGTTCTTATATAATTATAAATTAATATACTTCGTTTGTGGTTAAGAAAGAACTCTTCTGACCATTTTTTACATACTTTTTATGAGAAGTAATTCAAAAAATAGAAAATTACCTTTTTATATTTTTTAAATAACTTCGCATAAGTATGTTATAAACTATAATGAGTATTTTATTGATTTTTTTTTTCTAAAAAACGGTTTAAATAAATAGTCCAATAAAGTTAATATTTTAGTTGATGGTTCCCTTAACTTGTTCTATTCAAACAAATCATGTAGTTACTGTATCATTATGTTTATATTTCTTTTACTCTTGGTTTGTAAATCAGATTTCTCCACTATTTAGTTAATATACCACAATATATTTTCCTCAAACTAATAAGGAAAACACACTTCACATCAAGGTGGATTTCTTTATAAAATAGAATTTAATTTTAATATACATTATCTTTGCTTTGCAATAATAGAGTTCCTTAGTTATATAGTCTTGTGTAATAATAGTGCATACATCTGCAATGAAAGTGAAACAACTATGAAGATTGCAGCTTTGGCATTGAGTTTACATCTTCTCTATGTTTTTTTGCAGATTATGAGATCAGCACCAATCGGTAAGCTGTAATTTCAACTTTTTTCACTGATGATTTTAGGAGTACATCTCTTAACAGAAGCAGTTTTCCCGAAAATTTTATATTTGGGACAGCATCATCTGCTTATCAGGTACTCCAAAACTGTGATAATTTTTTATATTTTGTTTATAATATTTAGTGAGACATTGTAAATTCTGAATAAAATTTTGTAGCAAATTTATTTCTTGTAAATTTTTATAAAAATTATGCATGCAGGGAAAGTTTCACAAATGGACAAAATTTTGCAATAATCCTTTTATTTTCAAAGAATTTTTGTTTTTGCAATATTCTTGAAAGATGTTTAATTAGCATATAAACCAGTGTGAAGGTGCAGCTAATGTTGGTGGCAGAGGACCAAGCATATGGGACACATACACTCATAATTACCCAGGTTCTTTTGTTTCTTTGCCTATAGTACAGTCCATGTTCACTAAATTATTTTATAGTGTGTTCAATTATAGCTTGTTATGTATGGTAAGTTATTGAGTTCGTGATATTGTATTGAAATGTAGTATAGTTTTGATACAGTTTTCTTAGTTTATTTTTCTAAAACAATTATTATGTTCTTGATATGCTAGAGACATGTCTATTGTTACAAATTGTAGCATATTTTGTCTGAAACATGACAGATAAAATACTGGACAGAAGTAATGGAGATGTTAGCATTGATCAATACCATCATTATAAGGTAACGATAATAAGGACCCTTTGATACATTAATGTCTAGTGAAGCAATAAAAATAAAGCATAGTTGAAATTGTTTTCATATCTAATAATACAGGAAGATATTGAAATAATTAAGGAGATGAACATGGATGCCTACAGATTCTCAATCTCTTGGTCCAGAATACTTCCGAGTAAGAAACTGGGAACTATATAAAAACTTCACTTTCTTATAATTTTGTACATTAGCACTCCTTAATTATTGCAATAATAGAAGTATAGTATTGTATAAATTGATGGCTATCTATTTAAATATTAGATTCTTTGGCTAATTTCAGAAGGAAAGGTTAGCAGAGGTGTGAACAAGGAAGGAGTCAACTATTACAACAACCTCATCAATGAACTATTAGCTAAAGGTTAATATGTAGTTGATAATTTTTTTTAACTTCCTTTTTTATAATTTAGTTTTGAAATTGAAACGAGTAATTCAATTTGTTGACATCCATAATGCAGGGCTTGAACCCTTTGTGACCATATTTCATTGGGACCTTCCTCAAGCCTTAGAAGATGAATATGATGGTTTTTTAAGTCCTGATATAGTGTAACTCACATTACTTACATCAAATAATCAAAATATACTTGTGTGAACATATTTTAACTGATATCTATCTACTTTGTTTATCACTATCTAGGAATGATTTTCAAGATTATGAAGAACTTTGTTTTAAAGAATTTGGAGACAGAGTAAAACATTGGATTACATTAAATGAACCATGGACCTTTAGTAAATATGGGTATGCTGATGCTATTTCACCACCTGGAAGATGTTCAACCTGGCAAAACTTATCCTGTACTGATGGTGATTGAACCCTACATTGTTACTCACAATCAATTACTAGCTCATGCAGCTGCTGTCAATGTCTATAATACAAAGTATCAGGTTTGATTACATATTTTGTATTTTGAAATGCAATCAGAAAAGTGTATTGGTTTCCTTATTTAATCAAAGAGTCATAATAAAATAGTCCTAAACTTCAAATTTCCTTCATATATGTAGGTTTCTCAAAAGGGTATGATAGGGATATCATTGGCATGTCATTGGATAGTACCACTCTATGATACAGAGTTGGATCAGTTTGCTGCACAAAGAGCCCTTGATTTTATGTTTGGATGGTAACTACTTTAAGAGCTAAGTTCTAATGTGGAACTCAACTTTACTATGATAGTCATTATAACTTATTTTTTCAGTTTAAGTCAATATATTGTAGGAGAAAAGATTCAAATCTTGTCACACAATGATGCATCATGATATAATATGTTTTCCTCATAATTAAACTCTGGAATGTAATAGATGTGTGTAGAGAAAATTACTTTCATTTTATGATTAGTCATAGAAATGAAAAGTCTAATTGATATAGTGGTCAGATAAGAACACAAAACTTCTCATATAGAACACCAAAAGAGCAGTCCAATCCATGACAGATTATCAGATAAAAAATTCAATAATAAAGACTGATTATCTACTCAACTATAATGCTGTGATTAAACTAATAATCTCTATAACTAATTTATGTTAGTTTACACGTAAATAATCCAATATATTTGTCCAAAAAACTAATTGAAATATTGTAATGTAGGTTTATGGAGCCATTGACAATTGGAGAATATCCTAAATACATGCAATCTTTGGTAGGGAGTCGATTACCAAAGTTCTCTGCTAATGAAATCAAACTTTTAAGAGGGTCCTTTGATTTTATTGGATTAAACTACTATACTTCTTATTATGCTACTGATGCACCTGAATTAAGTGAAGCAAGACCTAGCTACCTCACAGATTCTCTTGTTATTCTTACAAGTAAGTGCTTAATATCATATGAAAGAATAATGAAATCATATGATACTATCCAATTTATCGTTCTTACTCTAATCCATCTTTTGGAGATATAAAGTTGACTTCAAGTTGCAGTTGATGCATCAAAATCAAGTATTTATATTGTTAATTTATGTTATCAGTAGAGCATGATTTAGAATCTTGACAGGTGAACGTAATGGAACACCTATTGGTGAAAAGGTAAGTTTGTAATTATATTTTGTTGAAACTGCAACTTCATATGAATGCTTCAGTTCAATTAGTTTTTGAATGAAGAAAAGGAAAGTTGTTTACTGCAGACTACTTCAAAATGGCTGTATGTCTGTCCGAAAGGAATTCATGAACTGTTGCTTTATGTCAAAACAAAGTATGACAACCCTTTGATCTTCATCACTGAAAATGGTAATGTACCAGTTTAGTTTAATCATGAAAATGTTCATTTATGAAATCATTTGAGTTAGAGAGAGAATTGATATAATGTGTTTTTCCTTCTCATACTGATATATTAAAGAAATAGTTTATTCATATTTATATATAGGTATAGATGAATTCAATGATCCAATTCTATCACTTGAAGAAGCCTTAAACGATACTTCAAGAATTGATTACTTTTATGATCATCTCTATTATCTTCAAAGTGCAGTCAAGTAAGTGCTTTGCACTATTTTCAAAATGTCTTTTTTTTATATGATTAAATCTAAAATTAAAATATTTGATAAAGCCAGAAAAAAATCTTACTAATTATATGATAATTTAACTTTTTTATGTTTCATTTTATTAGGGATGGCGTGAATGTGAAAGGATATTTTGCGTGGTCTTTAACAGACAGCTTCGAATGGACTTTAGGCTACATTTCAAGGTTTGGAACAATCTTTGTAGATTACCATAGCCTCAAAAGATATCCAAAGTTGTCTGCCATTTGGTTTACAGATTTCCTACAAGGCAAAACAGATACATATGACAATTAATTGGTGCTAAGAAAATTAATTTCAATAACCATTTGTAATTTCTGCACTTTTATATATATTATATATAATTACAATGTATATGTATGGATGAAATCACTACAAAAATAATTTCTTTTAATTAGAGTTATTTATGACGATTTTGAGGTTTTAACCCTTGTTAAAGACGTTAGCCGCGGTTTGTTAAACCCCTGAGAGAGTCAACGTTGTTTGAAACCCCACTTACTTATGTGGGATTTATAGAACCCTATTTTCTTCTTGGGGTTATGAAACTTCATGTATTTCCAGCTGTTTAAAATCTCCGTTATGTCAAAAATCAGCTTTCAGTATTTTCCAGAGTTTTAAAACTCAACTATGTCTGTTGCGTTTTTTTAATACATTGGTTTTTTTTAAATCATATTCTTATTTTGTTACCTCAAATTTATTTATTTTTAAAAAATAAAGAACGGAGAATTATTATCATATATCTGATATAAGTAATAACAAAATCTTGAATTTGGATTTTGTTAGATTTTTTAGTTTCATTTGTGCTGAATCTACAAAATATATTGATTTAGAATGTTAAAGAAATTTTTAATATATTTTAAAACATTAAAATAAATGTAAATGAATGTATTTTAAAGGTTAATTGAGGAACAGTTTAAAAAATTCAACTTAAATTATCATTTGTTATCGTACAATGGTTCGTTGACACTAAAATTTCTTTTACGCTTATTTGACATTACTTTTTTTGCTATCCTCAGTTCTCTATTTGTTTTAAATAAAAAATTAATTTTTTTTAAAATTATTTTTTATCTTTATAAAAGTTATTAAATGGTAGTCATACTAGTACACTCAGGAGAAACAACAGTGATTTTTTTTGTTTATAGGCAACGTTTTTCCAACCGAGGCATATTCAGATGAGGCAAAAAGTCTAATACTTTTGGCTTCGGTTGAGAACCGAGGCATAAAAATAGAGGATTTTGCCTCAGTTCAGCCTTAACCGAAGCAGTAAAGTTTTTGGTTTTTTTATTTTTTTTTTCGTAGGACTTTATGCCTCGGTTGAAGCTGGAACTGAGGTAGTATGTCCCACTCTACTGCCTCGGTTGTAGCTGGAACTGAGGCAGTAAACTTTTTTTTTTCTCATCCGCAAGACTTTCTGCTTTGAGTGTGACCATAACCGAGACATATATCCTTGTTTTTTTTTAAATGAGATCTGTTTCTGCAACATTCCCAACTACAGAAACATACCTGCATATATTTTTATAGCTAGAACAGTCCAGAATAATGTAAAAACGTATATTTTAAATGAAAATTATATTAAAACATAAATATATTGAATGGAATCATAAATCAACTTCTTAGAAGCATAAATAAATCCAATGTAATCATAAATCAAGTTCCAAGCATAAATCAATGCAATGTACAAAGTTAAACTTATAATAATGTAGAAAAGCATAAAACAACTTGGAAACATAAACTTAGAACTTACTATATCCTAATATCTACTACATACTATTATATAAAGGAATTACATATTTAGAAAGTGTTTTCCTCACAAGGTGAATTGACTTCTCTAGAATCTGAGCAGTCCTATTAAATCTCTGCATAAAACACAATGATTTCAATTAGTGTATATGAAATCCAAACTATAGAGAAAATAAAATTCAAACCTAAATATTACCGTTTCCCATCCACTGGTGTAATGTGCACGAATAATGGTCATCATCCAAAACATGACGTAGTAACCACATTCATATGACCCCATTTGTCTATTACACTACAATATATCATCATAATTATAAAATGTTAAGTAACATCATTTGAATGGAACCAAATGTAACAAAGTATGGACTAAAATACCAAACCTTAAGGGCAACCCATGCAAGCTTTTTAGCTGTAGCAGTAGATATCCCAGATAACATCATATGTGTTGCAAGGGAACTATTAAAAAAATTCTTTTAGCATACATTTATATAACAAAAAAGTTGAAACATTGAGATTATTACCAATCTACTACATGTCTAAGAGGGATGGGAGGAGACTTCTGCAATGAACAAAACCAGACAGCAGTGTTCTCCGGTATGGAGATCACAAGTAGCTGCCAATGATACCTAGAATTGGTAATAACTTATGAATCATATACCAAAATTAATAAATGAATGTGTTGAAGTTAACAAACTTCACTTACCCATGTATATAAGGGAGAAAATATATCTCCTTCCCCATTCCAAAGCAAGTGGTGATGTATGTTTGGATATCATCAAATTTATTTCTTTCATGAGTCATAGAGGGGTCAGTGAACCCATATACATCGTTGAACCCATTCTTGTTACTAACATCAAACATATACCTAAAATGAAGAAATAATCTGATATAAGTAAGTTGATAAAATATAATTATATAAAAAAGTTTTCATAAACTTACATCATCCACAGCTGAATGAGTGTAATATTAATTTCTTCTCTACCCGACGCAAGCTCCCTAACATCTTGATGATGCAAGTACAATGGAATATGAGCTTCTCTTCCAAATGTAGTAGAATCCCAGTGTACATTCATCAGCACATCTGAAATGATTTTAGCAAGCTCGTCTAACGCACTAAGAGGGTCATCCTCAGATAAATGAGTCTTCTTCGGTGTAGGACTTCCCTCTTTACCTATCTGCTGTTAAATGCAAAAATGGTTATGTTATAACATCAATTAGAAGTAAATATTAAAATTGATAAGTATATAGTACGAGTGTTTACCGGGGGATTAGATACATCACCAACCAAATGTCTAGGTCAGGCGATAAAGGACTTAAATGCTTCTTCCACAATGAAGAACTCATCTGTAGGCATAGGAAGAACGACATCCCCTATGACAACTTCATCCACTGTGACCTTGAACTCATCTTCTGAAAGTTGTACACCATGCACTACAGTGGCTGTCTCATAAATTGTACCACGAGCCACTAGCATGGTCCCAGTATCAAAAAGAATATATAACTGACATGGACGAGTTTCATCCATGTCGTCCCTTGGGGCACCGGCAGCTGAACAATTTCCTTTACTGCTTCTATCTGTCAAATTAAATGTTAGGTTATGCAAAAAGTAAATTAGTAACAAAAAATAAATAAGTTTACCTGTAGGGGGCACAACATGTTCCGCTACACGAGATGGCGGAGGATGATTGCCATAATCCTCATAATGCTGCTGGAACTGGCGCGCAACCATTTCAACAACTTCATCATACAACTCTACTCGAACCTTCTTTGTGATCTCCTGCGTCATCTATTTACTTATGTACTCCTTCATCTTTTCGTATGAATATGGACGCGAGGAAGACCCAAAAAACTGTCGTATGCTTATGCCAGTCCCAGCACCACGCACCAGTCCTGGGTGCTCAGGTCGTCCAATAGCTGTGGCAAGAATATCCTGACGACCTTCTTGTGTGAATTGACCTTGGGAGCTCTGCTCAACCAAGGAGTCCTGTCACATAACAAAAGTTCAAAATCATGTGAAAGATCTATGTAATATATATAACAAAATTAAGGTAAAAATATAAGAAATGACATCTTACAATTCTTTCAGATATTTCTCTGATAGACTTGGAAGTGTAGGAGCCCGATGGTCTTATACGGGCTAACTTCCACTTCTCGTGCCGAGATGGTGGTGAAGGAGGAGGAGGGTCACCACCCTCAGAAAGTGGAAGTCTACTATTTGACTTCTGCTTCACTATTTTTTGTTCAAGCTTCCTACATCCACCACGAGACAGTAGGTGTGGATTTTTATTTTGAGCGCTTATTCCCTGTGCTTTTGACCTTTTTTCCTGTGACAAAATGAAACAATTGTCATAGTAGAGAATTATGAATGACGAATTGCATGATTTTACTGCACTTACCTGTCACGCCTCAGATGAACGAAGCTCTACAAACTGACGCCATGTTTCTTCGTCAATTGCTGAATATTTGGAACATGAATTTTCATTACCTTTTCGTCCAAATATATATCTAGACGTCAATTTTGTCTTAAACCCTCGAAATCTTTCTGCAATTGCAGATAAACACTTATTTCTTAAGCTCTCGACGTTTGGCATATCAAATGTTATCTGCAACAAAGAAAGTAATAACCTTATATCAATACAAATTTATCAATATAATGAATATAGAATTTGGAGCAATATTGCTTAACTTACCAATAAATCTTGCCAGATGAGATTCCGATCAGCCTCAGAAACATGGTCAAAGGATGGAGTAAGTATAGAGATACGATCACGTGCTAGTACTCCAAGGTAAGACCTAAATATATCTGCATTTGCGCCAGATGCAACTCCAGTGACCACGTCAATAATGACAGGTGTCTTCTCACCGGTATTTCTTCTAAGTATAAGCTGTCGTAACCTCGTTGCTCCTCTTCTCCGTCTAGAAGTGGTGGGACTTCATCGCCTGACGAATGAGGTGACTCAGCCATATATCTGTCATAATAAATAAGATGAAGATAAATAAAACACTTATAAAATAACATATATTATTTAACAAAAGCCATAAATATTTACACAAACATGAAATTCATACATAATCATATGGATTGGTCATATATATATTCCCTCATTGTGATCTTCTCGTATTGCTTGTATATCATCAATTAAAGGGTCGTCATCCAAATTTATTGTCATTTTAAATGGATGGTTGTCAACGATATGAAGATTACTTAGATTCTCTTCTTTATCTTCAATTTGCCTTTTTCCTTGGAGAGCAACATACCAATGGTCAGACGTAGGATCTTTGACATAAAAAACCTGACTTGCTTGATATGCCATGATGAACGGTTCGTCTCCATAACCAACCTTTCGAAAATCAACAAGTGTCATACCAGATTAATCTATTTTGACACCACTCTTATTGTCTACCCACTTACATTTGAAGAGTGCAACGGAAAACTTAGTGTAATCAACTTCCCATATCTCTTCACTTCTACCATAATATCTCATGGATCCAACTGCAGGATTCTGATCTTTGGATGTGGAAAACTGTAGCGACTCAACTTCTAGACTGACATCATTATTTTGTACTATGCTTTTATCATCCAAAGTCTTTGTATAAAATGTGCAATTATTAATTTCGTAGCCTGTACAACATACAACATCAAACTTCAAGCCATTTGCTAACCACAACAAAGTCTCAGAAGACCGTGATTCTTTCAAAACTTTAGATTTGAACCAGGACAAGAATGTTCTGTTATGCTCCATCAACTGCCATTTCTCTGATTGTCGTGGATAGTTGTCCTTTACAACGGCTTTGTGTGCTTCCAAAAATGGGATCACTTCATCTGTGTTGTGTAATATGTACAAATGTGTTTGCATCAATTCTTCACGACTTTTCGTCACCACATTCACACCTTGGATGCTTTTACTTGTAGAATATCTACTTAACCATGATGTCCAAGGGACTCCTATCCGATTTGCTTTAGTCATATACTCAGAGCAAAACTCAATACTTTCATCAGCAATATATCTTTCAATCATTGAACCTTCTGGACGATATTAATTTTTGACGTACTCTTTCAAAATCTTCATATAACGCTCAATAGGGTACATCCATCTTAAGTATACTGGTCCACACAACTTTATTTCTCTGACCAAATGAACAAGTAAATGCACCATGATGTCAAAAAAGGATGGAGGGAAAAACATTTCTAGCTGACACAAGATGATGATAATTTCGCTTTGAAGTTCATCTAACTTTGTAGGATCGATGACTTTACTACAAATTGATGAGAAAAATGAGCACAATTGAGTTATGGTCTGCCTAACTTTTTTGGGCAAAATTCCACGAATTGCCACTGGTAACAACTGTTGCATTAAGACGTGGCAATCGTGAGACTTCAGTCCAACAAGGTTTAAGTCCTGCATTGACACTAAGCTCTTGATATTTGAATAGTATCCTTGTGGTACCTTGATGCTCTTTAAACAAAGACAAAAACTTATCTTCTCTTGTTTGGACATTGTGTAACATGCTGTCAACACTCAATTTCGTCCGGGTTGATTAATAAATTTATTTTCATCATAAAAAATAATAAAACAAAAAAAATATATATATAATATATAAAAAAAAAAAAAAAATAAATAAATAAATAAATAAAAAGAAGGTAAAGAAGGCGTTCGTCCTCCATTGAGAGCGTTCGGTCGTTGGCAGGCTTCCAACCGTTCGTCCTTCACTTTTCGCGTTCGTTTCCGTCCAATGCATAAAACCGATCGTCCCCTACCCTGCATCTCAAGGACGTTCGCCCTTAACCGTTTGGCCAGATGTTCACTAGTCGACCGTTCGGCCACTCTATCCTAGAAGACGTTCGTCCTCCATTGAACCTTTCGTCCTTCATTGCTTCAACCGTTCGTCCTATACCGTTCGGCCTTTTATTCATTTTGGACGTTCGTCCTCGCTGCTCAACGTTCGGTCTCTACTTCTTGAACGTTCGTCCTTAATGTATTTTTGTTCTCAGTTTAGCGAGCGTCCATGCCGAGCGTTCGGTCTGAATTAGATTTTGAGCGTTCGGTCTGTATCAAATTCTGAGCGTTCGGTCATGTAATCTCGGCGTTCGTTCATCTTTGTAATGGTCGTTCATTTTGGTAGCTGGCTCCGTATATGACCGTGCGTCCAAACGTTTTATTGGTCTGACAGCGGAGGTTCCCACCTATCATCATTAACCTCCATGCTCCAACTCTTTCACGTCCAGAACAGCAGCTCCAAGACGCACGCAGCAGTAAGCAGATTTTCCCAGGAACATATGTGTAAGTGGATGCAGTTTGGTCAGTACATGCACGTGAAAGTGGAAGGACATGGGAGAAGGAGAATAAAATGGTATTTTGATTACATGGAAGAACCACTTGACGAGAAGGCAGCCAATGAACACATATTGGAGAGCCCCGCATGCAGCAAAATATGGAGAAAGCACGGCACATGCAGAAATGATGAGTTAAAAAAATATATAATAAAGAATGAAGAAATCAGAAATAATGCAAAGGGAAGCAAGCATGACCGTGAAGGAGAGAAGTGGAGAGGCCACCACTTGTAGAAAAAAAGAGGAGAATCCACGGCATACGGTCAGGTTTCAGATGGGAGGAGGTGGACTGCACCACATGAAAAGCAACAATATTGATGAGCACTAGAAAAAAGAATGAAGTGTGAAACCAATTTCTTATACAACCAACACGGCAGGACAATTGTGAGGCACGTGGTGAAAGCAAACACGCGGCCAGTCTGAAAAACCACTTACAATATGGGTTTCTGGCAGCATTAAAAAAAAAAAGGGGGAGAAGAGAATCATTTTGCTGGCACTCCCACCTGAGTCTGTCTCCCACGAGCGTCCATCTGGAGCGGCTGCCCATCTCTGCTACTCTAAAAAGTTACGTTGGCACCATTATTGTATTGGGGGGGGGGGGTTTCTGATAAAGAGAGGGAGAGGTCACGTGAACCCAGGATCTTGGGTCCTTAGCTTATTCATTTTCATCCAAAAACACCCACGGACCGGGGGACTGCACTTCACGGCCGACACCATCATCCTGATTCTGGGATCCTCCATTTTTGCACACAGCCAAGATCATCACCACCCCCGCATATCCATCTCGAACACCACTACCAACACAAAAGCGCCACCACCTATCCTCACCAAACCAGACTCAACCACCACCACCAATCACCACCTTCACCTTTATTCGTCCACCCAATTTCCACTTCATTAGCCCCAACACTCGTAACCGCGGTAAACTAATTCCCTTTTCACTTCCAATTCTTCACCTCCAACAACATTCATCTACAACGGATAAAAATGAAAAAAAGGCGGCCACCCTGAGAAAGATACTGTTGGTGTCGCTCCAAGTCACTTCTGTCAGTAAGAAATCTCCGGTGACCATTGTAGTGACCAATAGGGGCTGATGGTAACGACTTGCGTACCCAAAGACGCCTCTAGTAAGGCATGAATTGGCAAGAAACTGTGGACGCTGGAAGCTACTGAAGATGGGGTTGATAACATTGTCGCGCGAAGAGAATAGAAGAGAAGGAAGGAGAGGCAGACGGGGAGACTAGCCCAGAAAGAAAAAGATCAATCCGAAAGAGGAGGAGGCAGAGGTTGGAGAACTGGGGAAGGAACTTGTTGAAAAAGAAAGCCAGCCACGAGGAGGAAGAAGACGTCAAAGGCATAGTCGAAGGCATAGGACTAGCGAAGGGTAAACCAAGCTTCAAGAGGTAAGTAATGCCACCCGCTCCATGTTTTACTGAGTTTGGTTAGTCGTCTTTGAGCGTATCTTTGTCTTATGTTGCTACGTTTGCATGTAATAAGTTTGTATGTGTTAAGATAAATAGATGTTGTGTGAATATTCGTACCTATACATTGTTACCGAACAACCATCATCCCACCTTCTTGACGCCCACGACCATCATTTCCACACCTTATACACTGACCTCACGAGCAGCTCAATCTTTCACCTCTACACACGACGACCGTCATCAAACACACCAGTAATAACCTCCATATTTCCCCATTACCACTGCCACAACCATCCTCAAGAACTCGCACTCACGGCCAACATCCAACATCAATCATTATCCATTCTCCTCCACAGGACCTCAGGCCATCACCTTCTTAACTCCGGTACCACCAAAAACCCATCTTCGAGTCATGGCCATTATCATCTTTCCATTACCATTGTTCTCTGTCAGCCACCGGCTATCACCACCGGCCTCTGTGAGTGCCACCAACATCCCATTCAAATTCTTACTTTTGTTCCTTCCTCTGTGAATGCGAGCTAAGCCCCATGAAACTCCCTATCACCATCTTCCTCCACAATATCAGCAACAACAGCACCCCTCACACTTAATCATCATCCTCCATTTAAACTTCACACGGCCAAACACCCATCCTCCATATTCCCACACAGCCGGTAACTCACGGCCACTACTTATCTTCACCCGTCATCGTCTATCCCGGCCAGCAAACACATCATCACCCTCGTCCACAACCTATCCTCATCCGGTCATCATCTTCCTCCAAATTCACACACTGTAACTGCTACCCTTGAGCACCCACGGCCACTGCTAACATACACGGCCAACATCACTTGCTATTTCCTCCATCGCGCAGCCCTTCATTGCACCGAACCCCTCTCAACATCACACCATCACCCATAAACTAATCACCCTCTCATGACATCCAATCTCCAAGGATCAATCACCGTCACTTTTAACTGCTCCTGTTGCTGACCGTTGACTGCCGAGAAGGGAAGGAAATATTCATCTCTCTTGCGCGCGAAGAAGAGGAGCGGGAGAGAAAATCCGGCGTCATGGCTCGCCGTGAGCAAAGGTGACTCGCGGCAACCGGTCGTTAAAGGGTGGCAGCATGCAGGGATGGCGGTTTCCGTCAATGTTCTTTGGCTGGGAAAGGAATGTTTTGATTCGTTTGTGTTTGTTTGAAATGGAAAATGAGAAAAGTAAGGGAACCCCTAATGCTTCTGTTTTAAAATAATAATGATAATAAAACATTCCTTTTCTGCACCCCCGGATTTTATCCCTGCACCCCTGCCCATGTTACTCTTAGTTTTATCTCTGCACCCCTATTCCTGTTGGATATTTCTATTGTTTATTTTTTATGTTTTTAGTTTCTTTACTTTTATTGCTATTTGTTTGGTTATTAGTTTTTATCGCATATAATCCCTTGTATAATAATCCCGCCCCTTTGTTTTGTTTATTTTTGTTAAACTTGTTTTTGTTTTTACATAAAAATTACAAAAATCATAAAAATCGTAAAATAATAAAAAATTTATGAAACTTTAAAAAGCATTTAATGTAATAAATATCGGTATGGGTACTCGTGCGATCGTACGCATCAGCCTAGTACTTATTACCCAAATATAAAATAAATAAAAAGCCGTGTGAGTGCTCGTGCGATCGTACGCATCAGCCTAGTACTCATTACGCAAAACAATAAAAGGAAAAAGCCGTGTGAGTACTCGTGCGATCGTACGCATCAGCCTAGTACTCATTACGCAAAAAATATAAATATTACAAAAAAATATGTTTTAAAGGTTTAGGCACATGTGTGATCGCACGCATCGTCCTTGTGCCAAAAACCTTTTCTCTCTCTTCAAAAAAAATACAAAATACGTTTCAAAGGTTTAAACACATGTGTGATCGCACGCATCGTCCTTGTGCTAAAAACCTTTTCTCTCTTTTAAATAAAATTACAAAAAATATGTTTTAAAGGTTTAGGCACATGTGTGATCGCACGCATCGTTCTTGTGCCAAAAACCTTTTCTCTTTTTTTCAAAATCCCAAAATATGTTTTAAAGGTTTAGGCACATGTGTGATCGCACGCATCGTCCTTGTGCTAAAAACCTTTTCATTCTCCTAAATAAAAAGTACCAAAAAAATATAAAATCTTCAAAAGCTAAAAAACATTCACATTTTCAAACTACAAACAATATCGCCTAGTCAGAACTACGTGATCCTTGATTCTCCACCAAAAGTGGAGATACGTAGGAGCAAGGCCAGACCTTGTCAGGTCCACTCTCCCAAAAATCCAAAATCAATTTCTTCAAACAAATTCTCAAGCAGTTTTCTAAAAGAACTACGTAACCCTGATTTCTCACATGAGAATACGTAGGAGCAAGGTCAATCCTTGTCGGGCCCAAAAAACTAAAAAATATTGTTTGTTTCTTTAGAGTCTTATTTTAGGGGAAAGTTAAACATTTTGAAAACCACATCCATATTCGCGCATTTAGTTAAAGGTACTGCCCTAGGGCAGGCGTTGTAGGGTGCTAATACCTTCCCTACACGTAACCGACTCCCGAACCGAGAATCTGGTTCAAATTGACCATGCCTTATCATTTTATGGTTTTTTCGTAGTTTTCCAGAATAAACTATGGTGGCGACTCCAAAATCTCTTCTTTTTCAAACTTCATCTTTATCTATTTTCCATGGATCGTCGTCCCGTCGCGATTCCGGTTGCGACAGATGGCGACTCCACTGGGGAATTAACAGAGAGTCAGGCCATTTAATTAGATGTGCGAATTCAATGTGGTTTTTCTTTGTGTTTTTTCTTCTCCTTTTTCTTTATCCTTATTTGATTTCTGTCATAATTGTATGTGTGTTTGTTTTGATTATATTGAACCCTAGGGTAGAAAACATGTTATATCTGCCTAGGAATTTTCTGGTTGTTTTGCAGGTGAGGGTTTGGGATGTACAATTGCATTCTCCCTTCACACACACACATTGTATGCATATCATGAGTGAGGCCCTATACCCGGGTCTGAGCGCAACTTAGAAATAGAGGGGTTGTGTAGCGGTGTCACTCTGGGATGTACTTCCTGTTTGGCTATCGTGAGAACCCCAGCTAGAGTCTGTTCTCTTCATTTGTGTCTCCACATCTAGTTGATTACTCTGACTGTTGTGGAGAAACAGTGAAAAGAGCCATAGCTCTGGTGGCCTGACTTAAGAATTAGGAAGCTATCCTTGTGAGTGCATATATTTGGCCTTAGAACTTCAGTCATTCAACCTTTGATAAGGCACAAAAGGGAGAAACGTGTATTCTTATAACCCTCATGTTCGCTTAATAAAAATCACTCACCTTGTACATATCATCATATTTCTTTATCTTTTTTCCTTCTTTTGCTTTTTCCTTTTTTTCTTCGCTCATTGTTTTTTTATATAGTCTTGTCACATTTTTGCGGATTCTAGTAAAAAATTATAAAGTTGTGATTAAGGCCTTAAGCTAAAAAAAAAAGGGAATTAACATGGAATTTTGAGTCAAGAGGTATTCGAGTTCGTTTTGACGAAAAGATGCACAAAGGAGAGTAATATTAATGGAGTATAAGAATTTGTTGAACCTGCCAGAGTGGAGGAATTTGAGTAAATCTTAGATACACTTCTCGGATGCAAGGTGCCTACATTTACCTCGGGAAATATACCCCTACTCATAACTCGTGCGAATCAGGAAAGTACACCCAATGAAGTTGGAAAGCGAGTTCACAATCAAGGGCAAATTGAGGGGCTTTCCTCAAAGATACTTATAGGAATACCTTCATCGTTTGGCTTAAGAGGAAATTTGGGAAATGTTTACAGATGTATTAGCTCTTCTCTTCTATGGTGTCATGCTTTTTTCTAAATGTCAAGAACCTCGTCGATTATGCCGCCATGAACCATTTGTGGGATACTAAGAGCGTTGTAAGGATCCAGTCACTGCCATCCTGACTGAAGTTTATGGGACCCTTAATCGTTGTTATGAACTTAAGGGAGGAAAGATGTTATGTTGTCTACATGTCGTTCATTTCCCGTGAGACTGGAGGCGCCTTTAATTCCCCGTACCCCATGGACGAGCTATTGCAGTGAAAACCGAATGTGAAAGGAGCAAATGAATGGGCGTAACTTTGTGCAAGTTTAAACGAAGAACAAGTTAAATGGTATGTTCCTTGGCAGCATAGATCGCAGATTATATATCATTGCGGGAGCTAAAAATGAGCTTGGAGGAGTCTCCAACAAATTATAGAGATGAACCAACCACAAGGCACGCAGAAACTCTCGTCACACATGCAGAAACGCTCGTCGTCGAAGTGACGCCAAGTGAACTTTCGACTAGACGACACTCGTCCTGGAGTAGAAGAGGATGCTCGTTTTGAATAAGACGCTCGTCCAGATGACGTGAGAAGAGGACATTCGTCCAGGACGCTTAGAAAGGGCGATCGTCCAGGCAGAAATGGACGCTCGTCCAGGCCAGAGAAGAGGACGCTCGTCCCGATTTCAGTGGACGCTCGTCCACTTTCAGACTTTTTTGCTGATGTGTCTATTTTAACCGAGAAACGCAAAGGGGTTACGGTCTTTGTTTCTTCGGAGGTGCATCTCACTTATAGGAAAGCCTGGAGTGCTGCTAGGGCTCCTGGGAACACTCCCTTCTTCCTCTTGGGTTCTTCATCTTCTTTCGTGGTCATTTTACCTTGTGAGGAATGAACTTTTGCTAAAATGCTTCGTCAAGTTAAGAACGCTTACAAAAATGTTGTTCGCTTCGAAGAAAGGCCCAAGATCATGAACTGCTAGTGAAAGTTTCCTTAACCAATGAATCGCAGAAAGGGTTAAGACAATCAAGTTGTAATTAATTTCCCTTACCCAAATTGTGGAAGGAAATTTCAAAATGATGAGCCGTGGATAGAAGCAGCAATGACAAAACTAGAAGGAATGTCGGCGTTTAGCTAAGAGGGAACATAAAAGATTGATGAGTTAGATGAAGAAAGAATATGTCGTTGAATAAGGACAAGTTACGAAGAATTGGAAGAAAAGTCTCTCACAATTAGCTTCCCTCATCAATGAAATCGTTGAAGATGTTCTTAAGCTTCGTAGCTGATGCTAGTCTGCATTGCCAATCCTTAACCCGCCTAAGGGGATTGAAACATTCCTCAATTACTGCGAGAAGCTGATCAGACAAATGAAGGATGTGATGACTAAAATGGTTGACCAAGAATTCCTATATCTCACATTTTGGGAACTTTCGAATGATGAATTACCTTATTGATTCTGTTCCATGTTAATTTCTAAATTATACCGGGGCAATATTTTCACAGCTTTATAGTTTCTGACTAGAGAATTTGAACTATGTTGTCTTTTCTTTTCTTTTTTTTTTTTATTTTCTTTTTCTTAATTTTTTTCAAAAAAAAAAAAAAAAAAAAAAAAAAAAAAAAAAACAAAACAAAACAAAACAAAACAAAAACAAAACAAAAACAGTTAAACATCTAAGACACCCTAAAGGACACGAACCAGTGGCAAAATCATGGAGAACCAAGGAGAAGTTCAAGAGGGAACGAAAGCCGATATCCAACAGCTGAGGGAACAAATGAGACAAGTCCTAAAGACCCTGGATGCCTTACAAGGTCCTAGATGTTTATGCACGCAACGATCACAACAAGGAGTTCCAGAAACACAAACTTTCCCTTCCTATGGTCTTCCCCCGAATTATACTCCACCCTTAGGAGTGGACTCGAGACATCTTGACACTCAAAAGGTCAAAGGTAATACAGTTGAAGTAGAAGACGAGCCTGGGGCAACCACTTTCATAATTCCTGGGCAAACGATCCAACCAGATATTGAAAGCATGATGATAAAAAAAAACAACTTGAGACGAAGTCTCCATCTTCTGTCATTAC
This sequence comes from Vigna nakashimae, assembly GCA_034642375.1. NCBI lineage: Eukaryota > Viridiplantae > Streptophyta > Magnoliopsida > Fabales > Fabaceae > Vigna > Vigna nakashimae. Next base: position 49,783,438 of record CM067765.1, on the reverse strand, counting down.
ACCAGCAGATTTTAAGGATGATAAGAGCATATTAGAAACCTTTGAAAAGAGGTTGAGAGCCATAGAAGGTGAAGGAAGTTTTGAATTTGGAGATGCTAAAAAACTATGTTTAGTTCCTGACGTGGTGATACCTCCAAAGTTCAGGCTGCCAGAGTTCGAGAAGTATCGGGGAAATACTTGCCCGAGGGGCCATATAAGCACATACTGCAGGAAAATGGCAGCTTATGCCCACGATGAAAAACTTTTGATCCACTTCTTCCAAGAAAGTTTATCTGACGAAGCTCTAACTCGGTACATGCGCTTAGATACTACTCACATCTACTCATGGAAGCATCTGGTTGAGACATTCCTAAGGCAGTATGGCTATAATAAAGATTTGACACCTGACAGAGCACAACTGCACAACATGGTGAAGAAAGAATCTGAATCATTTAGAGAATATGCCCAAAGGTGAAGAGAGATTGCTGCTCAAGTAGAACCGCCTCTGAGCAACAAGGAGATGACTACCACATTTTTTAGTATTCTGCACCCACCATTTTATGAGTACATGTTAAGCATCTCAGTTTCCTCAAGTTTTACTGACATAGTAGTAATTGGAGAGAGGGTTGAGAGTGGCATAAGAAATGGAAAAATTGCACTAGGCCCAGAGCTAGTAGCAAGTTTAAATGAGTATGGTCCTAGACATGAGAAAGATAAGAAGCGAAGAGCTAATTCCCATTTTACTGCCTACCCTCAAATGTCGCATTCCTATGGGTCTAGTCGAGCCACTGAACGAAGAAGTTACAATCGTGATGAGAAGGTCGCCAACTTCACTCCTATTCCTATGACCTATATAGAGCTACTACCCGATCTTCTCCGCAGAAACCTCGTAAAGATTTGTCCAACCAGGCCTATACGACCTCCGTATCCAAGGAGCTATGACGTAAATGCCAGATGTGATTATCATGGAGGGGCGTGTGGACATTCAATAGAGGCATGCAAGGCTCTGAAACGTAAAGTGCAATCTTTGATTGATTCAGAATGTTTAAAGTTTGAAGAAATGCAATCCAGCACTGTGGCAAGGCGTGAGTTCACCTCTACAAATGCCATGGACGAGTGAAGAGGACTCTCGGATTATTTAGGAAAGCATAAGTTATTGTAAAAGTTGGAACTGATGTTGTTTTGCTCGAGCTTTCATTTGTCTTCCTATGAGGTTTATGCTCATTGATGTCACGCTTTCATCCATGAACTGTTAATGTAAACTTTCATAACTTGGTATCTCCAAGGTTTACTGGAAATCGTATCCTAATAGGGTGTCAAAAAAAAAAAAATAAATAATTAATAAAAATTTTGATGAAAATCTTGAGTCTTTTGTCTTCTTGCAGATTGTCAAACTCTTGTTTTTTTGAAAATAGAAAAAATAATCAAAAACAATGTTGCAGTGTCGGATTTTCCCGAATTTAATTGTTTTGTTGCGAGGCATGTTTCCCATCTTTACAGTTGTGTCAGCGTGTATTGCAGCATGTTTTCCATTAGAGGTTTGTCTTGAGCCAATTTCTTTCGTTGTTTCATACACATAATTCATTGAAATTTTGCTTATCCCTTTTACTCCGGATCTCATGTTTTTATTCGAATTCAATTTTCCTTATTTTCTTGTAAATAAATTATTTTAGCCCATTTTTTTTTTTTTTATATATATAGAGATAATTGATGGAAAATCTTGTTTTGACCAAATAAAAGGAAGCATAAAAATCCATTTCATTTCATCATCAGAGCAAGATTTACAGTAATGCCGGAGAGAGGATTTTGAACAAAGATCATTTTGAATATACTCATACGACCTTGACATTATGATAAATAAAATTAAAAAAAAAAAAAAAAACACACATAAGAGCAATAATGGTAAGGGTGTGCAGTGGTCGATCGCGGACGATCGTTAAGGTTACAGTCCAGGAAATAAACGAAAATCGAAAGCATAAGAAACTTAAGTGTCCATATTACAGTTCTTATTCTGACCACACTCGGCCAACAAAAACAAAAAAAAAAAAAAAAAAAAAAACATTTCAATGGTTGAAAAACTCTCGAGCTGGTTGTGGTGGTCTAAGAGAGAGCTCCGTCGAGGGAGGTCTGATATGGAATCCGCGGAATGCAGGAGGCGCTGGCGGAGGAATCTCTGTTTCTCCATCGATTGTGATGGGAACGGGGAAGAGGTCCAGAAGCTTTGGAGCCTTCATGATTACCCAACCGGGTTCTCCAAAAAATATATAAAAAAATAAATAAATAAATAAATAATTGTGCCAAAAGAGAAGGAAGAGAGGGAGAAAATTGAAAAGTCAAGGATGAATTTAGGATTTTTACCATACATATACAGAGGTAGTAGAGAAAAAAGGGTGCCGGTGGGATCCATTTCTGCTTGCCAGCGTCTTACTCTATTCCCATGATTGCTAAACCAGCACTGGACGTTGTACTCACCCGCTTCTCCGAATGCCCTGATTCGATTAGTGATCTCAAAAATCTGAGCTCGACTTGGGTGAGTGACTCCGTAATTGTAAATGTTGGTCATTATCCTGATTTGATCTTCTGTCGGACGCCACTTTGGGCAGGTCGGTCTCTCCATTTCCATTTCCTTCTCATCCATTTCCCTAATTTGTCTAAATAAATAATAAATAAAAAAAAAAACAACGAAAAAACAAAAACAAAATAAACCATAAATAACAAAATTTTATTGTTCATTGGTCTAATGTCTTCTTCCATTGCGTTTCTTTTAAGCTAATTTTGTTCTTTGTTTTGGGTCTTTCGAGTCTCGTTGTCCAGTTTGTGATCTGTTTCGTGGTCCTCGCAAAGGTTCCTAAACGGATCTACGTCCAGATTGTCCATGTCCATGTCCTTGTGTTCATACGAGTAATTTTCTTTTAAGTTTTCTGTTTTTATGGGGTACGTGGCGTTGTTCTACCCGATTGTCTCTGTCATACCTTCAAACGAAGGGAGATTAGCGTCTGGTTTCCAGCCTATATACCCCTTATCTTTGTTAAGACAGTTGTGTTTTTAAGTGTTTTAAGTTTTTAAGAGAAAAAAAAAGAAAGAGGAAGAAAGAGGGCTCAGAAGGAAATGTAGAGAAAGGCGAGAGGGAAATAAAAGCAGACAAAGCGAAAAAAGCAGAATAAAATGAAGAGCTTGCAGAAAAGAAAAAAAACATGAAAGCAGAAAGAGCAACAAACGGAAAGCAAAGGAAGGCAGGGAAATCATAAAGGAAAGCAGGAAAGGGAAGGAGGAAAGAAAAACACCAAAGAGGAAAAGGAAGATCTAGAGGTTCGAGGACTTACCCGGAAGCAGAAAGGCTTGCAGAAGCTCGTCGCAGCACTCGGAGGCCTTCAGAGGCACGCTGGGACGGAGGAGCCTTGCAGATCTCAGACGCTCTCGAAGGACGCTCAGGGAAGAGAGAGAGGAGAGAAAAGGGAGAGTTAGAGAGAAGGGAGAGCAAGAGAGAGAGGGGCAGATCGAGAAATGTCGCCCAACGCGGAGGAGCTCTCGACTTATAGCCAAGCAAATCCACTGTGTCCACAGTTACAGTCACTGCAACCGTCTGGTGTCGGTCTGATCTTTCTGATTTCAAAATAAATAAAATTTGAAAATCTGAAAACGGGTAGGGTTGTGTTGGGTCGATCCGGCCCAATTCAGGAGACTTATTAGATGATCCGATTTCTCAAAAAAAAAAAACAAAAAATAAAACAAAATATAAAATGTGATAAATAGAAATTTTTCATAAATAATAAGTGGAGTGATGTAAAATTTGAGGTGTTCAAAATTGTTTTCATTTGCATGATAAAAGGCATTTTTCAGGTTCATTGGGCCTCGTTGTCATGTTAGCCTTCTTTGAACCCAATTCTTTCTGAAATGTAAACTTGAGTGAAGAATTATTTTGGCATGTTTGTAATTTCACATCACACCATTTTGTTTGATTTTATTCCTTCTTCTTCTGCATTTTTGAATAAATCTAAAAATCTGAAAATGAAAGGGAACAGTGCTCGAGCCCATTAGGCCCAATGGCCTTCGTGGTTTTTTCTCGAGTCTACTTCTTTTGAAAAAAATGTCAAAAATATTTTGTTTTCACATTTTTGCTGTTGAATGATGTTTAGTACATTTGTTCAAATTGTCCTGTGTGATTTTCTTTGAATTTGTAGTTTTAAAAAAAAAAAAAATCTGAAAATGAAAGGGAACAGCGCTCGAGCCCATTAGGCCCAATGGCCTTTGTGGTTTTCTCTCGAGTCTACTTCTTTTGAAAAAATGTCAAAAATATTTGGTTTTCACATTTTTGCTGTTGAATGATGTTTAGTACATTTGTTCAAATTGTCCTGTGTGATTTTCTTTGAATTTGTAGTTAAAAAAAAAAATCTGAAAATGAAAGGGAACAGTGCTCGAGCCCATTAGGCCCAATGGCCTTCGTGGTTTTTTTTCTCGAGTCTACTTCTTTTGAAAAAATGTCAAAAATATTTTGTTTTCACATTTTTGCTGTTGATTGATGTTTAGTACATTTGTTCAAATTGTCCTGTGTGATTTTCTTTGAATTTGCACCAAAAATCTCTGAGAATGAAAGATGAACAGTTTTTGAGCCCAGTAGGCCCTTTTGTCATATGTGGTTTCTCTTGAACCAGTCCATCTGAATTTCTGAAAAAAATACGAGTTTATGAAGATTTTGTGTTTTCAGTTCATATTTTTCCTTCCCATTTGTGTGACAAGTATTTGTGCAAAAAAAAAAATAAAAATAGAGGAATTCAGACCTTTGTCTGAAGTTTTTGTCATGGTTGCAAAAGAATAGTATTGGGCCCATTGAGCTGGTACTGTTGCAAAATTTTCTTTGGTCCAATATTGTGAAATCCTTTAAAAAAAAAAATGATGAATTTCTTTTAGCTTGTTCAATAAACTAAAAAAAAAGGGGTTTTCTTGGTCATCTTCTTGTGTCAGGATCACACGGCTCAGGTCATCTGATCCATTGGGTCAATGTGCCTGGTAAGTCCAACTTCCTTTTGTTATTTCTCCTCCGGTTTTCAAACGTTTCCGCCCAACTCGGCCCATTACATGCATATTTCTCATTAATTTCTATTTCTAAAAGATAAAAAAAAACACAAAAGTATTTTTCTAATATGCTTAATATTTTTTCACATTGTGTAAATAAATAAAAAAATGATAAAAAAAAAAAAAAAAAAAAAAAAAAAAAACATTTTTCAAACGTTTTTCTAAATCAAGTTTTCTCATATCAACTTTTTGCATTGCTCACCAAGCCCGGTTCCTACACTGGCCCATAAAAGCCCAGTTCCTACACTGGCCCAAAAGCCCAGTTCCTACACTGGCCCACCAAAGCCCAGTTCCTATACTGACCCGCAAAAGCCCAGTTTTCATACTGGCCACCAAAACCTAATTTTCTCAAAAAAAAAAAAGAAAAAAATCTGTTTTGCAACTGGTATCACCATTTCCATTTCATATTACTTTGCTTCACACATAAAACCAAAAAAATACGCAAAAGTTGAGTCAATTGTTTTCGATGCAATTCATCCATTTTATGAGATTTCAAAAAATGTAATGGATGTCATAATCTCCTATGGTCAAATGTTTAAATCACATATTCTTAAGAGATATCTATGTGTGCATTGCTTGAAAGCATCATCCTTCAGCCCTCGATATACCAAGAGATTGACCCAATCATGTTCTTGAGCCCAAGTAATAAACACAAAGTTTTACACTGGGGCAGATTTTCCATTTCCTACACTGGCTTTCATTTGGGAGATCCTGGAATCCGTTGTGACAAAACAAAAAAAAATATAAAAAAAAAATGATGACAAAAAAAAAAGAAAAAAAAGATGAAAAATGACTCGTGTTGAGATCATTTAGTCTTATCTCCTAATTAATCTTTTGAAAATAAGGCAACCAAAATTTGAAGTGATGTGTGGCCATCTTTCTCCATCCAAAAAAAAAAAAAAACAAAATATATCCTTTGATACCAAATTTGAGCCAATAAGAAGTTTCTTTTCAAAATTTTACCCAAACAAGAGTTACCATCACAGTAGAAGTTGACTCAAATTGCAAAAGAACACACTTAGTGATCAAATGAAGAGAATTTCTCAAAAGTGAAGCAAAAATGGAAAGAATCACGAAGTGATGGCAAACAAAGAATGAAATTTGAGAAGGACAAAATAGTCAAAACAGACTTGACGAATAGCTGATACAAGGTGCAAATGGTAACTCTTGTTTCAAATTACCCACAAACATTTATTTGGGCCTTTATATCCTTTCCTTCAATACCCTTTAGCCCAAGCCACATTACAAGCCCAATAAAAGTCCACACGGATTGAATAATGGTTGCTTATTTTTTCATGAAGCTTAATTTTGAGACAAGACAAAAATGACTAACAATGCAGTTAAAAAAAAATGATTAATAAAAAATAAATGTCCTCGGATGAAGGAAACTCCCTATTGATCAAAATTTTGAAGGAAAATCAAACCAATTTGGGGCAATCTTTTCAAGCCAATCCTTTCCATATCCATCACAAATTCATGAACACATTCAAATCCCATTCAAACTCTTCCCCCGATTCACAAACTAGAGGGCAATTTTTGGGCAACTTTATTTCATGTGTTTTGGCCTTTCCAAAATATAGTCAACTTTGTTAGTCTCACATCTGTTTCATCTGTATATGCAAAGTTCGTATCAAGACCAGGGCATCCCTTGTTGGGCCTCTCAGATTTGTCCACACTAAGATTCATAAATCCACCCTCAAGATAGGGGCAGACACTTTGGGGCTCTGAGTCCATCATTCGTAAACCCGAAATGGGGGGCAACTTCTTTTTGAACCTCACTTAAGTGACTCATACCCAAAACCAGGGGCAATTTTTGCAAGAGTTATGTGAATGTCACACCCTCACAATTCACAGATACATTTGTCCATACTTATCTTTTACCATGCCTCCAAACTGGGGCAACTCCTGACTTCGCATTGGCATTTGTATTTGTTTTAAGGAGTAAGAGGCCCAAGTAGCCAACCCAGTACTCTCCAAATCCTTTCACATATTTGTTCCAACCCCTGACATCAAGCATGTATACATAGGTATTTCATCAGAAAATGTCCAACACAAGCTTCATTTTGAACATTTGACTTTAGAATTTGGATATCCATCGTAAAAATAAAAATGAAAGTCTAAATCTTCATAAATTTGATGATTCCAAAGAAAACAAATTGACTCGAAAAAAAAAAAGTGTTTAAAAGTCAGTTTTTTGTCCAATGGTGACCTGTGTTCATCTAACTGGGTACCTGCGTTGGACTTTCTGTACAAATTTGCAATTTCTCTCGGGTAATCGATTACAGGGGTGCTGTAATCGATTACCAGAGCCCTTTTTGAACACTTTCACTCATTCATTGCACAGGTTGCTCGTCCAACTCATGAGGGGTCACCCCACACTCCTTGGCCTCACATCACATCACCATTCATCCTCCCCCACCATTGGAACACCTGCACAAACCTCAGACAGGTGCAAAAGTGTTTAAAAGTCAGTTTTTTTGTCCAATGGTGACCTGTGTTCATCTAACTGGGTACCTGCGTTGGACTTTCTGTACAAATTTGCAATTTCTCTCGGGTAATCGATTACAGGGGTGCTATAATCGATTACCAGAGCCCTTTTTGAACACTTTCACTCATTCATTGCACAGGTTGCTCCTCCAACTCATGAGGGGTCACCCCACACTCCTTGGCCTCACATCACATCACCATTCATCCTCCCCCACCATTGGAACACCTGCACAAACCTCAGACAGGTGCAAAAGTGTTTAAAAGTCAGTTTTTTGTCCAATGATGACCTGTGTTCATCTAACTGGGTACCTGTGTTAGACTTTCTGTACAAATTCCCAATTTCTCTCGGGTAATCGTTTACAGGGGTGCTGTAAACGATTACCAGAGCTTTTTTTCAGCAGTCTCACTCATTCCTTGCACCGCTTTGTCCCCCTACTCATCACGGATCAAGAATCAACATCATGAATTTGTTTCCATGTATATTCATCAATTCTCCTCCTTCAAAAGGACAAAAAAAATCAACATGCATCAAAGTTTTCTTCTCCAAATTTCAAAATTTACATCAACCATGTTTTTCTTGCACATTGAGATTTGAAAATCCATATACTTGTACAAAAATGCAACACTTGTTCCTTAATTTCAAAATTTTGAAAGAAAAAAAAATCAAAATCAAAATCAAAAATTTTCTCAAAATTTCAACAAATTCAAAAATTTCAATTTTCAAAACAATCCACCAATTTTACTTTCTGTCGTTGGTATCTCGGCCCTCTGCAAGGCAATGGTCGAGCCCAATTTTATTATCTGGTATTGGTATCTCGACCCTCTGCAAGGCAATGGTCGAGCCCAATTTTATTTTCTGCTATTGGTATCTCGGCCCTCTGCAAGGCAATGGTCGTGCCCAATTTTATTTTCTGTCATTGGTATCTCGGCCCTCTGCAAGGCAATGGTCGAGCCCAATTTTACTTTCTGTCATTGGTATCTCGGCCCTCTGTAAGACAATGGTCGAGCCCAATTTTACTTTCTGTCATTGGTATCTCGGCCCTCTGTAAGACAATGGTCGAGCCCAATTTTACTTTCTGTCATTGGTATCTCGGCCCTCTGTAAGACAATGGTCGTGCCCAATTTTGCTTTCTGTCATTGGTATCTCGGCCCTCTGTAAGACAATGGTCGTGCCCAATTTTGCTTTCTGTCATTGGTATCTCGGCCCTCTGTAAGACAATGGTCGTGCCCAATTTTGCTTTCTGTCATTGGTATCTCGGCCCTCTGTAAGACAATGGTCGTGCCCAATTTTGCTTTCTGTCATTGGTATCCCGGCCCTCTGTAAGACAATGGTCGTGCCCAATTTTACATTCTGGTATTGGTATCTCGGCCCTCTGTAAGACAATGGTCGTGCCCAATTTTGCTTTCTGTCATTGGTATCTCGGCCCTCTGTAAGACAATGGTCGTGCCCAATTTTACATTCTGTCACTGGTGTCTCGGCCCTCTGTAAGACAATGGTCGTGCCCAATTTTACATTTTGGTATTGGTATCTCGGCCCTCTGTAAGACAATGGTCGAGCCCAATTTTTCTTTCTGTCATTGGTATCTCGGCCCTCTGTAAGACAATGGTCGAGCCCATTTTTATTTTTTCAAACGACCCTCTGCATGGCAATGGTCAAGTCCAGATTTTATTTTTTCAAACGACCCTCTGCATGGCAATGGTCATTGGTATCAATTTTCAAAATTTCTCAAAAAAAAAAAAAAAATCAAAATCAAAAAAATATTTTCTCAAAATTTCAAAAGACCCTCTGCATGGCAATGGTCAGTCCAAATTTTCAAACGACCCTCTGCGTGGCAATGGTCAAGTCCAGATTTTAATTTTTTCAAGACGACCCTATGCAGGGCAATGGTCAATCAAATTCAAATTTCTCATTCATTTAATCTTGTTCATTTTATTTATGCAAAAAAAAAAAAAATAATAATAAATAAAAAAAAAATAAATAAATAAAAAAAATTTGTTCCTCGCTCACTGCATTTGTAGCATTGTTTGTTTGTTTTACTCTCTGTTTGTTTTCTTATTTATCTTGGAACCCAGACGAAATTAGTATTTCTATCTTTACTTATCTTTTACTCTGATAATATGAAAACATTGTTTATCATATGATCTAGTAAAATCTAAGTAAAGAGGGGCAGCTGTCAACACTCAATTTCGTCCGGGTTGATTAATAAATTTATTTTCATCATAAAAAATAATAAAACAAAAAAAATATATATATAATATATAAAAAAAAAAAAAAAAAATAAATAAATAAATAAAAAGAAGGTAAAGAAGGCGTTCGTCCTCCATTGAGAGCGTTCGGTCGTTGGCAGGCTTCCAACCGTTCGTCCTTCACTTTTCGCGTTCGTTTCCGTCCAATGCATAAAACCGATCGTCCCCTACCCTGCATCTCAAGGACGTTCGCCCTTAACCGTTTGGCCAGATGTTCACTAGTCGACCGTTCGGCCACTCTATCCTAGAAGACGTTCGTCCTCCATTGAACCTTTCGTCCTTCATTGCTTCAACCGTTCGTCCTATACCGTTCGGCCTTTTATTCATTTTGGACGTTCGTCCTCGCTGCTCAACGTTCGGTCTCTACTTCTTGAACGTTCGTCCTTAATGTATTTTTGTTCTCAGTTTAGCGAGCGTCCATGCCGAGCGTTCGGTCTGAATTAGATTTTGAGCGTTCGGTCTGTATCAAATTCTGAGCGTTCGGTCATGTAATCTCGGCGTTCGTTCATCTTTGTAATGGTCGTTCATTTTGGTAGCTGGCTCCGTATATGACCGTGCGTCCAAACGTTTTATTGGTCTGACAGCGGAGGTTCCCACCTATCATCATTAACCTCCATGCTCCAACTCTTTCACGTCCAGAACAGCAGCTCCAAGACGCACGCAGCAGTAAGCAGATTTTCCCAGGAACATATGTGTAAGTGGATGCAGTTTGGTCAGTACATGCACGTGAAAGTGGAAGGACATGGGAGAAGGAGAATAAAATGGTATTTTGATTACATGGAAGAACCACTTGACGAGAAGGCAGCCAATGAACACATATTGGAGAGCCCCGCATGCAGCAAAATATGGAGAAAGCACGGCACATGCAGAAATGATGAGTTAAAAAAATATATAATAAAGAATGAAGAAATCAGAAATAATGCAAAGGGAAGCAAGCATGACCGTGAAGGAGAGAAGTGGAGAGGCCACCACTTGTAGAAAAAAAGAGGAGAATCCACGGCATACGGTCAGGTTTCAGATGGGAGGAGGTGGACTGCACCACATGAAAAGCAACAATATTGATGAGCACTAGAAAAAAGAATGAAGTGTGAAACCAATTTCTTATACAACCAACACGGCAGGACAATTGTGAGGCACGTGGTGAAAGCAAACACGCGGCCAGTCTGAAAAACCACTTACAATATGGGTTTCTGGCAGCATTAAAAAAAAAAAGGGGGAGAAGAGAATCATTTTGCTGGCACTCCCACCTGAGTCTGTCTCCCACGAGCGTCCATCTGGAGCGGCTGCCCATCTCTGCTACTCTAAAAAGTTACGTTGGCACCATTATTGTATTGGGGGGGGTTTTCTGATAAAGAGAGGGAGAGGTCACGTGAACCCAGGATCTTGGGTCCTTAGCTTATTCATTTTCATCCAAAAACACCCACGGACCGGGGGACTGCACTTCACGGCCGACACCATCATCCTGATTCTGGGATCCTCCATTTTTGCACACAGCCAAGATCATCACCACCCCCGCATATCCATCTCGAACACCACTACCAACACAAAAGCGCCACCACCTATCCTCACCAAACCAGACTCAACCACCACCACCAATCACCACCTTCACCTTTATTCGTCCACCCAATTTCCACTTCATTAGCCCCAACACTCGTAACCGCGGTAAACTAATTCCCTTTTCACTTCCAATTCTTCACCTCCAACAACATTCATCTACAACGGATAAAAATGAAAAAAAGGCGGCCACCCTGAGAAAGATACTGTTGGTGTCGCTCCAAGTCACTTCTGTCAGTAAGAAATCTCCGGTGACCATTGTAGTGACCAATAGGGGCTGATGGTAACGACTTGCGTACCCAAAGACGCCTCTAGTAAGGCATGAATTGGCAAGAAACTGTGGACGCTGGAAGCTACTGAAGATGGGGTTGATAACATTGTCGCGCGAAGAGAATAGAAGAGAAGGAAGGAGAGGCAGACGGGGAGACTAGCCCAGAAAGAAAAAGATCAATCCGAAAGAGGAGGAGGCAGAGGTTGGAGAACTGGGGAAGGAACTTGTTGAAAAAGAAAGCCAGCCACGAGGAGGAAGAAGACGTCAAAGGCATAGTCGAAGGCATAGGACTAGCGAAGGGTAAACCAAGCTTCAAGAGGTAAGTAATGCCACCCGCTCCATGTTTTACTGAGTTTGGTTAGTCGTCTTTGAGCGTATCTTTGTCTTATGTTGCTACGTTTGCATGTAATAAGTTTGTATGTGTTAAGATAAATAGATGTTGTGTGAATATTCGTACCTATACATTGTTACCGAACAACCATCATCCCACCTTCTTGACGCCCACGACCATCATTTCCACACCTTATACACTGACCTCACGAGCAGCTCAATCTTTCACCTCTACACACGACGACCGTCATCAAACACACCAGTAATAACCTCCATATTTCCCCATTACCACTGCCACAACCATCCTCAAGAACTCGCACTCACGGCCAACATCCAACATCAATCATTATCCATTCTCCTCCACAGGACCTCAGGCCATCACCTTCTTAACTCCGGTACCACCAAAAACCCATCTTCGAGTCATGGCCATTATCATCTTTCCATTACCATTGTTCTCTGTCAGCCACCGGCTATCACCACCGGCCTCTGTGAGTGCCACCAACATCCCATTCAAATTCTTACTTTTGTTCCTTCCTCTGTGAATGCGAGCTAAGCCCCATGAAACTCCCTATCACCATCTTCCTCCACAATATCAGCAACAACAGCACCCCTCACACTTAATCATCATCCTCCATTTAAACTTCACACGGCCAAACACCCATCCTCCATATTCCCACACAGCCGGTAACTCACGGCCACTACTTATCTTCACCCGTCATCGTCTATCCCGGCCAGCAAACACATCATCACCCTCGTCCACAACCTATCCTCATCCGGTCATCATCTTCCTCCAAATTCACACACTGTAACTGCTACCCTTGAGCACCCACGGCCACTGCTAACATACACGGCCAACATCACTTGCTATTTCCTCCATCGCGCAGCCCTTCATTGCACCGAACCCCTCTCAACATCACACCATCACCCATAAACTAATCACCCTCTCATGACATCCAATCTCCAAGGATCAATCACCGTCACTTTTAACTGCTCCTGTTGCTGACCGTTGACTGCCGAGAAGGGAAGGAAATATTCATCTCTCTTGCGCGCGAAGAAGAGGAGCGGGAGAGAAAATCCGGCGTCATGGCTCGCCGTGAGCAAAGGTGACTCGCGGCAACCGGTCGTTAAAGGGTGGCAGCATGCAGGGATGGCGGTTTCCGTCAATGTTCTTTGGCTGGGAAAGGAATGTTTTGATTCGTTTGTGTTTGTTTGAAATGGAAAATGAGAAAAGTAAGGGAACCCCTAATGCTTCTGTTTTAAAATAATAATGATAATAAAACATTCCTTTTCTGCACCCCCGGATTTTATCCCTGCACCCCTGCCCATGTTACTCTTAGTTTTATCTCTGCACCCCTATTCCTGTTGGATATTTCTATTGTTTATTTTTTATGTTTTTAGTTTCTTTACTTTTATTGCTATTTGTTTGGTTATTAGTTTTTATCGCATATAATCCCTTGTATAATAATCCCGCCCCTTTGTTTTGTTTATTTTTGTTAAACTTGTTTTTGTTTTTACATAAAAATTACAAAAATCATAAAAATCGTAAAATAATAAAAAATTTATGAAACTTTAAAAAGCATTTAATGTAATAAATATCGGTATGGGTACTCGTGCGATCGTACGCATCAGCCTAGTACTTATTACCCAAATATAAAATAAATAAAAAGCCGTGTGAGTGCTCGTGCGATCGTACGCATCAGCCTAGTACTCATTACGCAAAACAATAAAAGGAAAAAGCCGTGTGAGTACTCGTGCGATCGTACGCATCAGCCTAGTACTCATTACGCAAAAAATATAAATATTACAAAAAAATATGTTTTAAAGGTTTAGGCACATGTGTGATCGCACGCATCGTCCTTGTGCCAAAAACCTTTTCTCTCTCTTCAAAAAAAATACAAAATACGTTTCAAAGGTTTAAACACATGTGTGATCGCACGCATCGTCCTTGTGCTAAAAACCTTTTCTCTCTTTTAAATAAAATTACAAAAAATATGTTTTAAAGGTTTAGGCACATGTGTGATCGCACGCATCGTTCTTGTGCCAAAAACCTTTTCTCTTTTTTTCAAAATCCCAAAATATGTTTTAAAGGTTTAGGCACATGTGTGATCGCACGCATCGTCCTTGTGCTAAAAACCTTTTCATTCTCCTAAATAAAAAGTACCAAAAAAATATAAAATCTTCAAAAGCTAAAAAACATTCACATTTTCAAACTACAAACAATATCGCCTAGTCAGAACTACGTGATCCTTGATTCTCCACCAAAAGTGGAGATACGTAGGAGCAAGGCCAGACCTTGTCAGGTCCACTCTCCCAAAAATCCAAAATCAATTTCTTCAAACAAATTCTCAAGCAGTTTTCTAAAAGAACTACGTAACCCTGATTTCTCACATGAGAATACGTAGGAGCAAGGTCAATCCTTGTCGGGCCCAAAAAACTAAAAAATATTGTTTGTTTCTTTAGAGTCTTATTTTAGGGGAAAGTTAAACATTTTGAAAACCACATCCATATTCGCGCATTTAGTTAAAGGTACTGCCCTAGGGCAGGCGTTGTAGGGTGCTAATACCTTCCCTACACGTAACCGACTCCCGAACCGAGAATCTGGTTCAAATTGACCATGCCTTATCATTTTATGGTTTTTTCGTAGTTTTCCAGAATAAACTATGGTGGCGACTCCAAAATCTCTTCTTTTTCAAACTTCATCTTTATCTATTTTCCATGGATCGTCGTCCCGTCGCGATTCCGGTTGCGACACATGCAGGGGGCAAATAAGTATGTTTACCAATCTCTCTTGGTGCCAAATCTTCTCGGACCTTCATGTCAACCAAATCCAAACACGCATTCACTCCATCTTTTGTTTTTCCCTGGATGTTTAGTAGTGTACCAATCAAGCTATCACAAACATTTTTCTCAACATGCATGACATCTATGCAATGTCTAACATCTAACTTTGACCAATATGAAAGATCAAAGAATATTGATTTCTTCTTCCAAGGGGTCGTTACAGAAGACTTCTTCGACGTTTTCCCAAATATATGATGTACTCTATTAACTTTCTCAGCAAATTCAAGTCCAGTAAGTGGACTTGGTGCATTGTCTTTTTCTTGTTCTCCATTGAATGCTTTCTTTAACCTTCGATATGGATGATTAGATTGTAAAAAACGCCGATGACGCATATACACTATCTTCCTTCCGTGTTTTAATTGTTGAGCTGCAGTGTTTTCTTCACATATAGGACATGCTTTATGACCCTTCACACTGTACCCCGACAAATTACCGTAAGCTGGAAAATCATTAATGGTGCAAAATAACATGGCATCCATCATGAAAATTTCTGAAGCAAAGGCATCAAATATTTCAACCCCATCAACCCACAACAACTTCAAGTCTTCAACTAGTGGCCTTAGATAAACATCGGTGTCATTTCCAGGCTGCTTTGGACCAAATATCAACATTGACAACATCATGTACTTTCTTTTCATGCACAATCCAGGAGATAAGTTGTAAATTATCAGTATAATGGGCCAACAACTGTGATTGGTACTTAAATTACCAAATGGATTCATTCCATCAGTAGCTAAGCCAAACCTAAGATTTCTACATTCTTCACCAAATTGGGAGAATTCTTGATCAATAATTTTCCATTGCTTTGAATCAGCTAGATGACGAAGCATCCCATCAGTTGTTCTCTCATCTGCATGCCATCTGAGGTTTTTAGCGTCTTTGGGATTCATGAACAAACACTTAAATCTGGCAACTAGTGGAAGGTACCAAACTACTTTCAAAGCAGAACCATTCTTTTCTGTGTGACCACCATCTTCACCGTTTTTTTTTAACTTGTATCGTGATAACCCACATTTTGGACACTTTATCAAAACTTCATTCTCATTCCTATATAATATGCAATCATTCAGACATGCATGTATCCGTTTATATTCCATACCCATCGGACAAAGAATTTTTTTTGCATCATAATTACGATTGGGTAACGTATTTCCATCTGGCAGCATTTCATTCAACAACGACAACAATTCTGTAAAACTCTTATCACTCCATCCATTGCTCGCCTTTAAATTCATGAGCCTTAACACCGCTGACAACCGTGTGAACTTAGTTGAACCCGCATACAAAGGAGTCTCCGCATCAGTGGACATCGTTTCATACACATGCACTTGGGCAAAAGCTTCTGCGCCAACATCACGGATCATGTCCTCTAAGTTGTCTTCTTCTGCTTGATCTTCCATATCCATTGTGGAATCATAAACATTTTCAGTTGGAGAGACAGTTGGAAAGTCTGTGATGGATACCAATTCCCAGCTGGAAATGTGTAGGAAGAGGCTCCAGACCAGAGGAAACTAGTACTGAATAATGGTGCAGCGGATGGATGAAATGATGCAGTGTTTGAGGTGTTTTAATGGAGGAAAGGTGTATGGGTGAAGCCTCACAGCTCATAGGGCCTTCCTACAGAGGAAGGAAGCTTGAGGAAAGGAGAAGAAGTAGTAATTCAAAGGTGACTTAAGAGCACAAAAGTTGGAAATGATTTATTTTTGTATAATTCTTTTAACTATAGTCTCAATTAACTATTTATTTTTATCTTGCATGAGTTTCGGTGTTTGAAGGAAAATATGTTTAGTTTTTCTTGTTTGTGTGTTGAATTGTAAAATTAAAAAAAAAAAGAATGGTAAATCCAAGTAAAAAAGAAATAAATATATATTGAAAGAAAATAAAAAGAGAAAGTAGTGATCCAAGAGTTAAAAAAAATTGTAGAGTTTATTGCTTATGATTGTTAATCTATTGAATTATATTCAGTCTTTTTCTATAGTCTTTGCGTTGTCTTATTTTGGAAACATAGGAAAACACTATAGTGGGGATGTGAATAGTGTTTTAAAACTCTTTCTCAAAGCAGTGTATAATGGGTTTATAAGAGATTTATGATTTGGATAAGTTTAGACGAAGGTTTTTATAAATGGCGTACATGAAAAATGTTACAAAGAACAAATCGATAAAGCATAGATTTTATACTTGTTCACTCAATCCTGAGCTACATCAAATTCTCGTTTAAGAACTCTTAAGGGATTCTACTAATCTTTACGAAGATTAAACAAGTTTTACTTCTCTAGGTTTAAAATGAGTATTCTCACCACTCCTGGTTCACCTAGTCAACATAAATATTCCGAATTTAACCATTTTCGGTATACAAGTATTCTAACCACTTCTTGTCTCAACCCTAGACAATTGTCTATAGACTTTTTAACTCAACTGAGCTAAATACCAAGTGTTTTGATTTTTTTTAGAATTATACAACACAATCAGTGTTATGAGAAAATACAAATGGATAACTCTCAAAGAGAGGATAAAGACAATACAATGAAATATGAGATTTTGCTAAGGTTTTTCTCTAGAAAATAGTTTCACACGATATATGAGTAGAATAACAACAAGATTGTTTTAGCATTCAAATGATCTTTATATTATCCTTCCTGTCTTCTCTTCAAGCTTCAATCTATTTATATATTTTCTTGAGAAACGACCATTAGACAGAGGTTAACTTCATGTATAGTTGGTAGCCTTTTTAGGTGAGAAGTCAAACTCAGTCTACTTTGTAGAGGTACAAGACTTTATCATAGCCTTTATCAAATTATAGCTTGTATGATATGTTAGAGTAAAATTCTTTAAGAGAAACATTCCCATAATATTCTTCATATTTCTTAACGTCTTTTTCTTGGGTGTAGTGATTTTGATCAAGTCTTCCTGGTTTTGTGATCTGCACAAATATCAAGAACAAGGTATACAAGCATCAAAGCACTTGATCAAACATGATTAAATATTTTGAATGTTGGTACATAATTTGTCTAGTGGAAACCAGGAGAGGTGAAACTCAGCTAGACAGCGTATCAGGAAGATATCGAGATTGTCTAAGGATATCAGGAGTGGTGAAGAATAATGTACAACTAAAAGTGTGAAGAAAATTGTACAAGCAGGAGTGAGTGATACTCGGTTCTAGTAAGAGTAACAGGGGTTACTAGGATTGACTAGGTGGAACCAAAAGTGGTTCAAATATTCAGTTGTAATGTTGTTGAAGATTATAGCATAACTCTCTAAGATGTCTTAGAGGATAAATGGACGTAGCTCAATGGAGTGAACCACTATAAAATAATTGTGTGTTTATTACTTCAGTCTTGCAAAATATTTTACTTATAAACTTTGTAGTTGCTTATTAAATCAACTGTTTATAAAAACTTTTATCACCAAACCTTACCTTTATTAATGGTTGTCTTTCTCAAACACTATAGTAGATTTGCGTAAACGATTGAAAAACGTTTTATTTCTAAGCTTGCAGTTTAAACAAAACTTTATAACTCAAGCATTTGACAACTTGCACATAAACCATTTAATCTTTAACAAATTTGTTAAACTATCTTCTGGCGAAAAGTTTTCCCCAACACTATTCAACTCTAAACCGTACATGATATATTGTTGGGTACAAACAAAGTCTCACATCAGATAAAACAAGAGATGGATATGGGTTTATATACACATAAAATATCTCCATTTGTAAGAGGCTTTTTGGAGTGGTACCAAAAGTAAATCTGTGATGGCTTAGCCCAAAGCGGACAATATCTTGCCAGTGTGGAGATCTATGTGTATGTGTGTGTGTTGAACCTCCCTACAAATGGCATCAGAGCCCATGGTTCAGGTTTGATACCGGGCTCAGACAAGTACGTCCCTCCATGATAAGGTGAAGCCTTGACAAGTGGCCGGTGGCAAATAGCCAGATGAATCATGAGAGGGTGAGAGCAAAAGATGCTTAGTGTTGTGTGACCATGGATCATGAAAGAGGACAAAAGAGATGCTCGGTATTGACCATGGTATACTCGAGGATAAGAAAAGACTTTCGTTGTAGGGGAGGTAGAGAACCATAGTCCTTTGTTTGAGGGGAGGATGTTGGGTACAATCAAAGTCCCACATCAGATAAAACAAGAGATGGACATGGGTTTATATACACATAAGATACCTCCATTGGTAAGAGGCCTTTTGGAGTGGTACCAAAAAGCAAATTCGTGAGGGTTTGGCCCAAAGCGAACAATATCTTACCAGTGTGGAGATCTATGTGTGTGTTGAACCTCCCTAAAAATGGTATCAGAGCTCTATGCTCTAAGTATCGAGAGAGAGAAAAAAAGAGAGAGAAGAAAGTCAAACACCGTGAGAGAAAAAGTGAGTAATTGATTAATTTTTTTTGTGAGAGAGATGACAAAGGTATTCAATGGGATGAGTGTGCCACGATTGTCGGAAAATACCAATTACGACAGTTGATTTTTGCAGATGAAGGTTCTTCTTGGATCCCAAGATGTATGGGACGTAGTGGAGGACAAGTACAATGAACCCGTGGATGATGAGCATCAAACAGTGAACCAGATTGTTGCATTGAAAAAGACATGAGTGAAAGACAGATCGGCTTTGTACTTTCTGTATAATGCAGTGGATGAATCTAGATTCGAGAAAATAGCTAATGCAAAGTAAGCAAAAGAAGCATGGGAAATTATGAAGGTGGCATACAAAGGAGATACCTGCATAACGCAAGTCCGAGTACAAGATTTCGGAAGAGAGTTTGAACATATGGAGATGAATGAAAATGAGGGAGTTGTCGAGTTTATAGCTCGAGTGCAGAAGATGGTCAACCAACTCAGAATGAATGGAGAAGAGGTTCCTCCTAACCGGGTTGTGGAAAAGATCTTGAGAAATCTGATGAATGATTTTGAAAGTATTGTGGTCATTATTGAAGAGACAAAGGATTTGTCAACTCTCATTGTGGAGGAGTTAGTTGGGTTATTAAAAGCGCACGAATTGAGGAAGAAAAAGAAAAGGAGGAAACCCGATGATCAAGCACTACAAGTACAGTTTGACTCGAATAAAACTCGAATTACATAGAGCTGAGGTCTTAGCGGTAGATGGTGAGGAAGCCGAGGACAAGGTGGACGTGGCCGAGGTAGTTTTGAGAATGATACTGAAGAGCAAACCGGTCAGCAGAATTGGCGTGACTGAGGACAAGGAAAAGGCCGAGGAGATCAGTTAGGAGTGGAGTGTTTTAAGTGTGGCAAGTATGGCCACAAAGCAAATGAGTGTAGATCAGGCAAGTGCTACAATTGTGGTAAGGCAGGCCATATTGCAAAGTATTGCAAGACCGAGACAAAGGGGAAGACAAATCTTCTTACTGAAGATGCGGAAGAAGAGTGTGGAATTTTGTTGATGGCAAAGAGCTCGGATGCAGTGGACATGGAGAGCCCAATCCCAACAATGGATGAAGTGATCTCGGTAAAGGATTCAACAATTGTGGAGAAGAAAAACTTGGAGAAAGAACTCAAACAAAAAGATGAAGAGATTCAGCGGATAGGGAGGCTTCTAGATGAAGCTAATGAAATTATGAATAAACAAAGGGTTGAGCTTGAGGAGCAGAAGAAGACGACTCTTGAAAAGGAAGAGAAAGCATATATTGTTGTTGAACCAGATGAAAAGGATGATAAAGATGTTGAGAAGAACTCAGTGAAGAAGTCGGCCAAGATTGTTGAGAAATCGCCTAAGGTCGGAAACGAGTTGGTCAAGGTTATTGAGAAGTCGGGCATAACAAAGTCAGTCAGAGGATTAAAGAGGTCAACCAAGGTAAAAGACAGGAGGGCCATAAGCAAAAATAAGAAGTCAAATTTGATTGAAAGAAGCAAACTTGGTGTGGGATGATGCACATGGAAAGCCAAATGAAGGAAGGAAGAATTTAAGTTTATGGGAGAGTTTGTTGGGATAAACTTAAATTTTAGGGTTTTGTTAATAATTTTGTTTAAATATTAGTTTATTATTTTTTGAGTCTAGTAATATTTAGTTTGATTTTGATAGAGATAAAATAGGAATACATAGTTATGATTTTATGTTTATCTAGGTACAATATTATTTTATGATATTTTATTTTTAAGATAGTTGATATTTTATTTTCAGATTTTATTTTTATTCCCATAATATTGTAAGTGTCACGGCTATTTAAAACCCTTCAATTATCAATGAATAATAGACTCAATTTTTGGAAAATATCACAGAGTGTGTATCGTGAGATTTTCTTAACAGTGGTATCTGAGCCGATGGTTTGTCTTGGTGACCGGCTCAGATGAGTATAATGGTCCCTATACCGAAAGTCATTAAGATGAACGGCGGTTGGAAATGGTTACTCGTGGTTGTGGTTGGTTGAGAATGCTTCTGCTAGAGGAAGGGGGAGGAGTGTACCTATGTGGAAAAGACTCACCCTTGAAGAAGAGATTGTTGGGAATCCAAGTGTGAGTCTAAGTCCCACATTGGATAAAAATGAGAAAGTAGAGCACTATATAAAGATGAAAGACCCATTAACCTATTGTCTTAAGGTTTTGGGTAGAGAGTGGTGTCAATCCCTTATATGGTTGGGCTCATATCTCATTGGTGTTTGTGTTTCTCTGGTGAACCCCCTCTTCAGTATACCCAACATATACTCAATCGAGAATATTGTACCAAAAGAGGCCCATTTTACCGATCATTTGATTAGGTGTGTCCTTAGTCACTCTAGAGAAGCCATACCCTTAAGAAGCTTACCCAACTCAATTTTTGAAGAGGAGAGATTCTAAAACTCGGTGGTTTTTTTTTTTCTTTTTATACAAATGACTCACCCTTTTATCAAATAGGTAGCTAGACTTTGTCGTTAATCTACCATACTCATACTATCACACCAGCATGGTGAATCTCCTCCCTTGCTTGTTGCCTAAACCAACCCACCACTTTTTTACTTTACTTTACGCCTTCCCATCTGAGTGACATAAGCCTAATCCTATCAACACTCCTTCAACTTCAAGTAGGATAAAAACTCAATAGATTTAATATCATATGAGAAAATAGGTTGTACTACAATAAGCACTTCGTTACACTACGTTTTTTCCTTGGGGCTTGAACTAATGTAGACAAGACCGATAGTAAGACTAGTCAATCATATATTCTTATCCAAAGTGATTTCAATGTTACTAATAGGCTAACAATCTCGACCTTCTCTTATAGAAGGAGCTACTTCCTAGCAATTATGTGTCTTAGATGTTTTACCATCCCTACTCAAACACTCTAACCCTATCGTTTTCTAAACTCTGCTCCTTATATTACTAAGAGTCTATTCAAATCCTAGGATTGATCTTCTCGTTGGTTTTGCTACATCAGTACTTATAGTCGGGTGGCAAAGCAAAATTCCTCATTGAGCAGCTCACTCTGAGATCTTTTGTCAAGTGTGTGTGGATTCCTTTTTTTAGAATATAAGAGTTAGTCAATACTTTTATTTTTATATTAATTTAATAGACTTTTGAGATCCGATTTGAGACTAGGACCTTAAAGAGCATAAAATCGTCAATAAAGTCTCATCTTGTGCTACCTAGGTCGTCTGTAAAGAACTAGGTGTTGATTCCCCTAACCTAACTATCTTTCCATAAATGGATTCATATGACTAGAAGGCTAGGGCTTAAAAGCGCCTAAGACTACGACTCTTTCCTTCTAGCAGAAGGTTGGCACAACACAAAAGAAGATGATTCTAAGCCCTCGCTTATCGACAAGCTTAACCACGGAAAGCATTTGAACCAGACTGAAGCAGGGGCAAGCCGTATGCGGATGAAATCGCTAGTCGTTCGCAGCAAAAACTAAGACTACCCCAGAGGTCAGGGGGGTCGAGCACGTAGTACCTTGGTTGCCTGGGTTTATGCAGAAAGTCCCAGGAAAAATAACAGTGGCAAGATTTGAATTGACTTATCCAAGAAGGATTTTGGTTTTCATCAAATTTTACAAGAGAAAATGCAAGATTAAAATCCTAATATTCCAGTAAAGTAAGCACTAGATTTGACAATACAGAAGCACAACACTAAGGTAGAGAAACATAAAGAGAAAAAGAAAAGACCACCAGAATAGTAAAATGAAAGTCCTTCATCATTAGATCTAGATACTTATCATTTGAAAACTTCACACCAACTAAATCTCGACTATTCATCAGATTACATTTTTAACTGTGTTTACCGCAAACAAACCTCCTAGCTGCTTAATTCGGCTCCATAGTTTCGAAAATCTTTCATATTGATTGCTTCCATCCAATCCAGCTTATTCTCAGTTTATTAACCTTAGCATAGGTAATCCAGTGTTTCTATTTACGTTTAGCCATCAACACCTTCTCCAAAGTAATTAACGAAAGCCTTATAATAGGTAATCCAGTGCTTCTAAGACCAGCAACCCTTTCTTTTCTTTTTCTACATCGTTTTAAGAATGCTTTTGAAAGTCACACTTCGGTTAACTATGAATTAAAGGCTCACATGATACTATGAAAGAAGCATCCATCTCATGGGTGAGTAGACTGATTGACCAACCATTTAAGAACCAAACAAAACAAGGACCCTTCCGCCTTATAAACCAAAGGCGTCGACTAGTACTCATGTGTGTGCTTGTATAACTGTTTGTAACTCTTTACCTAACATCCTCCCAGGATAAAGGTAATTGATAATGGGGGAGTTCCACAATCTGACCAACAACTCTCGCGCTGAAGAGTGGATATCAACTCTTTATTGGTAGTAGAGATATTCACTTTTGTCTTAGCTTTGCTTTGCTTTTTTTCATAGCCTCAGCTCTATTAGCAGTAGAACTAATCCTTTTTTGAAGCTGGACGCTCCGGACGTACCAGCCAGGACCATTCTCTACTAATGGAACGCGTTTCCCAACCCGTCCAAGGTACCGCATGGACTATGGTTGGGTATAGGGTGCTTGAGATGATAGGGAACCTTAATTTGACCTTATATTCCTTTTCGTATGCTTGACTTTTTTTAGAATTTATGTCTAGTCCAATAACTTTGAAATTTACACAATCACTTGTATATTATGATTTTTGAAATTTACACTACTATGATTTTTGAAGTTTACACAATCACTTGTATATTATGATTTAATCAAACTCAGTCACCTTTAACATACTCTCCTACCAAGAAATGGACATTTCAACTGTAAAATATTTGTCAGTAGCCTTGTTAGTTGTCTAATAACAGCATGACACGACAACCTCAATGAAATTGACTTTTAAATGACAACATAACATCTTAACAAATAAGTTTATATCTCATTCAATTTTACTAACGAGCGATCCTATAAATTCATTGAATTAATACCTTTCAACATCGTCCAAACTTACTTTATACCGGAATTATAGTTTTGAAAAGACAAAATTGTTCACTATAGGAAAGAAAAAAAATATCTAACATGAAGAGTGGGTAAAACTAAACACGAGGGGAGATGAATCTATCCAAATATTTTAGGTAGAAAAAGGGCCTCGGCATACAGTATTTGGCAAAACGATATTAACAGTTACTCGCTAGTGTGCTTCAAAACAATGATGCATATAGGACAGCTACCAAAATATTCGAAACATGCTAAAGTTTAGGACTCCATCAATATCAATATTTATTTTTTTTGAAGTAGCTATATCAATATTTCTCTGGTATATATCAAAACATTTCATTTAGATCAAGTGAACCTAGCTTCTCCAATCCATTAAAATCAATTCATCATCTCATTTGTCAATAAGTATTTATCAAGAGATGTAATCAGAACACTAAAAGTGATCTCATCGAGCGAAGTCATGGATGATTCATTAAATAATGCACTTCTAACTTATGATAGCCATAGTAAAAAAGTATAACAAGAGATGAACTATTCTATGATACCCAAAATAAAATTCCATAACATCAAGAAACTAAGTATCAAATTAAAGTCATCCAACTTGGTTGGTCATTGAGATATAATATAAAAAAAAACACACTACATTACTCTTTAGAACAAAATTTGACAAACTCAGAATATCTAGTGTCAATTGAGAATATGTTCTGGACAAAGCTGGATAGACTACACCAATTAATCGAAAAGACTGAAACCCATATCCTGCAATGACAAAATAAAATCGAAGGATAAACAATTAGAAAAATCAGAATACAAAGCCAATTAACCATATAGAAAAATGATATGGTAAAAGTTACTTCAAAAGATCAAATTCGCAATATGAAAGTTATCTTGACATTATTATGTTGGGACAAAACTACAACTTAAGTGCTTTATAGTAGTGCTTCTCAATTCACCTAATAAAGGTTTTCTCTAAATGCTTCCATAAATTAAAGAGACAGAAACTCCAATTCTGATTAAAGAATAAAACTAAAAGTACATAAAACACATGAATCTAAGCTGTCCTTTGCTATGCTATAATCTACAAGTCAAGCCATTAAGATATTCAGAAACTTTAGAGGATTGCTACTGCAGAATGTTACTCAATTATAATAGACTCACCAAACAATAAAAAATTTAAAACCATACAGAGCATCGCAACTACAATACCTAAAAATGAATGAAGCAGAAATGGTATAAGAACACTTACATCATCGGATTCCTCTTTCTCCTCGACTTTTTCCTCTTTCTTTGCCTCAGCGGCAGGGGCAGCAGCAGCACCACCTCCCCCAGGCGCAGCAGCAACAGCAACAGCACCACCACCACCAGAGGGCACTGAAGCAAGCTTTTCCTTACCGGCAGCAATAACCTCAACTATATCCTTTCCCTTAATTTCAGATAAAAATAGTTCTATCCTATCACTATCTGCCTCGGCACCAACTGCAAGTAAAACAAACAAACAAACAAAAATGTTCCAATCCTCAGTTTCAAGAACCTATCCACAATAACCAAGTAATACACTTCCAAATCAAAAACCCTTTCGCCTATCTTTTGTACTGAAAAAGAAATTCAATTGGGGCAACGAATCTCAACTCAATAAAAGAAACCCCTTTGACCAATTTTTGCGCTAATGATAAAAATAACAAACGGAGCACAAATCTCAACCTAAACCAAATTAAGAACATAATAGCTTTGCAATACATAACTAAACCTAATTACTTTACACAGTTTATTTCATTTGACCGATTAACAAATTGGAATAAATAAGAGATTCCGAGAATAATGCAACCCACCGGAGCCGAGAATTTCCTTGATAACAGCGGCGGAGGGGCTCTGGTTGCCTCCGAGAACGGCTAGTAAATACGCTGCGACCACCTTCATCTTTCTGGAAAATTAAACTCTGTAAGTAAAAATAGCAAGAACCGTAACCATTCAGAGTGAGAAAAGAAGAAAACCTGAGAGAGACTTGGAGTAAGTGAGGATGCGAAGCGCAGAGCGTAAACGGCGAGTTCGAAGGTTTGTGTAAGTTATGTCAAAGTATTTGAAGTAGAAACTGTGATATTGCTAGGGTTTGGTTTTTCAGAAACAAACTAACCGCTTCCTGGGCTTTGTTACACACACCCTTATTGGGCTCATTTTCATCAAGTCTTTTACTTTCTGCACCCCAATTTTTCTTTGAGCACGCTACTCAAATTTTCAAAATGTTCAAGAATGACAAGTTTTTCTGAAATTTCCGAGATAAAATTTTTGAAAGAAGATTTTTAGAATAAAATTCTCCAAACACATAAAATACATTTCAAAACAAATACTTCTTTAGTGTTCTTTATATCTCTTATTTTTCCTTTATAACAATAGTGATGATAGAATGTGACGGTAGTGGCATCAACAGTGATAATGTAGTGCAATTGTGTTTGATTTTTTTCTATTATTATTATGGGAGTGCAGTTAGTAATTATGGAGGTGTAAAACGCACTAGCCTTCACAGCGTATAGACTAAGCTTTTATATGTTACTTTAGGCCTTTACTATTTATACAGTCCCAAATTTATATTTACATAACCTTTTATTTAAAAGAATGTTTATACCTTCATCTCTACCCTTCACTTTAGTTGTATATGTTCCACAATTTTATTTTAACTTTTTTGTATTTTTTTCTGTGAAAAGTATGAAAATTTTATTTTAAATTATGTTCATTGCAATTTATTAAATTTATTTATTTATATAAAAATTTTAAACAGAAAATTGAAATATATATATATATATATTTATATATATATATATATATATCACTTTTTTATATTCCAGAAAATATATTTTGGAAAAGTTCCAAAAATTAAATTTCGAAATAATTTTAATAAGTAAAATTCCCATTAATTCTAGAAATTACTTCCTCATTTGTGTCCGAAAGTTTTTGTTTTTGTAATTTTCCTAAAAATTACTTTTCAAAATTGTCCCAAGAATTACTTTTGAAACTTTTCAGAAAGTACTTTTTAGAATTATATGTAAAAGATAACTTTCCAACGCTTTAAGTTTTATTATATGCTTTTGTAATTGGTTTTTTGTGTAGATGAACATGAAAGACAATGTTAGTAAGATATTTTATGTGGTGAATATTTCAAAAGATGGGGCAATAAATAAATTTTTTGAATATATAGTATACATTACAAATTAAAAAAGGGTTAGTAACTTATAAATTAATTTTTCTTAGTGTTATGAGTATCAAATCTCAATTTTAGTTAATATTTCTACATTTTATTCTTTTAATGATGTTATATTGAATTGGGTTAGAAATGTCGCAAAGATAATGAGTTTATCCTTATTAATTTTAAATCTATGAAAAAAAAATACAAGAAACGAAAATGGAAAGTAATTTGTAGGATAGTTTCAAAAAACTTTTATGAGATTTTTTACACAAAATGTTTTTCAAACAATGATGATATATATCTATATCTATATCTATATATATATATATATTCTCTGAATTTATACCAAAAGTTTCTTTCAAAACACTCTCCGAAGATACTTTTCGAAGTAGTGAAAATAGTGACATTACTTTTGTGATATAAATCTCAATTTTCATATATATTTCCAAGTCTTATTATTTCTAAGGATGTTACGTTGACTTAGAGATGTTGCATAATAGAATAACTTTATCCTTACAATTTTAGGTCTATAAAATATAGAAGAATTAATAAAAGGATAGACAATTTAAAATCGTAATTTGCGTGACAATTCAAAAAAAAAATCTCTAAAACAATTATAGAAAGTGAATTGTCTAAAAGTTGTAACATCCCAATATCTCACATTGGATAATTCATAATTTATATATTGTAACATTACATTTACGGTAACATCCCGTAATCTCACACTTAAAAATTCACAGTTGATATATTTTAAACTCAGATTTCAACTATAAACTCCTAAATATAACTTGAATTCTTCTAACTTATTCTTCGATCTCTTTCTTCCTTGGTATTGTTTCAGACGACATTCCTTCATCTGCTCCCGTATAACGAATTATACGATCATCGCACATACCCAAACACAAAAAAAACACAAATAAGTAGGGTGAGCTAACATGCAACAAATCATTTATAAAACATGCATAATTACTTTGATATAAACATCATATAATAATTATGTCATACACACTCATACCATCGTACCACAATTCCTATTAGACACTAGTCCCATAATACCCAATAAACACCACAGTACCCAATAGACACTCATTCCACAATACCCAATATACACTTATCCCCGACGATGTGTTGATGAGCAATTCAACGAAAGCTTCCCCACTTGTGATGCCATTCTTAGTCCCCTCACTATGTCCAAAACCGGCACATAGACCAGGACATCTTGCCCTCCATACCATCCACAATGTTAGTCCCCTCACTATGTCCAAAACCGGCACATAGACCAGGACATCCTGCCCTCCATACCACCCACAAGGATAGTCCCCTCACTATGTCCAAAACCGGCACATAGACCAGGACATCCTGCCCTCCATACCACCCACAAGGATAGTCCCCTCACTATGTCCAAAACCGGCACATAGACCAGGACATCCTGCTCCTCTCACCACATAATTCATCCTTCTCTATTTGAAACTGAATGATTATTAAAGTATCAGGATAACCTCCAACTACGAGACTCTCAACATCAACATATACACAAATACCATAACATTATTGAATCTCTCCACAAGACTCATACCATACTCATATTCCTCAACTCACATTATACCCTTACAAAATCTCCCCATAATACTCATATCATGTTCAGACGCATAAACTCAATTGCAATATAATAAAATGCAATAATCACAATTATAATTCATAATTTCATATCTACCACAATAACATGAATTAATCAGACATTTCCATTCCAACAACATATATTGCATAATAATTTAACAGTACAAAATCTGTTCAATAGGATTTAAGTTAAAAACTTGTCGAGTAGACTTCCAGGAAAGAGAGGTGCGTCACAATGGACAACTTAAGTACCAAGTCTTTCCTTAGCCAAAGTGTTCCTCAACTAGTTTTTAACAAATTTGTTATTTACAGATTTAAAACAACAGCATATAATATTAACACCGAAATTTAATATAGATATCAAAAAAATAGAAATTTAGCAATATTGAGATCCCTGAGAAGATACGAAATTAATATCTCTAAATCTGTAACTCCGATTTCAAATCTGAATGGTCACAATAATTCACTATTTGTTATAAACTACATATTAAAATTTCAGGTTGATCCAACGATTAATTAGATAGATATTGAGGTTTTACCGAGGTAACTCAGGTGCAGAATTTTAAGTGGTTTTCGGTTATACTCAAAATGCGGAACTAATTTCCCTAAGCACAGACATTTAATTACAAATCTGAACGGTCAAAATGACTTAATATGTCTTATGAATTACATACTAAATTTTGGGCTCAATCTAACGGTAAATGAAATATATATGAAATTTTTACCATGATGACTTAAGAACATAAATATAGTGTTCATCAGATTTTTCAAAACTTAAAAATTATTTTCTCCAAACATAGACTTTCAATTAAAAATCAGATCGGTCAAAGTGTATTAATATATCTTAGGAATCATATATAAAATTTTCAAGTTGATCTAACGGTCAAATAAGTCATAATATATATTTTACCGAGATGACTCAGTAACAGATCTACAGGGGTAATTAATTTACTCAATCATGCAGGATTTATTTCTCTAAGTACAGACTTCTAATTACAGATCCAAACGGTCAAAGTGAAGAAATAGGTCTTAGGATTCATATATTAAAATTTTAGCTAAATCCAACGGTCAAAATAATTAAAAGAAAAGTTTTACCATACTAACTCGAAATTAAGAAAATTATAATCATGAAAACTAAATTTATATAAGTGAATAGATAACTACCATTACCAAAATTTTAACATACTCATAACTCATATTCATTATCATAACATGGATAAAAATCATAAACAAGAAGGATTAGCTCCCCTACCTCTATTCCAAACTTAATCTCCTGCTCCGAATTTGTTTCCCCGGAACCCTTCACAACTTCTACTCTTCTTGCAACTAAAAATTTCTCCCTAACTCTTTTTTTTTTCTATTTCTCAAGCTCTCACTTGATTTCTCTTCTCTTGGTGCAGAATACCCTTCCCTCCCATGGCTATTTATAGTAAAAAAAATTTTACTATTCATTAATATTTTAATATTATTTATTATTTTAATATTATTTAAAAATAATATTTCAATCATTTTCTCACCAAATCTGATCCTAATTTCTACCTACTACTTTCTTCCATGCTAAGGAATCTAAATGCTGAAAATTTATTTTTTTACTATTTACTTTTTACTATTTACTATTTACTTTTTACTATTCAATTTAAAAAATTTACTAAATAAGTTACCAAAAATCTGAACCTCTCCTTCTATAATTTTATATCCAAAATTTACATTTTTCTATCCATTAAAATTATTATTATTAATAAAATACTAAAATTTACTACTATAAATAAATAAATATATATATATATATATATATATATATATATTTTTTTTTTCATGAATCTTACAAAAGTTACATTTAAAAAATTTTCAAAAACGGCTTTTTTTAATAGGTAAAATATTAACTTTATTTTAAATTTAGCTTAATTAAGTTTTAAGTAACAAGTATTTTTAATTGAATTTTTATTATTTATTTTATGTTGAGTATTAAAGCTTTTATATTTTTTCAAACTTTTTTGTCAATTAATATTTGTTTTAAATAAGGTATATGATTGTTATTTTTCTTATTTGTCCTTACATAATATAATATGAAGTTTTATTGTTAATATCAAAATGGTATTTTGATTAATGACATTTTCTATAAAAACAATAAAAATCACTATTATTTTATATTAATTACAATATTAAACATATAGATACATATATAAGATAACAAATATCTAATTTAGTTAATAGAAAAATTAATTGACAAAGTCGATTGAAAAAGTTATAACCACTCAATAAAAAAAATTAATAGAAACTAAGTATTGATATCCAAATTTATGAAAAATTTAAAACTTAATTAAATGTTCAAATTTCCATGCAAGATTCAGTAAAAATATTTTGAAATAATAGTTTAAATTAATAAAATTGCAATTAAACAAAATTAAAGGAAAACTGCTTACCATTAATTAAAAAAAGTTACAGATAACTATGTAGATAAAAGTGTAACAGGGATAAGGTTTATATGTTTGTTTAGATAAAAGCATCTTCTTGGTAACAATAATAAAAATGAAGGAAAGTGGCAGGTAAAATTTTATGTGTCAACTGTGTAAGCTTTGACTCATGTTGTGAGCAATTGAAAGCAATGAAACCCTTATAAGATCATTATTAGGACTCCAAAATTTTAAAGACATGTTATAATGTTAAATATATCTTTAAAACATTTCAAAAGTATTTCGAACACTTCAAATATTTGACTTTAAAAGGGTTGTGTTTGAAACAAAAATTCGGACATCAAAATTTGTTAGTTAACAATATATATGGTGATTAATAAACACAATTAAAGTATCTCGTAGAATGTGTTATTTATACTATTGTTCATGGATTATTATCTAATTGGGTTTAGGCTAAGTCACATGGTCCTATTACTTGTTAATCTTGAATTATCATAGTTGATTGGGGATAATATAGTTAGTGCAATGTCATTCTAGTCGAATAGGTAGGCATCAGATACATGTTAACTTAGTAGGCCGACATGTACTCAGTCAAAGACAGCTTTTGCCGAGTCTAAAAGTAACTTGGTCATATAAAGTACATTAGTTCCTTAGGCTTTAACACGATACACGTTGAAGACTTGCAAAAAGAATTATGGTGTTAAGTATTAGTAGTTGATCTTTGATCCTTGGCTTGCCAATCACGATGTCAATACTCGGTTCTTGTCTTATTTTGTAAAGAAAATTTGCATTTTTTGGCTATGTAGCCTTATAGGTATATAGTCCTCGAGCCTTAAGAAGTGTGACGATGAAGAGGTTGCAATGATGAGGCATCCTTTTTTTGTGAGGTGAGAAGCTTATAGGTTGTTATATGGTATGTGTCAATTGATAGAATGACTTTGATTTATTTATAAATAAGCTTATAAGAGATATATTGGACAATATAATTCTTTTTAAAGAAAATGCTCTCTTTCTAACATTCAATAATCTTTTCAATAATAAATTATCCTTTTTCAAAACACTTTCTAGGTAGAAGATAAATTTGAAAATTTGTATGCTAAAATGTTTTGCATATCAATTCATTGCTCTACGTTGATATGATTCATCACTTTAGGGGGTATTTCTTTCATTATATTGTAATATGTTTTTGAAAGCCTTGTGTTACAAACTTTTGCATCTTATAGTTTTTATCTTAAAAGTTGCTTTAGAGAAGGAAAGGTTCATTATCTTTAGTGTGATCACATGTGTTGCATGTGAAATATGCTTGTAATTTGAACATAGCAAGATAATGAAAGAAGTCTCTCTAACGTTGAGTGGATTATAACTGGATGAAGAGTTAGGTTAATTCAAAGCAATATAAAAATCTTTGTATAATCCTCTCTTTTGATACTTTCTTTACATCTATCTATTCATGTTTCAAGATTCCCATATCTCATTCAAGTGAATCTTGGAATTTTTTTTCTTTGAATTTGTTAATTGAAAATGAGTTTTAAAAATTGTCATTCACCCTTCTCTTGGTTAAACAAACATTTATATTTCTAGCATTTGGCATGAGAGATGAATTTGATAGTTATTAAAGAGTTTAAAGATATGAAAATGATTAGTCATAACCAAGCCTTTGTTGAGGGAGCTTCAATTAACAAACCACCTTGTTTATAGAGAAAACTTTTCCATTTAGAAAATTATCATTTAATCAATTGATAAGGAAGTGTGAGATGATGTTATTAATGGTTCCTTATATTCTAATTCAAAGTATAAAAAACAAATATTCTAAAAAAGAGTTCTTTACATGGAGTATGGATGAAAATAAGAGAGCGTGGCAATAATGTAAGAGCTAGGAATATCATATCACGAAAGCATAAACTGTAAATAAGAGAGTGTGGTAATAATGTCAAACTACAAAGGAGATATATGATACGTTAGAAGTAACAAATGAAAGCATAAAGGATGTCAAAAGATCCAAAAGAACAATATTGTACAATAAAATGAGAAGTTTAGGTGCTTTAGGGAGAAAACTTCTAATTTAAGACTCTTCCACTTTATTTATATTTGAATTAGAAAAATTTTGTTATTTCTTTTGAATTGGAAAAGGACTTGTAATTAAGTGAGTCAGTGAGTCAACTCGTTTATGCCATCAACTCGTAGTGAGTCGAGCTGGGTTCGAATTTTTTCGGCTTGCTTATAAGTGAGCCAAGTTTGGTTGGCTCACTAAGTGACTAAGTTGTGGTGGGTTGAGTCAGGTTGGATTGGGTGATTGTTTTTTACAGCACTACTCACATATTAAATAGTCTTATTACCCTTATAAAAGACTTTTAAGGAGCTAAACATCAAGATTCCTAAGGTGACGATAACCATCTCAAAATTCAAAGACCTTACATCCATGAATATGGAAACACTATTTGAAAATCTAAGAAAGCATGAGCTTAAACTATGCAAGTTGAAAGAAGAAGAAGAAGTTAGAAGAATAAAAGAGTTGCTTTTAAGACTAAAGCAATCAAACATGAAATAAGAGAAGAATAAGAGCAAAATTTAAATGGTGAGAATCTTTGATGATCAAGAAATTCTCAAGGGTTTTGTAAACAAGAACAAAAATAAAGTACAACATTAGAAGGAATGGAACAAGAAGCCAAACCAACCATCTACATCAGAACATACATGCTTTGAGTGTAGTAAGACTAGTCATATTTAAGTTATTTGTCCTTTGTTTAATATAATGCAAGTGAAAGATAAAAGTTTCTAGAAGCTAATAAAGAAAAATACATATGTGACAAGTGAAGACAATGTTTCAAACTCATCAAGAAACTCTAACTTTAATGGTAAATAAGCAAACATATATGAGTATGTCAAATACATAATAATAGAAAGCAAACATATATGAGTATGTCAAATACATAATAAGGAAAAGTTGAATAGGATATTTAAACTTTTGTAAAATTTTGCATGATATCTAATGATACAATCAAACAACAACTTTACTTAACAAATGATCTATCAAAAGTTTTTCAAAATCTTGGTTTGTAAAACTATCCTTCTTTTATTAATGCAATGTTAAATAAAGCAATGAACTAGAGAAAGGGAAAAAAATATTAATACTAAGAATTTTATACTAGTTCTTCTAATAAAACATACTACAATCAATTATTGAACAAGTGATTGAGTTTCACAATACAAACTATCACTACAAGATACAAAACAAATATTATTTCCAACTAAAGCATTCCAACTAACCTAACTATTATATGCAACTCAACGACTCTTACTAATAAATTGGATATTTTTTGAAATACATGTTGGAAGTCCCACATCAACTAGAGATAAGGTCAAATTATAATATATAAGTGAGGTGCAAACCTTACCTTACAAGTCGATTTTGTGGGGTTGAGTTAGGCTTAAACTCACTTTATAATATGGTACGAGAGCCTATCCTGGCGGTATTTCTTATTTCTTGGACATTTCTATTCCACCCGCTATCGGACCACCCATTAAATTTTACTCTCATGCTCGAGATGTCTATACCTTGGCATGAAGAAAGTGTGTTGGAAGTCTCGCATCGACTAAAAATAAGGCCAAATTATAATATATATATATATATATATATATATATATATATATAAGTGGGGTGCAAACCTCACCTTACAAGCCTGTTTTGTGGGGTTGAGTTAAGCTTTAAACCCATTTTCTAATAATACAATCACTCTTAATTAAGAAAAGTATTTTTTTGGACAATAACCACTTTTGACTAAAATCAAATATCTTTTGAATAAAATCACACCTATGTAAACAATCAAGATTGTGTAAAAAGGTGTAATTTAAAATATCACATGATTTACTCACTAAATAGAGGATCAACGTCTTTTTATATATACAAAAAATAAACACTTTTTTAGATCGACATATATATTTTAGATATTTTTTATTATTATATTTATTTTTATATTAATATATGTAATGTACAGTAAGATATTTACTGGATAAAATATCTTAGATATTTTAAGCGGTTAAGGTTATAAACAACCAACCGGATTTTCAGATAATTTGTTTATATCTTATTCTGTTTATATTTTATTGGGCTTGGCTTATATCAGCTCAGGATCCATGAGGTAAATTATAAATACAAAGTCAGGGCCAAAAGCAAGGTACGTTCCACTTACGCATTATTCACTCTACGCTACTCTCAAATACTCAATAGTGATAATCATTCACTAAACATTCAACTAAGAGCCGAGGCTCCTCAAAATCACACGCCTAACTTGAGTGTCCGAGTATCTTTTGCAGGTACATCCTCCCACGTCAAGAAGAAGACCGATCGGTTAGTGCCAACACCGATCGGCCAATAGCAGGAGTTTGGAAGCGAGCGAGCGGCCTAGACACGTCAACAGGTTAGTCTCTCGATCCCAAAAATATCTACCGAAACAATATTCAATACATTATTATATTTTTCTTCTTCTTGATATAAATTCTATAATTATTTTTTATAAAAGAATGTTTTGTAATCATTTCGTAGATGTTCAATAAAAAAATTGAATCTAAAGTGACGTATTTTAATTTAGTTTAGTGTGAATTTTAGATTGAATAAAAATCAAATTAGATTTAAGTTTTTATGTATAATTCACGTTACTTTAATTAGAAAAGACACAACTAAACCTATATCCCTAACATCTACTCATTTACTTGCTTATCTATTCATAAGCTCACATAACTATTCCTGGTATTAAATTTCACAAATGAAAGCACTAGTTTGCTCCAAGATGAAACGAAACTTACCATAAGACAAACAAGGATTAAAGATGTTCCATATATATATATATATATATATATATATATATATATATATATATATATATATATATATATATATTCTTTGTGAAGATGAGGTTAGAGAAACAAAGTTCCTAAACAAATAAACAACATCACATTTAAATTTATTCTAACGATAAGCATATAGTTTAGTGTTTCTAGATTAATAAGTTATTCTTTGCAGTTTTTGTTTTAAATAAATGGTTTTCGTTACGTACATTGAGGGTTTTTGTTTTCATGCTATTGGTTCAGGTAGTTGCTGATTTTTCATAA
Organism: Vigna nakashimae; assembly: GCA_034642375.1. Lineage (NCBI taxonomy): Eukaryota > Viridiplantae > Streptophyta > Magnoliopsida > Fabales > Fabaceae > Vigna > Vigna nakashimae. The sequence goes on along the minus strand of CM067765.1, from coordinate 49,746,984 downwards.
GTTGTAGAGCTGCACCTATATAAACTTGGTGATGATACGGGTCGCACCGCTCACAAAAGTTGATTGCAGATAATTATGCAGTACAGTATAACTAGGATTTGACTCCTAGGTCGTCTCTCAAGGACCAATTTGTGTCGGTTCAGTCTCAGAATTTTTACACGAAGTGGGGGGGGTTTTTGATAGTTTTAGGATGTAGAAAAATAAAATTGGAAATTGGAAATTAAATAAAACTAAATTTAAAATACTGAAATAAATTTTAACAATGGTAAAAACAAGCGGTAAAAGATGGTAAAAATAGACAATGGAAAATTTACACAGTGTTTAAAACTAAAATGCGTGAACAGTAACAAGCAGAAAAACATAAAAACATTGTGATTAAAATTTACCAAAAGCATCAGTAAAAATAAACGATAAAAACAACGTTTGGAAATACGATGAACAGTAAAATTATGGAATATAGCGATGCAGAAAATACTGAATGGTAAAATACAACAGATAAAAATAAAACACTGGAAATGGAATTCATCAAACATTCAACACTTTAATTAAAATTCAACACTTGAAATAAAATGAAATGATTAAACTATGAAATGAACTACACGCTCAGAAATGAAATTACATGCACTGTTTGAAAATGGAACTGGAAAAGGAAGGAGAGGAAGAGGCAGAGAGCCTCTTCCAGGGCCGTGAATTCTATACTACACCTAATGCAATCCTAAAATCTAATGACTCCTTCTCTGCTGCCATTGCTCTTTTATAACCAAAATCTGAACTTCAACTTCCTCCCGTGACTTCTCTTATTTTCAGCAAGGTTTTCTGTTATGTTTTGTCTTCAAATGGCAGTCCGTGAATTCCTTCCCACTTTTATTCATGCCAAAGAAATAGGGTAGGACCCTTCACTTCTTGTATTCTTCTTCCATTCGGTGGACTCTCCTATGTGTTGCTGCCAACGTGCTGGACTAAGAACCGTGAGCTTCTACTGCCATGGGAAGTGACCGAGAGCTCCACTCCAAGCTGCTGGAAAGCCAGAGAACATCGTGAGCTTCCAAGGTGGAGGACGCTGCACTGTTGGACCGTGAGTGTGGACATGTGGTGGGCCGTGGTGGAGCTGGAAAAACCGAGAGTTTCCTGGTTGGTGCTGCTGTTGCTGGTGGCTGCCATGGGCGTTTCCTCCAAGCTGGATGCTGGACGCTGAAGTCTTCTTGCTTCCCATGTTGCTGCTGGAGCTGGCTGACGCTACTGGAGGTGTTGAAACTGGATGGTGGTTCACCTTGCTGCTGGACCGAGATTGATGCTCCTTGGATGCGTGAAGTCTTTGGACGTGGCAGCTGGATGTGCTGGATGTCTTCTTCTCCAACTGCTGGGCGTGAAGAATTTCCTTGTGCTTCCTTTCTTCAAGTTTGGTGGGTGGAGTCTGAATTGATGCTGGAACGTGAATGTATTGTGGAGTGGAAGAGCAAATAAATCTGCACATGCTTAAGCCAAAGTGCCGTGAAATGTGAGCTGGATACCACCTTAATTAAATTGTGTGAATCTCTTCAATTGATGGCTTCAGATTCACGTTCCAGCAGAGAGTTTGGTGGTTCCCACCTTTCACTTCTTTAAGTTTGCTAAAGTAAATTGTCCACGTAAGGCCATCCTATTCTTTTCCAAATCTACAAAAACGTGGCTGCAATTTCAATATAGTGGCCCTCCTTTTTCTTTTGTTAGAAGCCGTATGGTGTGTGTGGTTCCAACAACTTCTTTTTTTAAAAATTCCTTCAATCAACAAGGGCCCTCAACTAAGTCATGTTTCAGCCGTGACATGCACCTGCATGTGCCCCTCCATTATGCTTCACGGTCACATTCCAAAAAGAATTCTCCAATGCTTGACAAAAACAAAATGAATGGGCAGTGTGATTTTTTTAGCATGAATTGGTCGTGTAATGTGTATATGGATTCCAAGCTTTGTTTCTAGAAATTCAAGAAAAATATTCTTCTACGGATTAACACACAAATTAAATTAATGCAACACATCTTCTTCCAAGTAAATAACACAGTGTGCAAATAAATTTTCTTCCAAATGTTCCAAATTGTATTTCCAAAATTTTCCTGCAATTACTAATGCAATTAATTAGCTTAGATAACTCAAATTAATTAAAATAAGAATTTCCAATTAAATTAAGCACAATTAGTAAAATGGAAAAATACTGGACGTTTAAGCACAATTCCCCAATTAATTCTAGCACAATAAACCAAGTGAAGTGAACAAAATATTGATTCATCAAAATAGACCACACTTAGTCTTTTGCACTCCTGGGCAAAATCAAGACGTAAATCAGGGAATAGATCAAAGGACATCACAGGTGATAGACACGCAGCACACCGAAAACATCAGGTGTATGACACAAACTGAGTGTACAGAAAACAAATACTCACAAGGAAAAGAACATAATTACACATTTCTTAAGAAATCTGGACAATGCAAAGAGCTAGACAATATCCAACACAAAGTCAAGGAAATAAATACTTACAGAAATCTTCCAAGCAATTCAATACACGGAAAAATAATCAATCAGCTTAAGAGGTGAATTAAAAATAACAGAACCTCACAGATGCACTACAGTGTTTCTCTCAAGTGTTTAAGGTAAATAATTTCAACTCAATGTACTCAAGAAAACAAACACAAGTAGACTTGGCAAGCTTCTAATATCAACACTCAAAACATATGCATGTTCAGATCAAAAGGTCTTTATTGGGTTGTAATGGGGCCAAGGACATGGGAGGATAAATATGGATAAGTAGCTAGATCTCAGAAGAAATAGAGGAGCACTAGGAAAAAAATGTAAACGCAGTGAAATCTCACCCAAACCTCTAATTCAATCCTCTTCTCGACTCCATTATTCACAGAATTATTTTTCAATTTTTTTTTTTTTCATCATTTATCCTGTCTTTTTTTTTTATTTTTTATTATTTTTTTTTTAATCACACAACAGGATATATATTATCATTTCAAAACATGATGAGGAACCAACTAGCCAATTCATCAGAATTCCCAAGGAGACCACACTTATTCTCAAAACACTTCTGTAGCTCCAGACTTTCCTAAGGTTAAGGTAATCATTTGTTTTTCACTTAGGATCAGTGTATGAGCTTCAACACAAAGAAATATATACAGTATAGGCTCAAAGGGGTTATCAAAGGATAATAACAAGGTAGGCTTATTTGGCTAAAGAGGCTCAAGAACAAAAATGCCTTTATCATTTCTAAACATGCATATAAATCAAGTATATCAAAAAGAATCAAGCCAAGGCATATGTGCAAGCAATCAAGATACATATCACACACAAGAAAGAAGATTAAGTGGCTCAAATCTCACACATGGTATTCGTCACAATCAAATCAACCTCTTAAACATTTATATCATCTTCCCAAGCAGAGAAAAACAAGGATTTCAAACTATAAGCATTAAGTAAGTGGAGGAAAAATCTACAACTTAGACATCATCCAGAAATCAAGAGAAAAATGTAAAATTTATTGCACACAAAACACACTAAAAACCACTTAAAACAGAAAAAATTTAACACTCAAAAACAAAAAATTTAACACACAAAATACAATCTAACAGAAAAATCAGAATTTATCCCCAGTAGACCACACTTAAATCACACAATGTCCTCAGTGTGTTACAATCATCAGATGATCAATTTTAGAGCAGTCAAAAAATATAGACAAGTGCAATAAAATGTTAGGAAAATGGGAAGAAATTTTCAGTAACATCCATCAGTAGATGTTATCACCTAGCACCCATCAGTAGATGCTAACATTTTTTTTTTATTTTATTATTTATTTTTTTTTTTATTATTTATTTATTTTTTTTTTTTTCAGAAAAAAGAGATGACCGGCACTGTGACAACAGTTTCGGTGGCAATGACCGAAACTGTTGCTACAGTGACAGAATTTTTGGCTATAAAAGGGTACCTCCTCAGTGTCGAGCAACATTTCTGACTTCCCTGCTCTCTCTCTACTCCTCTCTTCTCTCTCTTCTCTCCTCTGAGCATCTGGAGCTGCGCGGAGCCTCTGCCATCGTGCCATCTGAAGAGTCTGAGATCTGCGAGGAGCTCTGTCTGCGTGCCTTCGGAGCGTCTGAGATCTGTGTCAAGCTTCTGTAAGCCCTACTACTCCGGGTAAGTCATCTGCACCTTGGATCTCCTTCTTTCTGCCGTTTAAGCTTTCTGCTCTTTTCCTTGCTTTTCAGTTCTTCTCCTTTTACAGCTTTCAGATCTATCATTTTTTTTTCTTTTTCCTGCTTTCAGTTCCTTCTTTATTTTCAGCTCCTATTCGCTTTATTTTTCACCTGCTAAACACTTAAAACACATAAAACACAATTGTCTTAAAACTTAAGGGGTATATAGGCTGGAAACCAGACGTTAATCTCCCTTCGATTGAAGGTATTGCAGAGACAATCGGGTAGAACAACGCCACGTACCCCACTTAAAACTAAACACATAAACATAATATACAAGAACAATATGGACAAGAACAACCGGACAACTGGACGTAGATCCGTTTAGGACCCTTTGCAAGGACCGTGAAACAGATCTGAGACCAGACACAAAAACAATCAAAGACAGACAGGACAAAATAAATTTAACGGAAAACAAGAACAAATAAAGAAAACACAGAACTAATCTTCTTTTTCTTTTTTATTTTTTTTTTTTTTATGTTATGCTTATTTTTCTTGTTTTTGTTCTTTTTATATGTATTTATTTTTTATTTATGCATTTGTATATTACGAGAGGAAGGATGAGTGATATGGAATCAGAGAGATATACCAGTCAACGATGGCGTCCTACAGATGATCAGATCACGATGATGACCAAAATCTACAACTATGGGGTCACACACCCAAGCCGAGCGCAAGTCGTCGAGATCGCGTCTCGACTAAGGGCTTTCGGCGAAGCCACTGAATACAACGTACACTGCTGGTTCAACAACCACGGCAATCGGGTCAAGCGCTGGCAAGCGGAGATAGACCCTACTGGCACTCTCTTTTCACAACTGCCGCTGTACATGTACGGTAAGACTCTGATCAAATCTCTATTTTTATTGAAAATTTTCACTTCCTCTTCTATAATTAACACAAGTTATTTCTTTTTTTATTTTTTATTTTTTATTTTTTTGTTTGAAAGAAAACAACTGGGTGATAATGAGGGCACCGAGGCTGCTGAATTTGTTTCCAGTTCCGATCATTATCGATGACGACAGAAATGAACGAGAAATTCCTCCACCAAAGCCTCCGCTCGTGACTTTTCGAACCAGAGCTCCCTCAACGGAGCTCTCCCTTAGACCACCACAACCAGCTCGTGAATTCTTCCACTTTTAAAGTTGTGTTTTTTTTTTTTTTTTTTTTTTTTTTTATGTTTTTGCTGTTGGCCGAGTGTGGCCAGAATATGGGCTGTAATATGAACACTTATTTTTTTATGTTTTTAATTTTTTATTTTTTTTATGTTTTTATGATGTTTTTGTTTTTTATTTGGTTTGTAATATTAACGATCACTAAAGATCGACCCCCTGAACAACCTTATTTTCACATATATCTATTGCAATTTCATTTTCAGATATGTTAAATCTCCAATTTTCCATTACTGTAATTTTTGCACTTATGACCGAATGAAATCTTTCTTAGTCAAATTTTTCAATCAATAATCTGTATGCACACAACTAAGAAATTATATTTACAGTGAAGGAAAATAAGGAAAAATAAGATCTGAAGTGAAAATTTTTATTGGTATAATAAGATACTGAGGGTCGAAATAAAATCAAGGAATACGCAAAACAATTTTTGAATTTTTGATTTTTCGAATTTTTTTCTTTTTAGTAAAAACACTAAAAATCACGAAGCAAATAAAACACAGAACACATTTTTTTTTTAAATATATGAAAAATAAATATATGTACATCACATAACAATTAAATTTGAAAAGAAAAATTTATGCACACTTAAAAAAAAATTATCACAAATAATTTTTTTTTTTTTTTTTTAAAAAAAAATAATAACTGGAAAACTAATAAAGAAAAATAAAAGGAAAAATAAACATAAAAGAAAACGAAATTCAGAATCTTCCCGAGACCACACTTAGACTACAATGTCCCAAATCAGTTAAAGGCATAAGATCATAAACTAAAACAACAAACAGATAAAGGACAAGTGCACTAAAAATATGAAAACGGGGAAGAAAGAAAAAGAAAACTTCCCTGGTCAGGGTGGCAGTTGCCAATTTTGGATTTGTAGGGAGATGTTCTTCGCTTCAGGATCCAGTATGAAATTGTTGAGGACGAACTGCTTCATCCTCCAGATTTGATCAAGCAGTGAAATGTCTTCCACGGCTGGATCCAAACAATTATTGTTGATGACTAGATTCAATAGGTGCCTGTTGATGTTGAAATCGTTCTGGGTGCTTGCACCTCTGTCTTCAATTGTGGGTGTCTGCTCATCAAATTTATACGTACCTCCTGCAGTATGGTTAGTGCAAATTGGTTCCACAGAAATGTCATGCAGAAGTATAACACCCAATCCCAATTCATCATACTGAGCCTTAGATACAACCTCATAACATGAATCAGTTTGAAATGTAGAAACAATATCTATAACAGGTTCAGATTCATGTTCAGTGCATGGAGAACAAATATTCAGATCTGATAACACAAAATTATTCTCGTCATGCATAGAGGGAAAATTAAAATCATGCTCAGCAACAATATAATTATCAACATACCTCTCAACAGCATAATCATCAAATTGAGGTATGTTGGTGGAAAATGAAAGTGGTCTACCTGGTTCAAAATAGCTGCTTGTACCTGCCTGGTCCTCAAAATATTCATCAGTCTCCTCAGGTGCAAGAGTTGGATCATAGAAAGGTAGGAAAGTGGGTGTAGTAGTAAACTCATAGCTTTGCTCCCCATCTTCTATGTTGATGCCACTATCATCTTGAAAGTGTTGAGTGGCCATTTGCCCGATCTGATCAGTCAGCTTCTGAATGGCAGCTTGAGTTTCCATGCTCTCTTGCTTGAACTGCATGTTCCCTTTCTGAAACTGAATGTTCTGCATGGTCATCTGCTCCAATAACTCCTTCAATGTAGGTTCAGAAGTTGAAGGCTGAGAAGCTACTTGGGCAGGAGCATCATACTGCTGACTCTGATATTGCTGAACTGGTGGAACCGGCTCCCAAAGGGAGCTCTCAGGAATAGGATGATGGAACATATTGTTCTCATCATAAAAATCAGCAGATTTAAAATCAAAGTAATATGCAGAATAAGAATCATAATCACAGACATTGGCAGAATAAGCATTATTCACAACATTAAAATAGGTAGACATGGAAAAATAAAAAGTAAAAACTAAAAACTAAAAATTACGAATCAGATAAAACAAAACACATTTATACATGCTACAAGCACACACAAGACAGAACATCAATAGTAAAAATTTTTAATTAATTTTTTTTTTTTTTTAATTTTCAAATTTTTTTTTTAATAACAACTAAATACAGAACATAGCACAATTAAACACATATATACACAATATATATTAACACAGCATAATCGAAAAACACAGCAAAAATCTAAAACAAAAAACCTGGAACTGAAGTGACAACGCCGCCAAAATTTGTTGAAGGTGTCGTTATCGCCTACAGAAATATACAAGACAAAACACACAAAACAAACATATTAACAGAACAAAACTTTATACAACAAAAATCTAAAACCAAACCTCCATTGGTCCCCGGCAACGGCGCCATTTTGTGATGATACGGGTCGCACCGCTCACAAAAGTTGATTGCAGATAATTATGCAGTACAGTATAACTAGGATTTGACTCCTAGGTCGTCTCTCAAGGACCAATTTGTGTCGGTTCAGTCTCAGAATTTTTACACGAAGTGGGGGGGGTTTTTGATAGTTTTAGGATGTAGAAAAATAAAATTGGAAATTGGAAATTAAATAAAACTAAATTTAAAATACTGAAATAAATTTTAACAATGGTAAAAACAAGCGGTAAAAGATGGTAAAAATAGACAATGGAAAATTTACACAGTGTTTAAAACTAAAATGCGTGAACAGTAACAAGCAGAAAAACATAAAAACATTGTGATTAAAATTTACCAAAAGCATCAGTAAAAATAAACGATAAAAACAACGTTTGGAAATACGATGAACAGTAAAATTATGGAATATAGCGATGCAGAAAATACTGAATGGTAAAATACAACAGATAAAAATAAAACACTGGAAATGGAATTCATCAAACATTCAACACTTTAATTAAAATTCAACACTTGAAATAAAATGAAATGATTAAACTATGAAATGAACTACACGCTCAGAAATGAAATTACATGCACTGTTTGAAAATGGAACTGGAAAAGGAAGGAGAGGAAGAGGCAGAGAGCCTCTTCCAGGGCCGTGAATTCTATACTACACCTAATGCAATCCTAAAATCTAATGACTCCTTCTCTGCTGCCATTGCTCTTTTATAACCAAAATCTGAACTTCAACTTCCTCCCGTGACTTCTCTTATTTTCAGCAAGGTTTTCTGTTATGTTTTGTCTTCAAATGGCAGTCCGTGAATTCCTTCCCACTTTTATTCATGCCAAAGAAATAGGGTAGGACCCTTCACTTCTTGTATTCTTCTTCCATTCGGTGGACTCTCCTATGTGTTGCTGCCAACGTGCTGGACTAAGAACCGTGAGCTTCTACTGCCATGGGAAGTGACCGAGAGCTCCACTCCAAGCTGCTGGAAAGCCAGAGAACATCGTGAGCTTCCAAGGTGGAGGACGCTGCACTGTTGGACCGTGAGTGTGGACATGTGGTGGGCCGTGGTGGAGCTGGAAAAACCGAGAGTTTCCTGGTTGGTGCTGCTGTTGCTGGTGGCTGCCATGGGCGTTTCCTCCAAGCTGGATGCTGGACGCTGAAGTCTTCTTGCTTCCCATGTTGCTGCTGGAGCTGGCTGACGCTACTGGAGGTGTTGAAACTGGATGGTGGTTCACCTTGCTGCTGGACCGAGATTGATGCTCCTTGGATGCGTGAAGTCTTTGGACGTGGCAGCTGGATGTGCTGGATGTCTTCTTCTCCAACTGCTGGGCGTGAAGAATTTCCTTGTGCTTCCTTTCTTCAAGTTTGGTGGGTGGAGTCTGAATTGATGCTGGAACGTGAATGTATTGTGGAGTGGAAGAGCAAATAAATCTGCACATGCTTAAGCCAAAGTGCCGTGAAATGTGAGCTGGATACCACCTTAATTAAATTGTGTGAATCTCTTCAATTGATGGCTTCAGATTCACGTTCCAGCAGAGAGTTTGGTGGTTCCCACCTTTCACTTCTTTAAGTTTGCTAAAGTAAATTGTCCACGTAAGGCCATCCTATTCTTTTCCAAATCTACAAAAACGTGGCTGCAATTTCAATATAGTGGCCCCCCTTTTTCTTTTGTTAGAAGCCGTATGGTGTGTGTGGTTCCAACAACTTCTTTTTTTAAAAATTCCTTCAATCAACAAGGGCCCTCAACTAAGTCATGTTTCAGCCGTGACATGCACCTGCATGTGCCCCTCCATTATGCTTCACGGTCACATTCCAAAAAGAATTCTCCAATGCTTGACAAAAACAAAATGAATGGGCAGTGTGATTTTTTTAGCATGAATTGGTCGTGTAATGTGTATATGGATTCCAAGCTTTGTTTCTAGAAATTCAAGAAAAATATTCTTCTACGGATTAACACACAAATTAAATTAATGCAACACATCTTCTTCCAAGTAAATAACACAGTGTGCAAATAAATTTTCTTCCAAATGTTCCAAATTGTATTTCCAAAATTTTCCTGCAATTACTAATGCAATTAATTAGCTTAGATAACTCAAATTAATTAAAATAAGAATTTCCAATTAAATTAAGCACAATTAGTAAAATGGAAAAATACTGGACGTTTAAGCACAATTCCCCAATTAATTCTAGCACAATAAACCAAGTGAAGTGAACAAAATATTGATTCATCACTTGGTTCCTTCTTATTAGTGGGTTAAATATGATTTTAGTCCTTGTACTATCAAGCGAATTTGTTTTTAGTTTTTCTTTTAAAGTAAGGTACATTTTAGTCCTTCTCCTTAAGGAAACGTTGATTTTAGTCATCAAAACCTAACACCGTTAAAAATCAACTGATGTGGCTAACGGTAAACTGACACAATTTATTTTCTTACACTGAGTTAGTGTTTCTGACCTTTTCTCCCTCTCTCTCACCTGCAACGCACCGTTCTTGCGGTTGGATTTCCACCACCGCCATCGCCGGTGAGGATTTCCATCAGCATCGTTGCTCACAACCAAAATCGCCACAACGCCACCGCTCCCAGCCGCATCGTCACTGGGATTGTCCTCCATCGTCATCGCACAACCTGCAATGAGGAAACAACGAACCCCATGACAGCCATTGACGTCGTCGAAGCATTTCTGCAAAATCGCGTCTCTTGCAGTTCAGATCCAGCACGCCTTCGAAACAAAGAGAACCCCCAAATCAGGTTCGTCCATCAACCTTCGTCGCGCCATCTACTAGGAAGCCCACCATCATCGTCAAAGTCGAGGGCTAATGAAACACCCCATTCGTGGTCGCTTCCTCCGGCACCCTCTTCTTCAACCACCCCTTCTTTCTCTCTCTCCACCAACTTCACCTTCTCCGTCACCAACACCACCACCTCCGCCAACCCCTCCTCCACTTTCTCCTTCTTTCTCAACTCCTATTTCTTCTAATTTCACTTAGGGTAGTAAGAATCGTGGTAAGATATTTTTGTTCGGTCTTTGTGATGCCAGCTGGTCCTGTTTTTTTCTGCCTGGTGCTTGTGGTTTTGGGGTATGTTTCTTTTCTAAAGCGGCGTGGTTTGAGGAAGAAGAAAGGTTTTGACCACTAAGGGGTTTCATGCCTCAAGGGTAATTGGGAATGGGTCTTTTGGGACAGTGAACAAGACTTTGTTTGAGTCTTTTGGGACAATAGTTGCAATAAAACGTTACCAGCATAGCAGTATCTTTTCCGGTGAGAGAAGGAGAGTTGAGGTTTGGTGGTAGAGGGACGAAGATGTAAGGAACGGGTCAGAGGGAGAGGGGGGGAGAAAAGTTGGGAAACATGTCAGAAAATAAAAAATACGTGGCATACCACCGTTAGCCACATCAGCTAGTTTTTAACGTTGTTAGTTTTAGAGGACTAAAATCAAAGTTTCCTTAAAGAGGAAGATTAAAATGTACCTTACTTTGAAAGAGAGACTAAAAACAAATTTGCTTGATAGTATATGGACTAAAAACATATTTAACCCTTTATTAATGAATAAGATTGCAGAAACTTGTAGTTTTCTTTGTTCTTAAAAAATCAGCCCTCTGAGTTAACAACACCATGGAACTACATGTAGTTAATACCCCTCTATTTCATTATGTAGTTCATACCCCTCTATTTCACATGAGTAAAGTTTTAAATATTTCAAATTTTTATCAGAATCACTCATGACATCTTGAAATATTAGATATTACAATTATGCTTACAAAATGTGAAATTGTTCATTATCTACCTCCTAAGTAATGATTACACTCATGACATTTTCAGTGACCATTATATTCTACAAAGACTCCAGAAAGCAGTTCAAATGCTTCAAGCCTCCAACTTCAATATACTTATCCTCTCCTCATCGAATAAAGACTTCAAGATACTTATCCTCTCCTAATCGAACAAAGATTGTGCTTTTAAAAGATAATGTGACTTTCAAGTTAGTCACGTGCATTAGAAGATATTAAATATGGTAATTAAAAAACGTAAAATAGTTATCTCTTAAACTATTATATTTTTATATTATTATTTATGGATTTTTAACATGAATGAGTCTAGTTCGTATGGCTAATTACCCAGTATTTAATTAAAAATGAAAGTTATCTTGGTCCATATATAATTGGTCATGCCATCATGATATATTCTTATTATACCATAAAAAAAATAAGTATATCTAGACACAAAAGGAAGACATGTATTCAGACACATGTAATACATATATAAACAAATTTTTTTACCATTTATTCTTGACTTACATTAAATTAAAACGATTCACTGTTTCCTCTAATCATATGTCATTCAATTATATTTTATCATTTTGTTGTATCGCTATAAATGAATAATTGAAAAGTAGTGAGTGTGTAACCTACTCTCTTCTTTTTTTCTTGTGAAGAGATGAAATAGCATTGAACTTGAAGCAACACTCAAGAATAAATAATTGGAATAAAGAAGGAGACAAGATCATTGAAATAAGTTTCACATGGCAAGTGGTAGCTGTTATTTGACTTGTGAGGAATGAAGAAGGTGGAAGCTAATTAAGGTAGCAAAACAAAAATGTTACAAACCTCAAAACACAGCACAAATTTGACTATAAAGTAAATCCTGAGTGATCGTGTGCCACATGAAACATGCGTGTGTGTGAAGAGAGAGTGAGATATTGTTACTATGCATTTTAATTTTTATATAACTAATACAATAAACTAAGTTTATAGATACTCCGTTCTCTAAAAGTTTTATATAATCTAAAAGCTGATATAATTTATAAATATTATCTCCTGAATTTTAATTTATTAAGACACATTTTTAAAGCAAAAGTAGAGCCAGTTAAAACAGTGATTGGCCTATGGATTATATATACCAATATAATATAATGACTGTAATTTAAAAAATAATTTAGACTAAATTTCATTATATTTTGTTTCAATCCTCAATATGTTTTTTTTTAAATAGAAATAAATAATTACACTATTTTATTACTTTTTAAGACTTTTTTAGTGAAGCTAACCCTTATATTATTTAATCTAAAAGTTGACATAATTTATAAATATCATCTTTAATTTATTAAGACGCATTTTAAAGAAAAAGTAGAGCCAATTTAAAATGGTGATTTTCCTTTGGATTATATATAGCAATATATAATATAATGAGTTTAATTAAAAAAATAATAATTTAGATGAAATTTCATTGTATTTTGTTTCAATCCTCAATATGTTTTTTGAAATAGAAATAAATAATTACTCTATTTTAATACTGTTTAAGATTTTTTTTAGTGAAGCTAACCCTTATTATTTAAATTTTTATGAATAATCACGATGATAATTTAATATGCCTGATTCAATTGTTGGGAAAACTTAATTTTGATGAAAAGATATTAAAGTACTATTTTAATATATTTGACATTTGATCACACACATGCCGGCGTGTGGTGAATGATGGAAAGTATGTTTTCAATTTAAAAATAAAGTGTTAGATAAATAGTACCATTTTCCTTAAAAACACAATTACAAAAAAAAGGTGTTTAATTAAAATAATTCTATATAATTGAGTTATATACTAACAAATCTATCACTAATAATTATTATGTTAAAATATCTTTAACATATTATTGCCTAAATTATTTTGTTAAACCATTTTTACATAATACTTAAAATGACTTTTACAAACTAATCATCTCTTAATAATTAGTTTTTTTTTTCTAAATTTGAAAACCCAACAATAAATATTATAATATACTATAATCAAATTTACATTTTTTTAAAAATTGATTTTTTTTTCATTGAATATGACTATATATATATATATATATATATTATTTATATAATATAAATTTAATTTTTGCATATTAATATCTAATTATAAAAAGTTATAAAACAATAGATTAATCTAATTTCATTACGTGGATTTTATTCAATATGATTTAAATTTTTATTTCCATTTTCAGCACCTAGATTTGAATATATTTTTAGAATTGTGGGTCACGTAAACTAGTTACATAAATTAGAATAATTATACAATAAAAAAAAGAATATTTTTTGTTGTTATTTTAACAAATTCTTTCACAAGAGTATTTTGAAAAGAAAATATTAGCATCTCGTCCTTTTCAACTTATAATTTTCAACATTTTTACTTATACCTTCATTTTAATTTATTTTCTTTAAAAAAAATACCAATAACGTTATAATTTCGTAAATTTAAAGCATGTTTTGTATATTAAAAAATAACCATTTCTTATAAATTAACTTTTACATTTTCACATTTATTTATCATACAAGTTAGTATATATGAAATGTACTTTCTATAATATTAGTTAATTAGATATGTGATTAAATAGTTACATTAATATATTTAGATGAAACACTTAAATAATCTAATACAAAATTTAAAAGCAGAAAAAGTGGTGATTGAGACAAATACCAAACTTTGTGTCAAACACATAGATATTATAATATAGTCACGTAGTTAGACCTGCATTTACTAAATCCATATTTCTTTGTCTATGATTTTGTACATTATCTTCCAAATGTCTTACCTATTAATTGTCGATATTAGGTTTGTCAAAATTCACAAGCACAGTGTTTCAAACCTGTCTTATCTCATTATTGTCATTTTCCTTCAAATTAATTTTGATCATCCAGGGTTTTGAAAACCCGTATTTGATGGGTTTTAATATAGCTTGACTTATTTTTCATATCTTTTAATTTAAATTAAACTTCATAATATTTTTAAATTCATATTTAAATTATGATTATAAATAGAGCTATTCAATATAAATATATATTATATATAATTCAAATTAGTAATAAATAGTTATTTTTCAAATTATAGTTTATATTTAGAATTACTAAGCCATTATGTAAACAAATCCAATTTAAAAATAAAATGAAAAGGAAAAACTAAAAGAAATAAAAAACAATTCCCAAAGATTTCTATCTCGTTAAAGAAAAATTATGAAGTACTCTAATTAAAAATTTAAAATGATTTTTACATATAATATTGGTATAAATTAATTATGACTAAATTTTTAATTTAATATAAATATTTTTATTAAATCTATATCAATATTTTAGTTTGCGTAATACTTATTTATCAAACTAAAATTGTAATATATATATATATATATATATATATATATATATATATTTATAATTCTAAATATTTCATTTCATTTTGATTTACTCATCAAATATGTATCTTTTACAAAATAGGATTTGATTTCTTTAAAGACGGAACATATGAAACAAAATTAGTAATATAAACTATTTATTAGTTAACATTAAATCAGGCATGAATCATATGTTACAAGATGTATTACAATATCAAAATTCTTCCCCACAAAGATTATTTGCTTAATGCAAAACTAGCTGAGTTTTTTTTTTCTCTCTCTCTCTCTCTCTTGTCAATAGTGCACGAATTTACCTTATTAAATGACAAACCTTATAGATATTAAAAACATAATTTTTTATAGAAATTAAAAAAAAAATGTACTATTATCCTAACAACATTCATTTATTGCAAAGTTTCGGATCACTAAATGTTTTTGATTATACAATCTACTTTAGGGACAATGCATGGGTTCACATCAACATAATTTATGCTATAACAGTATCTTATGT
This sequence comes from Vigna nakashimae, assembly GCA_034642375.1. Lineage (NCBI taxonomy): Eukaryota > Viridiplantae > Streptophyta > Magnoliopsida > Fabales > Fabaceae > Vigna > Vigna nakashimae. The sequence goes on along the minus strand of CM067765.1, from coordinate 49,731,543 downwards.
GAATCATTTAATATATGATAAACCAACTTAACCATTGACTAATTTAGATTTATGAGTAAGGTATACATTAAACAATGGGGACAGAGTCACAACGATGGCATTTGACTAATATGAAAGTAGAACATTTTGTGTTCATATATGAACCTTCTCAGAACATATATATTAGGCTAAGATCAAATGCAAATTATGTGATATATAGTTATTGGCACAAAAAAGTTGGTTCATGCATGCATGCAGGTACCTAACAGTAGTTATTGTTTGGGTGATACGTCCTTTCTCTGTAGAAAGAAGAAACATATCCTTCCAATCTTTCAAAGTAATCGATGGCAGTTGATAGATTGTACCTTCCGTAACAAAGTATTAAATTTTATTCAATATATTTCAAATTAATTGCATGCATTTTTGCAGCTGGACTGTTAATGTTTCTTATCAAAACATTTATAAAACGACTTACTTTATTAAAATGGTTTAAAAAACAAATTTATCTCTTTTGATGACGTATTTTTTATACACTTATTACGTATAGTGCATATATATATATATATATATATATATATATATATATATATATATATATATATTTGATGCACATATTTAATCAGATAAATTATTTATAATCATTTAAAAAATTAAATATATTTTTAGTCTTTCAATTTTGATGTAAAATTAAAATTTGTTTATATTTAAAATTTTGATATATTTTGGTCTTATAATTTTAAAAATAAATAAACATAGTTTCTTTTAACCTAATGACATTAAATTTGTTTAAAGGACCAAAATATATTAAAGTTTTAGACAAAGATTAACGTAAAAATTTAAAGATTAAAAACATATTTAACAATAATTTTATAAAAAACTTAAAAACTATTAGCTAAAATAATACTTTTTTTTCTTAATTTATTTAAGCATTTTAATTAGGTTTTAATTGTGTGTAGTTTAAACTTTATAAAATCCACTTTATACATATTTTAACGAAAAGTAGTATTATTTATATAACTTTTAATTATTATACAATTTACATAATGTTGTGTGAATGCTATGACTATAAGAGTAGAGATTTTGACCATAATAAAATGATGACTTTTACATTTTGTATTCACCTTTGTGTGAAACACGATAACCCTGCTTAGTTAACTGACACATCTATATTGGAGGAATTTATGTAGACTTTCTTCAAATTGTTTTGTAAGACAAAGTGTATATTTGACCGGAGATAGTGTCGGCTAGTAAGATATCATTCTACATTAATGTACAATTCACATTTGGCATCTTGATAAAATACACGAATTAGACACAATTTTAACAAAAAAATATATATTAAAATATTACAAATCGGTAAAGATTTAAAAGTATATAATATTTATATTTTATTATGTATTAATTATTTTATATGTATCCTTTATGTGAGTATAAGAGGTATTATTGTAGGCATATCAATTTTTTAAATGTTCAGTGGTTAAATTTGGCTTTATGAGAATATTTAAGACTTATAATTGTGAGATCGAGTTGAACTTTTATAAAACGACATGTATTAAAGAAGAATACAATGAACATGAATAGTTATCAAGGATTCTAAGATAGTATTAGGTAAACAAACAAGATATTACTTGTGAAACTCTGGAAGTTAAAGTGAATTAAAAAGGCAAAATATAGAAAATGGATTCTTTGATGTAAGGAAATATTCAAATGATGAAAAAAATTGAAGAAAAATCCAAAAATATAAGAGGTCACAAATTATTAATGGTCAATATCTAGTACTAAAATAGATTTGGTATTGGTTATTTTAAGGATTATTTTTATTCTACAACCAAAGCATATTAAGATGAAGTAAAACATGAAGATTTTAGACTTCAATTCTTAACCATAACATATTCTTTAAATATAAGTTTCGCTTTTGGAAGAACTGGAGTCTATATGTGACGTAAAAAAAATAAACATTAAACAGACCAAAATAAATGTAAGATACTTGATGAACTTGTGACGAGGACCAAAACACGTCATTATGTGTCTCCTCGTTGCGAATAAACATCAAAAAGATCAAAACAAATGCAATAAAGAGGAAAATGAACCTTGAAACAATAAAAGGTGATTTGTGACGACCAAGAATGGAAATGGGGAAGAGAGGAGAACAAGATATTTCACAAGAAAACGAGATGAGAACAAGATGTTTAACAATAGAGAAGAGTTTTGCATAGAGAGGAGACCACCAATGGAGAAGTAACTTCCAAAAATGGTAAAAGATCTTAGGGAGCTCGCGTAGCAACTAAATATACCAACAAGTATATTGGATAGTTTGTAGTATAACAAGTATCGTATCAATAGGAATTTGGTAGAAAATGCAATGTTTTAACTAGCTTGAATGTATAAAACATATTTGTTTCATGAAAATAAAGTAAAAGATGTTGGAAAATAGTTTGAATTATAAACATGTGACTTTCAGATGATTAAATCGTGTTGAAGTTTGACTCTACCACTTTGTCCCTCTTTTGTATCATATTTATGTTAAATATGATACTGCAAATAAGAAAGTGTTGAGAGTTCTCTTTAAATGTAACTCTAGGTTCATTCTTGACACCTAGATTCTAGGATCACCAAACTTTAGTATGATTTCCCAATGATTACTTGAATTGATCACCTGCATTAAGATCATGACCCTTTATCCAATTGCAACTTTAGATCTATTCCTAGCATCTAAAAGCATACAGGAGAGTTGAGTGAACCACAACTTGAAACTAGTTTTTACTTAATCCCAAGTCAGTGAAATACGATAAGGGATCACTTCATCCAACAACAAGCATAAATCAATTAATAAACATGTGATCAAAAGGAAACATTCTTAAATAAAAATAATACTAAATACAAGAGAGTTTCAAAGTGGTTTGCATCTCACTTTAACACCTAGGAGACTTAATTCCTCACAATGGATGGAAAGAAGTTAATACATGGAAGAAACTCTATCTCCTAGTGCTTTTATGATGTTCTTTAAAATGCAGAGGAAGTGTGTGAGAGGGCTCTCTAAAGTCTCTCTCTAAAACTCTTTAAAGGAATCTCTCAAAAGTTCTCAAAAAAGCTCTATATAAAACAAAGTTGAAATCTTATTTATATAGACTTTGATAGTGTGGCTTTAGCCGTGGCTTCCATGGCTTCAACCATGAGGTTTCCTCCCAAGGTGGGTTTCCTCTATGGCTTAAGCTTTGTATTTCTAGGTTAGAGCCTCTTGAGATTACTTCTAGGTGAAAGATTTCTCATGACTTTAGCCCAGATTAAGGCTTGAGGTTTCCTTCAAAAGTGGGTTTTCTTATGTGGCTCAAGCCCTAAATTTCACATTATAGCCGCGCTGAAGTTAGTTTGTTGTATTTTTCTCATAATTTCTCTATTTTCTTTATATTTTCTCTTTGATTCTCTGACTTTATCAAACCTACAAAACAAGTAAAGTTGGGGTGATTAACAGAAATATTTAATAGAACCAAAACAAGATAAATGTCAAATTATCATCAAAACTAACTCTACTGGGAATTTATCAAGCTTTGTAGTAAAAATAGAGATAGTGACACAATGTTGTGGTCGAGAAGTAAGTTTTCTAGAAATGTAACCCTAGATAGAAGAATAAGCTTCAGTTGTTTAAAGAACAAAGACTATAGTTGTGTAAAAAATGCCACTAGTGGCAGTTTTGAAGAAAAATGTCACTAATGTGTGTTTCATTATTTATCATTTGGTATCTAGATCATACGATTTCAAGCATAATTTATTTCAATAATAAACATTATTAACATAGTATGTGTGTGTGTGCATTCTGATGTTAAAGGTACCAAAACAGTGAACAAGTTTTGAAATGCGAACATGAGATCATGTGTATGAAAGATAAAAATCTCCAAATCTGATGCAAAATATGTTAGTAATTCAATCTTTAATTATTTTTTTCACAAAAGTATTATTGATAATTATGTTTTGGTCTCTAAATTTTGTGGCAAACTTTCTCTTTCGATGATTGATTCATTGATTCATGATCAACATTGCTTTATGTGCTTATCATTTTCTGGGTAACCTTAATTGATGAAATGTTGTTAATTTATGCATATCATGTGCTAGTTAAATTCACTTTTGGTTGCCAATAGTTTGAGTTACCTTTCTTTGATTTTTATATTCATATGTTTGTGAAGTTTTATATACATAACTTTTAGTATTACTTGATTTGATTTTGGTTCATTTAAATTTTTAATTATCTTAAATTGAGTTTATTTATTAACTCTAAATAAAGAATTAAGTGTTAAATTTATGTAGATAAATTGTTAATATAATGTTTAAGTTTTCAACCACAAAGGCTCACATAAAGTGAAATAAAAATATATTGATTAAAAATAAATAACATTGGTGCAAAAGCACATGAATCAAAGTTCCATGAATGCTTACATCCTTAAATACATGCAATATTTGATTAGTTGATCATATGAGTTTGACAAATTAATTTTAGCATCGTGGTTGTCTTGATCTTATTTTCTTAAGAAATTTTGACTGGATGAGCTTGAAGATGAGGTAGATTTTGTTGATACACATTTAGTCATTAAAGCTTATCATGAACTTTTATCTAACTTCTCTCAATTTTGTTTTTAATTCTAAGAGAGAGTTTAATTTTTTTTTTCTAAATGAATTGAAACTTTAAACTAAGAGTTTGATTCTTCAAATGACTCATTAAAAAAATATGTTAGACACAAACAAATATTAAACAATGAGCTTAAGATCTTGAAGGAGAATTATAAAAATCCCAATTCTAATTTTGAAAATAAAGAAAAGAAGACATTAAGATTAGATGATCTAATAAACCTCATTAAGCGGTTTGATAACACCATTGTGTGATTTTGATTATAACAAAACACTATTGGGTAATGAAAATCAATGATGTTATTTGACTAACATGTGTAATATGCAGTCAAAGTTCATCAAGAGAAAAGATTTGTTTTTCCAACATTAGCCAACTACTAGACCTCATCTAATATCTCTTTAGATATCATCTAATATATAGTTTGTAGCGTTAGAAAAAAAATATTAAAGCTATAAGGATAAATGGATTAAGAACCAAGTTAAAATGAATCTTAATGAATAATGTATCAATTTGTAAGACCCTTGGGAATAGCTAGAGGTAGAACAAATGAGTCAGGAGTAGACGAGGTTCATGTCTATGTTGGTTAAACGAGTTTAATGTGGTTAGAAACCTCAATGTTATATGAGTGTTTGTTAGACGAGTGGACTATTAAATTATGTTTGTGCCTTAGGCGTTGTATGTGCATAAGAAGTTTTGTGTGCGTTAGACGCTATGAGGAAGGTTGCATGCATCGTGATTTATGTTCATCGTTGAACCCTTTCGATAAGGCTCTATGTTAGGGTGATGTTTAGAATATAAACTAGGAAAGACACGTGGCTATAGAGAAAATATATGAAGGAAGAATATGGCTTGACACTTTGATATCTTGTTGTCCTTTTTTAGGAATAAAAGCTGACTTAGAGAGTAATATATTATTGTTTTACTTTTTATTAAGAAACAGGTTCAAAGCAAGCTAAAAAGGTACTATTTTGTACCCTTATACTCTTAGAAAGGTAATACTTGACTATATTAGGTCAAGGGAAGCTTGGAGGCAAGCCTTATAGCTCTTACATTATCTTCTCTCGTTCTAATTGAGTTCTTTCTTTTCTCTATAAGTCTTTCTTTTACTAGTGCTAGTTGTGCTTGTTGGGTAACAATGCACGAGAAGGTCTTAAGTAAGCAGAGGTTATATTGTGCTTGTAGTTGTATTGTTAGCTTGTGAGTATCTATGTTGTAAGATAAGGAAAGATAATAACAATTATATGTTTATGTTAAATGTTTTGTTTGGTGAAAATGGTTCCTTGACATGAATAAATGTGTTAGCATGCCTTGTATGTGTTGATATTATCATGTGGTGATTATAATGTTGATTGATGATGAAATGAAGAACATATAAATACATGTGATATTGGGGTTAAGCATGAAAATATATGATAACATGATGACACATGGACGAGAATGTATGGTTATATTAAGAGCATGGTGGTGTTTGTGTGAGATTGTGAGTGTTATTTTATATGATGATATGAGAATGGTTGTGTTTCCCACCTTATGGTGCATTACAAATCTTGGATTCCAATAGAGAACTTTGAGTGGTTTTAGTCAAAACCTAAGAGGAAAGATTTTAAGGGGAATACCAGAGAGAGGTGAGATAAGTGAGTTCAAAATTGTGAAGATAAGGTGTGGGGTTTGGAATTTCTTGGTTGAAAGGATACTAGTGAGTAAGGCCAAACGAGGAACCATGTGTTAGAGGCGACATCTAATGGACAAGTGTTAATCTGATGGGTTAAATTAGACACGATATCCATTGGACGACCTTGGGCCATTAGATAATCTAAGCTAGTGGATGACTTTGGACTATTAGTTGGCTTGAGCTATTGGACGATCCTGTCTATTAGACAACTTGAAATATTAAGAGACCTCATACTAGTAGACAACTTGGTCATTATATGCAACATAATCTAATGGATATTGGGGTTGAGTAGTGCTAGATTTGGGGCCACAATTACTGATGTGCTTAAGATAAAGGCTCAAATGGGTTAATTAGTACTAAAAGGATAAAACTACTGAGGTGCTTAAGCAAAAATCTTAAGGCAAACCCAGAGAGTGGCTTGAGACAATTGAGTATATACAGTGGTTGCTAGAAGGTTTTAGTAAAACCTAGACTTGAGGTCCAAATGGTACTTGTGTGGGCAAGTTGAGCCTGCTATGGTGATTGCATTGATGGGTATTCAAAGTGGAATGACTTTTATTGTGGTTGTTAGGGGCCAAAGTAAATAAGTGCCAAAGAGAGTTATCCTGACTTAAGTAGACACGTACTATGAGCTAGAGAAAAGTAGCTATGGTATGAGAGATATAAAAGGTCCTTGTGGCAGTAGTTATAACTTAAAATAGATTGGAAATGACATCTCACAAAATTAACCTAGTCACAAGGGGTTGAAAGGATGACTTCTTCCAACTAAGGGCCTTGTAGAGCCCAAGGGAAGAATTCCTGAGAAATATGTTGGCCAATATGGTGTGCTTGTGATGGCGCATAACTCTTGGTGGACTCATTTACCTGTAGTCTTTTGGAAGACTTCTCTATTTGTGCAAATAGAGTATGAATGAGATTAGTAGGCCTACCGCATGAGAATGACGTTGTTCATAAAGAGATGATGTAAGACGCAACCGATAAGCATGTCGGAATTAATGTATGAATAAACTTATGTGAATTGGTATGTTTATGTATGTGTGTTTTTATCCAAAATTAGCTTACCCTTTCTCTTTGTGGATGTGTGATTTCTACCTACCATGACCATGTATATGCATTCGAGAAGATCGTTCAGCAGGTGTTGTGGGTGCTTCCCAGTAGTCATGATGTGAGGAACCCCTATAGTATAAGAGAATTTTGTAACATCTTTTGACGTTTAATGAATAAGAATGAATTTCTGAAAATGTATGCTTAATTCTCTATCTTTAGCATAAAATATAATTGATCAAACGATACACTCAATTGGACGTCATTAGACTTGTCTGGTGGGTAATCAAACTAGTAGACGACATTACTATTCATGCACCATTAGAAAATCTTCTTGGTGTGACAACATGGGTTTGCGAGGTATTACAAATTTAATTTAAATCAACCAACACTTCTAAATATTAACTATAGAAATAAATAATTCTATATGATTATACTTTATTATACTTAAATTACTATATTTGCTAATTTTATTAGAAAAATTTCCTTTAACAAAGCTATTCGTGAATGTTGGAGAATATATCATCATATATATTCCTAAAACAAACGTTCTTTGTCATCAAGATGAAAAATAAAGACCAAGATCTCTACGTGAAGATATTGCATGATCAAAAGATGAAAAATAAAAACCAAGATCTCTACGTGAAGATATTGCATGATCAAAGTCTACTATATACAGAAGCAATGGTCAATTTTCTAAAGCTATAGAAAGTGAACAAGTTGAAGAATGAAGATACAACCATCAATACATCTTTTATCTTGTTTACATAATGCTCTTTTGGATTGAGAAAAAATGTGTAATTTTTCACATTATAAAACTTTTCCAAATAAACTTAAATTGTGTTCTCTGTTAGAGTGTTTTTTTTTTCTATTTTTTTAAAGTTCTTAATCTTATGTAAGGATTGAGAACTGATAACTTAGAAAAGTTTATCACTCATTGTAACCTTAAAAGTTTTATGTATTTATTATGATGCATATGTTTGATTAATAAAATATCTTAAGTGTTTGAGTGAAAAATGAAAATAATTAAAATAAATAAATATGTAATGCACAGACACTCCTACATTCTACATGAAAAGGAAACAACACTTCAAATACAAAATCAAAACAACCATATCTCTAAACAAAATCTTCAACCTTATATTAAATCTTGTGGTTTCCAAAAAAGAAATAGATATTTTATTAAAATATTTAATAATTTTATTTTTCTATATATTATGATTTTCTTTTTCAATTTCATCTTAATTAATATTTTTAATGTTTTCAATTTAAATCCACTTTTTTCTTTAAGTTCAATATAATTCCTTTTATTAAATTCATAGTGACATGTTCCTACATTGAGAGGTAACATTCAGTGCTTGCATTGTAAATTATTTCAATAAGTTATCTTTGATAAATAACATATTATTCGTTGATTATATTTATATTATATGTCATATTTGGAACACTTTTATAATTAATAGATTATTTTAAAAAAATCAAATTTAGAAATTCATGAGACAATATTGAAAAAAAAATTATAATAATATACTATAAAAAATCTACTAAATCTAAAAATAAATAAATATTATATACATACGTTAATTAACTCGATGTATCAATAGTTAGCAAAACCTTATATAAAGTGAAATGGGCAAAAATAAGAAAAGAATAGAATAATAGAAACAAAGTCGTTCAACTATGGTGGGCGGGAAAAAGTGAAGAAAACGATACTTGTTTTCAGGACCACTGACACTGACCACTTCAGTATGTGTTAGTGATACGTAGCAAGTGCAATTAGCGTTTACTTCTATTTGTCTGTTTTCCTACCCATTTTTTTATAAACCACTCATTTTTCTTATTAACAAATAATTGTATTCAAATAAGATATAAGTGATAATTTTTTTTATATATCAGTTATTCCGGATGTTCAGGTCTTTCTAACTCTAGATATTTAATTAAATATAATATGAGAAAATAAAATCAAATATTTGTACTCACTGGCTTCCATGGACTATTGTAGAAGATATAATGACCCACTTAATATGTTAATTTAATATATATCTCCTTTGTTTTAATCTGGCTTAACTCTACTTACCACTCTGATACCTACTTAAAAAATGTTTAGAAAGAGATTGATATACGTGTAGATAACATACAATAATATAAGGTCTTATAATATATGGTAGGTTCAGTTAAATGTGGAAGTCGGGTATTATTAAAATTAACTACAACAAATATTATTTATTTATTTATTTTGTAAATTATAAATATTGTTTTAATGAGTTTTAATATTGATTGAAATGGGAATTTGAGGCACGAGTAGAAGGAAAACAGAAAAGGTTAGAAAGTTGGAGTAGAACGTACGTTCACGAAAGTAAACAGTTTCATGTTTTCGTGTAGACTGGGTTGTTGAGGTGCTTTTCTTAACCAAAATCTTGACCAAATGGAGTGAATAGGAGAAAATAAGAAAAAAATAAGGAACACATGTAAGGAAAAAATACTTCATTTTTTTTTAATTTTGAAATTTAAGTTCTTCTATCTTGTGTCTGTTCAATTTGTTACCAACATTATAAGCCTTTAGGTTTAAAGTTTCATTTCATTTATGATGAATTTAGCATTTAAATTTTTTATTCATGATGCTATAAATAATTCTTCTTGTATATGAATTTGAAATATTAAATGAATTGAAAGAGTTTCTAATATCTTGCTCCTTGGATGAAGTGATGATTCCGTAGAGATTTATCTTAGAATTTCTTTAAGTGACATGATAACCCCATCATCTCATAAGCATTTCTTTTCCATTTCACTTTTCATTCCTTTTTTACATCGTCAAATTGTTCATTTTATATCTTCTTCATGTTTCATTGTAGTTTTTGTTTTGTTCATGTTCATGTTCTTCTCTTGAATATAATTAAGTTTTCACATTTATATAATTCATTTAGATTAAATTTATTTTTGTGGTGATTGGTATTCATTATCGTTATGAATTAATAATATTTAAATTTATTATAAAATTATATATATATATATATATATATATATATATATATATATATGTATTTAATGCATAAAATTTTTCATATACAAATTAATTCGGAGATTTGGGTTTAGAATGCAACATAATTAAAATGCAATGAAATTGTAAGTGCTAGACCAAAGAAATTCAAAAACTGAAAATGCAATAAATTGGAAAGAATATTCAAGAAATGACAAATTCAATTTAAAGATTCGAGATTTACTCAACTTTTCTTATCATAATTTTCTTGTTGAGATTAATGTTTGAACAATTAACAAGATAAATTAATTAATTCAATTGAAAAATGTCATTGAATCAAATAATATAAATATATCATATCTAATGTATTTTTAATAGTGAAATCAAAATTCAATTAATTTTTATTTGATTTCTAAAATTAAAACAATTAATATCAAAAAGTAAAAATATCAAAATAAGATAGATGAAAAACAAACTCGTTAAACAAACATACACTAGTACAACAAAGAGAAACGACAACGGTTATTTTAGTTTATACACAGCGGTTAATGAACCAAGGTATATTCAACCGAGATAAAAAATTATAGGCTTTTTGTCTCAGTTTCTATAACCATTATATCAGTCACATATTCAATCATTATCAAACACAAACGAAAAATGGAGAAGGGTTTGAAAAACTTACCACGCGAAGACGAAATGACAAAGAATAGTAAGGAGAAACGGTTGCGCATTGAGAAGGATACAACGTCAGTGGCGTGAACGCCTAGTGGCAGCGCGACAATGATGAACAAAAGTGGTGGAGGCAATGAATGTCGTGCGCACAATAGAGGATGCAGTTCGCGTAGAGGAGAGAAAGCGTTCTTGGAGAAGAAGTGAGTTATTGTTTTACGTTTCTGAAATTTTAACCCTGAAAAACGATATTACCTCTGTTAAGTGAAAAACCGAGACAATAAGGGATTTACCGCCTCATACTAACAATCGATGCCTAAACTATTAAAAAAAATTCAAAATAAAATATTAAATGCCAATTTTGAAATTTTATTCAGATTATAGGCCTCGTTTTGCGGTTAAATCAAGACAGAAAAATAATATGACATCGGTTCTGTTAGAACCGAAGCCATACGTGTTGACAAAAGGAATTTGAAATGTTCAATTCCAGAAAGGTCAGCTACTTGGTAGGACATATGACATCAATTCTGTGTGGAACTGAGACAATATAGTGCGTTCAGAATATGACAGTGTATAAGAGTCAATTTGCAGAGTTTTCGCCTCGGTTACACAGAAACCCGAAGGAGTATATGACCTATTGCATTGGTTTTTCCTACAACCGATGTCGTAAGGTCTGTCCAAGAGTATGTCAATGAATTTGCAGAGGTTATAGAGAGATTTTGCAGGGTGTTTTTCCTTGGTGGTTAGAGAACCAAGACAATATGTCCTTTTCAAAAAAGTTGTTAGGTGAAAAGTTTGTTTTTCAATTAGGGTAAGTGGGTTTAATAGGGTTTTAGGCTTCGGTTACTCAAAGAACAGAGACAATGTCTCCTTTAGGCTTTAGTTCCCGCTTAACCGAGATGTATAAGTTCGTTAAAACTACGAAATGTCATCGCATTTGTTTAAGTTTTGATTTTTCAAAACCGAAACATATTGAACATGTTTAAAAGTTGTTTTTGCACTAATTATAACACATCTCAATTCTTGATTTCATAAATTAAACTTTCAAAGAACTAGTTTTTCATTAATGAAAAACATAACATACAAAATAAAGAAAAAGATGAAGAGACAATTTTGTAAGAGAAAATGTGACCAAGAGACCAATTCGAAAACTAAAAACACTAACCAAACTAATTAAGTATATTTAATTAGAGCTCATTTCGTCTGTATATAAGCTCCAATTATCTACCTATATTAGGTGAGCTCTAATTAAGTCCATAAGTTAAATTATAAAAGTTCAAACTGAAACTAAGAAAGTCAAATCCACATGAGTTCTAATACAAAAACACAATAAACTTGTCTCAATTTTTGAAAATCATAAAAGATATCAAATGAACCCAAGGAACAATTCAATACAACTATAATCAAAACTAAAGATATGCAAATTGAACCTAATTTAATAAAGCTATTTAAAAATTAAAAATGTTTCAAATGCATAATAAATATATAAATATGTTCAAAATATGTATCACCAACCAGCATCATTAAGATACATTTTGTGATGGATATGAAGTATAAAAGATTGCATAAATACCCTAATATTTTTACATTTTATAAAAAAGAAGGTTGAAAGGTTGAAAACATATCGTAAGTATGCATTGTCACATCACAAGGTAAACAATGGTCCCTTTACGTAAAATGTTGTTGGATATATTCCCATTGTTCCCAAGGTAAATTGTTTGTTTGTGATCCAAATGACATTAAAAACCGTGAATTCTGTTGGATGCCATTATTTTTGACATGAATAATGAGGTTTGATGGTATATAAACATGTTGATGTCTTGGAGATTGAACCAGGAAGCCTTGAAGATTGTATCAGGAAGCCCAAAGATAACCATATCACTTGTGCATTTATTTTTTTGCCTAAATAATTTATTACAATTTAAATAATTCAAGTATATATTTTGAAAATGCTTGAATGAGAGCAAAAATGAAGTGAATACATCCCTAGATTCTCAACTTAGCCACCCAATAACTAATAAGAAAGCTAGAACACAAACATATATCATCCCATTTCTTTGCGATAGAGGAAAACAAATTTATTTCACTCCATGTATTCATGAGTAAATACATGTTTTAATAAATAAGTTGTAGTCAATTATCAAAATATTTTATACTAATTATTTTCTAATATAGATGTCTCTTGTAATTATTATATCTCTCTATGACTACATTATTACATTATTTTGCTCATTTTACAAGAAACTCCATGTTGGGATGCTTCCTATAGGATAAAAGTTATAACTATAATTAAAATGTAATCTTTATTCTTAATTATGATTTTGTCTATATGGCCCCTCCCACGAGGTAGTTGAGATTACTTGTCATACCCTCTCACACTTTAAACACATATTTCTTATCTAGATTTTTTTTTGTTATTAGTGTTTACTTCGAATATAAAATTTAAAAATGTTGATCATGTAAGATTATACACTAGTAAAAAAACAACATTTAAACTCGCACAATAAGTCTCGGTTTAGGAGAAACCAAAGCTTATCAGAATGCGGTGGCATTTTTGTAATTCTGTCGAACTTATATGCCTCGATTCAAAGGAAACCGAGACATATAAGTTGTATTACCTTGGTTGCAATTTTAACTGATGCCTAAAACCCTGAAAAATTCAACAGCTTTTCAGATCCTGCTTACTGCCTCGGTTCTGTGGCGAACCGAGGCATATAACTTGAATGTAATTTCAAAAATACCATTTTATATTTTTCTTTTATTTATTTCTGAGGTGTATAGGCATCGATTGCTTTGTTAACTGAGGCATGTAGGCATTTATTGCCTCGGTTGCACGCAGAACCGAGGCATATAAGGTTCAACCCTAATTTCAAAATTTTTAGCCATTTTCTCTTTTTCTCTTCGAGCTACAGCATTACTGCTTCTTCAGCGCCGCCCTGTCTATTTCTCTTCATCGTCGCCCTTTGCCACAACTACCGTTGTTCTCTCCACGGGTTGTCGCCACCACCGCTATTCTCTCCAAGGGCTGCCCCCACCAGTGTCGCCGCCACTCCGCCGCGAGTCCACTGCGTCCACCGCTGTTCTTCTCCTTCATTCCCCTTTCTCTACAATTCCTCTACCCCTCACATCCTCATCACCATGACAGATTCTAGTGAGCCTCATTCAACAGCAAAGGCTACGACTTCACCGTGGCCACTAGTCTCCCCCGCGAGCGCCTCCCTGTCACGCTCCCACCAAATTCTGCATCTGTCAGCCCTAGGTCGCTGCTGCCATTTCCACTGAGACCCAACCACACCTTTTCAATCCTCTGTTTCGTGTTGCTCTGTGTTCGCGTCTTCCTCTCGTTGTCAGCCCACCTCCGATGAGCATCGGATCTCTTCCCGGTTAAAGGTAAGTGCAACTCGCTTCATTCCTTTTCTCTTGATCTCTGTTTTGGTCCTTTGTTTTTTCCGATTAGGGTAAAAGGAAAGAGGGTTGGAGTTGAAACGACCAGAAATGGTGTTGTTTCGGATGAGGGTGCTCATGAGGGAAGAAAGAAGGGTGAAAATAGAGAGATTGTTGGAGTTAAAACAAAAGAAAATCATGTTGTTTCTGATATGTTATTGTTCTTAGTGTGAACTCCCAAATGGCTGAGGATGGCTGAGGATGACTGAAAAAATTAAAAGAAAAATACGTTATTGCCTCAGTTTTCTAAAAACCGAGGCATAATCCTATTTTTTTTGACTCGGTCCGTAACCGAGGCATAAAACCTACTATTTTTTACTCGTCTGTATATACTTCGATTGTACAACCGGTGCCTATAAGCAAAAGTAACCTGTGCCATTTCTTTTTACTGCACTAGTATAGAATATTATCTTAAAATAACTTAAGATATTGAATTAAGTACACATTGTTTGTTTACCTATATTTGTCAATTAATTGTATTATTATATTCATATTTAGTTATGATGTAATAAACAAATTGAAGGTTGTAGTATTCAAAACTTTAATACCGTCAGAGTAACCAATTCATAAATCAATTATAATTTTTTATTCATAATAAAAAGTATTTTAGATATCAATAATATTTAGTTTATAAATTGATTATTATACTAATTACTGTTGGTTTCTAAAATGAGTTGTTATTAAGACATATATATATATATATATATATATATATATATATATATATATATATATCATAATTTTTATATTGAAAAGTTGATTTGATGTTTTCAATCATTTTGAACTTGTGCCTCGATGATTTTATGATGAAATTCTTATGCCCTCCTCATTTTATTTGTGTTGGTTAAATTTGAATCATTGGGCTTAGGGGTTATGTGAGTAAGTAATGTTTTTTCTTGACATATTTTGTTTTAAAACTGATTACAAACTATTTAAATTGATTGTAATGAATTTCAAATGATTTCAACTTATTAACATAATTTTAACCATTTAAATGTTTATAGCCTTTTGAGGAAATGTTTAAACATTTCAATCAATTGGAAAGTGATTTCAATTTATTAAAATCCTGAAACATTCATCACAAATCAATTTCACTCTATTTCAACTTGTTGAAACGTGAATCAATCAATTGAAAATAACTAAAAAAGTCATTCTATGTGATTTCTTTAGTTACTTGAAATTCTCTTTGAAACTTATATACACTTTGTTTTGTTTGGTTAAACTAGATTTCAAGTGAGAACCAATTCAGTGTTTTCATTTAAATTATCTTATATAAGTTCAAAAGCTTCAATTCATTAATTAAACAAATTTTAGGAAGCTAAACTTGATTAATCTAAACAAAAGACACTTCTTGGAACTCATTTTGATAATACCAATGTGAAGATCAAGATTAAAAGCATTGTTCTACTAATCTCTTTTCAAAACAACTTTCATCAATTCCTTGAATTATGCTTACACATGTTGATTGGAAGTTCTAATAAGGAAAGCTTGGATCCTCTAACATTTCTCCTGCTATATATATAATAAAGACCATTAATATAGCGTCACATATTTCTTTTATCCTTATTTTGGCATTCTATATGATTGGATATAAAACATTTGTAAAAAATACATTTTCAATTTTATTTAAGAAAAACTTATATAAAAGACAATTTCTCCTTAAGTTCTAGTAATAAAGTTAATTATTAGAGTGAATACACAAACCACTTATTATGTTGGCTTAACTCTCTCAAAAACTAAAACTTCAAAATTAAAAAGATGAACTCTCACCAAAAAAAGTACAATTTAAAGTCCAATGTTTAAACGATGATGACATTCATCTTAAATATAATCTCTCAAATAATAAAATTATAATAATGGTTATTGAGATATACTTTCTCTAAATATATATGTTATTTTTAATCACTACTCTATCAACCATAGTGAAACAATTATTATTAAAAATCTTCTTTTGACTATAATTAATATCTCATTCTATATTTTCTTTACAAAACATATTCATAAAAAAGGGTGTTAAATCTCAAGATCATGAAATGACCATACGTATATACCTAGCTAAGAAAAAAAAAGAGCATAAACACTTTTAAAAATAACAAGGATTTCTATTTTCTACACTTGTCCACGTTTCCGCATAAACACTTTTAGAAATAAAAAGATTTCTTTTGATTGCTGTTGTCTAAGTTTCCATGCTATCAAAATAGACTAGAACCCGCAGATCAATTTAGTCCATCAAGGGTTTGGGTCGAATTAAGTTTGAAAAAAGTGATTTTTTTTTACGAGTCAATTTTTAACTCGACTCACTTAGAACCTGACTCACTCGAGTAGAACCCGTGGTGAACCGGATTATCTCATCGACCTACCTATTTTAATTTAATTATTTATTCTTTTGTGTTTCAATATTTTTAATTAACATTTTTTTATTATATTGTAAATGAGAATAAAGAAAAAGATGTAAATTTATCCATTCAAGACTCTAATCTTATAAATAGATAAGTGACACAACAATTATCAATATTATAAACTTATTTATTCACTTTTTAATTTTGTTTTTGGATTATATTTTAGTTGTATGTTAATTTTTATTTTGAATTGTCTTTAGAGTTTAACATCATTTTAGAGTGAAATTATTTAAATTCAAATTACAAAAAATTGTAATTTTTTTTATTTAAAAACAAAACACTTGTAATTAGTGAACTAGTGAGTCAACTGGTTAACCCACCAACCCGTAGTTAGTCGAGTCGTGTTTGAATTTTTTTTGCTTACTAATAAATGAGTCGGGTTGAATTGACTCAATAAGTGACCAATCTATGATTGATCAGACCAAATTAGACCGAGTGACTCATTTTGACAACTAGTGTCCACAATAAGACATATACTCATCAAACTAATTATATTAAAAAATATATATTATATTAATTTTCTAAATGCATAACTTTAAAAATATTTCAACAAACTTCTCCACAAGAATTTTAAGAAAAAACAAGAAAATTGAGCTCTTTACAAATTAAATTTAATCTATGTAAAGGATAAAAGTAAAATTGTGAAGAAGTTATGTAAGGAACATTTTGTTCAAATTAATTTATTTATAAGATAATTTTGATTCATAGAAAAAAAAATCAGGAATTTGATTTTTTTTTTTCAATTTTGTGAGAAAGAAAACTCGTATAAACCTATATTTTTTTTCTTTGGTGGCTCAAAATGGTTAGAGAAATGGATTCATGCCTTGAGTATGCGTTCTAGAATATTGTACTTAATTATGCACGTGAATATAATATGATATGTTCCTCTTTTCCTATTATCTGCGCGTGAGAGAAGGAATGCAACCACGTTTCTTGTGCAATTATCACCACACCTACAAAGTGCTTTTTGGCGTTATGTGTCTTATAACGTGGATCCTTCCAGACACTTTCCTTATTCAAAGCTTATTTACTACCTCAAATTTTACTAATACTAATGTGTTTTTCTTTCTCAAGATTTATTAAAAGTTTATTATTTATGAGATAAATTAATGTATTTGACAATATATTTTATAAATATTTGAAGAAACAATAGCATTTATTTTTAGAAAAAGTATCCCTAGACAACAATTTTGTTAAATTATTAAAATGCATACAAGAATGTAAAAAAATATTAATAATTCATATAGTTTCTATTTAAATATGTTTCTTACTTTCCTTTGTTTCTTATTTTTTAAAAATTAAAACAATTATGTTTTTGGGTTAGTTTGGTACTAACATACTTAAAGAGGGTACTATGTGTTAGCTCGTAGTCTTTTTGAATTTTTAAAATTTTTAAATATTTTTTTACTTATTTTATTTTTATTTTTTATTTTTTCAAAATAAAAAAATTGTTACTTATCAAGCTGACATTGTATCACATGACGACACATTGGCAATTGCATATGAGACTACGTATAATTGCATTTGTCTCAATTTGGTTCATTTATTATTATTTTGTCTTAATTTGATCTTTCTATTTTTATTTTGATTCAATTTAGTCTTAATTTTTTGAAAAATTAAACAATTTTTTTCCTCTCGAAATTCAAGCAAAATTTAAATTATATATAAATCTTTATAATTTTTTTTGTACAAATCGATATCTTTTTATTAAAAAAATAAAAAAGTTATGAACTAACATATAACACATAACACATTTTTATTTATGTAGTACTAACAAAATAACTTAATTGCATTAAATTTAAATTGAGATAAATAAAAATAAAGAAAATCACTTAAAAATTTTCTACAAAATTAAACAACAAATGAAATCATTTAACCTAAATAATATGAATGAGCAAATTATAAAGTTAACATTTCAATAATAAATATGAAGGTGATTTACACAAAAATAATTTCAGTATTTTCTCAATAATTCATAAAACAATTTTGTAGTTAAACATTAAGACTTCGGACACATCATCCCTAAAAATTCAGTTAACAAAAACACATTTAAAGGTAATAAATTGGAAAACGTAAATGTTTATATTTGTATATATTTTTTACACAAAATAAATTTTGTTTGAATTTGGAAAAGATAAAATTATTAAATTTTTAATAAAATTGGGACTAAATTGAGACAAAATAAAAATAAAAAAACTAAATTGAAACAAAATAAAAACATAGACTCAAAAATGGAGAGAAATGTAATGACACGTGATAGTGTGACTAACGCGTGGCACTATCATTGACAATGACATAATTAAAAATAAAAATAAAAATATTTTTAAAAAATATTTAAAATATTCAAAAAGAATATGTAACACCTCTTCCGCAAAGACTTAATTGCATATTTTTTTTATAAATAGAGAACCAATTAAGATAAAAAAATGAAAAACATATGAAAAAAATCATTAAAAATATAAACTATCTAAATAATTAAATATAATTAAACATAAAAAAAACAATTACATGTAAGTATGCGCACATAAAGTTATGAATAAATATTATAAATAGATATGTATAAATAACGAATATTAGTACTTTTTATACTCAAATATTAACTCCATGAGTATGAATATCATAGTATCTATATCAATAGATATTGTACTTACTAATATCTAATTTATAAAATATCATATATATATATATATATATATATATATATTAATTAGTAAACAAACTTATTTTTTAATATTTACTTAATATTAATTAAAGAACTTTTATTGTATCAAATGTGATTTATTATTTATTTTTGTAATTTTATTTAGACGTGTATAAATTTGAGTTTATTTAGATTTGTTTGAAATTTATGATAATGATGTTTTTTATTTTATTTAAATTTATTTAGACATTGATTCAATTTTATATGTAAATCTTTTATAGATTTGCACATAGATCGTTTCTAGATTTTTATAATTATACAAGTTTTTATAATCTTATATATTTTTATACAATTTCTTTTATGGACTTTTATGTTTAAAATATTTTTTAAATATTTTATAATTTTTTTAATAAATATCCGTACGTACTCGGAGATATATGCAAATATTACAAAAATATGGTAGCAACGACATAATATAACCACATAAATATAAGAATGAGTTAAATATGTTTTTAGTCCTTTTGGTTTTCGTCTCTCTTTTAAAATAAGGTACAATTTGGTCCTCATTCTTTTCGAAACGTTCCTTTTAATCCTCAAAACTTTGGTTTTAGTCCTCATTTTGTTGACTAAATGAGGACCAAATTTTTAACTGTGTTAGTTTTCGAGGACTAAAACGAACTTTGGAAAAAAATGAGGACCAAATTGTACCTTATTTTGAAAAAGGGACGAAAACCAAAAACGACCAATAGTTTAGGGACTAAAAACATATTTAACTCTATAAGAATTGGTACGAGACACATATTTATCTAGTGGAGAACTACTACTTATACTCTTCCCGCTTAGTTGACATCTCTATTATGCATCTAATTAAGATTATAATTTATTTTTATTATTTTAAGCCAGTAATTAATCAACTCATTCAATGATTTATTTCAAAATTGAATACCAATATTAAACTAATACTAATAACATAATACTTTAAAAGGATTTAGATAAAAAGAAAAAAATTAGTTATCCATTAATATTAATAATTAAAATTTCAATAATTATATAATTTTTGATCACTTGAAGCGTGAGTTATTAGTAGAATTTTAAATAAGGAAATTAAGTAGAATAGTTCTCAAACGAAATTTTTAATTTTAGGTTAATAGAAGTATATTTAATATGTCTTGAATTGTTTTGAGAAGAGTGGTATCAAGTCAATTGTTACTCTATTGACATTAACCATTCATTATTTATAACTAGTATTACTTTTCCAATTTTAAGAAAAAAATACAAGCCTCATGTTCCATATGACAATGCAACTATAGTTTGATATATGGAATAATGTGCATCACATCATACTTTGTTCAAGTAACTAGCCTACAGAGTAGGTACATAATTAATCTAGGAAAGAAACATTGGTTGAGGACGAAATGTGCATGGACATTTTGTGTAAATCTTTGTTGACAAAAGAAGAAGAAGATTAGTATTAAAGAGTAAATTTTGATGATGATAAAATCAAGTCCAAGAACTCAGTGATGATAAAAGATATTAGAAGACTTGTATTTTATTTATGTATGCGATTAAGCTTTTGCAATGAGTTATATACTAGTGAATAAATTATGTGTAGGACTTAACTTAGAGAGTCATAAAACAACATGCACAAAGATCACTCATGGAAAATTTTATTTTTCATAAAAGCTTTGTAATAATCGATTAGCACTAATGATAATTGATTACCCAAATGAATCCAAGATTTTCATAAATATATGATAATATATTATTCACTTATGGTAATCGATTATCTCTTGAAATAATCGATCTTCAACGATAGTTGTGAATTGACTCTTCAGGTTCTTAACCTAATTTTTGAAAAAGAAAGTGTATATATGGTAAAACCTAATTTATAGAAGAACTTTTCATTTATAGGTTTAGAGTTATGATTGCTAAAGAAACTTTTTGTATTTGTGAAAAGGGATTTTGAAAAACCTAGTGTGGGTAGAGCGATAAATTTCACCAAAGTGGGTTCTTGGATGATTGAATGTTGTTGTTGTTGCTAAGAGAAATTATTCATCCTTTGTATGACTCAAAGAAGGTGGTTCATTCCTTGTGTGATTCAAGGAATATGCCTTTCATCTCTTGTGTTTTCAAGATAGGTTTTTTTCTAAATCTTAAACTATTCCCTTTTTGATTGTAAGTTTGGTTTGTTTTGGTGTTTGAGTTAATCCCTCTTTAGAGAGATTAATAATTGGACATAGGGTCTTTTAATTTGAAACAATATAAAATACCTTATGTAATATTCTTTTTCCCTACCCTCTTTAAATTATATGTTGTTATTATAAAGGAAATGATTTTATTTAAACTTAGATCTTAAAAAAGGGAAAAAATTTAAAAGTACAATTAATTGATATCCAACATAAACATTCTCTTGTGTGATTCTATTAATTGATATCAAGGCTTGTTTTGATAGTTATTCAAATTTTTCGAAAATGGTTGGAGAAAATCAAACCTTTGTTAAGGGTGCTTCAATTAACACATCCCCTTTGTTTGCTAGGAAAAATGATCTTTTTTGGAAAGTAAGAAGAATGTAAATATTTTTAGAGTTTGTTGATAAAGGTATTTGTGATGCTATTATAAATGATCATTTTGTTCCTACTATTACGGTTAATTATGTGTAGGAACCTAAGCCCTTTTCACAATAAACTAGAGATGAAAATAGAAAGGTTCAATATGATGTTAAAGCTGAAACATAATTTCATTTGCTTTAACTCTTGATGAGTTTTACAAGATATCTATTTATTCAAGTGTTCGAGAAATGTGGAAAATTTTAAAGTAACCCATGAAGGAATAGATGATATGAAGCGGGCTAGGAAGAATTCATTAATTTAAGAGTAGAAGATGTTACGGAAACAACAAGTTAAAACCATATATGACGTGTAGAAGCGTTTAACGCATACGGTCAATCATTTCTCTGGTTTAGGTAAAACCTTTGATACATATGAATTAAATATTAAAATGCTAAAATATTTGAACAATACATGGCAGCAAAATGTCACGACCATCACAGAGTCACAAAACCTTGCAACCATGTCTATGACGACTCTTTTTGGTAAATTAAGAGAGGATGAGCTTGAACTTGGAAGGTTGAATGAAGAAGACGATTAAGGAAGGAAATATAATATTACTTTTAAATTTGAAGTCATCAAAATCAAAAGCCCTAAAGAAGATTATGACTCTGATTGTGAAAATATAGACTTAATGATATAAATGTTCTCATAAAAAGAAGAATCAAGGTTCATCTTCAAAATTCAAGAGCTCCAATTGTGGAGATTTTGGGGCATGCCAAAATGGATTGTACAAATGTTGAGTGAAGAGAAAAAAGGTAGAAAATTCTTGAAGAAAAAGAAATGGAAGGAGAATGGTTCAAGCTCTTCATAAAACTCTAGTGATTTAAATGAAGAAGCTAACATTTGTTTGATAGCAGAAAATGAATCAAGTTGCAATGAGATCAATAATTCGAGTATTTTTAGTGAGTCAAATTATTATGATGAATTATTTTATGCTTTTCAAGACTAATGCTGAATCTGAAAAATTAAATTATGTATATAAAAAATTGAAATCAGAATATAAAGCTTTGGAAAAGAATTTTAAAAAATCTTTGAAAGAAGTAGAAACATTAAATAACGAAATTTCAATTTTAGAGGAAAGTAGAAATGTATCCATTGAGTGTGCATCTTGTAAAACCCATATGTTTAATACTGACATTCTAGAAAATTACCTAAAATTAAAATTTTTGAAAAGCCAATGTTTAAGAAAAAGACTTTTAATAAAAACAAGCAAGGTTTTAAGAACAAGAAGAAGAATAAAAGACCATGTAGGGTATGGGTAGAAAAAGGTAAGTCTTATTCCAGGAATGTTGATTGTATAACATGCTTTTATTGTATGAAAAATGGACAAACTTTAAGTAAATGTAAAATAAAATATTTTGATGCTACAAATGGAAGATATGTTTGGGTTCCAATAAATGATCCATATAAGTTTTTGGAGACCAAAATGTTATTTTTTGTCTTACAGGTTATTTCAAATTCAAGAGGAGTGTTTCTCCCTACACAACCACACCCTTCTCCCTACACCTCTATAATTTTTCATAATTCCAAAAGTAACCTTAGGTAAATATTATTTACTTTTTTATTTTTTTTCAAATCCTAGTATTTTTCTCTTTAATCTCCACCGCTGCACCCCAACCCCACCCCCATTTCATTTCTAAATTCTTTCTTTCCATCTTCTTCTCCTCTCCATTCTTTCTCAATACCACTCCAACCCCTTCTTCACTCTTTCAAAATGTAAAAAATACACCACCATTTGGGCATCACCAATTTCGTACTTTATCTGTGCATCCATTCAACACAACCCATAATTCATTCTCCAATAAAATCATTGTCTGAACAATCATTCAAGGCCATGTCATTTTCATCCCCTCCATCCAGTTAGCATTCTTGTCCAACACACACAAACCCAATCAAAATAGAGAAACATTTCGAACAAAGATCACACTAGGGAGGTAGTGCAGTTGCTAACTCCCGATCTGTATTTTAAATGAAGAAAGAAGTGTTGCTGGTGGTTGTCCTGCAAGCGAACAACAATGTGACCCAAAGATTAAAAGGGAGTTCACGTCTTCATAGGTGGTTCGGGGTCCAGGAGAAGATGCACGACAATGGCAGCGGCGTGCTCGATAGAAGGGCACGTCCAGTGACAAATTGGAGAAACTGAAGTCATTGAAGGAAGAAGAAACCCTTATTCTTTGGCGAAGGGAGATGAGGGTCACAACATACCAGAGTTTGCTAGAGTGCTGGTACTAGATAAATGGTCGCATTATATAACAAACAATTAACAATGCTCATGCTTGAAATGTTAAACAGATGTACAAATCCGTCAAATAGATATCAACACAGAAGAAACGAATGTTCATATCCGTTTGTTTTTGAACAGATACTCATATCCGTTAACAGATGTCCTATTTTCGTGCCTTTTACTACAGTAGTTTAATTTTGACTAAGAGAATGAAGGAAAAAACATGTGGTGATGTAGGGAGAAACTCTCGTTTAAGAAAGTCTTTCCAAAGTTGATATCTTGACTAAACTTTGGATACCTGGATATGCTTTTTATATATATATATATATATATATATATATATATATATATATATATATATATATAATAGAAAAGATTTAAACATAGTGAATGTTTGTAATGTGTCTTAAATTGTTATAGTCATCATTTTTTTTTTCATTTTTTGAGAAATCTATGCTTAATAATTGATTGTACCAAGCTAATAATTTATTATTTATTGATTGAATTGAAATTTTAGAATGTTATTAACAATGATTATTTCAACTAATAATTATTATCTAAATTTCTAAAATTTTTTGAAAAATATAAGATGAATTAATAATTAATTATTCATTATCTTGCAAAGTAAGCTTTTCAATTTTTTTTACCGTAGATAATTTTATTAGAAAGAAGTATCTGAAACACTTTGTTCCTTCAACAAAAGACACAATTTGATGTGTTACATATTGAAACCATTAATTTTCATAAACTTCTCAATTTTTGTTGTATGATCATCTTCTTGAATATATTGTTGAAGATTTTTTTATGACACACAAAACAAACAAAAATGATTAATCTTAACTTGGAATCAACCACCTGTCAATGTAAAATGAATCGCAGCCAAATCTTTAATATATACCCATTCGTTAAACATAAAGAAGCCAACAAAATTTGTTAAACATTAAACAAATAAAATAAGGGAAATAAATATGATTCTTAATAAATATTCTTCTTGACGACACATTCAGAAACAAAACCAATAATTACAAAAGGAATAAAGCACACTCTGAAATAAGAAAAGACAAATTTAAAAAATATTAAGAACAAATTACTCACATACATTGAATAGAGTTAAAAACTCCTATACTATAGATAAATAGAGTTAAATAGCATAAAACGTGACCAATAAAATAGTCAGCTAGTAACCCTCATTAGCCAACACTAATACTTTAGGTTACATGCAATATTAATTAAATAACACAGTACCATCTCCCTCACTAGAAAATCTCTACGAGACAAACCAACTAAATATTTTTATTAGACTATACATTAGATGAAAAAGATAGAGGATAAAACTCAACAATGCAATAAAATAAATCTTCCACAATAATAGTGTAGGAGGTTCTGTTTTTCCTCAATTTGATCACAGAAAATAATCTTAATTCTTACCTACCACGCTGTTTTTTTTGTGGACTTTCCTCGAAGCTCCATTTGTGTGCCAGCTTTGAATCCTATCAAACACAAGTTGCATATTTTTCAGCAGTAAAACCATGTGGAAGAAAACTACTAAAGCAAAACCACTTTGCTAATTATATATTTAAGATAATTATTAATAATATATAAATGCATTGCATATATAGTTTTTAAATAACATATACACCTTTTAGAAACAGCTCTCCCTTAATGCTCATGTATATATAACTTTAAATAATTAAAAAATATATATTTGCATGTCCTCCGGCAATAAAAATTTGCTTATATTTTTAATAATGTATTATATATTACAACAAAGTGATATAATGAACTATTAATTAGTTCCTTAATTATATAAACTTCTACGCACTTAATTTAATATTGAAAATTCTCAAAACGAGGATTGAATTAGTAAAAACTATTTTTTATGAAATAACACTCGGGGTATAGGTTTATACAGTATGATACTTAATGTTAATATTTTAAGTTTGATTATGTAAATTAATCTATTTACAAAACGCATCGTCGTAAAGTCAAGTCACATCAATTTTTAAATTTTTATGCCAACTCTAGTAACTTTTTTTGGATATTAAATTTGACAAGTAGCATATTGTATCAAAACATTTTATAAAATAAAATAAGTATATAATTTTTAAAAATGATTTTTTGAGCAAAGTTAGCCTGTTTTTCAGGAGTAAAACATAAATCCTATGTCTGGCGGCTGAAAAGAAGAAAAATTATAGAGAAGGAAAAGGTTTGAAATTTAAATTGAAGAAAAAAGACATTTTTTATTGGAAAATGAACTTTTCTTTTACTTCTAACAGAACATGAGAAGAATGATCTCTCTAATTTCATTTTATAATAATTCATTCTAAATACAGTATATTTTTTATATTCATTTACAAAATTTGATTTTCTAACATGTACTCTTTTATGTACACAAATTTGAAGATAAGCTTCATTCATACACGTAACTATTTCACAACATTTACATAATTATTATTACATTATATATTTAAATATACAAATACTACGCAAAAGAAACCATAAAATTTCCAAAATGGAACAGAATTATGAAGACAATTTAAGCAATTCATTAATTGAATTAAATAAAATTAAATCTTAATAAAGTTCTACTCCATCAGCTTTGTCATAATAAATTAATGATGTTGCATATGTAACACAATATATTTCTTATGAGAAATATATCGATTTTAAAATGTCTTGCGTTGTCCAGTTCCAAAATCCCCTTCCATTGACTGACTCAATATTAGCACGTCAAAATTTCTCTGTGGGTCGAAGGAAGACCACGCGACAGGGGAAGCGCGTGGGGAGGCAACAAGAAAGGAAAAATAATAAAGAAAGGGACACCCTGTGTTCTTCCCAACTTCATATTTAACCACCACTATCCACTCGCCAATTCCAACGTTGTAATGCGTGCTTCTTAACTCCCTCCTCTTCACTCACTCTCCGACATCGTTTTACTCGAACGATCAAACTCTGTTGAGAAACAAACCCTTCTTTCTCTCTCTGATTCAGAGAACATCGTAAGAACTCAATTGATTCTGCATATTACTTTTAGTGTTTTCGTGTTCTTTGTCTCAATGGAGGTTCAAACTCACACCCACGCTCACTCCACCTACGATGTCAACCCCAACCCCAACGCATCATTCCCTTACGACATTCATCATCCTCAATTTCGGAGCTCCGAATACCCGACCCCAACATTCCCACTCTCCCCTCAAGACCTGTCACAACCTTCACCCACCCACGGCTCATCGGGGCCTCACGCGCCGGGACGCGCCTGCCCCCAGACTACTGCTGCCCTCAAGGTGCAAAAGGTCTACCGGAGTTACCGCACACGCCGGAGGTTGGCTGATTCCGCCGTCGTCGCCGAGGAGCTCTGGTGCGTCTTCTCTGCATGGCCCTCTCTCTCTCTCTCTCTCTCTCTCTCTATATATATATATATATATAATTTATATTCTTTTTTTTAGGACATTTCTTTTTTGTTTAAAATTTTATTGGGTCTGAGTTTGAGAAGGTGGGGTTTGAAAATTTGAAGGTGGCAAGTGATTGATTTCGCGAGGTTAAACCACAGCACCATTTCGTTTTTCAATTTGCCCGAGAGTGCTGCATCACGGTGGAATAGGGTGAAACTTAACGCTTCCAAGGTCTCTCTCTATATTCTTTAATAGATTTATATGTGTAATACGGATACTATACGAGTACTTGTACGTTTTGTTGGAAGCTATTTTGCCTTTTGTACCGTTTGATACTAAGATTATGTTTGATTCTGAAGTCAGCTGTTTTTCGCAGGTGGGAAAGGGCTTGTTCTTGGACGCCAAAGCACAAAAATTGGCTTTTCAACATTGGATTGAAGCTGTGAGCATGCATTTCCTAACACCTCACATTGGCATTATTTAATTTATTTGTATTTTGTTATATATGGCCAAGTCATCGTTATCTCTGTTGTAGCGTGTTTGGTTCCACGTCTTGGTTTTTCACGTTTAATGAGAAGAAGCTAGTAGTAGTAATCATAGTAGCTCTTATGTTTCGGATGTGATTTATTACTTCTCAATATTTCAAAGTCATCATTCATTTGGTGTTATGGCTTGAACTGTAGATTGATCCACGCCACCGCTATGGGCATAACTTGCATTATTACTATGAAGAATGGTGCAAAACGGATTCTGGCCAGCCATTCTTTTTTTGGTGAGACTAATTTTCTATAAAGAAAGCATGTATTGATTCATTCATTGGGCTTGGTCGTGTCTGATTGACAATATGCTGTTGATGTTGGATGGTTTCATTGTGAATACAGGGGAATATGTTTTGCTTTACACTTAAGCATCTAAAAATCCTTCCATACTTTCCATGAAAAAAAGGAGCCCAATTTCATTGGTTAGATGAAATGGGGAATTTTGATTTTTGTTTCCCATTTCTTGTTTTGACTAAGGGAAGCTTGTCACGTGGAGTGAAATGTTAAGTGGAATGATGAAGGTTAAAGTTGTGGTTTTCACTGAAACTTTTTAATTTGTCTCATTCTGCAGGTTGGATTTGGGAAATGGAAAAAATCTTGATCTTGAACAGTGCTCGAGATCGAAACTCCGAAAGCAATGCATAAAGTATCTTGGACCTGTATGTGCACCTACTTGTTGGATTTATCACCTTTTTTTTTTCTTTTGTTAATTTAAGTTGTCGTTGACTTGATTGACTATTTGCTTTGTAATTTGTACTGTATTATTCAAAAAGTTGTTGCCTTTTCTTCCTGCTTTTCGACTAGTTGATCCTTCTCAATAATTTTCTGTAACAGCAAGAGAGAGAGCACTATGAATACACTGTCTGCGAGGGGAAAATTATCCACAGGCAATCTGGGGATTTTCTGCACACAAAAGAAGATTCTAAGGATGCCAAGTGGATATTCGTAATGAGCACCTCAAAGAAACTTTATGCTGGCAAGGTAACAATTCAAACTCAGTAATTGTTTCCAATTTTCTGTTTCTCATTTTTATAAAGGCAACTCTGCCATTTCTTTCCAGTCATCTTGATACTTTGTAATAACCTCTCAGAAAAAGAAGGGATTATTCCACCATTCTTCTTTTCTAGCTGGTGGAGCTACCTTGGCTGCTGGAAGGCTAGAGGCTGAGCATGGTGTTCTTAAGGTATACTTAATTTCATAGGTTGCATGATTAATTTAGGTCTTTGTCCTATTGGAATCTCTTATAATATTGTAGTGTGCTGTTGTCATCTTTTTTTCTTTTGGTACAAATTTGGCTATGCACATAGAATCTCACTGATAGACTCATTTACTAATTGCTATATCTGTGCATTGAAAAATGACAAATGACTGATTCTCTATGCTTTTGGCCTTTTAGTCCATCTCTGCATATAGTGGACACTATCGGCCAACAGATGAGGCGCTCAACTCCTTCATATCATATCTCAAAGAAAATGGTGTCAATATTGATGAAGTTGAGGTAATTTATTTATAGCAGCAGGCCATTCTTGTGAAGCTAAGTGTTTGTTTACGCCAAAAGCTGTTTCTTCATGTAGATAATCACCTGCATTTTTCATTGAACAATCATGATGCATTGTTTCAGATTCGCAATCCAAAAGATGATGGCGATGCTTACGAGGATGGAAAGGTTAGTGAAATGGAGACAGTAGTTGAAGATTCTAACCATGGTAATATACCAGAGCCTGGAATTTCTGAGGAAGCTGAGAACACCTCATCTTCAAGCAATGTAGTAGACCCTCAACCTTTATCTGTTGGTAGTTATAAAAGGACTCTCTCAGGTGGTCTTCAGAGTCCAAGAGCTGAGGTGCCCAAGAAAGCAATATTGCAAAGAATCAATTCCAAGAAGGCAAAATCCTACCAATTGGGGCATCAACTTTCACGTAAATGGTCAACTGGGGCTGGACCAAGAATTGGGTGTGTTGCTGACTACCCTGTAGAGCTTAGACTGCAGGCCCTGGAAATGCTTAACCTTTCTCCAAAACTTCCTCCTTCACCTTCCTCGTACAGGTCACTAGGTGGTCTTGTCTCACCTACGGCTTGCTCAACACCCAATGGCACAAGAACTGAAACTGATGAGAATTCTCGTTATTCAACTCCTAAATGATATTAGGATTATGTCTGTCAAGGTTATTATAGGTGCTCTAGTTAATGTATGTTAAATATCGTTCTTTATGTCATGTCTACTTTGAAGAACTTAATGTTGTCTTTATAAAATTCAATAGTTATTATCAGCTCACGTCATGGTTGTCTCAACAAACGTGAGGATAAAGTTAAGGTTGTTTCATGCTACCCCTGTAGTGCATGGTATGGTAATGTTACATTGGGTTAAAATTGAGATCTGGCTACTTCTGTATGTGAACTGTGCCACAAATCTCTTCCAGAAGTAGCCTCCACGATCAAAGCAATTTGATGTAGGAAATGATGATAGAGCAATGAATTATGAAGAACTTGAGATACTAGTTAGTCTGTGTTTGAGAAACTAACTAGTAATTATCAGGCATTGTAAAACGTAACTGTCCTTAACAATGAAGCTTCTTTCTATCATGTCAAATAATGATTTAAATGCTTTAAGAAATTATATTTTTCAGCTATTGCTTTTGGAACGTGGACATGAATGTTATACACAAGAAAGCTAGACATTAGTGGGGTAATGGGTGGTGGATTTCTTACTTGTACCATAATAGTGAGAACACTCTTACTGGTTGTGTCAGAACAAAAATGACAGAAAGATGTCAAGGAATGGTTCTTCTTGTTTATGCTCCTGCTATATCTATGCTTATAAAACCGTTAATAAATTTAATGTTTAAATAGAAATTCTTGGAAAGTGAAAATAAAAGAGTCAAAAGAATAATAAGATCCTTTTATCTCCAAGTTATTATGATTGACAAAATATGGTTTAATTGCTTCCTTTGTCCCCAGTTTGGTTGAATTGTGTCAAATTCATCCTCATTTTAAAAAAAGTTTCATTGTCGTCCTCACGTGGTGTAAAAGTGTCAATTGAATCCAAACATAGAAAAAATTTGTGTCAAAGTAGTCATTTTTCCTATATCTCTGTGTCTTCCTTTCATATGTCACTTCTCTGGAGCTATGAAAAGCCTTAAATTGGATAAGGTAAAATGAATATCTGTACTTGATTGTATGAAAGGAAGACACAGAGATATAGGAAAAATGACTACTTTGACACAAATTTTTTCTATGTTTGGATTCAATTGACACTTTTACACCACGTGAGGACGACAATGAAACTTTTTAAAAAATGAGGATGAATTTGACACAATTCAACCAAACTGGGGACAAAGGAAGCAATTAAACCACAAAATATTGCAGTGAAGTTATATATACTGATGGTCCGTTGGGAGAAAGAAAATAATAATGACACTAATCATATTGTTTTGGAGAAACGTAACATGCAAGTTTTTCTATATCTATCGAGCTGTATTTTAATAATATGCAATGCATTTAAGAAAATTTAAATTATCAAAGTAAAATTTTAAATACCATTAACCGTAGTTATTGTATTTAAGTTTTATCCTATTATTTTTTATATATTTATACTTATCTTTCTATCTCTATTTATATTTTACCCTCTTTTCAGTTAACCCCTTTTAACTTATACTTTATTTTTCATTTTTATTCACGTTTTGTGTTTTCATCTACCATATTTTCTGTTTTATACCGAGCAGAATATAAGATTTTTATAAAAATCTTTTTCAAAGAATTGGATTTAAAAAATTGACTTTTATTTGAGAATGGTATTTTGAAAGTGAGTTATAAAAAAAAATTTGCATGATGAACATCCCATAAATACGGTAATAAATCATATAATAGAATAATCACATTAATTAACATATCGGTTCAGTCTTACACTAAAGTCGAGCGTACGCTCATGGCCGAACGACCTTACAAAAACGAGGTACAAATATTAGAGATGTACAATATAAGCATAACTGACCGAACGGTTTACAAAGCAAAATACCAAACGGTTATATCAAGCAAAAGGGAAAGTGGTCATTCGAAGACAACACACTATACTAACTAAACTATACAGCGAACCGAACGTACTACTGCTCGGCCTTTACTTCCACGTCAACGAGGTTCTCTTCCTCCAAACTTCCTTCTTCCAGCGCCTCTTCCAGTAATTGTTAGAATCGCTGCCAACAGTAATGCATCACCATCTGCTCACATCCACACGGATGATCATTGCAAAGACAAGACGGACGTACAGAGACAGGACAACACAATGAAAACACAGGGTAAGCTTATTTAATTTAATTCAAGTAATACATGCATTTCTCACATTCATACATATCAAATATATTCCAATATACGATTAAATCAAACCCTGATACTAGACTGACTGTCCGGACTGTATGAATTCTGTGTAGCTACGACGTTCGTGCACCCGGGTGATGTAGTAACTGGAATTTCTCATCAGCTGCCACCCGAGGTTAGTCCATTCCATCCAAAGTACCTCTAAGGACTAGGACCTCCTGCCGTTCCCACACATGACATACTCCCCTCTACTTGAGGACGAGACTCACAGAACATCAGGATGAATCGCCAGCTAAGCTTTGTCCACATTCATACTTTACAAATTCAATATTCATCCATGAGTCGTTCCTCCCTAGAACGCTCGTTCAAAATCCACAACCATTTATTCATCTCATATACTGTTCATCCTTTATAATCTTTCACTTTAATATCATTTTCGTCATCCATTCCAAGTACATAAAATATCGAACGTTCAGCCCTCTTCATGACGAGGACGAACGTGAGGAACGAGACCGAGAAATCCCCCGTTCCAGAACATAATAAAACCGACTACAATAACACACCATATATGACGAACGTCATTTACCACTTGAATCAGTTGAATGAACTGACTCTCGTAAGTTCAGATCAATACTCAAAGAATAATTTAAGTACAGAGGTTCTAGGCCGGATCCAATGGATATAGACACCTCAAGACGATTAAAGAATCATACTTAGAATAATTCAATTACAAAAACCTAATGTCAGTCAATGACCGAACACGGTAAAAGGATTTACTGAATTTGGACGAACGCTGTTTCAACAAGTTTGATAATTAAAGACGAGTACGAGTGTTCGGTATTAAGACCGAGCGCCACTCATCACGAACGCTTTGGGTCGAGACCCATCACTGATTTAATCTCATAATAGAAATATTAATAGTAATAAATATAATACGGGATGGTGAAGATAGGATTTAAGAATGACTAAATATCCAGATATATGTTTACAAGATTCTCAATTCCTCACATAACACTCAGGGCATCCACGCTTGGCCGAACGCTCAAACGTAGCACTATTACAAGAGGGCGTTCGTCCTCAACTAGAATTCTTCCCAAATGAAAGAATTCAATTTCAAAGAAGTTTACTAGCAACACCGAACGGTCAAGGACCGTTCAATGACGAACATACATTTTCATAGGGAAATTTATATTCAAAATTCATTTACATTTAAACTCATTTCTCAGCATATAATTTCATATTTTCATATACTCATATCATAGCACATTTCATATTCCTCATACATCAGCTCATAATCATTATCATATATCAAACAATCAAATATCACAAAGTCATGCTTCATACAACTCACAGAACGTCCATACAACACAATCAAACATACAAATTAAATTGAATAAGCTTCCCTTACCTTTTGTGTGAAAGAACGTCCTACAGACTGCAACTTGGTGTGCCAACTACAACTTCTACCCTCACGATCACTTAGCTCTTCCAACTAAACCGAACCACATGAAAATCAAAAATAACTTAGACTACACCCCTGCATGCAACCAGAACTTGGTTTTGCATGTAACCAAAGAACGAACGACTAAGGGAAGAAACTTACCAACTCAAACTTGGAACTTGTTCGGTTTAAGAGGAAGCTTGGGACGCCGGGAATGCTCCTACGGTGCCTGAATAGTGATCGGCACAGAGAAAGGTGAGTTACAGTAGAGAGAAGGGGAAATTTCTAGAGAGAAGAAGGAGAAATGGAAAGTCAGAGTTTGGAAGGAGAAGGTGCATGCAGAAGAGAGTGGGCAGGGTTTTCAGAAAAATCATTTTTGTTTACCCCACGTCCAAACGGTTGTGCATTCTCCTGTCGACACCTGCACTCCACTAACTGACTTCCGAATCTTCCATTCTTAATACCTGGCGTTAGTACGTCAGAATTTGGGTGCGTTTTTAATGAGTCTGAGTAGGAGTTTTGAGTGCATTAAATGAGATTAAAGAGGTGGGATTTGGATGCAGAGGCCTGACAAACTAAAAAGTGCTTTTGAGGTGTAATGATAGGAAGCAACTTATCAATAATCAATGAAAAATATCAAAGTTAATGTTTACGTTTTCTTTATTGCTATAACAGTAGGTTGTAAATATTAGAGAGCTGTGTAACTTTTAGCTTCGTATTGTGTCATCCCGTTAATTGTATTTTTCGCTTAGCGACAAACATAACAAAGATGTTAGTATTAGATTCTCCAAAGTTACCACATAGTATTCAAGTATTAGTGTTTCAATCAAAGGTTAACCAGTAAAAAATTAACGGTCTTCTTTTATTACTCTTTATCTTAATGTATACATGCATCTTAATTTTAATACGTGATAAATTTCTTAATTACTAGTTTGAAATAAAAAAGGAAATAAATCTTATCAAACAACTAAGTTA
This sequence comes from Vigna nakashimae, assembly GCA_034642375.1. Lineage (NCBI taxonomy): Eukaryota > Viridiplantae > Streptophyta > Magnoliopsida > Fabales > Fabaceae > Vigna > Vigna nakashimae. Next base: position 49,696,606 of record CM067765.1, on the reverse strand, counting down.
AAGATCTACAAATTTACATTTTAAATTGATAGTGGTTTAAAAATATTGAAACTTAATTATTTTAATATTAAAATATTTTAATAGAAATAATTTTGTTATGAATGAATTTTATTATTTTAAAACACAATTTTTCTAAAAAATATTTTTTTAGAGTTTTCTAACTTTTTCTTGGATTATCATTCTATTTGAAGGTCAGAGACTGACTGAATGATCCTTGAGACAAGATCTTCAACTCTATTTGATCAATTTCTTAGATAGAATATGTTTATTTATGCTTCTTTCTTTGGTCTGTTTTGTTCTTTCTTTGTATGCGAGTTTTTTGTAGTTGTATGTGACGTTTGAGTCTTCTATAAGACTTTTTGTTGATAAGTGGTCTTAACTATATGCCATGATCATGTTTTTGTGGTTTGTATGAGCATAAAATGTTTTTTGAATTGTTGGAACGGTTTTAGAACTTCTAAAGTTGTTTTGTTTTTTGTAAGGTAATGAATGCTAAATTACCTTGTTTTAAGTTTTTGGTATGTTGATAATATGAACTTGCATGATATTCGTTAGATTGATGAAATTTGGGGTTTGAACATGTTGAGTTTCTATTGTGCTTGATGGTTGTATAATGCTTGATTTTGTTTGAATTGATGTTGAGTTGAGGGATTGAAGATATGACTATTTGAGCAAATTGATATTTTTCTGACACTATAACATGTTGATTCAAGCACTGAGTCAAGAATACGAATTTGATTGTCTGAATAGGTCCCTGGTTTGCCAAATCACAAAATTGAAGTTGTTGGTTTTTAATTTGGCATTGAGCGCAAGATTGGTTGCGATGGTTTGGAAGCATTTTCACTCCATATCGTTGAGTGAGCAAAAATGTGAATCATCTAGCACTAAGAAGTGGCCTAGTACCATTAAGTGCCAATTTCTACTATAAGTTTGGATCCTCTTTCATCTTGATTCACTAAGCGATAGGTTGTCCTCACTAAGCGAGAAAAATTACGAGAGCTTTAGCATTAAGTGCTCCATATTCCAAGGATTTTGTGTTGAGTGTCAATTTGAGTGTCAATGTGGTGTTTTATGATTTCTCTAATCCTTTTATTGTTTGAAGTAGCTTACCATGAGTTATATGTATGTTTATTATGGAAATTGTGATGCTTCATGGATAATAACATGATTGTGAGTATGTATGGCGTTTATTCATGTATGATATGTGATGATCATGAGTTCATTATTTGTTAAGTGCATGGTATATGTATTTGGCATAATTTCATGGATCTCATGAGGAGATTTTATGGTGACGTTTCATTAGTGTACGCATTAATGTGGAAGTTCAGACGTAAGATGTCATCCCGACACTTCAATAACCATCCAATCTTAGGTAGAGAAGGGTTAAGTATATAATGATAGGAGCTAGATGTCCCCAGTCTAGGGATTTTACCTTGGCTTAGGGCGTTAACAAACTAACCTTATGTGTGGTAGGATGAAACTTACTGACAATGACTTTGCAAAACAGTAGAGTTTACCATAAGCGCACTATCCCCCAAGATTTTAAATCAATGTTTTATTCGGATCGTGGAGTCTATAAGAAGGCATTACATGTGATATTGTTTTTTTTTTTTATGAATGAGTGTTGTATGATGTTTAATTTTATGTTTATTTATGAAAACTACCATTTTCTCTTTGTTTTTATCTGTTTATTTATTCTTGTTCGTGATAATCACTTTGACCGTGTAAAGAAATAAAGATGCTCTAATAAATTCAATATAGTACGAGAATCATGTTGAAATTTAGGAGTAAGTTTAGTTTTCTATCTATATCAATCTTTAAAAATATATTATTCTTATATATATATATATATATATATATATATATATATATATATATATATATATATATATTATAATTATGTATTATATAACTGTAAAAATCTTTATGTACATATTTTTTGAATTATCTATTGTTTTCATTTTTTATATGTGATATCTAATAATTATATACTATTAAAATATTATATCGGTAGAATATAGAAAATGTTCATTATTATAAAAGGACCATGATAATTTACAACTATAATTTTTATACTACTATTTAACAATTATAAATCTTATTATTTTATCTTAAGATTTTATTTATATTTATTTTTATTAGTTAAATATAAGATTTTATTATTAAAAAAAAGTAGATATCAAATAATAATTTTTCACTGAAATTGTTCATAGGTAACCAAGTTTTGCTGGCAAATGAAGTTTACACATCATATAAGTTCTAGATATGATTGTGTTGAATGTCTTTTGAAAAGGGTTGGTACAGAAGAAATTAAAGATGGCCCCATATATTTAATTAAAGCTGTACATCAATTCTTCAACCATTAAATCCCACTTGTAAATTCATTTCCTCAAGATTTAATTAAAATATGGTTTCTGCTGTGTTCTACTATTTGATATGCAGAAACCTCACTTCTAATTATTTTATAGTTTAATTAAATTTTGGGTCCTATTAAATTTGAACTTTTTTACTTAAATTTCTAATAAATTTGAAATTAACAGAATTTTTATTAAAATTTTGTAGTCTATTAATTTCTAAAATTTAAAAAAAAAAATTAATGAAATTTTGTTTCTTGATTTTTTTTGTTAAAAATTATTAGGTTTTATCATCTCTTTAAATATCATTTTATATATATTTTTGTTTCAAATGACAAGAATTCGTTCTACTTAACAAAATTGCTTTCGGAATTAATTAAAATTATAAAATTATGAAATTTAAAAATATAAATTATGAAGTTGTAAAATATAAAGTTAACAAATAATAAAGTTTATAAAATTATAAAGTTCTAAAATTATAGAAATACGAAATATAAAAGTATAAAATATAAAATATAAAATATAAAATTAGATAAATATAAAATTATAAAATCAGATAATTATAAAATTATTAAATTATAGTTATGAAATTATAAAATTATAAGAAACAACTTTATAAAAGTACAAAAATGATAAATGCATAAAATTATAAATTATAAGAAAAATTATAAAATTTTGTATTATATAATTAAAAAATTATGAAAATAAAAAATTATAAGATTATAAATTTATAAGAGTTACAAAATTATAATATCATAAAATTGTAAAATTTTAAACTTATAAAATTAAAAAGTTAAGAAGATGATAATACTGTGAAATTATAAACTATAAAATTAAAATTTATAAAATTATAAATGTAACATCCCAGATTATATAGAAGCATATAATATATTAAGTTCACATTTTAATATAAAAGAACATTGAGAGTAGACTATAAATAAAGTTGTTAAGCTTATACTCATCCCAAATTGAGTCATAATTTAAAACTTAACATGTTAGAGTATTTCAAAAAAATAGAAATAACTAAGAGAATCCTAAAAAGACTAAGCAACAACATCATCTTCCTTCAAAGTCTGCTTCAGAGGTACCTCATCAGCCTCTACTCACATCCAAGTGGATGATCATTGCAAAAGAAAATCATACCCAAGCAAAACACAAACACACAAGCAAGGGTGAGCTATATATAAAAATCATGTTATAACATCCACACAATATGCAAATAAAGACAGACACACTACACTACACACACATGACTTGTTGCACTTAAACTTGATTCGTCCGAACTTAGAATGATTGTCGAGCTATGGCAGGTTATGCACTCGTGGCAGCCGCTATTGCTTTGCAAAGTCATTACCAATGGGTTTCACCCTACCATACTCACGAGGTTAGTCCGTTATCACTCACCTTGGGCCATACTAGAAGCACCCAAGACTAGGACCTCCTGTTACTCCTAACCACATGGATCAATCCTCTCTACTTAAGAATGAAAGACCATTTGAGCGTCAGGAAAACCCCCAAGACTGAGCTACCATGCGAATCATTCTAAACACTAAGGGCACCACCATAAATCTTCTCCTTGAAGATCATGAAATTACGTCCAACACTATAGGGCACCACCATGTGACCTCCTTAGAGATCCATGAAATTATGTCCATCAACCAAGCATGTTTCATACCATCACATACTATCAGTTCAATAACATTACTACCATCATGTTATGCATTTCAATCATTCCACACACTTGGTTCACCTAAAGCAAGAGAAAAAGAGAAAACTGGACTCCGTAGGAGTTGCCAGCAGGTCTACCCCCTCGGAGACGGGTAGATCATCAGTCTGACTACTAATCAGGCCAGCGGAAAGCTAGGCCCTTTCTCACCTGCAGCAAATGAGGAGGGAGGCTGCTTTTAAGTTACTTGACAAAGGATTGGAACTAGGCCAAATCTCATCTATTGCAGCAAAGAAAGAGGAAAGGGGCGAAGCGCTAGTTTGAATTGAAGTAGAGGAGATGCCATGGGTTCACATAGCGCACCCTATTCACAAGGTGAGACAGGATGGTCTCGCACAGCGCACCCCCTAATTCACCATGCGAATTAACTCGTAGCATGCATCAGACTTTCAACCTCTCGCATAGCGTACCCAAGTCGTTATGCGAGAGCCTAAACAAAGACCAACTCTCCTAAAGCTCTCGCTATGTGCCCCACTCACCTTTCGAATTAAATGGGCAGTGGTTCCAAACCACCACCAGTCGCATAGCGACAGGATTCGCCAAGCGAATCTACAAACAGAGAGTAGCACCCTCTGGTCATTCACATAGCGCACCAACTCGCACAGTGAATGACTCAAATAGTAAGCACTCTCTACAGGGTCTCGCTATGCGAAACAGCTTGCATAACGAGTCTACATAATTTGCAGAACGCGAATTCTGCATAATCATACACTCACACCGGCCCTTACCATTTCTAGGCCTCTTGGCCAACTTCTAAGACCTCCAATTCGTATATTAAGCTCAATTACACCTGCCTAGATGATCCTAACCCTCTCCATTATTAATCTAAAGTGATTAAGATCAAGTTTTATCTTTTAAACCATCAATTTCTATACTTAAGGACCCAATTTCAATTTTACCACTTCTAACATGTTCTAGTCCAGTTTTATGATCCTAACAAGTCACAATTGACTTGCCTAAGATGTCCCAACAGCCCAAATGTGCCTAGAACCCCTACTTCCCAAAATCATTGCCTCACTTCCCCTCAAGTGACCCCAAAACACTACCAGTTCACTCAAAACAGTGCATACTTTCCTTACCTTCCACTTGATCACCCTCCAACAGAATACATACATCAAACATATCAATCTCAAATATCACCTCAGCCCAACCAAATCCCTAGTCACAAATTTCCAGCATACAGTTCATATGACAAATCTCAAAAACACAATTTCAACCCAAACAACATAGTCACACAGAGATCAACACATTTGCATATTTCATAATAATAAACTTTAAGAAAACCTAGCTCCCCTTACTTTGGAGTTGAGCAGTATAGCCCACTAGAATGCTCTAACAGTGCCTCACATAACAAGGACCCGACCAAACCCTACAAACCACCACATTGATGGTAGAAAACAACTCTTAGAGCTAAAATGGAGTGGGAAAAACTGAAGAAAATGAAAGCAAGTGTCACATGCAACTACAGAGATTGCATGTGCTAGTTCAAGGACAAAGAAGGGCTTGCATAGAGGGACTTACCAGCTTAGAATCCGAAACTAATCGGATGGTTCCGAAGCTCTCTACGTCGTGGATGTTTGAGCACCATCTAAGCAGAAATCTAATGGTTCAATGTAAAGAGATTGAAGAGAGAAGGAGGTGAAGTTGTAGAGAGAAGAAAGAGAAAATGTGAGTCTGAGTTTTAGAGAAAGAGAGCAGTGTGCTTGAGCAAATAGACCAAAGTGTTTTGAAAAGCCCAATTAAAGTCTGATCCCTTAACTTAAGGCACCATTGCCCTATTTTAAGGTTCTTACAATAAACTATAAAATTACATAATTATAAAATTATGAAATTTTGTAATTTCAAATTATCACTTATAATTTTATGATTTTATATTTTTAAAGTTTTATAATTTCGTAATTATACAACTCTTTAATATTTTAATTTTATAACTTTATGTATTTATATTTTTAATTTCTTAATTTCATAATGTAGTATTTTATGAATTGCATTTTTGTTGTTTTCATGGTTGCATTGATCCCAGAATGTTCACCCCCTGCAATGATAACCCAAGTACTTTATTGAACTGCAAAATAACATTTTGATATTTCCGGGACAATGAATTTACTCTTTGAGTAGTAAGAACCTTTTTAAATGTTGTAAATGCTCTTTGAATTCTCATTGTAGATGAGAATATCATCAAAGAGGACTAATAAAATTTTTAGCAAAAGCTCTAGAAATACATTGTTTCATTAGGTCCTGAAATATTGCTTTACACACACACATATATGTGTGTGTATATATATATATAAGGTCCATCTTCACTTGGTTATACCCTTCCCTCAAGTTAATCTTGGAAAAAATAATAAATCCTTTGAGTTCATTCAACAAGTCATCAACTAAAGGAATTGGAAATTTAGTTTTTACCATACTATTGTTTAAATTCTGATAATCCACACATACTCTAAGCGTTCTTGTATAATGTCTTTCTGGTTCTTGGCATATTTATACGGCCTTTTGTATACTGGATCTGCTTCTTGTATTAAAGGAATCTTATGTTCATGCATGTGCTGAAACGGTGACAACTGTTTGGGTTTTTGAAACACTTCTTCGTACTCTTGTAATAAATGTTTTAAGTAGAGAAGGTTGGTCTGCATGAATAGCAAGGAAGACAATAGAATTTCTTCTGCTGTACAGGGTTGCATCATAGACAGATGTACTCCTTACACCAAAGTCTTGTATAGTTGTTGTTTCTTGATAGTTCTCACATCCGATGTTGTGGAACCTTTCAAGGCATCCTCCGTCCTTGAACTTTGAACTCCATATAGTGAGTTTATCAAAGTTCCACCTGATATCACCGAGCCTGATCAACCATTTGATGCCCAGGGCCAAGTAATAACAACCTAAAGGAAGAAGCAGCATGTTTGAATTGTAGATGGCTGTAACATACTTATTCACCAAACACTTCTTCCAAGGATACAAGGTTGGTTGTAGAGAAGCAGCTAATTACATGAAGCAAGAATCCATTCGTGTTGAGAGTTTTCTTCCATGTTTTTAATGACTTGAACAGAACGCGTAGCCTCTGTCATTGCTAATACCAATTGTTGTAGAAAATACCAGTCTAGGATAACAGATATACCAAAGAGCAAGAAACAGCAAACTAAGAGACAGCCACACAGAAGTAGAAACAGATACTGCAACAACTCTTCCACGGAAAGCATCAATCACTTACCACAAATATTGCAACAACTTTACCTGGAACAAACTTCATTGTCATTTAATAGGACAAAGTAGAATACTTTTCAAATTTTTTGGTTATAAGAACTTATGTGGAAAAAGCAAACCTTTTCACTTCCGTACAGAGACCGATTAGTTGCTAAAAGAATTGTGGCTCAAGTGTTTAATAAAATTGCTTTTGTAATATAGATTTCTAAAGTATAAAAAATATAACTTACCATATGCAAAATATAAAGATATAACTTACAAAATCTTCAAAGCCTGATAATGATGTCTATAAGTTTTTTATTCTTTTGCATATAGAAATCAATCTAAATTTTAAAACTACAGAGATTAGATTACGTTTAACTTACTTCTCAGATGTATAGTTAGACCTATTTGAAGATAGAAAACGTTTAAAATAAAAAATGATATTAAAAAATAATGATAAATAACCTCAAATTTAAAATTAAAATAACAAAATCAAAACCTTACATTAAATTATAAATCTAAATATTAAAGAGTTCAAATTATATCTAGTGTTTTATGGAGCTGCTACAAAAGCAGAGACCTTTTCCTGCCTTATAAATCGATGTTACACATTGAGTCGTCACTTTTACTATCATTTTTTCTGGGTTAATCTAAATGTTAAGATTATATTCACATCGAGGCAATTTACGACACCTAATTTAGGTGGATTAGATGCTGTCATTTCTTCAAGGCCCATTTCTTATCAATCTCAGAGTAAACAATCTCCTGACAACGTACGAGTCCACAAGCTCCTCCAAAGGACAACCATCTTTCACTGCCTTTGTTCATGTTCCATCTCACTTTGTGCAATGCTGCCATTTTGGGAGGGAAGGTTTCAGGTATATTCCCAAAATCCGACTTTTCATTATCAGCCTTGGCAATGATTGGTGGCACATCAACTTTGCAATCCACATCTGGTTTTTTCTTGCTGCCTCTATTCAATTTTGGCATGTTGGGCTGCTTAATAGAATATAAAGCTTCCTCCGACCCGGATTCCAACAAATCCACATTCTCACCAGCACCAATGGCTGCAAAAATTAATTGTTGATAAGAAATATCAGCTAAACTACGGCGGCTAATCATATTCATATCATGTTATGGTTAGCATAGCAAGACTGACCTGAAGTCTGAGAATCAAAATTTGAAGTTTCTGTCACTTGATTAAGTGCATTTTTGTATGGGTTAGTCTTGGATAACAGGTCTCGGAAAGATTCAGCACACCGACCCTTCTCAGGTAGCTTCTTCCACAGATAAGGAGCATTTGATACAGGAGTGTTGATAACTAGATTTGTGTTCTCCTCGGTTACTGACCCACAAAGGAAGCGTCGGGATCGATTACGTGCATGATCTGTCTCCACTGATTTGGCAGTAAGCTGAGTATTATATCAAAACAAGCTCAGGATTACTTTCATTTGTACAAAACATTAATCAAGGATTAAAGTTATAGTTTTGAAAAGTTCATTAACAAATTTGATATGTACTGTCAACATTATACTTTTTCCTCACTCAAATCCTTGTTCCTTAAGGAAAACATCAAGGTCTTAATTTAAGGTTAGTCATCAATAATAGTCACAAGACAAGCAGGGCATTTCATTAAAAAGCACCAAGTGCTCTGACACATGTGCACGTGTTTTGGTATTCAAGTCATTTTATACACTTCCCCCCTACTGTTCAACATGCCAATGCCAATCCCTTTATTTTTGTATCACTAAACCCTCTCGAGCCATACCCACAACCCTTTCTACTAAGCAACAGTTTGACACATAAGTTAGTAGAACTATAGGAGGGTTACTTGGATGCACGAGTGAAATTATATTTACCCTAAAGTTTATTTAGCTTATTCGGCAGTAGCACTTCTCACCAATGTCATACATTTTAGAAAAAATCACCATGGGTTCATGTCATCCTAACTGTATAATAGGTCTTGTACTCCTAATCTTAAATACGAAAGCCTCTAGCCCAATATATACGACAAAGAAATTGAGTCGTTAGTTACATAAATAACGGCTCAGCATGCAAACCTTTGGAGTGATTAGTCATTTGGGAAATATTAGCTAATAAATTTTACATGAATTATGGGTTGTGTACGAAAAATCAACTCTATTATATCCTGCAGTTATTATGTGGAGGTACATATGCAAAAAGCCCTTTTTGCTTGCACTAAAAAATTAACAATGCGTAAGCCAAAACTTCCTCGTGTTGAAAATTGAAGTTCAGCTTCAGAATAAAGTGTGGGATTTGAAAACTCTTGACTATTGGTCATCAAAGCAATTGATTTTAAGAATCTATCATGTAAAAAAAAGGCACTGCAGGTGATTCCAATCTCCAACAAATTATAAGAATTACCTGAAAACGAAAGGCAGTACCGTCTGCACCACAATAAGCAAGCATGCCTAACATAATAAAAGCAAATCCATCATTTTACAAAATTGCAGTAATGATAATTAAGTAATTTAGTGACCGGTTATGATATTGAGTAAACAAACGAGGACAAATTTGTCATTACAAGAAAGTCTGTTCACCCAGACATACTATTGGTTACTTTACAGAGTAAGATCAATAGTACACAAGTATTTTAATGCCAAAAATAAAATATTTCTAGCAATAAGATTACATAATCATATTGTTAATGCATACCGAAAAACACACCTGTTATACGTGACACTTGAACACTCCAAATGGCAAAAGATGCATATGAAGAACCGTGCAACCCAGGTTGTTTTTTTCCACTGTATACTTCTCCAGTGACAGGAAGGTCATTTGCAGCCTTCGCCAAGCTAATGGTTCTCATTGTTCCATCTTCAAAGGACATAATGATGCAACTAGAAAAAGTACCAACAGAATCATTCTGCGTTCATTACATTGACAATTTAGACAGCATTTGATTAAGTTAAAATGATGTATTACCTTGGCTTTGACAGCCAATCCAAACTATATATGATTCTCGGTGCAGGATGGAGGCTCCTCAAAGGACGAAATGGATTACTACAAACAAATTTCCATTATAAAGCAAACCATTGAAAACAAGTTTACCAGACACAGGCTAAACGTAGTTCCTCTGTAAACAAGAAATCATACACTTTGACTTGGAAAGATACAAAAATATGACCTTCATAGTGTTGAAAAAAGCAAAGCTAATTGTTAAAATTATGATTGTTATTATATTGCTTTTGGATGTATGTACCTAATCTAAGGGTAGTGTTATAGGATATAACTTTTCCCTGGAATGTACTCTTTCCTTTTTTTTCATATATATAAAAAGTGCATCAGCTAAGCAATTAACTCATTGATTTTTTTCATCACATTCAAATTCAAGTTGGTATCAAGAGCTCTCTGTCTTCGGATCAACAAATATCCTATGGCTTCGGCCACCTTCAGCTACCATTTCATTTGGCTAAGTCAGGATTAGGTGCACCTCGGGGAGTGTGGCTCCAGTAATTGGGTGAATCATTAGCTTTTCACCAAGCACATATGTCCCTCAAACTACCTTCCCTGTTTCAGAATCACATCCGATAGCCTCCGTTTGTCTAGCCATGTCTTTTGGGCACACTTATGCCCTTATCCTCTTAGTTTGATGCCCTTACACAGATGGTCAAGTCTCACTACTCATCTGAAAAATTCAACCATCAAGGTCAATTTTCTTTGGTGCCAAGTGTTTCAATAGCTTGTATTTCTCAATTTATAGAAGGTCAAGGTCTATGGATACTTGACTCAAGTACCTCTAGTCATATTTCCAGTAATCATTCTTCATCCTCATGTATCTCTTCCCCAAAAATTCTCCACCTTGTTAACCAATGGATCCAAAGTTACATATGAAAGAATTGGTCAAGTCCTTTATCCTTTTTTAAACCTTAATTATGCCTTGTATATACATTGTCTGATAGGAGACTAAGAGTCTATGAGAGGAGAAGGAAGAGTTAGTAGAGTTAGTTACTCTAACTATCTTAACAGTTAGAAAGGGCGCGGGTTAGACTTGTATATATAGGTAGTAGTTATCTACTGAAAGACACTTTTGGACTACTTGTATTCTTTCTACAGGATTCGTTATTCCTGTGGGGGAGGTTAGGCTCCCATAGCTGCCCTTTACCTGACTTTCTTGCTGTTAATAATACGTGTGGAGGTTATTCAGTGTTCAGTGTGAGCCCTAGGCGTGTGTTAGTGAGGTTTTCTTTAGGTTTCTTGATTAGAAACCTAACAATTTGGTCCGACCTGCCGGATGCAAATTTGGGGGACGACGCGAGAAATGGAGAGTGCGACGGAGGCGAGATTGGAAGCGATTGAGATAACGATGGAAGGGATAAAGGCGGAATCAACGGCGGTACGGCGGGATTTACAACAAATCATGAAGATTTTGGGTAAGCAAGCCGATCAGGCAGAAGGGAGTTCCGATGATAGTTCCGTGAATGACAATCGACAAAGAGTGGTGAGGGAGATCGGAGGCGGAGGAACCGGCATTGGGAGTGACGAACAGAAACCATGGAGGAAGAGGGGGGAGTTGCCCGTGTTCGAAGGATTAGATCCATTGAACTCGATCAATTGGGCGGAGCGATTCTTCGAATTTCAAGGAGTAGCGGAAGAGGAGAAGGTACGATTAGCGTATGTGAGCATGGAGGGGAGCGCTGGCTACTGGTTCAAAGCTTGGAAGGAGACAACCAAGAATCGTTCATGGGATGGTTTGAAGGAAGCCCTGGTGATAAGGTTTGGAACCATTGTTGAGCGGTTGACAGCATTGAGACAGACGGGGACGATGGACGAGTATGTACAATACTTCAAGATATTGGCGGGTCGAACGAAGAGGTTACCGGATGAGCAGCTGTTGGGATATTTTCTTGCGGAATTGAAAGAGGACATCCGGGATCAAGTCCGACAGCATGAACCGCAGGAATGGATGGTGGCGATGCGGATCGCAAGGGATGTTGAGGAGTTTCAGAGAGTTGCCAAACGGTCTGAGGACAAATGCTATAGCCCATATCGATCGGGAGTGGCCGAGCAGTCTGAGGCCAAAGAAGACCAATTGTACGGGGGACGAACGTGCGGTGAGGTTACATGGTCCGAGGCCAATTGCTATAAACCAAGCAGATCGAAAGTTGTCGAGCGGTCTGAGGACAAGTGCTATAGCCCATGCCGATCGGGAGTGGCCGAGCGGTCCGAGGCCATAGAAGACGAGTCGTCTTGGGGTCAAACGAGCGGTGCTGTGACACGGTCCGAGGCCGATCGCCATAACCCAGACCAATCGAGAGTTACCGAACGGCCAGAGGCCGATCGCTATAATACATGCCGATCGAAAGTTGTCGAGCGATTCGAGGCCAATTGCCTAGGCCGATCGGGAGTCGCCAAGAGTGTGGGGTCAGTTTGGAATATGCACGGTCTGCCAGGGAACCGAACGGTATTGGTCATTAAAGAACGAACGGTTGAATGCAGGGGGGAGGAGCCGAACGCCATAAAGATATGGAGAAGAGAACTGCACGGCAGAGGACTGTTGGATCCGAACGTGAGAGGACGACCGGAACCAAACGTGAGGAAACTGGTGGAACCGAACGGCAAAGTACTGTTGGATCCGAACGTGAGAGGATGACCGGAACCAAACGTGAGGGAACTGCTGGAACCGAACGGTCGAGGACTGCCAGAACCGAACGTGAGAGGACGTCCGGAAGCGAACATGAGAGGATTGACGGATCCGCATGGGAGAGGACTGCCGGACCCGAGTGGAAGAGGACGGGAGGAACCGAACGGTCTTATAGCTACAGTAAAAGGCTGAACGGTTTTACACTCAAAACAGTCTCCTAGTCATTGGCCGAACGGTCTTACAATTACATTCAAAGGCTGAATGGTCTTACAGTTCGAACAACCTCTCAGTAATTGGCCGAATGGGGCTTACGATTAGAATGAAGGATAAGGAGGGAAAGGTGGAGGATGGAAGAATCAATGGCCGGGAGAGAAGGATGGATTTTGTGAAGAGATGGACCAGCAAACAAAAGAAGGGTCTTGTCGTTCGTGAGGCACCTGCAGAGGGGAGAGAACATTTTGAAGCTTTGAAAGACATCGAAGACCATTTCTTCAGGGATTATAATTCTGGAAAAGAGGTGACCAGAATGCTGGAAGCTAATAAAATCCAAGAAGAATGGAAGTCATTGGAGATGGAATTGCCACCACCCAAACCTCCAGACCTGAATTGAAGGGCAGCTGCCAGAGGGTTCCATTCATATGAGTACACGATGATGAAGAGGAGCCATGAGATCAAGCCTCCCGTTTCCAACCTTGAGGACAAGGTTGTTCGGCAGCGGGGTGTAATGATAGGAGACTAAGAGTCTATGAGAGGAGAAGGAAGAGTTAGTAGAGTTAGTTACTCTAACTGTCTTAACAGTTAGAAAGGGCGCGGGTTAGACTTGTATATATAGGTAGTAGTTATCTGCTAAAAGACACTTTTGGACTACTTGTATTCTTTGTACAGTATTCGTTATTCCTGTGGGGAGGTTAGGCTCCCATAGTTGCCCTGTATCTAACTTTCTTGCTGTTAATAATATGTGTGGAGGTTATTCAGTGTTCAGTGTGAGCCCTGGGCGTGTTTTAGTGAGGTTTTCTTTAGGTTTCTTGATTAGAAACCTAACACTGTCCTTATAAGGGAGAATGAAATTGTATATATCCACACTGTCCTTAATTATGCCTTGTATATATCCTTAAGAAGATAGACTCTACCATTTTAGTTTAAGGGATAATGAAACATAACTATTAAATATTAACGTTTAAAATTAACTTAAAAAAATAAAGAAAGAAATAACAAAGTAAACAAAAATATTGAGGGCGAAATAACAGACTCACCGCAGGTCCCAAAACTTAAGACCTTCATGTCCAGCAGTTACTACTATATTAGAACTCTCTGGATCCCTGGAAAATTATAACAAAATCTCACACTGCTTTCAACATGAGGGTAAAAAGATGTGCAACTGATTTATACATAGATTAATTCAGGTATATGATGTTTGCATGTGTAATAAACTAATGCTTTTTTATTAAAGCAAGCTTCATCCGAAAACAAAGGTGCATGTGTACTCCTCAAACAAAAAAATTGACTTAAAAACCATACCCAGACAAAATTGGTGGTATCATTTTACTTTTCAATAGAGTTTGATTAAGAAGGAAATAAACCAGCTAAATCAGAATTAGTATCCTCTGGGAAAAATTAAATAAGAAAACGGAAATAAATCAGTGATGGGTATGCACCAATCATGTAGGTGGACCTAGTCAAGAAAGAGGTATGTAGCACGGATACTAACAGGTACTGGACATGACATGGATACGACACTTCAACATGTGTAATTTCCAAAATATAGGATTGGGGGACACAGATCTATATATGAATTATTTAAATTGGAAATCAAGTTTTATGTATTTAAAATAATAGATAAATAGAAACAGAACCATATTCAATGCAACATGCTATTGTTGAGAAAGTTCAGTGTTACTAACCCTTCAAATGGAGCCCAGGCAACTGTTCTAATAGGAACTGTATCCCCACCAAAACAAAGCACAGGCATTGTATCTGCATAATGCAAATTTTGTCAATAAACAAATAAAGTGTCAATTTATTTTTCAATATAGCTACCTTCCCTCAACCAAATAGGTAAACAGAGACAAACACCAAGTAACAAAAATATTACCATCACATTTGGATGAAGAATTTATACAAAATTTCCACAAAGCAACCTAAACAAATATAAATCAAATTGCATTAGAAGTGAGAAGTGATATACATTGTGAATAAAAAGGATTTTTTATGACAATAAGCTGATATTTAAAAAAAAAAAAACAGTGCTACAT
The DNA here is from genome assembly GCA_034642375.1 of Vigna nakashimae. NCBI lineage: Eukaryota > Viridiplantae > Streptophyta > Magnoliopsida > Fabales > Fabaceae > Vigna > Vigna nakashimae. The sequence goes on along the minus strand of CM067765.1, from coordinate 49,681,483 downwards.
AAAACATCATAAATAGTAAATACAGGATTATTGGAGGAAAAATACTACGAAAAATATTGAATGCCTCCTTTTTCCATAATGAAATTTCATAGAAAAACCTATTTCTAAATTATTAGAGCAACGCAAACCTCAATTTAGAGAATGAAAAGTACATAAATTGAGTAAGGAGTTATACCGTTCCATCATGGCAGCCAGCAAGTAAATAGTCATGCGGGGATGTAACTGACCACTCCACTGTCAGTGGAATGCTGTGAGATCAGACGATGGACTAAATTAAACCACATTCAGGATACCAAAAAACATAAATTAAACATGATTATGTAACTTCAATAATATTCTGCAGCTGAGTTCCTGCTTTTAGCAGTCTCCACAATGGATAATGAGCAGACTATAAACAGATAGTTCTAATTCAGTAAAAAAACCATTCACTGGAAAAAGAAATTAGCATAGCAAGTTCTTTTTAATGAATATTAAGTTTCTATTTAAAATAAATCTCAATAAAAGCTAACATTTCCTTTCTTCAATAGCACCTCGTAACTTTTGCAATGAACAAAGTGTCTTGGAAAACTAATGCTTTTAACCCTAAATTAACATAACAAATAAAGAGCTTAATTTAATGCAAACTCTCCCCCAACGATTTAATCACTGGCCCTTTGTATGAAATTTTACTCTGGTTTCACTATGCAGAAAAAGTTTTCTGAATAGGGATTCAGTACAGCCAAAACAAACACAATAAATCATTAGTGTCGTTCACTTTTCAAAAAGGATAATGTCCAGTAGCATTTCATTATTCATGAGATTACCACTCTAGTTACAAACAAGCTCTAAATAGGACAGAATTAGCACCAAAACAGTGAATCAATTTGGTACTAAGAGTCCTCAGGTGTTAATGCAGTGGCAAAGCAAACTTCCATAAGAGGCTACTTGGGAGGACAGATCCTCCATTAGCAGTCAGTTCCCTGATTTCAATCTTGAGGACATGGCCATTTCAGAACGAGGGAATACTTTTAGGAATAATTTCAGGGAGTAAAATAAACCAGTATCAGCAGGTTTATTACAGGAGGAAAAGGGTCCAACTGTAATTTTGGTGCAGAAACCTGAGTTAACTAAATTAGTTTGTTTTTAGTTGTTATATAGGATATAAATAACTCTTCTTTTGTTTTGGGAGGCAGTGTTCTTGATAATTATTTTAATTGGATTTTTCCAGTGTGAAAAGAATAGTGCTCCTTTTGGGGGTATACTTTTTATACCTTTGGTTTTGTGTGACTTTGATTCTTAAATCAATAAAGAGGAATTTCAGATAGATATCATTTCTCTGAGTGTAACTTGGTTCTTGGTTAGGATTTTCAGTTTTTATTCAATAGAGCCCTAAAAGATACCTTTGTAAATTACGGCGCCTCAACATTGAGCATTTAAATACAGGCTCCAATTTTATAAATCGTGGATCAGTCCCCTCTCTGTGCATATAAATTTCTCTCAATACATGAGGAAGAGGAACCTCCCACCTGCAATGACAAGTGAAAACAAAAACAAAAGTCACCCACGTTAGTGTTCCTCAAAACATCTTACACTTGATAAAAGAAACTTGATTTTTCTGTGAACAAACAATGAAGTAATCATTATGAAGGAACTAGATTTATTAATTTATTAGAAGCCTTTCTACTAAAAATAATTTCAAAGAAACATTGAAGGAAAATTTCATGTATTGTATTCAAAACTTGCAAAGCCACTACTGAAGTTTACAATAAAATTAGAAAAACCTGTGTGGTCACAAACACCAGAAATTATGAACTTAGGTAGTGAGAAGCAAAAATTATCAGTATTGAATAAATTATGAAGCAAGATAAATCTCTCCTCATTTTCCTCCCCACACAAAAAATTGTCACATTCTTCTTTCAAACAGAATTTAGCACTACAGCCAAAAAATGTATAAATATAAAAGTAGAGTATAACTGAATGATACAAATGAATGACCATTTTGACTTTTTATTGACACAATTTTAATTTAGCTTTTACACCATGTAAATAACCAGCTCCATAATATGTAAATACAAATAAGAAATGGAAAATAGTTAATTAGTTAGTTAATCCATCAAGTGTGGCTCATAGTTGTATGCTACCTACTAATAAATAAGGTGAGACTTTGTATTTTCAACTAAATGAAAATAACAGGTGTGCAATACACACTTTTCTTTCATCTCTATCTATGTTGCTCTCCTCTTTCCCTATATCCTCACTATTTTGTTTCCTTTTCTCTTCCCCAACTAAATTCTACATCATACATTAACTACACTACAAACTGATAGGCAAACTATATGATAAATGTTTGCCTGGCAAACACTTTGTTCTTGTGCACAATAGTTTGCAATACACTTCATTCAAACTATAGCTAGTTTCAATCACTTAAGATTGAAACTGTAAAATAATTCTAGAGGGCTTGATTGATCCCTCTCATAATCTTCTATTTATAAAAATAAATTGATACAAGAGTACATGATAATTAAGGTAACCTTAGACACAACATAATCATGATAGGGTAACCTAGACACAATATAATCATGATAAATAGGGTAACGTAGACACAATATAATCATGACAAATAGGATAATCCTAAACACAATATATTCATGATAAATAGGGTAATCCTAGACATAATATAATCATGATAAATAGGATAAAATATTCTAACACTTCCCCTCAAGCTGGAGCATACAAATTGTATGTGTCATGCTTGGAATAAATAAACTCAGTCCAACAAAATCAACTTGTCTAAAATGTCGAGGCAATAGACGTGGTAACTCTGGCTTCGAATAAGATGTACATATGCTTCAGACCATCAAGAGAGAATGTCTATAAACCAAATTGGACTCACAAACCAGTTGATGAGTGGTAGCAACGATAAACTGCAGAGAGTGGATTGCCATCAAGTAAGGATGGGGCCTACATGGCTAAAAGCGACAAAAATGCAGGGACTGTCATCACTGACCGATGAGGCCTTTAGTGGCTGGAAGCGACAAAACTACAGGGAATGCCATCTTTGACTAATTGGGGCCTGCAGTCCCTGAAAGCAGGGACTGTCATCTCTAACTAGTTGGGGCCTCTGACTAGTGGCTGGAAACATACTTCCCCTCACTACAGGAACTAAATTGTCATTACTGACTAATGGGGCCTGCAGGGACTAAATTGTCATCACTGACTGATGGGGCCTGCAGGGACTAAATTGCCATCACTGACTGATGGAGCCTGCATGGACTAAATTGTCATCACTGACTGATGGGGCCTGTAGTGGCTGGAAACATATTCCCCTCACTGTAGGGACTAAATTGCCATTACTGACTGATGGGGCCTACAGGGACTAATTTGTCATCACTGACTGATGGAGCTTGCAGGGACTAAATTGTCATCACTAACTAACGAGGTGATGGCTGGAAGCGACAAAACTGCAGGGACTGCGACTGCCATCACTGACTGATGGGGCATGCAGTGGCTGAAAACATACTCTCCCTCACGATAAATGTTTGCCTGGCAAACACTTTGTTCTTGTACACAATAGTTTGCAATACACTTCATTCAAACTATAGCTAGTTTCAATCCTTGTTCTCTGTTTCTATAGTCGCCCTTTGTGTTGTCCAATTATGTCTCCTTCAAGTTCTCATGAAGTCATTATTGTGTAGTAGTAGTATAACAAATTTGCAGAATTTGAGAAACTATTTTCCATTTTTATAGATTGAGAACACACAGTCGACTAGCTTATGTTTGCATTCATTTATTTATAAATAAAACAAAAACTTGAAACAATGACTGATGCTAGTTGTGAAGCATCTTACTACATATGAAGTAACTGAGATACAGTAAGTAAACAACCAGCACAATACATAAAAGAAAAAGAAAACAAATTAAACAACTAGACTAACGTAGAAATGGTATTATCTCAAACAGTATTATACTCTAAAAAATTAGAATTGTATTTGTTTAAAATATACAAATTTCAAATACTTCAAATCTAATGAAGGAGTAGTAGTGACAACATTTAAACAAAGTGGACAAAAACAAGAAATCATACACCTTCAAGAACAACAATTGCAAATAGAGAATAAGGTTCAAGATATCTTACACTTCCAAAGATCCATTGCCCAACACGACAGCAAGATAGCCCATTCGGTGTTTGCAAGAATCAGAAATGCTAGTAGGTCGCCATTTCACATCCCATGCCACTTTTCCATTATGAGCTAGGCATGAAACTACTCTAGGCAATGTTACATCTTCTGGAATAGAACAAGTAGTTGGTGTAGCTTCCAACTCAGAGGTAGAACATAGTTGATAATTTGCCTCATTATCATAGTGTAGTGGCTGACTTATATCTTGGTCACATCTTCCTTCTCTGTGATTAATTTTCAATCCACTATTTTTAATAGTAGTTGTTGAAAAAGTATTGCAGGCAGAAACAGCCTCCTTTGTATGTCTTTGTTTTGTAACAGAACATTGTTGCAAAGCATGTTTGTTGCAATTGTCATGAGCCATATCTAGAGAAAGAAACTCAGCTGAATGCACTTGAACATCAAGAGGCATAGATTCATTCTCAAAATTTGGATCATTTGGCATTCTTCCTATTGAATTTGATTCATGTCCTTTTGGCCTCTGTGCTGATTTTTCACTACAATTGTCAAGAGACATATCTGGAGAAAGATCTTCAACTGAATCTTCTGCGTTTTGAATATGAAGAGGAGTACATTTATTGCCACAATTTGGATCATCTGTTGTTACTCCTTTTGAATTTGAATTTGTTCTTCTTCTAAGCCTCTTTATTAGTATTGACTTTTCATCACACTCTTCATTTTCTTTAGCTCCATTTTTTCTTTTGTGTGTAATAAATAGTGTATTGCTTTCAAGATTCCCATCTAAAGCACGAAACCCTGTAGAATTTTGTGCAACTTCAACATCACAAGCTGACTTGTTCTGAGACTCACATTTCATATCATCCACTGCAATTACTATGGAATTTTTTCTAGGTCTTCCTCTAGGCTTCTTTATTTTTGTCAATTTGTCATTTGTGCCTCCATCATTTTTAGGAAGTATTTCTTCATTTTTTTCATGATTCTCAGGTGGAGTAGGAAACTCGGTAGAATTTTCTGGAGATTGAATAGCAAGAGCTGACATATCCTGGAGTTCACAGTTCATATCATCCACTGCAATTACTATGGAATTTTTTCTAGGTCTTCCTCTGGGCCTCTTTATTTTTGTCAACTTGTCATTTGTGCCTCCATCATTTTTAGGAAGTATTTCTTCATTTTTTTCATGATTCTCAACTGGAGTAGGAAACTCAGTAGAATTTTCTGGAGATTGAAAAGCAAGAGCTGACATATCCTGGAGCTCACAATTTGCATCATCCACTGCTATCACTGTTGGATTCTTTCTAGGTCTGCCTCTAGGCCTCTTCACTATTGTTGATTTATTATTTGCACCTCCATCTTTTTTATCACAATTCATATCATCCACTCCTACAACCATTGGATTTTTTCCAGGTCTTCCTTTAGGCTTCTTTATTTGGGTTGATTTGTCAGTTGTGTCTCCATCTGTTTTATCACAACTCATCTCATCCACCACAGTTGGATTTTTTCTAGGTCTTCCTTTAGGTCTCTTTTTATTTGTTGACTTGTCATTGTGTTCAGAGATATTTAGAAGACACCATATTTGTATTACACCTCTCCCAGTAAGTGGGGCACCCATTTTGTGATAAGAAGAGCCCGGTGGATGAGCGGCAACAGCAATAAACTAAAAAAATCATCATGTAGAAGTTCATTTCATGTGCAAGGTTGGCAGAAGAAAATGTTTATTATAGTTTATATTTTCATGTCTATAGTAAATATTAAAGCTTAGTTTATCAGTTCAATACATACAAAAAGTCCAAGTGCAGATGAACAAATGACCAAACAGACACAACATTATTCAAAATATTATAATGTGCATTTTCCCTTTCATTTAATGCATCTCAATCTATTGCAGGTAAATGGATTTCCAAAAGAAAAACCAAAGGAGCTGCTCATGTTTAGAAGAATAGTTCAATTAGATAGAATTGAAAATTAGTTATGAACAACCAGGGATGTCAAGAAGAAGATTTGAGAATATATACAAGAGAACTTTTCCTTTTAAGATTTGGTAATTTCTCTCCAACCACCACCAACAACAACCATATCATGCTGCACCCAAAACATAGTTATCTAATTAAAAGAGTCATAAAGCCATATAAAACAAGCTTAAAAGATTAACTATCTTATGAATGTGACAAAAATTAAACAAAATAAAAATCTCCAAACATCATTATCCGCTACCAATAAATAGCCCTATAACCTTGGTAACAACAGTACATTAAATTGGCAAAGTTATACTTATCATCCGAGTCACTCCGACAAATTAATCAATTGGATTGTATTCAAGCGTTAAAGACTTCTCACAACAGAAGCCAAAAAACTATAATCAGACTTGATTTGTGTTAAAGGAAGACAGCTAACCAAGTACCTCACATTTTATTGAAGAATCAGGTTTTTCATGCATTTGAGGACACCAATCTAATGCCCATACAGAGCCTCCAACATTCATCACAAAATCTCTGCTCCAGCAAAACTTGAGGTGTTAGCCAAAATTAAATAATATAGGGCTAAAACGCTTAAATTTATCAGCAAGTTCAAACATAATTGTTATTGATTAATAGAAAAATGCACTATAATGACATAGTCAAGACAATGAATAAAACAACAAAAATAGCTATGTCTTATTCGTACCTGCATTCTTGAGATATGACCTCCCCAGGTTGCTCCTTTTGCATATCTTGCTACAGAAAAAAACAAAGATATACAATGATAATGAGTTGGAAGACTAGTTAGTAGTGATGAATAAAAAGGTAAATGTCATAAGATATGATTAGCCAAAATTGGCCAGGAAACAAACAAGGTATACAATATAACGTAAATGTACCTCAGGAACAGAGGCAGAAGAAAACGGGGGCAAATTTATGGCACTGACATCTTTTCCCTCAAAACAATCAGAACTCTCGAGTCCATACACAAATTTAATGTTTTTTGATGGATATTTAAAATCTCTCCATTCTCTGCACATTTAACATCAACAAAAAAAAATTAAGGGCTTATTTTGGAAACTTCTAAAAGCTAGGACATCGGGCAGTTTTCAAATACTAGGCTTTTGGTGACTACTAATATTATTCTTTACAATGGTTCTCAAACTAACAGTGCAAAAGGTTTTTTCTTTTGCATTACTATCCAACCACAAACTGTCATATATGATAAATTTGTTGAATTTCACAATAACTATCTTAAAGGTCATACTAACAATGGTTTGAGATTGGATGACCATGGATAAATTTTTACCCATTAAACTCTTCTCTGATACAGTTCTAAAAAAAATTACAATATTAATTCACATAGTAAGAAACAGAATAACATTGTTGACTCCTCTTATATAGACATAATCACTAGGAGGATGACTTCATATTGTACCTAATTTATAAACATAAGATTGAATGCAACAGAATTTCTTCCAACAAATTTGTTGTTTGTACCTTAAGAAAGTGACTGAGGAAGACATTCTTTGAATCTCCATCTGGTCAGTAGCAGCAACGTCGTCTTCTTGCCCACAGAGTCTGATAATGGTGTCCATGCCTCGGAAGAAATTTTCAACCGAAAAATCGAACAGAGCAATCCTGACACCATTGACAGCAGTAACATCAGCACCATTGTTTTCAGTTGCAGAATTTGTTTCGGATGTTTTCACAGAACCTCTCTCTGTGGCTTGCTTCGCCGCCTTCTTCTTGTTCTTTTCCTTCTCATTGCAATCCATTAGCTGGGCAACGTAAGCATTCGCCTCTCTGTCTTCCATTCCTCTGTGAAGAATAATTGAATTTGTTTTTGTGAAACCTGGGTTCGAACCCTAAACCACAATAAGGACCCAATTTATTTATATATAAAATATATTTCCTATATAAAATTATTTGATGATAATTTAATTACCCTTTTATCTTTTATCTATAATATAAAAGATATACACTCTTTTACAATTATTTTTAATATTACTTTTTTTTAAAATAAATTATTTTATCTTTTACAAATTAAAAGGGATTTCATTCCAAATAAAAACATAAATTAATAATGCTAAATACTTTAACATCAGATAACCACATAATATCTTCACATTACTTTTTAAAACCATTTTTACAAAATTAAAGTTTTTAAAAAATATATAAATATTATATTATTTAGTTCAATTTAAATTTATTTTATAATTTATATCTTATAGATATAAATTTTATAAAACTATTCTAAGTATCTAGCGGTGGCTTCAGTCATCGGGGATGGGATGGGGATGGCGATGGTCCTGGTGTGGTTGTCGCTTGAGCTACACCTGATGGAGTTTGAAGATGATGGAGGATGGAACCAACGCTGCAAAGGATAAGGGTGCGACAGCGGCTCTTAAATCACGATGGTGATCAGGACACAGGGTCCGGTGTTGCATTAAGTTCAATGAAAAAATATAGTACTAAATTAAATAAGAGATTAAAATATGAGAATAAAGGACTAATTAAACTTAAATAATATGACTAATATATAGATTTATTATGTATACAAACCTATTAAATTATATATGTATTTTTTATTAAGTTATAATAATAAAATCATGTAATCATACTATTAGAAAATTTAAATCATATGTAACTTTATAAATTATTAATTATGATTCAGCGAATTAACTAAGTCTATATAATCTGAAATATGTAAGATCCATTATAATCTGAAATATGTAAGATCCATTTTTATATACAATTTTCATTCACATTTTATTTGTTTATAATATAAGTATTAACTGACTAATTTTATAAATATAATTAATAAATAACTTTTTAAAAATAATTATTGTTTTGAATATTTTGTATAAAGTTATAACATATTTCTCTTTTTTTTCTCTGTTTTCTATTTTATATTTGAATGTTAAAAGTAAAAGCAATAAACATTTCTTAATATTTAATATTTTTTATATATTAATCTAATCAATTTATATATATTATTACTTTATAATACAGACAAATATTTAAAGAATACGCACAGACACGACAGAATTTCTATTTATGCTAATATAAATAAACTTGATTATATTTTTACCAGCTTTTTAGATATATTTTATTGAATGTTGTATATTATAATTATAATATGTATATAATTTACAGATTTCACTTTTATTTTAAACTTAAATTTAATAATTATTTTTAGTTTTAAATTATTTAATAAATTTTGGCTATTTGTAATCTAAAATTAAATTTTATTAATAACTATCACGGAACATGCATAATTTCATGAAACATGAAAAGTAAAAGATAGAAAGACACATGTGTATCACTACACTGTATAAAATCTATATAAATAAAGAAAGAAGAATTCAAAATAAAATACTTTTAAATATTAAAATAATTATTACAACTTTTTTCTATAAAATAGATTGGAATCAAAACTCAAAAAATAAGATTGTTTAAAATAAATTAAAATAAATAAGTAAATAATATTATTGTCTCACGTTAGGCTTTATGACCACTTCCTTTGGTTAGAACGGTTTATTTTTAAGGGTTTCCAACAGCCCCTGCCCTCCATCCGCCGAACAGCGTCACACCTCCCTTTGGGCGGCCAAGAGCATCGCCGGCGACGTCATCCACACCGGACGCAGCGATTCAACCTTTTCGTTCCCCTTTTTGCGCGCCAGGATACTTTGGGTTTTAGAATGAGGAGGTACATACGGGATGAGAGGCTGTTACTGGCCAATTGGTGGTGGCAGACAACAGAAAAGAGATGGAAAAAGAATGGAGGATAAAGTATGTCTATACCGGTACATGCTTCATTTTGAATGTTCAAGCAATGCGAATGACCATATATGGACAATAGCATAATATTAAAACCAGATATGAGAGTGTGTGAAAAGAGTGGTGCTTACTTGGCTCTGTTTTCAGATGACCCTTTTCCTCCCTTTAATTGTCCAATCCTTCTTTCCTGTACTTTCCTCCTTTTCTGATCTTTTGTTTTTTCCATTCCAGACTTCTTTGCTTTATTTCTGTAGTATGACGCCTATAGGGTGTGTTCTTTTGGAGTATTTGGGGAAGATGATTTAAATGGATTTGAGAATAATTTTTTTGAGTGGATTTATGGTTAACTGAGAATGAATTTGGAAGTAAAGTTTGTGAGAATTAGTGTAGGATTTGATTGATGTGATAGATTTTAAAAATTAGTTTTAATTGGTAGAAAATAAAGATTATAAAATTGCCCCTACTTATAAAAGTATTATAAAATGTTATTTTGTAATGTTATATTTAATTGTAAAAATGTTTATAAAGAGAAAAAAAATTATGAATAATTGTTAAAATTAATGTTTAAAAATTTTAAAAATTAAATTGTAGTAAAATGAATGTATTTTAAAATGTAGAATTAAATTGTAATATAATTTAGTACGAAATGATATCAATTTATTTGTCACGCATGTGAGAATTATTAACATTAATCAAACAACCACAATTAAGTAGCAAGTTATAATATCACACGACCTATAAAAAAGTTGCAAGAATTCAACATACAAATATTGTTTTAATACTTCATCATGACGTTGATTCAGCAAGGTATCGTTGCAATGCATTGAAACGATATTGTATTGGCATCCCTATTAGACGTCTTGTATGAGATGGATGCGAAGATAAAAATTCGAAGCACTGTCTGCTTAAATCATGGTCTTCAATGTTCATAGTCTGTAACAAGTTTTCAATTTCCTCTATAGTTGGATTAGATGATTGAATGGTAGCATTTACCAGGTTGATTCGATGCTCCATGGCCTGTGTATGTCGTTCAAGAACAGCAGACAGTCTTCTTGATAGATTAATTTGTTTTTGCACTTCATCAATGATTCGAGAGTCCATCTAATTTGCATATCAGAAAGTACAGAATAAAAAAAACTACCAAAGTTGACGTTAAGGACAATAGCATTAATATATAATGTAAGATTTCAAAGTCACATACAAAAAATTTAAGACTATTGAAGTCATATAATATATTATCGGAAATATAATGAACTTGATCATCTAAATGGTGAAGAATCGAGTTTACATTTTGATTCAGGTGAGCAAATTGATGGTTCATGTCTAGGGAAAGGTTTTCCAAGTTATCTTCAATACGTTGAACTCGCACCTGCATTTGTTCCATACCATGCATTCTGTGTCTCAAGTCTTGTACTCCTTCCCACATTTGAGTGATCATGTTAGCATTTGATAGAGGTGGAGGAGGCTGCACAGGGTTTTGATGAGGGTCTGGTTGGTCTTCTTCTTCATCATCATCCAGATCGTGTTGCCAAACACCGTTGACATAAACAATTTTCATCCTCTTCAAAGAATTGATAGAAAAGTGATGTCGTGACCCTATTTGAGTGCTGGCATCGGCTGAGACGTCAACTCCACAATATTGCATGATCTGTGTGATAAGGACACCGTATGGGAGGGGTGTGTCATTGGCCTTGCATTTAAGCATATGCTGCATGATGTGATGAGGCCAATTGATTGCTATATTATTTTTAAGCACCCATATCATAAAAATATCTTCGTGCAATAACCTAGGAAAATTCCCTGATCGTGGAGTCAACATATGAACAATAATATAATGGAGAAGCCTATCATTGATATTCAAACAACCAACCGTTAAAATACCTTGACCACCCTGCAAATCTGGTATAACCATAGTAGCTAATGTCATATCGCGGTTATATGGAAATTCGTCTGGGATATTTGAATAACACAATTTATGACCGTCGTACTTCAAGTTAGCTACATTCAACCAATCAGCAGGTTTGAATCTAATTTTTCTCTTGTTTACCTCACTGAGCAAATATCCATTTCCAGATATCTTTAGATTTGAATAAAATACTTTGATTAAATCCGGATGGTAGGGTCCCTGTAATGTAAGAAATTGGCTCAACCCTTGAAATAGAAGATGTTGTTGGAAAAATAACCCTGAACCGGTGAATGAATCAAAATTCATTATCTTGGGAGCAACTACACTCCTTGTATAGAAATCAGCTGCATAGTTTTCCATTCAATGATTGTGAGTGAAAAAACGCCCTGATCTAATTGTTCCTCTACAAATGGTCTTACTTGGGGTGCATCTTCAGCCTCAGTGACAGTTTCTTTTCCCTTACGGCTTCTTCTTGGCCTTTTTGTTGATGATGAGGTCATCTGACAATTTCTTCAACAAATCATTTTATTAAAACAACAACAAAGGATATCATAAGATATTACTTATATTTAATAATAACAACAAATAAGAACACATAAGAACAAATAAGAACAAATCATTACATCGTTACCATTAACAGAACTAAAAAATGACATCCAACATAGAAATATAATAATTCATAATTAAATCACTGATACACAATTTCATATAATACTAATACAAGTAAGTCAGATATGGAGATTCCTAACAGTCACTGCCCGATATCATTTTACATAATTTATTCCACCGCTTATGTGGTGGCAGTCCCATCAACCTCTTCGTACATGTGGGGTTTTGACATAAGAAATCATAACATTGCTCTAGCAAATTTTCATCACTAGTGTTAATAGCACTCAACATTTCATAAATGTCCGCCTCTGTATATGTGTAATTAGGGGTGCGACGAAGGATCTCGGTTTGGGAACGTAGTATTTGATTTCTGTCCTCCATTGCTGAGACTTGACGCACGGCTGCATTAGAAATTACACCAAAATGTACATTTGATGAGCTTAAGACATTTGCGAAACCATCAAGACTAGTCGTCAACTTATCAAATTGAGAATCAATAGAATCGACCATAGGTGCCTTCCTTTTCAAGCCTCGTGAGGATGAAGTCCCACCAAATGGGACAGAAGGCACAAATTGAGTCTGTCCCGGACTATATTCATCGACAGATGGAGGAGTTGATGGTGGAGTTGGGTCTCTATACCCTGTCCACTGAGGCTATTCTGGAATGTACTCAATATTTTGATTCAAATCAACACTGACATGAGGACCAACCCGTTGTCTTCGAGCTTGACGAGCGGTCCGAACACCACTCCCAGTAGCTCGATCAGCTGCCCATAACTCGACCATTAAATCGCAGTGTTTTATACTGTTAACTCTCCACTTTGCCGCAGTTGGTCGCGACTGCAACAACAAACAGAATAAACACACTGTTTCATATTATGTATAATAAGGATCCACAAAATGAAAGTATTTTTATAAATACCTGAATCAGGTCAAGCCAGACTTCGTCCTCAGCATGAAATGTCATACTTACCGGATTCCATGCAAATCCACTCAATCTAGAAAACAAATCATGTACCTCACGCCATTTATTTTTCAAGACTTTCTGACGATTTTTAACATTATTTTTTGTAACTGCGACATACTCAACTCTATGAAGATGATCAACTATGTTACTATATGCTTGGGATGTCCAGCTTCCGTCAACCCTATTACCGATTCGTGATTCCTCAATCATACAGTGTAATAGACGTGCGTCCATGTCCTCTGTCCACTTCATGAACTCTCTAGTAGGAGCAGAAAATTGAATGGCAGATGCCTTACCTCTATTCATTTTATACCTAATGAGTCAAGAAATACGTAAGAAGTTAACATTAAACATCCTTAATATAATGTTTTTGTCATACACATAACAAAAAAATGAAAATATAATACAATAAAATACAATAACTACGAGGGTTGGTAATCTCGTCACATATGATCGGTTATAGAATCCCTAATACTATTACCAATCCTATGGTCCTCTTCTCTAACTTGAGATGATGAAACATCATGTTGTTCCCTTTCATTCAACTTGTTATCAACTTCATCGAGTAATGAGTCATCGTGATCCACGCCCCGAAGGAAGTTGTGTAATATACAACAAGCTAGTATGATGTTTGTCATTGTCTCCAATCCATAGTGTGGTTCAGTGCCACTTGCAATGATAGGGAATCGTTTTTTCAACACACCAAAAGTTCTTTCAATTACATTTTTCTCAACGATGAATGGCGATGATTAAACAACTCTCATGCATTTTGTGGTCCTCTGTGTGTATATTCTTTAAGGTGATATCTTACGCCTCTATATGGAGTCAAAATTGTGCTTTTCAACATGAATCTTGCATCACCGAGGTAGTATTTTCCTACAATTTTGCACATACAAAGGTAATTAGTCACTACTAAATAAAATCTTGCACATCGATTGTTTAGACACTGACCTTGGGGGATAACCAACGGATCATCTCGATCAAGAACATTTTTTAAAATTCTTGAATCAGATGCAGTGCCTTCCCAGCCAACAAGAACGTATGTGAATTTCATGTCAAAATCACACGCCGCAAACACATTTTGTGTTGGTCAATCTTTTCTTCCTCGAAATCTCGGAGCTTGAAACCTTGGAACCCTTACCCTAACATGAGTACCGTCTATGGACCCTAAACAATCCTAAACATAAAAATATGAATTCATCATATGACTTAGAATTTGTTATCATCCTTTGTTCAAATGACATGTACAAATATAATGACATCACTACCTTAAAGTAAGGATAAAATCGATTGTTGTTCAACACATGTGGATGAACCTCATTTCCTGATGGTTGAATTAGAAATTCAGATTCAAAACTTAAGATAGCATCCAACACATTGTGAAAGTGTTTGCTAACCGTCGAACCTGATCGATGAAAGAAAAATGCGACACTACGATTCTTAACATTATGACCAATTATATGAAGAAATTCAGCAACTTGTTCCTCCACTGTCGACCGAATGGCATCCTTAACTAACCTAATTGAACTTAGTCTCTCACAAAGATTAATAAATGCCTCTGGACCCATCCTAATAATGTCGCGGCATCGATTAGTATGCACAAGATATGACATTAATTGCTCCCTACGACGGTCTCTATCAGGTAGGTAATTGCTTACACTACTCGAATTATTGGAGTACATATTCAAGATACTCTATGCGTGTCCAACAATGCATAACATTGTTATTGCCGCCAATGAAGTGGTTATTTGTAAGTGTTGACGTATCATTGCGATAATCTTGAAGTCTACACCAACCACATCATCATCTACATCTTCACGGTCCAAATATGATAAATCTATATATTCTTCCATCTATATTTACTTAAACAATTACACATACTACAATCAAAATCATACATTACAATATTCATTAAACATACTTCATATATACATTAATACATTCAAGTAATCATTATAAATGAACAACAATAAATACCATGACACAACTTCAACTTGTCATACATTTTTTTTTACCACATACATATACATATAGCAAATCATATCCAGGTTTGAAATATTAATATATTCATATACTAAATAACATTGAAATATAAATGACCATAATATATTTCATTCATACATTCAAACTTGTAAATGTACACATAACCACCATTTATTCAATCATTGACATATATATATTACATCCAAATCATGTAAAACCCTTACCTCTTGAAGACGTTCAACACGTATATGCACACTTCAATATGGTTTCAGCAACAGATTTCCAGAAATGAGTGCCACAAGCAATTTTCGTCAAATCACACAACCAATTTGACCTTAGATGGTAACTTGCATTCAAACCTACAAATCTAATCATATTCGTATATTAGATAACAGCCCCATTTTTCAATGCTTGCACATCACTGAATTCAACTTTCAATGCAACATTAACCTTAGCCAATATCCACAAACTTCACGCGTCCACCACGATCACAGTACGTCCAACCACAATGAACACCTGCATCACAAACACACCGTTAGACCTCATCGTCTTTCACCTACCATGCACTTACGTCTGTCTCCCACTTCACGCAACAACCAAATGCAAAGTCAACACTCTTCCATGCATTGTAGTAGCTCGGGTGCCCTCTAGTCACCAACATACACCACTTCATCATGTTTCACTGCATCCAGAAAGGGATGAGGTGCTCATTATGTAAGTATTCGGACTCATAACCCTTCCAGAACCAGGGCTCTCCAGCCACCTCTTGAAGTTTGAACGTAATACAGTAACCAAAACACCATTTGCAGGAAGGTCTATAATCAGTTACCACTTTCACGTAACCAATTACAGAAATGCACACATTCTTTCACACCACTGTAATCGCAAAGCCAAAGGCTATAACTGGTTCCGCCTACCACTAGCAATGTTTATCATCTTCTCAAACACGCGGATCCAGTTTCTTCATCTTCAACAACCACCTGCTGCATTTCATCAACACGCACAACGTCCTTCTTCCTCCTCCTCTACAACCCTGCAAATCAAAACCAACAATATGTGCTTGGATATATGTTTTGGTATGTTACTAACCTAACCACTTTCTCTTCTTCGTCTCAGCAAAACCTTGTCCTCTTCGTCGTCTGAGCTTACACAGCGGAGCACTCTCTCTTCGCACACACCTTACAACACTAGCAACCAATTTATTAAGCTTCTTACCACTCAATAAATTACATGAACTACCCACAACCAACCACATATGAATTCCCACATACTGGTCAAGGGCACTTATCCTTACTGCACTTTCACTGTGTGTGGATGCAGGAATCTTTCTTGTTGAATGCCTGTATGAAGCACCGTATCATCAGCTATTCGTAGCTCAGGAATATTTCAGTGGCCACGCCCCACGCCAACCTAAGCATTCTCGTGTATGCATAGTGGTAAAGCAAACTCTAGACTGTTTTCTATATTTTTATTATATACTCCTTCACCATATAATCGGTTCTCTGGTGCACTGTGCTATGGAATCAGTTTTAATCCGCATTGGCATCACTTCTCTGGAATTTAATAAAAAGGCTCAAGGCACACACAACATTTCACTTACAATTAATGCAAATCTTCTCACTTCCGTGGGTGACCAAAACTGCATCCATCCCGCAAATCCATCTTCGCTTATCCTCGCTAATCCTCTTATACGAACACAGATGAATTTCAATTCCTCGCTTTATAATTCACATGAACAATAAATTCCGTTCATGCGAACACACCCTTAGAGATACCTTCAGATAAGCTGTTAAAATAAAACGGGTTATGCAGACGGGTTACTCACGTCACTCGTTAGAAATTTAAATTTAATTTGGTCTACACAGATTAAGGGATTAAATAGGTTGGTTTATTAATTCCATTAATTACAAATTTTCTTTTATTTAAAAAATAACAAATTTTTTTTAATTCAAATTTAAATAAATCTAAATTAAATTTATGATCAATTAACATAAAATTTTGTTTATATAAAAATATCGTAAAATCTTCTCAATAAAATCTAATTTACTAATTAGATTTTGTTATTTTCTTAACTAATGAATCGATTTAGAAAGAGTTAGAGATCCAATTATTTCTCTGAAATTATTTGTTTTAATTTAAAATTCAAACTCTTGTGTTTAATTATGAAAATAACAAATAATCTCTCTTATTCATCTTCAAATTCATAATTTGCAATTAAATTATTTGATAGCCGACTTTGAATTAATTTAACTTTTACCACATCTTAGTGTATTATTTAATTCAGTACATTCTCCATCAAATTTGAAGCTATTGGCAAGTAATTTCAATTCAAACTTACCATTATCAAGAAAAATATGTTAACTTTATATTTTATTTTAGTTTATCTTATCTCATTTTATTTTGTTTTGTTTTTTATTTTATGTTTTGCTAGTGTGTTAGTCAAAATATTTTTCTTGTTTTTTTAATTTTAAATTTCGAAGTTTTATTTCTATTTTTTTAATTTCAAATTTCTGTTTCTGTGTTTTGGTTTTTTTTCCGTTTTCCACTTTTTTTCCCGTTTTCCATTTTATTTAATTTTGAAATTTGAACTTTTGTTTCCATTTATTTATATATTAATTTTGAATCTATATTTTCATTTATTAAATTTTGAATTTTAATTTTTTTTTTGTTTTTTCTATTCTTTAATTTTTTATTTCTATTTCTTATTTTCTAATTTAAAATTTCAAACTTTTGTTTATAGAATTGAAATTATAATAACTATTCTTCAAACTGTTTCTTTTAATATTTTACCTTAAATATATTACTTTCTCAATTTTTACATAATAATATAACTCTCTCATACCTCTTAGTGTTAACATTTTGCCTTAGCACAAAATAAATTATAGCTGTTTTCCTTTATTCGTTTACATTGGATGGAATAATGAACATCTTCATTTCTTTAAAATATTCACCTCTTCGTCTCCTCGTACCTCTTCTCATCTTCACTTAAGTATCTACATCAAGTTCTTCCTGCTTTATTTAATCTCTTTGAAATTGATGCCACTAAATTAAAACATAACAAAAAAAAGAAATCAGTCACATTCACTTTTGTTCATTAATGAGTTGCAAATAATTTTTCAATCTAATAAGCTTTTGGATTGCTTTTCCCCTCAAAAGTTAGAATGGTAAGTTTCACTCCGTTCAATTTTATCATCTATACGACCAGATATTAACCATAATTTTGAGAGAAAAAATAACACACTAAAAGTGTATATATATATATATATATATATATATATATATATATATATATATATATATATATATATATATATATTTTGTAAAGTCCATTAAAATTATCCATTTTAATAAATAGTAGTATTTTCTTATAGTAATAAATTTTTGGGTTAAATATGTTTTTAGTCCCTAAACTATTGGCCGTTTCTGGTTTTCGTCCCTCTTCCAAACTAAGGTACAATTTGGTCCTCATTCTTTTTGAAACTTTGGTTTTAGTCCTCGAAAACTAACACCGTTAAAAATGTGCTGATGTGTCTAACGTCTCTGTCCACGTGTTCTAACGTGTCTGTCCACGTGTTTATACAGCTAAAATGCAAAGTTAATCCAACGTTGGTAAAGTTTGGTTTATTAGTTTCATTGCAAAGTGTTGTCTGAAGGATTTGAGCAAAGACAAAGTGGAAAGAAGGTTCAAGCTTGGATATGACCTTCTTCGGCATTGGTGGAGTTGGGCACGTAAGTTCATATTTGTCTTTGTTTTGGTTTAAAATGATGGATGGATTTGGGGATATAGGGTTTTGTTGAAGGGTTTTGGTTTCGAACTTGAGTTTCTTTGTTAATCACTTTTGAAGGGAAATGAAAGGTGATAGAGGAGGTTGCACACCAAGGAGCATAGGTTCTGGAATGTCCCAAACTTGTGGATCCTCTCACTTAGCTTCAAAAAACTGTGGTTGTGGGGAAAGATTGTTGTTGTTGAACGCAACTACATTGAAGAACAAAGGGAGACTATTTTATAGATGTAGAAATTGGGCAGTAAGTGAGAATAAAAGCTTTATTTATTGTGTTGAATATTGTATTGCTGATTTCTAATTTTCATTTGCAGAGTAATTCAAGCTGTAACTTCTTTGAATAGGTTGATGAAGGAGATTTCGAAATGGAAGGAAGCTTACAAAGGAAGAGTGAAGAAGTTGAAGTGTGTATTGAAAATGTTGTGTTGGATCTAAGGAAGAAGAAGGACAAGTTGAAGAAGAAATTAGAGGAAGAGAGAAAAAATTTCAAAATGATGTTGGTGTTTTTTGTATTGTCATGGGCATTAACTGCCATGTTTTGTATTCTGTTTGTGTTGAAGGTAAATTGTAATTAGATAGGTTGTGTTGTGGATGTACAAGCAAGTTTTAAATTGAATAAAATGTGGAAGTTCAGTTCAATTGTGCCTTGATGGTTGTGTTATGTGCATTTATGTTATATACTTTGGAAATATTAGCAGCTTTGCCTACCAATTTTACAATGCAGACTGTGACATAATAGAACCACAAAATCACCAAATTCTGCAACTTATCAGAAAAAGTGTTTAAAATTTGGGGGTTTAAATGTCAATTTTGCAGAAACGAGTTTGGAATGTTAATGTGATGATTTTAGCAACTTTGTTTGACCAAATTTGACATGTACTAACTGCCAGCAGAGGCTAAAAGCTTCGAGATGAAAATATCAGTGTATGAGTTGGTCTTTAGCACCAAAAGTGGTGGATTAGAATGGCAAATTTGTAGAGGGACTAAAAGCAGAAACTGCCACGAAATTGTTGGTTGTTCCAGCAGCCAACAGAGGGACTAAAAGCATAAACTTCCACCAAATTGTATAAAAAACCAGAAACCTCAAATTTTTAAACCAGTTTAGCAGTACGAATAAACAGTTTAAAATGTATAAAGACAGTAAAAGGAACATAATGAAGCACACTTTAGCAGACAGCAGCTTAACCAGTTACAGCATAAGTAAAAGCAAAGCAATGTGGTCCATATTGATTAATAAAGAAGTCGTTCAAATAGTGGTCCCAGCATACTTTAAAGGGTTACAGTCAGTACAAGACAAAAAAGTGGTCCACTACAGCCACTACTTTAATTACAACTTCCTTGACAGCCTACAGCCACTACAATTTGTCTGAAATTACATCTTTCAATTACAACTTGCTTGAGACCCTAAAATTTGTGCAGCCAATCTTGAGGATGTTCTTCTTGCCCCTTCACGCATAGTTGCAGATCCTCCAGCTTGTGATGTTGATGCAGCCCCAGTCCCTGCATCTCTGGCTGATCTCCTTCCAGCTTGTGGTGCAGATGCATATGCCCCCCTTCCAGCAATTGATGCAGCCCTTCCAGCTTGTGATGCAGATGCAGATGCAGCCCTTTCAGCTTCTGATGCAGATGCAGATGCAGACCTTCTTGATGCAGATCCAGGTGTTGATGTAGAAGCCCCCCTTTTGTCCTATGAAAGGAGTAAGATAGTTAGATAACAAATAGTTGTAAATAAATGAACTTGTAAATAACATTACCAAGAAGATTTACCTTGCTTTTCTGGCTCTTTTTACATGTCCTTACATTGTGTCCATATGCATTGCAAGTGCTACATCTTATAGCAGTATTGGTCTTTGACAATTTTCCATGGCTGACATATTCATCAACTTCTCGTCTTCTTAATTTTTTTGGCCTCCTAGGAGGTG
This sequence comes from Vigna nakashimae, assembly GCA_034642375.1. Taxonomy (NCBI): domain Eukaryota; kingdom Viridiplantae; phylum Streptophyta; class Magnoliopsida; order Fabales; family Fabaceae; genus Vigna; species Vigna nakashimae. The sequence goes on along the minus strand of CM067765.1, from coordinate 49,660,458 downwards.
TTTTGTAAATGGGAGGTAGTAGTTGTGGAGAGTCAGATGTAGGCCAAAGTTGTTGTCCATTGATAGGACTTATAATTGGTGCATAACAAGTTCTATAGGCATCGTTCTTATAGTAAGGATGAACATAATGTTCTGGGTTTTCTGATTTGTAATGAATGGCAGCAACCACATGTCTACATGGTATTCCTACCAAATCCCACAAGTAACAAGTACATGTGTGATTACTTAAATCAACAACAAATTTGTCCATGGTAAAGCCATGAGTTACTTCAAACTGTGAACCCCCTGCCCATACCGGAAGCCAATTCCCACTCTTTTCAACCTCCATATCCAATCTTTTCCTCAGTTTAGGCATAACATCACCAGGATATGAGTCAAGTTTTTCTCTAAGGCTTGCAAACCTACTCATTATGTATGATCTAATCCATTCCATCATTGAAATTATTGGTTTGTCCCTTGCCATTAAAATAGTACTATTAAATGATTCTGACAAGTTATTGATCAACACATCACACCTAGGATAAGCACTAAAACCTGTGCAATCCATTCTACATTTGCACTTTTGCCACCAAAACCCCTTCCACACTTGTGCCGAACTAGAGTTTTGACTCTAAAGGTTTCCCTACTTCCTACCTTGCTAGCCATAATAACAAAACCACACCCATTCTTACAAACTGCCCTTACCTTCTTCAAATCATTCTTCACAAACCTTACTTCTTTTCCATTCAAAACACTATGTTCCTGTACGGCAGTCTTAAAATCCTTCAAACACTTAAACTCCAATCCCAATCTAAATTTGAATCCCTTATTCATATCTTCTGCTTTATACTTTGGAAAGTGCCTTCTATTGTCCCTCACATCCTCATCACTATCTACATTTGAGGACAACTCTTCTGTATCATAAACTTCATTTATCTCATGCTGTCCAACCTCTTCGTTAATGACAAATGCCCCCTCACTATCTCCAAATCTGCTCCTAACACTTTTATTTTTGTTTTTCATTCTCTTCCACCTATCCAAAACTGGATTAATATTTCTTCTCTCTTCTTCCATCGTCACATTGTCCATCCCAAACCCATCATCACCATTTTCCATTCTCTCCTCTTCACTGTCATCAACATTTTCCACCCCTTCGTCCTCAAGAACATTGCCCTCTTCATCTTCTTCTTCATCTTGCTCTTCATCTCCCTCAACATTCCCCTCTTCCTCTTGCTCTTCCACCATTTCTCCCTCAACATTCCCCTCTTCCTCTTCGTCATCTACTACCAAGTCTTGTACTTCAACATTTCCCTCCACCCCACCAATATCTTCTTCATCCATAACAACCTCTTCCTCCATCTCCTGTACTCTTACTTCCTCTGCCTCCTGACCAAATGTAAGAAAAGTAATTTCCTCTACCTGACTGGGTTGGCCATGTTGAACATAGATTTCAATGTCCTCCTTATTTGCCTCTGCATAGTTAGCCAACAAAATGGCTTCTCTGTCATCTGTCAGTGGTCTGAGGTTGTTCATTGCCTTTTGTTTGGAACCCTTCCACCAAAGTTTGAACTCTCCACAGTACTTGAATTCTCTAACAAATCCCACCGCTTCAAAGTATGACCACATGTCGGGATCGATTCCCCTAATAACATGTATCTATCCTCCCACATATTGTAGACCCTTGTTCTTCATGAACTTCCCCATATGATACAAACACACATCAAAAACCATTTTTCCTACAAGGTCAAATGAAAACTTCCCACATTAGACTTACATTGCACAGCGGAATGCCCATTACACACAATTGCTTTTCTTGTTCAACGAATCATAGAGAAAACAAGTTCAACTTAAACTAAAAAATTACCTTGCTTAACGAACCACACACAATCGCCTTTCTTCTTCAACGAACCACCTCAACGAACGACAAAGAAATCCCTTTCTTTCACCAAGCAAACACAAAGAACGAACACATGAATCACGAAAATGCACGCGCAGATGAACCACAAACCAAACCCAAACAAAGAACAGCAATACCAACACCAATTGTAACTGATTTTGAGTACCAATTTCATTCCAGATTAAAGAGGAATCAGTTCCATCCCCAGATGACTTAACACACGTCAGCAAAAAACCAATTACACGTGGACAGAGACGTTAGACACATCAGCACATTTTTAACGGTGTTAGTTTTCGAGGACTAAAACCAAAGTTTCAAAAAGAATGAGGACCAAATTGTACCTTAGTTTGGAAGAGGGGCGAAAACCAGAAACAGTCAATAGTTTAGGGACTAAAAACATATTTAACCCTAAATTTTTATATGAATGAAAAATATAACTAATAAGCTTATATGCAAAATAAAATGTGATAAGTTAAACAAAAATTTATACTAACTCAAATGGTAAACACCTCCTAGCACTAGGAACATGGGTTCAAACCTAGTAAAATAAATTAATATATATATATATATATATATAAATATATAAATATATATATATATATATATATATATATGTATGTATGTATGTATACAAGTAATCAATGAGAAGAAATAAAGAGTTTATGTTTTCCTATTTGAAAAGATAATGAATTGAACATATAATGAAAGAGTATAGAAAGATATATTGATTTTTTTCTCCAAAGCATTTCAATAATTTTTTTATTTTTTGTTATTTTTAATTTTATGTTTTAATATTTATTAAAATTAAATGACATACTTTATCAAATAAATTAGAAATCTTCTTAATTTAATTCTCAAAATTGTATGCATGTGATTCTAAAAAAATTGGAGGGACCATAACATCCCCCTCCTATATGTGCCTATGACGCCTCTGATTATCTCTTCTTGGCTTTTCATGCCTCCTATATTCTTCTTGACTTTCTCATTATTATGTACTTCATTATCTACTTGTTCAATTCTTTTTAAAAGCTGTTCAAAGTCTTCATTCATCATTCTTTGTACTCATAACATCAATTGTTTCTCATTATTACCATCACCACCTATTCCTCCCATAATCTAAAATCAATTTTCAAGAAAAATAATGGACCTCACCATATTTCTCACATGTTCACATTCTATTCTATGGATGGTTCCACTCATAGTTTTTACTCAAATGGGCTTTTCTATAATGAAGTACTTTTACCATTTAATGCTAGTTGTCCACTTAAAGTTTCTTCTAATAATCAAATAATCTAGAACTAATAATTACTTTTAAAAATGACAATGACAGTTTAAAACCAAAATACAACACCAAAATATGTAGAACAAGAAAATTTCATTGAAAAAGACAAGCAAGATAAATATGAATTATATAGGAGAAGAAGAAAACAAAAAACAATTAGAAAAGACATTTGACAACAAAAGGCTCAAGATAACTAGGAAAACAAAACATAGAGTTTATTAACTAAAAAAAGAAAATATTAGATTCAAAAATCAAAACTAAAACAAGGAAAGATAGTTAAGTAATTGATTTTCCAAGGTTTCCAAAATATATATAAAAAATCTTCAACAATTTGATTATTGCAAGCAATAAATCTTCTAAAGCAATTCTGAACACTGTATGTCACATGCTTTTCCTTTTTTTTCTTAAAAAAATAAAATTGCCAGAATTGATTTAATGTAGGTTTCAAACAAGCAATTAAGGTAGGAAGTTTTGTGAAATCTACTTCACAACCCATGTAATGGTTTCTTGCAACATTCAAGCAATCAAATTTCTAAGGGTTTTCTTTTTTCTTTGCATTTTTTCTCTTTTGTTTCATTCTTTTTCAAAACAACATCCAAACAATTCTTTGTGCAATAAATTGACATATGTGAAACTAGGTCAAATACAAAAGAAAAGAAAGTTGAACTATGTATTAAAAATTTTCAATTGTTTATCGAGAACAATATTTACTATGGTAAAAAGAAAGTCTTAATATTGAGACTGTTGGATTCAGCTTTTCGTTGTCGTTATCACTATTGGAACATCAATTTTGATCGACGACCATACAATTTTGCTCGTTTCGACTAGGCAACCACAACGCTATTGAGATCATTTCCATGAAGTCTAGACGCACTCTCACATGCCAATCATAGTTTGCTTGCACCGTCATTTCTAGACGTTCGTAACAACGCATATGTTGTTGTCTCCAACGCCGACCACATTTAATGGACTCACGACAACCTCCTTAAGAAATTTCTTAATAAACACTTTTGGCTATAGTAAAGAACATCATCCTCTCCAAGTTACACAAGTTTCAATCTTTCCAGGTATACAAGTATAAACCTTTATAAGTTACATCAAGTATTAACTTCTCTAAGTATCCTTTTTAATCTTTCTACTATATAAAACAAAAAACTCACAATTATAACAAATAATCAGAAAAAACTCTCACAATAGGAGTGTAAAATTCAACTCAGAGGTTATAATTTCACTTAGAGAATGATTTATAATATGTAAGTTTTCAACCTAATTCACTAATCACTAATAATATGACAATTTTTGAGCACTTTGATCTCTTTATAATAGCTTCATTCTTTTAGTTGTTTTTCTTGTATGGCTTTGCATCCTTTAAATAACTATTGTATTTGACTGTTGTTGAAAATTCAAATTACAACACTTCATCATAATCTTCTTGATATGGAATGATTTGATCAATTCTTTAATTTGATTATGTAGCTTGAATCTTCAAGGTCATTCTTTAAGACTTCAAATCTAAATTTGTTGATGTCTTCATGATATATTCTTTCCTTTTATGAATGAGCTCATACTTTATTTTGAATTTTGTTTGTTGCTTCAACGTTCACAATTGTTCTGTTAAGGAAACTTTATGCAATGTGTTTTTGAATTGTTAGACCACTAATATTTCATACTCAATCAAATAGTTTGTTCATTAGTCATTTTCTAATTTTCTTGTTCATTAGTCATTTTCTAATTTTCATTTGATTTGAATGTTTGATTCAACAACTTTCATTTTTTAGAATATAATTATCACAACTTAATTTTATTGAACAGCTTGCATAATTAATTTTCCATTTGAATATTTAAATCAACGTATCAATTCTCATGATCAATAAAATATCAATTCTCCATTTTCAATATGTAATACTTTGAATATTTTTGTCCAAGATTAAGGTATTATCTAATGCTTAAACTTAATCATCATTTATGTACTCATTTAACATCTTCGTTGTCTATTACAACTCGTCTAATATTAAGACTTAACATTTGCATTTGCTAGATTACTAACATAATATTTGAATATTAACCATTAAACATATAAAAATATAAATACAAATTTATCTTCAAACCATATTCATTAACCACTAAAACTCGTTATGCTATTAAATGTTCTCTCTTGTTTGTCTAACACTACTTCACAAAAAAAATAATTAAACTCTTTCCTATATTTGATAATTTTTAATGGATTTTAACGAGAAGAAAACGTGTTAGAAAAAGTAAATGAAAAAAATTATGTTTTCATCACTCATTTAAAAATTTAAACAATTAAGAAACAGGAAAATTGTTATTAATTAAAAGTTATATTTAAATTAATTGATGATGAATAGTTGAATATATAGCTGACTTTTTTTACTTAATGTTGTTTTATTCAAATAATGAGATTCAATAATTAAAAATAAAAATACTAAACAACTACTAAACAATTACGTATCCTCAATAGTGCCTTCAATAATTTGAACTTTTGCAAATAAATATTTTTAATACTTAAGTTTTTAAAATATAACTTTTCAGTTTTAAATATTTATCATATTATTATTTAACACTGCAAAATTTTAAAATGAGTACTATTTTATAACGTGAAGAACTTGCATAACCAGCCTTCAAAACTCTAAGAAATAAACAGGACTAAATTTTTATTCCTAAACAGACCATTGCAGGTACTTCTACAATTTTTAAATAAAAACAAACAGAATAAAGAAAAAAAAAACACATACACACTCAAAAATATGTCACAGCTTTCGTGGCGCACTATATAAAATGTCGGATCCACTGAGCAAAATCCATATGCACATCCAAAAACCACCAGCTTCAGGAATCAATTTCAACGTTAACTCGTACCTCAACAAGAATCCACCGACATCAACACATTCATTCTGGTTTAGTGGTGCGAACAAGACCCTTCTGCACCCGTTCGCCATTAATCACATCCCAGTCGTTTTCCAACTAATCACTTCCATAAACTTGTGGTGCACAAAACAATGCTGTCTCTTCATTTTCCACCAATATCATCATCAGCATAGAATCAATCACCAATAATCTCTCACACATCACAATTAATCACATGCTATGTGTATGGTCCATAAATAATGAATACCTAACTCCCAAAACATGTAAACATAAATGTTCCAGTTTAAGAAGGTTTGCCAAATATCAGTTATAAATACCTTTATCGTGAGTTGCTTTTCTGCTCTCTGTGCTTTTCCTTTTTCAAGTGGTTCTTCCAACTGTCGAGTCACCCCTCAAAGTATCATGAACAAGTATACATCTTCGTCAATCCAAATCCTACGATCCTGTACAAGATTCGCTTAATTTTGGAAGGGTTCAAGTGTTGGAATATAAATTGATTTTGTATGTTGGGCCTAAAAGATAAAAGCCCAATATTAGCAAAGGCCCAAATAGCATTCTAGAAAATCCTATCTAGAAGGATTCTAGAATGTTCCACAAAAATATCTAGAGATGCTTATCCATAAGATGTCTCTAGATAAGTTTAGAATTATAGGAATGTTTTAGAAAGTTCTAGAGAATAAATTATAACCCTTAGATGAATGTTGTGGTGGCAAGATCCTAACCATTGGTTAAGGAGGTGCCATTAGTATAAATAGGGGATGATTGTATCATTTGAAAACAAAAAAAAAAAAGTTTAGAAGCACTCAATACAAGCCTTTCCTCTTCTCTCAAAATCTTCCAACCTCTCCCAATCTTAAACACTTCCTTCTAGCCTTTAAAGTTTTCTCCCAACAAAGTGGTATCAAGAGCCATAAGATCTTCATAGAAATGGCAAATACTGGAGTTCCCTTTCAAGTCCCTATGCTCACCAAGAGCAACTATGACAATTGGAGCTTAAGGATGATAGCTCTCCTTGGTGCACATGATGTCTGGGAGGTGGTCGAGAAGGGCCACATTGAGCCAGAGAATCTAGAGAGTCTTTCTCAAGCTCAAAAGGATAACTTGAGAGACTCAAGGAAGAGAGACAAGAAAGCTCTCTGTCTAATCTATCAAGGATTAGATGAAGATACTTTTGAGAAGATTTCTGGAGTCAAGTCAGCCAAGGAAGCATGGGAGAAGCTTAAGATTTCTTACAAGGGAGCAGATCAAGTCAAAAAGGTACGTCTTCAAACTTTGAGAGGAGAGTTTGAAGCTTTGCATATGAAGGAAGGTGAACTAGTCTCTGATTACTTTTCAAGAGTTTTAACGGTTACTAATAACCTAAAAAGAAATGGTGAGAAGCTAGATGATGTAAGAATTATGGAGAAAATTCTTAGATCATTAGATCCAAAGTTCGAACATATTGTCACCATTACCGAAGAAACAAAAGACTTGGAGGCCATGTCAATAGAGCAACTTCTTGGTTCGTTGCAAGCTTATGAAGAAAAGAAAAAGAAGAAGGAAGAGATCACGGAGCAAGTCCTCAAGGCACACGTTGATTCAAGAAAAGAAGAAAATACACACAACCAATCAAGGCGAAGTTATAGTCAAGAACAAGGACGATGGCGTGCATATGGACGTGGACAAGGACGAAGGCCTAACAACAATAACCAAAGAGGAGAAAGCTCTAACAGAGGTCGTGGGAGAGGAAATCCGAATTCAAGGTATGACAAGACACGAATCAAGTGTTACAATTGTGATAAGTTTGGACATTATGCTTCTGAATGTAGAGCCCCTAACAAAAATAAAGTCGAAGAGAAAGTCAATTATGCTGAAGAAAGGTGTCAAGAAGATGGTACCTTGCTATTGGCTTACAAGGGCCAAGATAGAGGCGAGGATAATCATTGGTACCTTGATAGTGGAGCAAGTAACCATATGTGTGGGAAAAGAAGCATGTTTGTGGAGCTTGATGAATCAGAAAGGGAAACGTGGCTTTTGGAGATGAATCAAAGGTGGCAGTGAAAGGAAAAGGTAATGTCCTCATCCGACTAAAGAATGGAGAACATCAATTTATTTCCAACGTATATTATGTGCCAAGCATGAAGAGCAACATCTTGAGCTTAGGACAACTCTTAGAGAAAGGTTATGATATTCAACTTAAGAATAATAACCTTTCTATAAGAGATAATACAAGTAGGTTCATTGCAAAGGTGCCAATGACAAGAAATAGAATGTTCGTGCTCAACATTCAAAGTGATGGCCCACAATGTCTTAAGATGTGCTACAAAGACCAATCATGGCTTTGGCATCTTCGATTTGGCCATCTTAATTTTAAAGGATTAGAGTTGCTCTTCAAGAAAGCAATGGTGAGAGGACTGCCTCATATTACTCACCCCAACCAAGTTTGTGAAGGATGTCTACTTGGAAAACAATTTCGATTGAGTTTCCCAAATGAGTCGGACTCAAGAGCTCAAAAGCCATTAGAACTCATACACACAGATGTGTGCGGACCAATCAAGCCAAGATCACTCGGTAAGAGCAATTATTTCCTTCTCTTCATTGATGATTTTTCAAGAAAAACATGGGTATATTTCTTAAAAGAAAAATCAGAAGTGTTTGAGAACTTCAAGAAGTTTAAAGCCCATGTTGAGAAGGAAAGTGGCCTTCTGATCAAAGCTTTGAGATCCGATCGTGGAGGAGAGTTCACATCAAAAGAGTTTCAGAAGTATTGTGAAGACAATGGAATCAGACGACAATTGACAGTGCCAAGATCCCCTCAACAAAATGGAGTGGCTGAAAGGAAGAATAGAACTATCCTGGAGATGGCAAGGAGCATGCTTAAAAGCAAGAAACTTCCAAAGGAGTTTTGGGCTGAAGCTGTTGCATGTGCAGTCTATTTAATCAACCGCTCTCCAACAAGAAGCGTTAGTGGAAAAACACCACAAGAAGCATGGAGCGGAAGAAAACCAGGTATTTCTCATCTTAGAGTTTTTGGAAGCATAGCCCATGTGCATGTGCCAGATGAAAAACGAAGTAAGCTTGATGACAAAAGTGAAAAATACATCTTCATTGGTTATGACGCCAACTCCAAAGGGTACAAACTCTACAATCCTGATTCAAGGAAAACAATCATCAGCCGAAATGTAGTGTTTGACGAAGAAGGAGAATGGGATTGGTCGACAAATTGTGAAGATCATACCTTCTTCCCGTGCATTGAAGAAGATGATGTGGAACAACAACAACAACCGCAAGAGGCACCTACTACTCCACCCACTTCACCAAATACAACCATTCAAGATGATGAAAGCTCAAGTGAAAGAATGCCACGTTTCCGAAGTCTCCAAGAAATTTATGAGGTAACTGAAAATATAGACAATGTTACCTTATTCTGTCTATTTGCAGACTGTGAGCCCATGAACTTCCAAGAAGCAATTGAAAAGAAGAGTTGGAGAAATGCAATGGATGAAGAGATCGAGGCAATAAAGAAGAATGATACTTGGGAGCTAGCCTCGCTTCCAAAAGGGCACAAAGCAATTGGTGTCAAGTGGGTCTACAAAGCAAAGAAAGACTCCAAAGGAGAAGTTCAGAGATACAAAGCGAGATTGGTGGCGAAGGGCTATAGTCAAAGGGCTGGCATCGACTATGACGAGGTATTTGCTCCAGTTGCTCGACTAGAAACTGTAAGACTTATTATATCATTAGCAGCTCAAAATAATTGGAAGATACATCAAATGGATGTCAAATCCGCCTTCTTAAATGGAGTTCTTGAAGAAGAAGTCTACATTGAGCAGCCACAAGGATATGAAGTCAAAGGTGAAGAAGATAAAGTCTTGAAATTAAAGAAGGCTCTTTATGGGTTGAAACAAGCCCCGAGAGCTTGGAATGTTCGGATTGACAAGTACTTCAAAGCAGCGAATTTCATCAAGTGTCCATATGAGCATGCACTCTATATAAAAGCTCAAGGTAAAGGTATTTTGATTGTATGCTTGTATGTCGATGACTTGATTTTTACAGGGAACAATCCAAGCATGTTTGAGGAATTCAAGAAGGATATGACAATGGAATTTGAAATGACCGACATGGGGCTTATGGCATATTATCTCGGAATTGAAGTACAACAAGGAAACAAAGGAATTTTTATTACTCAAGAAAGTTATGCCAAAGACCTCCTCAAGAAGTTTAAGATGAATGATGCTAATCCAGTTGGTACTCCTATGGAATGCGGCATAAAGTTGAGTAAGGATGAAGAGGGAGAAAACGTTGATCCAACCCTCTATAAAAGTCTTGTTGGAAGTTTGCGCTATTTAACTTGTACAAGACCAAACATTCTCTATGCCGTTGGAGTCGTGAGTCGGTACATGGAAGCTCCAACAACTACTCACTTCAAGTCTGCGAAGAGGATTCTTCGATATATCCAAGGTACAGCAAGCTATGGCCTATACTACTCCATTTCTAACGATTACAAGCTTGTTGGATATAGTGATAGCGATTGGAGTGGAGATATGGATGACCGAAAGAGCACAAGTGGATTTGTGTTCTACATGGGAGACACAGCCTTTACTTGGATGTCCAAGAAGCAGCCTATTGTCACTTTGTCTACATGTGAAGCAGAGTATGTAGCTGCAACTTCATGTGTTTGTCATGCTGATTGGCTACGCAACCTATTGAAGGAGTTAAGCTTGCCACAAGTGGAGCCAACAAAGATTTTCGTAGACAACAAGTCAGCAATAGCATTAGCAAAAAACCCAGTCTTCCATGATCGAAGTAAGCACATCCACACCCGTTACCATTACATCAGAGAATGCATCAGCAACAAGGATGTGCAAATGGAATATGTGAAGACACATGATCAGGTAGCAGATATCTTCACCAAACCGCTGAAGAAAGAAGTCTTTATGAAGTTGAGAAGTTTGCTTGGAGTACAAAATCAAGTTTAAGAGGGGGTGTTGGAATATAAATTGATTTTGTATGTTGGGCCTAAAAGATAAAAGCCCAATATTAGCAAAGGCCCAAATAGCATTCTAGAAAATCCTATCTAGAAGGATTCTAGAATGTTCCACAAAAATATCTAGAGATGCTTATCCATAAGATGTCTCTAGATAAGTTTAGAATTATAGGAATGTTTTAGAAAGTTCTAGAGAATAAATTATAACCCTTAGATGAATGTTGTGGTGGCAAGATCCTAACCATTGGTTAAGGAGGTGCCATTAGTATAAATAGGGGATGATTGTATCATTTGAAAACAAAAAAAAAAAAGTTTAGAAGCACTCAATACAAGCCTTTCCTCTTCTCTCAAAATCTTCCAACCTCTCCCAATCTTAAACACTTCCTTCTAGCCTTTAAAGTTTTCTCCCAACATCAAGATCGATCCATATGGAACTTAACTTGTTACAGAGGTTAATTACAAGAGTTGAGTGTCCAACTTAGAGTAAAAAATCAGTTCATACAAACCAGAGATTGTTCCCATATAGAATCTAAACTCAGTCCTTGATAAACCTGATGTTGGCCTGAGAGCTTTATACTGTCCAACATGCTTCATATAACTTACATAACTTAATTATATACAAGCTTTCTTTAAACAATCTCATGCCATGGAGTATGGAGCATAAATAATGAACAGCAAGGTAGGTGATGAATAACTAGGAAGAGGATAGGTGAATGAGAGGGTTCAGTTGTTGTTGTTCTAATCCTCTCTCACGAACCTTCACGGGAAGGCCAAACCTAAAGGTAGCAGTGAGTCCAGGGGAGAAACGAAGGTTTCCACAAGATGATTCCACCAACTGGATGTGGAACTTTCGAAGCAGTGAAAGTGCCACAGTTTTGAGCTCCATCAGAGCCATTTCCTTCCCCAAACAAACCCTCAACCCTGCTTGAAAAACCGGGTACTTGAACGGACTTTCGGGGTGGAACACGCCATCCTTCAACCATCTTTCTGGCCTAAACTCCGAACAGTCACAGCCCCATATTTCCTCCAACCTTCCCATCGCATAGGGATGGTAAGTAACCCTAGTTCCACTCTCCACTTTCGTCCCATCGGGTAACACATCCTCCTTCAAACAAAACTTTGAATCAAACTGGATCGGTGGAAACAGCCTCAGACTTTCATGCATCGCCGCTTGCAAATAGTGCAATTGCTTAAGCTCTTCAAAGCTCGTGAGATCCTCATGAGGCCCAACCACTCGATCTGCCTCCGCACGAATCTCCGATTCAACTTCTGGATTTTTCCCTAACAGATAAAAGAAGCTGGTGAGAGCCGAAGCCACTGTGTCACGACCCGCCAATAAGAAGCTCACAACAATGTCTCGTAAATACGTGTCATCGTCGTGGACCGTGCTCATGAACCGCGACAACAAGTCCTTGTTTTCAGAGAAACCCATTTCGCGCCTTTGCTTTATGACCTCCCTGGCCAACCCGTTAATCACTTCAACCGCTTCCCGAAGCCGTTTCTCGCTCCCCACATTGAAAAACCTCTTCACCTTCCACACATAAGGCGACAACGCCATGGCTCTTTCCGCAGAGAGCTTCGACGCCAAGTCAAAGCAAACCGCGAACTTCGACATCGGCAAAGACTTCTCCAAACACTTGGGGTCCAGCCCGAAGGAGAAACGGCAAATGCTATCGAAGGAGAATCTCCGGAACACGTCCTGCAGGTCCAAGACGGCGCCGTTTCGGGTCGACGCGTGAAGGAGCGGGAGGAGTCTGTCATGGATTTCGCTCTTGATGATTTCGAAGGCGAAGAAGGTTACGCCGTTGTTGTTGAGTTGGAGGGCGGCCATCTTCTTCTGGAAGCGCCAGGTGTCGCCATCGACGTTGAAGATTCCTTTGCCGAGGAAGTCACCGAGGATGGTAGAGAAGGGTTTCCCCTTGGGAAAGTTGTGGAACCTGGTCTTGAGAATGTACTCAACGTTTTCCACGTTGGCGGTGATGGTGTTGCGCAGCACGTGGATGTGGATGGTTTTGGTGGGGGAGGTTCGGAGGAGGTGGGTGTACCAGTCGCAGAGGTTGTGGAAGTATTGGGACCAGCTTGAAGTGAGGTAGGCCTGGCATGTTTCGCAGCTGCAGAGGATGTTCTTTCGGTGAGAAAGACGCGCGATTGCGATGAGAAGAAGGAGGATGGTGAGTGAAAGGAGAAGAGAAGAGAAATAGACGTTGTTTGTGAAGAACTGCAATAAGAGTTGGAGTTCCATTGATGGAAGATTGACGATGAAGGAGAGAAAGTATGAAGAGATATGCAACTGAGAGTGGACAAGTGGGATTAGCGTTTGCTACAATTCTCATTTATTCTTGGATCACTTTTCATCACATCAGCTTCAATTTTTTTCCTACCTAAACTTTATCAAGAGAAGTTATATATGGAATTAACTTATGTTTAGTATTTATCCAAAATTATCCATCAAAATAATGGAAACACTTCTCAAGTTTATTAATAGAGATTTTGGTAAAAAAAAAACATATGTCAACACATATTTTTGAATAATATTTATCCGTGTTATTGTCTTATTAGATTTAGAGTATTTCAGTATAATATCATATAAATAATAAACAATTAAGAAATTGACATGTGAAAATGTTATAAAAAATATGTTCAAAATATCTTATTTTTAAAAAAATAAACTATTCCACCTTCATAAATAATGCTAATTATTATAAGGAAAAAAATGTTATTTGACATTGGACCACTTTTATAAAAGAAAAATGATTTTATCAAAATTTAATTTTTGTATTTCTGAGAAAAATAAATACTAATTATTATAAGGAAAAAAAGTTATTTGACATTGGAGAACTTTTATAAAAGTAAAACGGTTTTATCAAAAGTTAGTTTTTGTATTTCGGAAAATAATAAAGTAAACCGTAGTAAGTAGTGTCAAATGGTATTAAAAAAAATATGGAGTTAAAATACCACTGTCCTTATTATAACGTCACCTTCATTATTGCCACATGTGAATTTCTTAGTTTACCGGACTTTTGATCCTCGGTAATAAGTATACATAAATAGTAACTTTGTTATGATAAAGTATTCGAATATGTTGTTTAGTGATGTAATTAAATGTGTTTAACCTTTAATGATTAACATGATTTTTCATTAAGAGAAAAATTGAAACTAATATATTAACACGTCAGACTCAAGTAAGGATGCTGTATAAATGATAACAGTTGAAAAACTGTTATTTTCATGCTTAAAATTGATACTAAAAGCAACCTTTAGACTTAGAAACTGGCTTGAAATCACACCTTTTATCTTTATTTTCAGAAATAAGAGAGCTGGACAGGTTTACACTTGATTTGAGTGTTTTTGTGCAGGTTTTAGGGTGAATTTGGTGCAAAGAGTGAAGAAGGAGAGAAGTGACATTAGAAAAGACAAGAAAGAGTGCAAAAAGAGAAGACGAAGGCACCGCTCAGCGGCACACTACCGCTGAGCGGCACTCAGGAGGTTGCGGGAGTCACGCTGAGGGGCAAATGGCCGCTGAGGGGAAGAATTGTGACGCGCAACTACCGCTGAGCGGTAAATACCGCTGAGCGGTACTCTTTGGGCTTGGGCTTTTGTAATCTTTTGTAACTCTAAATTAGTATATAAGGGCTTGCACGTCCTTTAGTTTAGTATCTTTGGCAGAAACGAGGCAAACACTCTCTCTTCCACCCCTTTGAAGGAGGATCTTGGATGCTCAGGCTACCTCTTCACCTTTATTGGGTTTATTCTTTCACTCTTTCATTGTTATTCATCTAGTTTCACCATGACGATGGTGAACTAAACCTTGTATGTTTGTTGGGGAATCAATGTAATCTCTTGAAGCTCTCATATATGGATTTGTTGAGTACATCTTTGAATTAAGACATATGCTTTCTTTCATCATTAGTTAGGGTTTTTCCTCTTTGCTCAATGCTTGCATTGTTTAACTCATTCTAATGCATGATTATTGGTTTTGTCGATACGGACACGTACGGGGAAGTCTAGATCCGGGGAATTTCTCCCAATATTTTACTGACAACATTATATTGGTTGCCTTTAAGCTCCTGCAGTCATGAACTAATCATTAGGAATGCTAGGAATTGTATGAACTATTTGATTAGGGAGAAGCCATCTAGAATGGTACATTAGAGAGTGGCATTAACAATGATGATTTGAATGTTGAATTCCTAAAATATATGAGAGTGGATGAGATGAAATTGAACCCCAACAACATATTCATTTATATAATTCATTGAAAGTGTTTATCTTTTGTCTTTGCCATTGATCAATTCATGCATACATGTTTATTTTTGTCTTTGCATATTAAACTTTGAATATTTCGTCCTTAAGTCTTAGCTAATCAACAAACCACACAACTAAACTAGGCCGTGAGTCCTTTGGGAAGAACGATACTTGGTCTTACCAAGTTTTATTACTTGAACGATTCGGTCATACTTGCCGATTGTGAAACAAGTTTGTGACATCATATTTTGGTGCTTACAAATTTGTCCATCAAGTTTTTGGCGCCGTTGCCGGGGAATTGGGGATTGAACCCGAGTCCTAGCAACGGCTATTAAGTTTGGGTCATCAAGTTTTTGGCGCCGTTGCCGGGGACTCGTGGTTTAACTGGTTAATTTGTGTGATTATTGATTATCTTTGACTTTAATTTTAAATTTCTGTTTTTATTTTCTGTTTTTATCTTTTTCTGTTTTATCTTTTTAGATTAGATTTTATTTTATTTAGTTAGTTTAGATTTTATTTTATTTTTTTAATTTTATTTTAGTTTATCTTTTAGGATTAGATTTTATTAGGTTAGATTTTATTTTATTTTTTTTATTTTTTTTTATCTTTTAGGTTATATTTTATTTTTAGGATTAGATTTTATTTTATTTTATCTTTCTATCTTCTAAATCTTTTATCTTTTTATCTTCTGAATCTTTTATCTTTCTATCTTTTGAATATATATCTTCTCTTATATCTTTTTGTGCTAACAAATATTTTCTAGGGTTTTGTTTTCTTGTGCATGCAGGAAGCAATTCGCACTAGAAGTAAGAAAACAACAGAACCACTTCTTGAAGGTCTAGAAGAGAGTAGAAGGAGGAGAAGAATCAGAACGTCTAGAGAACTTTTCCCTTCTCCTGAAACTCTCTTGCAATCATCACCACAAGGTTCTGTTCATAGCACAGGAAGTATGGAGGGCAATAATGTTAGAAGAACTCTTGAAGATTACACTAATCTTGCTGGACCTCAGCACTTCAATAGCATAGCTAGACCTAGAGTCAATGCTGCCAACATGGAGGTCAAACCAGCACTGATTCAACTGGTGAAGAGTAATCAATTTAATGGGTTATCACATGAAAGCCCATATGAGCACCTTACTACCTTTAATGAGATCTGCAACACGGTCAAAATTAATGGGGTGCCAGACGAAGCAATCAAACTTAGTTTGTTTCCTTTCTCATTGGGAGGCAATGCTAAGCTTTGGTTAAACTCTTTTCCAGAAGAAAGTTTCACAGAGTGGGAAGCAGTGGTTACAAAGTTTCTAAACAAATACTTCCCACAATCTAAAGTAACTAAAGGCAAGCAAGAGATATCTTCATTCAAGCAGGGCATGGAGGAATCACTGGGACATGCATGGGACAGGTACAAAAGCTTATTACGTAAAACTCCCACGCATGGCTTTGAGGATCAAGAAGTAGTCCTAACTTTCCTTGGAGGGCTTGGTTCACAAACCAAGATGATGCTAGATGCCTCAGCTGGGGGCAATATCAAATGGAAGACTCCAGAGGAAGCCACTGAGATTATTGAAAATATGGCTACAAGTGATAATGAGCTTCACAATGAAAGAGGCGCCCCTATGCAACAGAAAGGGGTTCTTCAATTACAAACCCATGATGCTCTGCTAGCCCAAAATAAAATTCTGACTCAACAGCTGGAGACTCTGACCAAAACTCTTGCTTCATTACCAAAAGAGTTAAAATCTGCTGCACAGGTACAAACCCAGTTGTGCGAACTATGTGGAGGAGATCACATCAATGGCCAATGTGCTTTTCCTGTGGAAGCCGTGGAGGATGTTAACTTCATGGCTAATCAGTTTCCATACCGTCAAGGTAATTATAATCAGGGTTGGAAACCACATCCAAGTATTGGCCAAGGATAAACTGGGCAGGCTAATCAATTTAATAAGCAACAGCAGCAGCAACCAACCATGTGGCAACAAATTTCTATGCTCAATGAAAGATCTACAAGGTTGGAAGAAACTCTTCAACAATTTATTCAGAAAACTGAATCCTCCCAAAAGAGCACTGAAGCTGCTATAAAGAACTTGGAGATTCAGATGGGTCAGATCACTAAGCAGTTGGAAGAAAGACCACACAGAAACTTTGGGGCTAATACTGAGGTTAACCCTAGAGAAGAATGCAAAGTGGTCAAGAGTGTAAATGAAGAGAGTATTGAGTCAGAAGAAGATGAAACAGAAGAGAGAAGAGAAGAAGAAAGAAAGGATACTTTTCCTTTTCTAACAAATCAGGAGAAACCAATGGATTTCACAGACTTATTCAGAATGGTTGATAATGAAGCTCCTTGGGAACAAATCTTACAGAAAATAGCAGTGTACACAAAATCTGATGAGGGAACCTCTACAAAAAGAAAACGTAGAGATGATGATGATGAAAAGTGTGTAACTGTTAAGAAAGAATCATTTCCACCAAAAGCTGCTGATCCAGGTAGTTTTTCTATCCCTTGCACTATAGGGAAGAAAAAGGTGAAGAAAGCTCTCCTTGACTTAGGCTCAAGTGTTAACTTGATGCCTTACTCTCTATTGGAGCAAATTGGCCATGTGAAAATAAAACCTGTAAAGGTTAATCTGGTAATGGCTGATGGATCTTCAAAGGAGCCATGTGGGATTGCAGAAGACATTGTAGTTTGTGTTGGCAAACTTCAGTTCTTGGCAGACTTTGTGGTGATGAAGATGGAGACCGAAAAGATACCTTTCATACTGGGAAGACCGTTTATGAAAACGGCCAGGGTTATTATAGATGTTAATGAAGGTATAGTGGTGCTCCAGGACAGAGAAGAGAGAGTGGTGGTGAATGTGTTTAAAGATGAGATACAAGCAAAGGAGGAAGAGGCCAGTTATAAAGCTGCATTTCGAGATGCACCCATAACTAGAGGTAAACATGAAAATCTTAAGGTTTCTGATAACCATTGTTTGTATTTTCAGGTACCAAAGGTAGAGGAAAGTGGAAAAGGAGAGGAAGTTCCTAGAGACTGGAAGAAAAGAGGACTCCAACTTGGCACACCTGTAAGACTCAAGAACAAGTTGTGGGTTGTAAAAGGTTTTAAAGAGAAGGAGATGATAGAGATAGAGTCTCCATATTCTAAAGAATCCAAAACAGTCCTAAGGAAGCAGTTGATAAGTTGGTGGAAAGATGACATCAACTTTAAAGAAGATGGAACGTGAGCTTTACTGGGTCAAGCTAGTGACGTTAAAGAAGCGCTTGCTGGGAGGCAACCCAGAGGATTTACAAACTTTTGTTTTAATATTTTGTAATTTTTAAACTGTGAACATTATTCTGGACATTATTTTGCTGTTATAGCATCTACTGAAGGATGCTAGGTGGTTAAGTATCTACTGAAGGATACTAGGTTTGTAACACCTACTGATGGGTGTTGCTGAGAAGATTTTGCACCTACTGATGGGTGCCGGTAAGTGAAACACCTACTGATGGGTGTTGGTGGATTTTGGGTCAGGCTCGTGACGTTAAACAAGCGCTACCTGGGAGGCAACCCAGTTGATTGATTATCTTTGTTTGTTTTTATGTTTGTTTTATTCTAATTAGGGATTGCATAAGCATGTTTAACAATGAAATTGCAGGGAACCCATGAGGAGTATGCTAGGAAGGCACGTAGGGCAAGAAAAGAAGGAGAAGGGCACATCACGAAAGTGCCGCGGAGCGGCACTTATCGCTGAGCGGTACTAACGCTGATGGGCTTAAGTTCCCCTTAGCGGAACCCGAGCCCATTGGGGTATTTTTAAACCCTAACCTGCGCGTTTTGACATTTTTTTCAAGCCCTTCTCTGCAGAAACACTCCCTCATACTCTCTCTTAGGTTTCCCACATCTTTTTACTCTTCCCTCTTAGAAAAATTTCTCTTCCACTCACTTTTTCACTAGTGTGCCATCAAAGTTTGGGGTTGGAAGAGAGTATTCTAGTTTGGAAGCATTCTCATATCATCTAGCATCTCCACCCAAGTAAGTAAAATGCATTTTGTCATTCTAGGGTTCTTGAATTTGAATGTGATTGTCAAAGCATGAGTATTTAGGGCTTTTGATTTCTATGCATGATTTGATGATATATTTGATGTTTGAACCGATTAAACTGCTTGATTATGTACTGGAAAACTGAAAATTGCATTTGGGTGGAGTTAGGGCAGTTTAAAAACGAGTTTTGCAAAAATCTGCAGGTCACCGTTGAGCGGTATTTACCGCTGAGCGGCACTCTGCCATATTTGCTTTTTCTGGCTTTTTGCGTGTTGGTGTGTTGCACTGGTGGCGCTGAGGGGAATTCTGGCCCTCAGCGGTGGTTTAGCTTCGAAAGGAGTTGTGTTCTGTATGTTACTAATGATTAACATCATGTTCTGTGGTTTTGGATTTGTGTTTGAATGCAGGAATGGCATCCTCTTCTGGAAAGAGATTGAAAACCATGGCAACCAAGAGGAAGGAAAAGGAACCAGAGCAGCCACATAATGGCAGGTTCCTCTCCAGGAAACATGAGAAGCACTTTAGGGTGGTTCAGGACAGGAGACTTCTGATGGAGAGAAAGGTCGGAATGATACCTAACTTTGCTCCTCAATTTGGAGAGCAAGTGTTAGGGAATGACTGGGGGAAGCTAGCCACTTATCCAGCACCTGCCAACATAGCTGTGGTTAAGGAATTCTACACTAATGCCAAGAAGATTGGTGACTATCCAGCTGAGAACTATTTGGGATATGTTAGAGGCCATGCCATCAGGTATGATCCTGATTCCATTAATAACTTCCTGGATACTGTGTGGGCTGGTGAGCAATGTCAGTTTGCTCTTAGCATGGAGGAAGGTGCTGACTTTGAGGATGTTGAGAGAGTGTTGTGCATACCTGGAGGACACTTTCAAAGGAATAGATCTGGAGCAGTGGTTAACATTAGGAGGACAGATTTGACTCCTCTTGCAAAGTATTGGATGGCATTTTCTCATGCCAACATTCAGCCATGCTCACATGTGTCAGATATCACTCTCAGCAGGGCACTATTCATCTACTGTGCTATCAGAAGTTTGAATGTTAATATTGGGCAGGTGATAGCTGATGAGATTAGTGTGTGTGCTAACACCTCAAACAACAAAGCACCACTGGGACATCCTTCTTTGATCACTCACCTCTGCAAGCTAGCTGGGGTGGACACTTCTGTTCCACCATTTGAGAGGCCAAGAAAAGCTATAGATGAGGCCTATTACAGACAGTATTGCGGAGGTGAGGAGGCAGCTCAGCCCGTTCCACCACGCCAGGCTCGTAGAGAGAGAGGACCAGCACAGAGCCGGACATCTGCTGATACACATGAGGCAGAACCATTCCAGATGAGGGACATGTATATGTCTCTTATAGGTGCTCAGTTGCAGTCCATCCACAGAGGGCAGGTGGCCACGGCTGAGATGATAGTGGGGATGTATGATACCCCTCCAGCACACAGGTGGACTATGGATGAATTCCATAACGTCGTAGCTTGGCCAGAAGAACCATTCCATGGAGGAGCTGGAGGAGCTGAATCTTCAGCTCGAGACATGGAAGAAGAAGAAGCTGAGGAGGAGGATGCTTTTGATGAAGATGATGATGAAGAGGAGGAGGAAGATACAGAGGACAGCTCAGACTGATGAGGAGCTGAGATAGCATTTACTGATGAATGCTATCATATGTTTTATGCTTTTGCGGTTTAAACTTTCTGAACTTATTTATTTTTGTTTCTAGATTAGGGTTTGATGTACTCTATTGAATACCTGGTTTGTGTGATGGTTTGCTATTAACTGTGTTTATGTGATAAGTAATGCTTGATGATGCTTATTGACTGATTGATGTTGAGATGATGTGCACATTAAAATGCTTATACAGGTGATTCACAAGCTTTGTGAACAAATGCAAGATATCATGATTGTGATTGTGAAATTAAGCAGGATGTGTATGTCAAATGTGAATGAGCTTATATGTGAGGTTTTGAGCTCCAGAGTTGTTATTGTTGAATGCTATTACTTTGGAAGCTTGAATGACTTTGCCCAGGTTTTCTATGATTGAATCAATTGCTTGTTTTGCATCATATGATCAAAGGCCGTGTTTGTTGAAACCCTTTTTACTGGCCAAATTCATAAAGTTAGCCCACTAAAAGAGAACATTTTGTGTTCTATCCTTTGAACCCATAGCCTTGAATATACACTGAACCCTTGATTGAAAATCTTTACCTTGAGTTAAGTAGAATATCTTGTGTGGTATTGATAAATGTTCAAGTTTGGGGTTATTGGGAAATCATGAAAAAGGAAAAGCATTGAGCTAAGAGCTAAAAAGTAAGAATATACAAAGAAAAAGAAAAGCAAAGAAAAAGAAGTAAAGCTCAATGCGAATGCAAAGGCAAAAGAAAGTTGGGAATGAATAAGAATAATTGTGTTGTTATGATTCTCTTAACTCAAGGATTTTGTGATCCAGAAAAACCAATTTTCTTGTTAGCCCAGCCACATTATAAGCCATTGAAAAGTCCTTGTGATGATGCATGCTTGTGAATGTTTTTGATTGTGGTAAAATGAAAGGCAAAGTTGATTCATATGACATTGTGATAGTAGAGTGAATGAGTGAAACACTTACCTCTTATACACTTGTGTGTTGAGTGAAACACTTTACCTGGTGAGGAAATATTCCATGAACACATGAACATCCATGCTTAATTGATTGATCATTCATGAAAAATAGCATTTGTTGGAACTTAAATGACTTTGTGAACACTAAAGCATGTGCATATCTTGATTGAACTCTTGATCATAAGTTTGAGTGAAGTTATTACTTATCTTGAAAAGAGGATTTTGAATGAGTGAACCATCATATGAATTGGTTGGAGATGGAGTTACATTTTGTTTGCTTGAGGACAAGCAAAGTTCTAAGTTTGGGGTTGTGATAACAGTTGAAAAACTGTTATTTTCATGCTTAAAATTGATACTAAAAGCAACCTTTAGACTTAGAAACTGGCTTGAAATCACACCTTTTATCTTTATTTTCAGAAATAAGAGAGCTGGACAGGTTTACACTTGATTTGAGTGTTTTTGTGCAGGTTTTAGGGTGAATTTGGTGCAAAGAGTGAAGAAGGAGAGAAGTGACATTAGAAAAGACAAGAAAGAGTGCAAAAAGAGAAGACGAAGGCACCGCTCAGCGGCACACTACCGCTGAGCGGCACTCAGGAGGTTGCGGGAGTCACGCTGAGGGGCAAATGGCCGCTGAGGGGAAGAATTGTGACGCGCAACTACCGCTGAGCGGTAAATACCGCTGAGCGGTACTCTTTGGGCTTGGGCTTTTGTAATCTTTTGTAACTCTAAATTAGTATATAAGGGCTTGCACGTCCTTTAGTTTAGTATCTTTGGCAGAAACGAGGCAAACACTCTCTCTTCCACCCCTTTGAAGGAGGATCTTGGATGCTCAGGCTACCTCTTCACCTTTATTGGGTTTATTCTTTCACTCTTTCATTGTTATTCATCTAGTTTCACCATGACGATGGTGAACTAAACCTTGTATGTTTGTTGGGGAATCAATGTAATCTCTTGAAGCTCTCATATATGGATTTGTTGAGTACATCTTTGAATTAAGACATATGCTTTCTTTCATCATTAGTTAGGGTTTTTCCTCTTTGCTCAATGCTTGCATTGTTTAACTCATTCTAATGCATGATTATTGGTTTTGTCGATACGGACACGTACGGGGAAGTCTAGATCCGGGGAATTTCTCCCAATATTTTACTGACAACATTATATTGGTTGCCTTTAAGCTCCTGCAGTCATGAACTAATCATTAGGAATGCTAGGAATTGTATGAACTATTTGATTAGGGAGAAGCCATCTAGAATGGTACATTAGAGAGTGGCATTAACAATGATGATTTGAATGTTGAATTCCTAAAATATATGAGAGTGGATGAGATGAAATTGAACCCCAACAACATATTCATTTATATAATTCATTGAAAGTGTTTATCTTTTGTCTTTGCCATTGATCAATTCATGCATACATGTTTATTTTTGTCTTTGCATATTAAACTTTGAATATTTCGTCCTTAAGTCTTAGCTAATCAACAAACCACACAACTAAACTAGGCCGTGAGTCCTTTGGGAAGAACGATACTTGGTCTTACCAAGTTTTATTACTTGAACGATTCGGTCATACTTGCCGATTGTGAAACAAGTTTGTGACATCATATTTTGGTGCTTACAAATTTGTCCATCAAGTTTTTGGCGCCGTTGCCGGGGAATTGGGAATTGAACCCGAGTCCTAGCAACGGCTATTAAGTTTGGGTCATCAATAAACTTATGCATGTGAGTATTTTATGAACCTATTATAATTTTGATAAGAAATTCTAGTATTGATGGGCATGAAAATGATTATACTCAATTTTTTAAATTAGATATGAGGTCAAGAATAAGTTTATGCATGTCCGCTCCATCTTTTTCTTATTTAAAATTATTAAAACACCATATGGTAGTTGAAAAAACTTATTTCATTGTTTTATTTTGTTTCTTTTTAAAATGAAACTTTCACAATTTTCAATTCTATCTATATGGTTCATCTCATTCAATATGCACCAAGTTAACTTAAATACATAAGGTATTTTTCCTCTCATTATAACCTTAGTTGCTTTTTTTTTTTCCTTTATCCGGACTTCAAATGATGCATTGCACCTCAGAAAATGTAAACTCCAATTTATTAAATTAAATTATATTATATAACACACATTTGATCATTTATGCTCTTTCTTATGTTGTGATTTTTTTAAAAGAAAATATTTAATTTATATTTAGAACAATTAACAAACGAGTATAGGCGTAAGCACAAGTATATTTGTTATTGAATAAGAAAGCGAATGAAACACAAATTTCATACTTGATGAGGATGGAAATTACATGGATGGATATGTAAAATTTTACTTTTGGTACAGGGATAGGCATAGTCAAAGCTCCACTTGCCTCATTCCATTATTATTCCTTGACTTTATTCAAGAAAGTCAAGCTAGGCTAGTATCGTTTCTAGTTGATCAAGGTAACCTTAGATTTGGCTAAGTTGAGTAGAGACCATGTCAAGTTGATCTATATGAGCCAAAGTTATGTTGTGAGGGATCGCGTCCAATCATGTCAAGTTGTGACAAGTTGGGTTAGACTCATGTTGGTTGAGTTAGGTTAGGTTAACTTGCCAGGCTTGATTCAAATTAGGCTAAAAGTTGGACCTACGTTCGGCCTTGTCAAGTTAGGTTGAGTCTAGGTTAGGTTGAGTTAAACCTAGCCCAAGTAAAGATGGGTTGGACTTAACTTAAGTCAAGTTGAGTTGAACTGGGTCAAACTCAAGTTAGGATTCATCAAATTTGGTGAAGCTTAAGTTAGGTTGGCTGAAATCAAACTAAATTGTCCTATACTGAAATCAAATTGAGTCATATCAAGTCCATGTTAAGTTGAGTCCAATTCAGGCAAATTCAAGTTGGATTAAATTGAGTTTAAGTTAGACTAATCGAATTAGTCTTGAGTGGGTTAGGTTGAAGCTCAACTTTGTAATTAATTTACGAATAATAGAAAATAATTAAATATTATTTTGCAAAATAATATAAAATTAAGATATTTTAAAAATAGGTTTAATACATTATTTATTTCCTACTTTTGGGGGTTTGGTTCAAAATGGTCCTACCTTTTGAAAATGTTAAGTAAGGCCCCATATTTTGTTTAAAAATGTTCAATTCAGTCCTTTTCGTGGACGCCGTTAAAAACATAATGGTATTGATGTCATTGTGGCCAAATCTGAGTGAGATGTTATGTTGAATGATTACGTGACACTGTAAAGTGAAGTGTGAGTTCTTTTATTAAAATCAAAGAAAATTCAAATCTAAAACCATAACGTTTTAAGAACCTTAAAGTGGAAATTAGAATCAGAAACCCTAAATTGGTGAAAAATCCCCAATCTTTTTATGCATTTTTTCCTTCCTTCCTTCTTCACCAACAGTGCGTCATACATTGAACATGGCTAATCCTTTCACACTTTTAACCCAGTGATCCATGGGTTTTTCCTCTTTCTACTGTGGGTTTCATAAAACCCCAATCTTGATCCCTCTTCTGGTGCGCTGCCATGTTTTCTATCGTGGAGCTCTCGCAAGCAGTGGTGATCATTGGAAACATAATGATTTTTGGTTGCGTTCGAATTGATGATGGTTTTGATTATGGTTTTCTTACAGGTCTGGCGATGCACTCTATTTCTTCTTTTCCCTAACAGAAGCTCCCTTATACATTCACAGCGGAGCTCTGTTTCAAGCAGTGACGTTCCCTTGTTAGTGGTCTACGATGAAGTCGTGGTGGCTGTCTTCGAAAAGCACTTGTGACGGTGGCACCTTCATAATGAAGGGTCGTTCTTTCAACAACAATCACTCTGGACAACTTCGGGGTGATTTATGATAGAGTCGCGACCGTGAAGCTTGTGAGTGACAACGACTCAAACACATCTTTCTTCTCAAGATTTGGTGGATTTGCACTGGTGGGGTTGTTTGCAACAAAGTGATGGAGATCCTGATGAACAAATATGGTTTTGGGTATAGTGACCTTCGTTGTTTTGATTTGGCCACGTAATCATCCAAATCTGGTGGGGTTGCTTGCACCAACTCACTTCACTTCACAGTGTCCCGCAATCATCCAACATAACACCTCACTCAGATTTAGCTACAGTGTCATCAGCACAGTTATGTTTTTAACGGCGTCCACGAAAAGGACTGAATTAAACATTTTAAAACAAAATATGGAGTCTTACTGAACTTTTTCAAAAGGTAGAACCATTTTAAATCAAACCTCTAAAAGTGGGACCAAATAATGTATTAAATCTTACAAATGAGTTGATCGTTGTATTCTTTTTAATGTTGTTAAATCCATTTTAACTTATATTTATTAATTCCCTTTTAATTCTAAATCTATCTCATGCTATGTGTACAAATTTTCGGAGTTGAACTTTTCTGCACCCACTTATTTAATAGGTGAATAAAAAAGAGTTATAACGTGACTAGAACTGCTAGATGAAATATGGTGCAAACAAAAACATGCTTCACATTTCTAACTTTTATTGATATACATTAATTAAAGCATTGGCATATGATTAACATTCTCTATCCCTTTACCGATTGTTCATAATTAAACTTTATTTAAAGAAAACGATTTATTATCTGTAATGGAGTCTCCCCTCTTAATTATAATTTTCTTACCTACACAATTTAAATTCATCATGAACTTTCTTAACGTGAGAGGATATTTTAATTTCGAATGAGTTAATCTTGATTAAATAATTATAAATTTATAATAAGTGAATTATATAAATTAACATAAAAGGATTATTATTATCATTATTATTATTATTTATAGTTATATTTTTAAAAATTAATTGATACCACCTTTCACGAGATATACACTGGATATATTAAGTGAAACACATTTTTTAATTTGATTTAGATTAGTCATTGAATGAACATGCAAAGTACATTTATTGATTATAGTTAAAATCGAGATTTAAACTGTAAAATTATAAGATCCTTCAAATTTTAAGTAGTATCTATAAGTTAGATTTCACACATAATTTTAAGATAATAAGATAGGTAGGATTTTCAAACAAAATCGAAAAATTGTATAAATAATTTTTTTTTTGTTTCTACCTGTTGTGCACCTTGGATAAATGTATTAAGTTTAAATAAAACCTAAATATAATAAAGTTTAGTGTAATTGAAACTTTATTAATACGTGTATTATTAGGCAAACACCTTCCAATAAAAAGTAAATGCAATTAAAATTCAACTTTTTTTTTTTGCATATAACCTAATTAAAATTTAGTACAATTAAAAGTTTACTTGTTGCTATAGTCCGGTGCAACATCACATTCACCTTCTTGAATGAATTTGAAATAAAATAAAATTTAATTAAAATTGATAAATAATATTTTAATTAAAACAAAATTTAAATCTAAAAAAAATTAAATATGTTATTTTCTGCACCATTCATCTTTAGTAAATTTCAATAAATTAAAACAAAAAAATATTTTTTGTTATACTCTTAAAACTCTTACGATTAAGATTGTAAAGGATTCACAAAGTGATTAATTTTCTAAACTTAAGTTTGATAAAGTATTGATAAAAAATTAATTTAAATTAATAATTTGTCATTTTTATTAGAAAATAAAATCTACAAGATTCATGTTATGATTTCACAGATTTATGATTTTATGAACTCTTACTACCTTAATTAACCACAATATCAATTTTAACTACCTTAAATAGTAATAACTATACTCTTTTAATTAGTTCATAGTTGAATTTTTTGTACATAAATTAAAGTCAGTAGTTTCTTTTTTTAATAATTGAAAGTAATACATTTTAACTAGGCTAACTTAAATGGATAAGTTCTTACATAGTTCAGTGGTAGACAAATGCTGCAACAAAAAGTGAATGAACTCAGAAGAGCATAAACAAATAAGGTAAAGCAAGCTCGATGAACCCGTGCGCTAGCTTGAACAGAAAACTAAGAGCATAAACTACCATCGGAAACATCCTTGCTGCATCGTCCATGATGTTTTGTATCGTAGCTCCAAACTACAATACCACATCACGTGCTCAATTTTGAGGACACCAACCAACACATCTTCTCTGACAGATTTTGTTCCTTCATTACTTCGGATAATTTTTATATATATATTTTTCTCTCTTTCAAACAGCATTTCCTCTGTACAACATTTCCTCTTTTTTCTTTTGGTGACATTCTAGGAGTACCTTTTAATCAATAATTACTTCATCTTCTAATAATGTGATACAATTATTAGCACTTTAATGATTTACATGATAGGTTTTTGTTGCTTTCGGCTCTCAATTCCAGACTTATTCTTAATTCTTAATTAATAATATAAAGAGTATAATGTGTGACTTTCATCACGTGTAATTTGAATAACATTTTGGGTGAAAATTAGTATGACCAAATCTAGTCTGTCTTTATTAGTTCTGAGTTACTATAATATAAAAGAGGGTTTTGGAATAGTTTATTTCTGCATTCTGCGTCGATTCTACATTTTAGAAAGTGAAAACTTTCTTTATTAATTATCAATCGACGAGAACATATTATATTAGTTATACCATCAAGGTAATATATTCTTCTTTTTTTTCTAAAGAAATATAAACCTTTCTATATCAGTTGCATAATTTTTTTTAAGAAAATTATTTATATTTTCTTTTATAGAGATTTGAAAGACTAAAATAGAAAATCGAGGAAAGTTCAAAAGAAACTATAAGTGCAAAAGAGTAACACCAAGTTAAGCTTTTTGACTTTATTCTTGTTGTTTATGATGTCTATGGTCTTGAATGAGTCTGGGATGAATAAAGTCATAGTCTAGGTATTCTTGAAAAGGGTTTGGACTTTTTGTTTGTCTTAAGAGAAATCTAACTAAGGTTTACATAAACTATAGGATTAGTATTGAATTAGGATTTACGTAGTTTAAAAATCACTTTTTATAACAACTTTTTATACTAGTTATAATCCGTCTAGTATAGTAAGTAACATGATGATAAAATTATAAATAAGATAACACTTATACCAGTTATAACTATAATTAGTATAGAAAGTGGATGTGTGACCTTTTTGTAATAAAGAAAAAAACTTTCTACACATTTTAGTTATAATTGATATAAAAGGTGGACGTAGTGACACTTTTGTAATAGAGAAAAAAAATTTCTATATCAACTTTAGTTATAACCAGTACAAAAATAGTTTCTTACTATTTTTTATTTGTAAACACAAACATATATAGAGGTTTATCAAATCCCTAACCCTCATTCTCATCTTTCTTCCCACTCTTCTTGCTCTCAGCGTCCCAAATCACAAACATCGTTTGCCTTCTCTTTTAGTCTCTTCTATCTCTATTTATATAGTCGATCTGTTGTTACTCTGAATCTTCTATACTGGTTCTGTCCTTAATTGGTATAGAAAGTGAAATTTTTTTATACCATTTATTTCTATATCAGTTCTGAAATTGGTATAGAAATATATGATTCAAACAACACTTGAAAAACCTTTTTAAGGTATGAAAAACCTTTTTAAGGTATCAATTGATATTGAAATAAATTACAAAAATAAGAAAGAATACATATAAAAATGAAAACAATAAAATTTTTTTGCCAAATATTCTTGTGTATTTATATATATTTACAAATTGAAGACTTAATAAGAAAGGGTAACCTTTTATTCAAGGACATCTTTTCGCAAACAACATACAATTAAAGAAATAGTTGTGTGAAGAGTCAAATGATTATGTTATCAAACTGATGAGGAAGATGTTATTTCTGAAGATTAGAAAACAATAATAATCTCTTTAAAAAGCTATATAAAAGGACAAGCTTCTTGGATGAACATAATGAAGAGAAACAAACAACACCTACATTTATAGTTCTTTGTTTTAAGCTTCTATAATACTTTCTTTGGTTGGAAAGTGTTAAGTCTTTGTAATATTTTCTGACAAAGTTATTTAGTTGTGAAGAAGTCTTTCTTTCGTATTATCTTTGATCTTTCATTGGTTTATCTTATCTAGATTGTAATTAGAAGTGAGAAATAAGAATCCTTGTTTTAAGTCTCAATAGAAGATTGAGAATGGAAAACTAGTGGTTTGTTTTTCTAGTTATCAAAATTTTGAATATTAAAACATAAATTTGATTTGAAAAGAGGACTGCACATACACTAGTAAAAAAAAGTTTTTTAACGCGCTATATACGCCTCGGTTCTACTGAAACCGAAGCGTATAAAAGTGCGATAGCATTTCTGTAAATATTGAGTGGTTATATGCCTCGGTTATATGTGAACTGATGCCTATATACGTTACTGTCTCGAGTAAAAATCCAACCGAGGCATATAATATACATTTTAAAAGATTTAGACACCGGTTTACTGTTTAACCGGTGCAGTTAAAAGGTTTAGGCACCGGTTATAAGAGAAACCGAGGTAGTAAACTTGAGTTAAAATAAAAAATAAAACCCTTTCTCTCGCACACTCGCGATTCTGCACTCTGCCTCCCTCCACTCTGCCTCCCTCCACTCTGCCTCCCTCCGCTCACGAGTTTTCCTCTCCACCAAACCCCACATCAGGCCGTCACCATCACCGGCCATTGGGGTTGCCGTCGTTCAACCACGCCGTCGGCCACAACGTGCAAACCCGCAAGCCGCTACCCAAAGCCGCTACCACAGCGCCTTCGTTCTCCATGGACGCCATTCATCTTCTCCAACACGCAGCCACCACCGCGTTTCAACCTTCTTCCATCACCATCACCGAAATCACGCCACCGTCACCAAAATCCCTAAAGCATGCCGCCGTCGTCGCGAGAGTTGCTGATGAGTCAATATTTTATTGATTTCACTTAGTTTATTGTACCGAATTTAATCAAGGAATTGTGCTTGAATGTACAGTATTATCCTATTTTTCCTAATTGTGCTAAATTTGATCGGAAATTCTTATTTTAACTAATTTGAATTATCTGAGATAATTATTTTACAAGGAAAATTTGGAGATACAATTTGGGACATTTGAAGGTTAAATGAGAATTGGCAATTGAGCCCAATGTATTTCAGCCATTTCAGTTTTCGCTGGTTGCTGCGTGAATTTTGTGTCAGCTTGTTTGTTCTCGTTTGAGTTCAATTCTTATCCTTTTTCCATGCAATTTTTTTTCATAGTTTCGTCTAGATGTCTATTTTCACGTATAGCTTTTCGTTTGTTAAAATTCGTTTTGTTCTGTTCCCAGTATTTTTTTTACTCTCCTATGTCAGTCCAGTAATTACTGTTTTGAGTGTTCTAAAATGTTTGCATTGTTTGCTTGATGTTTAGTACTTGTGGTGGCTGAAATTGATCATTGGACAGTGCTAAGACTCTCCACAGAGTGTTCACAAGAAGGAGAGCTCAATGGATTTTGCAATGATTTATTCTAAGCAAAGCTTGCAACCCACATACACATCACACGGCCATTGGTTGGAATTTTCTTTGAGAAGTAAATCAATTGGCCACCAAGCAAAGGAAGCTCACGTCCAAGACCTCTAAAATCAAATGCTAAATTCTATTTGGATTGGTATTATGCAGGTTGCACGGCCCCATATCAACAATTTAATTTGGCATATATGTTTGGAAAAGGGCCACCACTCATTCACGGTTTTCACTTGATAATGTGCCAAAATTCATAACCTTGGGAGACAATGATCACGTGAAAGAGAATTCACATTCTATTTAACAAATAAAGAAAGATGGAGGGGACCACAAGGAAAGAAGTTTACGATTCTTGGAGGAAAAAAAAGAGAGAATCTCTTTTAAAGTAAAGCATATGCGTTTTTGACTTGGCATGGGTGAAGATTAAAGAATGAATTTATGGAAACGCAAAACTCAACAATTGGAAAGAAAGGGGCGCTGAATTGTCAGAAGAGAGTGGCCACCTTTGTCACTTTTTTCATTGTTTTGGAGATATGAGAATGCGGTTTCAAAGAGGGAGAGGCCGCGAGTTTGAGGGGGAGGCCGTGAGAGTCCAGCTAATCCAGCACCTTCACGATCCATAAAAGAGGGAGTTGTTGCTGCCACTTCCAGGAGGTGTTCACGGGAAGAGAATGGAATAGTGAAAAGAGCCATGGTTGGAAGGAAACTCACGAGAATTTTAGCTGGGAAGCAAGGAAGCAAACAGATACAAGAATGAAGGGACCCATCCTAATTCTTTTGCAATTGTTGAAATGAAGGAGAAGTCACGGGAGGATGAGTTTTCTCTATAAAATGGAATGGGCAGCAGAGGAGATAATTTATTAGATTTTAGTAGAGGATTTTAGGAATCAGTAGTTTAGGACAGCCATGGAAGAGGCTCTCGCCTCTTCCTCTTTCTTTTTCCATTCTCGGTTTTCCATTTGAATGCAACATGTTCTGAAGGTTGTAGTGTGTTATTGTAATTTTTATTTTCACTGTCCAGGAATTTAATTTCAAGTGTTGAATCTTTGCTAAATTTGATTTCCAATTAAATGCTTTTAATTTTATTGTGTCTTTATTTTACCTTTTAATATTTTTCTCCACTGTTAAATTCTGTCATTATGTTTTACTGGTAATTTATTAAGAGTCGTTTTTACGGTTTATTTTTACTGGAACTATTGGTAAATTTTAATTACACTGTTGTTTTGTCTTCCGCATATTTATTGTTACATGTTTTAATTTCGAATACTGTGTAATTTTCCGTTTTGTATTTTTACCGTCTTTTACCGTTCAGTTTTTACCGTGATTAAAATTTATTTCAACATTTTTAATTTTGTTTTATTCAATTACCAGTTGCAATTTAATTTTCCACACCAAAACCAAAATCACAAACCCCCCCCCCCACTTCGTGATAAATCTAAGACCGAACCACATAAAAATTGGTCCTTGAGAGACGACCTAGGAGTCAAATCCTAGTTATACTGCATTAATTTCTGTGCACATCAAATTTGTATGACCGCGACAGTCGTAGCAAATTTTGGCGCCGTTGCCGGGGACCAATCAATAACGGTTCGGTTTCAGATTTTGTTATGTAAATTTTTGTTCTGTTAATATGTGTATTTTGTGTGTTTTGTGTTTTGTATTTTTGTAGGCAACAACGACACCTTCAACAAATTTTGGTGGCGTTGTCACTTCAAATCCAGGTTTTTGTTTTAGATTTTTGCTGTGTTAATATATATTGTGTATATATGTGTTTAATTGTGCTATGTTCTGTATTTAGTTGTTATTAAAAAAAAAATTGAA
This sequence comes from Vigna nakashimae, assembly GCA_034642375.1. Taxonomy (NCBI): domain Eukaryota; kingdom Viridiplantae; phylum Streptophyta; class Magnoliopsida; order Fabales; family Fabaceae; genus Vigna; species Vigna nakashimae. Next base: position 49,627,395 of record CM067765.1, on the reverse strand, counting down.
AATTAAAAAAAAAAAAAAATTAATTAAAAATTTTTACTATTGATGTTCTGTCTTGTGTGTGCTTGTAGCATGTATAAATGTGTTTAGTTTATCTGTTTCGTAATTTTTAGTTTTTAGTTTTTATTTTTATTTTCCATGTCTACCTATTTTAATTTTGTGAATAGTGCTTATTCTACAAGTGCCTGTAATTATGATTCTCTTTCTGCATATTACTCTGATTCTTGTGCTGATTTTAATACTGAGAAAAATATGGATCATCCTCAAATTCCTGAGAGCTCTCTTTGGGAGCCAATTCCACAATATGAGAGTCAGCAGTATGATTCTCCTATTCAAATAACTCCTCAGCCTTCTACTTCTGAACCTACATTAAAGGAGTTACTAGAGCAGATGACAATGCAGAACATTCAGTTTCAGAAAGGGAACATGCAGTTCAAGCAAGAGAGCATGGAGTTCCAGCAGGAAACTCAAGCTGCCATTCAGAATCTGACTGATCAGATCAGGCAGATGGCCACTCTTGCACCTGAGGAGACTGATGAATATTTTGAGGACCAGGCAGGTACAAGCAGCTATTTTGAACCAGGTAGACCACTTTCATTTTCCACCAACATACCTCAATTTGATGATTATGCTGTTGAGAGGTATGTTGATAATTATATTGTTGCTGAGCATGATTTTAATTTTCCCTCTATGCATGACGAGAATAATTTTGTGTTATCAGATCTGAATATTTGTTCTCCATGCACTGAACATGAATCTGAACCTGTTATAGATATTGTTTCTACATTTCAAACTGATTCATGTTATGAGGTTGTATCTAAGGCTCAGTATGATGAATTGGGATTGGGTGTTATACCTCTGCATGACATTTCTGTGGAACCAATTTGCACTAACCATACTGCAGGAGGTACGTATAAATTTGATGAGCAGACACCCACAATTGAAGACAGAGGTGCAAGCACCCAGAACGATTTCAACATCAACAGGCACCTATTGAATCTAGTCATCAACAATAATTGTTTGGATCCAGCCGTGGAAGACATTTCACTGCTTGATCAGATCTGGAGAATGAAGCAGTTCATCCTCAACACTTTCATACTGGATCCCGAGGCGAAAAACATCTCCCTGATTGTCCAATTTTGGCAACTGCCACCATAATCCAGGGGAGTTTTCTTTTTCTTTCTTCCCCGTTTTCCTACTTTTATTGCATTTGTCCTTTATCTGTTTAGTGTTTTAATTGATGATCTTATGCTTAGAACACGTTTAGGACATTGTAGTTTAAGTATGGTCTGGGGGAGATTCTGCATTTTGTTTTCTTTATTTTTTATTTTTTTTTTATTTTATTTTCTTTATTAGTTTTCGAATTGTTATCTTTAAAAAATAAAAAAAAAAAAACATAAAAAAAATTTTCTGTTGTGATAAAATATTTTGTTTTAAGCGTGCCAAATCTTTATTCCGATATGTATATTTATTTCTTAGTTTTGAGTTGTTATCCCTTAAAAAAAAAAAAACATTTTCAAAAAAATTGTTTTGCGTGTAGTCCATAATTTCTCGGCTCTCAATTTCTTATTATTTCATATCAATAATTCATTGAAAATTTTCACTTCAGATCTTATCTTTTTCCTTATTTTCTTCGTTGTAAATATATTTTCTTAGTTGTCTCATACAGATCTTTGATTGCAAATTTTTTTTAGACTAAGAAAATATTTCATTCATCAATGCAAAAATTACAGTAATGGAGAAAAGGGATTGAACAGATCTGAAAATAAAGATGGAGTAGATATATATGAAAATAAAAGATGTTCGGGGGTCGATCTTTAGTGATCGTTAATATTACAAACCAAATAAAAAACAAAAACATCATAAAAACATAAAAAACAATAAAAACAACAAAAATATAAGTGTTCATATTACAACCCATATTCTGGCCACACTCGGCCAACAAAAACATAAAAAAAAAAAAAAAAAAAAACAAAACTTTAAAAATGAAAGAACTCTCGAGCTGGTTGTGGTGGTCTAAGGGAGAGCTCCGTTGAGGGAGCTCTGGTTCGAAAAGTCACGAGCGGAGGCTTTGGTGGAGGAATTTCTCGTTCATTTCTGTCGTCATCGATAATGATCGGAACTGGAAACAAATTCAGCAGCCTCGGTGCCCTCATTATCACCCAGTTGTTTTCTTTCAAACAAAAAAATAAAAAAATAAAAAAATAAAAAAACATGTGTTAATAATAGAAGAGGAAGTGAAAAAATTTCAATGGAGGTATGATGAGAGTTCTTACCGTACATGTACAGCGGCAGTTGTGAAAAGAGAGTGCCAGTGGGATCTATCTCCGCTTGCCAGTGCTTGACCCGATTGCCGTGGTTGTTGAACCAGCAGTGTACGTTGTATTCAGTGGCTTCGCCGAAAGCCCTTAGTCGAGACGCGATCTCGACGACTTGCGCTCGGCTTGGGTGTGTGACCCCATAGTTGAATATTTTGGTCATCATCGTGATCTGATCGTCGGTTGGATGCCACCGTTGACTGGTATATCTCTCTGATTCCGTTTCACTCATCCTTCCTCTCGTAATATACAAATACATAAATAAAAAAATAAATACATATAAAAAAACAAGAAAAAAAAAAGCATAACATAAAAAAAAAAAAAAAAAAAAGCATAAAAAAATTAGATTCTTAGTTCTGTATTTTCTTTATTTATTTGTTCTTGTTTCCTTTTAGATTTATTTTGTCCAGTCTGTATTTGATGTTTCAGTTTTTGGTCTCAGATCTGTTTCACGGTCCTTGCAAAAGGGTCCTAAACGGATCTACGTCCAGTTGTCCGGTTGTTCTTGTCCATATTGTTCTTGTATATTATGTTTATGTGTTTATTTAGTTTTAAGTGGGGTACGTGGCGTTGTTCTACCCGATTGTCTCTGCAATACCTTCAATCGAAGGGAGATTAACGTCTGGTTTCCAGCCTATATACCCCTTAAGTTTTTAGACAGTTGTGTTTTATGTGTTTTAAGTGTTTAGCAGGTGAAGAAGAAAGCGAATAAGAGCTGAAAATAAAGAAGGAACTGAAGGCTTAAATGAAAGCAGGAAAAGAAAGCAGAAAAAGAAAAAAAAAATGAAAGATCTGGAAAAAAAGGAAAAGGAGAAACAGGAAAGCAGGAAATAAAGAGGGAGAGCAGGCAAGAGGAATGTAAAGCAGGAAAAGCGGTAAAGGACGGAAAGAAAGTAAAGCTAGCAGAAAGAAAGGCAGATCCAGGAGCAGAGGACTTACCTGGAGTAGTAGAGCTGGCAGAGAAGCTCCTCGCGGATCTCAGACTCTTCAGTTGGCACGGTGGCAGAGGCTCCTTGCAGGGCTCGTACACTTTCAGATGGCACCGGGGCAGAGGCTCCGTAGAGATTCCAGACGCTCGAGAGAAGAGAGGGTAGAGAGAGAAGAGAGGGTAGAGAGAGAAGAGAGGGTAGAGAGAGAAGAGAGGGTAGAGAGAGAAGAAGAGAGCAGAGAGGAGAGAGCAGAGAAGAGGGTAGAGAGAGAAGAGAGGGTAGAGAGAGAAGAAGAGAGCAGAGAGGAGAGAGCAGAGAAGAGAGTAGAGAGAGGAGAGAGCAGAGAAGAGAGTAGAGAGAGGAGAGAGCAGAGAAGAGAGTAGAGAGAGGAGTAGAGAGAGAGTGAGGGATCAGAAATGGCGCTGGACGCGGAGGAGCGGCCTCATTTATAGCCAGATTTCTTTCCACTGTAGCAACAGTTCCGGTCTTTGCCACCGAGACTGTTGTCACAGTGCCGGTCATCTCCTTTTTCAGAAAAAAAAAATAAAATAAAATAAAATAAAAAAAAAATAAAAAATAAAAAATAAAAAATAAAAAAAATATTAGCATCTACTGATGGGTGCTAGGTGTTTTAGACATCTGCTGATGGATGTCCCTGATAACATCTACTGATGGATGTTACTGAAAAATTTCTTCCCATTTTTCTTAACTTTTTATTGCACTTGTCTATATTATTTGACTGCTCTGAAATTGATAATCTGATGATTGTAACACACTGAGGACATTGTGTGATTTAAGTGTGGTCTACTCGGGAGAAATTTTGATTTTCTGTTAGTTTCTGTTAAGTTTGTATTTTGTGTGTTAAATTTTTTGTTTTTGAAAATTTTTTTGTTTTTGAGTGTTAAATTTTTTCTGTTTTAAGTGGTTTTTAGTGTGTTTTGTGTGCAATAAATTTTACATTTTTCTCTTGATTTCTGGATGAGGTCTAAGTTGTAGATTTTTCCTTCACTTACTTAATACTTATAGTTTGTAATCCTTGCTTTTCTTTGCTTGGAAGATAATTATAACGTTTAAGAGGTTGATTTGATTGTGACGAATACCCTGTGAGAATTTGAGCCACTCTATTTTCTTTCTTGTGTGTGATATGTATCTTGAATGCTTGCACATATGCCTTGGCTTGATTCTTTCTGATATACTTGATTGATATGCATGTTCAGACGTGATAAAGGCATTTTTGTTCTTGAGCCTCTTTAGCCAAATAAGCCTACCTTGTTATTATCCTTTGATAACCCCTTTGAGCCTATACTGTATATATTTCTTTGTGTTAAAGCTCATACACTGATCCTAAGTGAAAAACAAATGATTACCTTAACCTTAGGAAAGTCTGAAGCTATAGAAGTATTTTGAGAATAAGTGTGGTCTCCTTGGGAATTCTGATGAATTGGCTAGTTGGTTCCTCATCATGTTTTGAAATGATAATTTATATCCTGTTGAAAAAAAAAAAAAAAGAAGAAGACAGGATGAGAAAAAAAAATTTTGATGAGAAAAAGAAAAAATTGAAAAATCATTTTGTGAACAATGGAGTCGAGAAGAGGATTGAATTAGAGGTTTGGGTGAGATTTGACTGTATTTACTCTTGTTCCCCATTTGTCCTCTATTTTCTTCTGAGCTGTAACTACTTATCCATATTTATCCTCCCCTGTCCTTGGCCCCATTACAACCATGTAAAGACCTTTTGATCTGAATATGCATATGTTTTAAGTATTGATAATTAGAAACTTGCCAAGTCTACTTGTGTTTGTTTTCTTGAGTACATTGAGTTGAAATTATTTACCCTAGACACTTGAGAGAAACACTGTGAGTGCATCTGTGAGGTTTTGTTATTTTTGAATCACCTCTTAAGCTGATTGATTATTTTTCTGTGTATTGAATTGCTTGGATGATTTCTGTAAGTATCTGCTTTATTTGATTTTGTATCGGATATTTTCTACTTCTTTTCTCTATCCAGAATTCTTGAGAACTGTGTAAATTCTGTTTATTTTTCTTGCGAGTTTTTATTTTATGTATGTTGCATCTGTGTCAGTCCTTTGATGTCGTATTCCCTGATTTGCATCTTGATTTTGCCCAGGAGTGCAAAAGACTAAGTGTGGTCTATTTTGATGAGTCAATATTTTATTGATTTCACTTAGTTTATTGTACCGAATTTAATCAAGGAATTGTGCTTGAATGTACAGTATTATCCTATTTTTCCTAATTGTGCTAAATTTGATCGGAAATTCTTATTTTAACTAATTTGAATTATCTGAGATAATTATTTTACAAGGAAAATTTGGAGATACAATTTGGGACATTTGAAGGTTAAATGAGAATTGGCAATTGAGCCCAATGTATTTCAGCCATTTCAGTTTTCGCTGGTTGCTGCGTGAATTTTGTGTCAGCTTGTTTGTTCTCGTTTGAGTTCAATTCTTATCCTTTTTCCATGCAATTTTTTTTCATAGTTTCGTCTAGATGTCTATTTTCACGTATAGCTTTTCGTTTGTTAAAATTCGTTTTGTTCTGTTCCCAGTATTGTTTTTACTCTCCTATGTCAGTCCAGTAATTACTGTTTTGAGTGTTCTAAAATGTTTGCATTGTTTGCTTGATGTTTAGTACTTGTGGTGGCTGAAATTGATCATTGGACAGTGCTAAGACTCTCCACAGAGTGTTCACAAGAAGGAGAGCTCAATGGATTTTGCAATGATTTATTCTAAGCAAAGCTTGCAACCCACATACACATCACACGGCCATTGGTTGGAATTTTCTTTGAGAAGTAAATCAATTGGCCACCAAGCAAAGGAAGCTCACGTCCAAGACCTCTAAAATCAAATGCTAAATTCTATTTGGATTGGTATTATGCAGGTTGCACGGCCCCATATCAACAATTTAATTTGGCATATATGTTTGGAAAAGGGCCACCACTCATTCACGGTTTTCACTTGATAATGTGCCAAAATTCATAACCTTGGGAGACAATGATCACGTGAAAGAGAATTCACATTCTATTTAACAAATAAAGAAAGATGGAGGGGACCACAAGGAAAGAAGTTTACGATTCTTGGAGGAAAAAAAAGAGAGAATCTCTTTTAAAGTAAAGCATATGCGTTTTTGACTTGGCATGGGTGAAGATTAAAGAATGAATTTATGGAAACGCAAAACTCAACAATTGGAAAGAAAGGGGCGCTGAATTGTCAGAAGAGAGTGGCCACCTTTGTCACTTTTTTCATTGTTTTGGAGATATGAGAATGCGGTTTCAAAGAGGGAGAGGCCGCGAGTTTGAGGGGGAGGCCGTGAGAGTCCAGCTAATCCAGCACCTTCACGATCCATAAAAGAGGGAGTTGTTGCTGCCACTTCCAGGAGGTGTTCACGGGAAGAGAATGGAATAGTGAAAAGAGCCATGGTTGGAAGGAAACTCACGAGAATTTTAGCTGGGAAGCAAGGAAGCAAACAGATACAAGAATGAAGGGACCCATCCTAATTCTTTTGCAATTGTTGAAATGAAGGAGAAGTCACGGGAGGATGAGTTTTCTCTATAAAATGGAATGGGCAGCAGAGGAGATAATTTATTAGATTTTAGTAGAGGATTTTAGGAATCAGTAGTTTAGGACAGCCATGGAAGAGGCTCTCGCCTCTTCCTCTTTCTTTTTCCATTCTCGGTTTTCCATTTGAATGCAACATGTTCTGAAGGTTGTAGTGTGTTATTGTAATTTTTATTTTCACTGTCCAGGAATTTAATTTCAAGTGTTGAATCTTTGCTAAATTTGATTTCCAATTAAATGCTTTTAATTTTATTGTGTCTTTATTTTACCTTTTAATATTTTTCTCCACTGTTAAATTCTGTCATTATGTTTTACTGGTAATTTATTAAGAGTCGTTTTTACGGTTTATTTTTACTGGAACTATTGGTAAATTTTAATTACACTGTTGTTTTGTCTTCCGCATATTTATTGTTACATGTTTTAATTTCGAATACTGTGTAATTTTCCGTTTTGTATTTTTACCGTCTTTTACCGTTCAGTTTTTACCGTGAATAAATTTATTTCAACATTTTTAATTTTGTTTTATTCAATTACCAGTTGCAATTTAATTTTCCACACCAAAACCAAAATCACAAACCCCCCCCCCCCACTTCGTGATAAATCTAAGACCGAACCACATAAAAATTGGTCCTTGAGAGACGACCTAGGAGTCAAATCCTAGTTATACTGCATTAATTTCTGTGCACATCAAATTTGTATGACCGCGACAGTCGTAGCAAATTTTGGCGCCGTTGCCGGGGACCAATCAATAACGGTTCGGTTTCAGATTTTGTTATGTAAATTTTTGTTCTGTTAATATGTGTATTTTGTGTGTTTTGTGTTTTGTATTTTTGTAGGCAACAACGACACCTTCAACAAATTTTGGCGGCGTTGTCACTTCAGATCCAGGTTTTTGTTTTAGATTTTTGCTGTGTTAATATATATTGTGTATATATGTGTTTAATTGTGCTATGTTCTGTATTTAGTTGTTATTAAAAAAAAAATTGAAAATTAAAAAAAAAAAAAAAATTAATTAAAAATTTTTACTATTGATGTTCTGTCTTGTGTGTGCTTGTAGCATGTATAAATGTGTTTAGTTTATCTGTTTCGTAATTTTTAGTTTTTAGTTTTTATTTTTATTTTCCATGTCTACCTATTTTAATTTTGTGAATAGTGCTTATTCTACAAGTGCCTGTAATTATGATTCTCTTTCTGCATATTACTCTGATTCTTGTGCTGATTTTAATACTGAGAAAAATATGGATCATCCTCAAATTCCTGAGAGCTCTCTTTGGGAGCCAATTCCACAATATGAGAGTCAGCAGTATGATTCTCCTATTCAAATAACTCCTCAGCCTTCTACTTCTGAACCTACATTAAAGGAGTTACTAGAGCAGATGACAATGCAGAACATTCAGTTTCAGAAAGGGAACATGCAGTTCAAGCAAGAGAGCATGGAGTTCCAGCAGGAAACTCAAGCTGCCATTCAGAATCTGACTGATCAGATCAGGCAGATGGCCACTCTTGCACCTGAGGAGACTGATGAATATTTTGAGGACCAGGCAGGTACAAGCAGCTATTTTGAACCAGGTAGACCACTTTCATTTTCCACCAACATACCTCAATTTGATGATTATGCTGTTGAGAGGTATGTTGATAATTATATTGTTGCTGAGCATGATTTTAATTTTCCCTCTATGCATGACGAGAATAATTTTGTGTTATCAGATCTGAATATTTGTTCTCCATGCACTGAACATGAATCTGAACCTGTTATAGATATTGTTTCTACATTTCAAACTGATTCATGTTATGAGGTTGTATCTAAGGCTCAGTATGATGAATTGGGATTGGGTGTTATACCTCTGCATGACATTTCTGTGGAACCAATTTGCACTAACCATACTGCAGGAGGTACGTATAAATTTGATGAGCAGACACCCACAATTGAAGACAGAGGTGCAAGCACCCAGAACGATTTCAACATCAACAGGCACCTATTGAATCTAGTCATCAACAATAATTGTTTGGATCCAGCCGTGGAAGACATTTCACTGCTTGATCAGATCTGGAGAATGAAGCAGTTCATCCTCAACACTTTCATACTGGATCCCGAGGCGAAAAACATCTCCCTGATTGTCCAATTTTGGCAACTGCCACCATAATCCAGGGGAGTTTTCTTTTTCTTTCTTCCCCGTTTTCCTACTTTTATTGCATTTGTCCTTTATCTGTTTAGTGTTTTAATTGATGATCTTATGCTTAGAACACGTTTAGGACATTGTAGTTTAAGTATGGTCTGGGGGAGATTCTGCATTTTGTTTTCTTTATTTTTTATTTTTTTTTTATTTTATTTTCTTTATTAGTTTTCGAATTGTTATCTTTAAAAAATAAAAAAAAAAAAACATAAAAAAAATTTTCTGTTGTGATAAAATATTTTGTTTTAAGCGTGCCAAATCTTTATTCCGATATGTATATTTATTTCTTAGTTTTGAGTTGTTATCCCTTAAAAAAAAAAAAAACATTTTCAAAAAAATTGTTTTGCGTGTAGTCCATAATTTCTCGGCTCTCAATTTCTTATTATTTCATATCAATAATTCATTGAAAATTTTCACTTCAGATCTTATCTTTTTCCTTATTTTCTTCGTTGTAAATATATTTTCTTAGTTGTCTCATACAGATCTTTGATTGCAAATTTTTTTTAGACTAAGAAAATATTTCATTCATCAATGCAAAAATTACAGTAATGGAGAAAAGGGATTGAACAGATCTGAAAATAAAGATGGAGTAGATATATATGAAAATAAAAGATGTTCGGGGGTCGATCTTTAGTGATCGTTAATATTACAAACCAAATAAAAAACAAAAACATCATAAAAACATAAAAAACAATAAAAACAACAAAAATATAAGTGTTCATATTACAACCCATATTCTGGCCACACTCGGCCAACAAAAACATAAAAAAAAAAAAAAAAAAAAAAAACAAAACTTTAAAAATGAAAGAACTCTCGAGCTGGTTGTGGTGGTCTAAGGGAGAGCTCCGTTGAGGGAGCTCTGGTTCGAAAAGTCACGAGCGGAGGCTTTGGTGGAGGAATTTCTCGTTCATTTCTGTCGTCATCGATAATGATCGGAACTGGAAACAAATTCAGCAGCCTCGGTGCCCTCATTATCACCCAGTTGTTTTCTTTCAAACAAAAAAATAAAAAAATAAAAAAATAAAAAAACATGTGTTAATAATAGAAGAGGAAGTGAAAAAATTTCAATGGAGGTATGATGAGAGTTCTTACCGTACATGTACAGCGGCAGTTGTGAAAAGAGAGTGCCAGTGGGATCTATCTCCGCTTGCCAGTGCTTGACCCGATTGCCGTGGTTGTTGAACCAGCAGTGTACGTTGTATTCAGTGGCTTCGCCGAAAGCCCTTAGTCGAGACGCGATCTCGACGACTTGCGCTCGGCTTGGGTGTGTGACCCCATAGTTGAATATTTTGGTCATCATCGTGATCTGATCGTCGGTTGGACGCCACCGTTGACTGGTATATCTCTCTGATTCCGTTTCACTCATCCTTCCTCTCGTAATATACAAATACATAAATAAAAAAATAAATACATATAAAAAAACAAGAAAAAAAAAAGCATAACATAAAAAAAAAAAAAAAAAAAAAGCATAAAAAAATTAGATTCTTAGTTCTGTATTTTCTTTATTTATTTGTTCTTGTTTCCTTTTAGATTTATTTTGTCCAGTCTGTATTTGATGTTTCAGTTTTTGGTCTCAGATCTGTTTCACGGTCCTTGCAAAAGGGTCCTAAACGGATCTACGTCCAGTTGTCCGGTTGTTCTTGTCCATATTGTTCTTGTATATTATGTTTATGTGTTTATTTAGTTTTAAGTGGGGTACGTGGCGTTGTTCTACCCGATTGTCTCTGCAATACCTTCAATCGAAGGGAGATTAACGTCTGGTTTCCAGCCTATATACCCCTTAAGTTTTTAGACAGTTGTGTTTTATGTGTTTTAAGTGTTTAGCAGGTGAAGAAGAAAGCGAATAAGAGCTGAAAATAAAGAAGGAACTGAAGGCTTAAATGAAAGCAGGAAAAGAAAGCAGAAAAAGAAAAAAAAAAATGAAAGATCTGGAAAAAAAGGAAAAGGAGAAACAGGAAAGCAGGAAATAAAGAGGGAGAGCAGGCAAGAGGAATGTAAAGCAGGAAAAGCGGTAAAGGACGGAAAGAAAGTAAAGCTAGCAGAAAGAAAGGCAGATCCAGGAGCAGAGGACTTACCTGGAGTAGTAGAGCTGGCAGAGAAGCTCCTCGCGGATCTCAGACTCTTCAGTTGGCACGGTGGCAGAGGCTCCTTGCAGGGCTCGTACACTTTCAGATGGCACCGGGGCAGAGGCTCCGTAGAGATTCCAGACGCTCGAGAGAAGAGAGGGTAGAGAGAGAAGAGAGGGTAGAGAGAGAAGAGAGGGTAGAGAGAGAAGAAGAGAGCAGAGAGGAGAGAGCAGAGAAGAGGGTAGAGAGAGAAGAGAGGGTAGAGAGAGAAGAAGAGAGCAGAGAGGAGAGAGCAGAGAAGAGAGTAGAGAGAGGAGAGAGCAGAGAAGAGAGTAGAGAGAGGAGAGAGCAGAGAAGAGAGTAGAGAGAGGAGTAGAGAGAGAGTGAGGGATCAGAAATGGCGTTGGACGCGGAGGAGCGGCCTCATTTATAGCCAGATTTCTTTCCACTGTAGCAACAGTTCCGGTCTTTGCCACCGAGACTGTTGTCACAGTGCCGGTCATCTCCTTTTTCAGAAAAAAAAAAAAATAAAATAAAATAAAAAAAAAAAATAAAAAGTAAAAAATAAAAAATAAAAAAAATATTAGCATCTACTGATGGGTGCTAGGTGTTTTAGACATCTGCTGATGGATGTCCCTGATAACATCTACTGATGGATGTTACTGAAAAATTTCTTCCCATTTTTCTTAACTTTTTATTGCACTTGTCTATATTATTTGACTGCTCTGAAATTGATAATCTGATGATTGTAACACACTGAGGACATTGTGTGATTTAAGTGTGGTCTACTCGGGAGAAATTTTGATTTTCTGTTAGTTTCTGTTAAGTTTGTATTTTGTGTGTTAAATTTTTTGTTTTTGAAAATTTTTTTGTTTTTGAGTGTTAAATTTTTTCTGTTTTAAGTGGTTTTTAGTGTGTTTTGTGTGCAATAAATTTTACATTTTTCTCTTGATTTCTGGATGAGGTCTAAGTTGTAGATTTTTCCTTCACTTACTTAATACTTATAGTTTGTAATCCTTGCTTTTCTTTGCTTGGAAGATAATTATAACGTTTAAGAGGTTGATTTGATTGTGACGAATACCCTGTGAGAATTTGAGCCACTCTATTTTCTTTCTTGTGTGTGATATGTATCTTGAATGCTTGCACATATGCCTTGGCTTGATTCTTTCTGATATACTTGATTGATATGCATGTTCAGACGTGATAAAGGCATTTTTGTTCTTGAGCCTCTTTAGCCAAATAAGCCTACCTTGTTATTATCCTTTGATAACCCCTTTGAGCCTATACTGTATATATTTCTTTGTGTTAAAGCTCATACACTGATCCTAAGTGAAAAACAAATGATTACCTTAACCTTAGGAAAGTCTGAAGCTATAGAAGTATTTTGAGAATAAGTGTGGTCTCCTTGGGAATTCTGATGAATTGGCTAGTTGGTTCCTCATCATGTTTTGAAATGATAATTTATATCCTGTTGAAAAAAAAAAAAAAAAGAAGAAGACAGGATGAGAAAAAAAAATTTTGATGAGAAAAAGAAAAAATTGAAAAATCATTTTGTGAACAATGGAGTCGAGAAGAGGATTGAATTAGAGGTTTGGGTGAGATTTGACTGTATTTACTCTTGTTCCCCATTTGTCCTCTATTTTCTTCTGAGCTGTAACTACTTATCCATATTTATCCTCCCCTGTCCTTGGCCCCATTACAACCATGTAAAGACCTTTTGATCTGAATATGCATATGTTTTAAGTATTGATAATTAGAAACTTGCCAAGTCTACTTGTGTTTGTTTTCTTGAGTACATTGAGTTGAAATTATTTACCCTAGACACTTGAGAGAAACACTGTGAGTGCATCTGTGAGGTTTTGTTATTTTTGAATCACCTCTTAAGCTGATTGATTATTTTTCTGTGTATTGAATTGCTTGGATGATTTCTGTAAGTATCTGCTTTATTTGATTTTGTATCGGATATTTTCTACTTCTTTTCTCTATCCAGAATTCTTGAGAACTGTGTAAATTCTGTTTATTTTTCTTGCGAGTTTTTATTTTATGTATGTTGCATCTGTGTCAGTCCTTTGATGTCGTATTCCCTGATTTGCATCTTGATTTTGCCCAGGAGTGCAAAAGACTAAGTGTGGTCTATTTTGATGAGTCAATATTTTATTGATTTCACTTAGTTTATTGTACCGAATTTAATCAAGGAATTGTGCTTGAATGTACAGTATTATCCTATTTTTCCTAATTGTGCTAAATTTGATCGGAAATTCTTATTTTAACTAATTTGAATTATCTGAGATAATTATTTTACAAGGAAAATTTGGAGATACAATTTGGGACATTTGAAGGTTAAATGAGAATTGGCAATTGAGCCCAATGTATTTCAGCCATTTCAGTTTTCGCTGGTTGCTGCGTGAATTTTGTGTCAGCTTGTTTGTTCTCGTTTGAGTTCAATTCTTATCCTTTTTCCATGCAATTTTTTTTCATAGTTTCGTCTAGATGTCTATTTTCACGTATAGCTTTTCGTTTGTTAAAATTCGTTTTGTTCTGTTCCCAGTATTGTTTTTACTCTCCTATGTCAGTCCAGTAATTACTGTTTTGAGTGTTCTAAAATGTTTGCATTGTTTGCTTGATGTTTAGTACTTGTGGTGGCTGAAATTGATCATTGGACAGTGCTAAGACTCTCCACAGAGTGTTCACAAGAAGGAGAGCTCAATGGATTTTGCAATGATTTATTCTAAGCAAAGCTTGCAACCCACATACACATCACACGGCCATTGGTTGGAATTTTCTTTGAGAAGTAAATCAATTGGCCACCAAGCAAAGGAAGCTCACGTCCAAGACCTCTAAAATCAAATGCTAAATTCTATTTGGATTGGTATTATGCAGGTTGCACGGCCCCATATCAACAATTTAATTTGGCATATATGTTTGGAAAAGGGCCACCACTCATTCACGGTTTTCACTTGATAATGTGCCAAAATTCATAACCTTGGGAGACAATGATCACGTGAAAGAGAATTCACATTCTATTTAACAAATAAAGAAAGATGGAGGGGACCACAAGGAAAGAAGTTTACGATTCTTGGAGGAAAAAAAAGAGAGAATCTCTTTTAAAGTAAAGCATATGCGTTTTTGACTTGGCATGGGTGAAGATTAAAGAATGAATTTATGGAAACGCAAAACTCAACAATTGGAAAGAAAGGGGCGCTGAATTGTCAGAAGAGAGTGGCCACCTTTGTCACTTTTTTCATTGTTTTGGAGATATGAGAATGCGGTTTCAAAGAGGGAGAGGCCGCGAGTTTGAGGGGGAGGCCGTGAGAGTCCAGCTAATCCAGCACCTTCACGATCCATAAAAGAGGGAGTTGTTGCTGCCACTTCCAGGAGGTGTTCACGGGAAGAGAATGGAATAGTGAAAAGAGCCATGGTTGGAAGGAAACTCACGAGAATTTTAGCTGGGAAGCAAGGAAGCAAACAGATACAAGAATGAAGGGACCCATCCTAATTCTTTTGCAATTGTTGAAATGAAGGAGAAGTCACGGGAGGATGAGTTTTCTCTATAAAATGGAATGGGCAGCAGAGGAGATAATTTATTAGATTTTAGTAGAGGATTTTAGGAATCAGTAGTTTAGGACAGCCATGGAAGAGGCTCTCGCCTCTTCCTCTTTCTTTTTCCATTCTCGGTTTTCCATTTGAATGCAACATGTTCTGAAGGTTGTAGTGTGTTATTGTAATTTTTATTTTCACTGTCCAGGAATTTAATTTCAAGTGTTGAATCTTTGCTAAATTTGATTTCCAATTAAATGCTTTTAATTTTATTGTGTCTTTATTTTACCTTTTAATATTTTTCTCCACTGTTAAATTCTGTCATTATGTTTTACTGGTAATTTATTAAGAGTCGTTTTTACGGTTTATTTTTACTGGAACTATTGGTAAATTTTAATTACACTGTTGTTTTGTCTTCCGCATATTTATTGTTACATGTTTTAATTTCGAATACTGTGTAATTTTCCGTTTTGTATTTTTACCGTCTTTTACCGTTCAGTTTTTACCGTGATTAAAATTTATTTCAACATTTTTAATTTTGTTTTATTCAATTACCAGTTGCAATTTAATTTTCCACACCAAAACCAAAATCACAAACCCCCCCCACTTCGTGATAAATCTAAGACCGAACCACATAAAAATTGGTCCTTGAGAGACGACCTAGGAGTCAAATCCTAGTTATACTGCATTAATTTCTGTGCACATCAAATTTGTATGACCGCGACAGTCGTAGCAGTTGCCATGGCTGTGCGATTAGGGTTGATTGATTTCGCTGCTTCTGGAGTTGCGATTTCTCAATTGGATCCCCGCATGATAGTTATATGGTGTTAAATCTGGTTTCTGCAGGTCTGATTGTGGTTGCAGGTGGAGGCACGATTCTGATTTAGGGCTTCCGGTTTCCAATCTCTTTTACGCCGTTGTCATGGTCCTCTGATTTCCAATCGGAGGTGCGATTCTTATTTAGGGCTTCCGGTTTCCAATCTCTTCTACGCCGTCGTCATGGTTCTATGATTTCCAATCGGAGGCGCGATTCGTGTTTAGGGCTTCCGGTTTCCAATCTCTCGTCATGCTTCTCTGATTTCCAATCTCTTCTTCACGACCAATGAGATGTGCTAACCTCGGGCTGCTTTACTCCTAACCCCGCAAGGTTCGAAGACGGAGCTTAACCGAACGAGATACCCAGTCTGAAGGCTCGCGGAAGAAATTTTGGAAGAACTGATATGCCTCGGTTCGTTGAACCGAGTCCAATCCTAAAATACTACCTCGGTTCATTGAACCGAATTTGTATCTTACGGACTTTTTACCTCGTTTTCATATGCCTCGGTTTGAAAACCGAAGTCTATGACCAAAAATAACCGGTGTATATTTCCTTTCCTGTACTAGTGATAATTCAAAAGTTGTAGCTGAACTAATATAAATGTATAATGTATTTGTTTTTACTTTGTTCTTATTTGTTAGATAATGTAAATAGTTTATGAAGAAAAGTCTTGAGACTATGTATTCAATCTCCTTCTAGAATCTGCTTACTATTTTGCTCAAAACTAGCAATCAAGAAATAATTTATGCTTGAAGGATGTGACTTCCATTTACCAAATATTATTTTAACATGGGAAAATTGGTATTAGGAGAACTATGTATTTTAAAGAAGAATTTGAATATATTATCTTTTTATTCTCTAAGAAATATGGAAAATTTATTTCAATAAAGAACACTGAATTGTAATTTGAATTATTATCACACTAATTAATATTTAGACGTAAATTATCTCATACGGATAGACAACCGTCTAATCCTTATAACTCAATGAAATCTTCTTAAGAGAACCCATTATTTTAATCATAACAAATAATACTAAGTTTTTATTGATCACATCTACTTTTAAGTGTGAATAAAAAAAACCTTTAGGATAAAAGCAATTTGAACCCAGAGAAGATCATTAATCTATCTAAAAGCACAAAACGTAGTATATAGTGTGAATCAATGAGAGTTAAACTAGATATATTTTTATTCTTTTATAAGATAAATCATTTAATGTTAATAAATAATAAAACATAAAATTAAATAAAAGTATTTATTAAAATATTTTTTAATTTTCTTTCATCGTCTTTTGAATTACTCACTAATTATACTTATATCTTATTCTGACATTTGTTTTTCTGAAAAAGAAAAGAAAATTAGACACAAATTTATTATTTATGCTCTAATTTATTTATAATCTATTCTATTCCATTTTTAAATAAATAAAAAAGGTAATTCTCTTGGTCCCTTGATAGTGAAATATTAGTTTTATATTATTTTATTTTTATTTCATATATGAATTTTTTGTATAATATTTTTTATGAACCTAAAAAGAAAAGTTATTTACTATGCGTTTTTCGATAATATTTTAACTGTGGCTTAATTATTATAGATTTTTCTTTTAGTGATTACGTTTCTCGATTTTTTATTAGATGTTGATAAATTATTTAAATTTTATTTTTAATAGATATATTGATAAAAAAATAGATCTATTTTTGAAAATTGATAAAAGGAAATATACGAAGGAGTTTTCTTCTTAATATTTGAAAAATTATAAAACTAGACAAATATCCATTTTTCACATATTCTAAAATATTATATTAGTGATTGGTGTTTTTTAATATTTAAAAAATTACGAGTGATGAATTTCATATATAAATTTTATTATTTTAGTGATAATAATTAAATATATAGATTTTGAATGTATTATTTTAATTTCTTCGTAATTATTGACCAAGATTATCTGCTGTTGATATCACCTTGTACCAGGTTTTAAACGTTTTACACCACCGTTTTTTGTGAAAATCTTTCTAAATAATTTTCTAGCTATTAGACAATCACCCCTAAACATCTCATCTACGCTTTACAAAAATATTTAAAAACCTTTATTAAACTCCTTCTAGAACTAAGAGGCTCTTTTAAAAATGTTATAGTAATAAAATTATAATAATAATTGAACAAAATGATATGAAAAGATCTTGAAAATTACATCTCAGTTTAGAACCTTTTTAAGTAAAAATAAAATGTGAGTGTGGTAGCACATCAATTTCATGTCTACCAACCGGTCATGTTTGGAATTCTTTGTCTCACATACCCTCATCGTATTTCTCCAAATTTATAATTGCTACGTTATCATGCTCAAATGTTATGATGTCATGGATGACATCTTTTATGCTTCTCTTTTCTCTTCAACACGTTGCATTATTATATATATATATATATATATATATATATATATATATATATATATATATGGATTTGCTATAACATAATTTTCTTTTAGTTGGTGCATTTTAATAAAGTGTATTAAGTTTAGTAGACAAAAAGAATTTCATTCATTAAAAAAAGTATTTTAATAATTATTATTTTCAATTTAAAATAAAAAAATAAAAAAAATTAGAAACACTTACCTAATTCTAATCCACTTTCTTCACTTATCCAATTTGTTTATCTCTCATCTTCATCTCCTCTCTCACTCACTCACAACAATCCATGACACCACAATTTGTTGTTCTTGCTTTTTGCGTTTATTTATTTTCTGATATTCGGAGGAGAGCCTGAGCTTTTGGAAGGTACCCGATGTGAAAGGAGGTCGTGGAGTGTGGAATTGGTACCCGCGTAGATGAAGTTGCGATGGCATTGAACAACTGCCAACACAGAAGGTTTGTGAAAGACGTTAACATCAACCCATAATAGTTATAAAGCATTTAGTTTCTTAATAGAAATTTTGATAAAATCGTAGAAGTTAAACTATGATGTAACAAATTTGTTAAGTTTAAATTCCAATTTGAAATTCAGTGCGTTTTGGTTTTCTTAATTTTACTTCTGCGACAAATGATAATTCAAAATGACAACATTATGTTTATATTGACCAAACAAATTGGAGATGTGAATTGTTTAAAATAAACTTAAATAAAGTAATTTTATGATCCAATTGAGACCTAATAGGTTCATTATGAATAATTTACTAATTTTTGGTTGATTTTTAATTAGTTGGTATATCTATGCATTTTTCTTGGAAACTACTCAATATTCTGCAATCTACTCAAATCTAGAAGATGTGTAATTTGTTAGAATATTTTCATTCTTTTTGCAAAAATGAAATGAAAATATGCTTATCAATCTGAAACATACAAAAGGAACGATCAGTGATCTCTTCTCTGAATAAGAGAACAAAATCAACAACAACAATTTTCTCTACTCATAACTTTCTTCAATAATTTGTTCCTCTTAAATCATTTAGTACAATGTGAATGAGCTTTATTTTCTGTGGGCATGTTGTTCCACCCGCTATCAAACCACCCATTAATATTCTATTCTCACGCTTGAGATGTCTATACCTCGGTGTGAAGGGGGTGTGTTGGAAGTCTCACATCGACTAAAGAAAAGATCAAATTATAATATATAAGTGAGGTGTAAACCTCACAATACAAGCTGGTTTTGTGGGGTTGAGTTAGGCTTAAAAACCACTTGCTAATATGATAGCGGGTGGAACAAAATGCCCACATAGATCTCACCATACAAGCCGATTTTGTGGGGGTTGAGTTAGACTTAACCTTAAAATTCACTTTCTAATATGGTATCATGGCCACATCAACTAGAGATAAGGCCAAATTATAATATATAAGTGGGGTGCAAACCTCACCATACAAGCCGGTTTTAGAAGGTGAAAAGTATATTCTGAAATATTGTTTTCAGTGACGGAAAATATTTTTTTAAAATTATTTCCAAACAATGTAATAGTCAAAGTATCAAACCTCCATGAAATAAACTATTTACTTCTACAATTTAAAAACCAAATTTAATAACAATAAAAAAGAAAAAAAATATAACACAATCCTTCAATCAAAAATCAGCCTCAACATCATCATTTATTTTATTATTAAAGTGAAAAACAAATAAATGAACAGAGTAAGAACAACCAATTCGGTCGATGTTGTAGTGTGTGTGGGTGAGAGAGAGGATATTCTTTCCATTTTTTTTCCCACTCCAATTCATCATGCAATAATAGGGTAAATAAATTTTATTTTCATTAGGAGTAATATATTTGTATTATTTTACTTTTAGTCAAATAAGACTTCAATTTTATAATTTAGTTTATAAACTTTTTAATTTTTTTTTGTTCAAAAAATATATGTCACGACTTTTTAGGTTAATATAGAGATAAACTTTACATAATTTTTAAATTTGATGATTAAATTTATTAGTATAAAATATATACAAGTTGATCAGGTTTGTTAGAACATATAATGACTTAAAATTTTTTTTCTAAGCATAACAAAAAAAAAAAAAAAAGACAACCCTGTCAAGGAATCATACAGCCAACCACCGATTACAATAAAAAACAGTGTCAAACTCTAGTCAGGATAAATCATTAAATTGAGATCAATTCTGTCCCACCCAAACTACAACGACGGGTTGCTAAAATTCCATTTATAATAACCTAAAATAATAATATTTTAGTTATATTTATTTTCTTAACATTAAATTTTAATATATATTATTAAAGTGAGTTTTCAAAGCGGGAATACTTTTTGAAGGTGTAAAAACATAATTTTTCCTAAAACTAAATACACCGGCATACTTTATAGCAAGGTCGAGCAATCTAGTGCCAAATCGGCTTTACAAAAACACAGCAAAATGACAAGAACCCTTGAGTATTTTCTTTTCTTAGCCTCAATTTTTAATTTTAAATATTTAAAATTTTTCAACTGAGTTACTGTTTTCAAAATTTAGTTTTGAATTTAAAATATTTTTACTTTTACAAAGTATAGGATTTGTTTTTCTAACATTCAATTCTAAACAAACGAGAATGATAGGTGTTTTAAGTGCAAATACTAGTTATAATTTATTTAGTAAAATACATCCTTTTTTTTTTCTTAAATACATTGTAAACAATTGTTCTTTTATCATCTACATGGTTTCTTCTTGAATTTCCATTGGGTGTGTAAAAGATAATAAAATCCTCCTAGTACAATATTGTTTCTTTACTTTTTTTTTTTTGTTTGATGCAATCTAGATTGTTTGATACGTGAATTTCTCATACCGTGGAGTTCGTAAGTTATTATAGATATTGTAACTTATAACATTTTTTGAAAAAGTAATATATTTTATATCGTGCAATATGAAACGCGTTTTTAATCTAAATATATATTTTGAATGGTATAATTTAAAACGTATGTTTCCATGTATGTAATACATTCCAAATTATACAACCATGATATATTTCTGATTCCAAAAAAAGTTATTGATTGCACAATCTCATGAAAAATACAACACAGATAGTAAATCCAATAATGTATTTTAAATTGAATTTATTATGTTTTTTTAAAAGTATATTCTACTTAAAATAATGCATTTTAAACAGAAAGAATTAGATAAACATTTATGGTGCGCATGATGTAGGAGTGTGAGATGTGTGGGCCTCCATATTCATGATATTATCTTGGATAGAAAGGTTTTGAATTGAAAAAGGAAACGCAATTCACGTGCTATTAGGGTTGAATGGGACCCATAAATACATATGTGTATAAGCTGACGTAAAAGGCACTGAGCCATGCAAGTGCGCGAACCATGATATATTCATCGTCTGGGTCCATGTGTCTCATTACTTCCATCGCAATATGTCACCTATTCACTAAGTTGCTTTCATGTCATAACATTTCATATCCCTCTCAATATTGCTGTGTTTCCAACTCCAATATGATGAATAATGAACAACAATTTCATTCCACTTTCATGCTGATATAAACTACCAGAATTTGTTCATTGGCTGTCAGTCAAATGAATACTGTTAAGTTTAGGTTAGGAGTCTTATATTTAAAAGGATAAGCTATTTGAGGTGATGTTTAAGTCTTGAAAACCTTTCATTTAATAGATTAGTATTTTCCATTGATTATGTTGTTGGACTTTATCCTAATCATTCACGTTTTCCTTAAGTTTAAACCGAAAAAAGTATTACTTAATTACCGTCAATAGAGTGAAACTTTTGTCAACGTGGATTTAAAGGAGAAATATTATTAAATGTTCTAGGTTACATAAGAATAATAAAAAAGAAAGAAATAAATTGTATTACAAAATATATATATATATATATATATATATATATATATATATATATATATATATATATATAATAAAAGTAGATAATATGTATCAACATACATTCCAAAGAGTATAACATATCTTTATCTACGAGTGCATATTTGGTTTTTCAATTTATGATATATTTTAGTTTTGAAGAAAACTATAATGTTAAAATACCCGATTGCATACAAATCAAAGTCATATACTTCTTTTGATTTCAGCTATTCCAGAACTGAAATTACACTACACAACTTTTACAATTTTTCAAAATTTTTATTATTATTTATAATTATTCAATAACAAGATTTGGTTTTAATTTTCAAATAACCAAAACTATATATAAGATTTCAGTTATTATAGATCCGAGGTTAAAAAGTGCGATAAAAATTTCAAAATTTTTAAAAAATCCTGTTAATTATTTAAAAATTTTATATTAGAAGGAGATATGGTCTTAATTTTCACAAAACTGAAGTCATATATCTTTATGATTTCGATTTTCCTGACCCGTGACCAAAAAGTTATAAAAAATTTCAAAATTGTAACCTTATTTAATTTTTTTTATCTTGGAAGAAGCATATGACCTTGATTTTTCGCAAAACCCAATCCATATACATCTATGATTTCGGTTTTTCGTAGAACTGAAGTCATATACATCTATGGTTTCAGTTTTCTTGACCCGAGACTAAAAAATTGGAAAAATTTTAAAATTATCAATAAAAATAATATTTTTATTATTTTATTCAAAGACATGCTTCATATTTTTACATAACTAAGATATTATATCTTAATGGTTTCGATTTCACCATACTCAAGACCAAAAAATTAAAAAAATTAAAAAATTGCTACGAAAAATATTTTTTTTATTCATACACATTATACCTCAGTTTTTAATAGAACCGAAGTCATAGATGTATTATTGTTTCAGTTTTATTAATAACTGAACCCAAATGTCTGTCTAGGATAAATTTAGGTAAAAATTTTACGAACTCATCATCATGCTTTGTCCTTGCATCACCGATTTTGTGAACTTCTTTGCTCCGTTCACCACTATAAATTGTTGCGTTCACTAGTGTTGTCATCTGTCTTTCCTTCCTTTTTTCGTTCCACTCCCCCGTTTTGATTCACCACTGTCTACAACCATTTTCATTATGCCTTCAGCCACCACTATTCGTAGTTACTACTATCATTGTCCATTGTTCCCAACTTATCTTCCTTTTCCTTAATCTCCTTGAGGCCCTATTGTCACCCATCATTGTTACCGATCCATGTGATTTTGTTTTTTCATTTTTGGTATTTTATAAAATGTTTTTGATTTTTTTCTTCAGGTTTTTAGTTCCTTACTTCATATGTTTGGAAATCGGTTACAACTAGTTTCGTGCTCTCAAGTTCATAAAAGTTTAATGTATATTTGTATATAAGTATATTTTTTATGTTTAACATATTTCTTTTGCATGTTTGATATATGTTGCATTATTTTTTTTATGATTCGTAATTATATGTGCTCGTATTTTGTTTATTTACGAATTGTTATTGAGTTAGTCTTAGTTTCACATTTGAGATTTGTTTTGGTATGTGGGGTCGAGAACTATACCTTCACACTTTGTGTCACTTCTCTTGATACAAATTGTCTCTTCCTCAATGTCTTATCAAATCTTCTTCTTTAAGGTCCAAGTTCGAGCGGATGGGTACCTGTTAAAGGCACTCCGACACTCAAGTCAGTTTTCAACTATACCAATGGATTATTACAATTAAGTCCTAAATGTCCAATAAATGCAATCACCTAAGCATGATTTTACCCAATCACGACCCAATATCTCATAAGCATGGTTTTACCTGCTTAATCAAATTATGGAATCTTTAATGTACAAAATACCGTACAGTTCCCAAGTCGATCGACGATTGTTCGGCTAACATTGTTTTAGGGTCACAGGGATGACTTTCTATGTGGTTAACCCACTGGGCTACGTAGACCGATTTTATGAAAAATGTGAATTTTTTAAAAATGAATATAAGAAAGACAATATTAATTATGTATTGAATATTGAATTATTCGATTAAAAAATTTAAAATGATTAATCACTTTATATATTTTATATATATATATATATATATATATATATATATATATATATATTAAAATTTATTAAAACTTGTCAATTGTGTTTCGTATTTGATCTTCTAGTTTATTTTGTAGGACGTGAGAAAATTTAGAGCTTATAAATAAGACTTGAGTATGATTTTTTAGATGTGCATGAGTTCACAATGTGTTTTGTAGCTCAATTGGTCACTAGTGCAGTAAAGGGAAACGACAACAGTTATTTTCGCCTATCCGCACCGGTTCTACAACCGAGGTATATACAGGCGAGGCAAAAAGTCTACCACTTTTTACCTCAATTCTGAACCAAGACAAAAATGTGTATGCTTTTGCCTCAGTTCAAATGCAACCGAGGCAATAAAGGGTATTCCTTTTTTTTACTTTTTTTTTTCATTAGACTTTTGACCATAGTTGCTGGTGAACCGAGGCCGTAGAGTGAAATTAACAATTTGATGCAGGTTTGTCTTTCATATGGCATAATAATGATAACAATTAACTAGTTGCCTTTAGAGTGCACACAGATA
Organism: Vigna nakashimae; assembly: GCA_034642375.1. Taxonomy (NCBI): domain Eukaryota; kingdom Viridiplantae; phylum Streptophyta; class Magnoliopsida; order Fabales; family Fabaceae; genus Vigna; species Vigna nakashimae. Next base: position 49,603,076 of record CM067765.1, on the reverse strand, counting down.
ACAAACAATTTGAATTGAACCCATAAACCTTTTCTTTGTTGAAAAATCAATTGACAAACAATAAAAGCACACATTCTGGTGGTTCACTTGTTACTGATGTTTACCGTATTCTTTGTCATTGCTATATTAAAATTCCAAGGGTAAAGCAATAGTACTAAAATTCAATTCTCATCAAACCTGACCAAAGATTTGTGCTTGGAATTACTTATCACATGATGTTTCAGAACTATACTCGGAAACCCCAGAAGAACGACAAGATTCCATCACTTTCTCCACCAGCTCATCCTCACTATCGTAAACAAACCTTGTGTGCTTCCCATACCTTTCATTCACACTGATGTTGTTCAACCCAGCACACAATTCATCAAGTAACAACCCTCCATCACCATCTTCATTGTCGTAACACTCTTCATCCTCTTCAGCATCCTCGTAATAATTTCCTTCTTCCTCCTTCCCACTTTCCTCCTCCACATCATCTTCATTCTGTGTGCTTGCAACATTCACTTGCATCGACCAAACAAAAGCACCATCATTCTCAGTTGATACTCCACTTCCATGTATCACTTCTTGATAAGTGACCTAAAAAGAGCATTCCGAAACCACCTTCGATTTGTCCGAGAAATCCAACAGCAAGGACCGTGTTATCACACTCTTCTCACCTTCAACCTCCTCCTTGTTCTTTTCAAATGATTCATTCACAACCTGCCATCAGAAGAAAAACCCTTCAATCTTTAGTTTCAAACGAGACCATATTAAAATACTAAGAGAACCTAGGCACATACATAGGCGGTGGCTTCTCCACACGACTCTCTACATACATATCTGCATAATCAGATAACCTCCGTTACATTTTACACACTAAATTCTCTTCAAAATAAAGTATAAACCAACAAAAAGTCTTGAAAATGGGTAATATACATTCTGCAAACAATGCAGAAAGTAATAAAATTGGGGATGGAAGCTGTTATTGAGAAGCTGTTACTGAGAAGCTGCTTCACTCTAGCGCGTTTGCTTCCACTTCGTTTGCTCCTCCAGTGCGTCCCTCCTATACGCCGCCATATCCAACTCCTTCCCCTACCTCAACAACATTGCCAAGCTGGCAGATACCCCGTTGGGGGACAAAGCGGTCCTCACTGCCCCCGAATACTGCAACACCAACTTCACTACGTATTTCACCCCAACATTCTGGTCCAACCCCTCGCTCTCGCTCACCTTCACCAATAAGAAACCCTGCTACTTCAACAGGTGGTGATGGTCATCGATTTGGAGTGATGGCGAGAGGGGGATAGCACCAAAATCGAGGACTGGATGGAGCTGCAGAAGAGGATGGAATCTACGATTTGGGTTCTCTCCCTCCCTTCTTGGTTGTCTTTGCTAGAAACATCGCTTCTGTCGATCATAAGTGGAACCATCACGGTCTCGACAGTGATAACTTCCATGGGCTCTGTAGAGATCTCAACCCTGGCACTGTTAGTTTCCTCCATTGGAGTGGCAAAGGCAAACCCTAGGTTCGATTGGACTAACAGACCCTGCCCTTTGGACGCACTTTGGGCAGCCTATGATCTGTTGAACAATCCCTTTTCTTTGGATTCTTGAACACCATTCTTCAGCTCTCTACGGATTCTTCAGCCCTTTGGACGTGCTTTGGGCGTTTTGGGCACCCTTTTCTATCGAACAATACATTTAGAGAGGGAGGATGGCAAGCCTACTACCTTGGTTCTGAGCACAACCGAGGCAATATGCCTTTTTATGACATTTTGCAGAGTGTATCAGTATTTGCAGAGTTTTATGACTCGGTTATTCACAGAACCAAGGCAAAAATCTTTTTCAAAAAATTTATATGTCTCGAATGACCATGTAACCGAGGCGGTACACCCTATAGACATCGGTTCTTATATGAACCGAGGCATATACTGTTTCAATAATTATGGATATGTCACCGCGTTTTATACGCTTCAGTTTTTACGAAATCGAAGCATATATAACGCGTTAAAAGCTTCCTTTTTTACTAGTGGGTGAAAAATCTTTGATGGGCTAAGTGGTCACATGTTTAAGTCTTAATTAGAACATAAAGTTTTATATTATTTATTTATTTTTATATAAGTGTAACACATGTTATTGTTGGTTTAAATTTGTGATGTTTGATATTCTCAATGTGATGTTGTTTATAGGGGGAACTATGTTAAAGCTAAACCCAAACCTTTGTGTGTTTTTGATGATGAAACCAACATAAATGTTTCAATGAGTTACTTGCACAATAACATAAATGTTTTCATATGCAAAGCTATGTTTATATGTTTGTTTGTGCTTGAACTATTTGTTTTGCATACTTATTGTGGTTATACACGAGTTTATATATGTGGTATGCATATTCATGGTTTTGAATGATAAAACTATTTGCACAAAGCATATCTGAATGAAGTAATCGATTACAATGTTTATGTAAACAATTAAATTCATCAGATATCAACAAATGCTTAACTGTGATAAACTGCAAGTTTTAACCGATTACATTATATGTATAATAGATTAAAACTCGTGTCTTTACTTATACTTGATTGCTAAGTGTAGTGATGTGTTTTCAATTGAAAAAGTTTTCAAAATTGCTTAAGTGTTATACTTAACCGATTACACAGTTTTCTTAATTGGTTAAATCTCGTGCGCACTAAAAACTGTTTTCATGATAAATCTTAAAAACTGTTTTCATGATAAATCTTAACAGTCATATTTTGAATTGTTTTGACTTATATTAATTGTGCAATCGATTACATTAAATGCGTAATTTGTTAAATATGTTTTAATGTAATTATGGTATAACAGTGTTAAATGCTTAACTGATTAAATTAATATTGTAATCGATTAAGATGTGTCAGACTTGAGAAAAATATATATTGACGCATAGCTCTCTACATAAAGAACTTTTGAACATTCATATTTAATATCTCACAAAGTGAGTTGAGATAAGAAATTGCAGGGGTGCTCATTCTCCAAGAATCAAGAAGCGTTTAGTTTATAAGAGTCAAATGAGTCTTGAAGGAATTGCTGTGTGCTTACATCTGTTGATCATCATCCGTACTCTTAGGTATTCTGAATCAGATCAGTGTTGATTTTGCAATCTGTGGATTATGGTTTCCCTGTTGCCGGTGGCCAAGAAGAGAATGTGAGGTTTTGGTTTCTTTGAGGGGTGTCTCAAAGGGTTTCTACAGAAAGAGGATTGTTCTTTCTGTGTTGTATTCTTCTATATTAGATTTGGAGTTAGAGAGGAGAATGCATTGAGAAAGGGTCTCTGTAAATCCTACATTCAGTCTCTTCCAATCAACCTTAGATTGAAAGACCTTCTACTATAAAGATTTGAGTTTTTACATCAAGGGTTTACAGAGAACACATCTCAAATGTAATCTCCTCTCAAACTCACTAATTTTAAACACCAAAAGTGCAAAAACAGATTCCAAATTCGAAAATTAATTCTGTAAGAGTGAATTAAAAGACCAAACAACAAAGACTCTAGGAATTTAAAATACTTAAACACTTAGTAATGATCTAATACTAAGCTGAATTTTAGTCCTACACCAGAAAAATCAAAATAAGCCCAATTCTCGGTGAAAATTGTTTCAATCACTTACTGCTGTGTTTTCACAAAGTGTAACCAAGCTATGCTAGGCATTTCATTGCTTATATGGTATACACTTGCCATTGCTTAGCAGTTTAACTGAAAACCAGACTTCATTTGTAATTAACACCGAAACTGAAATTGATTTTGATGGCATACCCCTTGCCATGACCTAGCATATTCATGAAGAATTGGAGACATCTATGGAAGATAGGCCTATACTCTTTCTCTTGGGCCATCTTAAGCCATTATGAAAATTTAGTAGAGTAAGAATAATTTTGGACCTTATATTTTGGGCAAAGTAGTTTAGATTTTATTTGAGCTTTGTATTATAGGTCTAATAGTGTATTATTTCAATTGGGTCTTTTATTTTGGGGCAAGTAGAATAAGATTTTGACCAAACAAGCCAACAAAGGGCCAAGGCCCAAAGTTGACTATGGTTGGACATTCAAAATGGGTGTATTGACCAAGGAGTCAACAATTTGGTTAAGCTTGGAGAACAAGGGAGAAGAATTTCGTCCTAGACATGTGGAAGCATATCATTGGAGAGTTTTCCTCCTAGTTAGTGGTCATGTGTCACTCTAGGAATGTAGATTTTTTCCATACGTAGTGGCCACTTGTCACTCTCTCATTTGAGAGGATTTTACCACTTGTCTCCCTCCTATTTGAGAGGATTTCTCCTTTCTCTCTAAGTAAACCAAGGTGGCTATTTTAGGTTAAAGTTTTAGCCCATTTTGGGACACCTTAGCCCATAAATAGAGGTGATGTTCATCATGTAATCACCTTTGATTTAGAGTAAAGTTATGCTGCCATTTTTGTGCCATACTACTCTTTTAAGGTCACCCTAGGCTAGAGTAACCCTAGTGGCCTCCTCTAGCCACCTTCCTCCAAGAGTTGGCCCAATCTCTCTTAGAGAACTATCAAACACACCTTCCATCACCATTCAAACACCAAAAACCATGACAACCTCCACCTTATACCACCACCATTCCGCATTCCATCTAAAACCTTGAGCATCTTGTTCTTGTTGGCTTGGTTGCTTCTAGATTTGGCTTGTCCTAGCTAGAGAACTGCCATCATTTGGTATCAAGAGCCTTGGTTCTTCAAAGAGCTAAGTTTCTTGGTCTTTATCCTTTGTTATTTCCTTGTTGTTTAATGTTTTCCTTTCTTGTCATTTTTGTTAGTTTTTACTTGTTCATTTTTTGTGCTTTATGGTTCTAGTTTCTACTATCCTTTGGAACCATTCCATTTTCACCAATAAGGTTTCCATTATGTGTTAATAAGCTTTTGTTGGGTCTTTTATTGATTTATATTCGGTGCATTTCATTGATTGAGACATTTTAAGTTTTTAATCCATCCATGTTTGTCTAGAGTCATATGTAGTTCTTTTCTTATCAATTTTCTCTAATAACTTTGAAAAATCATCAAAAATATATATATAACTTGGTTTGCAAAACTGCACCATATACAACCATTTGAGGGTCTTATCTTTGATGTTTTGGGTTCATACTTGCCATTAGGTCATTGAAAATCTCTTAAATTCTTTTTCTCTATTAACGTTTTTAGTTTTCAACTCCATTTTTTATTCTAGTAGGATTCTCTTCTATTTTGTGTTTCTTGTCTTTGTGGCTTTTAAAACCCATATATCACCTCCATTCCAAGTGTGTTGTGGTCTTATTTTTCACCTTAAAAGAGTGGAAAAGAAGTTCTAAAAGCTTTTAAGCAAATGGCTTCAAAACAGTACCAAAAGAGAGCCTATAAAAAGTGCTACAAAAAAATTGTGTGCTTGGACCACTACCACTGTTTTTTGTGCAATCTATTTGGAACGTTTTGCTCACTGTTTTTGGGATTTTTCTCTTCACTTTCTAGTGGCTAAAATTCTTGGCTATGATGTTAAAAGGGTGGCCTTAGTGCCCCATTTTCTCAAAGTTGCCAAAAGACAAGAACCACCAACATTCTTCTAGTAATTTTTGTTTTATGAATCTATTCTAGCACCTTTCATTAGGATTTATTTTGAGTGCTAACCTTTCTTTCTTAACCTTTAATTTCTTGCTTGTCTTCTTGGATTTCTTAGTTTTTTCATAATTAAATTCCTTTTGCAAAGCCTTTCTTGTTTTTGGACCATTTTATTGCTTTTATTCCTTGTTTCTTCTTGCATAATTTCGGTTTTGGTTACTTTGTGTGGTGTAGGTTATCTTTGTGAGGTGATCCAATATCTTAGAGGTAGCCTTCTAAGTGGTGGAGACCCAAAGGGAGCTTGAAGTCTAGAGTGTTAGCCAAAAGGAAAGGAGAGAAACATCTTTGGAGGTAGCTTTTATTTGGTTGTAATTTTTGGCTTTGTAATCTTTTTTTCTTTTTTTCTCTTGTAACTCATAGCCTTGCTAGGTGTCTTTGGGGAATCTTTGGAGCTCAATCCCATCTCCTAACAAGAACCTTTATTTCTTAGTAAGTTTCATTTTTAGTTGGTTGGTTGGAGGAACCAAAGTTCTTCTAACTTAATCATTATAGCTAGTTTATTTGCTTTCTTTAATTGTGATAGCTTAGTGTGTGTCAACCTTAATTTCAACTTTAGTTCCCTTTGAGAAATTTGGTTCAAGAGTGCCTAAGGTAAACTTTGGCTAGAAAAGGTTTGGTATTTAAGAAATCCATTGTGATTCACCTCCCTTTCCTGGAAGTGAACTTAGGTGTCTTTTGTCTCCTTAAGTCTTTTAAGGAACTTTCTTTGAAATTTAAGTATTTATTTGTTGTATTGCATATTTTTGAAAACCTTTAAGGATGTCTAAGACTAATTCCTTCGAAATAGGAAATGACTCTAGTGAGGATGTAAAACCCACTTTGAAAACTTTAGCAAAAGAGCTAAAGTCGCTTAAAATTTGGCAAAGACAAGAAACACTTCTCCAAGAAAAAGAAAGAATTGAAAGAGAAAGTATCTTGCTAAGTTGGAAGAAGAACTTAGAGTCCTTAATGAGAAACAACAAAAAGCCCAATAGGAAATAAAAAGAAGTAGGAGTCATACAAGGAGGAGTTCTAAAACTCCAACTTAACTTACACACCATGAGGTAGAAAGTAGGCTTGCAAACCAATACTGTCAACCTCACCCACATAGAATTCATGATAGAGAGCATACTCCAAGAGAGGTTAGACTAGACCTCCCCTATTTCCATGGTAAAGAAGATGTTGAGGAATACTTAGATTGAGCGATGAAAGTTTAACAAGTCTTTGAGTGTCATCAAGTGAGTGAGGAGAGAAATGTCACATTGGCCACATTGAGTTTCCAAGGGAATGCCATGTATTGGTGGGCCTCCCTTGTGAGAGAGAGAAGACTCTCTAATTTTCCCCAAGTCACCTATTGGAATGACTTGAAAAGTGGCATGAGAAGAAGGCACATTCCCTCATACTATCATAGGCAGCTAATGGACAAACTCCAAAGGCTCCAACAAAGAGACATGAGCATTGAGATCTATAGGAAAACGATGGAGCTCTACATGTTGAGGGCGAGAATTAGGGAGGAAGAAGACACCATCATCTTTAGGTTTCTAAGTGGTCTTAATCTTGAGATTAGGGATAGAGTGGAATTGTTGCCCTACCAAGACTTAAATGACTTGGTACAAATTTGCATTAACGTAGAACAACAATTCTTAAGAAAATGTTTGAAAGCTTTCCACTCTAACTCTAGTGTTAAGAAAGACTAAAAGTGAGAGGGTAAGCAAGTGGTAGAAAAAGAACCCTCTAGGAATCTAGGGAGGGAGAAGAGATAAAAGAAAGAAAAAAAGAGGCTAAGGGTGGGAACATTATCTCACACTCGCATTAGTGAAATTAAGTGTTTCAAGTGTCTTGGTAGAGGTCACATTTCATCAATGCCCCACCAAAATGACCATGATCTTAAGGGGTTTTGATGTGTATAGCCAAGATGAGGAAAGTGAGAGTGAAAGTAAGAGAAGTGGTGCAAAGAAACAAAAAGAAAGCACAAGTGAGGATGCCCATCATTGTGAGGGAGAAATTCTTATGATAAAAAGGGTTCTCCATAATCAATCTAGTTCACAAGAGTACACACAAAAAGATAACATCTTCCACACTAGATGTAAAATCTTAGAAAAAACATGTTCCTGTGTTGTGGATAGTGGCTCATGCTCAAATTGTTGTAGCACTAGGTTGGTTAAAAGGCTTGGATTAGCTACTTTTCCTCATCCAAATCTTATAAACTTCAATGGATCAATGAGGACAAGGAATTGGAAGTTAATCAACAAGTGATGGTCAAGCTATCCATAGGGAATTATGAAGATAATGTGTTATGTGATATAATACCTATGGATGCTTATCACATTTTATTGGGAAGGCCTTGACTTTCTTATAGAGAATCTCTACATAATGGCCACACCAATGAAATAACCATCACTCACCATAAAAAGAAGTTTGCACTTAAGCCTCTTACACCTTCTCAAGTGGAAGAGAATCAAGCACAAATGACAAAGAAAATAGGAAAAGAAAGAGAAAAAGAAGAATGTAAAAAGAAAATAAAAGACACTTTTTGTTCTAAGTGTCAAAGCATGATGCACAAGTCTCAAGAATGCTCCAACAAGAAAATTATGATGTTAAGGGCCAAAAGCTTGTGTAAAAGTGTAAGGGTCTCCTTGCCATCTTCCTCTAGAAGCATGGCAATGAAAGACCCAAAACATCCTTGTGTGGGAAATAAAGTTTCAAGAAAATACTCCAACTTTCCAAGACCTTAATCATTCATTTGATTTAAGGTGTATCCTTACTAGGAGCTATATCCTTCACATACTCACTATTATAATTGTTAGAAAATAATATGCCTTGTTTCCTTTACCAAGAGGGATGGGGTGAATTGGTGATCAATAAAAACAATTGCTTTTCAAATCTTTTTGCAAACTTAAGAATGTTCTTGAATCTATCTTACAATCCAATTAATAAACACATTCAATTTAAAGTAAAAGAGATAAGGAAAGAAATACAAATAGAGGATTTATACTGGTTTGGCCTTAATGCATACATCCAGTTTCCTTCCAATCAACCTTAGATTGAAGGTTATTTCACTATAATGATTTGACTTTTACACCAAAGGTTTTATAAAGAACTCTCCCAAAATGTAAACACCTCTCCCACTCAACCATCAAATTTAGAAAGATTACACCTGCATAAAGAACCACACGTCTCCATTGCATAACCCTTTGAGAATCCTCTCTCAAAGTACCAAGAGCTCCTCACTCTTTTTCCTGGCCGCACACACAGGGAACAACACATTCCAAGATTGCAGAATCACATTTCTCATCAATGTAGAAACACCTCAGTAGTGCAGAGAATGATCAGTCAATACGTTCACAGTTCGTCACCACAAGAATCCTTCAAGTTTCTTCCAATTCTTTGAGTTCTTAATTCTTGGAGTGTTTCAACACACTTGTAATTCTTTCCTCAATTCACAATATCAGATACGAAAGTTTAGAAATGATAAAAAATTCTTTATATGTGTGCAGTGCGTCAATTTATAATTATCTCATATCAGACGAAAATCAATCGATTACGTTAATAATGTAATCGGTTACGTTAGTAGCTGATGTAACAAAATTACAATTAACACAGTTCTAATTGAATCCACAATTAATGTAATCGATTCACAATAAATGCTAGTCAACATATTTGAAAAATATGACCGTTATTACAATTATGACATATCTTGAAAATAATTTTCAAATGATAACAAACTTAATTGATTACATAAACAGTGTAATCAATTAAGCTCTACACTTAAACAAATTCTGAAAACTTGTTCACTTCAAAAACTCATCACAATACATTTCAAAATGATATATGCAAAGACAAGAGTTTTAATCGATTTTACACTTAATGTAATCGATTAAAACTTGTTGTTTTGCCACAGTTCGAAACATAAGCTGTCTGATGAACTTAATTAATTACAACTTCATTGTAATTGATTAATTCATACATAATTGCTTTGTGCTTGTGGTTTTATCACAATAAAACATTTAGTATGCATACAAAAGATATAAATAGTATTATGATCACATGTAGACCAAGCGACATATCATCATATGTTTTAATCACAACAAAACATTTATATACCAACATATGTATCAATCACAAATACACATTTCTGTTGTGTCTTGAAAACATATATGTTGTGACAATCAATGTGTTGTCATCATAAAAAATAAACACATGAGGGAATGAGTTCAACACTTATATTGCTCCCCTATCAACAATCTCCACTTTTTTTTATGAATCACAACCATGATGTATAAAACAACCATGATGTACAATGCACATCCAGAAATTGTTTTTAATAAGATATACATAGATACACATTCCTAGATATGTTAACAATCAGTATTAACAATTTCAACTATCTTTCTTATTGATTCAATAAAAAAATTTCAACTATCTCATAAATTTCAACTATCTCTCCCCCTTTAGGCATTACCAAAAGAGGTATAAGTGCATAATGTATGTGTAAAGCACAATGTATGTGTAAAGCACAAAGACAGTGAATCAAATTAAGATACATCAACAAATTTATACAATAATAAAAAATGATGCTCCCATTGTAATTAATCGGCAGTACAAACAGTTTCCATTTCTCCCTTATTCTTATCAATCTGTGTAAGAGGGTGATAGAAATGAATTTTATCAATCAGATATTTAAGCTCCCCCTATCAATATGCAGTATCTCTAAAGTTATTCAAATACATAGATCAGTATCAGAGCAAAAGATAGAGATGTATCAGAGTATATATATATATATATATATATATATATATATATATATATATATAATACATACATATTTCATCAAAATAAGTGATTTAGAGTAAATGAATTAACAATAAGGAGTTTCAAACTACATTTGCACATATTAATCGATTATATTGCTTTTTAGTCAATTAAATTTCACAAAGTAGCTCTTATCCAAATCAAATAATTTGCTAATTCCTGTAAACACTTTTTATACAGTCACATACCTGCATATGACATTTTTCTCAATTTTTGTTGAGTGTCATTACAGTTTAAGTATAAATGTGAAATAACAAAATCATCAAGTCAAGTATGATTATGCAAAAAGAAATATGATAGTGAATAGCACAGTTTGCAATCATACAACAAATTCAGCAGATATAATCAATCAATATCAATCCATCACAGAATACTGAAGTAACTCAAACTTAAATGATTTCATTCATTGATATTGCCAAAATGATTACAAGTAGAAACCAAACATAAATGGCTTAACTCCAAAAATTGAACTTGACACCTAAATTTTTTCAAAAGACAAATAAAAGCCATAAATAAAAGAATAAAAGATAGATTTTAAATTTTTGAAAAATTTGGAAGTCCAGTATAACATTTCAATCAATTTTAGTAGTTTAGAAATCAGTTAAGTTCTAACAGTCTAAGATTTTTGAAAACACAAAAATACAAAGAACAAATAATCGATTTCATTACTAATGCAATCAGTCAAAAGTCGTGAACACAATTATTCAGTCAATTTTGCAAAGCAGACAAGCAAACATCATATATACACATCAATGGACATTCACAAATAAGAACAATGATGCATGAGATTCAGATTTAACAACAAATGTTACCAAAGATGATACTCAAGTTATTTTTGATGAATCCATTGAAATTTCTCCTTGAGTGCTATCTGCTGCAAGTCAAGTTGACTTTCCTGCAAAACTTTCAAAAGGTTTTGAAGCAGGTACCCAAATGAACTTGGGGCCTTTCATGTTAGTTGTAGGGATACGTTCTTTAGGAATCCATTTAAATTTTCCCTTAGGAACACCAACCTTTCTCTAGTAACAATTTCTAACAGTATGGCCAATAGAGTTACAATAGAAATAGGTAGTAATTAAAAGTTTACTCAAATCAATAACTTTTTTCGAGTTAACTCTTTCACTTTTAGCTTTGTATCCTATTCCCTGTCTATTAATTACTCTCCCTTGTGATCTTAATACAACATCTAGATTTGATTTACCAAGAGTGAATTTTGCCAGTGTCTTAGTTAGATATTTGATTTTATCCAAATAAGCATGACAATCCTTGCAATCCTTTTTACAATCACAAGTTTCAGATTTTACATTAATAGCATATTGTAAATCTTGATCAAGTTCAATTTTCATCTTATCATTTTCATCAACAAGGTTATTTATTCGATATTCAAAATCTTTCCTTTCAGAGATTACTTGATTAACCTTGAATTGGAGTTTCATGGCTTCTGCATGATGTTCCTGGAATGCATCCAACAAATGATCATATCTGACTTCTATAGGATCATTTTCAAAGTTGTTGCTGCTGCTTTTAGAACACATTGATCCAGCCATGAGACACAGGTTTTTCTCTTCCTCTAGACTGCAGTTGTCCTCATCACTGGATAAATCTTCAGAGTCACTATTTTCCCAAGCAATGTATGTCTTTCTTGCTTATTCTTCCTGATGTCCTGATTATGCTTTCCATCAACTTTCTGCTTCATTTTCAACTCTATACAGTCATACTTGATGTGTCCTTCCTTTCCAAATTCATAGCATGTAGGAGTTCCAACTTTTCCTTTTCTCCTGCCTTCTCTAGAATTGCCTGCAAAATTATATACAACATTTCTATTTTACATGAACTTTGTAAATTTCTTTACCATGATGTTCAATACTTCCTTTTGTGACATGTCTGTATCAGAGTCAACATAAGATTCAGTTCTCCTGGAGGTTTTCTTGCTGGTTGCTTTGAGAGCTATAAACTACTTTTGTTCAGTCTTAACTTCTTCTTTCAGTTTTCCCAACTCCAACTCATGTTCCCGAAGGTTACCAAAAAGTGTAGCCATATTCATAGTGGTTAGATCTCTTGATTCAGATATAGTTGTTACCTTTGGTTGCCAACTCCTATTCAAGCTTTTCATAATATTTATGTTGATCTCCTCGTTCTAAAAGGATTTTCCAAGGACAATCAGGTGGTTTACTATGTGGGTGAACCTTTTCTGCACATCATAGATATTCTCTCTAGCCTTCATCCTGAACATCTCGTATTCCTAGATTAGAGAATTTTTTCTGGGTCTTTTCACCTCATCAATGCCTTCATGAGTCACTACTAGGACTTCCCACATTTCCTTGGCACTCTTGCATGTTAACACCCTGAAAAACTCATCAATGGTAAGTGCAGAAGAGATAACATTTCTAGTGTTTATATCATATCGAGCTCTTATATTTTTTCTCACAAACAAAGGAGGTCTTTTTTTGTAGAAGCACCTTCACCGAAGGTCTGGGAATTAGAGGCCATTAGGATCAATTAATCGATTTCACAGAAAGAGTAATCAATTGTTTTTCAAATAACTTCTGAAAACTAGCTCTGGTACCAATTGTTAGAAAAGAATTTGCCTTGTTTCCTTTACCAAGAGAGGGGAAGGGGGGAGGGGGGGTGAATTGGTGATCAATAAAAACAATTGCTTTTCAAATCTTTTTTAAAACTTAGAATGATCTTGAATCTATATTACAATCCAAGTAATAAGCACATGCAATTGAAAGTAAAAGAGATAAAGAAAGAAATACAAACAAAGGATTTATACTGGTTCGACCTCAATGCCTACATCTAGTTTCCTTCCAATCAACCTTAGATTGAAGGTTTTTTCACTATAATGATTTGAGTTTTACACCAAAGGTTTTATAAAGAACTCTCTCAAAATGTAAACACCTCTCCCACTCAACAATCAAATTTAGAAAATAACACCTGCATAAAGAACCACACGTCTCCATTGCAGAACCCTTCGAGAATCCCCTCTCAAAGTACCAAGAGCTCCTCACTCTTCTTCCTGGCCGCATGCACAGGGAAAAACCCAATTCAAGATTGCAGAATCACGTTTCTGATCAATGTAGAAACACCTCAGTAGTGCAGAGAATGATCAACCAATATATTCAAAATTTGTCACCACAAGAATCCTTCAAGTTTCTTCTAATTCTTTGAGTTCATGATTCTTGAAGCGTTCCAGCAACCTGTAATTCTTTACTCAATTCACAATATCATATATGAAAGTTTAGAAATGATAAAAAATTCTTTAGATGTGTTCAATTATAGTTATCTCATATCAGACGCAAATCAATCGATTACGTTAGTAATATAATCGTTTACATTAATAGCAGATGTAATAGAATTACAATTAACACAGTTCTAATTGAATGCACAATTAATGTAATCGATTCGCAATAAATGTTAGTCAACATATTTGAAAAATATGATCGTTATTACAATTATCACATAGCTTGAAATTAATTTTCAAATGAAAACAAACTTAATTGATTAAATAAACAATGTAATCGATTAAGCTCTACACTTAAATAAATTCTGAAAACTTTTTCACTTCAAAAATTGATCACAACACATTTCAAAATGATATCTGCAAAGATACGAGTTTTAATCGATTTTACACATAATGTAATCAGTTAAGACTGGTTGTTTTGCCACAATTCAAAAGATAAGCTGTCTGATGAACTAAATTGATTACAACTTTACTGTAATTGATTAATTCATACATAATTGCTTTGTGCTTGTGGTTTATCACAATAAAACATTTAGTATGGATACAAAAGATATAAATAGTATTATGATCACAGTAGTATGCTGACCAATCAACATATCATCATATGTTTTAATCACAACAAAACATTTATATACCAACATATGTATCAATCACAAATACATATTAATTTATGTTGTATCTTTAAAACATATATGGAGTTACAATAATGTGTTGTCATCATAAAAAATAAACACATCAGAGAATGAGTTCAACACTCATATTGCACCTTATCAATAATAACACTTATTCTAACTTGTGTTATAAAATGGGTATTTGACCCTGGTAGAAAACTAAGAAAGAATTGAAGATTATGAAGAAAAGGAAGTTGTCTTTTAGCCCATGTTGAAGATTTGAGCGCAAATCCTTTTCAAGAGTGAGGGGATGATGGCATACCCCTTTCCATGACCTAGTACATTCGTGAAGAATTTGAGACATCTACGGAAGATGGGCCTAAACTCTTTCTCTTGGGCCATCTTAACATGAAGATTTAGTAGAGTATGAATAATTTTGGGCCAAGTAGTCCATATTTTATTTGGGCTTTGTATTAATGGAACTAGTAGTGTAGATTTTATTTGGGCTTTGTATTATGAGCCTAGTAGTGTAGGGTTTCAATTGGGCCTTGAATTTTGGGCCAAGTAGAATATGATTTTGACCAAACAAGTCAACAAAGGGCCAAGGTCCAAAGTTGACTATGCTTGGAAATCCAAAATGGGTGTGTTGACCAAGGAGTCAACACTTTGGCTAAGCTTGGAGAATAAGGGAGAAGAATTTCGTCCTAGACTTGTGGAAGCTTCCCATTGGAGAGTTTTCCTCCTAGTTAGTGGCCATGTGTCACTCTAGAAATGGAGAGTTTTTCCATAGGTAGTAGCAAATTTTCACTCATTTGAGAGGATTTTTTCCACTTGTCTCCCTCCTATTTGAGAGGATTTCTCCTTGCTCTCCAAGCCAACCAAGGTGGCTGTTTTAGGCTAAAGTTTCAGCCCATTTTGAGACACCTTAGCCCATAAATAGAGGTGTTCTCCGTCATGTAATTACCTTTGATTTAGAGTAAAGTTTTATGTTGTCATTTTTGTGTCATACTACTCTTTTAAGGTCACCCTAGGCTAGAGTAACCTAAGTCGCCTCCTCTAGCCACCTTCCTCCAAGAGTTGGCACAACCTCTCTTAGAGACCCACCAAACACACCTTCCATTACCATTCAAACAACCAAAACTGTGACAACCTCCACCTTATACCACCACCATTCGACATTCCATCTAAAACCTTCAGCATCTTGTTCTTGTTGGCTTGATTGCTTCTAGATTTGGCTTGTCCTAGCTAGACCATTGCCATCAGATTTAAGCTCAATGCAATGGCCAATTTAGATCTATACTACTGCCAAATAAACTTGCACCCAAGCTCTTAGTCATACTTTTCATGGCTCATATGGTGTGCAATTGTGAAGCAAACAACAAGACTCACTTCAGAATTAACAATCATGAATTCAAGGCATAAACTAGAAATTAAATGACAAAATAAACAAACAACATGACTAAGACTTGACACAAATGGATTTAGAAATTAAAATGACTCAAACAAAATGAAATGACCGAATAAAATGAAAATAAGACGCAAAGCTTAGAATGACTCAACACATAATTGCAGAACAAACAAGTTTATCGAAACCTAAACACAAAACTTGAGATTCATGAACAAACAAACATATGTGAATCTCATTTAGACATTGAAAAAAACAATATATGAGCATAATGAAACATATTGCTCAAGACAAGACAAGATACTCAAAATGAAGACATAATCAAAATCAAACATTACACAAATAGAGACGAGAATCAAATGAGAAAAAAATAATCGAAACATAGAGAAATACTTAGCTTGAAGCGTGGAAGCAACCTAAGCTTTGAAGACCACTTGATGGAAGATGCTTGAGGAGAAGACTGATTGAAGTTGTGTGAATGTTATTTGAACTCCTCAAGTTTCCTCCGAGAGTGAAATATGCAATGAAATATGGTGATCTTGAGAGAGAACGAGAAACAGAGAGCGAACAAACCAAATCTATTAACAGAATCAAGAAAACCCTAATCTTTAAGGTTTGTTCAGTTGAAAAAACCTAATCGCAAAGAGAGATCACAAAGTTGAAGGATAAACCCTAAAATGGAGAAGAGCATGATTTCGAACCAAATAATCGGATAAAACATGAGTTTAATCAGTAAGAATAGTTCTAAATGAAGAATTAATCGGTAGAAATGAACGAAAATGGGGAAAGAAGATGGAAAACATAGCAAAGGAGAGGAAACTAGCTTTGGATGCGAGTTATGGCTGAAACAATAAATGATTCTCACAAAACAGTAAGAAACACTGAACGCGAGGGAGTGATCTCGAGCAAATGAAAATTTTGGCTTAAGAGAGAAAAACCTAAAATGATGATGTGGTTCACGAGAGAGAATGCCAAATAAAGATGTGGCTCTCGTGAGGAAGACGTGGCGAAGCCTTACGTGTGGCTGATGGAACGCGTCATGTAGAGGAAGTAGATTGGTGAATAAATACACCATGGAGGAGAGAGAAAGCTATGGAAGCACCATGGAGAAAATGCAAAATGAAGAAATGGAGGATGGTGCTTTGAAGGTGGCTAGAGGAGGATCTCTAGGATTCGCTAGCGTGACTTTCAAGGAAAATTGTATCTGGAGTGCTCTCAACACAAATCAAATTCTCATTCTCAAAAGCATCTAATATAATGGGTGGAGCTAGGTACTTATAAGGCTCATGCTCCTTGCAAGCTAAAAAATACGATACACGTAAAAATAAAATGACAACGCTAAGGAAGGTATGTTAGGACGAATTCCATCAATATATCAAAATCTCGATAGCGTGCTATATCAGAAGGGTTGCAAAAAAAAGTTTCCATTAACACTATTCAACCCCCCCCCCTTCCTCCCCCCTTCTGGTGTTTTTCAAGTACTTCAAGAGTTAAATGTTATTTAGCCAGATGGATTGTTATAAACGAGGAGTTGTTAATCTTGTTTGTAACTTTTTAAACTTAGTGGAACCCTTTAAGAAGTCCTAAAGGAGAATTGCACATAACTTAGGTTGAGTGAACCAATATAAAGCGAGCTTTTATCTCTGCTCTCTTTTAGTGTGTTTCCACATGCTTTTAAAAATCCTTAAGTGTTCAACAAATTTTGTAGACTGTTTAACACCTGCAAACAACGTCTAATACTTTTTGCGAAAAGTTCTCAGACTCTATTCGACATCCATCCCGCCATTTGCTTATTATTTCGAAAACCATCAAATGATTACAAAGCCAAGGAAGAGAGACCATTGTTTCTTTTTTCTATTTCATAAGCTTTTAAACCATAAAAGGGAGTGATATTGTTTAAAAGTCAATGTAATTTGGGTAAGACTGATTTACAAAAATATATTCTCCTTTTTCTACAATATGTTAATTGATGTTTTGGATAATTGTTTTTTTCTTAATAAATAGGTGCCAATGATTATTTTATGCATGTTCGTCTTTAATAAAAATAAATATATTGCATTAAATTGATTATCGTACATCCACCGTTTTTTGTTTTATTTTATTCGCATGTTTTCCATTTTACCGAGTCACGTTGCAATGAGCAACATGTATATGTGAAATTTACTTTTTCAGCATTTCATATAAGTGATATCACAATCGTAGCACTTGAACATCGAAAATTATACAACCTTCTTGGTGTGTGTTGTATTATTTGTTTATTTTTTTATTAAAAAAATAGGTTATAATCTTGGTATTAGTCTGGCTATAAACAACTTTGTTTCCTATAGTTATGATTCAAGGACACAACAATTCAACAATCAATTTTTAAAGTATAATCTTAATATATATTTAACTTCTATAAATTTAGAGGTATGTAAAATATTTTAAAATAATACTATGAACAGTAATAAACTAAATATCAAGCATACTCAATCAACACACACTTTCTTTATATATATATATATATATATATATATATATATATATATATATATATAATAAATTACTAATAAGTTTTCTTTAATATATGATATTTATTAAAGTACCATTAATTAATGTTATCAAAATAATATGTTTTTGCCTCTTTATTATAGGTTTATTTGAACAAGTTTCTTTTATTGTGTAATTTATATGACTCATCTTTTATTTTCATCTCATAAATATAATTTAAGTCAACATTTTACTGTCATGAAATAGATAATTACGTTTATTTAAGGAAAAAGAAAACCTACAAAAGTGAAACCATGTCAAGTTTGCTCAAACAAATCATTAGTAATTTGTTTTTACATCTATAAATAGTTGTAAAAGTTTTCATATAGTTTTTTAATATGTAAAACTAGGTCAACACAAGTTAATTTAGGTTTAAATACATTACCAAACACCTTATACATCTAACTAAAAAGAGAGAAACAACATCAATTTAAAATTTAGTTATGACAAATATATCATTGTTTAGGTATCCACCATATATATAAAACCAGTAATTAGTTTCATATATGTTTAAATTTATTCCCTTTAAAATTTGAACGATCATACATCTTCAAACAAATCATGGCCATGATCAACACATTATCTTTTTCTTATATGGTATGAACTTTTTATTATCGATGTTCTATCACTTTACCTTTTTCATTTCAATGTTATCCAATTCACATGTTTTCATTATATTTTAAGTTATCTACATGATTATTAAAAGAATGTTCCTATATATATATTTTCATGGCTAATGGCAATGATTTCTATGTAGTTTAATATAAGGACTATCTCTAAAGTAGCTATAATTCTATTATCAATAATGATGTTGCTTTCTGACACAACCCACTCAATTGTTTTAGAGTCTAGTGAAAATCATATAAAGTCAGTTACTTTTTTTTCCTGAAAAATTTGAAGTGGGGCCAGGAAAAATTGCGGTGAAAACATTATTAGATATTGACTTTCCAAGGGGTCACATTGGGGTCAAGAGTTTTGATGTTGAAGTAGTTGATGAAGTTGGTAATTTAGTACCTTTGTATGAAACATACCTTCATCATTGGTTTGTTGTAAAATATATTGAAAACATTACCATGTCACACTACATTAAACAATCTCACGACCTTAGCAATGGTATCGAATTTGAAAGAAATGATGGTGCATGCCAAGGTTTTTTGCTTCCACATTATTGGGGCTTGGGAGGAGAATCATGAGGAACACATTCAAATCTTCCAGATCCTTTTGCAGTTTAATTAGGTAATGCTGCAAAAATAAAGCGTGGGTTTAGAGAAAAATGGTTGTTTAGCATCATGGTTATCGATACACGTGGAACACATGATAGAAAAGGTTGTACAAAGTGTAGGTGTAAGCTTATGAATCTCCCAAAGGACTTTTATAATGCCACGACAGACATTAATGGTCAACTATTGTCTATAAATTATAAAGGAGGACTCTTTTGTTGTCAAGATAACGCACAATGCAAATTAAGAAATGGTTTTAGTGGCCCAACGAGAAAGCTTTCCCTAAGATACAAAATAAGGTAGGTTGATTGGGATGAACACCAAGTGCCTCTTAAGTTCTACATACTTGATTCAACTGATCGTGTAATATCAAATGGTTCTGCACCAATTCATGATTTTCAGGTAGATTATTTATTCAATACATACTATACTTTAAAAATTATAAACAAACTTTTGAAAGTAATTTATTTTCCAAACAAAAATATCAGGGTATTAATTGTTGTTTTCATCGTATGTGAGTAAAATAAATTCCTAAATTTTTTATAGGCAGAGTATACAATCCCGAGAAATCATGACAATGACTTCCCTCATGTTAAGAAAGCAGACATCCCAATGACAAAAGGTGGTTATCTTATATGTGGCACTGCTCATATGCACACTGGTGTTGTCAATGTTACTCTATATGGACATGTCATATTTGATATTTGTTGTTCCCATATAAGCTATATCATGCTGATAAACTTACGTTAAAATTTTTTTTAATTCATATATTCATGAGGAATACATTTTGTTGATACTTATATATCTTTATAAGAAATTAAATAGTTTATTGAATCATGCATATTTTTATGATTATGCTTAACTTAGGATGGAAGGGTTTTATGCACTTCAAATCCAAAATACGGAACTGGAAAAGAAGAAGGAAATGAAAAGGGTTACCTAGTTGGAATGTCAGTTTGTTATCCAAAACCTGGTTCCATCAAGATCGAAGATGGAGAAAAACTAACACTAGAATCCATATATGAAAACAAGTTTCGTACCGGAGCTATGGGGCATTCCTACATTTACTTGGCAGAACAAATACCAAACAAGTATTTGAAGGAAATTTGATGTGAAACTAGTTACTTATCTTTCTATGATGACTTAAAGAACTTGTAGTATAATTGGAATACATAAAAACCAATTCCAGACCATCACTATGTGTGCTAATGTTATTTTAGTTTTAATCCACTACTTGGTTTATGATTGTGTTATGTTTGCATTATTGTGTTCTCTTAATGGGTTATATGGGACATATACAATCATTTTTACGTTAATTGAGCTTATAAACCAAAAATAAATTTTTTTGTGATCAAAGGGTCAATTTTAATCCATTAATAGCAGAAGACTCTATATAGTTAAGTGAAAATCACACCAAAGTGAAGAGGAAGAAAAAGAAATAAATACAAAAGTACAAATGAATAAATTTTCTCTTGTATTATGCAAGCTATTGTTTTTGTACATCTATCTAGAGGTTCATATAATTAAATTTTGTAAAAGGGAAATCAAAATATCTAGGATGATTGTTCATATAGATAAACTTACGTTACACTTATTGTATTCATTAGTAATAAATGTTTTAATATCTTTAAAAAAATTAACTATCTTAATGCATCATTGCTAAGATTAAGTTTTACATACTTAATATGGAGGATAGTTGTAATACACAAATATCATCTTCGAGTTATTGCTATGTGTATTAATGTTGTTTTACTATTAACCAACAACTTAGTTTATGATAGTGTTATAGTGTTTGGTTAATGTATTGTTTGGAATTTATAAAATTTGTTAGGCTAATAATACACTAAAAGAAAGCAGCCTATTAATTTCGCTTATAATTTAAAAGATGTTGTGAACCATGTGCAAATTTGGGTTCCACAACGTTAAATAGACTTATGCAGAGTGAATTGCAAATCACACAAAAAGGAAAATGAAGAAAAAGAAGTAAGTACGAAAATAAATACATTCTTTTGTTAGAAAAAGTTTTTGTGTACCATAATAATGTTATTTATTTATGTAAGATATTGAATAATATAATTTCATACAAAAATATCATTGCATCTCTTTTACGTTGCGTTCTTTTATGTTAGTCAGTAATTTTGTGACGTAGGTTACTCTTTTTCTATTGTTGTTGGTTTGAGTTTCGAGCTTAGCCATACTTTTTATGTATGAAATGAAAGAACACTTAGAAATTTCAAGCAATGTGTTTCTGATAATGATGATATGGTGGGTGGATTTAAAAAATGTTTGATACAATGACTCCTTTTTATGAGTGTCTAGTAATATTTTAGCTTGATTTAGTATATAAACTAGAATTTTCTTATGTTCTTAAAATTTTAGAATAAATGACATGAATCACAACAACCAAACATAGATATTCATAGGAACAGAAACAATGGTAAAGAAATCTCAACACAATGATATAAAGAAAAGATAGGATAGAATATCTTAAAATCATGCCACTGACACGAGTAAAAAGATAGGATAGAAATTCTTAGAATCATGCTAGCGAATTGATGGTTAACACTTTGCTTACATTAATCATGAACAATTATTTTGTTTGAATATTTTTTCCTAACTTATAATTTATCTACTCTGAACTATTTTTACCTTGAATCTTACTAAATGTTGTTGTAAACAATGTCTTGTTTCTAATGAGGAGTCATTTATCATACATACACAGTTATATTGATTATCTGTTATATGCTTATATTTTTCTTTTTTCTGATATTCTATATGCATAAACGACTAGCATAATATTTTTTAATCATTAGAAAGGAGAGATTATTAACACAAGATCGTTTAGGAACCCTTTATTTTGAAGTTTAAGAAAATCGCCTATCAAAATAGTGTTCATCGCAAAGGCCGTCTTGGATAACTCGTTAAATGTTATCCGACTAAACACTATCATACACTTTATAGTAAACAATCAATTAAACGATGCTCTCACGCTATTCCTACACCAATTGATCAACTAAGCGAAGATTAATTGGGTTTTCCTAAAACAAATTAAGCAAACGAATTGCATACATTTGAGCACTTCTGCACCGAATAGATTAATTAAGTAAGCGTTAATCAACCCAAATTAGACCACTAAGCGTGTTCTATTTGACAATGCACAACAGATTGAATGAAACCTCATGGAAGCAATGCAACGTCACTAATCACCAACCCAAAAAAGATTAAGCTATCATTTTGACCGAAATGAAACAACAAATTGAAATGGGTAACATAAGAGCAGAGACAATGCAAACAGAATTGGAAATGTGAAACTTAATGCATAAAAACGAAATCAAACAGAAAAATGTTATGCTATATAGAAACGAAATATAGAAGATGAAATGGGAAAACCTAAAACAAAATTGCAGTGCATGGAATTAAAAGTGCACAAACTAAATTGCAAGATAAGAGTCCAAAATGAAATTGTAGAATCAAAATTATATTGTTGAAATGTAATGTGCTGGAAAACATAAATAAAACCTAAAACGCCAAATGGGAGAGCTGTCCAAGAGCCAAAATACTCCCCAGAAACGAGAATGAAGGGTATGGGACGTTTTCCCCTCTTCCAGTGCTAAAACCCTTGGTCCCCAAGTCAGCCCACAAATTGGGCTTTTACAACTTTGATCCAAAATGGCCTAATGATGTAAATATGTCCAAAAAATACACTAAAAACGAATTTACAATAGAAAATCTAACACGCTTATGTGGAGAGTGGTTGTTGATGTTTTTCCCCTCTTGAAGTCCCAAAATAATATTTCATAAAATTTTCTCCAATTAATAATGGAAATACGCTCAAATAATTCAAATTAATTAAAATAAGAATTGCTGGTCAAATTAAGTTCAAATATCAAAACTGAGGAAATATTGGAATTTTAAGCACAATTTCCTAAACAAATGTAGTACAATAAGCTAAGTGAATAGTAGAAAATATTGATTCATCAAAAAATTATTTTTCTATACTAGCTTCAAACATACATTTGTTTTTCGATAATCAGAAATGATTCAAAACAATCAAATTGTTTGTTAGCAAAATGATGAAGATGAAGTTTTGATGATGTCCAAATCAAGTCAAGAGAAATCAAGATTCAAGATGTTATGAAGACTTGTATTGCTATGGAAAGCTTTTGTAATAATTATAATTTAGTATTTAGGACTTAGATTATGAGTGGATTTATGTTTGCATTCAAAAGAGATGTAAAAATAAGCCAAACAGCAAAATCTGTGCAGTGTTAATCGATTAACACAGGGTGTAAATCGATTGTTCCAGAGACAAATAAAGAAGCGCTGCATTGAGCTGTTAATCGATTAACAAGGGGTGTTAATCGATTAACGTTAATCGATTAACAAGGGCTGTTAATCGATTAACACAGGAGCCGTTTGAAAAACTAGCCGTTTTAATAGCCGTTGGACTATCCGTTGGGTTGTTAATCGATTAACCACTGTAGCTAATCGATTAACACAGTGTGAAAGTCTAAAAGCGAAAATGGAAGAGCCTTTGGATGAGTCTATAAATAGACTCTCATTTCCTCTCAAGTAAAATATCCAGAGACACAGAAACTCTTCCCTTGTGCTCAAATACTCAGAAATTATTGAGACTTGTGTGTTCTTGTTCGGCTTGTGAAACTCTTGTCTGTGGAGCTGGTGAAGTGCTGCTACGGTGACAGAGGAAATAGCCGGTTCATCCTTGGTGTGTCTAAGGAGGTGTTCGGAAGAGAATCATCCTTCGTGAAGTATTCGGAGGAGGTGTTCATCCTTTGTGAAGACTCAAAGGAGGTGTAGTTTCATCTCTTGTGGTATCAAGAGAGGTGGTTTCTAAACTTTTACAAATTGTATCTTTGTGATTGTAATTTGTAATTGTTTTGTGTTAGTGAAACTGTTTATCTTGTTTTGAGATAAGCGACTGGACGTAGGATTGGTAAGATCCGAACCAGGATAAAATCATCTGTGCAAATTTCTCTCAACCTTACTCTATTTAAGTGTTATTATTAATTGCTAAGTAAGTTTAATTGAGTAGAAATTAAAAGGCACACGTTAGTATTCAAAACCCCTCTTGGTTTGTTATTCCACGCTAACCCTTCCGCTGCAGCCGCTCTGACAATATTAAATATTTAAAGGTCTTAAACTTATTTCTAAGTTTACTAACAATTTTTCTTCCTTAAGTTGTATTTTAAATACAGATTATTATCAAAAGCTTTAAATCAAGAAGGTTTTGATCATCATCAAAAAGGGGGAGATTGTTAGCAAAATGATGAAGATGAAGTTTTGATGATGTCCAAATCAAGTCAAGAGAAATCAAGATTCAAGATGTTATGAAGACTTGTATTGCTATGGAAAGCTTTTGTAATAATTATAATTTAGTATTTAGGACTTAGATTATGAGTGGATTTATGTTTGCATTCAAAAGAGATGTAAAAATAAGCCAAACAGCAAAATCTGTGCAGTGTTAATCGATTAACACAGGGTGTAAATCGATTGTTCCAGAGACAAATGAAGAAGCGCTGCATTGAGCTGTTAATCGATTAACAAGGGGTGTTAATCGATTAACGTTAATCGATTAACAAGGGCTGTTAATCGATTAACACAGGAGCCGTTTGAAAAACTAGCCGTTTTAATAGCCGTTGGACTATCCGTTGGGTTGTTAATCGATTAACCACTGTAGCTAATCGATTAACACAGTGTGAAAGTCTAAAAGCGAAAATGGAAGAGCCTTTGGATGAGTCTATAAATAGACTCTCATTTCCTCTCAAGTAAAATATCCAGAGACACAGAAACTCTTCCCTTGTGCTCAAATACTCAGAAATTATTGAGACTTGTGTGTTCTTGTTCGGCTTGTGAAACTCTTGTCTGTGGAGCTGGTGAAGTGCTGCTACGGTGACAGAGGAAATAGCCGGTTCATCCTTGGTGTGTCTAAGGAGGTGTTCGGAAGAGAATCATCCTTCGTGAAGTATTCGGAGGAGGTGTTCATCCTTTGTGAAGACTCAAAGGAGGTGTAGTTTCATCTCTTGTGGTATCAAGAGAGGTGGTTTCTAAACTTTTACAAATTGTATCTTTGTGATTGTAATTTGTAATTGTTTTGTGTTAGTGAAACTGTTTATCTTGTTTTGAGATAAGCGACTGGACGTAGGATTGGTAAGATCCGAACCAGGATAAAATCATCTGTGCAAATTTCTCTCAACCTTACTCTATTTAAGTGTTATTATTAATTGCTAAGTAAGTTTAATTGAGTAGAAATTAAAAGGCACACGTTAGTATTCAAAACCCCTCTTGGTTTGTTATTCCACGCTAACCCTTCCGCTGCAGCCGCTCTGACATTGTTTAACTCAGTGGGAGTTAAACGGTATTTAGCCAGTTGAGCTGTTGTAAGCAAGGAGTGGTGAAACTCGTTTGTAACTTGTTAAAGTTAGTGAAACCCTTAAAGAAGTCTCCAAGGAGAACTCGACATAACTTAGGTTGTGTGAACCAGTATAAAATGAGCTGTTATCTTTGCCCTCTTTTTAGTGTGTTTCCAAAAGCTTTTAAAAATCCTTAAGCCTTTAACACTGTTTGTAGACTGTTTAACACTTGCAAACAACAACTAACACTTTTTGCAGAAAGTTCTCAAACTCTATTCGACACCTCATCCCGCCATTTGCTTATTATTTAAAAAATTATCAAATGATCAGAAAGTCAAAGAAGAAAGAACAATGTTTCTTTTTTCCATTTCATAAGTTTCCAAACCATAAAAGGAGTGATATTGTTTAAAAGTCAGTGTAGTTTTGATAAGCTTGATTTACAAAAAATTATGCTCTCCTTTTCTGCAAAATATGGCAATTGGTACTTTGGATAAACACTTTTTCTTAATAAGTAGGTGCCAATGATTATTTTACGGATGTTCGTGTTTTATAAAAATAAAAATATTGTAATAAATTGATTATCGTACAACTTTTTGTTTTATTTTGTTCATATGTTGTCCATTTTACTGAGTCACATTACAATGAGAAACATGTATGTGTGTGTTTGTGTATGTGTTTGTGTCTATGTGTGTGTGTGTATGTTTGTGTGTGTATGTGTCTGTGTTTGTGTTTATGTTTGTATGTGTGTGTGTGTTTGTGGGTGGGTGTGTGTGTGCTTATGTGTGTGTGTGTCTATGTGTGTGTGTGTCTGTGTGTCTTTGTATGTGTGTGTCTGTGTGTGTCTTTATGTTTGTGTGTGTGTGTGATTGGTTTTGTATGTGTGTTTGTGTGTGTGTGATTGTTTGTGTATGTGTGTTTGTGTGTGTGTTTATATTTTAATATACATATCCTAAAATTCATCAAAAAAATTTAATTGTGTTTCGAATTTATCTGAGTGCATATTTGATTGTAGTTGATACTCACTTTTATTTCCATGTAATTCTAGTGTATTTGGGAGAGACGCTAAAATCCTATAAGATGTCTTAGAGCTTGGGTTAGAAAATGAAGAACATAATTTTACCCTTATTCAATTGTTAGTGATGTAAATGTTTGAAATATTCTTTATATTAAATTGATTTATCTAGTTACTTATATTAAATAAATATTTTGTGTTCAGGTATATGTTTGGTGTGAGTAGCAATAAGGGATTGAATGATGTATATGGGTTCATAAAGCCCCAACTCACTCATGAATGCAATACATTTGATGTCATCAAATCATACATCATCAATTCCTTTGCATGAGGAAAACAAATATAATTTTCCCTCATATTATTGCATAAGTGTAATTTGTTGACTTATAAGTATAATTTATCATCTTAAGGTATAATAATGAAGTTATTTTCAATTAAAGCATCATTTACAGCTACTTGTGGTTTCTTTGACGGACAAAATTGATATGTGGTTTTACTCCTTGCACAAGTCTCCCCTCAACCATTTTAAACAAATAAGAGATTGGTAAGAACCTTAATGTTATGAACTTTCTTTATTACATAAGTGTATCATAAAACATTCCCTTCTTTATAATTCAATTGCAAGACATAACATGTTATTAGGAAAATCAACTATTAAGGCTACAAAGCTTGCATGGTTGTCCCTCAAGGTTTGGTAGTTTTGTTCACATATTTATAATTGTTTAACTCCTTTTCTTCATCAATTATTTATAATTATGCTCACATAATAAACAAACTAGCTCATATGAGTGCAATTACTATGTAATGCACTAGATGATAATCATTGTTCGTGCTTGCATTACAACTAGTTAGAAAACAATAATAATTGGTGTTGTTGAATAAAATACTTTGCAACTTTGCTTTTTATATACTAATTGAAATTATTGTTTTTTGTGTAAAAATTCAAGAATTCTACACCAATTCCCGATAAGTCAAATTATTATTTAAATAAAGCTTGTGTAAAATACATAATACAAATGTACAATAATATTTAACACATTTACTTGTTATAGGATATTATATTCTTAAAGATTTAGCATA
Source organism: Vigna nakashimae (assembly GCA_034642375.1). Lineage (NCBI taxonomy): Eukaryota > Viridiplantae > Streptophyta > Magnoliopsida > Fabales > Fabaceae > Vigna > Vigna nakashimae. The sequence goes on along the minus strand of CM067765.1, from coordinate 49,575,187 downwards.
AATGTTGGAAGGGTAGCATTTAACACATTTACTTGTCTAGATTTTGACTTATTCTAGGTGTGATGAATGTATAAGTTGAGTTTATGTGCTATGTTGTAAGGATAGCATTTAAGACATTTACTCCATGTTCTATTTCTGTGTTGGCGTTTCATGCATGTTTAATATATAGCCTGAAACAAAAATAGAAAAAGAAATTAAAAAAGATGTTCGGCTTTAGTTATATATAAAATCGAAGCAGAAAAGAGTATTTGGCTTCGGTCTAGATCATAATCAAAGCCAAATACCCTTTCAAAAAACAAATATTTTAAAAAAACAACATTAGACTTCAATTATATATATAATCAAAACATAAAAGAGATTTAATATTAGTTATAAAAAGAACCTATGCTATATGCCCTTTCTGATTTAATAATATTATTTAGTTTTAAGGATATTTGGCTTAGGATTTAACAAACTAAATACTCTTAAAAATAATAATATTTTTAAATTAGAAAGGGCATGTTACATCGCTTCTTCTTATAACCAAGGCCAAATTCACTTTTTTTTTATTATATTGAAAAAGGGAATACAACCTAAGACCAAATCAACTTTTTTATTTTATTTTTATTATTTATGGTGTAGTGCTTTGGTTCTTATTAAATTGTAATAAAATACTGAAAATTATTTTTCGGTTCATAATCGAAACTGAAAACTATATTTTTTATCTAGTTTTGATATGCTTTAAGTGTAAAATTGAAACTCAATGTGTGAAATAATCATTGTCATCTCTTCTCTACACACTAGTGATCTCTCTCTTTTAGCAATTACAAAAAAATCATTGACAAAAAATACTCATCTAAAAGAATATAATAAATAAATGGTAAATATCCTATTTTTGATCAAGTTGACTATATAGGTTGAAATTTGTATCGAAACTTAACATTTCACCCTGCACATCCAATAGTTTCAGCTTGCATCAAGTTTTCCTAAAATACTTGTGGCAAAATATCTAATGGATTTTAAAATCCATCTTCATCAAATTTTAAAATTCAGATGAAAAAATATCAGATTTCAAAATTAGATGAAAACCAATGAATTTCATAAAATGCCTATTATTTTTATTTTTTTTAATATAACTATTAAAATAATATAAACTCTATTTTAATAGTTACTAAAATATGAAAATATATTAAATAATATTAAAATTTAAAATTAAATTAAATAATGATTAAATTTTAAATAAAAGAAAAAAATTCATAAAAATTTGTTAATCAGTTTTCGAAAACCGTTAACATATATTAATGGATTCCAAAATCCGATAAAAAATTTTACAATTTTAGTTTTCTTGAAAATTTATTAATTGTTTAATATTATTTTAATATTTTAAAAAAATTAATATATTTAAATATAATAAATTCTATTTTAGTAGTTACTAAAATATGAAAATATATTAAATAATATTAAAATTTAAAATTAAATTAAATAATGATTAAATTTTAAATAAAAGAAAAAAATTCATAAACATTTGTTAATCAGTTTTCGAAAACCGTTAACATATATTAATGGATTCCAAAATCCGATAAAAAATTTTACAATTTTATTTTTCTTGAAAATTTATTAATTGTTTAATTTAATTTAATATTTTAAAAAAATTAATATATTTAAATATATTAAATCAAATTTTATATTATTTTTTTTATTATTACTATTTTTATTTAATTATTTTTAATTTATTTTTTTAACACTATTGTAATAATATAAATTATATTTCAAAAAATTTTAAAATTTGAAAATATATAACATAATATTAAAATTTTAAATTAAATAAAATAATTACTAAATTTTAAATAAATAAAAAAATTTAAAAAAATTTTATTAATTTGATGTCGAAATCCGTTTACATAGGTTAACTGATTTCAAAATCCGATTCACAAATATTTTCAATTTTTTATTTTAAATTTAATAATTATTTAGTTTAATTTAAAATTTTAATATAATTTAATATATTTAAATGTATTAAATTGAATTTGAATTTTTTTTACTTTCATTATTATTAATTTATTGTCATTATTTTTATTTAATTTTTTAATATAATTATTATAATAATGTAAATTAAATTTTAATAATTATTAAGTTATTGAAATATATTAAATAATATGAAAATTTTAAAATAAATTAAATAATTTTTAAATTTTAAACAAAAAACAAAATTTTAAACAAATTTGTTCATCTAATTTCAAAAATACATTAACCGATAAACAATTTTTTTGAAAATATTCTTTTTATTTAAAATTTAATAATTACTTTATTTAATTTAATATTTAGTATCATTTAATATATTTAAATATATTAAATTAGATTTTATTTTATTTTTTTATTATTACTACTTTTATTTTAATTATTTTTACTTTTTAATTTTTAATTAACTATTATAATAATAGAAATTATATTTAATAATTATTAAATTAAATATATATTAAATAATATTAAAATTTTAAATTACATAAAATTATTATTAAACTTTAAATTTAAAAGAAAAATTAAAGAAAAAACTTGTTAAGAATTTCGAAATCTTTTAACGAAGTGTATAGTAACTTTAATAAAAAAGAAAAAAAATTAAAAAATGTTAATTTTTTTTTTTTTAAAAAATAGAGGTGCAAATTAGACAAGGTAGAGGGTGAAACGCTCCCAAAGCTGTCAGAGTGGATGAAGGACCGGCGAGTTAGTCCACATTTTTCAATTTTGTTTTTAGAAATCTTAATTTTTTTTGAATTTTTATTTTGTTTTGGGTTTATTTATTTGCATGTAGTTAGTGATAACAATTTCATGGACAATAAAAATGCAATAAATTTCAATAAAATTAAATCAAATTTTATTTTCAAAAAAATTTAATGTCTGAGAAACAAAATATATATCAACAATATATAAAACAATATATGAAACAATATAAGATAAATGATAGATGGTGGATTTGAGAAAGTGGATTTGAAGAGAAAGAATGAAAAGTAAGATTATATAACTAAGAGAAAGTTGGTGAGAAATAAAAAGATTTGGGATTAAAGTTAATGACTAATGAGATAGATTAAAAAAATATTTGATAAAAGTAAAAAATTATTATTGTGAGAACCTAAAAATTTAAGGGATTTAAAAGAGTGAATTAATATATATTAGACTAATAGAACCAGATTTCTATTTCAGTATAAAATATATTTTTAGACAAATCCAGTTTATTAGCCTACTCCCATTATTTCTCTAAAATCTCAAGTTCTTTCACTTCTTTGCCTTCTCTCTACCATTTCTCCTCTTTGAGCCATTTGATTTATGATCAGGTGGTGCCCAAACGTCCATGGCGTAGAGAACTCCGTCTTTGACCGATCAATTTCTTCATTATGACCGGTAAGTTGTTTTTGCTTTTCCTCGCTGTTTTCGACCTAACACATGCAACCTTTGTTGATTGCATGCGTCTTGTGTTTTCCCTTTTCTGTTCTCTGCTAAATTTTGAGCTCTAAGAGCGGTTTTCTGTCACCAATGTGGTGGTTTGTAGGGTTTTGTGAGTTCTTGTTGTGTAAGGTGTTGTTGAGGAGTTCTTGTGAATGGGTTGTGATTTTGGGGTAAGGGGAGCTAGAATACTTCTTCATAATTAGTTGTATGTATGTGTATATACTGAGTTTTTGTACTGTTATGCTGTTGGTATTGTGTTTTGGTTTGGGAAGATTTAGTTGCATGTGTTGGACTGTATGACTGTGGAATTGGAGTGTGATGGTTGTAAACTATTTTGAATATATCTAATTGTTGTAATTAATCATGTTGAAGTGCTTGGGATGAGGAATCTGTTGTAACATTGATTAGGTAGAAACTTAGTGTTCTAGTAGGGTTTTAGGTCATTTTGAGAGGAAGTGAGATAGTGATTTTGGGCATTTGAGGTCTATAGTGTGTTTGAGCTATTGGGGCATACTTAACCAGTGTATTGTGACTTGTTTGAGTCACCAAAGTGCTCCAAATAGGTGCAAAGTATCAGAATTGGGTTGGGGTTCCTGAAGTTGTGGAAATTGTTCTTGATGCGTAAAAGTTGGGTTGGGGTTCCTGAAGTTGTGGAAATTGTTCTTGATGCGTAAAAGTTGGGTTGTAATCACTTTAGAGTTGTAGTATGAAGGTTTAGGAACATCTAGACAAGTTTAATTAAGTATAAAACACGAATTAGGGGTGTTAGAAGTTGGGGGAAATGACCAAAAATGGTAAAGAGTGTGTGAGTTGCATAATTTTGCAGAATTTGCATTTTGTAGATTATGCAGACTCGTTGAGTGAATTGTTTTGCACAATGAGTCACCTTGGTGAGATGCTCTCTGTCAAGGCATTCACATAACGATCTGGTGCACTGTGCGAATAGCTAGAGAGGGTTGCTCTCTGTTTGGTGATTCACATAGCGAATCTGGGCGCTGTGTGACTGGTGGTTGCCTGGGAAAATGCTAATTTAATTCGAATAGTGAATTTGGGACGCTATGCGAGGGTTTAGGCTCTGATAATGTGTAGCAGAATTTTCAGTTTAGCATAGTGCGCAGACTTGATGCGCTGAGCGTATGGACTTTAGTTGAGCGCACAGGCTTGGTGCGCTGAGCGAATGTGAGTGAGTAAAACTCACTGTTTCTGTTATTCGCACAACGAGTTTGGTGCACTGAGCGACTTTCCCAAAACCTGTTTTTATTCTTTTTATTTCTGTTTTCTGATAACCTTGAAGTATGTTTTGATTAATAGAATGGTGTAGAAGTATCTATGATAGTGTATGATCAGTGAGGTTATATGTTTGGATTCAATGTGATAGTATTGTGGTACTTTGTTGTTCATGTCTTGAGTTAAGTGTCAAAGTGACAGTATGGTTGATGGACGTAATTCCAGGGATCTCAAAGGGAGGTTACATGGTGGTGTCTTATGTTATGGACATAATTCCATGAACCTCACAGGGAGGTTACATGATGGTGCCTTACTCTTGTTGAGATTCAAGTATGTTTAGAATGAATGCAGGAGCTCAGTCTTGGGGGTTATCTTGAAACTCCAATGGTCTTTCTTCTCATGTAGAGAAGATTGATTCATGTCGTGAGAAGTAATAGGAGGTCTTAGTCTTGGAGGCTTCCAGTATGCTCCAAGGCGCAGTACAAACTAACCTGGTAGGGTGAAACCCATTGGCAATGACTTTGCAAAGCTGTAGAAGCCACCACGAGTGCATGACCCGTCATAGCTTGACAAGCATTCTAAGTCCGGACGAGTCAAGTTTAAAGTATAACATGTTATGATGTGTGATCCAGTTTACTTGAATTAAACATGTATGTTGTGTGTTATTGTAATAATATGATTTTTGTATATCTATCTCACCCTTGCTTTTGTGTTTGTCTGTCTATGTACTGTTTTCTCTTTTACGATGATCACCTTAATGATGTGAGCTTAGGGATGCAATCTTTTCAGTTGGCTAAACGAGAAGTTAGATGAGAAGTTTGAAGTGTAGGTTGTGCTTTTGGTCCTTTTGGTGAATAATTTTATTCTTTGCAAATCTATAGTTTGTTGTATCATTATCTATGTAATGTCCATTTTAGTAGTTTCATATTACTAAATTGGGATGTTACAATTATTTCATAAAAATAATTTAAAATAAAATATTATTAATATAAATAATTATAATAAAATGTTAATTATTATTTAAAATAAAAAATAAAAATAGATGGAATTACATTAAATTAAAATAGCATTGGTAAAAATTAATTTAGAATATTATATATATATATATATGTTTATTTATTTATTTATAATATAGTAAATTATATTTTGATTTTTAAGACATTTGCTAACATTTATTTGCAAATCTTTTCTTTTATGCAAAGAAAGTAAAAAGTAACAAATGTCTTTTGTTTTGACTTTTTTCTTTTAATTTTTTTCTTTTTGTTTTTCGTGCTTTCATCTCTTCTTCTATCATTATGTTGGTCGCAAATTCATTCACTAGAACAAACATACCCCACAACTATTTATAGAATGAATGAAAGGAACATGGAGAAAACATTGAACACAAATAAAAAATTACCATTAAACAATAATCACTTATTCCAAAAGCAATACATTCTTGTTCAAAAGCATCATCGTAAATAAAGGCAATGCATCAAAAACATAATGAGAAAACCATCCAGTGTCACAAATTCAGTTTTCCCTAATTATATCATAACAAAATCTAGTCATTAACAATTCAACACAATATACTTTAGCTAAATTAGACATATATCAAAATAAAGTTAAAGTCATTCTCAACTCAACATAAAAATAATCATAAACCTTTGTTGAAATTTAAGTAATTAATTATATTCCATTTCAGAATTAATAAGGGTAACATTAGACAAAATCTCCTCTACTATTCTATCTTTATTACTTTGTTTTCCGTTTGACATGAAATTGAAAAAACAAAAGTTATAATATAAAAATTATTTATAAAAATAAAATATAATTATAATTAAATTAAAAAAATACAATTATAAATCATATTTTCAATTGATGGTACAATATTATCCAAAATTATTATTTATTAATGCATTTAATTTTTGGATTTCATTTGAGTTTTTTTTTAATCCCTAAAATTCATATATTAATTTTTTTCTATTTTAAATCTCTAAAACCCCTAAACTAATTTTAATGTTTTTAATTCTTAAATCCTCAAATTAATTTGTATAGAAACAATACTAAATACATATATAATCGTGTAATCAATTTAGATTGTGATCTCTTAAAATGACGTTATATATATTACCATCATTCATAAAGATTATGGAACTGATAAAATTACTTAACCCATCTCGCCCCACATTTTATAACTAATATAATTAAATATTTAAACATGACTTTAACCATTGATTTTGCCAATGAATTCCAATGTTGTCACTGACAAAATTAATCCATAGAAACAATTAATCAATAGAAGAATAAAAAATAATGTAATAAATGAATATAGAAGTGTATAAAAATATATTTTCTTTTATGAAATTCATAAAAATTCTAGTGTACTAATTTCACCAAACATTTTGCTTTCCCTGTTCACTTATGGAATCATTCACTGCCTATCAATCATAAAATTTAGCTTCATCATTCTTTTTAATGTCGTTCATGCACAACTCATTTGAATAATATTATTTTTTAAAATAAATGGTAGGATGATTACGTTTATATTTATTTGATATATTAGAATGATATAATGATCATTAAAAAATAATTTTTTGTATTTTAAAAAGAAAATGACAAAAAAGAATAGAATAAAAAATTTATGTATATTAAAATATTATTATTATTATTATTTTTATCTCAAATTTCCATCTCTATTTCAGATTTCCTTTTCTGTTGCGGACAAAAACACTGTTTCCGTATACATTTTAAAAGAATTTAATTTAAAAGAAATCACAAATATGAATAAATTGTGCTTTTATGGTCAAAAACAATGTTTCCGTATAAATTTTTAAAAACTTTAATTTTAAAAAAATTATAAATATGAATAAATCGTGTTATAAAATGATAAAGACGAGGCAACTTTAATTTTGCATTCTAAATTGAAGTTAATTGAAGTTTCCTAACTCGAGTGTAGTTCAGTTTAGATAAAAATTGCGAAGATAAAGAATTGCGAGGATAATACGATTTCACTTTATAATATTTTCACTTAAAAATACTTTAAACAAAATTTTAAATATTTTAAATTATATCACCTTAAATGTTTTAAATTAAAGCCTCAACTTTTAAACATTTTAAATTAAAGCCTCAACTTTAAAAATATTTTGAATTAAAGTAGTGTGACTTTGATATGATTAGTTTACAGTAACTTTGGTAACTGTATGCCCTTTTCAATAAGATCAATAATATTTTAATTTTTAATAATTTTTTTTGTTGTAAAAATATAACAAAATTAAAAGCAGCAATGAATGTTTCAATTCGAACATGACCAAACAGAATCACTATGCTACTTTTTTTATACAATATAGCTGTTCAACTTATCAAGAATACTAAATTGGTTTTTATTTTACTTTATTTACGAAATGCAGTAATTAGCAATAAGCTTATACAACCGTTGTAAAATATTTGATGGAGTACCCGTTGTTCATCCCATTCGGTTTATTTCCTCAATATAAATTCGTAATGGACCGCTGATGAAACCAAGAAAACTAGTGTAAATGATTTTATTTATTTGACACTGAAAATATTATTAATATAACACAAGCAACTACATATATTTACTATGTTTCACTGACCAGTCACTCATCATGAAAAACAGTAAACTAATCCTTTGATCGACACGAACTTCCCTTATTGGCTTTGACATTAGTTTCAGTGTTTTTTCTATGTCCTGCTTTCTTCTTAGTTTTGCGTCATGGAGTCTTTTCTGTGCTAAAATCTAAGCATTGTCAGTACTGTTTATAGATGCAGATCATTTTCTCATAAAGGGCAACTCATGATCCTTCTCAATGATCTCGATTTATTTTTGGCCTTTTGAAGGTTGTTTTGAACTCTCCAATTCCCTTCCTCTAAATGCTGCAAAAAAGGTGACTGTAGTTCACATTGTGATGTTCTTATGCTTAGGGAATTTGAAAGGACAACCATTACCTAAATCTTAGAATAAATAAATGTTTGTGATTAATTGCATAAGAATATTAGTTACCTGTTGCTTTCTTCTCCTTTCAAGATCAGCCTATGTATAGAAGCATGATCCATGTTAGATATGGAATCTAATTACTGGGTACAAATACAAAATAAAGAAAGAACTTCAACATTGATCAAAGTACAATATAGTTGGCATACCAGTGATAGTTTAAGTTCGGCGTTCTCTTCTTTCAACTGGGTCAATTCTGCTTCTAATTCAACTGTGTATGCCTGCCAAATCAAAAGTGAAAGATAATACCACGAAAAGAAAGGTCATTAAATATTATGTTCAATGTTTTAATCTAGTTACTAATACACATGAATGAAAAATGCATATGTGCAATCCTTACAATATTTTTCTCTTCCACTTTTCTTGCCTTTGGATCCAAAGGTTAAAGATAAGAAAGCAACCATTTTGTATTTTAAAGGTTTAAAACTTTTTATCCCTCTACTGCAATTTCATTCCTTTTTATTTCCCTTAAGGCCAAAAGCTCTCAAAAGTAATCCTACTTATCTAATCAGGTACCTTTTTCTCTACCTTTTCCTCCAAAGCAGGTAATCAGTTTAATTAACAAGAAAAAGCCTATTCTAACATCTTTTACGCTACCCTTTACATCACCCTTTTGTCACTTAAGGGAAAGAAAGTTTATCAATAAAGAAGAATCAAAAGAGTAAACTATACAATGTTAAAAAAAGGTGCTTTTATAATTAATTAGCCGAACTGTTTTGCCTGCCTCAATTATCAGTGATGCGGGAGCTCACCAACTGAAAATCATGTGGCAGCCAACAAAATTTTACTGACAATTTGATATCCTTGTTATCTAAATTTGAAAAAGAATATATCAAAACAAGTTGCCAGATCCTGTGGCTAAATTAGGAGTTGATTTAGTCACATATTTTCAAGAGGGACAAACTATTTCATTTGTAGATTAATTTTCCTTTTTCTCACTCCTTTTTGGAGAGAAGTTGTATTGCGAAAAGAAAGTGTGTAACCCTCATAAAAATTGGAAGAATAGAACTTCAAATCTAAACTATGAAAGCTGCAGTGCAAATTTCACAGTATAATTTCTAAGAACCAGACAAACAAAAAGCATATTTATCAAGAACAATGATTAACAAGACAAGACATCTAGCTTCGTATCAATGCAGTTTAATCATGAAATGCAGAAACTACCAGTTTTCTTGCTCTGGATCTGGCTGCTGATTCTCTGTTCTTGATCATCCTCCTCTGTCTTCTCTCCACCACCTTTTCCACAGGCCCATCAAACGCCCTCTTTCTCCCTCTTGACACAACTTTGTCCATCCCAAATCTGGAACCAAACTTTTCACCAGTACCTATCCCCTCCGGCGAAACCGGGCTCACCGGCGCCACCACTCCCACGTTTCTCACTGCCTCGTAACCACCGCCACCATTCACCGCCCTCGGTCCAAAGCAAACCGCTGACGGCACTGCCGCCGGATACCCAGAAGACTGTCCAACTGCACCACCCCCACCACCACCCTTAGTCACCGCCTGATAAGGTGGTCTAACCACATTCCCACCAGCACTACCGCCGAAACCGCCGCCACCAAGCCCCATCGCCTGCCTTCCGACAAAAGAAGGCTCCATTGTACGGTTGTTATTAGGAAAGAAGCCATACTGCTGCAAATGCTGATTTTGACTTGTAGAAGCTGGAACTGGCGTTGCAATGGCACACTGTTCACGAACTATCCCAGCTTTTATCAAGAAGTCCTCCAAAGTCATCTCTCCAAAGGTAGGTTGGCGACTGGCAGAATCGGTATTTTGAGCATCGTTATCATTATTAACGCTTCCACAGTTATTGTCGTTGTTTTTCTGTGGTTGCCGTTGTTGTTGTCCTTTGTGTATCTCAGACCAAACCTCGTCCACTGTTTTCCTACACAAAGGTGCAGGAAGTGTTAGAGACCCTTGCCGAGGAAGGCTCGGTTGCTTCCTTATCAACCCTTTTTCTGCTGAAGCTTCATTCAGTGAGAAGCTGCTAATGTTGATGCTGCTGTTGCTGTTGTTTAAAATTTGAATTTCTTCTGCACACCATATGCTGCTGAGAAACTCGTCCATGTTCATGGACCCAAAGTTCTTGCCATTCTCCCATAGCGTGTGTTGGAACTCGTCGAGGGTGATGGAGTAGATGGAAGAAGCTTCTCTTCCCAATGAAGAGAATGGGTGATTCTTGTTGACGTCGTGCTGTTGCTCCAACTCTATCGAAGATTCAGCGTCGTTTTGTGAGTTCATCTCAGACTCCGCCACCACCATGCTTTTCAAGCGTTGGTCATTTGTTCTCTTTATTCTTACACTTGCGTTGAGAAAGGTCAAAAGATGAATAGGAGGGAAACTAAACAACTTTATTATGATGGCACTGTGTTCTTAATAAAAGAACAAAAAACTATCTTTTCAATTCTTATTTTTGGCATTGCGTTAGTAAATAGAAATCCAAACATATATCAAAATTAAAGGGAGCAATGAATGTTTCAATTCATAGCTCTAGAACTAGATGTCGCAGTAGTAGTGACAATTGTAGCACATCTATTTGATGAGTAAGAGAATCAAACAAGGGGTTTCCCAAGCTCACGTCCACATAGTAAAATTCAATACACAGATAAAAGTCAAAAACAATTTTTTCTCTGCAATGTGTAAGAGACTGTAGTAGAGTGAAGTCCTTTTTTCTCAGTCAGGTGCAAGAAAGCAATTGAAAAAGAAAAAAAAAAAAAAAAACTTAGCTGTGTTATTTAATATTATCCGAAAGGGTATGGAGAAACATATATGTGGATTTTGATTCTTGTTGGACTGAAGAGGAAATTCTTGGTCTCCACCGAATCCCACTTAAGAAAGTGCATGAAGAAAGAATATTATGAGTGTATGAAGTTGGGCAAGGGATAGCAGCAAAAGTTGAATCCTTTGTCTAGTGCGTTGCCTACAAATATCGAAGCAACTACCTGTTTAATTGGCACACAGCACAGAAGTGCAGTAGGTATGGATGGGCCTCCGTAACCATTAATATTGTACCAATTCAAGAGGTCCAAATTTAGAACCTTGTTCTTAGGGGGATTTCACTCTTTATGTGCCTAATCAAAATTACAAGTATATTGATAATGATAGTAATATTGTAATGAATATTTAAGAGATCTGATATATATATATATATATACCTTAATATAAAGTTCAAGTTTTTCTTTAAAGTGAGTTAAGTTTTCACTGAACAAAAATACCGAAAACAACAACTACAACTCTTCTCAAATGTAATTCTTTTCAGAGAAATAAAAATGGCCAGATTTCAAAAAATAAAAGGTAGGTTTTTGTTCAATCATAAAATAGTATAACTTTTTAAATTATAATACAAATTAAGAAATAGCATGTCCTAATTTATAATTAAATGAAAATATAGAAAACTTGTAAACTCTGATACATCGTTTGAAAAGTGAGTTAGTTAACAAAAGAAAAAGTCGTTAGACATAGTGTGGGCTATTCTTAACGAAAAATTATATGTTCTATCAATTCTTTTGTGTAAAAACTCGAAGAAAATTCGAAGGTGAAAGTCTCTTGTTCAAATATAAATTTACAAGTAAAAAAAAAATTCAGAAAGTCAAGCTAAAGGATCAAGCATGCATTCTGGTATGTGAAATCTATAACTCATTCAAACCAAAAGACAGAATGAATAATGCAATGACAACACAGATCAGCAAGGATACACAATTACATTATATAAATATAAATGTATACAAAAATATAGTAAAAAAATAAAAGAAAAGATACCTGAAAAATGTGTTCAACTCAAATAGCAGTTCTTTTTGTGTGGCTTACAACATTTTCAGAACTTAATTATAAGGCTAATTGGGAAGAAGAGGTTTTGGAAGTGGCAACACTTGCACAGTGTGTGTGTGTTCAAACTCACAGAGACGCCACACAAAAACACAGTTACTAAATTAAAGGATAAAGAGCTGTTAAATGCAGTAACATATTATATAAGAATTGAGGAACTGAGGTTGTCCCACGTAGAGAGCAAAATATCAGAGACCAATTTCCTAAGCCTGATCGAACCTTTTGCCACGTTAAGGACAGGTGTCGTTTGTTGAACCTCGTTCTGTGCAGTCACTGCTTTGAGTTCAACACGTGTACCTTTCAATTTCTTTGCCACCTACTACTTAATTTCTTCAAAAAAAATTTAAAATTTTTCGTTGGAAATGTGTTGGTGTCTACTCTCTTGACTGTGAGGTACAAACCAAGATAAGGATATCTATTTCTGGTGAAACATGCCTTGGTAAGGTGATTCTTTTTCAATTACTTTTCTGTCATTGCAAAAGAATATATAATATGTATAAAAGCAAGCTTCACATATAATACGTTTATAGCTTAACAAAAAAATGGCTACTTTCAAAGTTCTACCAAAAGAAACAAACTGTACTGAAAATACTCGAGTCATATATGCCTAAACATATGAAATATTACTCATGAAAATTGTATAAATTAATGACTCAAAGGGTATAATATGATATAATGTGAACAGTTGATGGCATCTACTCTCGCAGGTTGGTTGTGTCCTAATGCTGCAAGGGCATATTCATTTCTGCTTGGCTGATATTTACTTATACTTGCACAGTTTCATCTTCTTATTATTAGTGTAAGATAGAATTTTTATATTTGTTTCACCTTACATAGTATATTATCAGTTGTGACCAAATGAATGTAGAATAAGTTCTTTTAAATATATTCTTAAAATTTCCGTCGGACAGACGAGGAAATTTTAATATTCAAATATGTAAGATAACATTAATCACAGCTTATAACATTAATCATAGCTAATGTTAGCATTTGGGTGATATATATAATAAATAATTAAATATATTACTATCATTATTACTGGTGAAAATATTAAGATGATTTAATTGATTAATTAATTATATATATATATATATATATATATATATATATATTATGAAATATTAATTATATAAATATTATATTTAATATTTTAATTTGATAAGAATCATATTAGATATTGATTTTTTAAAAAAATAATGAACAAATATACATAAAAATCATAACATTTTTATGAGTACATACTATTATTTTTAGGTTTTTTCTTAAAGATAATCTTTTGAGACAGAAACTCGCACATTGAGGATATTGAATTTTCGGATAAAGATTAAGGTTAAAGACATTTGTTTTTTATGAAGGAAGTTCATAACCTCTACAAGATATGGTTATTGAATCTCCTACTCAAGACAATTCGGTTGGTTATGAAGAACAAACTCAAAATCCTCAAGAATTTATGCTTCATGAGACAGTATTTTTGCGGAGATCCATGAGAGAAAGGAGAATGTTATTCGATATGATTGTGTGGTATTACTCTAAGAAAACAAGGAAAGTAATGGTGATGGGGAAGTGCATACCTAGAGAGAATATACTAAATGACATTTAAGAGAATTGGGAAAGAAATTAAAAAATGGAAGAGATTAAGGAAGAGGAAACTTATGATTTGAAGATGCGCCACTTGAAGGAAGCTCCAAGATAAGCATCAAAGGAGGACCGCCACTTGCTTCTTGAGCAAGATAAGGTCTGCCCAAAATAGGGACTTTGGAGACAGAATACTATCTCAAAGAAGATTGCAAAAGTGCAAATCAACTCAAAATTCAATTGATTCAAGGTAAGGTACAAAAAGGAGACCCCTAAGCCTTCTTATATAACCTTTGGAGTGAGCTAGGATGCAAGATCTAGGAGATGTGGGACTTATGACTTTCCTCTAAGGACTTTTGAGTCCCACATTGCTCAATTCTCTCCACTCCAAAGGGTTTATAAGGCAACTAGTTCTCCTATAGTTCAAAACATGAAAACTACCTATGCTACCTTGCACTAACGCCTAGGATGCCCATTTCCTCTCCTTTTCTTTTTAAGACCAAGCCATGGAAAGTCACACATTGCTTGTTCTTAAAGAGAAAGAAGAGTTTATTAACGAAAGAACAAAAGAGGCAAATACAAGCCATCGAAACCTATTCTACTCTTTTTTATGCTTGTTGTCACTTTGAAAACTCTTCATTGTTGCCCCATCTATGATCATATCAAATGGTATGATGGAAGATAACCCAGTCAATTTTCGTCAAGCCATGCAAAATCCTACTTCAGAAAAATGGATTAAGTAGTGAATGAGAGGTATAACTTCATGCAATATGATAAGACTTGGGAAATTGTCTAATTACTAGAAGATGTAAAACCCATTGGTTGAAAATGGATACTTAAAACCAAAAGAGATTCCAAAGGTAATATGGAGAGGTATAAGGCTCGTCTTGTGGCGAATGACTATACTAAAAAAGGAAGAGATTGACCTTAAAGAGACTTTTTCTCCAATTTCATCAAAAGACTCTTCTAGAATAATCATGGCTTTTTGATGGAATTCGTTTTGGGAACCGGAGATTCATGAAGGGAGCATCAACTTAAGCTAAGGCTAAGAAATTGGAAGAAGAAGGATTTTCAAGCTTGTTCTTGCTTTCCCTCAAGCCTTAGAAGACATTGGACCTCTCATAAAGAGCCATGGTCAAAGAAGATGGAAGAAGATGGAGCTTCAAAGATTCTACTCTTGTGGAGGACATTTTAGTCTTCTTCTTTATCTTAAAGCACTTTTGTAAATATGTAATATAGATCAATTTTAGGCCTTGTATTTGGCCAAGACACTTTATTTAGCTTTGCTTAGAAGGTTTGATGGCTTTAAGAGAGAGCTAGTGCACCATTAGGTCCTTAGTTATAAGGTAACACCTAAAATGGTTTAGAAATGAGTTAAATATGGGTTTGGAAGGAGTTGCAAGGATCCTTTGCATTACAAGTTTTGACTAAGTTTGTTACAAAGCATAAGGCTCCTAACATTTAATGTTTAGGCCCCCTCATTTAATGTATAGGCTCTTCATTTAATGATGAGGCTCCTCACCAAATGATGGAAAGGCTCCTAAACATTTCATGTACTCTAGCCTTCTCCTTCACCTATAAAAGGAGAGGCACCCTTTTGTAATCCTTAGAACTTGATTGAGTGTAAAGTCTTTTTGCCAAAATTGCAAGGCTTCTCTTTTTGAGTTCTCACTTTATGAAATTGTCTTCTTCTAGACTTCTTTATACCTTCTCCTTCATGGTTGGCCTAACCTCCTAGAAGGACATCTACCAAGACCATATAACATCAACATCTTGTTCTCTTCAAACTCTTTACACTAGTTTAAACTCCAATTTTAAAAAATTTACTACAACTAGACAAGAGGTCCAAATTCTACATTCTATATGTCAATGGAAAGATATTTGAGTTTATTTTCCAGGAAATAAAACATCTTATTTAGAGCATTGTAGAAAACACTATGGGTAAAACATTTATCTATATGTTGATGTAATAAATGGACAAGAATTTTTGAACATGTATATAATTACAATTTTGAGCTATTAAGTCTAACACATTTATAAAGTTTTATAAGGATGTATATTTGTAACTAATAGGAGATTGTTAGCAATTTTAGTCACACACAGACACACACACACACACACACACACCCACACAGAGACTCAGACACACACACACATACACGCACACACACACACACACACGCACGCACACGCACACACACACACACCCACATAGATATATATGTATATATATATATATATATTAAATTAAATATGTTAACGTCATTATATTATTAGTCAAAAATATTATAGTGATCTAATTAGTTATATTTATGGCTAACTATGTAGATATCATATCCAATATTTAATCTAATGAGTAGTCAAATTAGGAATATTGATTTCTTTAGAAAAAAAAATGAAAGAGGTTACATAAAGGGTTTATGGTCCCATTTGTGACTACACACAATTATTCTTATTCTTTCTCTTCATCTCCATAAAAAGAGAAAATTAGAAGGGAATTTAAAGCGCTCCATTTAGAAGATCAGATATCATTCTTCCATTTACATTGTTTTTAATGGTCAATCCAAATATACTTCTACATACTTCTCTTAATATAATTGGAAGTAGTTTATTACATAAGATAGTTTGATTGTTCTTCATTAATTATTGATCTAGTATGGTTATTGATCTAACAAAGTCGACATCATTATTGATGTTTTTCTTAAGTATTTATCATTAGAGAAAGATTATATATATATATATATATATATATATATATATGTATATATGTATGTATATATGTATGTATATATGTATATATATATATATATATGTATGTATATATGTATATGTATGTACATATGATATGAGTATAATTATAGAGAGTGACTATACGACTTTTATTATGGTTATATTGTTGTGTTTTGTTGTTGTTGATGTGACTCTAATATTGACGAGTTCTTTTTTAAGAGAGTTATCATTAGAAAGGAATTTATTATTTCTATTGTTATTTCTATTCAATATAGAAGTTATACTTACATTTAAACTATTCCCAATTACATCCCAAAATATAGCATTTAACTATATAATAGTCATCACATGTTTGATATCATAGATCAATTATAATTAGAGTATAAAGTATAAACTTTAAAGTTATCCAAAAACAACTACAGAATTTAAACTTTAGTTACAACCCCCTTTAATAAAACTAATCACAAATCTAGCCTAAAGAGGTCTACACCACATGGTCTCCTCCATCAAGCGCCTGCTCCAGAGAAACTTCATCTCTCTCTGCTCATACCCATAGGATGATCATTGCAAAGAAAAGAACACAACCACATACAAAACACGTTCACAAACAAAGGAAGAAGTGTAAGTTAGAATACAACAATTTATGTTATATATATATATATATATATATATATATATATATATATATATATATATATATATATATATATATATATATAATATATAGACACACACACACACATTAACAAACATTCACACAACAACACATTGCACATTTAACCAACCAAAACACTTGTTATGCATGACGACTCTTTTCACTTGACCATCCGAATTAGTATGAATATGTAGGTATGACTGTTTGTGCACTTGTTATGGTGAAACAACTGACCCACCCCAAGCTACCACACAAGGTTAGTCAGTTATCACTCGCCTTAAATAAGGGTAAACCCCCTATACTAGGACCTCCTGCTATTCTCACGACATACCTCAGCCTTCTCTACTTGAGAATATGTGACCATTAGAATGTTAGGATGAACTCCAAGACTGAGCTTCCCATATTCTTACTTACAAATTTGATAAGTTATCACTAAAGCTATCAAATTAATACTATTTTTCAAGGCAACTTCAGTATTGCCAAGTAGTATCCAAGAAAGTAGATAGGGCTAAAGTAACCCTGAGTCGTCTCCCTACGAACACGGAATTGCTTTCAAATATCTTACTCTTATGAATGTTATGCAATGCTTATGAATAAAAGTAAAAATGTTTAAAGGATGTTGCAGAACAAATAGGAAACCTAAAAACAATTATGAAGAAATAGACTAACTCCACTGCTTTTCCAAAATAGATTCATCATTAGTTATTCATAGATCATTATTCAATTGATTATTGTTTAAGTTTCTAATTAATTAAAGTACATTCTTAATTAATTTGAGGGCGATCATGCATTTAGTCAAAGTACATTCTCAATCAAATGCAATACCTTTCTAGATTATTCACAGTAAATTCAACCAAAGTACATTCTCAATTAAATCATATTGTGTTTAATCATGTCTATTCTTAAATCTCCTAACCAAGTTAAAAGTTAATCAATCAAAGTAAATTCTCAATTGATTACAGTTGAAATTATTACTACCAATCAAAGTACATTCTCAATTGATAGTAAAAACCATTTAATCATATGAAAGTTCCTAAATTACATCAAAGTAGATTCTCAATTAAACCTAGAAACCCTAGAACTCATATAATCAATATGCGTGTAGATTCAAACACATTATGATGCAAAAATCTTGCTTTTAATATGATAGATAGATGAAAGACATAGAGAGAACAACTTAAATCAATAATCAAAATAAACAATTGCATAAACTCAACTTAACCTCATAATCTATAATGAAATTACATCAGAATAGCTAGATGGTTAGCACTCCATGAATGGAATTGAATACATGATGAAATAAGAGAGAGAAAAGTGGTGAAACAATGAATGAAGTCCCTTTTCTGCCTCCCCTATGTCTCTTTATATAGGGCTTGATTGGGCTTGGACTCTGAATATTCAGTTGACAAAATCTTTTATCTTATATCTTCCAAATAACTAAAAGATTTAGATAATAATAACATTATTTGGAAGATATTTTCTGTTGATATTCGCAAATTAAATTAACTTAACAACTGAATTTTATCTTTTAGCTTTTTTGACTTTCCAAAATTGCACAAATGCCCTGAAATTTCCTCTATTTGCAGTTTAGTCCCTTCAGAATTTTCCAAAATTGCACCAAAAGCCCCTGTTGACCAACTTTGACTAGAGAGGTCGCGCCCAATGAGGGTCTGCCACGTGGCAGCCCTCTTTTTCACCCAATTAGGGTTGTTTGATGCATGAAGGAGAAAGATTTGTGCTTCTGCGCTGTGAAGGGATTTTTGGTGGTCTGGCAGAGGCGGTCAACATGGTGGTTGCCTCTTGCGAATGGCGGCTTCTGTTTTTGAAGGATGAAGAAGATGATGACATGGCAGGAGCTGATTGGTCTATTTGGTGTGCAATAAGATCAGTGATGTGGCATTATCTGGGTGGTTGGATCTATTAGTAGTGGACTGCCACGTGGCAGAATCTGGCAGAGTTTGATTTAGGAGGTGTAGGAATAGGAAAATTTAGCGGTGTAGGAGAAAAGGCTTAGTGTTTTGGCTTGGTTAAGAAAAGAGGGGTGTATGTAGGGAAATTTAGGAGGTGTAAGGGTAAAAACTTCCTGTTTGGCCCATTTGTATATTATTTTCCAAACAAAATTTGATTTTGGGCCTTAACTTTCAATTTAGACCAATAAACTTATAATTTCAACTGCACAAATCAATTAAGAATTTCCAAGAATAATTTATGCAATTAAAATCATATTTTAAGCCCCTTTTATTCCGAAACCCAATAATTCCTATTGTCACAGATCCACTTTAAATCAACATTCAAGCAAAAATATCTCAAAAAATTTGAACTTTCAAGCATAAATTCGGGCATAAATATGCACTCATCACCCTTCTCTACTTGAGAATATGTGACCATTAGAATGTCAGGATGAACTCCAAGACTAAGCTTCCCATATTCTTACTTACAACCTTTGAAACCACAACTAAGAAATTCCTCCTTAGAATTCTCTGCCACACCATTTGAAACCATGATTGAAACCATATACTTTCTCTTTGAAACCACAATACATAACATTGATAACCACATAATGTCAAAAACACTTTCATACCATTCACAATGAATAAAAATGTAACTTCACTCTATAAGGAAAAAAATGGAAAGAATAAAACATCCCCTGGACTAGTCGTTGAGCGACCATAAAGTTCTCTCGCTCAACGACCTAGCTCGTTGTGCAAATACACAAACAGTGTGACATACCTCTCCAACTCTCGCTCAGCAACCCAGCTCGATGTGCGAATAAAATGATAGTGTTCCAGACCCCCAACCCTCTTGCTCAATGATCCAATTCGCTAGGCGAAAGCATAGACAGTGGTTCAAACCCCCAACTTGTTCGCTCAGCGACTTAGTTCGCTAGACAAATGCATGGACAGTGTGCCAAACCTTGTAGCCATTCGCTCAGCGCACCAAGTCTGTTCGCTCAGCGAAAACAGAAACAGTGGGTTATGCGCACTCATCTCTCGCTCAATGGGGAGTTCACTCAGCGAGACTGCATAATTCTACAGCGCCAAAATTGCAGAATTTGCATTACTCAACCACTCAAAACCTATTCTATGCATCCTTCCCAACTTCTAACACTCCTAAATCGTGTTATATACTTAATTATACTCAACCAAGTGTTCCTAAACAATCATAACCTCATTCTAAAGTGTTTACTAACCAAATTAAATTTCAAAATCTACCCAACCACAACCTATGGACCCAAATTACATTCTACCACTTTTGACACAGTTTCAAGCAATTAAAACAAGTCCTAAATGAATTACCAATACTATTCAAATTGACCATTTGAGTACAGAACCTAAACTCAAGTTTTCACTAGCTCACTTCCTCAAAATTGAGTTCTAAACCAAGCTGAACTTTATACATTCACCACCACACACTCCTAACTCAAATCTCTCCCATTAAAAATGTTGAACATGTCCCAAAATAGTTCATAACCAACCCCAACTACAACTAGCGAGTTCACCAACTGTTTTCACCATTTCATCATTTAAGATATCACCTTTTTTCTCCCAAAACAAAAATAAAAACTTCTACACTTTCAACTCCTTAACCTCTAACTCCAATGTACACATTCCAAACAGAAAATTTAACATATCAACATTTAATTACACTTCAAGTTAGCATACAATACTAATCACAACATCATTTCATCATCACAAACATAAAACACTCAAAGAACTTGGTGATAACTAACCTATCACAGAAATTTTAACCAAATAATTTAATACTCATATAAAACATCAATTAAAGAAAATCTAGCTTCCCTTACCTCAATAAAGTCTATATAGCTCTATAAAACCCCGACTGTTGCTTAGACCGCAAAGAAACTCTAGAGAAACTTACAAATCACTGGTTGATGATTGGAGAGAAACCTTAGAACCTAAATTGAGTCAAGAATCAAGAAAGAGAGACTCTACTCACATGCAAAAACAGATTCTTTGTATGATCACAAATTTAGGAAATACCAAGAAAAAGGAAACGAAACTTACTTACTCTAATCAACAATTTGATCAGTTGAAAAGGTAGCCCTTGTCGCAAGGATCTCCTAGACACCTCTTGATCGTCGAACATAAAACGTAGGAGTAGGAAATTGTAGAGAGAATATGAGAGGAAACGAAGAGAAAAGCGTTTAGAGAGATAAACGATATTTTAGATAATGAGACAAGTTTGTACAATTTTATTTTATATTATAAGATTATTTTATAATAAAATACTCGGTCTCATTATTTTAATGCATCTATTGATCTCAATACTCTATTTTCTAGGTTCTTACACCAACATATATATGAAAAATACATTGTCATTATTGAACTTTGAAATTTTTGGAAATATGTGATAAAAATCATCAAACAACTTGAATTTATCTTCTCAATTTTTATTCAAGAGATTAAAAAGACTAATGAATTTGCCTCATATTTTTATTCATTTTGATATATTTGAATATTTTCTTTCAATTTTTTACTAATTTAAACGTTATCATATCATTAACTCCTCCAATTACCTTTTTTTTTTCTCTAACTCAGAAGAATCATGTATGGTCAAGTACACAACTGGAATGTGACATTAGAGTGAGAGAAAGAGTAGTGGTGCAAGATACATGAAGGTGCAAGGATGAAACCATACTCACGTATCATATTAGTTTCTTAGATTTTCTTAATGGAGTGCTTAAAGAACAATATAGTAGTTTTTTACATTTACTTATCGATTGGTTAAAGAAATATAGATAATGTTCACTTTTCACAAATTTATCAAAACGTATTTTAATGTTAATTTTATAAAAAACGTAAAATTATATATATAAACAAGTAAATTAATTGCAAATCCTTATTTCGACTTGCACACAGGAAAATAATGGGCCTTCAAGTTCATTATTGCCCGCAGAAAATGCGGGTCCAATTAATACCATCATAAAGGGGCTTTTATTTCTGTACCTCAGTTTTTTTTTTTAAATAATACTGGTATAAATACACAATACATAATAAGGACAAATTAAATAAATATGTACACATTTTTTAAATAATGTAGAAAATTCTAATACAAGTAAGTAAGTAAGATAAAATAATCATCAATTAAAAAAATAAAATAATAACGTGGAAAAAAAAATAGAGCTGAGATAATTAATTCCACTCAAAGAAGGTGTTTAACTATAAATAATGTTTCGATAAGGATTTTGTGAGACCGAGACACTAACTTTTTTGATACAATTTTGATGTTTGAGTTGTGTGCTCCGTTTGTATGCTTCCAGTTTAGACCGCTCGATTGTCTTTAGTATTGGCTGTTTGGTGGACTTCGGTCTTGACCGATCGGTCGACTTCGTGGAAAAAGGGGGGAGATACATGCAAAAGACACTCTGACCTCAAGTTAGGAGCGATTTTATGAACTGTTTATCACAGTTAGAGATTTAAGTCCTGATCAGACATAAGTAATGCGTAGTCATGTATGAGTTGAACGTGTGTTTACCTCGAACCTAAACCCTTATTTATAAAGTTTAAAGGAATATGTCCAATTAATTACCTCTTAATGCAAACCTTAATTGTTTAACGGTAGTCGTTGTCACATTTATTGTGCCTTAATTCTGCTCAACGTTTGTCGGGACCGAACGACTGAGAGGCTTTTCCCTACATGTTGACCGTTCAGTTCCTTAGGGTCGTATGTCACCCTAACCGATCGGTCGGCTATGAGCCCATAGTAACACAAGCCTCCCAAGTCCGAGTTAACCATTCGACTTTAGCTGAACGGTTAACTATAGCACTTATGAGGAGCTTGCTTTCCATGTGCTAAGTCGTTGTATCTTATTTGGGCAGAACGGTTTCATGTGTTGAATCTTGTCATTCGTACTATACGACCGACTGGCTGCATACTTGAGTCTTAGTCCTTGTTACTAAGGCTTCCTGGTTGATGAGAGGGATTTACCTCTCGGTCTTTGACTTCAGCTAATGGCGATAGGGATTTACCTCTCAATTGAGAGAGATTTACCTCTCGATTTTTGACTTTAAATTGCTGGTGAGAGGGATTTACCTCTTGGTCTTTGACTTCAGCAAGAGGAATTTACCTATTGCCCGAGAGGGATTTACCTCTCGGTCTTTGGCTTGAAATTGTTGACGAGAGGGATTTACCGCTCGGCCGGGAGGGATTTACCTCTCGGTCTTTGTCTTCAAAATGTTGACGAGAGGGATTTACCTCTCGGTCTTTAACTTCAGCTTTCTGGCTGACGAGAGGGATTTACCGCTCGACCGAGAGGGATTTACCACTCGGTCTTTGACTTCAAATTGTTGGCGAGAGGGATTTACCTCTCGACCGAGAGAAATTTACCTCTCGGTCTTTGACTTCAGCGAGAGGAATTTACCTCTCGAAACTGAGAGGGATTTACTTCTCAATCTTTGGCTTGAAATTTTGAACGAGAGGGATTTACCGCTCGGCCGGGAGGGATTTACCTCTCGGTCTTTGTCTTCAAAATGTTGGCGAGAGGGATTTACCTCTCGATCTTTAACTTCAGCTTTCTGGCTAACGAGAGGGATTTACTGCTTGGCCGAGAGGGATTTACTGCTTGGCTGAGAGGGATTTACCTCACGGTCTTTGACTTCAAATTGTTGGTGAGAGGGATTTACCTCTCGGTCTTTGACTTCAGCGAGAGGAATTTACCCCTCGACCAAGAGGGATTTACCTCTCGATCTTTATCTTCAACAAGAGGAATTTACCTCTCGGCCGAGAGGGATTTACCTCTCGGTCTTTATCTTCAACTTTTTAGTTTGATGAGAGGGATTTACCTCTCAGTCTTCGTCATAAACTTTTTAGTTGACGAGAGGGATTTACTTCTCAGTCTTTATCTTCGGCCTTGTGGTGGACGAGAGGGATTTACTTCCCGGTCTTCAACATCATCGAGAGGGATTTACCTCTCGGTCTTTGAGCTAGAAGTTCTTCCTAGTGAACGGGCTTTACCGTTCGACTTTGTGACTTTGACTTAGGAGTTCTTCCTAAGGAATGAGCTTTACCGTTCAGTTTTGCATTAGGAGTTCCTGGAGAACTTCCTAGCGAGAGGGCTTTTAACTCTTGGCGTTGTGATTTGCAAGATCCTATCACCTACACTGAAGAAATATAACAACTCAAATTTTACATGATGAGAAAAATAGTAGCCTAAAAAACCAATGCATTAATATCACAATAGGTTGTCATAAGGCAGGTTGGTCAAGCAAGTAAGACCGTTCGGTTTTTTGTTGAATGTTTGACTGTCAATGATGAGGAATCTGTATTAAGATGTCTTGAATGAACTATGGGTGTTTTATGCTTTATGATCGAATGAGAGAGAGAGAGGGACCAAGGTCTGCTCGAGCTATACCCTAAGGGCATGGAAGGTCGTGCGGTTGAAGCCGAATGACTGAATACTTGACAGCCCAATGGTCGAGCACCTGAACATTTGAGGCCATGGATGGCCGAGCGGTTGAGGCCGATGGTTGAAGACCCGTGAGGCCGAATACCTGTGATTGAATGGAAACTTTCCGGTTGGTAAGTTGAACAGTTTGCAGAGGTTAGATTTTGTTCTATTTTGACCATTTGGGTTGGTGTTATTATGGCTTGCTTCATTGCAATTCTACCGGTTTGAGGCGGACCGCTCGGGAGTTACTCGTTCCGCCCTTATCTCCATGATCTCCTATGCATGCTTCGCTGCTCCTTCATGTTTCTCGTGGTCACCATTGAGTTTCTTCAGCTTGCTCTCGGCCCCATGATGAGCGCCAAAATGTTTCGGTAGGGATTTTGAGACCGAGACACTAACCTTTCTGACGTAACATTAATGTTTGAGTTGTGTGCTCCGCTTGTATGCTCCTAGTTTAGACCGCTCGGTTGCCTTCAGTATTGGCTATTTGATGGACTTCGGTCTTGACCGCTCGGTCGACTTCGTGGAAAAAAGGGAGAGGTACCTGCAAAAGGCATTCCAACGCTCAAGTTAGGAGCGGTTTTATGAACTGTTTATCACAATTAGAGATTTTTGGACATAAGTAATGCGTAGTCAAGTATGAGTTGAATGTGTGTTTACCTCGAACCTAAACCCTTATTTATAGAGCTTAAAGAAATCTAACTAATTAATTTACCTCTTAATGGTCATTAATGTAAACCTTAATTGTTTAACGGTAGTCGTTATCACATTTATTGTGCCTTAACTCTACTCAACGTTTGTCGGAACCGAACGGCTGAGAGGCTTTTTCTTGCATGTTGACCGTTCAGTTCTTTAGGATCGTATGTCGTCCTAACCGATCGGTCAGCTATGAGTAACAAATAAGAATGATTAGACATGAAGAAGAACACACACTGAATACTCTAATAAAGAAATCATTCTTTTAGTAGAATTAATAGAACAATTATTCTATTTCTTAAAAATTATGTACATTTATCACAAATAGGAGAACTAATGTTGTTCACAAGGAATGAATACACCAAAATAGAAGATAAATCTAACTTTTTTTACTAAACTAATTTGAGTAAATTAAAATAAAAGAAACTTTACAATAGAAATAAAATAAAATAGAAAATGTGTAAGTTGAAACCGTTATCCTTATGTTATTTCATATTTGTTCATAAGGAATGAGTGGACAAAAAAGAAGATAAATCTAAATTTTGTTTTTGATGAAATTAATTTGAGTAAATTAAAATAAAAGAAACTTTAGAATAAAAATAAAACAAAAATAGAAAAAGGTGTAAGTTGAAATAGTTGCCCTTATGTAATTTCGTATTACATTATTTTATTTATTATGTAAATATTAGGTTTAATCATTTCAGAGGTCCCTATTTGTGTAGAATCATCTCAAATAAGTCATCATTTTTTTTTTGATCCAATTAGGTCCCTTTTCTGTAAAATTAAATCAATTTTGACCTTGTCGTTAAATTCAGTGGACAGTGTTAAAATTTGTGTGTCTTGGCTAACTGCGCAAATTTTAATGACGTGGTAGAGTTATGCGAAACTTAACTACTTTAAATTTTGAACTCCATGGATTGACCAGCTAGCACCATTAGCAACCCTAGGCCACTGCCAACATCGTCGTTGCACCACCCAAACTGCCCAGTCCCCGACACAGAACCGACCACCACAACGCCTCACCCACCTAACGCTAACACAACGCCGCCGCATCAACATCTTGTCGTCACTGTCTAACCGTCACTACCGTCCAACAAACCCTAATCGCGTCACCCATGCTCATGGCCAGCCACCAGAAACCAGTCCCAAATCGCATCGCGATCTCCTCCATAACCAACCCAAAAACGCGAAGCTTCCTCCATTGACACACCATCATGAAGCTTCGTCCATCACCACCTGCAAATCAAACGCAAAGAAACCCATCAGAAAACTGCGCCACCAGTAGCCAGGGCAAAACCACCATCTCCTTCGTGCTTTCATCAACCTGAAAAGAGGGAACCACAATCGCGAAAAGTGAAAACAAAGGCCCTAACATACATGTTTGTCCATTTCAGAATCACCAACCTATCTTTGTTCTTGCGCCTCACCACCAACAACAATCCAAAACCTGTAAATAATTCCCAAAATCACAAAATCGCATTGCCTTCATCTTCCATCAACCAATGCTTCTGTCTGCTTGCATAAAATCCCAAATTGAACCTGTAAGAAGAATCAACACCCAATGCGCCACCACGGGAGGAATTTTTAGTGCCTTCGATCTCCTTCACATGGGCACGGCACAAGCTCCTTTGCCTGATCTACAGAACCCTAATTTGGGAGAAAGGGGACTGCTACATGGCAATCCCTCATCGACTACGTCGATCTAGTCAAAGCTCGTCATTCCTGGTCATTTTAATCTTTTGCTTTTTCATTTGTATATTACACGTAATAAGACCACGTCATTAAAAATTGCATAGTCAGCAAGCCAAGACACACAAATTTAAGACCTATTTAACGGTAAGGTGAAAATTGACTTAATTTTACAGAAAAAGAGATTTAATTGGGATAAAAAAAAATACAATGACCTGTTTAAGACTATTATGCACAAATAGTGACTCCAAAATTATTAAACCTAAATATTATAATATCTTTTGTTTCAGTTTTCTCACCCTTCGCTTCTCTTCTCAATCTAGCTTCGGTTATCTTGGAAAAGATTGACTTGGAAACTACCAAAAAAAAGTTACTCCAACACTAAAGTGTATTGAGTGTAATATAATAAGTTTTGAGATAGATGAAATGTATTAAGTGTAATAATAATGACTCATCTACCTTCTTTGGTGATACATGTATTTATTCTTGAGAGAAAACAATTTATAAACTTTTGAACAAGATCTAATTGTCCTTGATATACATATATATATATATATATATATATATATATATATATATATATATATATATATATTGAAATAAGTTTTTTTTATAATATTAAAGAATTCAAACTAACTGTTTCGTGAACCTTTATGTGAATTTAGTAGAGTGTGAGCATAATCATCTTTATCACAAGCTTATTTTGTTATTCAAAATTCTGTCATATAAGCATTTTGAGGTCCTATAATTTTTAAATTACTGGTTTGTATTAAACTATAACTTCCTTTAATCTTTTATTATTCACATGTTCATTTATTATAGTTTTTTTTACTATACTAATTTATACGTAAAAGATACTTAATATTTATTCAAAAAATAAAGTTTATTTTATTTTAAAATAAATAATTAATAGCATTTTTTGACATTAGTATGTTGTTTCTATTAAAAACAATTCACTACAAGCTTTTAACAATATTTTTGCCTTATTTAAAAAATAAAACTAAATTATTTTAATAATGATTTAACTATGTTATGGAATAAAAATTATTAAAAATATTTTAGAAACGTTTTATTACTTTATCTTCCAATTGAAAAAAAAATACTAAAAGTTTTTTTAAAATTTTTTATAATATTATATTTCTATCGAAAAAATATTCCTAAAATTTTTTATCAATATTTTATAATGTTACGTTTTTATTAAAAAAATGTTAATAAAAATTTTCAATAAATTGTTACATTCCAAATTTTCATACCATTTTCATTATACCTTTAATAATACAAATAGTTAGCTAAAAAAAACATGTAAAATACTATTACACATATTCATATATAACTTATAATAGCAAAATATATGTACAAGATCTTGTTCTACTATGAGATATTACATTAAACCAAAAGTATAATATGGTCTTTTTTAAAAAAAATGAAATCAAAACAAAACTTCTATCTATATGTTGTAGTTCCATCTCCTCCTAACACTACTCACTAGAGACATCCTCCTCTACTCACATCATTAAGGTGATCATTGCAAAAGAGAAAACAAATACACACAAACAAACAAAGCTAGAAGAGTAAACTAAAGTAATAAAGGATCATTCATATAATTAATGTACAACAATTAACATATATACAAGTTATCTCAATCCATTCTAAGACATACAACCATGCATTCTAGACTTAACTGTCCAAATCAGTATTTATGTAAAATCTAGGGGGATCGTGCACTTGTGCTGGTAATATCTGATCCACCTGGGTGTTCTACCGAACTACCACTCACAAGATTAGTCATTGTCAAGGTCACAAGAATCCTAAGGTCACCCTTATGACAAGACTTCATGCTCCTCTCACCACATAACCATCATTCTGCTTGAGAAAAAATAGTTATTAAAGTGTTAGGTTCTAGCATATAAACTCCCACATCAATACTCACACTACTAAAAACGTCACCATAAATCTCTCCACGAGATTCATGAAACTATGTCAAACACATATACCATGCACATAATCAATAACATACTCGTCATCATCACTATATTATACATGAATAACCATCATACATGTTCAGAGTCATATTATAAACCAATAATTGTTTTTAACATTCACATAATCACACACATTAAACATAAGATGTATAGGTAAACTTAGTAAAAAATATGATATTTTCACTCAACTACTAAATCTACTTGCTCAGCTAATAGTACTTGATAATACACTGGCTCAACCACCAAATTTGTTTGCTCAGCAAATGCCCTCTCGCTCAGCCACCAAATATGCCCGTTTAGCTAAAAGTGTTTGGAACCACACTTACTCAGTGACCAAATCTACTCGCTTAGTTAGAAAACCTTTGAAACTTATAATAAACTTAAAATTCTCCCAAAAGTCGCTAAGCGAGTATACTCTTGTTTAGCGAATATCAAGTCTGTGAACTCTCTGACTTTGATTTCATATAGCGAGAATAAGTTCGCCCAACGAATCTGCATAATTCTACATAACATAATTATGCAAATTTATGTCGTTCCAACCCTACAAAATAATCTAACACTAATCCTAGATGCCCAAAATATCCAATTAGATTAAACATAAATCAATGATTCAAATCACCTCAAATATGCAATCTCAATCACACAATATACCAACATTTCAACATCTAATCACTAAAAATGATTTAAAGCTCTTAACTTAACTCAACATTCATATTTCGTCCGCACAAACACCAATATTAACATTTCAACCAATTTCAAACAACTCAAACATGTAACTCAGATTATCAATACACCATAAACTTAAAAATAAGGTAATGTAACTTTCCTTACCTAATAGATGACCAAACTGCTCTAGAAAGCCTAAAACAACTCAAAACGCACAAGAAGTTCTATGTACTCCTATGAACCATAGAAACACTATCAGAGTACACTGTTAGGACCACTGATCATAGAAGACTCAAACTTCACATGCAAAACAAAAAGGACTAGCATGCAGGAAGACGGAACAGACCCAAAAAGAGGAGTAGAAAACCAACTTACTTTATTTGATAAACTAATCAATTATACTTGAGGATCTGTGATGATGACTCAAGCGGTCTTCGATCTTCAAACAAATGAATAAGGAATCCTTAAAGAGAAGTTATAAAACTCTAGAAAATTGGTTTCTAGAAACTATTTATATTAAAATAACTTAGTATTAAAATAATTGAGTCTCATTAATTTTAAACCACTATCACTTTTAAAATATCGAATATCTTTACATTTATAAACTTTTTTTTATTATATATAAAATCTTAATAAAAGTGATTGGTAAAATAAAACATAAATTCAAAGTATTTTGCTCCTAAAAGTCAAGTAGTTAGAGTTTTTGATTCTAACTTTTTTTAATTTACCTTAGTTTGAAGTGAATCATATCTTAATTATTTTTAACAATATTTAATCATGTGATTTTAATTGAAATTAAGTTATATTTTCAAATTTTTTGTATATGTTTTAATATATATAATTACTTTTAAAATAACCGTGTCGTCTTATATGTATAGGTGATAATATGTTGCTGACAAATAAACACGTCAGCAATGCGTGGAATGAAGTTCATCATTCTTCTTTGCCAACTTTTCTTCAAACATAAGCAAAGCAATAAGAACAACACCGCACAATCAATGATACATGGCACGAGCACATGAATTCAATGTTTTATTAATGCAGCTACACCTTAATCCCCTGGTGCTCCACGCAGGGTAACCCCTTTAAACAAAATACACATTCTCATTAATCATTCTAATCATGCTTATTGTCAGCGCCGCTTTATGCAACGCGTGGAATCGCATATCATTTAACCACTTTTCATTAAATTAAATTGAGAAGAACTCTATATTATAGTACACCAAATAATGTTTTTGTGATAAAATTTTCGATGGATATCATATGTAAGATCACAGTAAGCTACTGTGATTTGTTTCTTATGAGTTCAGTTAAAATAGTTAATATATTTAAATTAATTTAATTTTTATGAATTACAAATTTTGTAATAGGATCAATTTATCATACATAGACGGTTGACTAACATTATAATATATAAATATTAAATTTCCAATGATATAATTAAAAATAATAAAAATAATAAAAATATTAATAAAAAATAATAATAAACTATTATTGATTAAACCACTTTCAATTCCATTATATTCATAACTTAGAAATATCATTTGCACTGAATTAAGTGAATATTACTTTCTATAAGAAAATTTTATTCATTAGTTATATTACTAAGTTTGCCAAATTTAAATTTGGCTATTAATTAGTTTTAACAAATGATTAATTTGTTCTTAAAGTTTTAAAAGTATCTAATTCTATTATTTAATTAACTTTGTAAGATTAGAAAAATCGTTTTTAAACATTAAATTTAAATACAAAAAATAATATATATATTTGAATTTAGTCGATCTATTAATTTTAACACTAAAAAAATGTTATTAAAGGTTAACTTTCAGTATATAAATATATCAAAGTCATATAATTTTAAAAATTGAATAACTCATTCGTGAATTTGAAAATATAAAGATAAAATAAAAAAAGTATACCAACAAAAACATATATCTTCCTAAAAGGGAGCACTAATTGCAGAATACGTGCCTAAGATCCAGTAATCAAGCTCTTGCATCTTATGCTACCATGTAATCATTCCAAGAGCGTCTTAATATACATTTCATTTCTATATAAGCCCCTTGAACTCAGTCTTTGTTCAACACAGAAAAGTCTTCAAAAAAGAGGCAAAAGAACAAGAGAAAAATGTCTGCAGAAAAGACCCTTTGGCTTTTGCTAGCTATTTTCTTCCTCAGTTTGGCCATAACCTTTGCCTCTGACCCTGATCCAGTTCAGGACTTCTGCATACCAAACCCAAGATTTGGTGCCATCAAAACAGCACATGCCATGCACTACATTCTCCCATGCAAGAACTCATCAGAGGTAACCACTGAAGACTTTGTCTTCTCTGGTTTAAGAGCCTCAAGGACATTCTCAGACACAGGCCTGGCGGTGGTTTCAGCAAGCCCTACCAATTTTCCCGGGCTGAACACTCTGGGCTTGTCTTTTGCACGTGCAGACATAGAAGTTGGGGGCATCAACCCACCACATTTTCACCCTAGAGCCACAGAGCTGGTTCATGTGGTGGAAGGAAAAGTGTACTCAGGTTTTGTTGATTCAAGCAATAGGGTGTTTGCTAGAGTACTTGAAAAAGGAGAGGTCATGGTGCTCCCGAAAGGTCTGGTGCACTTCATGATGAATGTTGGTGATGAATCTGCTACTTTGTTTGGATACTTCAACAGCCAAAACCCTGGTATTCAGAAGATACCATCTGCTGTGTTTGGTTCAGGGATTGATAAGGAGCTTCTGCAGAAGGCTTTTGGACTCAGTTCTAAGCAGATTGGGACCTTGAGGAAAAAGTTTGATCCCAAGACTTCAAGGTAGATAACTGCTAAAATGCTTCACTTTGTCCATTTCCTTTTAAGGTTTTTACTCATATTTTCTTGTTTTTTTCTTTCTTTGGAAGAGTTTTCCACCCCTTCTCCCACTTTTTGTGTTGTAGTATTATAACACTTTATAAGGTAAAGAATATGAAATGCAGCTTGGTCACACTTCCTTGTATTGAAACCCCGAAGCAGCAAATATTCCCTTTCTCTCTCCCCATAACATTAATGACATAAAAATTAGTAAATAGAGTGTGTGTACAATTTAATAACAAATTATAATTCATAATAAATTTGTTGAAGTTATTATCATTTTATATTTAATATAACGAGTGCAAAAATACTACTTTTGATACTCTCTAATAGAAGTATACTCACTTTACTCCCTAATTTAATAATATAATAATATTAATTGAAATTTTAGATTAAAAATTAAAACAAATTTAATTAAGTATTATTAATTTGAATTGTAAAGTGGATATTTTTTATTGGATGAGTGTTGTTTAATAATAATAAATTATATAGTATTAATGAATGTTTTGTTTAATTTCATTAAGACACGAGCATAGTTTATATATCAGATTGACACAACTTCAATCGAAAATATTAAGAACAATGGTTTTATATAGAAAATTTTTTTATAAGAGAAATCCTCACATTTAGATTCTTCACCATATTATACTTTATTTAAGTCAATCACCAAAATAAATCTACGATTCATATCACTTATGGTCTTTCAAAGAGATATATGGAAAAAGTCCAATACTAATAAGACTTCTGTCAATTCTATAAAGAATGGACACCAGTTCAATCCAATGAGTTTATGGATTTTCTATTTTACAAGGTGTTTAACTTTTCATATCTACCCAATATTAAACTTGAACTAACACTTAAATAAAATTGATCACTGAAGTAAATAAAATATTTGTAGTTAAAGAGGTTCTATCCTTTAATCTAATAACAATTATTTTAAAAGAATAAGTTTGTTGACTTTTATAATAAGAGCTATTATCATTATGAGTTTAATGTTATACTTAATATAATTTCTAATCCAATAATATTCTACACAAAAAAGAGAATATTTTTATGTAGGCAGAAAATGCTTTTAATTTATTCCATTAAATTTTGAATCTTGTGTCGATTGATGACAAGGAATAGAGCTGGCTAATGTGCAGCAAACTCTTTTTTTTACACCCAACAACTTCAAAAAGTTGTCATAGGCGTTTCTGAAAGAGATGATAGCAATCATAAGACTTTGCAAATTAAAAGAAAAAAAAGGGTTCAGAAAGCTAGTGAAAGACATTGACAACACTGCCAAAACAAGCACACGACATCATTAAGCTTCAAAATCTATAAATTAATGCGAAAGCCACCATTTTTCTATCCTTTTGTTGGGAAGTGGAGGACATGGTTTTGATTACAAAAGAGAAAAGTAAAAGCTGTATGCAACGTGAGACAAACAACAACACGCACAAATTATCAACTCCATTCATTTCTTTCGTAGATTACAATTTTACTTATGAATTCTTATGAGATTATGTTTCGCCATACACGTGACAAGGAAAAGGGTGCAAGGGATTGGAAACATTGGTGACAAGAATTTAGGTTGCTTTGGATGATAGGTGCTCACTTTAGAGTTTTAGAT
Organism: Vigna nakashimae; assembly: GCA_034642375.1. Classification (NCBI taxonomy): domain Eukaryota; kingdom Viridiplantae; phylum Streptophyta; class Magnoliopsida; order Fabales; family Fabaceae; genus Vigna; species Vigna nakashimae. The sequence goes on along the minus strand of CM067765.1, from coordinate 49,540,871 downwards.
GTTATCGTTTTCAAAAAAATTTCCTCAAGATATGTTTCATTTGAAGGGATGAATTTGAGAGAGGAAGGATGGATGAATTTCAGAAAAATTTAAGAAGTGTTTTTTTTAAGGAATTTCGAAGTGAGTGAGTGGATTTAAAAAAAATTATGAAAGTTAACTTAAGAAATGATCGATGTGATAAATATAAAAATTGTTGTAATTAATAGAAAATAAAAATTATTAATAATATAAAATCATATTTATTAATAATATATTTAATTATAAAAATTATTATAAGTGGAAGAAGAAAAAGGAGTCAAAGCCATGAAAACCGAATCTTACTCACATTGGAATCGATTAACTATGCCTTTAGAATTGAATACTCCATGTTCTTCATTTCTCACATGAGGTGAAATCGATTCCACCTCTATCTGGAATCGGATATGCTTTCTTCATCTTTAACTCCATCTTCTTTTTTCACTCATAATCACTTCAAATGTCATTATCACGTATGAAAAAAACACTTTCCTCATCGATCGATTCAAATTCCTTAATGCGAACACCAACTGAATCTCAAATTTGTCTCTCCTAATCTGCTTCAACAATACCATCCATGCGAACAGTGTTAGAGTTTAAAATAGTTTAATGTGTTATTCAATAAATTTTTATTTTCCACAATAACTATCTTAAAAGTTATATCATCAATCATATTTTTTAATTGGTTAAGTGTAAAATTATTTTATTCGATAAAGACACAACCATTCAAATATTATTTTAGTCTCTACCTTAATTTCTCTTTTCAAATTTACCTGTTGGTATTATATATAGTAATGCGTAATATATTTTTTTTTTCCTTTCAAATTACTCAAGTTGTACTTTTCTGTATTAATCAATCCGAAAAAGAAAGATAGATGTTTATGTAGTGGTCTGGAAAGCTTTTTGTAGAAAGTTTATAAGTATCACTTTCAAGATAGTTATTGTAAAAATCAATCAACTTAGTGAATAATTGACACTATAAAACAGAGTTTTGCAATCTATACATTCTATTTTCATATATTATACACCAAATACTACAATGGCAGAAGCTAAAGTGGTCCAACTTTTAAGACAAACGCATCCAACCATAAAGACAATAACTTAGCAGAGAAAGATTTGTAAGTAGCAATATTTAGAATATAGCAGTTTGGACCTAATTATCAATCATGACCATCATCATAGTATTCATCTCATCAAAAAAGAATTTTGCCAAAAGAAAAGCTGCTCAACGTTCATGTTTCCATTGTGTCAGCTTGAGAATAACTTAGTGAGGCTTTAGAGAAATAAACCAGCTTCTGTAAAACAACTTCCCACATAAAAGAACAAGGTTCATACAATTATTAGGTAACCGGATCTCTCCTTACCATTAAGTGCACTCAATGTTCGTCAAAGTTGATCATACATAATTCTTTTCAACAGTTTGAATTCATCAAAACTGAGATGTCAAATGCCAAAACTGATCTGAGATAGACAGTGATCAATATAGAAGAAGCCTACTTCGTACGTAAAAGATTCTTAATGATAATGTCACTCATACCATCAGCTAGAGGAAACAAATGACCAGAACCTGGAAGCTCGTGATAGATAATCCATGGAAGCTTCTGCGCTATGTATTGTTGCAGAGTAACTGGAACCATTACATCATCATCTCCTTGCCAAATATGAACAGAAGCTTCACTATTTGGAAATGGATTTTCAAGATGAAGGGGACTGTATTCCCAGTTACCGAATCCGATGTTTAAGTCACGGTGGAGGCTTTCATATTCGCCTTGTTGTCTTACCTGTGCCTATGGAAGCAACACAATAACAATTTATAAATTTCTATCACGAATTGAAGTAAGAAACAGAAATTACACAGTAGAACATGCTCAGTTAAAATGAGGCTAATCAAATTCAATGGCTCAAGTAATCAACCACTTTTCAAATGAACCAAATTCCAGAATAAGTTCTTATGAGTGGATGAAATTTGAAAGATTTCCACAAGCGTTACTTATAGAAGTGAAAATTTGCTTTACCACCATATATGTATGACTGAAATTAAATATCAAAACAAAAGGACATGCTAACGAAGCATTATCAAGTCACAGTTTACACAAGTAACGACTTGTCTTGGTTCAACAATATCATACAAAGTAAACGGCTTTCCACAGTGTGCTGGATAAACTACATAGATCGAATGATGTCACTGTGCAGTGCTTTAACAAGGAAACAACAGAGTTGTAGAATTTCCACATCTCATAATTACAACGGAGCATTCAAAATTTACTTTGTTACTCTGATCCATCACAAACTACGAGACAACACTTTAAAACATATTATACATGAAAACAATGGGGAACTTATCCATGGATGCAGGGAGAAAAGTAACAGATGAAAATTAATAACATGAAGATTGATTTAACTGCTATGCCAAGTTAAACAGATCACAGTGGCAACGTGCTCTAACAATTGCCTGTTGCACCAAAGGAGCAATGCACCAAAGCCTTGAGCAACAATTTTTTTTTTTCTTCTCTTATAACAAATTGTTTCAGAATACTTCTCATGAAAACCATGTATTATACTTCAAATTGGAAGATGTATCATGTAAACAGATATATATCAAGTTTTAATCAGTGATTTTATTATTCTGTGTTATTCGTGGATAAAGCCTAAGTTTTTCCATCATGTATCAATGTTATTTGATTGATTATTACAAAATGTGTCAAACTATAGTTAATAATTATACAAGGTTAACACTTGAATAGCTATATATTCTATATATGTCAAACAGCACAATAGAAACAAAAAAAAGTTTATAAAACTTTAGCAGTGAATTTTCAGGCCTTTTTCCCACAATTTTCCATTCATGAATAGCATGATCTAAACCAAATACTTGTGTTATGAAACATGGTATTGTTTAGAATTCTAATGCTTGCCTAAATGTTGTCTATTCCAGATTGATACCAACATAATGTATCAATGATCATAGTTTAAATACTCCTGTCCTGTCTATATTTTCGTCTAATATCTCTCTTAATATCTGTAACCAAAGACAAACTGTTGTCCCTATTGATTACAAGAGCCATGAAACTACTTTTAACAGTATAACATCAAGAACAAATACACGGAGTATGAGTACAGAGAATTCAGAAAAATCAGGTGGTGAGAATTGTATACGACCAGCTTAAAATAATGCAAAAATTCACATGAAAAATTAAACAATTAGAAAAACTGAATAAACAATTTCTGTTGGAACTTGGAATTCAACATCCCAAAGTGAACTGCATTCAGCAAAAAACCGCAATTTTGTAATCACCTAAATGCTGGATACTTACTCGATAACTTTTTCTATTGGGCATCTTAGCCAGAATTTCCTTGTCTTCACGAGAAAAGATATGTGGACTCCCAGAAATTACACTAGATCCAGGGAACCATTGTTGAGTGTTCCACCAGTAAGTTAGCCACGGCACGTAGTGAGCAACCCGAAGGGCCCATTGGTCTTGTATGTTCTGTTGGCCATAGGCTTCAGTAGTTAAGTTTGCAGGAAGACCAGGCCACCAGTAGTTGACAACTGGGGCAACGAGTCCCACGCCTGCCAACCTGTCAGCATTAAAAAATTACTTTTGCAAGCATACGTGAATATAACAAAACAGTTAATAATGCAAAAAGAAATATTATCAGTGAAATGTTTTTAGAAGAACTTGTGCTTCCAAAACTAAAAACATCCTGAATAAGTCATACCTGTGAGGTATGTATTTGAGGCAGTTCCAAACAATTTGTCCACCCATAGAGAAACCCACCACATAGAATTTGGACCCCAACACCAGCTGATCTGCAAGCTCTTCTATATCTAAAGCAATGCTTTTTAATGTACGTTTTGGATCATGATCACTTTCTCCATAACCAGGTCTGTCAAAAGAGAGAATGTAGATCCCCATCTCCTCAACAATACCCTGGAAAAATCCATCTTAAATATAATAGTACAAACAACAACATATATTAGAGAATAGTACGAAAGCGAGAAGATGTAATATCAATAATTACAGGCGATAAGGCTTCGGCAAGCACGGCATCATGCCTGCAATTATCAAAACCATGGACATAGATGATTTTGTACATGGCTGCATCTTTTGAAACACCATACTCTTTGTATGCCAAATGCCTTCCATCTCTTAATTTGATTCTTGGTGCTGTTATAGGCGGTCCATCAGGGGTGCCACATATCTTGGGTGGGGGAGGTTGAATAACCTTATAAGCCCATGCTAGAAACCCGATAAACAACACTGCTAGTGCTGTTCCAAGAATTCCTGATAGATTGAGATGCCAAATTGAAAGAGCAGAAAAATACAAGTTAAAACAAAAAAGATTAAAAAACAATTTGCCCTCAACAAGTCAAGCATAAGAATGCGAAAATACAATTTATTAATTACCCTATGCTCCAATACGTATAAATCTCTTAAGCTAACAAGGGTTGATTCAGTTGGCAATGATAAAAGCAAGTTACTGACAAATGCTTAGGTTAGAGTCCTCCAACCATTAATCCCCTCAACTTCAGCTTACTAATAAATTAGTCTCTTACGAAAGAATAGGAATGAGCAGAATAAAAAGTGACCAACTCCATTGATAACTAACAAGAATCTAACCACAATACATAGTCGTTGTAAGGATTTATTTACTGCAACAATTACCAATTTACCATGTACGTACGGTACAATTGATCTTTTATAATAGATATTTTCGAGGTTATATCTAGAAATGTTTTAGATTGGTTAATCCTGCAACAGGTTTAATACTGACAGTACATTAAAAATTAAGTAACTAATAATTCCCCAGGTGCAATGCATGAAATAACTATTAAGTTGAAATATAATGAAGGGTTCAATTTAGGTGTCCAAACAAATTAATCCACATCATCTATACCTTAAAAAACCAGAATTCTTCACCCCAATTAAAACAAAACGCTGGGAAAGGCTTAACATCCTCAGGTCTAACATGAGATGCAGCACGACCCAGATAATTTTTATAACTTGAAATACGATAGAAATGAAAGTGTGATGAAAAATGAAAGGAATTGCGAAAAGGAACCTGATGGGAGTTGTGAGGAATTGGATTTCTTTGCTCTCCTGGTGTGAGCTCGAGCTGATGCAGCAGAAATTTTTCTGTTCACTCCGGTGGCCATTGTGAGAGATGAAATACCCACGAACGGAACACTAGGGAAAATTTCAACTTGAATGATTAAAGTACAGTGCAGAGATCTAATATGACCTACAAGTAAGGAAGGTTAGAAAGCTAGATTAGACTTTTAAGACAGGCGATATTATTAATATAAGGTGTAAATATGTTTGCTCATCAAATAAACTGTCTTTTTTTTTTCTTTCTAAAAGAAATAATAATGATGTTGTAATTTTCTTTCCATATATACTCTTTCAAGACCAGATCAAAACACTTATTTTTGATAAGTTAAAGGTTTAATATTCTAATTCGTCTCATCGTTGTCAAATTAATCTCAATTCTGTTTTATTATTTTTAAAAACTTCAATTAGATTTTTTTTAACGGATAAATGTAGTTAACTTGACAATTATTTGAGAAACATACTAAATTATCAAGTAGTAAATATATTAAAGTACAACTAGTCACGTAAACCTGTTATATAATTATTTAATTAAATAGAGAATAGTATAAAAACAATAATTGAATTTGAAATTACGGAAAGATAATAATTAGAAAGATTTTAATAAATCTATACATATGATTTAAAAGTAAAAGATATCAGAGCTCGACTTGAGTGTAATTTCTTCAATTTTTTTTTTTCTGACATAGGACAAAATGTATTTAATATCACGCAGATATCACATTGCATTTTATATTTACACAGCACACGTTTTTTGTTTAAGATCAGAATTCGGTTGGTTGATGACAAACTGAATTCTAAGTTTTATATATATATATATATATATATATATATATATATATTTTTGTTATAATCTTAAATTAGAATTTTATATTTTAAATCTTTTTTATTAGAACTTTTATTTTTTAATCAAAACATTTAAATAACCTTTTTATTCAAAAATTTAATGGGCTAATATGTTCATTCACGCACTAAACATCATGACCATTAAACTCACTCATTCATGAAAAATAAGAAACATGAAACAATATCTTAAAAATAAACTCATTTAGGAAGTTTAGAAAAATATTTTTTTGGGAAATTAACTGCATCTTGTACAGTGGTCTAAAAATTATGGGTTAACTGTCATTTGAAAGTTCTTTGAGTCTAGATTCCAACAAAATAAGAATCAACTCATTTGAAGTTTGGTGGAAACAACCAACAAATGTGAGAGTTGGCAGAAATATATAAAGGGTTAACTTTAACGAATAAACTGCACCTACTCAAATGTCCAAAAATTACAAATTAGTAGTCATTGGAAAGTTTTTGGAGTCTAGTTTCTAATAAAAAGGAATCACATCATTTGGAGGTCTGTTGAAAAAGTTATCATTAAAATAAGGTCAAAGTTGACAAGATGTTATCTCACTCAAATTGTCTTTGACTACTTATGTGCCCACAGCTGGATCCTGTAGTACAAGTTTTTGTACAAAACCAGATTTTTGTTCGTGTAATCGTTTACCAGGCCCTCTTGTAAGCGATTACACGAACAAAAATCTAGTTTTGTACAAAAACTTGTGCTACAAGAACCAGTTTTGGGTACATAAGTAGCCAAAGATATTTTATGTAATTTTTTCATATTTCTTGAATGAATGAGAGTTCTTTTTAGTGTTTAAGTGTGAGTAGAGTTTGAAAATTGGGTTTTGGGCTCCTTAGTGGAGGAAAGACCCAATATTGGTGTCATGACCAAGTTAGGTGAAGTCCTAAAACAAGTTTAGGCCATTTTTTCTCTTGTAATCGATTACAAGAGTTATGTAAACGATTACACAAACAAAATCTGGTTTATTTAAAAAACTTGTGCTGCAAGATCTAGTTGTGGGCACATAAGTAGCCAAAGAGATTTTTTCATTATTTTTTCATATTTCTTCAATCGATGAGAGTTATTTTTAATGTTTAAGTGTATGTAGAGCTTCAAAGTTGTGCATTGTAACAACATTATATGTTATATTTCTTAATTAATAAAATGAAAAGTTTTCCTTTGACACTCCAAAAAATGAAAAAATTGGTCTATTTTAGGTCAATTTTTCCATTTTTTGACCTAAGAGATCATAATTAACTTCAATAGAGGACGAAGTAATTGAAATTAGTGAATGAAACATTTTCTTTAATTTTAACTCAAATTGTGTTGCATAACAATGTTTGAAACACAATTGACATTATGACTACATCGAACATTAAAAGTAGTAATTAACTAATCATTTCCCATAATGGTGTCCAATTCCACAACGTGGTCGCTGCCTGTTTCTAGTTGGATTTCTCCTTCCCTGTGGAGGTCTAGGTGGTTCTTCTTGTGGAGGTTGTGCTTCAATATGTTCTTCACGTTCATCTCCTCCACAAGAAGTAGAGGAAGTACCTATTTGTTATGGCTTTCAACAAAATAAAACGAGTTATCATAATGTCCCCCAACAGTGTAGGCCAAAGGTGGAGTAGGGCATAAGATCCAAATAAGCTTGGCATGCTTAGATCAGAGAATGATGAAATGGAATGCCTTCTTGCATGCATACTTGCCTCTGCATGAGGAGTGTTTTCATGGTCCCTACTTTTATGGTATTCAAGAGAATGAAGATGTGTCAATGTCGAGGCACATTGCATCTTAGGGTCACTCAACATTTGTGGAATGGACAAAAACAAAATTGCATTCTCAAAATACCAAGACATGCTCGCTTATGTGGACAAGTGTCCCTAGAATTGGAATACCTCGTCAATGTTAGGTCACGCCTGTTGTTCCATACGTTTATCCATTGAGCATGTTTAGTAACCCAATTATCATCTTGTTTTCTCCTCATATCAACTTTATTGAGGTCATTAAGATTGTTTGGTAATTCAGGAACATGTTGTGATAAGCGAAATTGTAACTTGACCCGGTCTGACTAGTGTCATTCAATAATTGCAAAACAAATTAAAGTTATGCATGACGTCCACATTGCCTGGTCTTTGTAAGCTTGGGTAGGAATAATTGACTATAATCCCTCATGCAGAGCCCATGTAAACTGCGTCAACGGACCATTAGTGTCTGATTCATTTTTTTATCAAAAAAGATATAAATGGAAATACAATGTTAACTGGTTATGTTCTATATGGTCTAGCCTTGATCGGTTTCCGATTAAATCATTGTGGGGGACATTTCGAAGGGTCAAAACACGACCTCCGCTCCATCGACATACAAATGGGAAACTAAATTATAGTCGCGAAATTGGTGCAATAAAGGGCATACGAAACCATTCCCACAATTGTAATAACGATGCACAACCACACATGGTCTTTGAATGTCAATTTGTTGCTTTACACATCTCCCTATACAACACAACTAAACAAGCAGATCCCTAACTATATCGTCGAGTTCTGCGAAGATTACTTAAGAAATTCAAGTACATTAAGTGTACTTTATTACTTGTTTTATCAAGCATAAGAACCCCTCTAATTAGTCCTAATATATATGTCCTTGCATGGGCATGTATTTCATCTAGACTTGAGTGGTCATGTACATGCAACATATTTTCCTACAACCACTTTAGCTTCACCGTAGATCCAACAAGGGACTCCCCCTTAATCAGTGTAATCCCTAACAACGTATCACACATATCTTCTCACTCAAACATTGTAGGTCTAATTACTAGAGGACCATCAACTCTAAGCCCCAATTGTAGTGAAACATCTTGCAAGGTAATTGTCCATTCTCTAGTTGCAAAATGAAAAGTATGTGTCTTAGGCCTCCACCTTCTGACCAACGTTGTAACTAACCCATGATCTAGTTTTAAGTGTCTCAATTTAGATACAACACCAAACCCAACTTCATCTATAACATGAGCAATACAACATGTGGTTCAGGCATCGAATGACAGTATAAAGAGATAATGCTACCCTCTGCATCCTAAAAATCAACAAAAAAAAGTGTTAAGGACTAAAGTTAATTGAAATTTAAGTTTATGAAAAACAAAAATTACATATCATGGATGCAATATACGGAGCTCTATGTTTTTCTTGCGTCCACAACAACATCTTTGAAGTGTTTTGGTCGTCTAAGATTTAATTGATGACAATAATATCAATATGTGATGAGGTTATGAACAACCACAATTGAAGATATATGTAGACAATTTCTCACTACATCAATTCAATGTCATCCGTTGGATTAAAGTTAGCAAAAAATATAACAATCTCTTACTGCAACAAGTATATGAAATTTTGTATATCTCATGGCCAAAGTCTACATAGGTAATAAATTCGCATATGACCAAAAGTAAGTAAATAATTGACATTGGTAGACCTCTTTCACACCACCACATTCACATGTCCATGCTACATACTAAATTGGTTGTAAGAAATTAGATATCACATCATTTTTGTTTTATTATGAAAGAATATAATAATAATACTAAAAAATGAATAATTTAATAATATTTATAATAAAGTTGAATTTGAAGCATGTGTTAAAAAAAGAATGGACAATACTTCTCGCGTGCATGGAAATAGTCATATTTCACATGACAAAAATGAATGGGTACAACTAAATCAAATTTGGTAAACCATCTATAAAACAAATGACATCCAACCATGCGTACTATCCATGAAAATAATTAATTTTTGCACATGAAAACAATAAATAGTTTCAATTAATAGCTTCAATTCCTCATTTAATTTAACTATCCACAAATTCAATTTAACATTAGTGCCTCTTAGCGGTGAATTTTATATTATTTAAGGATAATTTCAATTTTTTGATGAAATTTATTAAACAATCAGCAAGTCCTTGAAAATATTGTCCATCATAAAATCATAATTGTTCATGTCTTCATGTAGATCCTAATCTACGACAAGGTTTCTCAAATTGAATTCATTATTTGGTTGATAAACCGTCATTAAGAGAAAAGTGAAATCAATCAATTGAATTAATTAATTTTATTGAAAAAATAGAAAAAACAATATTGCATAACTTAAATACTTCGTCAACATCTAATACTTCATGACTTAATACCAAACAAGAGAAAAATATAGAAAGAGAAAAATTTAAAACTAAGAGTGTAGTAGAGTGCCTCTACACTTAGATCAAGCAATAGTAATAATGGTGTCCATGTAACCTTAATATTCATGATTTATTGTATGACAAGTCCGAATCCGTGCAAACACATAAACCACTTGTTTTTCTTTTATATTTAATATTTGGTTTAATACCTCTTTTGGTCCCTCGAAAGGGAACAAATGTTCAATTGGGTCCTACCTTTTTTAGAAGTTCAATGTGGTCCCAAATTTTGTAAAAAGTGTGCAATCAAGTCCTTTTTGGAAACGGCGTTGATTTTTTAACGGAGCAGCTGACAGGGTGGACTGAAGTTAGCTACGTGGCTGTGAGAGGGTAATACGTGGCTGTGTGAGGGTGATACGTGGCATTCATCTTGTTCTTGTCACCCAAAATGATCACGGCATTCAGGAATCATGTTATTTAGAAGGAATAAAATCTGCTAGCCGAATTCCATACGCAAACATACAAAGATGAATCTATTGTTAGAAAACATAGTATACTTGAATTTTTTTTGCTTGAGTTCCCCTCATTCCAAGACCAAAGACCGCCGCTGAAGGAATAAACCAGAAGCTCCGTCCTTCACCGCCGACGAACTAGGTCAAAGAAGTCGAACCATACCGCGAGGCCAGCCCTCCACCTGTAGAAAACTAGAACCAAAAACAAAAACCAAAACCCAGAGATCCAGCGGCCAACCTCGGCAAAGTTTCGTTGATCTCCGCAAACCTGTCGCTCGAGACCCACCGCGCGAACCACCATCGAAACACCAAGGGTCGCGCCTCTGCCGCTGTGTCGGTCACAAGCTCCACCGCCGCGGACCACCCCAAAGCTATCGCGAGTTGTCCCAACGTGAGAGAAAGGAAGCTGCCATATGGTTGCAGAGCAGCGCCGAAGGAGAAGAAGAGAAGGGAAAACTATATCTTTCCCTCACATGAGCGTGACGAAGCAGACATAAGAAGAAGAGGGTAGAAAGAAATTGGGATTTCCAATTTAGGGTTCATAATCCTTTCAGATTGAGAGTTTTCCCTCTTAATTCTAATTTTAATTAGGTTCCTAATTTTCAAATTTAGGATTTTTCGAATTAGGAAAACCACGTATTACCTTCACATAGCCACGTAGCAAACTTCAGTCCACCATGTCAGCTGCTCCGTTAAAAAATTAACGTCGTTTCCAAAAAGGATTTAATTGTAGACTTTTTACAAAATTTGGGACCACATTGAACTTCTAAAAAAAGGTAGGACCCAATTGAACATTTGTCCCCTTTCGAGGGATCAAAAGAGGTATTAAACCTTAATATTTTAATTAGAAAAAAAATATAATTTTTATTATGTTTGAATAGAATATTTATTTGCATCATTATATTTATGTATTATGATTATGTATAATTGGTAAATATGGTATTGGAATAAAAAATCCATAATATGACAAGAAAGAATAAAGAAAATAATAAAAGGAAGGAAAAAAACTATAAAAAAGAAAAATTATTAAAATTGGTTAATAAAAAAAAGTTAGTTTTATATACATATATTTTTAATGGGTTAGTAAGCCCATTGTTCTACTTCACATTCTTATTACTTTTTACACTCCTTCTTTACCCACTCATAAATTCTCTCCACTCACAAAAGGACACGTAATAAAATCTAACTCCATTCATTCACCTTTTCTTTTTTTTTCATCTTTCCTGTCACTCACTTATTTTAACATAAAATAATGTTTCTTGAGTGCTTTTATGTGTACGTTTTTGCTTTTTTCAACCATTTTCATTTCTAGTGGATGAGATCTTAATTGAATTTCAAAAAATGATTAAATAAATTTTGTAATTCGTTTTCGAAAATCGATTAAGTAAATTCCTTAGCTTGCTGGCTAAAGTTCTTTTAATTTTTTTTATTTTAGATTCTTTTTTTGTTTTCAATTTAATAATAATAATATAATATTAATATTATTTATTATTAAATAAAAAAATAAAATAAATTTAAAAAATTAAGGAATCTTAATCGGTTTTTAAAAATCAAGTTAAGTAAATGTCCAGGTTCATTATGTGAGTAGAAAATGTTGTCCATTGTACTTGAATCTATTAACTCATTTATTGACAAATTGTCGACAATCTTTATCCTCCATATGATTTATTTAACTTGTGAATTCTAACTTGTTGATGGTTGTGTTTGGTTCAACAATGTCTTAAGGAATTCTAACAATTGTTTGAGTGAGATTAATGTCGTCAAGAGTAGGACTATTTCCTATTAACTCATTTGTAGTATGATCTTCGTTGAAGTCATCAACCTACTCCAATGAATTTGTTCGGTCTTGTTTTTGAATAATCTCATGTGAATTTGTTAGTTCTAGTTCTTGATCAAGATTATTGTCATTTGAAAATATAGTGATACTTACAACAAATAAAAGAAAAAAAAGCAGCGGACTTTCAATTAATGTTTTCAAAATCGGTTAGACCCTTAACTAATTTTTGAAATTTGACGAGCTCTTAACCAGCTTTCGAAAGTCGATTAAAGGTATAGCAAATTTTAAAATCCAATAGACTCTTAACTAGAAGTTGAAATTCGGCAAGCTCTTAATTAGCTTTTGAAAGTCGGTTGTGTGATTAACGGATTTCGAAATCTCTTTTGACAATAATTTTAATTTTTTTAAAATTTATTTATTTTATTCTCGTGTTTAATTTATTATTTAATTTAAAACATGTGTTCTTACTATTAATATATTATTAGATATTGAGGAATATTGAATGATCAATATGTTTATTATGTAGGTTGCGATTAATATTATAAGATGAATAATTATCCATTTCACTTAATGGATTCTTAAATAAATTTGAGCTTAGTGCCTGAAACTTCTTCTTTCATAAATGATGTGGTTGAGGATGATTGTACAAATAATTTTAGGTTTAATTGTTTATTTAGTCCCTAAATTCACTACTAAGATTCAACTTCGTCCTCGTTGTTAAAAAAGTCTCAACTTCGTTCCCATGTTTTATAATAATTTGCATCAATCAAGTTCATTATGTTAATTTTGTAGAAATGGAGTTAACTTTGTGTTGACATAGCAAATAAGTCTGCCACTTCTTTTTCACTCTCCTCTACTCCTTTCCTCTCATCTCTTTCTTTCTCTTCTCTTCGTCCATTTTCTTCTCTTTACTCCTTTGTTTCTCCACAAATAATAATAATAATAATAACAATAATAATATAATAATAATGATAATAATGATAGTAATAATAATAATAATCATGATAATAATAATAATAATAAATAATAATAATAATGATAATAATAATAAATAATAAATAATAATAATAATGATGATGATGATAATAATAATAAATAATTATTATTATTATTATAATTGTTTGACTGGGCAAATTGTTCTAAAGTTGAGCTTTATTTATATTTTTTTCAAAGATTAGGATTAGGATTTTGGGTTTGTAGTTTAAGAAAGTTGGTTTATACTCCCAGTGTTGCATAACTGTTGAAGCATGTGCAACATTTGGCATGATTTAACTATAAGTGGATATATAATAGATAAAAAGTGATGGGCACAAAGAAGAGAGAGAAAGAGATGGGCGTAATGGAGGAAAGGAGAGAGAGAAAAAGTGGTAGATTTTTTTGTCATGTCAACACACGATTAACTTATTTTCTGCAAAATTAATGGAATGGACTTCATTGATGCAAATTATACAAAGTGAGGACAAAATTCAGACTTTTTAACAGAGGGGACGAAGTTCAGACTTTGCAGTGAATTTAAGGACTAAATAAGCAATTAAAGCATAATTTTACGTTGGATAAACTATTCTCATCACGCGATGATTTAATTGAATCAATTTGAAGGATTGCATTTGACCTTGTATTTGTTGTCGTTACTGTTAAAATAGAATGACTCAGTTTTCAACACCAAGAGGGGGGTGAATTGGTGAAACACAAAAACAATGTTTTCCTTAAATTTTTTTCACAAAGTAGATGCCTTTAAAAACTTTCTTGAAATGTAAGGAAAAAAACTTTGTAGTGTAGTGGAATAAAGTCGAATGCGTGAAAAATAAAGTCGACTGAATGTAACAGAGTAGGGATAGAAAAATCAAACACTGGGTTTTTATACTGGTTCGGCCAAGCCTACATCTAGTGTCCTTCCACCACAGGAAGCAAATGCACTATAATGACCAAGGTTTTTACAACAAGGCTTTTATTGAGATCTCTACATCAAAAATATAAAACACTTCTCTAACCCTCTAAGACTAGCAACAAGATGTCCCATCTTCTGCTATCTACACCCTTTGAGAAACCCCTCAAAGTCAAGAACACAACACGCTCTTCTTCCTGTAATCATAATAGGGAAATAACCCAATCTTCAGTAGATTGTCAACTCTGATCTTTTAGAAAAACACCTCTCTGTGTAGATTTGATCAGCTCTTTCAAAGCACAACAATCTTGCTCTTCAAGAAATCACAAGAGATGATTACCATGGTCTTCTTCTTTGATTCTTGGAGCTTTTCCACGTTCTGTAAGATAACACTGATCTGTAATGAATATGAAAATGTTAGAATTCACACAATTTCATACACAATTCAAAGTCGACTTAGCTATTAATGCAGTCGAATACAACAATTCAGTTAAAGCAATTAGCAGTAATCAATGCAGTTAATTGAATGTACAATTAATGCAGTAAAATCACAATAAATGCTTGGTCAACATATTTAAAAATATACCCGTTGTAACATTTAATACAAGCATTAACAAAATTTCAAAACTGTAACAGACTTAGTCGAATGCAGGTTGCATGTAATCGACTATACAACACAGTTAAACATATGAAAATAACCTCATCGACTTTTCAATCAAATTTACCAAGACTCTTTTTATCATTGTTGAGCACAAGTCACTTGCTGCTAAAGATTCTTAGATGTATAATGTTTGGTTCAAAAGTAATTTTGAACCCTTTATCACAGAGTTGGCTTATACTTAGAAAATTATGTTTTAAACCTTCAACAAGCAACACATTTTCAATTACATATGAAGAAAGTGTTTGGATTTTACCAATTCCAACAATTTTACCCTTATTGTTGTCCCCGTATGTAACGTGGCCGCTTGTCTTGTGAGAGAGATTGATGAATCTAGTTGGATCACCTGTCATATGTCTAGAGCACCCACTGTCCATATACCACATTGATTGTTTTTCCCTTTGTTCTGCACATGCTTCAGTAGTGGTTGATTTCAACATCATACTACGGTTAGTTCGTCGCAGATTTTGGTCCTTGCACAACTTATGATCATCCTTAGAATTAATATCAGTTTTCTTTGCCTTCAGAGTGTTGGTGTTATTTTCTTCTTCTTGAGAAGATTTCTGAGATGTTCCTGTCTCACATAACTTAAACGAATTGTTAATGATAGAACTGCACACATCTTTACAGATAATATTCAAGCAATCATCATTACATTCACTCTTACTCATGATCAGAGAATTCAAGGCCATCAGGTTCAATTAATCCATTTCATAGAAAGCGTAATCGATTATTTTTCGAGAGATTTTCAAAAAACCAGCTTTAATGCCAATTTTAAGAAAAGTTATGCCTTGTTTCTCTCACCAAGAGGGAGGGGAGTGAATTGGTTTTCAATAAAATGATTTCTTTTTCTATCTTTTTGGAATCTTTAGAATTATCTTTAGCACACAATACAGTTATGAGAATGATGCAGTAAAGAGTTAAAGGATAGAAAACAAACACAATCTTTTTATCCTGGTTCAGCCTCAATGCCTACATCCAGTCTCTTCCAATCAACCTTAGATTGAAACACTTTCCACTATAGAGATTTGAGTTTTTACAGCAAGGCTTTACAAAGAACAGCTCTCAAATGTAATTTCCTCTCTAACTCACCAATCTAAGATAGCACAAACATATCATGCCAAAAGAACAACCCTTTTCTTTGTAGTACCCCTTTGAGACCCTTCTCAAAGTCACAAGAACCACATGTTCTTCTTCTTGGCCACATGCATAGGTAAGCCATAATCGTTTGATTGTAAAACAAAGTCTGATCAGGAAAGAAAATACCTTAATTGTGCAGTAGTGATCACCCAATAAATGTCCAACTTTATCTTTCAAGAAATCTTCAAAAATATCAACTTCTTCGTATCTTGATTCTTGGAGCAACTCAGCCCACCTGGAAATTCTTTCTAGATTCTCTGATATCATATATGAAATTGCTAAAATGATCAAAGTCATAAGAGTTTTTAATACAGAACACAATGCGTTATTATATAGATTTTCTCATGTTGGACGCTTTTTAATCGGTTACGAAAATAATGTAATCAATTGCACTTTAGTAGTAAGTCAAAATATTGAACATATGACCGGTATTACAGTTAGGACTTAGCTTGCAAAATGTTTCACAGTATACCAAACTTAACTGATTACGTAAACAGTGTAATCAGTTAAGTTTTACACTTAGTCAATTTTGAAAATTTTTTCTCTCAAAAACTCATCACTGCACATTGCAAGTAGGTGTTAGCAAATGCACGAGTTTTAATCAATTATACACATAATGTAATCGATTAAAACTTGTTGTTTTCCATAGTTTAAGCATAGGCTATTTGATGAACTTAATTGATTACATAACCATTGTAATTGATTACTTCATACAAATTTGCTTAGTGCAAGTGGTTTTAACATATGGAAACATGAGTATGCATACAATAGATGTAAACACGTATATGACCATAATAAGTATGCAGACCAATCATTTTATCAACATATGTATAAAACATAAAGACACATTTTTGTTGTTGTCACGGTAACATATATGTGTTGTCATCATCTAAAACAAAAACAAACATATGATGGATTGAATTTAGCATTCACATTGCTCCCCCTATCAACAACAGTGTTAGACCAACAAGACAAAGGTGCAAAGAACGACAATCGACATAGGGAAAAGAGTGAAACAACGATGTAAGAAGATTAATGAAAGTGAGGTGTGGAAGAGAAAATAGAGTGTGATTGCATTAGGCCTTTGTGGGTTTCGTTAAAAGAAGAGAGAAGGAAGAGAAGGGAGAAAAGAATTAGGATATAGAATTTGGTCAAAGATTCTTTTGTTGTCAAAAGGTTAAAGTTAGAGGTGCGGCCAAAAACTTGTAAGGTGCAAGGAGCATAAACTTATGAGGTGCAAGGAGAACCTTTCAAAGAAATTGAATGGTCAAAGTTGGTCAAATCTGTTCAACTCAGGGCTCCTATGCAATTTTGAAAACAAAGAGATGACTATAGTGCAATTAGAAAAAAATTATGGACTTCTGTGCAATTTTGAATAAAATGAAAAGGGTTGAAATGTAATTTTGGGCAAGTTTAAATCTGTCACATATTTTAAAAGATAACTTGGAGAAAATATATCTTAAAATATTTTATTTGATATTGTTAAATAATTACCTTATTTAACTATATCAATAAATATCAAAAGATAATATTTGCCAAATCTTTTTGAATCTAGAAAAGATATTATCAAATATTCTCAAATATTAATTAAATCTGTTGAATATTTGGACGATATTAAATATAATATAAAATATTTTATCAATAGAAGATTCAGAGTCCGAGCTCAATCACGCCTATATAAAGAAACCCCTTGGGAGGCAAAAATCATGACTCATTCATCCACCACTTCTCTCACTTTTATTTTGCCATGTATTCTAGTACATCCATGGAGGGATAAGCTTCTAGGGCTATTCCACTGTAATTTCATTATGGATTCTGAGGTTAAATTGAATTAATGCAACTGTTTCTTTTTATTATTGATTTGAGTTGCTCTCTTTCTATGTCTTTCATCTCTCAATCATATTAAAAGCAATGATTTTTGCATCATAAGGTGTTTGAATCTACATGCATATTAATCATATGAGTTCAAGGGATTCTAGGTTTGATTGAGAATTTACTTTGATTAAACTCAGGAACTTTCATATGATTAAACGAGTTTTTGCTATTAATTGAGAATGTACTTTGATTGGTGGTAATAATTCTAACTATAATTAATTGAGAATTTACTTTGATTAATTAGCTTTTAATTTGGTTAGGAGATTTAAGAATAGACATGGTTAAACACAATAGAATTTGATTGAGAATGTACTTTGATTGAATTCATTATGAATAATCTAGATATGTCTTGCATTTGATTGAGAATCTACTTTGGTGAACTGCCTGATTGTCCTCAAATTAATTAAGAATGTACTTTAAATAATTTGAAACTTGAACAATAATCGGTTGTGTTAGAATTGATGAGTTTTTTTTTTCTTGACACTGAGAGGGGGGTGAACTGGTGTTTCAACAAAATTATCGTTCTCCAAATCTTTTTCGCAAAAGCAGTGAATATTTAAATCTTTCTTGAACAACAAGAAATATGTATGCAATGTAATAGTATGTGTATTCGAATGATGACAATATGTAATCAATTAATGCAGAGAGATATGGAGAAGAAAAATCAAACTCTGAGTTTTATACTGGTTTGGGCTCAATGCCTACATCTAGTGTCCTTTCAATTAACCTGAGATTGAAAGTCAATTTGCACTATAGAGATCTGAGTTTTTACAACGAGGGCTTTACAGCGACCACACTGTCAAAATGTAAATCACCTTTCTAACTCACTAATCTAATATAGACAAATACAACAACCCTATAACAAGAACAATCCTCTCCTGTAGTCAACCCTTTGAGAACCCTCTCAAAGTACAAGAACTTCTTATTCTTCTTCCTAGCGACATGCACAGGGAAACAACAACACTCATATTTCAGAACTTCTGATCACACAGAAAGCACCTCAGTTGTGCAGAAAGATCAGACTGTTCAAATTCGTAAAGCTTGTCTCTCAAGAAATCTTCAAGAATAGTCCACCACATCAATTTCTTGTTTCTTGGAGCGTTTGATCACCTTTGTAAAACCTTTCAACTCAGTTTGAATCAGACATGAAAATTTTAATCTCGATTGTCTAACAGAAATCAAATCAATGTGTCTATATATAGTTTTAGTCATTTCAGACGCAATATAATCGATTACTCTTTTAATCTAATCGGTGACATTAAACACTTGTAACAAATTTATAACTAACTCAGCTCCTTAATTGAATACACAATTAATGCAATCGATTTCGATTTAATGCTTGGTCAACACTTTTAAAAATATGACCGTTGAAACATTTATGACAAGCATGAAATAGTTTTCAAATCAATAATAGACTTAATTGAATACAAAATTCATGTAATCGATTAAGCTTCAACACTTAGCATATTTTTGAAAATTTTTCTTTCTAATTCACATCACAACACACTTGAAAAAGATATGTGCAAACACATGTGTTTTAATCGATTCACCAACTAATATAATTGATTCAAAACAAGTTGTTTTGTTTTAGTTTAAAAAACACAAGTTGTCTGATGACCTGAATTGATTATCACACCATTATAATCGATTTAGTCATTCTGATATGCTTTTATGCATGTGAATTCCATAAAATCAAATTATATAGTATGCATACACAGGTATAATCACTTTACTAAGACAATATGCATCATTAAACACATTATATGTTCAACATATGTGACAATCATAATATGAGTATATTTCACAGTAAGCATCAGCACATACAACATATGACATATAACACAATACATAATCATGTATTTTTATTATCAATGTGTTGTCATCATCAAAAACCAAAGTCACAGGGATTGAGTTCAGTTATTATAGTGCTCCCCCTATCAACAATCTCCTCCTTTTTTATGATGAACAACCATGATTAATAAAACCATGTTGTACAGTCCATTATCAAAAACACTTCAATTATCTCAGTAATACAATTCAATTACTTCTCCCCCTTTGGGCATTAGTAAAAAAGGAAATGGTGTTCACTCTAATTGAAACAAAGATAATAAAGCAAATAGAGATGCATAAACCAATTTTCAGAAATATAATGATGCTCCCCTTATCAATAATACTCACATGAATTCATCTTTTTCTCCCCCTTTTAACATGTGAAATAGTATTTAACAACATACAATACTCCCCCTATCATTATGCATATCAAATTTCATTATCACAGATGCATAACAGAGATATGATAGAGTATGTATCATCCAGATATGTTCAAGCAATGTACCATAAAAGTATTTCATATACAGTACTAGAGCAAAGTATATACAACTTGAAACAATTTAAAATAGTTTAATCACTCATAATCTCAATTCAGATTCACAGCGGATTAAATAGGATGAGATATATTATGATTAAACATATCACATATCATTAGTCAAGGTTTAAAGTGTAAAAATCATAAGTTTAGAGACTTCAAACCAATTGACGAATCATAATCGATTTTGACTTTCTCTTAATCGATTTCCTTCTGTAAAGTGATGTAAATTTCACTTTGCAGCTGAGTCAGCAATCAGAATTCTTGCATATCCTTTCAAACTCATCTAGATCAAGCATTTTAGTGTTTATGCAGTATAGTAATTATTATCACAATTTAAGTATCATTATGCAACAACAAAATGTAACCATGAGATATGTAAATTGCATACATACATACAAGTGATTGAATTGATTATTGATTAGCTCAATGGAGTCATCACAATTTATCATTCACACAGGTTGATAATAAGAAATAAAATTTTCATTCATAGTCCAAGCATGAGTACAACCAGATAAAGCAACATATATGGCATATAAGTCCATTTACTACAAAACAAACTAAAATAGAGAAAAAAAATTTAGTAACAAATTTTATATTCTTTTCTTATTCTTATTTTTCTTCAAATCAGAGATTAACATGTCACTAGCACTTTCTTCTGCAACACTGTCCCTTTCAGTTTCCTTCTTCTTCAGCAATACTCTCTTCTTCATCACTTTCTTCTGAAGCTTTAGACTTCTCTTCAGAACCTCCAAGTTCATATGCTTTTTTATCGCCATATTATCTTGTTGAGTAATTTAACAGAGGATGGTTAGAGAATGTAACTACCTTACGACATGTTTTTCAAATTCAGATCGAGGCCTGTAGGGTGTTGTTGATGAACCAACAACTTCTTCTTCCCCAGCATACTCGTCTTTGTATAACCAGCCATAAGGACCATGTTGGAGTCCCGTATGACGTAAGGCAAACTTATCAATCATATTGCTTCTGCCATAGGACTCACTACACTCGTTTACACAATTTACTCCAAAATGAATTAGTACTTTAGAAATAAACACATAGTAAGGTAGCATTGCAGACTCAAGCCTGGTAACCTTGAGCATGTTTTCTGAAATAGTAGCAGGTCAATCAATTTAATTTCTTTCAGAAGATATAAATCCTCAATTGTTGCATGAGCATGATTGCTTCCTCTTGGCATTAATATCCAAGAGATGACAAAAACGCATAGACGACCATCCTTTTTCATTCCACCAGTTTTATAGTGGGTGTCAACACCCAATTTTGTCCGGATATGATAAAAGTGTGTGTGAAAAATTTGCATCTTTTTATCTTTGTTTCCATTTCCAATTCATCTTTATTTTTAGTTCATTTTCGTAAAAAATAAATAATCAAATAAAAATTGTAATAAATTAATCTTGTTTTCTAATTTTATTTTACTTTATTTTTGATTTATTGCATTTGACTTTATTCTTATTTTCATTTTTTTTATTTACGTATTTTTAATAAACCAAAAAAAATAAAATATCCAAAATACAAAAAAATATATAAAATAGAAAAATACAAAAAAATATATATAAAAAATAAAAAAGGGGATGCCACGGTGGTTTCTTAATCTTTGCAGAGAAGATGCTTTCCCGCAGCCAATATGCACACCTGCAGCTTTCTAGCCACCTTGCACACCTGCAGCTTTCCAGTCACACAAGCTTGACTCCATGGCAGCCACTATGGTTGCCTCCCATGTGCCTTGCATGTTGCTGATGCTGCAGACTTTATTTCACTTGCCTCCCGTGCTGGCTTTATACGCATGCTCCATATGGCAGCCAACACAGATGCAACCACAGGCTTATGATTGGAATGAAGGAGGATTGCATTAAGAAGGGGAGGACGCACTCAAGGCTACGGGGAACACCCATGGCTATCAACCTGAAATTCCTCAGCCCCTCACCCATAACCATCCCAACTACACTTCCATTTCACCCGTGATCACCTCCAACAGCCTATCATCTTCATCTTACTCCTCGATCATCTTCAACACCATTAACCATCCTCCAATCAGAAGTCACTCACAGTATGGGTTTCAAGGGAATCATTTTTCTGACACTTCACTGTTGGGGTTGTCTTCCACGAGCGCCCATGTGGAAGGGCTGCCCATCTTTGCAACTCTGTAAAGTTGCCTTTTACACCATTTTTGTAAAGGGGGGATTCTGATGGCCAGAGAGACAAGGCATGTGAACCCACTATCTTCGGTCCTTAGCTTTCTTCATTCACTGGGGAACACCAGTGAGGGGGGGGATCCACATACAGGGGCCAACGGATCATCTTTAGCCCCTTGGGGGGTTTGATCAAAAGATCTCGGTCTCTTCATGGTAGTCATGCCTTCTCTGCTGAACACCTATTATCAATAACCTCCCATTTCCAACACTTCATACAGACCGGACCTCACCATCATTTGGATCCTTATTCTCTCACCCAGTCATCATCTCCATCCATATTCACCCACTGTCACAACCACCCTCGAACACCTCGTAATTACACGATCATCACTCACTACACCTATCATCCTCCCTAGCCCAAGCTTCGGTAGCTCTCACTCAACCCCCTGACTTTCATCTCCACCCCACACACTACTCACTGGAAACCTATCCCCTCATCAAACCAAACTCAACCACCAACATCCTTACTTCACGGCCCAGCAGCACTGCAACATTAGTGAGTGTGTGTGCTTAAAGAGAATGGAGGTGCAGCAGTAAGTACACCAACATAAGAAGAAACGGAGGTCCAGAGAAGAAAGAGTGATGAGAATGGAGGCAGCAGCTTGGAGAGGAAATGGTAGCAGGGGCCCATGGGAATCAACTTTGTACCCAAGAAGCAAGTCTTGAAATATTTTTAAGCACAATAATTGCTGCACCAACCGCCTCATTATTTTGATGAAAAGCATTGTTTTTGTCTCTTTTAAAAGTGCACTCATTTTACTGAAATGAAGAGAAAGTGGAGGGCCCGTGTTTGGTTTAATATTTGCGCCGTAGAGGAAGCACAAGAAGCGGGGATATTGGCTTTAAAAGAAGTTGGACACCAAGCAACCGGGTTTTTTTTAAAAGGGGAGGACGTTCAAGAGTAGAGAGGGAGTTTCTTTTTCCTTTCAATCTTTTCATTCCTCCAAAACCAAATTCATAGATCTGATTCTTGCTCATATGAAACCCAATTACTTTCAATCTCTTTCCTATTCTGTATTCTCCATATTCCTTACACCCCTTCAGCAAACCATTATCAACATATTTTACCTGCAAAATTGATTTCCTTCATCATGACCAAACACTAAAATTCTTTCCCCACTCATCTCTTCAAAATTGAGCAGCAGCTAGTCCAGAGGTCCAAAAATTATGTGTGAGTATTTAAATGAAAGCCCTTTGAGTCTATAATCCAACCCAAAAAGTTTCATTGCATTTAGAGCTCTGTGGGAAAAGATATGAGCCAAACAGTAAATCAAGGTCAGTGCCAGAAACGAAACAGTCAAGCCTGATTTCGAAATCATACTGCATCTAGTCCAGAGGTCCAAAATTTATGTGTGAGTATTCAAACGAAAGCCCTTTGAGTCTAGAATCCAACCTCATTGTATTTAGAGCTCTGTGGAAAAAGATATGAGCCAAACAATAAACAAGGTCAGTGCCAGAAATGAAACATCCAAACCTGATTTCGAAGTTATACTGAAGCTAGTCCAGAGGTCTAAAATATAAGTGTGAGATATCAAATGAAAGCACCTTCGATCTAGTTTCTATGAAAAAAAAGTTTCATTACGTTTGGAGTTTTGCAGAAAAATTTATCAGTGAAACATTCAGCAAAGGTCAGTGTAAAAGGAAAGCTGAAGCCATGAGGATGGAAGTGTTCAAGCCAATTCTTTGCGCAACCTTGGTTTTCATTCGCACACCCCTTTCATTTGGGTTTAAGCCTTTATTCAAATAAAAATAAAGAAAAGAGAATCGGGCCTGACCAACGAATACTCTGATGCACCTCTATTTTTCATCCTTACACCGTAGCAGATCCAAAGTCTGGAGAAGAGGATTTTGGCCCGAACAAAAGAGCTTCATTTTTTCTACACCCCTGGTTTTTATCTCTGCACCTCTATTCTTGTTGGTTTGTTTCTCTTGTTTTATTTTTAGGCTTTTGTTTCTATTTGCATTATTTGTTTAGGTTATTGGTTTTTACTGCATACCCCTTGTATGATAATCCCACACCCCTTTGTTTTATTTATTACTTATTTGTTTTGCTTTCACATAATAATCACAAAATAAAATAAAAATAAAATTCAAAAAATATGTGTTAAAGGTTTAGGCACATGTGTGATCGCACGCATCGTCCTTGTGCTAAAAACCTTTTCTTTTTCTAAATTAAAACTACAAAAAATATGTTTTAAAGGTTTAGGCACCTGTGTGATCGCACGCATTGTCCTTGTGCTAAAAACCTTTTCTCTTTCTAAATTAAAAATACCAAAAATATGTTTTAAAGGTTTAGGCACATGTGTGATCGCACGCATCGTCCTTGTGCTAAAAACCTTTTCTCTTTCTTAAATAAAATTACAAAAATATGTTTTGAAGGTTTAGGCACATGTGTGATCGCACGCATCGTCCTTGTGCTGAAAACCTTTTCTCTTTTAAAAACTTCAAAAAATATGTTTTAAAGGTTTAGGCACATGTGTGATCGCACGCATCGTCCTTGTGCTGAAAACCTTTTCTCTTTCTAAATTAAAAAATTACAAAATATATTTCAAAGGTTTAGGTACATGTGTGATCGCACACATCGTCCTTGTGCTAAAAACCTTTTCTCTTCCTTAAATAAAAATTACAAAAATATGTTTTAAAGGTTAGGCACATGTGTGATCGCACGCATTGTCCTTGTGCTAAACGTTTTCTTCTCAAAAAAATACAAAAATATGTTTTAAACGTTTATGCACATGTGTGATCGCACGCATCGTCCTTGTGCTAAAATCTTTTCTATTCCTTATATAAAAATACAAAAATATGTTTTAAAGGTTAAGCGCATGTGTGATCGCTCGCATCGTCCTTGTGCTAAAAACCTTTACTCTTTTTATACAAAAAATACTGAAAAAAAAATAATAAAATCTTCAAAAAACCAAAAACAGCAACACTTTCAAGTAAACAAACAATCTTTCTGGCCAGAACTACGTGATCCTTGATTCTCCATCAAGAGTGGAGATACGTAGGAGCAAGGCTTGCCCTTGTCAGGTTCACTTCCCTAAAAGTCCAAATTTATCAATAATCGTTTCTCAACAAATTTTCAAACAATTTCCAAACGAATTTCTCAAACAGTTTCTAAAGAACTACGTAACCCTGATTTCTCATTCTGAATGAGAATACCTAGGAGCAAGGTCAATCCTTGTCGGGCCCAAAAAAACTAAAAAATATATTTCGTTTATTTAGAATTTTATTTTAAGGGATAGTTAAACATTTTTTAACACCACATCATATTTGTGCATTTAGTTAAAGGTACTGCCTTAGGGCAGGCGTTGTAGGGTGCTAACCCCTTCCCTACACGTAACCGACTCCCGAACCCAGAATCTGGTTTTCGTGGATCGTGTCTGTTTTTTTATGGTTTTTCCGTAGTTTTCCATAATAAACTATGGTGGCGACTCCAACATCTCTTTTCAAAACCCGTTTCTTTTTGGATCGTCGTCCCGTCGCGATTTTGGTTGCGACAGTGGGAATAATCCCTCACTACATCTGGATTTCTTAAACAATCTTGATATATAGAATACTTATGAAATCCTTCCATACCTAGATGGCATTGCTTACCACCCAACCGAAATCTAGCAATCTTTGTCCAAACATCATCTGTCAGTTTTATGTCAATACCTTTTACCTTGGAACACAGTGTTCCATCACTGATATTCAAGTTTGAATATAAGACCCTCACTAATTTTGGATACCATGGGTCAGCCATTTCAACAAATGTTTTCAGGCCTTGTTTGCTGAACCATCCGGGAAAGATAAAACCTTCTCTTTTGAAAAAACTTAGCTTCAGATATTTGTGTGAAATGAGTTTCCTCATTTTCCAACTATCCAGAAAGTTTGACTGCGCACTGTCATCGCTAATCCATCCATTAATGTTCAACCCTTGTTGCATATTTTTGTTCCCTAGTGTCTTAATCCTCTTTCTTTGAGACGACGAAGATGACATAGACATAGTGTGTAGCAGATAAACTCTAGAAAATCCAAGAAAGAAAGATTATAGAGTTTGCAGAGAAAGTGTGAGTGATAGGTTTCTTGGTTTAGAGTTTCTAGGTCAGATTTTCAATTTTGGGGGGAACTCGAAAATAAAGCTTCAGCGTCAAAATGATATAATCGATTTCATTAAATTTTAGGTCGATTTCAACCAAAACAGGAAAACACATAGAAACACTAATAGATTTTGATTATAACATAACTGATTAAAATTCGTGAAAACATTTTTTCATACAAAAACATTAACCAGACAAGCAATCATCACTCATCCACACACCATACATTCACATACAAAAACTTATAATAAATGAGTGCATGAAATTAACAGTTTTCGTTACCATAGAGTTACTCAAGAATCTTTGATATATTCTACTACAATCCATCTTTGAGCACTTCTCTTCTTCTGTAGTAGCTTACTTTCCCACAAGACTCTCAAACGGTTTCGATGCAGGTACCCAAATAAACTTAGGGCCTTTATGGTTAGCTATAGGAGGTTGTTCCTTTGGAATCCACTTGTACTTTTCTCTTGGAACACCAACCTTTTTGTAGTAACAGTTCCTAATAGTATGCCCAATTGTATTACAATAAAAGCATGCATTTGTAACAGGTTTACTAAGATCAATGAATTTCTTAGAATTAATTTTATTGCTCTTAGCCTTATAAATTATTCCTTGTCTGTCGTGACCTTGTGACCTTATAACAACATGTAAATTATCTTTTCCTAGAGTAAATTTAGATAGCGTGTTTGTCAAGTAATCAATCTTTTCTAAATGAGCAGGACAATTTTCACATTTTTTCTCTACAATCTGAACTTCAGTTTTAACAGTTTTAACAAATTGCAAAGCATCTTCCAATTCCTATTTGAGCTTTTCATTTTCTTTAACAATGTTATTGATATGATATTCAAAATTTCTTCTTTTAGAGTTTAATCAATTTACCTTGTATTGCAATTTCATAGCTTCTGCATGCAACTCTTGGTATGTGTCAAGCAGCAAGTCATACTTTACTTCGATAGGCTCACTCTCGCAGTTGCTGTCATTGTCCTCTGAATGTACTTATCCAGCCATGAAACACATATTTGACTCCTCCTCAACACTTTGGTCATCATCACTTGAAGTTTCATCATCCTTGTTCTCCCAAGCAATGTAATCCTTTCTCTGCTTACTTCTTCTCTTGTCCTATGGATACTTGGAGTCAGTCTTTTTTCTGTTTTTCAACTCTAGACATTTCGGCTTTATGTGACCATCTTTACTACATTCATAGTACATCACATTTTTGGTCTTGGAGTTCTTTCTTCCTCCTTTTGTGTAACCTGCATGGTCAGTTGCAGTAGTTATATTTTTCATGAATTTTGTAACCTTTTTTATCATCATATTCATGACCTCTTTTTCAGATATCTCTGCACCAGATTCAGCCTTCTTGGAGGTTCTTTTGTTTGTAACCTTGAGTGCAATTGATTGTTTCTGTTCAATCCCCTCTTCTTCCCTCTATCTGCCAAGCTCCATTTCATGTTCCTTGAGCTTGCCAAACAAAGTTGTCATATTCATGTTGGTTAAATCTTTTGATTCGGATATGGCAGTTACCTTAGGTTGCTAGCTTCTATTTAGGCTTTTTAGAATCTTGATGTTGATTTCTTCCTTTCAAAAGCCTTGCCGAGAGCCATCAAATGGTTGACTATATGTGTGAACCTTTTTTGCACACTATAAATGGTTGACTATATATGTGAGCCTTTTCTACACATCATAAATGGTCTCTCATGCTTTCATCCTAAACATTTCATATTAGCAAAAATCAACGATGAAGTTTTGATGATGAACAGATTTGCACAAGTCAAGACAAATTGAAGATATATGTATTTTTATAAAGCTTTTATAATAATCAAAGTTGGTGTAACAGTGCTCACAAATGTATTAGGGCTGATACTTGTAATTTATATTTATCTGCTGTTCAGAATCATCCACAAGCTGTTTTAATCGATTAAACCCAGTTTTAATCGATTAAAACGAGGCTGGCTCTGAAAACCCAAGTGCCCATGTAATAATCGATTAAAGCTAATAATAATCGATTAGTTAATCGATTATTCCTGAGAATAATCGATTAACACTAGCCGTTGGGGATTTCAGATTTGAAAAACTAGTCGTTGTACTCATTTTAATCGATTAATACTTGTGTTAATCGATTAAATGCGTTAGATGGCCCGTTTTCGAAGAATGGAAGAGTATTTGGCCGAGCCTATAAGATGGCTCACTCTTGATCTCAAAAATACACTCTTCCCTTGTGCTAAAGAACTCTGAACTCTTTGAGAACTCTGTGAGATTGTTGAAGCTAAGGAAACTCTTGTCTGCATAGTCCTGAAGTGCTACTGCAGTGATAGAGGAATAGCTTGTTCATCCTTGGTGTATCCGAGGAAGTGTTTGGAAGAGAATCATCCTTCGTGAAGCATTCGAAGGAGGTGTTCATCCTTTGTGAAGATTCAAAGGAGGTGTAAGTTCGTCTCTTGTGGTTTCGAGAGAGGTGGTATTTCTAAACTGTTACAAATTGTTTTTCTGTGTGACTAATAGTTGTAACTGTTTTGTGTTAGTGAAAAAGGTTTATCTTGTTTGAGATAAGCGACTAGACGTAGGATCCCAGTGATATGAACTAGGATAAAATCACCTGTGCAATTTTTCTCTTTCCCTTACTCTGTTATTTATATTTAATTATCTGCTCAGTAAGAAAAATTAAGAGAAAAACATCAAAAGGAAAAATAAAAGCATATAACCAATTCACCCCCCCTCTTGCATTTTTCGTTGCTTAACGTATTTAATCTGCGTGTAAATTGATTAAAAGCGCTACCTACACATTTACGACTGGTTTAATCGATTAATCCAAGTATTAATTGATTACTTAATCGATTAAAACTGAATTTAATCGATTAAATGCGCTCCAGACGGTTTTTTAAAAAATGGTTTTCAAATCTAGCCGTTGCCAACGGCTATTAACGGGCAAAATCTCAAAATCTGACCGTTGGGATGCATTCTTGAGCCTATTTATACCCCACTTGATCCCCACTTTCAATACTTGAACCAATCTTAAGCATATCTCTCTTGCTTTCTCCTTTCTTTCACCTAAATCTTTGTTTTCCATCCATCTCAATGGATGAACCTTCAAGAAGAAGGAGAAGAAGAACAAGTGGAGTTTCGGAGAATGTTGTTCAAAGAAGAGATGCTACCATAGAGGGGTGGCTTTCCGATGAACAAGATCAACAGTCATTCTCACGATTTTGGAAGGAAAGGAAGCTCATTAAACAAAAATTCATTGATCTCTCTTGGTATACATCCTACAACTTCTCCTTTCCAAATCTCATCATTGAACAAGGAGTTCAACACCTAATGGAACTCCGTGGAAGGTACTATTCGGATCTTGTTCGCACTTTCTATTTTAATTTAAAGATCCGGGATGGGGTTTTCCAAACAAGAGTAAAAGGTGTGGACATTGTCTTGGACAATGACATTTGGACAAATGTAGCAAAAGTCCCTATTTTAGAACATTCTCAAACTATTCCAGATGACTTTGCTCAATTCAATAAGATAGCGGTGTACCAGTCATTTCTCCGAAATCCTCGACAGCACAATGCTCGTCTCTTCCTTGCTGGTGGACTCAAGATGGAAGAACGCCTCTTGCACTACCTTATTGTATGGATTTTGTGCCCTAGAGGATCAAATCATGCCCAATGCTCTGAGACTGATCTCATCATTATGTACGGTATACTTCAGAGCATTCCACTAAATTGGCCTCACCTGATTCAGACAATAATGTTCAAGGCCAAAAGGTTAGATGCTGCACCTCTTCCATATCCTCTTCTTGTTTCCCAAATTTGTGTGTTCAAAGGAGTAGATGTCACAAATGAACACCATGAGACTGTCCTTCCGGGTCATAAGGTTGGAGATAATTCCCTGAGGCAAATGGGTTTTATCAAACAAGGACTTTCCTACATCCACCCTGAGGATGCCATTGATGTGCAAGGTAATGAAGACGAAGCTGCAGATATCCCCATGCCTGACCCCACACATGTTGCTGGCCCATCTCAAGTGCATGAGGAATATAGTCTAGAAAGTCTCTCTAGACAAATGACTGAGATGACTCGCCTTCAAAATGAGATGATGAACATTCAAAACACCCGCCACGAAGAAATTTGTACTCATCTCAGAAATCTAGACACTAGGATTTCAGGATTAGAGCAGCACTTTATTAGTGACGAAAGTGATGAATTCTAGATTCTCTTTGTTTGTTTTGTTGTTTATCTTTATGATTGTGTGGATTCTTAATAAAAAGTTGTTGTTCATTTCCTTTTCCTCTATGCATTATCTCTTTTTATTTAGGGGGAGCACATGTTTTTTTTTCTTCTGATCAAAAAGGGGGAGAAGATAGTTTAAAATCCTTATTTCTTTATTATTAGTCTCTCCTGTCATGATTTGGGATTGTTTCAGATTATTAAAAAGCTTTAAACTCAGGAGAATTTTTGATCATCATCAAAAAGGGGGAGAATGTTAGCAAAAATCAACGATGAAGTTTTGATGATGAACAGATTTGCACAAGTCAAGACAAATTGAAGATCTATGTATTTTTATAAAGCTTTTATAATAATCAAAGTTGGTGTAACAATGCTCACAAATGTATTAGGGCTGATTCTTGTAATTTATATTTATCCACTGTTGAGAATCATCCACAAGCTGTTTTAATCGATTAAACCCAGTTTTAATCGATTAAAACGAGGCTGGCTCTGAAAACCCAAGTGCCCCTGTCATAATCAATTAAAGCTAATAATAATCGATTAGTTAATCGATTATTCCTGAGAATAATCGATTAACACTAGCCGTTGGGGATTTCAGATTTGAAAAACTAGCCGTTGTACTCATTTTAATCGATTAATACTTGTGCTAATCGATTAAATGCGTTAGATGGCCCGTTTTCGAAGAATGGAAGAGTATTTGGCCGAGCCTATAAGATGGCTCACTCTTGATCTCAAAAATACACTCTTCCCTTGTGCTAAAGAACTCTGAACTCTTTGAGAACTTTGTGAGATTGTTGAAGCTAAGGAAACTCTTGTCTGCAAAGTCCTGAAGTGCTATTGCGGTGACAGAGGAATATCTTGTTCATCCTTGGTGTATCCGAGGAAGTGTCTGGAAGAGAATCATCCTTCGTGAAGCATTCGAAGGAGGTGGTCATCCTTTGTGAAGATTCAAAGGAGGTGTAAGTTCGTCTCTTGTGGTTTCCAGAGAGGTGGTATTTCTAAACTGTTACAAATTGTTTTTCTGTGTGACTAATATTTGTAACTGTTTTGTGTTAGTGAAAAAGGTTTATCTTGTTTGAGATAAGCGACTGGACGTAGGATCCAAGTGATCTGAACCAGGATAAAATCACCTGTGCAATTTTTCTCTTTCTCTTACTCTGTTATTTATATTTAATTATGTGCTCAGTAAGAAAAATTAAGAGAAAAACATCAAAAGGAAAAATAAAAGCATATAACCAATTCACCCCCCCTCTTGGTTTGTTCCACGCTAATAATTCCGTTGCAGCGATTCTAACATTTCATACTC
Source organism: Vigna nakashimae (assembly GCA_034642375.1). Lineage (NCBI taxonomy): Eukaryota > Viridiplantae > Streptophyta > Magnoliopsida > Fabales > Fabaceae > Vigna > Vigna nakashimae. The sequence goes on along the minus strand of CM067765.1, from coordinate 49,508,722 downwards.
CTGCACCAGGGAATTCTTTCTGACCCGCTTGACTTCATTTGTCCCCTCATGTATGACTTCAAGAACTTCCCACATTTCTTTGGCTGTCATGCATTGGGAAACCCTGAAAAACTCATCCATTGTGAGAGTAGAAGCAATAACATTACGTTCTTTAACATCATACTGTGCTCACCGATTTTCCTCTTGAGTCCACTTAGAAAAGTTTTTCAAAACAATTTTTTCATTTATCACATGAGTGGGTTCAAATGGACCATTGAGTGTAGCATCCCATATAGCCTTGTTTACTAATTCAATAAAAAATTGCATTCTTATTTTCCAAAAGGCATAGTTTTTGCCAGCAAACACTAGTGCAAAATATACTTTTTATAGTTAATTTTTGTAGCGGTTAAAATCCAACCAGTTTAAAAAAAGGTGCGATGAGAGTATCGTAAATAAGAGAAACGTTTTTACACCAGTTACATCATAAACTGGTATAAAAAATAATTCTACACCTGTTAAACCTACAACCGGTATAAAATAATATAATAACAACAATATAAAATTGAAAAACTGCTTTTATACTTGTTCAACACTATAACCGCAGTAAAAATAAAAATTAGTTCTAATTTAATTCCGAGCTGAAAATGCACCTGTGTTGAACCCCAGAAACCAAACTTTTGCTCTTCATACTCGCCTCTAAAAACGCTGAGGCCATAATCATGGTGGATGTCATGCTAATGAAGGAGATCGAAGACACTACACTGCTTCTCGGTGTCGATCTCTTCATTCTTGATCTCGACTCCATTCATCTTCCTCCTAGTGAAACTTGCAGAATTGTTAGGTGTCTATTTCGTGATTTTTAATTTATTTTGTTATGGCCACTGAACTGAAACCCTAGGAACCGATGTTCTCACACTCTTTTTTTTTCTTGCATTGTTTAGTGATGATGAGGAAGTTTATGAAAAGGATAATCTCGAGTTCGAGTTCGGATTTGGTAACATCATTATCTTCGACAACCTCCCTATCATTTTGAGGGAGAAGTTTGAAAAGCTCGAGAAAGAGTGATTGGTGAAGAAAGGATAGGTTTTTCATACTTACAGAGTTGCTACGAAGCCATCTTTGCTTCTCATCTGCATCATCTTCTCTTCTCCTTTAGAGCATTTTCTATTCGCGGAAGCCTTTCTCCTATGTAAGTCATCTCCTCCTCCTCATGGATTTACCTTTTCATAAGTGTTTTCTGATATCTGTAAATTTATTATCTCCCAAGTCATTTTCAATTTTGTTTTCATTTCAAGTTTCAAATTCTGATAAACCCTAATTTCAACTACTTTCTGATATGTGTTTCTATTTGTTTGTCTTGAATTGATTCAAGTTTATTGTTCTCTGTTTTGATTTTCACTTATCTGCTTGTTGAGTTTTTCAAATTTAAAGAGTTTAATGTTGTCGTTGAAGACCTTTCAGCCTGTGTGCAACTAGACAGGGATAATAAGTCTGGATACACATATTTGGTGGGTCCCAAGTCTTATCATTTTAGTCCTCATTGATTATGAGCCCTTTATGTTGGGTTTCTCACGTCACATGAAAATATATCTTTATTATTTTTCTGAGTAAATGCTTTCTTTTACAGGGTTTAGCATTATCTTCAATTGGTGAATATAAGAAAGTTGAGGATGCACATATAAAATCACTTCAAATTGATAGAAATTTTCTTGAAGCATGGGCACACCTGACTCAGGTATTTATCAACCTTATTGTACTGATAGATTGTTGGAACATTTAGTTATTAACTTAGCTGAAAGCTTTTTCTAAAAATCCTGAGTCATCTGTGTGCATATTATTTTATGCTTTGAAATGTAATCTATTATATCAATGGATCTGTTTTCTAATAGTATCTTTCCTCACTTCTTTCATTCATAACATTTTTCTCTTCTTATACTACTAACTCATTCTACTTTAATTAAAGTTTCCTTTTATTGTCTAAGTAACTTAGTTTACATTTGCATTTTTCCTTTAGTAACTTATAGGTTTAAGTTTAACTCTACAAAATAGGTTTCGTCTTTTCATGCCTTTTAATGGTGGCTTTTGTGTTTGATGAATTTGTTACTAACCCTGTTCTGAATGTGTGATTTTGGTAGTTGATCAGGATTTATCAGTGTGTGATTTACAAAATTATCTATTAACTATGGGACACAGATTTTGGCCTTTCATTTTATGTATTTTAAATTATTTTGGCTGCTAGATTTATTTTGAACATGAGGTTTTTGGCAGTTCTATCAAGATATATCGAAGCCAACAAAATCTCAAGAATGTCTAAGTCAGATGTTGCAAATTGATGGAAGGTAATTGTTGTTAGTGAAATGGTATCATTGGCATCACAGGCATATTAATTGGTAACTAGTTTATAAAGTTTGAAGTACTTTATGCATGTTTGCTCTTTATCCGCAGTTGATTACTTGTGTTGTATGTTAGGCTTTCCAGAGCTCATAATTTGCATGGCCTTTTGTTCCATGCAATGGGACAACATAGGTATGTAAACAACCTTAACTACTGTTTAATTGGAGATTGACTATTTAATTGAGATAATTGTACCTTGCAAGCCTTCAATAGTATTATAATTGGGGCCATGAATTAAAGTAACACACTTTGAGATATAGTGGCACTCCTATAGGTAGTTATTGAAGAAAATATGGTGGTAGAAGTTGGAAATATGATGAAATCTAATAGGAAAAACTAAACTACTCAAAAATACATAAAATCTTTAACTAAAAGACACTGAAAGATAACATTGATATTTTTTTTTTACTTAAATTATGACCCTATAAGTGACATCATATAATTTATCTTGTATCTGACTTAAATTGGGTTTGATTGTGACAGGAAGGCGATCAATGATTTGTCAATGGGTTTGAGCGTTGATGGCCCCAATGTTGAGTGTTTATATTTGCGAGCTTCATGCTACCATGCTCTTGGACAATACAAAGAGGCGGTAAAGTTTTACTCTTAACTTTTTGGGAGAAATACTGATTCACATTTGTCACTCAGCAACTTCATTTATGATCTCAGGTCAAGGATTATGATGCTACTCTAGATTTGGAATTGGACTCAATGGATAAGTTTGTGCCTCAGTGCCTTGCCTTCTACCAGGTTTGTATATTGTAAAATATTATATTTGTACAGCTTTTGTTTTTCCCCTTAATTTTATTTTATTTATCTCTCGGAATTCTGCATAAACTATTATTGTTTCATAATAAAAATCTGCTGAAAATTGTTGCTATTTTGATTCAAATGGTGCAGAAAATTATTTGATGTTTGGGTATAAAAATGCTGCTGAAAATTCTTTGTTGTTTTGATAAAAATGTTGCAGGAAATTATTTGTTGTTTTGATATCAAAATCCTGCAAAAAAAAATTGTTTGTTGTTTTGATTCAAATGCTACAAAAATATTTTATTGTATTAGTTGGTTAAAATCTTGTTTCATATATATATTTGTATAGTGTGGATGCAGGGCATATATATTTATTGTATGGGATGTTAGTCATTATTGATATATTGTTATATATATATATATATATATATATATATATATATATATATATATATATATATATATATTACATTTATTATGTTATATATTATATAGTAAGGTAAGATAAGTTTTCGTTTGACATTTTGGGTATAAAATATTATAATATATATAGATAGTTTGTAATAAACTTTTTCCTTTGGGATTATTAGTATATTATATTAAAAGTATTAAATGGATTGCTGTAAAATTAATTATATTTGGATGTATGAAGGTGTGAATGTACCTTCTGATTTTAGTATAATCTTGTTGCTAATTTTGATTCATTTGTTATTAATTAGTTGAATTCCTTTTCATAAAGTTTTAGATAAAAACTCTCAAAAAAAGAAAATAAGAAAAAAAAGTCTTCCTCGCAGTTAAAAATCAACTTATATATAGACTTATTTGGCGAGTTAAAATAGTAAAGAGAGAAGTTTTGTAAAATTATAAACTAATATATAGACTCGTACAAAAACTGACATAATAAATTTCTATTAATTTAATGAGTTAAGTGTAGAATCTTTCAATTAATTTCTTAAAACTATTAATTGTATTTCTTTTCTTCCTTATCATTGCAGGTTGGGGCAATTACTTTTGTTGCTTTAACAAGACTACTAGTATTGGAGCAGTTGCAGGTGTCTGCTTTGACAACTATTGACATGGTGATAGCTTCTTGTCCTATAACATTTCACACTATGGGAAACTGAGCAATGGGCTAGACATCTTGTTTCGAAAAGAATAACGCAACATATATCTAGTTGACGTCTTTCTCTATCCACAAAAGATATTGTAGTTGTTGTAAACATCTTTCTCTGCCTTTAGACTTAGATACTTTACCATTCTCGACAGATATTTTATTTATTCATTCAAGTATAGGATCATTATATATTTTCTTGTACAATTTTTTTACTTTACCATTGTCTTTTCTTGGATATAGAAACCAAGAAAAGTATTCTGGGATTAAATTTTATACAGGTCTAGATATGGATAATAGCACATACAAATCAAATAGTTAAAAAAACGTCACTTTTTATACCGGTTAAACTCATAATAGGTATAAAAAATCTTGTTTTTTCACACCGATTATAACAGTACAAGTATACAATTGATACTCTTTTATACCTGGTCTAGCATAAACCGGTGTAAAAGTAAGCTTTTACCTAGTGATGGACAAATTTATGATCACCAAAATATGATGTCACAAACTTGTTGAACAATCGGCAAGTATGACCGAATCGTTTCAAGTAATAAACTCGGTAAGACCAAGTATCATTCTCCCAAAGGACTCACGGCCTAGTTTAGTTATGTGATTCGTTGATTAGCTAAGACTTAAGAACGAAATAATTGGAGTTTAATATGCAAAACAGAAAATAAACATGTATGCATGAGTTTTGATCAATGGCAAAAGCAAAAGACAAGCACTTTCAATGAAATATGTTGTTGGGGGTCAATTTCATCTTATCCACTCTCATATATTTTAGGAATTCAACATTCAAATCATCATTGTTAATGCCACTCTCTAAATTACCTTGTCAAGAAGGCCTATCCCTAATTACGAGTTCATACGATTCCTAGCATTCCTAATAATTAGTTCTTTTAGCACAAGAGCTTAACGACAACCAATATACTATTGGGAGTAATTCCCCGGATCGAGACTTCCCCGTACGTTCCCGTATCGACAAAATCAATAATCATGCATTGAATTAGTTAAACAAAGCAAGCATTAAGCAAAGAGGAAAAACCCTAACTAATGATGAAAGAAAGCATGAGTCTTAGATTAAGATGCAAGCACAAATTTCATATATGAGAGCTTCAAAAGATTACATTGATTCCCCAACAAACATACAAGGTTTAGTTCACCATATTCATGGTGAAACTAGATGAACAATAATGAAAGAATGAAGGATAAAACCCTAGAAAGATGAAGAGGTAGCCTGAGCATCCAAGATCCTCCTTCAAAGGGGTGGAAGAGAGAGTGTTTGTTTCGTTTCTGCCAAAGATACCAACCCTAAGACATCTAGGTCTTTAAATAGGACATAGAAATAATAAAAAACGGGTCCAGGCCCAAACAGATCATAAAATCGCATAAAACTGGCCCAAAACTCGTCTGGTTAACTTTTTTCGTTTTTTGGTTGACTGGTTGACTGGTTGACTTTTCTGGTTGACTGGTTGACTTTTATGGTTTCTGGTTGACTTTTCAGCACTCCAATCATTCGGTACTTCAATTCTTCTTTCAAATCATTTAATTAGCCTACAAAATAAAGGGAATCTTGCACAAAACCATTAAATTCACTTTCAACTCTCTTATTCACAAAACTAAAGCAAAAATATGAGTTCAAGCTAGTTTCTAAGTCTTAAAGGTTGCTTTTGGTATCAATTTTAAACATAAAAATAACAGTTTTTCAACTGTTATCACCTAGCAACTAAAGAGACTTTTTATACATATTCATAAGAATATCAGTTATAAATATCAAACTTTTATACCTGTTGTAGATATAACTAGTGTAAAATTTTACACATTTTACACCGATGTAAAAAAGAGAAAACTTTCTATACCCCCTGCTTCTATACCTGCTAAAAAATGGGTGTAAAAAGCCTTTAACAAGTATAAACACCCTTTTTTGACATAGTGAAATAGGGGAGTTCTATTTGTGAAAGCACCTTCACCAAAGGTTTGAGAAACAAAAATCATTTTCAGGATCGAACAATCGATTAGACAAAAAGGTTAATCGATTTGTTTTTCAAATAATTTTTGAAACCAACACTAGTGCCAATTGTTAGAATTGATAAGCTTTGTTTCTCAACACCAACAAGGGGGTGAATTGGTGCTAATTGTTAGAATTGATGACCTTTAAATCTTTCTTGAACAACAAGCAATGTGTATGCAATGTAACAATATGTGTATTCGAATGATGACAATATGTAATCAATTAATGTAAAGAGATAGGGAGAAGAAAATCAAACTCTGAGTTTTATATTAGTTCGACCTCAATGCCTACATCTAGTGTCCTTTCAATCAACTTGAGATTGAAAGCCAATTTGCACTATAGAGATCTGAGTTTTTATAATAAGGGCTTTACAACAACCACTCTGTCAAAATGTAAATCACCTCTCTAACTCACTACTCTAATATAGCCAAATACAAAAACCCTGCAGCAAGAACAATCTTCTCCTACAATCACCCATTTGAGAACCCTCTCAAAGTACAAGAACTCCTCGTTCTTCTTCCTGACAACACGCACAGGGAACAACAACACAGAGATTGCGAAACTTCTCATGATCACACAACAAGCACCTCAGTTGTACAGAAAGATCAGATTCTTCAAATCAGTCAAGCTTGTCTCTCAAGAAATCTTCCAGAATAGTCCACCACTTCAATTTCTTGTTTCTTGGAGTGTTTGATCACCTCTGTAAAACTTTTTAGCACTATCTAAATCAGATATGAAAATGTTAATCACAATTGTCTGACAGAAATCAAATCAATGCCTTTATATATAGTTTTAGTCATTTCAGACTAATATAATCGATTACTCTTTTAATCTAATCGGCTACATTAAACACTTGTAACAGATTTATAACTAATTCATCTCCTTAATTAAATACACAATTAATGCAATCGATTTCCATATAATGTTTGGTCAACACTTTTAAAAATATGATCGTTGAAACATTTATGACAAGCATGAAACAATTTTCAAATCAATAACAGACTTAATTGATTACAAAATTCATGTAATCGATTAAGCTTCAACGCTTAACATGTTTTTGAAAACTTTTCTTTCTAATTCACATCACAACACACTTGAAAAAGATATCTGCAAACACACGTGTTTTAATCGATTCGCCAACTAATATAATCGATTCAAAACAAGTTATTTTGCCTTAGTTTAAAAAACACAAGTTGTCTGATGACCTAAATTGATTATCACACCACTGTAATTGATTTAGTCATTCATATATGCTTTTGTGCATGTGAATTCCATAAAATCAAAACATATAGTATGCATACACAAGTATAATCACTTAATAACACAATATGCATCATTCAAAACATTATATGTTCAACATATGTGGCAATCATAATATGTGTATATTTCACAGTAAGCATCAACACATACAACATATGACATATAACACAGTACATATTCATGTATTTTTATTATCAATGTGTTGTCATCATCAAAAACCAAAGTCACATGGATTGGGTTCAACTACCACAGTGCTCTCCGTATCAATAAATTGAACAATGATTTATGGATAACCAATTATGAATCTATCTTGGAAAAGCAGTGGAATTAGCCTATTTCACCATCATTGTTTCTAAGTTTCCTCTTTGTTCTTCAAACATTCTTCAAACATTAATTCTATTAGCATAGTTTCTCACTTTTATTCTTGAGCATTGCAATGCATTCATAAGATTCAAATATTGAAAATCAATTCTATATTCGTTGGGAGACGACTCAAGGTTACTTTAACCGTATCTACTTTCTTGAATACAACTTGGCAATATTGAAGTTGCCTTAAAAAATAGTATTAATTTGATAGCTTCAATGACAACATATCAATCACATTGCTCTTTCATAATGTATTATTGCATTGTTCAATATGATTATGTAGTGTTAACGTAAATAAACTCAAATAGGTTGACTCATCACATGTTAAATTAAAAATAAGTCAGCTCAATCTAACTTTTTTCTTTTATGAATCAACACTTTTGTAACTTAACTCGATTCATAATAAGTTAGTGGGTAAGGGTATTTAGTTCTTTGGTTTAATCATTCACGAAGTCCTTTTTTTCGCGTGGAATCTCAATTTAGTCCCTTTGTTTTTGAAAATCTCAATTGGGTCCCAAATTTATGAAAATTGCAACAATTGGATCCTTTCCGTTAAATTGTCTCCAACGGCGTTAGTGTGTGTCTGACGTGGCACGTCATACTGACCACTATACTCAGTAGGTTCTACACCAGAGCATGATCCTCTAGTGCTGACACGAGGTGTTGTGGGAGCTTCAGTGGGCAACCCCATAGTGTCCTACGTCATGGAATGTAGCTTCTCTTTAAGCGCTCTTTGTATTTCTTTTTGTTCTTGTAGCTGCTCCATAAATCGTTGCTCCATTGATCTCATGCTTTGGTTGAGTCTTTCCTCCCACTGAAGATGCATCTGCCTCAGTGCGTCCTAACTCGTTGATTGAGTGTTTTTTTGTGTAGGGCCAAAGTAGTCACGAAGACTAATCGCCCTATGAACTAAACGTACATGTCCTGGGTGTTCGGGCTTTCCAATGATCGTTGTTAGAATGTCGTCCCTACCTTGGCCAGCAAATGTTCCCTGAGTTTTCTTCTCAACCAACTCATCCTACACATAAAAAAAACTTTGTTACTTAAAAGACATGTTATGATAAATACATAACCAAACAATGTTTAGAATTTAAACTTACAATTCTTTGTGAGATCAAGGCAGTTGAGGAAGATGTCATGTTCCCATCAGATTTTGTCCAAGCAGCCTTCCACAGCTTGTACCTAGAAGGTGCTGGTGCTAGGTCGGGGGACTCAAGCCCCCAATGCCTCCGCTCGATTTTTTCTAATTTTCTTCTCAAGTTTTGTATAACCACCTCGTGATAACAAGTGTGGTGCATCATTTAGTCTTTGTCTTTCTTGGGCGGCTAACCTTTTACCTTGTGAAACCATGTATGTAAAATCATAATAAACTTCATGAAAGACTTTGTAGATGTTAAGAAACATACCTTCCATTCCTCAGACTCTCTAGATGCACGAAACTGCATCCACTCCTCCTCTGTGAAGGTATAATGCTGACATAGATTCTCATGTTGTCTGTCTCCAAAGACATATAAACGTGCCAGCCTTGTCTTGAAATCCCTCCATCTGATCGCTATATGCGATAACACTTTCTTTCTAATTTGTCTAGTGTTAGGAATATCATAATGTTGTTGTTTAAAACAAAGAACATGTTAATGACATAATAGATCAAAGAAATAAGTATATCAAATTTCTTTTAAGTAAACATACCTAAATATCTTGCCATAAGAGGTTCTTCTCGACCTCTAGGACGTCATCCCAAGATGTATGAACGATAGAAACATGGCTTTTTGCTAACTTAATCAGATAACTCCTAAACCTATCAGCATTTGGGCCTGATGGCACACCTAATCTGGGGTCAATGTCAACATGTCTCCTCTGCCCATCAACGTGTTCGGATGTCACATCTGGCAATCGTGTGAAGCCTCGACCACATCTGGTCTATCCTGATCCTGAGTTTAAGGTCGACATACCTGAAAATTATAGACAAGGTTAGTCTAAGTCAAATATCATCAATAAAACTACATATAAAGTCATTAAATGCTTTTTTCAATCTACGATAAGGGTGATTACGAGGAAGGAATTTCCAATGTCTTGTATATACCATCTTCTGACCATGCTTCAATTGAAGTTAACTAGTGTTTTCTTCACAAATGGGACATGCAAAATGACCTTTAACACTATAACCGCTCAAGTTTCCATAGGCTGGGAAATCATTTATAGTGCAAAACAACATTGCACGCAAATGGAAATTTTCTTGATCATGTGAATCGAACACTTTGACCCTTTCTTCCCACAACAATTTCAAATCATCAATTAAAGGTTTCAAGTAAACATCAATGTCCTTTCCAGGTTGTTTAGGACTTGATATCATCATGGACAACATCACATATTTTTTCTTCATGCACAACAAAGGAGAAAGATTGTATATCATCAACATAACTGGCCATGAACTGTGTTTGCTACTTAAGTTACCATAAGGATTCATACCATCAATTACAAGTGCAAGTCTTAAGTTTCTTGGATCTGCACCAAATTTTGGAAATGTTTCATCGATCTTCTTCCATTATGGTGAATCAATTGGGTGTCGAAGAAGATTATCACACTTTCTTCTGACAACGTGCCATTTAAGGTTCTTTGCATCTTCTTTAACAGAGAACATACGTTTGAACCTAGGTATTATAGGCAAATACCACATCACCTTAGCAGGTATACCATCATTACCTTCATCACCAGTGTTTCTGTCAGATTTCTTTTTTTTTAAAATGGGATAAACCACATGTTGGACAATACTTTAGCAAAGCAAATACAAAACACAATCATTAGGACATGCATGTATCTTTTGATATTCAAGACCCATTGGATATAAAAAAAATTTTGCCTCGTAATTACGAATAGGTAGAGTATTATTTTCTAGAAGCATCTCCTTCAACAACTCCAACAACTCTGTGAAACTTTTATCAGTCCATCCATTCCTTGCTTTTAAACTAAACAACTTCAAAGTTGCAGACAGACATGTAAAGTTCGAGCATCCTGTGAACAGCGGTTGCTCTGAATCATTTATAAGAGAATCATACAAATTAGCTCTTCCAAAATTATCTTCACCAACATCACGTGTCATGTCCTCTAAATGATCACTCATCCATTCTTCCACATAATTTGTTCCTCGTGACGTGGTAGGCTGGTCCAGTACTTCTCCATGCCAAGTCCAAACGATATAAGTTCTCATTATGCTGAACATTAATAGATGGTCATGCACATTGCCTAAGTCTTGCCGTATTTGATTAAGACAACAAACACAAGGACAAAAATATGTCCCATTCACAGACTTTGCATTTTGTTGAACATATTGCAAGAACACCGAAACACCATTCTCATATTCTTCACTAATGCGGCGTTCATTCATCCAGCTTCGATCCATATTATGTTCGAAACATACTTCATCAGTTTCAATTTTTTAACTCTCACAAGGTTAGGTCCTACCCATTCAGAAAAATTATTTTTCATAATTTGTTAAGTCACGTGCAAAGAAGTCTAACATGATACATTTGATAAAATTTCGACAACATTTTGCATTGGTCTCCAAGATACACGAAATGAGAATGGTCACGGATGACCACAATCAAATATGCATCCAGAGAACAACACAAATAATCTGAACCGAAATTTTATCAATCTTATCCATAAACTCCAACGTACATGTTATAGCAAATTATGAAAAATAATTTTCCTAAACTGTCCAATCGGACAATTCAAAATTTAATACAAACGATTAAAATGCCACTCAAACATGTTAATCAAACGAGAACTAAGTTTCACTCCATGATTTGATACTTATAATCTAGCATGCCAATTATAATAACACAATAAAACTTTATCACATGCATACTCAAAAGCCAATAACACATGCATACCTAAAAGCCAATAACATGCATATGCAAAAGCCAATAATATGCATACACAAAAGCCAATAACATGGATACACAAAAATTTTTCAACAAGTAAGCTAACCTTCTTAGCTGATTAAAAATGAATTGGAGGGAAATGGAGGAGTGCACGTCCAAAAATGCAGGCCAAAAAGGGTCAAAAACCCCGCCCAAGAACACGCCAGAAACTGCACTAAAACGCAACGAAAACACGTTTTAATTGGTTCAAATGGAATATATTTCATCATAGAGTAATTTAATCGGAGTAAAAGTAAATTTAAACGGTCCAAAAGAGAGAAAACGCACCTGGAAATGCAATGCCGCAGAGAGAAAACGTGAGGAGGAAGACGATGAACAGTGGACGTAACTCCCTACGGGTTCGCGTTTTCCTGTATAAAAGGCTATAGACGTCTAGCGTTGGGAGGGACCGACATCTATAATAGTATAGACACCGGAACCCTCTCTAATATGACGTCTTTCTGATTTAAAAATTAATATTCGCGGTGCATATAGACGTCAGTTAGAAGGGTGTTTGACGTCTAGGTTAACTTTTCACTTACCCTACCAGCCATATAGACGTCTGCTACAGGGGGCCGACGTCGATAATCGTTTATAGACGTCGAGTTGGCAGGATCAAACGTTTATATGGCGGAAAAAAATGACTTTTCACCTACCTATCAAGCATATAAACGTCTGTTAAGGGGGCCCCGACGTCTATATATATATGTCTAACTTATTTATGAAAATGCCACCGGTCAATAATTTACGTTGGTTATTTTGTTGTCCGAAGTCTACGGGGTGACGTTAAAGGCAAATTCTGCACTAGTGAGAACGTCCAAAATAGACATCCAAAACCTTGGAAACTCTTCAAACTTATGCAGTGATGATTTTCGAACAAAAATAATTGATTATCATATGTGATAATCGATTATTGTCGAGAGTTTTGAAGCAAAATATGACCCTCTTAGTGGAATAATCGATTATCAAGTGAGATAATCGATTATTCTTATTAGTTTTTTACAATCTGATTTTTATGGTTTTGGTGCACCTTAAACATATCCAAATGATCAATTTAGAATCTGTAACACTAATATTGATACAAAAACATGTTTATATATTAAATAGAGTACTATATTACTCATTTGGATAAGAATTAGATGTACCAAACCAATTCAACAACTCAAAAGTTCCTAAACTCAATTCTAGCATGCTATTATCTATTGTTATCTCTTCCACAACATATTTGACTTATTTAAAGGTCTAGACAAGTCATAACAAGTCTAATAATACACTTTAAACTCTCCAAAACCGTTCAGTATCCTTTTCTCAAAATCTCACTACTCAAAACCCCATTTTTGCACTAAAAACACTACAAAACTTTCCTAATGAATTACCCTTTTTGTTTCATATCAGATTTTAATTAGAGGACACCTCTAACAAGTCTCAAATGATCATATAATAGTGCTAAAGCAATTACTTCCTCACTCCCACACTTATCTCTCAAACTCACTCATTAAAACCTTTATTTTGACCTTAAAAATCCAAGTAATTGACTCTTCTTTACTCCAAACACTTTGAATTCAGTTTTAAATCATCATACAACTTCACCATGCACAATTATGACAACAAAGGCATTATAAACACACCATCCCAATTATTCAATCGTTATACCATCATTGATCATCATTTAAACACCATGAATATTAGTACAAACCTACAATTTCACTCAATCAAATTATTAGGCATGCAAGCACTAAGTTTACACAACAAACATAGTAGAAATACAAACACTAGCTTCCCTTACCTAAAATTTTTCTCCTTCACGGGAACACCCAAGATCACGAGATACGGGAAGGAAACCCTCTTTGAAACCCTAAACCTTAAATCACCATAAATCAAAAAGAGGAAAGGAACCCCAAATTCGAACTCTAAAACGATCATGAAGAATGTTGTGTCAGAGTCACCAAAAACTCACCATGAAGAAGCTGCAACTCCGCTGTCGCGAAGAGAATGTTGTTGTCGCTGCACCCACGAACGAAAATGTCTTTTGTCTCACACTAGGTTTCCTCCTGTGGCTCTTTTGTCTCACACTAGGGTTTTTCAAAGAAAAGAGAGAAGGAGAAGGGGAGAATGGTGACGGAAGAAGAAGAAAAAGGGAAAGGGAAAGTGAAAGAAAAATAAGAGAGAGGAGAAAAGAAGGATATAGAGAAAAGGGGTAAAGAAGAAAGAAAAAGGGGAAAAATGGTTTCTTACATTTCACCATTTGATGAACTCTCACCACGATAGATATATGCACCTCTTGTTCTAACCATCTCTTTTAACCAAAATATAAAAAATTACAAAATTTAAAAAACCAACAAATATAACATTGATAATTTAAAAAAAAATTAAAAAACAAGCCAGAAAATTCAAATAAAAAAATTATAAATTCAAATAAAAAAATTAAAAATTATAAAAAAACCAACAAAAAAACTTTAAAAAATTAATATAATTTGTAAAATTCAAATAAGAAAATAAACAAATAAAAACTATTACAAATTAAAAGAACCAACAAAATATAAAATAAATAATTAAAAAAATTAACAAATTTCGTTAAATTGTCAATAACAAAAAAAACAAATATTAAATAACAAATAATAAAAGTTGCATAATGAAAAATAAAAAATTAAAAACATTTAAAAAAATTCGTAAAATTTCAAATAAAAACAATTGCAAAATTAAAAAAAAAACAACAAAATATAAAATAAACAATTAAAAAAATTTTAAAAATCATACAATTTCAAGTAAGAAAAAAAAAACAAAAAAATAATTAACAAAATAAAAACAATTGCTAATTTTTGAAAAACTAACAAAGTATAAAATAAATAATGAAAAAAATTAAACGGAATTCGTAAAATTTCAAATAAAAGAAATAAACACGATTTCGAATTCTAACAAAGGATTAAACGACTTTCAACATCGTTTAATCCTTTGTTGTCTTTTGAAAGTTGGTTAAGGTTGCAACGATTTTTGAATGTCGACGAAGGTTTCAATGTAGTTTTTATTGTTGTTTTTGTGTTCAACCCGAAACATACGATCCCTACGCATTCTCTATACATTATTCAATATATTTCAATGAGAAAAAAATAGGAACAACGAGGAAAGAAGAATAAGTGCATTGAGAAAGATGAATGACAGTGGTGTACCAGCAAGAAGAGGGTGCAAAGAACAAAAATCGGCATAGGAGAAAGAGTGCAAAATGTCGTAAGAAGAATAGTGAAAGTGAGACGTGGAGAAGAAGAGGAAGTGTGGCTACACTAAGATTTCGCGGGTTTCTTTAAGGTTAAACCACTTTTGTTTCCTATTTCTGTTGGGTTTTCTCAAATAGGTCCCTTTCTTATTTTTTTTTTCTCCAATTGGGTCCCTAAAAGTAAAAAATTGAAAAAATTGGCCCCCTGCCATTAAATTGGGTTAACGAGGTTATGTTTTTTATGACCAGCTTGATGTTGTAAATTTTTAATACATGGCACATTAAGAGCAAGTTACGTGGAATATATAATTAAAAAAAAGTTTCTGAGAATTGAAACCCAAATTATGATTCATCGTCTTTAACTGCTCCTTTCATCATCTTCAACCCTAGCGATTGATGCTTAGGGTTCATCACCAAATTAGGATTTATCAAAATCAAATTGGGTTCGAGATTAAAGACACAACAAATCACGAATTCATAGAGTTCGAGATTGGAGTGAAGTTCAATGTCTCCCAGGACCTCTCTTTCGAGATTGGGGTTTTCTCATGTTTCTGTTTGCAAGAGGGAGATGAACTCGCAATGGGTTTTTGTTTCTTTGTTTTGTGATGTCTCTGAGTTTGCATATTGGTGGATTTATGGAGAAGGAAACTTGCAGAGATAAAGGTGTTTACTGAGAACACTTCTTTATTTTCTCTAAAGAAAATGTTTTCGCTTTTCTTTCTCTTTGGGGAATGAGCATGCGTGAGCAAGTTATTCTGTTATAAGCTTCAATCTTTCTCGTATGATTTTAAGTGAATGTTGAGTTTTTATTGTGGACATCCTATTGTGTTTAATGTAGAAGTTTGTTGTTTTGTTGGCTGATCTTTGGTTTTGTGGATGGGTTTATCAGGTAATGATGAATTGTACCCAAGGGGTTCTTTCTACTCAAGTCCAATGGAGTTGGGTCATTTGTACTCTACTATTGGTTCCAATTTGGATTTGTACTACCCTCCTAACAAGCGACCTCGCTCCATCTTTGAAGCTATTGAGGGTGAGCAACACTATTGAA
The DNA here is from genome assembly GCA_034642375.1 of Vigna nakashimae. Taxonomy (NCBI): domain Eukaryota; kingdom Viridiplantae; phylum Streptophyta; class Magnoliopsida; order Fabales; family Fabaceae; genus Vigna; species Vigna nakashimae. Next base: position 49,492,666 of record CM067765.1, on the reverse strand, counting down.
GGGCAATATTACTGATTTCTCTCTCTGTAGCTGTTATCTATCATTATGGAAGGGCAATAACAAATCTGGTCCTCTTTGGTTTAAAAAATGTCACAAAAAAGGGTTCTAGGTCATGGGGGTTGCTTAAGGTTTGTAGAAACCGGTGTCACTTGCTGCTCAAGGTTTGAGAAAATATATATCTATGTTTTCTCCTTGTGAGTCGCTTTGATCTTTAGTCATTCAAAAGTGCCCTGGTTCTGGTAGTTCTAGTCTGGCCATGATTTGAAAATTTCGCGACAACCTTTAAAGCCTCCGACAACCATCCACATTCAACCACCGATGTTGTCACCATGGGTGAATGAACCCTATTTTCGCGAGAACATCATACAATAAATCTCGCTAAAATTCACTTTAATCTTCAACTCTATCAATCCTAAATTTGTTGTGTCTCCAATCTCGAACATGAAGACTCTCTCCCATATTTGATTTTCATCAACCCTAATTCGGTCAAATCATTAAATTATTCCACTTCACACTGACACGTCACCTGAAAGTTAACCTTGTTAACCTAATTTAACAGCAAGGAGCCAATTGCTTTAATTTTTCACTTTTAGGGACCCGATTGAAAAAAATAAGAAAGGGACCTATTTGAGAAAACCGAACAGAAATAGGGACTGTGAAAGTGGTTTAACCATTTCTTTAAAGGAAGAAAGAAAGAAGAAAACAGAGAGAAAAATTAGGATAAAGAATTTGGTCAAAGATTCTTTTGCTATCAAAAGGTTAAAATTGTGATTTTTCAAAAAGTGAGAGGTTCAGTTGGAAACTTGTGTGGTGTTGAGAGAACCTCCCAAAGAATTAAAATAAATAATATTGTTGTCATACCAATCTACATGTGCATAATTGAATTAAAATATAAAAAAAAAACATAGTCCTTAAAGATTATTACATGTATTAGCACTTCATAGCTTACATCATAGCTCTAGTGAAAGCAACGGTGAAAGATGAGAGTTTGGAACAATCTTCTAATCCATTTTACTCCTTTGGCTTATTCACTTAATTTTAAATCGCATTGCTCTTTCATCATATATTCTTGCATTGTTGAATTTGACTCTATAGGAGTGTTAACTTAAACTAACTCAACTCAAATAGATTGACTCATCACAGATTAAACTAAAAATAAGTCAGTTCAACCTAACTTTTGTTTGATGAATCAATAACTTTGTAACTTAACTCGATTTACCATAAATTGGTGGATAATGATACTTTATTCTTTTAACTTATTTTATATATTTGTTGTAGTACAATCAAAATAGACTTACTTAACTCATTTATTTAAAATTGTGATTTTTCAAAAAGTGAGAGGTTGAGTTGGAAACTTGTGAGGCGTAGAGAGAACCTCTCAAAGAATTAAAATAAATAATATTGTTGTCATACCAATCTACATATGCATAATTGAATTAAAATATAAAAAAAACATAATCAGTAAAGATTATTACATCCTCTAGTGAAAACAATTGTGAAAGATAATAGTTTGGAACAATTTTGTAATCCCTTTTACTCCTTTGGCTTACTCACTTAATTTTAAATCGCATTGCTCTTTCATCATATATTCTTGCATTGTAGAATTTGACTCTATAGGAGTGTTAACTTAAAGTAACTCAACTCAAATAGATTGGCTCATCACATATTAAACCAAAAATAAGTCAGTTCAACCTAACTTTTGTTTAATGAGTCAACAATTTTGTAACTTAATTCGATTTACCATAAATTGGTGAATAATGCATACTAATACAATCAAAATATTTATCGATATCATCCAACATTATATAAAAAAAACAAGTTGAAAATTATAAGATTAATTATACATTAACTTTGATAAATAAATAAAACCATCCAAATTATTTTTAAAAAACAAATTATCAACATACATATTTAAAAATAATAAATAATTATAAATAAAAAACTTATAAAAAATAGTAAAAAAAACTAATAAACTATTGTTATTACAGATTACGGATCAATCTACTTTTAACTTCTTTCAAACCTAATTAACTTATAAAATAGATTTAGTTTGATCCACATTTAAAAAATCTGAATTTTTTAAATCAACTCAGTTTTAACTGGCTATTAACCAAATAAACTCACATATTATTAAAACCATTTTGATACCTCTAGATTCCTGTTTGGAATTCTCTCTACCATTCATGTTATTCCATGTACCATATCTAAGTTCCAAAATTTCCTTCCCTAACACCCACTCTCTCTCCTCTTAGCCGCCACCTCCACTTAGCCGTAGGACTATATTTAATAGCCCTTAAAAGTCAGTACTCTTTCTTTGGTCTAGCAAAAAAAAAAAGGAACAAAAACTGAATAAATATATGGTCTACTTAATATTGGTTTTGAAAAAAATAAAGACACCATACTTTTAAAGCAGTGGCGAAGCTATAACAATATTTTGAAAATGTTAAAATAAATATTTAAAAGTTTAAGATATAAATATATTAAAATTAAAAAATATTTGCATTTATATACTATTTATGTGTGAAAAAAATCAGCCCACTTTCAATTGGATAACAAAATTATTCATATTCATAAATATCCAAGAATAAAATTCGTTGTAGATAATAGGTAGCCATGAATATTTATTATTTACTGATAATAGATATTTTAATATTTATTTATAAATAGGTTGGAGATTATTTACAAAATTATCTACAAAATAAGTAAAATTTAATTTATATTTAATTACGTTAATTTAATTAAAATTAAAATTTAATTTGTAACTAAAATTTAATTTATATTTTATTTTATATATTTTTTTAATTCTATTTAGAGGTTATTTTAAAAATTTACAAAAATATCTTTTTTTTAATATTTTCGAATATTTACAAGTTTTAAAAAAACTGCAATATCTTTTCGAACATCTTTATATAGGTTTACTTTTCTTCTCCATATATATCTTAGTAATTATACATCAATTTAATCAGAGATTGCAGATCATTTATATAAATATTTTACAAGTTATTAATTAAGACTAGTCCCCTTTATAAAAAAAAAATCACTCTTTAATTGAGGTAGACAAAATTTCGTTCCAATAGAAATTGACAAATAATTTAGTTTTTTAAAAGAAAAATTATTCAACCATCTCGTACTATCATGTGCTAAAGATTCTAGTGAATCTCCACGTGATTGATTACCAGTTAAACTTTCCAATTTATTATAACAAATTAATAACACTTAATTATATTACAATTTCTCCTCGATGCTAAGATTCGTTTCCTTGCCTATGATGAAAAAAAAGCTCACTTCTATTTCAATAGAATATAAAAAAAAATCAAGGAAACACAGTGAATTTAAACTCTAGGTTACACTTAAAAATAAAAACTACTATATATTTCACTTTATTAGAGCACCTCGTTTATAGCCACAACTTTATGAAAAGCTAAGCATGATGGATACATGCACATTCAGACTTTCTAGTATCTCTATATATGACATGTATGATTTTTCACGAAACACATAATATATAGTTACACAGCCATCTACAAATTATTTTTCATTAAAAAGAGTCATTAGAGTTACTAAAAAAGAAAACATTTCTGCAAGCTATTTCAAGGCAGGTGATGGTTTAGAAGTGAAACTATAGGCCCCTACGTGAAGATAAGTTATTGAGTACATTGGTTGCATTGCAGAGGTAGCAGCCATATTAGCGTCTTCTTGCAGCAGTTTCCCTCTGTGCATTGAAGTAGACAGCAGCAACAGGGAGGCCAAGGTCGTTCTCAGATGAGAATTTTCGAGTGTTAAAGTTGTCCCTGGAAGAGGGTGGAGTAACACACTGCCTACGTTTTTGCTGGAACAGGACAAACACAAACCTGTGTATCCCTATGTTAGGCTTTGGCATTTCATAGCTCACCAACACTTTCCCTACCCAAAAAAGAACGCACCAGAAATATGGATTAACTATATTTCTGACCATACATTTTTTTATTTCTAGTAGATCTTAAATGAATATAAATTTACCAAATGAGGCATTTGTTGTGCCTGGTATGTCTGTCACCATCCTGCAAAAGGGCACAATATCAACCAGGTTCTAACCTGAAAATTGCTTTGCTTTCCACAGTAATGGCTGTCTATATATTTATACACACACGCACAGTAAAATTAGGTCTTTGGTTACAACTTAGAACTTCTATAACCCTTCATCCAAAACCATTTTGGTGCATAGAATTGATATTTTATGTTTTAAAATATATATCTTCATATTCCAAAATATTTCATTTTAATTTTCTTAACATTAATTTACCCCAAATTCTGGATGCCATTGCTTGGCACGAATTGTTCTAAGTTTACTGTTTCAGAGTTTTTCCTTCTCTTGGTTTGGTTTTCAAGTAATGATGATGCAGATTATTCAGCCAATAAATCAAGCAAAATATAAATGGTTAATTTCAGTCAATATCTGTTAAAGTACCAGTGCAGATGTTCTCTCAGATAAGGGTCACTGGGTCCTGGGACATCAGGGTCTGTCATAATCTGCAAAGAGAAAAGGAGACATTTATTTCAAATGATTGAAGTTTTCTTCATGCCTACATGACTGAAGTTTCCAAAGAATTAACTGTATATAAAAACACACACATCATATAAACTTCTTTTTTATTCAACAAATAAAAGAAAATAAGAGCAAATATAAATTATTCATATACGTGTATATATATATATATACACACATGTATATATACCAGTGTAAAGAAGGATCTCAAATCTCCTCCACCAATCTCAACCCTGGGGAATGTGGTAACTGTGGAAGGAATGAGTTCATGGCCATTGTGGACTTCCTTCTTACTGAATGTTACAGTCATTTTTATGCTTGGAGTGAAAGACTCAAGAACGTCTCCTATGACTCTCCCAATAGCTAGTGGATCTGTGGACACCCTTGCCATTGTTACAGCAACAAGGTAAAGGAGGAAACAGAAGAATGGAAAAAACTAGAAAATATTGCTCGATGTCAGCTGAAGAGAATGGAAGCATGAACTACATATTTATAGCCTCTTCAAGGCTACTATTAAGTTAGGTTAATTCTTCTTTCTTTTTTTCTTTTTAACAAAAATACATATGTTTTGTTCTTCATTCACTGTAGTTTTTTACCTTAACTTTTACCAGCAATGTTTCTCATTTTGTTACCACCTTAAGTAAAACGAAATGCATGCATTTACGTGAATAAACATAAATGAATAAATTCGTTAGTTTATTCAGACTCAGAGAAATAAGGTTATTCTTTTTCATTTTGTTCCTGTTTTACCTCTGCAAATTCTCACTATTTATAGTTTCATATATAAGGTTATTATCGTTTCCCCCTCTTCTCCGCTACTCTATTATATATGCTGTTACCTATAGAAATGTTGCAAAGCACATTCTTTCACTTCCAACCACAAATAAGAATCATATTTCAAAGAGTTACATTCATTTAACCTATAATATAAGAATAAAATGATGATAAAAAACGATTTTTTTGTAGTTTTTTAAAAAATAAAACAAAAATAAATAAATATATATAAAAATATTATGTGTGTCAAAATATTATTTTTCTATTTTAAATACCTTGATATATTTCTGTTAGAATTAAAGGAGTACTTTATGTCAAGAAATTATTGGGAAGAGAGATTTCCAATTTCAAAGATAACTGTATTTTAATATGGACAAAATATTTTACTTTAAAAAAGTGAAAGTAGTTATGGTTAATATGGTTGATAAATATTCCTAACTTTTAAATCTATGACTCGAAGTACCGTTAAGTTTAAGACTATAAATAAAATTTTAGTCTTAGATATCTAAATTTATCTCAATTATTGACTTTCCAGATAAAAATAAGTAATAATACAAAGTTCTCTAGGGTTTTGAGGATAAGCTTGAAGATTCGGTGTTTGGAAACTATAGTTCGTAAAGGACTTTCGCTAGTACCGAAATCATCTGTTTAAGTTTTGTTTAATTTTAATCTTCAGTATGATTAATCCTTTTGCTTCAGAAATCATAGTTTAAAATAAATTGAATTAATTAAAAGTGTTTCTTTTTTGTGCTGACTCTAGTATATTAACTTATTTATCAATGTAGCCATTGCATAAATACGAACTTTCACTACCACTTTGAAAATAAAGAAAAAAGTGATCACTAAATAAAAAGTAAATCAAACCTAAATAAAAGTTCAAAACAAGAATTATCTTCTTCGGAGCTCATATCGATCATAAATAAGACCAAATTATAATATATGAGTGCAAACCTCATCTTACAAGTTAGGGTTAAGTTAGACTTAAAACCCAGTTTTTACTATATCATTTTACTATTTTTCTTCTTCTTGTTTTATTAAAAGGCTATGATACTTTCACATAATCTCAATATTTAAATTAAAACTCAATAACTTATTATTTTATATGATTATTTAAATATAATATTATATTACAAAAGGTAACTATCAAATGAATTTAAATAAGAAAAAATGAGTGTAAAATAATATTTTTGTTCATTTAAAATCTGAGTTGAAAGTGAGGGTGTAGATGATGGAAGAGGAGAGTTGAATAAGAAACTTCTGAGAATTAACAGAAGTACGGAAATTTTGTACACCACCATCAAGAATTCTGAAAATTATACGGATATTAATAAATATGAGTAAAATATAAAAATATTTAAGAATTATTTTTTAAGATATCTAAGAAATTTAAAAATAGTAAAACATATCGACCAAAATGCGAGAAATTTAGTTGATGAAATTTTTACATTTTAAAATTCAAAAACAATAATAAACATCATTAATTAAATAAATAATATGTCAAATATAGTGTTTGATCTTAACATATTATTGGAACCAATTTGAATAATATTTGTTATTTTCTAGTAAAAAATAAATAATTTATAGTAAATATTTTATTAACAATATTAAATTTTTATTATTAATAATAAAAAAAAGGGACAATTTAATTAGAATGCGTTGTTAATATAAAAAATATTAAACAAAATAACCAATAAAAACTAGTTTTTATAATTTTAGAGATAACTATTATAAAATTTAGTGTATTGAAAAGTAAACTTTAAATTTAATTCTAACTTCAAAAAAAAATTATTAGATGATGTTTGTGACCTTTATTTATATACTATAAAATTATATATAAACATTAGATTAATAAGATTAAATAATCGGAAATGTGTATTTAAATTATTTAACCTATATATTGAATTAACAAGTATTAGATTATTAAAGTAAGGAATGAAATATTATTATCTATAATCGAAATATAGTCGAAATAGGAATAGTACAGTCGTAATCTACATTACAGATACTTTAGAAAGCACAGAAAATATTTGGGTGTGATGCCGATGTCATGAGTTTGGAGTGTTCGACAAGTGTCGATAGGAATGTATACGGTTACGCCCAAATCATTTTCAGTTATTTCTTTTCATTACACGTGTAAGTACAGGAGTCGCAGCAAAAAATTGGGACACCCAAACAACAAATTTGAGGGAATATAATACCCAATCAAATTTTATTAAAAATATCATCTTCAGATCACTTTCAGAGGACAAAGTGGACAAAAATACCTACAAGACAATGAAAACTAGAGTGTAAAAAAACTTATAACCATACAAAATTAATTTAATAAAACAAATAAACTTTACTTTATTGAAATATCTTCAATAAAAATGTTATTTTAATTTTTTTATTTTATATTATACAAAATTATTACCCAACAATAAATGAATTAACTTAATGCCCACAGAGTAGAGGTCCATTCCCTTCTACCCTTCCCCTAAAAATAAAAGAAACCTATATTTCATTTTCTCCCTCGCCAAAAATATTACAAATGTTTGCCTTATAAAATAGAAAATGTATATTTTAAAATAAAATAGAAAAATAAAATAATTTGAAGATATAACACAAACAAGAATTTGTCTTGTCTAATAGGTATTATCACTACCTCGGTTGAATTAGAAACAAATGGAATTTGTCAAAAGTAATATTTGTTGGATAATTCTATAACACATTCTCATGAAGATATTTTGAGAGTCGAGGAACTAAAAAGTCCTTACAATCATAATATATATGAAAATCTAGAATTATTATTCTTATTATTATTATTATTAGAATAAAAACACACAACTAAAATAAAAATAATACACTCTAATGGTAGTCGTGTGTGTGTGTGTGTATATATATATATATATATATATATATATATATATATATATATAATAATATTTTAATTATGCCACTAAAGATTTCTTCTCCATATTTGTGTGTATAAAAAATATTTGTTATTATGAAAATATTATTAGTTTGAGAAATATTATTAGTTCCTGTTTATATTTCGGCATGGTTCTTAATATCGTAGGGGTCCATTGAATCGGTTGTTGATTGGGTAGTGGTTGGAGTCAGAGATAGCACTATGCGTAATAATGCATTCTCGTACATCCTACCTTTCGCAAATTGTCAAATCACTTCTGTTTTCTCAGAGAATGAATCTTTTATTTCTTACTAATATATTTTAATTATATGTTAGATTCTTTCAATACATTTTACAATACTATGTATTTGAAATTGTAGTTAATAATTTTAATAAAACAATTTATCTTTTAAAGTTTGAATTTTATATAAAGAATAAAAAGTATTTCAAAGATGTTTTATTTAAAATTATTTAATTTATATTATTTATAATAGTTAATATGTTTGTGTGTGATAATTATAGTATGACACTTAATATATGATGCCCTAATATATATTATTCCAGAGAAAAAAAATGTAATATATACATATCCATTTTTTATTTCCAATTATCACTTATTAATGACTTCAACTGCATTTCACAATTAATTTTAATTTATATGCTTTTGGTTCATCTACATTCTCTCATTTTCCTTTTAAGTTGTCATTTCTTAAAAATGATTTATATTTTCTATCCATTTTCTTCTATTTTTCCCACTTCTTATTTATTTACGAGAAAAACAAGAAAGGCACGAAATCTCAGTATATTACTATGTGAAATTATTTTAGTGTACTTATGATATTTATACATATACGTTGCTTTATTTTTTTTTACTACATAAATATTATTCATACATAATAAATCTTTTTCTGGTCCCTACCTTCTCTCTCTTACACGTGCATAAAAAAAAATGTACCAATCAATTACTTTCGAACAAAAGCTTTTAAAAGTTACTATAATAATATTCTAATATCAACCAACTTATGGGCAACTTTAAATAAGTAATTAATCAGGTAATTGTGAAATTCTAATAACGATATACAAATATTTTTAGAAGTGATTAATTCTATAGTTTATAAAAGAGATAATGAATTCTATATTTTTAATATAATATGTGTATAAAAAATCCTTTTATATGGCTTCATGAAAATTTAGGCACGTTCTTCCGCATGCGAGTACAAATAATGCCTAATTTTTATATTTTAAATATCATCATAAACGAATATTTGTATTTTCAAAACCTTTTATAAAACGGTTTTTTTCTTAGGGTGCTGAAGAAGTTTCTTAAACTATAAATCCATTTGAATTTATTTACAGGAAATTAATTTAAATTTTTAAAAAAAGCACATTTGAACAGTTTAACAGCATAAAATTTTATAAACTTATTTTAACATGGGATATAAATTTTTTTACTAAATAACAAACTTTTAAAAATAAAAAAATAGATAACAGAAAAACCAGGTAAAAAAATTAAAATTAACTTCTTCCCGAAGTTAATTTATAAAAACCTTTTTCTTTAACTTTTCTAAATTTTTTGTTTTAAATTTTTAAAAAATATCAATGTAAATTTTGACATCTTAATTAAATAAACTGATTCTCTATGATTCAAATCTATCATCATATGAATTACTTACCTTAAAAAGAAAAAATAAGCACAACAATATGAAGAAACGAAATTCATATGTCAGAAAATATCAAAGAAAACTTTAATTTTTAATGTATAAAGCTAATTTTATCTTCTTTCTTTCGTAATATTTTATTTTTGAAGAAAAACTAATTCAAACATGTGATCAGTCTGAAATGTGCCACTAGTAATTTATAATTTTTTATCTATAAAATTAAAAGTTATTGTGATAAAAATGAAAAATTAAGTGACAGATGAATATTATAGGTGCATAGTTAGAGTTTAGAGGGAGACAAAAACGAGCTTATGATCCAATCCAGCTTCGACAACACGATGACCGCATGCAAAGCAACAGTGGCACAGCATGGGAGAAGGAACCTTACAGGCTTACACCACAAATTACATTTTACTGTGTTCTTAGCTGAATATTCTTCTGTTCTTTGTCCCATTCTTTTTTTTTTTTATAATTAAGTTGAGCTTTATACTTTAATTTCTTAAAGATTGTCTCTGATCATGAATGATAAGAAGAAGGAGAAAAAAAGTATTTAAGTTTTCAAAGAAATAAGGCTTAGTTAAAACATTATGAATTTGCCAGTTGATGAAATAATTCAAAAAAATCTCACAAAGATAGCAAATTAAAATATGAGTTTGTGACAAATAAAGAGGAATTGTTTTCTTTAGATGTTCACTTTAATAATTGCCCATTTTATGTCCAATTTATGAATAAAATTATAGGAGCATTATAGAAATGAAAGAAAAAAAAAAAAGGAACCTAACCCTAGTGGCCGCGTAGTCCGAAAAGAATAGTCATCAATCAAATTTTTCTTTTTGAAAAATCTCCCATACACATCTTTTTCTAAGAACTCCACTCCATATTTAAACCACGTGTTTTTGTTAAGTTTTGTGGATTAGTATTGAGTAATTAATTATAATAGAATTATAGGTTTTTGAAAAAATAAACTTATTTGTAAATGATAAATTATGCATATTGTGTTGGGCTTTTGATGCGAATAGTGTGATGGGTAGATGCACTTAAGTGGTGGTTATTGACATTGAGAGTTATAAAATTATCGTTTCACTAAAATAATCATTAAATATCGATTAGTTTATAAAAGAAAGTTAATGAATAATATCAAATGAAATTACATATGTCAAAAATAATTTGTGATAAATTTACTTTACATCTTAGTGTCAATAATTTTTATAAAATAAAAAAGTACTAGGAAAATAGTTGTCCATTTATTTGATTTTTGTTCATTTTTTAGTTTTGTTTAGAGGAGGAGCTCTCTTTAAGTATGATAAAAGTGTTTTTATGATGAAGTATGCAAAATGTTTTTTCTTAAGTACTTAAACTATTAGAATAGAATCAAACTCATATAGGATAGAGTCTTAGATGCATAATACATGTATGGAAAAGTCTTAATTGCATAGAAGAGCAAAGACCCCAACACGATTGTAATGTCTGTTTTAATCGATTAAGGAATTAACTTAATCGATTAAAATAGAAAGTTAGGCCTAATCGATTAAGGAATTAACCTAATCGGTTAAGTGCATTAGTTTTTAGTATTTTATATATATGTGTTGGGGTGTGTGTGTGTGTGTGTGTGTGTGTGTGTGTGTGTGTGTGTGTGTGTGTGTGTGTGTGTGTGTGTGTGTGTGTGTGTGTGTGTGTGTGTGTGTGTGTGTGTGTGTGTGTGTGTGTGTGTGTGTGTGTGTGTGTGTGTGTGTGTGTGTGTGTGTGTGTGTGTGTGTGTGTGTGTGTGTGTGTGTGTGTGTGTGTGTGTGTGTGTGTGTGTGTGTGTGTGTGTGTGTGTGTGTGTGTGTGTGTGTGTGTGATCTAACTTGTTTCAATTACGAAGTACATTACATCTTTCTGACAAAAGTGAAACAAGAACACAAGAACACATCAAAGGGTTGTCTTGAGAATTCTTAGAGTAATCAACCAAAATTGTTGAAGAATCTCAAAGATCTAAAATGTTTAAGAAAGGAAGAACAGTCAAGAGGAATCATTAGCGCAAAAAAGACTTTAGATGTCTGTTATTTTGGGCTTTTTACGTCTCCTCCCGACCTGACGTCTTAACGGGTAACATTGATGGGACGTTGGTTTGCACTGTCAGACATCTATATAGATGTCTCATACTACAGATCAGACGTCTATATAGACGTCTGACATTACAGATCAGACGTCTATATATACGTCTGACATTATAGATCAGACGTCTATATATACGTCTAACACTAAAGATCATACGTCTAAAGCGTCGTCGTATTTGATTAGATCTATCTCCGCTTGAGGCCTCTCGGGTTGCTCCTGGCTCATGGTGATGCGAGTTTACAACTTTATATTTTAGTTGAAGAGAATGGATTGTACGTTTTTTTGTATTGGATGGTTTTAAAAACGTAGTGGAGGAAATTGGAGAAGTTTAAAACGCAAGAAATTGCATCCCAAGAATGTCGCCCAAGGACACGAGCAACACTGATCCAAAATCCAACGAAAACGCATTTTAATCGGTTCAAATGAAAGATAATTCATCAGAGAGAAATGTAATCGGAGTAAAACTAATTTTAAACAGTGCAAAAGTCAGAAAACGAACCTGAAAAACGTAATCCATGGCGAGAAAACGCAAGAAAGATGATGAACATTAAGTGTGTGTAACTGTTGCCTCGCGTTTGTGGTGTTTAAATGCAACCATATAGAAGTTTGTTCCCCACACAACAGACGTCTATATGGCTTTAGAAGTCAGACTGGCGGGATCTGACGTCTAAATGGAGTCAAAAAGTGACTTTTTAGATTTAAAAAATGAGTATATAGAAGTTTGTTCCCCCCACACCAGACGTCTATATGGCTTTAGAAGTCAGATTGACAAGATCTAACGTTTAAATGGAGTAAAAAAGTGACTTTTTATATTTAAAAAATGAGTAAATAGAAGTCTGTTCTCCCCACATCAGACGTCTATATGGATTTAGAAGTCGAATTGGCGGGATCTGACGTCTAAATGGAGTCAAAAAGTGACTTTTTAATTTAAAAAATGAGTATATAAAAGTCTATTCCCCCCACATCAGACGTCTATATGGATTTAGAAGTCGAATTGGCGGGATCTGACGTTTGAATGGAGTCAAAAAGTGACTTTTTAGATTTCAAAAATGTGTATATAGAAGTCTGTTCCTCCCACATCAGACGTCTATATGGCTTTTGAAGTCGGATTAGTGGGATCTGACATCTAAATAGAGTCAAAAAGTGACTTTTTAGATTTAAAAAATGATTATATAGAAGTTTGTTCCCCCCACATCAGACGTCTATATGGCTTTAGAAGTCAGATTGACGGGATCTGACCTCTAAATGGAGTCAAAAAGTGACTTTTTAGATTTCAAAAATGAGTATATAGAAGTCTGTTCCCCCCCCCCCCCCACATCAGACGACTATATGGCTTTAGAAGTCGGATTGACGGGATCTGACATCTAAATGGAGTCAAAAAGTGACTTTTTTGATTTCAAAAATGAGTATATAGAAGTTTGTTCCCCCTACATCAGACGTCTATATGGCTTTAAATGTCGGATTTGCGGGATCTGACGTCTAAATGAAGTCAAAAAGTGAGATTTTAGATTTAAAAAATGAGTATATAGAAGTTTGTCCTCCCCCCACCCCTCCCCCCACATCAGACGTCTATATGGCTTTAGAAGTATGTTCCCCCTAGAACAGACGTTTATATGGTTGTTTTATTTACGGAAAATGCCACCAGTCATTTGGTCAAATGTCTAAAATGTGACATTAAAGGCCTTTTCTGCACTAGTGACTGTAGTGAGTTTCATTTGTAAGATCAGAACATAAATGGTGCACTTAAGTTTCGTTTTTCCTTGTATAAATTTCTTAGTTGCCTTAGCTAAGTAAGCAAGGTGTGAGAGAGTGTGTGAAGCCTCTCTTTGTTGTAATTTTGTATATTGGAGTGTGTGAGGATACAATTGAAATATTTCTTTGTATTCTTGAATTTTGTAACATAGTCCTTCAACTCAAGGTATTGGAGGAGAACTAAATATAAACTTAGATTAAGAGTCGACCCAGTATAAATTCGGTGTGTGATCAACTTTAAGTTTCTACATTTTCTCTTGTTTGGTTAAAATGTTTTTTAAACATATTTGATAGAAGCACGTCCAGGCATCATGCTAGGACAACTTCCTTGAACCAGAAAGTGAAGCGAAATGGAAAATGAAGCAACGGAAGTTTGTGCACTAAAGATGTTTGATGAAAGTGTGAATGAAGAAATGGTGAGTGTATGGAGCCTCTAAGCTCAGAAGGCCTTCCTACCAGGGAAGGAAGCTAGAGGAGAGTGAGAGAATAGTGACACAAGGTTTGACCCAAGAGTATAAGAAGCTAGAAATAAATTCTACAACATTTCATTATACTTCAAAGGTCAAAAATACAAGAGATCGACTCTCTTATTTATAGGTGAAGAGGAGCCTCTAATATTTGCCAATTTGCCTCCAAACATTCAAATATAGTTCGAGCTTGGGAGCCAAGCTAGTTGGGTCACGCTTCCCACTCTAAGAACACAAAGAAAACATGTGAACTTTGAAATCTGATACGTAGTGGTTGGGCGCGCAGTGGTTTTGGCTGAGCCAAATCTTAATCCGGAAGGTAAATTCTGTCAGAGCGGCTGCAGCGGATGGGTTAGCGTGGAATAACAAACCAAGAGGGTTTTTAATACGAACGTGTGCCTTTTAATTTCTACTCAAATAAACTTACCAAACAAATAATAAAGACAAATAAAGCGAGAGTAAGGTTGAGAGAAATTTGCACAGATGATTTTATCCTGGTTCGGATCTTACCAATCCTACGTCCAGTCGCTTATCTCAAAACAAGATAAACAGTTCCACTAACACAAAACAATTACAAACTACAATCACAAAGATACAATTTGTAAGAGTTTAGAAAACACCTCTCTTGATACCACAAGAGATGAAACTACACCTCCTTTGAGTCTTCACAAAGGATGAACACCTCCTCCGAATACTTCACGAAGGATGAACACCTCCTTCGAATACTTCACGAAGGATGAACCTCTTCCGAACACCTCCTCAGACACACCAAGGATGAACCGGCTATTTCCTCTGTCACCGTAGCAGCACTTCACCAGCTCCACAGACAAGAGTTTCACAAGCCGAACAAGAACACACAAGTCTCAAAGAATTCTTAGTATTTGAGCACAAGGGAAGAGTTTCTGTGTCTCTGGATATGTTTTTTGAGAGGAAATGAGAGTCTATTTATAGACTCATCCAAAGGGCTCTTCCATTTTTCGTTTTCAGCCTTTCACACTGTGTTAATCGATTAGCTACAGTGGTTAATCGATTAACACCCCAACAGATAGTCCAACGGCTATAAAAACGGCTAGTTTTTCAAACGGTCCCTGTGTTAATCGATTAACACCTTCTGTTAATCGATTAACGTTAATCGATTAACACCCTCTGTTAATCGATTAACACTGCACTGCTGAATTTTTCCATTTTTCTCTGGAACAATCGATTAACAGCCTCTGTTAATCGATTAGCTACAGTACTTTGCTACAGTACCGTGCTACAGTAATGCGCTACAGTAATTTGCTACAGTATTTTGCTGCAGTACTTTTTACAAAACACTTTTCTTTTTCTAATCTAAGTCCTATACATATTTCTAAGAGTATTACAAAAGCTTTCCATCACAATACAAATCTTCAAATCATTTTGATTCTTGATTGGTCTTGACTTGATTTGGACATCATCAAAACTTCATCTTCATCATTTTGCTAACAATCTCCCCCTTTTTGATGATGATCAAAACCTTCTTGATTTAAAGCTTTTGAAAATAATCTGTATTTAAAATACAACTTTAAGGAAGAAACAATTGTTAGTAAAATAAGTTTAAGATTTAAGACTTTAAATATTTCTCCCCCTTTTTGATCATTATTAAAAAGTGATGAATAATTGCTCCCCCTAAATTTATTAGAAAATATACTCCCCTTAATAAAAGCATGTATGCATATTAAGGAAAAACAATATATATTTTATTGAATTTTTAAAGAGGTAAGCATGCAAGAAAATATAAAGAGCACATACTAATAAAAACATAGAAACATAAAGCACCTCTTTAGATATGCCTTCAATTTTGTAATGAGAATCCTCTAGGTTGTTTTCACATTTTGTTTAGATCTTCATCTTTGAGGATTGTCATCATTCTTCACTTCATTTGTTGCTTCTTCAAATCTTCATCATTGTCTGCATGTAATTCAAATGACTCAAGAGGTTTTGCCTCAAGGTCTACAATTTCATCAAAGACAACATGCACATATTCTTCTATTTCAAATATTTTCCGTTTGAAAACTATATATGCTTTGTATATAAAATAAATTAAAATAATTCCAAGGTAGATGGAATTATTTTAATTTATTTTATATACAAAGCATATATAGTTTTCAAACGGAAAATATTTGAAATAGAAGAATATGTGCATGTTGTCTTTGATGAAATTGTAGACCTTGAGGCAAAACCTCTTGAGTCATTTGAATTACATGCAGACAATGATGAAGATTTGAAGAAGCAACAAATGAAGTGAAGAATGATGACAATCCTCAAAGATGAAGATCTAAACAAAATGTGAAAACAACCTAGAGGATTCTCATTACAAAATTGAAGGCATATCTAAAGGGGTGCTTTATGTTTCTATGTTTTTATTAGTATGTGCTCTTTATATTTTCTTGCATGCTTACCTCTTTAAAAATTCAATAAAATATATATTGTTTTTCCTTAATATGCATACATGCTTTTATTAAGGGGAGTATATTTTCTAATAAATTTAGGGGGAGCAATTATTCATCACTTTTTAATAATGATCAAAAAGGGGGAGAAATATTTAAAGTCTTAAATCTTAAACTTATTTTACTAACAATTGTTTCTTCCTTAAAGTTGTATTTTAAATACAGATTATTTTCAAAAGCTTTAAATCAAGAAGGTTTTGATCATCATCAAAAAGGGGGAGATTGTTAGCAAAATGATGAAGATGAAGTTTTGATGATGTCCAAATCAAGTCAAGACCAATCAAGAATCAAAATGATTTGAAGATTTGTATTGTGATGGAAAGCTTTTGTAATACTCTTAGAAATATGTATAGGACTTAGATTAGAAAAAGAAAAGTGTTTTGTAAAAAGTACTGCAGCAAAATACTGTAGCAAATTACTGTAGCGCATTACTGTAGCACGGTACTGTAGCAAAGTACTGTAGCTAATCGATTAACAGAGGCTGTTAATCGATTGTTCCAGAGAAAAATGGAAAAATTCAGCAGTGCAGTGTTAATCGATTAACAGAGGGTGTTAATCGATTAACGTTAATCGATTAACAGAAGGTGTTAATCGATTAACACAGGGACCGTTTGAAAAACTAGCCGTTTTTATAGCCGTTGGACTATCCGTTGGGGTGTTAATCGATTAACCACTGTAGCTAATCGATTAACACAGTGTGAAAGGCTGAAAACGAAAAATGGAAGAGCCCTTTGGATGAGTCTATAAATAGACTCTCATTTCCTCTCAAAAAACATATCCAGAGACACAGAAACTCTTCCCTTGTGCTCAAATACTAAGAATTCTTTGAGACTTGTGTGTTCTTGTTCGGCTTGTGAAACTCTTGTCTGTGGAGCTGGTGAAGTGCTGCTACGGTGACAGAGGAAATAGCCGGTTCATCCTTGGTGTGTCTGAGGAGGTGTTCGGAAGAGGTTCATCCTTCGTGAAGTATTCGAAGGAGGTGTTCATCCTTCGTGAAGTATTCGGAGGAGGTGTTCATCCTTTGTGAAGACTCAAAGGAGGTGTAGTTTCATCTCTTGTGGTATCAAGAGAGGTGTTTTCTAAACTCTTACAAATTGTATCTTTGTGATTGTAGTTTGTAATTGTTTTGTGTTAGTGGAACTGTTTATCTTGTTTTGAGATAAGCGACTGGACGTAGGATTGGTAAGATCCGAACCAGGATAAAATCATCTGTGCAAATTTCTCTCAACCTTACTCTATTTAATTGTTATTATTAATTGCTAAGTAAGTTTAATTGAGTAGAAATTAAAAGGCACACGTTAGTATTAAAAACCCCTCTTAGTTTGTTGTTTCCACGCTAACCCATCCGCTGCAGCCGCTCTGACAAATTCTTTCATGAGTCCAATCCAGAAGCCAAACTTCAAAATCCGGAAAGCCCTCCTTTTCTTCCTTATTTTGGCTTCTTTGCTTCCCTTGGCTTTTCAAGCTTATTGGGTGGTTCATCCATGATCTCCTACTTTTATTGGACCAACAAAACATATATAGGCATATTAAAAGAATCCTTCTAAGACTTAGAGAAAGAAAATCAAGAAATTTTAAAAGTCTTTCTTCAACTTCTCTTTCTTAGCCTTAGCTTAAGTTAGTACTTCTTTGAATGGAATTATCATGATGGGTTTCCATCAAGATTCCAAGAATTAAAGTTTTTCAAAAAATTATTAAAACCTTTTTAAATCCAATTTATATACCCCTCTCCCTTCTCGGATTGAGATATAGGGCCTCAATTTCTAACACGTTTTTTTTTCAATGTCTATTATTTGTATTGTGGCATTTGTTTCGTTTTGAGTTTATTTTTTTATTTTTCATTTTTTGTATTTGCATTGTTATTTATATCCTAAAGAAGGAAAATGGTGTAGTTGTCCAACTTCTTTCTTTCATGGGTGTATTCTTTATTATTTATTGTTAAGAAGTGGACTTTAAGCCTAACTCAAACCCATAAAACTGACTTGTAAGGTGAGGTTTGTACCCACTTATATATTATAAATTGGCATTATCACTAGTCAATATGGGACTTCTAACACACCCCCTCACGCCGAGGTATATACATCTCGAGCGTGAGACTAGACATTAATGGATGATCCAATAGCAGGTGGAACAATATGCCCAACAAACAATAAATATCGCTAGGATATGCTTTAACCATAACTTTGATACCATGTTAAGAAGTGGACTTTAGGCCTAACTCAACCCCACAAAACCGGCTTGTAAGGTGAGGCTTGCACCCACTTATATATATATTATAAGTTGGCCTTATTTCTAGTTGATGTGAGACTTTCAACAGTTATATTATCTTTTTTTTCATCTGTGTTATTTTTCTCCTTCTTTAGCACCAAATTATGTATGATTAGAATTTGTGGAACAACTCTAAAGCATCTTGGAGGAAAGCCTATTACATGTGATGGTTCTACAAGGTTTAAGTTTTTGTTTTCTAACATTCTAGTTTTTTGTCGACATTTGAGTATTGTGTTTTCCTTTAGTACAATCAAAGACAATGTTTATATGTGCTTATGAGGACCTCTTCATTAAAAGGTGAGAATATTTGGTTTGAGTTTTTGTTTGGTTAATGTGTTTTATGGACATTCATGGTTGAAGAAATCGGTTTGATGTATGTTACAATGTCAAACTTTATTGTTTCTTTGTTATTTTGTTATTGTGTTTAGTTATTGAAGATAAACAGTTTAAATGTTGTCTTTCTAACATGTTTTTTTTTACATTTACGTTTTAAGTGAAGCTTCATTTTTCAAAGCTACATGTACTTCTGTTAAACTTTATTTCTATGAAGCTTGAACACGTCTTACAAATGGTACCTTCCTTTGTCGACACTTATCAAGCATGACACACATAAGAGATGTATACAATATGTATAGATTAAGTATCCAATTCAAAAGACATTTTTTGTCGCTAACATAATTTTGACATGGCTCTAACACACTATTAATAATGATAAATACAATGATTTTCTAAAATTCCATAAACTTATAAACTTATTGAATGAGTTTTATTATGATTACATTGTTAAGACAAGATCTTCTAAATGCCACATCTTAAGACAAAATTGTCTAAATGCTACGTGTTAAGACAATATCGTCTAAGCAAACCTAGTTTTGAACTTTACCAAAGCATCTAAACAAAATAACATTTGATAACGTGAGTTGTCTAGGATATTAAACACAAGTGCTAAATGCTATATTAAAAATATCCTAAATGCTATAAGTTACTCAAACAAGAAACACTTAAACAATAGTACTGATGAATGCATATTTATGCCCATATTTATGTTTTAAAATTCAAATTTTTGAAGAGATTCTTGTGCTTAAATGATTTATTTAAAGTGAATTTGTGACGATTGAATTTATTGGGTTTGAGTATTGAAGATGCTTAAAATGTGATTCTTAGTTGGATAAATTATTTTGGATCTTCTAATGTTTATTTGTGCAGCTGAAGTTAGAATTTTATTCATTTAAAGCAAGAAATTGAATGGTCAAAGCCGGTGCAATCTGGTCAACTCAAGGCTCCTACACAATTTTGAAAAGAAAGAAATGGCTAAAGTGAATTAGAGGTAAATTTTAGACTTTTGTGTAATTTTAAATGGGTTGAAATGTAATTTTGCGCAAGTTAATTTTAAAACATAATTTGGAGAAAATATATCTTAAGATATTTTATTTGATATTGTTAAATAATTACCTTATTTAACTATATCAATAAAATTTAAAAGATAATATTTGCCAAATCTTTTTGAATCTAGAAAAGATATTATCAAATATTCTCAAAAACTGATTAAATGTGTTGAATATTTGAAAGATATTAAATATAAGATAAAAAATCTTATCAATAGAAGATTCAAAGTCCAAGCCTAATCAAGCCTATATAAAGAGACCCAGGGGAGACACAACTCATTCATTCTCAGACTCCTCCACTTGGAAGCATTCATCCACCACTCCTCTCATTTTATTTCATCATGTATTGTACTCCATTCATGGAGAACTAAGCTCTTAGGGCTATTCCACTATCATTTCATTATGGATTCTGAGGTTAAGTTGAATTAATGCAATTGTTTCTTTTGATTATTGATTTGAGTTATTCTTCTTCTATGTCTTTCATCTCTCAATCATATTAAAAGTAATGATTTTTGCATCATAAGGTGTTTGAATCTACATGCAAATTAATAATATGAGTTCAAAGGGTTTCTTGGTTTGATTGAGAATTTACTTTGATTAAATTTAGGAACTTTCATATGATTAAATAGGTTTTTGCTATCAATTGAGAATGTACTTTGATTGATTGTAATAATTTCAACTATAATTAATTGAGAAATTACTTTGATTAATTAGCTTTTAATTTGATTAGGAGATTTAAGAATAGACATGATTAAACGCAAAAGAATTTGATTGAGAATGTACTTTGGATGAATTCATTGTGAATAATCACTAGTGCAAACACCGCGTATTACGTCACACGTTCAACGTCCAACCATTGAATAGTCAATGTTAAAAATGATTAGTGACATTTTTGTAAATAAATGCAATTGTAGAACGTTGAAGCCCCATTCAATTCGACGTTCTATGATGGTACTTATTTAAACCAGCACGTCATTCTCTTTTTTCTTTCTTTTAAAGCACCAATAGTACGTCGATTCCTGTAGGGGTTCGACGTAATATTTGTCAGTCAGAATCCAAAGAGTCACTCTTTTTAATTCTTTTTTCTTTTTTCTTTTAAACAAGAAATAATACGTCGAATTTTGTAAGGGCTTCGACGTATTATTTGTCAGCCAGAAGCCAAAAAGTAACTCCTTTTAAATTCTTTTTTTCTTTTTTCTTTTTTCTTTTAAACCACATATAATACGTCGAATTTTGTAGAAGCTTCGACATATTATTTGTCAGCCAAAAGTTTCCCCCTTTTAACTTGAGTAGGAGATTGAAAATTCATTCACTTTATCTTAGCGCGCAAGACCCTCATCTCTTCTCAAACTTTTCTCGAACGAAGTTTTACGACCATTACATGTAATCTTTCTTTCATTTGATACAAATGCATGTTAATTAACTACTTTATGTATAACTTTCATTTGTTTTGACTGATTATTTTCGTGTTCTTGTCCTTCATAGGCGCATTCTGCTTTCTCTCGTATTAGTGGAAACACTTTATTCCGACGAACCCACCTTTTGAAAGTTAGTTTTCGTTTTGAAGAACTTATTTGTTGAACTTGTTTGTTGTTGTTTTTTGTTGAACTTGTTTGTTGTTGTTATTTGGTTGAACTTGTTTGTTGTTGTTGTTGTTTGATTGAACTTGTTTGTTGTTTGTTATTGTTGTTTGTTGTTGATACTATACTACACGTTCATAGTTCATGCTTTATAAAATACCAAAAACTGAAATTTGTTGTTTTTCTGTTTTTTAGGTCTCATAGAGTTGTAAAAAAGATTACAATTAATTAAAAAAAACAAAAAATTATTTAACGTCGAATATTAACAAAATTCAATGGCAATTGATTAACGTCGAATTTTTAAAATTCGATGTCAATTTAACGTCTCCCGATATGACATCAACCTCGAATTCGACGTGAAAGGCCAAAAAACAACGACGTTATATGATATTTTTGTACTAGTGAACCTAGAAAGGTCTTGCATTTAATTGAGAATCTACTTTGATTAACTGCATGATCGCCTTCAAATTAATTAAGAAAGTACTTTAATTAATTTGAAACTTGAACAATAATCAATTGAACAATTATATGTGGATAGCTGATGATGAATCTATCTTGGAAAAGCAGTGGAATTAGCCTATCTCATCATGATTGTTTCTAAGTTTCCTCTTTGTTTTTCAAACATTCTTCAAACATTAATTCTATTAACATAGTTTCTCACTTTTATTCTTGATCATTGCATTGCATTCATAAGATTCAAATATTTAAAAGCAATTTCGTATTCGTTGGGAGACGACTCAGGGTTACTTTAACCCTATCTACTTTCTTGAATACTACTTGGAAATACTCAAGTTGCCTTAAAAAGTAGTATTAATTTGATAGCTTCAACGAAAGTGTATCAAGTACACATATAATTCCTAAACGACTAGGATCATCTAACGCTTTATTGCATACACGTTCTAGTACTCTTTTTTCTGTTGTGTTGTGCTCTCTTTTTATGTGCAAATCATATGAGCACAATACCTTTATTCAAAAGCCTACTTTAGAATAAAAAAAATGTTTAGTGACATTAAGATATTTTAGGAATGTTTTCTTCATTCTTTTTATTTATCTCTTTCGTACACTAAACAATTTCCTTTGTAAGACGCAACATAGCTTCTAACCTAACACAAAAGGCTACATCTCTTCGTGAAAGTGGAAAGCTTTGATTAACAAATCTTTTTCAAAGAAGCCTGTATAAAGAGGACTACATGAAGAGAAGAAAAAAATAGGAGAATCAATAATTATATGTGCATAATCTCTTGTTGCTATTTTCTCTAAAGCTTACATCGTCTAACACTTGTTCTTTAAAAAAAGTCTCTTTACAAGTTTTTAGGATCTCTTTGTATTGAAGTGAAGTAAAATACTTGTAAGTTTAACTTAGTGAAGTTAAAATGTCTAATCAATTAGAATAGTTCATACCAAGAGTGATTATACTCGTCCTAACTAGCTAGGTTAGTTGTATACAAAAAGTGGTTAAACTTGTTGTAGTCCTTTATAATTAGTGGATCCCCTTAAGAGTGCTTAAAAGAGAACTACACGTAGCTTAGTTTGGAGCAAATAAGTATAAAATAAGTGTGCCTTATTGCTTTTGATTTTCAAAGGTTTTCCCTAAACATTGTTTTAAATACTTAAGTGTTTAATAACTATTGCAAATTGTCTAACCCTTGCAAAAGAGATTAAAAATTGTTTTCCTGTATTACATAGAAATAAGAAACAAATCTTATATGGTCACGAATATTTAGATTATATATGTTATTGGGAATGTTTTATAGTTTCCTTCCTATCTTCATATGTGAAATTTTTAAAAGTTAATTTGTCTTTAAAATGAATGTTGACTAAAATTTCTTTTTCAATGATGGTGATCCAGAAGGGGTTAAATATTTTAAATAAATTATATCTTTTTTTTTCACTTTTAGGATGTTATATAGATTAACTATATTCATTTTTTACTATGGGATAATATGTTTATATTATTATATTTTACTAACCTTATTTATAGATGATTTTGAATGCATAAATGTTGGTTCTTAATTTAAATAATTCATAATGATCTGATATACATATTTTTATTTCCGTATCTTACATTTTGAAGAATATGCATGTTGAAGTGTTTATTTGGTGTATGTTTTTATTTGGTTTGTGTTTTATGAAACTGCATGGCTAAAGAAATTATTTTGATGATTGTTAAAAGGTCTAGGGTTCACTTAGTTTGATATTTTGTTTTGTGGTAACTATTTCAATATTATCTTTCTTACTTAATGTTTTCCATTAACTTCTTTTTAAGTGAAACTTTATTTTTCTCTATCATGTTAAACTTAGAACTGTCAAAATGGGTAACAATCCGCAGGCTAATCCGGCTCACCACAGGTTTGAGCTGGGTAAAGATTGAAAAAATTGTATTTTTTTTATTCGGGTCAGATTTCAATATGCTCTTTAACTAGTGTTGAACTTCATTTTCTTTTGATTCTAAACGCGTAATACATCTCAATATATCTTTATATTTTAGGGTGCCTATTTTTGCATGTTATTGTGCTTAAAAATTTTAACTTTCCATATGGTAATTACCTTTCAATCTTAAGGTGCCTATATCTAGATGTCATTATGTTTAAAAAGTTAATATCCCAATTTTTGTCTTCTTAAGATTTATAACTAACATGTATATTCTTATTCAATTTCATAAATAAAAATTATTGTTTTATTTGAACCTCAACGAAAATTATTGTTTTACAAACCATAAGCTTAATTGAAAATGAAAAATATATGTAAAATATATGGAATTAGAAACAATATCTCTTTATTTATTCATATAGTTTTGAATCCAATATTAGGTTATAATATTTTTAATTATTGTAATTAATGTAATTGTAAATCAATGATTTTAAACATTACTTGTTACCATATTTATTTATAGGATCTCGATGCTAGCCATAATCATAGGATAATGTATTGCTAACATTTGCTATATATGTACATTATTGCCATCATATTAATACATTATTTTCTTACCATCAATACATTTCTTTTTGTATTTATGTTAGATGATGATGTTCACAAAATTGAAAATAGTTTGTTCTAACAAAAACATACCCATAAATAAAAGCACACAATAAATTTGATGTAGTTTAACATTTGAAGTCCTATAACTATGAATACTAAAAAAAAGTATTATTGCTCAATATGTAACATTTGTTAGAAGAAAATTAAAAAACCTTTCATACAAGTTTTTAGAATGATAAAATTGCATACTCTCTCATGATACACAACTACTAAAGTAATCTAAACACTCAAGACACTTATTGAGTTGTGGTGAAAGCTCTTTAATCAACTTTTCAACTTTATGGTATTTTTTTTACTTTCTCCCTTTTTTATTACTTAATGTCGAACTTTGGTGAATACTAGTTAGGAATTAACTTATCCTCCCCCATTAAAAAATCTCACATTAAAAGGCCATCACTATGAATGAACACTCCTAGGTCAATATATTTTCATTCATGCATCACAAGTTCTCCCTAAATTTTTCACATTTGACTTATGAGTAAACTCTCTTTAATAATGACATTGAATGATACATTAAAACTAATAATCAACTTTAATACCAATATTGTAAATCACATAATAGGAAGTAATTTCTTATAACAAACAAACCCACACATAATAACACAAATATAGATACACTATAAATTAAATGTAGTGTTCTTTAATACCTCAAGTTTTGCAACCACGAATATTTAACAAAAGTCTTATTACTCAACATGTAATTTTTTTATAGGAAATTGTAAATTCTCTCATGCAAATTTTACAACTATAAAAATTACAAACTCTCTGTATACAATTACAAACTCACACATAATACAATTACCCAAGTTTCATATTGATTGAAAACTATCCATCCTCTAAAACCATGACTAAGAAGATTGAAGAAGATGAACCCTCGTGGAGGAAGACTCTACATTTGAAGAGTGAAATACAAGAATTTTCTTTAGGTCTTGTACTTTGGCCTCACTTAAATTTCCTTTAGGCCTTGTATTTTGGCCATTTTAGTGTGGCAAACTAAATTTAATCAATTAAAATTGTTGATAGGGGACACTGTGATAACTAAACCCAATCCCTGTGATAGTGGTTTTTGATGATGACAACACATTGATAATAAAAATACATGAATATATATTGTGGTATATGACATATGTTATATGTGTTTATGATCATTGTGAAATATCCACATATTGTGATTGTCACATGTGTTGAACATATAATAGGTTGATTCTTGCATATTGTGTTAGTAAAGTGATCATATATGTGTATGCATACTGTATGTTTTTGTGATGAGGAAATCATGTGCATAAAAGCATATCTAAATGACTAAATCGATTACAAAGGTGTGATAACCAATTCAGGTCATCAGACAACTTATGTTTTTAAACTGAGGCAAAACAACTTGTTTTGAATCAATTATATTAATTGGTGAATCGATTAAAACATGTGTGTTTGCTAATATCTTTTTCAAGTGTGTTGTGTTGTGAATTAGAAAAAAAAAAGTTTTTAAAAATGTGCTAAGTGTTGAAGCTTAATCGATTACATGGATTATGTACTCAATTAAGATTGTTATTGATTTAAAAATTGTTTCATGCTTGTCATAATTGTTTCAACGGTCATATTTTTAAATGTGTTGACTAAGCATTAAATGAAAATCAATTGCATTAATTACGTATTTAGTTAAGGAGCTTAATTGGTTATAAATTTGTAACAAGTATTTAATGTAACCGATTAGATTAAGACAGTAATCGATTAAATTGCGTTTGAATTGACTAAAACTATATATAGATGCATTATTGGATTTTTGTAAGACAATTTAAGATTAACATTTTCATATCAAATTTAGATTGTGCTGACAAATTTTACAGAAGTGATAAAAGGCTCCAAGAAATAAGAAATTGAAGTGATGGACTTTTATTGAAGATTTCTTGAGAGACAAGCTCGACTGATTTGAAGAATTTGATATTTCTGCATAATTGAGGTGCTTGTTGTGTGATCAGGAGAAGTTTCGAAATCTGTGTTGTTGTTTCCCTATGCGTATTGCTAGGACGAAGAACGAGGATTTCTTGTACTTGGATAGGGTTCTCAAAGGGGTGACTACAGAAGATGATTGTTCTTGCTGCATGGTTTTTATATTTGGCTGTATTAGATTAGTGACTTAGAGAGGTGATTTACATTTTGACAGTGTAGTCGCTATAACGCCCTTGTTATAAAAACTCAGATCTCTATAGTGCAAATTGACTTTCAATCTCAGGTTGATTGAAAGGACACTGGATGTAGGCATTGAGGCCGAACCACTATAAAACTCATAGTTTGATTTTTCTTCTCCCTATCTTTCTACATTAATTGATTACATAATGTCATCATTCGAATACGCATAATGTTATTTTGCATACACATTGCTTGTTATTCAAGAAAGTTTTAAAGATTCATCTTATTTGCGAAAAAGATTTGAAAAGCGAGTATTTTTATAAAACACCAATTCACCCCCCCCCCCTCTCCTGGTGTTGAGAAACAAAGCTCGACATTTCTAACTGTTGAGATTGTTGATAAGGGGTGCAAAGGTTCAACTTAACCCACAATCTCAGTGATATTTGTGTTTTTGATGATGACAACACATAATTAATAATACATGTGTATTATGAGTTACATGTTCTGTATTTACAAGTTATATGCTTTTGATCAATGTGCTAAATCTGTTTAAGCATATATAAGAGCATGATTGTGTTGTTGATTACATATCACTGTGTTACATATGTGTTTTTATATGTGAATGCATGACATATGATGTTGAAAAGGAAAACCACAAGCACTTATATTGAACTTTAAATATGTGGAAAAATAACAGTTTTAAGTCGATTTCATTATGGGATGAATCGATTAAAAATCGTGACTTTGTACAAACTATTTTCAAGTGTGTTGTGAGATTTTTTCAAAGAGAAAAGTTTTCAAAACTATGCTTAACATTTTCAAAATCGTGACTTTGCATGCGTTCTGTATTCGATTAAATCTGTTATTGTTTTGAAATTTTGTTAATGCTTGACATAAATGTCTAACGGTCATATTTTTAATTGTGTTGACCAAGCATTAAATGATAGTCAACTACATTAATTACACATTCAATTAATTGTTGTGATTGCTGCTAACTGTTATAACAAATTTGTTGTATTGAAATGCATTAGTAGTTAAGTCGATTAAAATGTGTCTGATAAGTGTGCACTATAAATTGACGCAAATTTGATTTCTATAAGTACTTTTGTGATTCTAACATTTTCATATCTTTTGCAGATAGTTGTGATCTTAGAAAAGCTCCAAGAAGCAAGAGTGACCACGGTGATCAACTTCTTGTGATTTCTTGAAGAGCAAGACTGTTGTGTTTTTCAAAGGATGATCAACTTGCACATTTGGATGTCATTGAACGATCAAATTTTGCAATCTTTTGAAGATTGGTTTGAGGTTCCTTGTTGTGATTACAAGAAGAAGAGCGTGTGGCGTTCTTGACTTTGAGAGTGTCTCAAAGGGTTTAGACAACAGGAAAGGGGATTCTTGTTGTTGGTCTTGTTGTGTACTACCTATATTTTGATTAAAGGGTTAGGGAAGTGTTTTATATTTTCGACATTTGGTCGCAATAAAAGCCTTATTGTAAAAACCTTGACCATTATAGTGCATTAGCTTTCTATGGTTGGAAGGACACTGGATGTAGGCATGGCCGAACCAGTATAAAAACACAGTGTTTGAATTTTCTCATCCCTACACTCTTTATTAAATCGATTACGTTCTGCATTCATTCGATTAAGTTTCTGCTGCATTGAAAGTCTTTTACCTTGCGATTCAAGAAAAGTATAAAGGCATCATTTTTATGAAAAAGATTTTAAAAGATTTTGTTTTTTACATTTCACCAATTCACCCTCCCCCCTCTTGGTGTAAGAAATTGAGCCATTCTTTAACACTAACAATTGGCACTAGAGCTGGTTTTCAAAAATGTTTTGAAAAACAAATCGATTAACCTCTTTTTCTAATCGATTGTTTGATCCTGAAAATGACTTTTGTTTCTTAGACCTTTGGTGAAGGTGCATGCACAAATAGACCTACGTTGTTTGCTAGTGAAAACTATGCCTTTTAGAAAATAAGAATGCAAAGTTTTCTTGAATGAGTAGACAAGGGTGTATGGGATGCTACACTCAATGGTCCATTTGAACCCGCTCATGTGATAAATGGAAAAACTGTTTTGAAAAACTTTTGAGTGGACTTAAGAGGAAACCAGAGAGCACAATATGATGTAAAAACACATAATGTTATTACTTCTACTCTCACAATGGATGATTTTTTCAGGGTTTCCTAATGCGAAACAGCTAAAGAAATGTGGGAAGTTCTTGAAGTCACACATGAGGGAACAAATGAAGTCAAGCGGGCTAGAAAAAATTCCCTAGTGTAGGAGTATGAAATGTTTAGGATGAAAGCCGAAGAGACCATTTATGACGTACCAAAAAGGTTCACACATATAGTCAACCATTTGATGGCTCTCGGCAAGGCTTTTGAAAAGAAAACCGCATCAAAATTCTGAAAAGACAAAACAGAAGCTGGCAACCAAAGGTATCTGCCATATACGAGTCAAAAGATTTAACTAACATGAATATGACAACTTTATCTGGTAAGCTCAGGGAACATCAATTGGAGCTTGGTAGATTGAGGGAAGAAGAAGAGATTGAATAGAAACAATCGATTTCACTCAAGGCTACAAACAAAAGATCCCCCAAGAAGGCTGAATCTGAAGCAGAGTCTGATGCAGAAATATCTGAAAAAGAAGTCATGAACATGATGGTAAAAAAGTTTACCAAATTTATGAAAAATAGAATTGATGCAACTAACTATGCAAGTAACTCTAAAGGAGGAAGAAAGAACTCCAAGACCAGCACTATTACATGTTATGAATGCAACAAAGATGGTCATATCAAGCCGGAGTGTACAGAGTTGAAAAACAGACAAAATGATGACTCCAAGATCCACAGGACAAGAGGAGAAGTAAGTAAAGGAAGGCTTACATTGCCTGGGAAAACAATTATGGTGATTCATCAAGTGATGATGATCAAAGTGTAGAGGAGGAGTCAAATTTATGTTTCATGGCCGGTTCAACACATTCAGAAGATAGTGACAGCGATTTTGAAAATGAGCCTATCGAAGTGAAGTATTACATGCTGGTGGACACATATCAGGAACTGCATGCAGAAGCTATGAAACTACATTACAAGGTAAATTGATTCTACTCTGAAAGAAGAGACTTTGAATATCAAATTAACAACCTTGTTGATGAAAATGGAAAGCTTAAAAAAGAACTTGAAATTGCTTTAAAATCTACTAGCAATGCTAAAACTGAGATCAAGATTGTAGAAAAAGAATATGTAAATTGCCCTACTCATATTGAAAAGATAGAATACTTTACCAACACGTTATCTAAGTTTACTCTTGGTAGAGATGATTTGGAAGTTGTGTTAAAGTCACAAGGTAGAGAAATTAACAGGCAAAGTATTGATTATAAGGCTAAGAGCAATAGAATTAATTCTAAGAACTTTATTGATCCGAGCAAACCTGTTACCAATGCTTGTTTTTACTGCAATACTATTGGACATAAGTAAGAAATTTTTATTACAGGAAGGTTGGTGTTCCAAGAGGAAGGTATAAATTAATTCCTAAAGAACAACCTCCTGAGACTAACCAAAAAGGTCCAAAGTTTATTTGGGTACCTACAACAAAATCGTTTAAATGTTTTGCAGGAAAGTAAGTTGCTACAAAGATAGAGAAGTGCTCAAGGATGGAATATAGTGGAATATATCAAGATTCTTGAGTAACTTATGTTGTAACAAAAATTGTTAATTCATGCGATCATGCATTATAAGTTTTTGTACGTGAATGCAAGTTGTGTGTATGATTGGTGATTGGTTGTTTGGTTGATGTTTTTGTATGAAAAATTGTTTTCATGATTTTTAATTGGTTATGTTATAAACGGAATCGATTAGAGTTTCTGTGTGTTTCCCAGTTTTGGTTGAATTTGTTAAAATAGAAATCGATTTAAAATTTAATAAAATCAATTATGATTGGTTTACTTGTTTTTTTAGCTTTGAAAATTTAAATGGGCCTGTTTGATTGAAGCTCTTCTACGCGCCTTTAAATGTACTAGATTTGGAAATCTATAATGCACTGATCTTTTAACAAAAAGGGTAAAACCTAAACTGAGTAAGATTCCTCATTGAATCACTCACAAAAATGGCATCATCTTCTTCATCTAAACGCTACAAGATTGTTGCTTAAACTAAAAGGAACGTAAGGCCAATTGGATGGATAAGCGATGATGCTACTAGAAATAGGTTTTTGTGTTGGAGAAAAATCAAGGAAGTTGTTCCACATAAGTCACTCAATTTGTCTCTGTTCAGTGGAGAAGGGTTCTTATTTCCAAATTAGCTTACTCATCAAGGATTGGCAGAATTTGTTCAAATGAAAGGTGACTGCTATCCGGAGTTAGTTGAAGTGTTCTACAATAATCTTCGTGTCGTAAATGGCGATATTCATTCATGGGACTCAAAGTTGAGGGTTGTATGTCTCACATAAAAGATTCTTTGCATAACAAGAGGACTACAAAGAAGCAGATATACAAAGAGTTTGTGCATACATTCTTGCATGGCTATAAGATTTATATTTTTTATCTCCAAAAACGAAACAAAAAACTTGTTGATGGATCGACAAGTGTACCGAATCACACAAGTAATATAAAATGGTAAGACCAAGTATCGTATCCCTAAAGACTCTCGGCACTAAATAGTTGTGTGATAACTCAATTAATTAAGACTTAAATAAAACGAGATTCTTGGTTTCAAATGCAAAGACATAACATTAAATATGAATGCAAATTG
This sequence comes from Vigna nakashimae, assembly GCA_034642375.1. Lineage (NCBI taxonomy): Eukaryota > Viridiplantae > Streptophyta > Magnoliopsida > Fabales > Fabaceae > Vigna > Vigna nakashimae. Next base: position 49,460,879 of record CM067765.1, on the reverse strand, counting down.
ATCAATAGTAGAGTAACACAAAGATGAACGGAGGTTGTTTATAAAATGAGATTGTTATGTTGTTAAGGTTTAATTTCACCAAGTTTGCTCTCATGTATATAAGAATTCTTCTTTTTACATTAATGTTAACGTCACTCACTAAATTACATAGAACCTGATCCCTCAGCGCAATAAGTTTGTCTTAATTCCTAGTTCGTGCAATTCCTAGCGTTCCTAGAAAATTAAGTATGAAGATCAAGAGCATAAGATGATCAAATACTCATACCCTCATCCCTGAGAAATATTACCCTTGGGAGAATTCAACAAGAACCTAAATTGTAAGGAACCTCCCAGCACTCATGCAATTCATAAATCATGCTACTAAATGAGTTAAATAGAGCATTGAAACAGATGAATTCCCTAACAATTAATGAAAAAGCATATAAATTAAGAATCAATTCAAATACATGAGAGTTCACAAGGTTACATCATCTCTCAACAACAAATAGAGTTTAGTTCCTCATAAACATGGAGAAACTATATGAATAATAGAAAAGCATGAGATAGTGAAACCCTAAGAGTAGAAGAGGAAGCTCTCGCCTCCATATTCGCTTTTAGAGAATATAAGAGTGTGTTGTTATGTTGCTCTAGCCAGAGATAAAAAACCTAGAGCGCCAGTCAAAATCAATTATGATTCGTCAATTGGTTTGAAGTCTCTAAACTTCTAATTCTTATACTTTAAACCTTGACTAATGATTTGTGATATGTTTCTTCATCATATATCTCAATGTGTTTAATCCGCTGTGAATCTGAAATGATTTTATGAGTAATTAAACAAGTTTTAATTTTTTTTCAAGTTGTATCTAAGTTGCTCTGATATTGTAAATGTAATTTTGTATGGTACATTGCTTGAACATATTTGGATGATACATACTCTACTATATCTTTGTTATGCATCTGTAATAATGAAATTTGATATGCATAATGATAGGGGGAGTATTGTATGTTGTTATATGTTGGTTCAAATGTTGAAAAGGCTAAATTCATAGGAATTTATTGAAAGGGGGATCATCATTATATTTTTGACAATTTGTTTGATACATCTCTACATGGTTCATTAACTATGTTTCAATTACATCATATTATATATCCCTTTTTGCTAATGCCCAAAGGGGGAGAGATAATTGAAACTTGATTAAGATAATTGAGCATAGTTGAAACTATGAAAACTGTTGTTGATTATCGACTGTACAAACACGATTTTATTAATCATGGTAGTGCATCATAAAAAAAGGGGGAGATTGTTGATAAGGGGAGCATTATGATAGTTGAACTCAATCCATGTGATAATGGTTTTTGATGATGACAACACATTGATCATAAAAACACATGAATATGTAATGTGGTATATGTCATATGTTGTATGTGTTTATGATCATTGTGAAATATGCACATATTGTGATTGTTACATGTGTTGAACATATAATATGTTGATTGTTGCATATTGTGTTTGTAAAGTGATCATATCTGTGTATGCATATTGTATGTTTTGGTGATAAGGAAATCATGTGCACAAAAGCATATCTGAATGACTAAATTGATTATAGAGGTGTGATAATCAATTCAGGTCATCAAACAACTTGTGTTTTTAAACCAAGGCAAAACAACTTATTTTGAATCAATTACATTAATTGGTGAATCGATTAAAACACGTGTGTTTGCATATATCTTTTTCAAATGTGTTGTGTTGTGAATTAGAAACAAAAACTTTTCAAAAATGTGCTAAGTGTTGAATCTTAATCAATTACATGGATTATGTATTCAATTAAGTCTGTTATTGATTTGAAAATTGTTTTATGCTTGTCATAATTGTTTCAACGATCATTATTTGCGTATTTAGTTAAGGAGCTTAATTGATTATAAATTTGTTACAAGTATTTAATGTAACTGATTAGATTAAGAGAATAATCAATTAAATTGCGTCTGAATTGACTAAAACTATATATAGACGCATTGATTGGATTTTTGTAAGACAATTTGAGATTAACATTTTCATATCTGATTTAGATTGTGGTAACAAGTTTTACAAAAGGGATCAAACGCTCCAAGAAACCATAAATTGAAGTGGTGGACTATTCTTGAAGATTTCTTGAGAGATAAGCTCGACTTATTTGAAGAATCTATTTTTTCTGCACAACTGAGGTGTTTGTTGTGTGATCAGGAGAAGTTTTGCAATTTGTGTATTGTTGTTTCCCTGTAAGTGTTGCCAAGAAGAAGAACGAGGAGTTCTTGTACTTTGAGAGGGTTCTCAAAGGGGTGATGGCAGGAGAGGATTATTCTTGCTGCAAGATTTTTTTTATTTGGCTATATTATATTAGTGAGTTAGAGATGTGATTTACATTTTTACAGTGTGGTCGCTATAAAGCCCTTGTAAAAACTCATATCTCTATAGTGCAAATTGGCTTTCAATCTCAAGTTGATTGAAAGCACACTGGATGTAAGCATTGAGGCTGAACCAGTATAAAATTCAGAGTTTGATTTTACTTCTCCCTATCTCTCTACATTAATTGATTACATATTGTCATCATTCGAATAGACATATTGTTATATTGGATACATATTGCTTGTTGTTCAAGAAAGGTTTAAAGATTCATCTTATTTGTGAAAAAGATTTGAAAAGCGAGTATTTTTATAAAACATCAATTTTGCCCCCTCTTGGTGTTGAGAAACAAAGCTCATAATTTCTATCAAAAATAATAACATTATAGATTAAATTAGGCAGTGTCCCATAAGTGTCCAATTTTTGGCTTTACAAGTTCATTCTTGAGTGATTCTACGAACTAAGGTGCTTTTTATTTAGGCTTGTTTGGGCTTCAAGTAACCCTTAGAACATTGCTTGGAGGCCAAGACACCTTGAAAGGTACATGCATCCTCACTCTTGAAGAACGATCTTGAAACTTTTTTTGTTTTTCAAATTCATTTACTTGGATTAATTCCTCCATTCTATAAATAGAAGTGACTCATGTTGTGTAAATCAACTTAGAATTCATATAGATATTTTTTACCCATTATGCAACTCTCCTTTGTTGTAAATTACCTATGGTAGAATGTCTACTTGACTTCTTTTAGACCTTTGATGGTTGACTCAACCTCCTTCAAGAAACACATCCATACCACTCTCTAAACTCCATTTCTTTCACCATTTCATGCTTTTGCATCCAGGCACATCATCTTCATGGAGTCTCTTTCAATTTTGTGAAGTGGATTTCCATCATTTGGACTAAAGCTTTTGAGTCTTCCATCATTTGGCAACAAATCTTGTTCCGTGCTTTTGGTCATGTGCCATCAATGTCATCAATTATGCAATTCACTTGTTTTTATAGTGGTTTTCTACTTGTAGAGTTTTGGTGAACATGAGAACAACATCATCTAAAGTTAAATTATGGAGTTTTACATTCAACGCAAGGTTTCTAAAATAAAAATTAATTTAAATTTTAAATAATACTTCTTCTTTGTCGTAGTTTTAGTGCATGAACAAATAATTATTATTTTTTCCTCCTTTGGCAGTTGTGAAAGTTTACCTTTAGTGGTTTTTCACTCTATATGTTGTCTCTCTTTACTTCATTTATCGTGGTAAAGGTTTATCCGATCACATTGAACCATCTTTTGATGAATGTACATTCTTAAGGTTGGTCCTCAACATTCTTATTTTATTACTCAAAATGAATGTGGTTGTTTTTGAGAATTTCAATCAAGACAATGCATTAATGTTTCCTTGAATTGTTGTTGATGTAATTGTTGATTGATATAGAAATTTCATTTTTTAAATTTAAAGTCTAGTGCGCTATTTAGTAAGTTTATAATTATGCAATTGAAATTAATTTCTTTTACTAATGAATATTATTGGTTACCTAAAATTGTAATTTATACTTTATGAATAATAAAAATATAGGTGCTAATTAATTATCTTAGTGGTTTGGAGTGACTACATTATTTTAGTCGTTAGATTTTTCAAAATTTCATGGATTAAAGTGCAAGAAATGTATAAAATGCATTATAAAGAAATTATATGAAAAAAAATATAGTTTAGACCAATAGTAAGAGTACAATCTTTTAATTTGTGCATAATTATTTTAGTTGACGGTTAAGAAATATATATATGTTTGTTTGTTGTACTTTGTTTTTATTTCAATAATTTAATTTCACTTTTATAAAAAAAAATTAAGTGATCCTTAGTTCTCATTTTACATTGAGTAAAATTGGTTAAGCATCAATCATTTATTAAATTTTAAATTATTAGATTGGACAATTTGATAAAATTATTTTTCATAGTTGATTAATATGTACACATTAAGTTTAATATATAGTTTTGATTGAAAGCTTTAGTGTTTTATTCCCATGCATACTTTACTCTAGTGCATCCTTTGTGATGAGAATAGCTAGAAAAACTTTTGACTTCACAAATAAACTCTTAAGAGATTTTTATAAAGCAATGTCATATGTCATATAAGGATAGTCAAACACAAATTTTAAGTTGGTAGACACATTATAAAAAATAATCCATTGGATCTCAGCCACTTCTAGAAAAGATTGAGTATTATTTGCATTGTAATTACTTCTGGCTAAGATTAAAAATTAATTGAACAACAACTACTCCTAGTTAAGACTAAGAATTATATGGATTGTAGTCATTCCAACCAAAGATTGAGTATTTGTTGCAACATAGTCATTCCTAGCTAAATTAAGTATTCTTTGGATCAAAACTACTCTTAGTTAAACAACAATTTACAAAGAAAGTGGTCTAAAATATCATATTTTTGATGTGTAAAAGATTATAATGTCCTAAGATGAATGCACATAAATTTCAGTTTTCTACATTCTAGCTAAGGAAAACACCAAGGAAAACAAACAATGCTATTTTTCACAATTAGGGGACAAGAATTACATTAATATTGCAAGAGCATATGTTTCGTCTTAGCTTGTCTTCTTCAAGGGATTTTATATTCATAAAAGATAAAAATAAAGAGATGTTGAAAATCCTTCATGGCCTTTGGGATATTTAGAGAAGGCCTTACTCTTCAAGCTTGAGTTTATCCATGTTCATATTGTAAGACCCAGGAAAATTAAGAATATTTATAAATAATATTTGTATAAATTTGCCACAGTTTAAATGTGTTAACTGAATGCATATAATATTGTATAAGTGATAGTTAATTTTATGATGTTGGAGAGTTACCAAAGGAGTTAAAAAGGGGGTTATATATTAGTTTGTGCACCATTTATTAGTTTGAGCGTGTTGGCCTAGTGGTGGACACATTGGTCCAAGGCTTTTTACACGTGGAGCAACAGGGTCTGATCTCTAGTTGCTGAAAAAGGGGGATTTAAATCTCATTTGGCCATGTTGCAAACTTGCGAGACCAGGCTGCCACCTGCGTAGTCTCCAAGCCGAAGTCGAGTTTCTTGTGTCCTTAGACCAAGTTTATAGGCTGGTTGAAGATGTTAGCCTTGTGGGAGAGCAGACCGAGCTCTTGGGCGGGGTTGTGGTGTTAAACATGGCCCAATTTTGAGGAGGTCAGATTTGTATTTATTCCTTTTAAACAAGGTCCAAAATGGTAAGTGTGATAGTTTTAGGCTCATGGGCCTGAGGTGTGATAGTTTTAAGCCTAGTTAGGGGTTATACATACTAGATTAATTAGGGTTAGCCTCATAATTAAAACTAGCCACTGTGGAGAGTTTCCTAAGACGGAGAAAGAGAGAAATTTCATGTATGTCACGCCAAGGTCTAGAAGTTGGAAGTGTTGGATGTTGATTAGGAGAAATGTTTGCTTAGATTAGAGGTAAGGGGAGCTAGCCTTCAATATCTATGATTAAGTAATTATGTCTTATTGCATGTCCATTCTATTTTTTTTTTTTTGTGCTGTGAGGTTTGATGGTATGTAACATGTGTGTTATGTTATTTGTTTTAACTAAATATTATTGTGTTGCATATTTTTTGATGAGTTATGTTCATCCTTGTATTCATAACTTTATATGAATAATTTTTAGGGTTTTAGAGTTTTTACGTTTGCATTAACATGAGACATGATTTATTGTATTATTTTATTTTATTGGGTTATTACTTTCTAGGTCCGGGTTGTGTTCTACATAGGGTATAAACCCAGGTAAATGTCGAGTTGTGTAAGGGCTTTTAAGTTATGTTGAATTCTTATTGGGTTAGTATAACATGTGTTATAAGGTTGTCGAGTCATGTATGTGTAATGTCATGTTGATATACGCCTAGACCATGTTGTTTTGTGAAATTATTATGTGATTGAAGACAGTGTTAAGTTGTCCCAGTGTCTATTATTGAGGTGTATGCATTGCTATAGTTGATTTCCATGTTTTCTATGTTGTTATCCTTATGTTTTACGATTTGTATTGATGAGTAATTGATGTGTTTCTATGATATGTGCATTGTTGGGTTATTCTAGGTGAAATAGAGTGTGAAACTGAGTTGGCTGAGGTATTTGGCCGAGTTGTGGTCGGGTTGGCCGGGATGTCTGGCCGAGCTCGGCTATCCAGGTCTGGGATGTTCAGGACCTCGGTTTCAAGGTTTGGGAGCTCAGATTTGAATGTTCTTAGGGTCGTTTTGGGGGGTTTTGATGTTGGTCTACCTCTTGGTAATGTTGGTCGAGCTATTTGAGGTGTTGTGTAAAAGGTTATGTTTTGGTCGTGCTATATGACCGAGTTGTATGGGGAGCTTAGTTTCAGAGTTTTGGAACTTGTTTTTGGTTGTGGTTTAAGTTGGCTTAGGGGTCTTAGAACTTGGTCGAGCTGCATGTAGGGGTGGTGAAACTCTTTGAGCACTTGGCCAAGCTGGTCTATGTGGGGTCAAGGTATTTAAAATACTTTTCAAGATGTGTGATGTGATTTCTAAACTATTGTGCTCGTGTGTTTAATGATTTAGAGTGTTGATAATGTTGGTTGAATTGTTTTTTCTAAACTATATATTGTTCTCGTGTGCACCATGTTGTTGTGTTGACTGTGTTGAGACAGTAAATTATATGTCGTCTTACGTAATCACTAGTCGTGATGCGTGAAAGTCCATCCATGCTTTGGTTAGCATGTCTTATTTTGGTGAACATACAAGTCATACATTGGTACGTAGGCCTTGGTTTAGTGAATATGTAAGACTCGCATTAGTGCGTAGGCCCCACTTTGGTGAACGAGAAGTCCTACATTAGTGCGTAAGCCAAGTTTTGGAGAACTCGTCGTGTGTGCTGGAGTATGAAAGATGACATATAACAATAGTAATTGGTGGTAGTGACATGGTTTGTCTAGATTAGAGTTTGGATTAACAATGTGTTATTATGTTGTGACTTTGATTTTAGTATAGATGTTATCAGCTTTTAATTCAATATATAATTGTATTATAATAATTGTATTATAATAATTGTATTATTATGTGTATTTTATGTTGATGTTGTTATGTCACCCTTGCATTTGTAGAGATGATTTTGACCTACAACAATTGTATATATACGGGAGTAGATGATGTTAGAAAGGATATTATTGATGGTGTTAGTGTTGAATTGGTCAAAAGACGAGTGGGAAATTATTTTCAAGGTTTTCAAACGTTATTTCTTTTAAGTAAATTATGTGTAAGAGTTTTAGTACATTATTTAGAGTTTTGTTGAGATTGTTTAGTATTTTCACAATATTTAGTTAAATTTCATGTCCACGTATTATAAAGTTTTACATTTTACACTATATTGTGATGATATCATAGTTGTATTTCTTTTTCTAATCAATACATGTTCTTTTACTTATATGTGACATACTAAATTTGGATGTTACACAAATATAGAGATGCATTAAATGGTCTTTATGTAGCATTAATTCTACATTTCTTCCTCATGCAACATTTTGATACACGACATGACTTATCAAATCTAGGTCAAGTAACATTTTTCATAAATTGGAATGAAGCATATGTGTAACGTCCCAAAAATATACATCATGCATATATAATAAAGACGTCATCATACATAATATGAGAAAGCAGTCAAGAGTAATTTTAAGGATAGTGCGGAAATTACAACAAGGTAAATAGAATTTCTCCATGAAAAACAGAGAGAATTTAAACTTAGAATACACACGAGTTTATTCCAAACATTAGGAACCACGAAGAGAAACTAGCTAAACTATGCTGCAGCACTGCTGTCCCCATCAAGAGCTGCTTCCAAAGTATCCTCCTCGCCATCTGCTCCCATCCAAGTGGATGATCATCGCCAGAGAAACATACCCAAACAGCACACAACACAAACAATGCAAGGGTGAGCTAGATATAAAAAGCATGTTATCTCCTAGCACAATTAATTCATGCAATCATTCATAGGTTCATATAAAATAACAATTAAAGCATACTCATTGATCCATATTTCACATACTTCCATTACATGTAAACATTCATCCAAACATGGTAAACTGACATCACAAGACTTGTTACTTTATACCCCGACTTGTTCCTTTATATCCCGACTTGTCCGGACCAGAATGATTACCGAGCTATGGCGGGTTATGCACTCGTGGTGGCCTCTACTGCTTTGCAAAGCCATTGCCAATGGGTTCCACCCTACCACGCTCACGAGGTTAGTCCGTTCCGCGCCTTGGAGCATACTGGAAGCCTCTGAGACTAGGACCTCCTGCTACTCCTCACCACATGGATCAATCCTCTCTACTTGAGAATGAAAGACCATTGGAGCGTCAGGAAAACCCCCAAGACTGAGCTACCATGCAATCATTCTGTACAACCTAAATCACCACCATGTCTCCTTTTCCTTAGGATCATGGAATTACGTCCACCACCATGTATCCCCTCCTTAAGGACCATGGAATTACGTCCACCACCATGTATCCCCTTCTTGAGGACCATGGAATTACGTCTGTGTATTATACTGTTACCGACAATTACCAGATATCCCCATATATTACAGTAAATCCAACATACCTCATAAATTCACATAATTCATTTCATCATATATATAATTTCCAAATATTGCATGTAATCCAATTCATGAGAAGAAAAACAATTTAAAACTCAACATTTTCAAAACACCAAAACGGACGAGCACTGTTCACTGGGAACAGTGAACGAACGTTCACTGGAAGCACGCGGACGAACGCTCACTGGACGAACACGGACAAACGCTCAACCTGGTCACTAAACGGGCGAACACTGTTCACCACGGTCTATGGACGAACGTTCACTGTTGAACGGTTTGGACGAACGCTCACTGCTGAACAATCCGGACGAACGCTCGTGGTCTGAACGAACGCCGAGGAACACGGATGAACACTCCTGGACGAACGCGAACGAACGTTCACTTTGGACGAACGCGCAGTTGGACGAACGCGGACGAACGCGCAGTTGGACGAAGTCAAGGACGAACGCTCACAGTCGAATAGTCTTGACGAACGCTCACTGTTGAGCAGTCTGGACGAACGCTCCTAGTCTGGACGAACGCTGACGAACGCTCAAAGAGTTGAAGTCTTGGACGAACGCTCACTTGAAGAAAAGACCGAACGCTCGACTTGGAACAAAGGCCGAACGCTCAACTTAAACAAACGACCGAACGCTCAACTTAACCAAAAGGACGAACGCTCAACTTTAGAATTTAAGTTGTGCCAGGCGCCAGGCGCGAATTCTGCAGAATGCAGAATTCTGCATAATTGAGTCCAGAATCTCGTTTTTCCAATTCTAACCATTTTTATTAACTTCTAACACCCTTAATTCATGTTTTATACTAGATTGGACTTACCTAATTGATTATAACCGTTCCTTATTCAATTTTTAAGAGATTCATACTCAAATTCAACCACAAAATTCCAATTTTCACAACTTAGATACCCAAAATCCAATTCTACAACTTTGCACCTATTTTGATCAATTTGATGGCTCTAACAAGTCATAATACAGTGGGTGAAACTGTTCCAAAGGCTCAATAACACTCTAGACCCCAAATGCTCAAAATCACTACCTCACTTCCTCTCCAAATGACTAAAAAGCTATGAAATTCCAATTTCCTTCAATTCCAAAACATACAAGATTACATACATGAATCAACACATCAATTTCAGTCCAACCATACATACAACCACAATTTTCCAGCATCCTACGCATGCAACTACTATCAACATCCAGAAAAAATCCAACTCCCCTTACCTCTTGAAGACCTCCTAGCCAACTTGAATGCAGAAATTCCAAACATTCTCTGCCTCACCACTGGATGCAGCAAGCTTCTTCTTCTCCTTCTCCCGTACGTGCAGCAAGCTCTCTCCCTCTGCAGAATCTCCAAGTGCCGAATCCAACCCTCTTCAAAACTCACGGTTCTCCCTTTAAGAAAGAAAGGAATGGGCACTCCACTGCCTATCAAACCCCAGCCATCCCCTTCTCCATCCTCAGTGCTCAATCCCACTATGAAGGTAAGTGATGATGGTGCTTGGAGCACTTCTTGGTGGCTGGAACACTCCAAGGTGGGGAGACCCACCACCATCCACTGCTGCCCACTTGAAGCTCCACTAGCCGCCCACTACTTCAGCTGCAGCCGCCCACTTTGAACCCTTCCCTACCACATCCAATTACAGCCGTTTCCACCCCCTTTCCAGCTAAGGACGGACGCTCGGTCCTTACATTCTCCCCAACAACAAAAATTTTCGTCCTCGAAAATTAGGCTTAACAGAACAAATGGGGGTAAGCTTCTCTCATCTCGTCCTCTAACTCCCAGGTAGAGTCGCCTGTTCCACTGTTCCAGATCACTTTGACAAGTTGGACAGTTCTTCCTCTAAGTTGCTTGTTTTGACTCTCCTCAATCCTTATTGGTTGCACTTCAATAGACAAATCTTCTCTGACTTGCACATCGTCAACTTCAAGCACATGAGAAGGATCAGACATGTATTTTCTCAATTGAGATACATGGAACACTGGATGCAAGTTAGCTAACCGAGGTGGCATAGCTATCTCATAAGCTACGGGTCCTACTCGTCGAAGAATCTGGTAAGGACCAAGATATCTAGGAGAAAGTTTCCTAGCACGAATGGCTCTTCCTACACCTGTAGTAGGAGTCACTCGGAGGAACACATGATCCCCAACTACAAATTCTAACGGTTTGCGTCTCCGATCAGCATAGGACTTCTGCCGATTCTGAGATGCTCGCATCCTCTCTTGTATTAGCTTCACCTTCTCTGTAGTCTGCTGAACTATCTCTGGTCCTGTCAAAACTGCTTCTCCATCCTGAAACCAACAAAGAGGTGTTCTACAGCGCCTCCCATACAACGCTTCAAACGGTGCCATGCCGATACTAGCCTGATAGCTGTTGTTGTAAGTGAACTCAACCAGTGGTAATATCTCATCCCATACCCCTAAGTGATCCAAAATGCAAGTCCTCAACAAATCTTCAAGCGATTGGATCGTCCGCTCAGACTGTCCATCTGTTTGGGGATGATACGCCGAGCTCATCTGAAGTCTGCTTCCCATCTCACTCTGAAGAGTTTGCCAAAATCTGGACGTGAACCTCGGGTCTCTATCCGATACAATACTCGAAGGCACTCCATGCAACCTTACTATCTCCTTAACATACAGCTGCACCAACTTCGCCATAGACATTCTCAAATCGATCGCCAAGAAGTGAGCACTCTTGGTTAATCGGTCCACTATTACCCATATTGCATCATGCCTTCGGATAGTGCGTGGCAAATGGGTAACAAAGTCCATAGCGATGCTATCCCATTTCCACTCTGGAATTTGTAATGGCTGCAATAAACCTCCCGGTCTCTGATGCTCTACCTTCGCTTTCTGACAAGTCAAACAAGAAGCGACGAACTGAGCTATATCTCTCTTCATACCGGACCACCAAAAAGACTCCTTGAGGTCCTGATACATTTTAGTCATGCCAGGATGCATGCTAAAACGGCTTTTATGACCTTCCTCAAGGATTAACCTCTTCATTTCTGAATTGCTAGGGATACAGACTCTGCCTTTGAATCTTAAGATACCATCAGCCCCCAAAGCAAAATCTTTTCCTTGCTCAGTCCCAATCAAACTGGATGACGTTTAGAGCTCAACATCCTTCGACTGCTCTTCTTTAACACGCTTCAACAAGTCATTGGACACCACCAAATTACTGCATCTGATGCTGTCAGCTCCAAATTCTACCTGCAACCTCAAATTTTTGAAGCTTTCCACCAACTCTAACTCTCTGACCATTAAGGCTGAAATATGCAATGACTTCCTGCTCAATGCATCTGCCACCACATTAGCCTTCCCAGGGTGATAAAGGAGATCGAAATCAAAATCTTTAAGAAACTCCATCCATCTCCTTTGCCTCATATTAAGCTCCTTCTGATCAAAGAGGTATTTCAAGCTCTTATGATCACTGAACACCTGAAATTGCGCACCATACAGATAGTGTCTCCAAATCTTCAAAGCAAAGACCACAGCTGCCAACTCCAAGTCATGAGTGGGGTAATTCTTCTCATGAACCTTGAGTTGCCTTGATGCATATGCCACTACCTTCTTCTCTTGCATCAGTACACACCCTAATCCCTGATGAGAGGCATCACAAAAAACCTCAAAAGGTTTACCTGTGTCAGGGATAACCAAAACTGGTGCACTGGTCAATCTGCTCTTTAGCTCTTGGAAGCTAGTCTCACAACGGTCGGTCCAAACAAAAGGTTGATCCTTCCTAGTCAGTTTTGTTAACGGTGCCACAATCCGGGAAAAGCTCTCAATAAAACGACGATAGTAGCCCGCTAGACCCACAAAGCTCCTGATTTCTGTAACAGTCTTAGGTCTCTCCCACTGAAGTACTGCTTGCACCTTAGCGGGATCAACAACAATTCCTCCAGCTGAAATCACATGCCCAAGAAAAGGAATTTCTTCCATCCAAAACTCACACTTGGACAGTTTGGCATACAATCTTCTTTCTCGTAGCACTTCAAGTACTGCCCTAAGGTGATCTTCATGTTCTTCCCGAGTTTTAGAATAGACAAGTATGTCATCAATAAACACCACCACGAACTTGTCTAAGAAGGGTCTGAAAATTCGATTCATATAGTCCATGAATATGGCTGGAGCATTAGTCACACCAAAAGGCATAACCACATACTCATAGTGACCATATCTAGACCTGAACGCCGTCTTCTGCACATCATCCTCTTTCACCAAAATCTGATGATAACCCGACCTCAGATCAATCTTAGAGAATACCGTGGCTCCGTGTAGTTGATCCATCAGATCATCAATCCTTGGCAACGGATACTTGTTCTTGATCGTCAACTTATTCAACTGTCGATAGTCAACACACAACCTCGAACTACCATCCTTCTTTTTTACTAGCAACACTGGCGCACCCCATGGCGAAGCACTTGGCCGGATAAACTGTTTCTCTAATAACTCTTCAATCTGCTTCTTCAACTCAGCCAGCTCAGCTGGAGCCATCCGATAAGGGGCTATGGATACTGGTCCTGCTCCTGAGACCAGATCAATAGAGAACTCAACTTCTCGCGGAGGAGGTAAACCAGGAACTTCTTCAGGGAAAACATCCATGAAGTCATTCACAACTAGAAGGTCTACACTCTGGTTCACAAGCGCTGAAGAATTCAAACTAGAAGTCTCGTCTTCATGGAACATGATTAGAAAACAACTAGCTCCCTCGAAGATGTCTTGTCTCAAAACACCGAGTGACAATGACATGTCTTCATCTTCTTCGGGAAATATTAGCTTCTTGCCGCCACAATCTAAAAGAATACGATTGGCTGCCAACCAATCCATTCCCAAAATTACCTCTAGCTCCTGCAGAGGTAAGCAAATAAGGTTCACTCTGAACCTGCGGCCCTCTACCTCAATAGGACACCTGGAGCACACATTAGATGTCCTGACTAACCCAGCTGCTGGTGTAGACACCACCAGATCACACGGAAGCTCTCTGACAACTAAACCAAGCCTCTCCACACAAGCCTTAGACACAAAAGAATGTGTCGCCCCCGAATCAAACAAAGTCACACATGATGCTCCAAATAACAAACAACTGCTGACAATTAAATTACCTGCACTGGCTGCCTCAGTCCTGGTCAATGCATATACTCTCCCTGCTGCCTGAGGTCTGTGCCCACCCCTCTGAATAGATCTGCCAGCCTGGCCTGGCTGTGGTCCTACCCTCCTATTAGTAGGACAGTCTTTGGCATAATGTCCCTCTTGCCGGCAGATATTACACCTCCTATACCCTTCTAACTGAGGACAGGAATTCTGGAAGTGCGGTCCACCACACTTGAAGCATCTAACGGAACTGGCAAAACTGGATCGTCCCGATGACTGAGAGGAGGAACCCCTGAATCCGGATGAAGAAGGTCTAGAAAAAGGAGTCCTTCTGGAAATGGATCCTCCCCGGGACATCACAGGTCCACCAACCCTAAGGGGTTGGCTCTGTTGTTTCTGAGGCCCCTCTGGTTCTCCCTTAGTCTTTTCCATATCACGGGCCATCTCTACCAAAGCAGAGAATTCTCTAATGCGCAATCCCTTCACCAGAAGCTTTATATCTTTCCTCAAGCCATTCTCAAACTTGCGACACTGCCATTCCTCATTAATCTTCATGGTGTAGAAGCGAAGCAGGTGCTTAAAACTGTTTGCATACTCTGATACTGATCTGCTACCCTGAGTCAACTCAAGAAACTCTATCTCCTTAGCAAACCTGACACTGTCTGGGAAGTATTCAGTGTAGAATTTAGTCCTGAACATCTCCCAAGTGATAGCAGTCCCGTTACTCTCCAAGATCGTCTTCACACTGTTCCACCAATGTCCCGCTTCACCTGTCAGCAAGTATTGGGTGTAGGCCAGCTTCTTCTCATCAGGACATCCCGTGGCTTCGAATATCCTCTCCATGTCCCCAAACCAGTGATCGGCTTCATCAGGGCTACACTTACCAGTGAATCTTGCTGGGCGATGTTGTAGAAAGCTCTCTAAGCTCCACTCTTGTGCAGGAATCACAACTGAAGAAACACTCGGAGGAGTCCTAGCATTAGTCATAAATTCCATGAACTCCCTCTGAGTGTTCTCGGAAGACACTCTTGCATTCTCTGCCGATACCCTTGCGGCTTCAAGATTTTGCAAAGCAAAGGTATTCTGCTGAATCAACGTAGCATTCTGTTGTTGCAACGTCTGAAGCACCGCATTCAGCATCTGATTAGAGTCAAGTTGATCGACTCGCCGAGGAGAACGATGAGGAGATGTGGGTGCCATCTTCTGCCCACACAGAGAGAAAAACCATTAGATTGATTCAAGCTAACACAACTTCCTGTACGAGACTAGAGTACGCAATCACAGACGAAGCACACTCATAACCTACAGGTTTCTAAGGAAGAAACTGCTCTGATACCACTAATGTAACGTCCCAAAAATATACATCATGCATATATAATAAAGACGTCATCATACATAATATGAGAAAGCAGTCAAGAGTAATTTTAAGGATTACAGCCATCCTCAGAATAGTGCGGAAATTACAACAAGGTAAATAGAATTTCTCCATGAAAAACAGAGAGAATTTAAACTTAGAATACACACGAGTTTATTCCAAACATTAGGAACCACGAAGAGAAACTAGCTAAACTATGCTGCAGCACTGCTGTCCCCATCAAGAGCTGCTTCCAAAGTATCCTCCTCGCCATCTGCTCCCATCCAAGTGGATGATCATCGCCAGAGAAACATACCCAAACAGCACACAACACAAACAATGCAAGGGTGAGCTAGATATAAAAAGCATGTTATCTCCTAGCACAATTAATTCATGCAATCATTCATAGGTTCATATAAAATAACAATTAAAGCATACTCATTGATCCATATTTCACATACTTCCATTACATGTAAACATTCATCCAAACATGGTAAACTAACATCACAAGACTTGTTACTTTATACCCCGACTTGTTTCTTTATATCCCGACTCGTCCGGACCAGAATGATTACCGAGCTATGGCGGGTTATGCACTCGTGGTGGCCTCTACTGCTTTGCAAAGCCATTGCCAATGGGTTCCACCCTACCACGCTCACGAGGTTAGTCCGTTCCGCGCCTTGGAGCATACTGGAAGCCTCTGAGACTAGGACCTCCTGCTACTCCTCACCACATGGATCAATCCTCTCTACTTGAGAATGAAAGACCATTGGAGCGTCAGGAAAACCCCCAAGACTGAGCTACCATGCAATCATTCTGTACAACCCAAATCACCACCATGTCTCCTTTTCCTTAGGATCATGGAATTACGTCCACCACCATGTATCCCCTCCTTAAGGACCATGGAATTACGTCCACCACCATGTATCCCCTTCTTGAGGACCATGGAATTACGTCTGTGTATTATACTGTTACCGACAATTACCAGATATCCCCATATATTACAGTAAATCCAACATACCTCATAAATTCACATAATTCATTTCATCATATATATAATTTCCAAATATTGCATGTAATCCAATTCATGAGAAAAAAAACAATTTAAAACTCAACATTTTCAAAACACCAAAACGGACGAGCACTGTTCACTGGGAACAGTGAACGAACGTTCACTGGAAGCACGCGGACGAATGCTCACTGGACGAACATGGACGAACGCTCAAACTGGTCACTAAACGGGCGAACACTGTTCACCACGGTCTATGGACGAACGTTCACTGTTGAACGGTTTGGACGAACGCTCACTGCTGAACAATCCGGACGAACGCTCGTGGTCTGAACGAACGCTGAGGAACACAGATGAACACTGATTGAACGGGTCGCACCGCTCACAAAAGTTGTTTGCAGATAAGAATGCAGTACAGTACTAGGAAGTGACTCCTAGGTCGTCTCTCAAGGACCAATTTATATGGTTCAGTCTCAGATTTGACACGAAGTGGGGGGGGTTTGTGGATATTTTTGGATGCGAAAAATATAAATTAAAACTGGAAATTAAATAAGACAACAAAATTGAAAATACTGAAATAAATTTAAAAGATGGTAAAACCAAACGGTAAAAGACGGTAAAAGTGAAAAATGAAAAATTCAACAGTGTTTGAAATTAAAATGCTGGAAGAATATACATGCAGAAAACATAACAGCAGTGTAAATAAATTTTACCCAAAGCAACAGTGAAAATGAATAGTAAAAACGACGTTGAAAATAAACTCAACGGTAAAATACATTGACAGAATTTAACGGTGCAGAAAAATATTAAAGGGTAAAATAAAGAGACAATAAAACAAAATAACTTGACTGAAAATGAAATTCAACTCAACATTTAAATTAAAATTATGGACCGTGAAGATAAACAATGAAAGGAGTAAATTGTTCCAAACATTCTGACATTACAGAAATAAAATTCAACATCCTATACTGCAAAAGATGAAAAGTGCTGAAAGTAAACAGTGAACGAGCTATTGGAAGAGGGAAAGAGGCAGAGCCTCTTCCAGGCCGTCTGCTATCCTAAACTAACTACTAAAATCTGATCCCCAAACTCTGCTGCTGCTCCTGGTTTTATAACCAATTCCTTCAATTTAGCATTTTGGATTTTTGTCTCAATTGCCAACCCGTGACCCTCTCCATTTTGTCTTCAATAATTTTGAGAAACTTATGGTGGTCCCTTCTTTCCATTTGCTTAATTTATCAAAGAAACCAAGCCTATTTTTCAATGGCCGTGTGGTGTTTTTCTTCAGCCCATGCGCATCCTTTCTCAAATATTCCCTTCTCAAATTGGTGGCCCCACTTTCTTATGTGCTTGATTGCCCAAAAAAAATGAATTGGCCGTGACACCACTTTGTTTCCAGCCAAGAACCAAGAAAACCAAAACCAAGCTTCATTTATTATTCACTTCAACACCCAAAATAAATCAATGCAGTGTAGCTTCTTTCAATTAAATAACAGTGTGAAAATGAATATTCTTTCAAATGTCCCAATTTGTATTTCCAAAATTTTCCCTGCAATTACTAATGCAAATAATTAGCTCAGATAGTTCAAATTAGTTAAAATAATAATTTCCGATCAAATTAAGCACAATTAGTAAAAACGGAAAAATACCGGACATTTAAGCACAATTCCTCGATTAATTCTAGCACAATAAACTAAGTGAAGTGAATAAAATACTGACTCATCAAAATAGACCACACTTAGTCTTTTGCACTCCTGAGCAAAATCAAGACACAAATCAGGGAATAATTCAAAGGACTTATAGGAAGGTGACACACACTCAGCACGCAGAAAACAAAGACTCAAGAAAAATAAAAAGAATTTACAGAGTTCTCAAGAATTATGGACCGATGAAAGAAGTAGAAATTTTCCAACACAAAATCAAGAAAAGCACATACTTACAGAAATCATCCAAGCAATTCACAGTATGGCAAAATAATTAATCAGCTCAAGAGGTGATTTAAAAATAACATAACCTCACAGATGCACTAATAGTGTTTCTCTCAAGTGTTTAAGGTAAATAAATTCAACTCAATGTACTCAAGAAAACAAACACAAGTAGACTTGGCAAGCTTCTAATATCAACACTTAAAACATATGTATGTTCAGATCAAAAGGTCTTTCAGGGTTGTAATGGGGCCAAGGACAGGGGAGGATAAATTTGGATAAGTAGCTATAGCTCAGAAGAAATAGAGGTGCACTAGGGAAAAAAATGTAAACACAGTGAAATCTCACCGAAACCTCTAATTCAATCCTCTTCTCGACTCCATTATTCACAAAATTATTTTTCAATTTTTCTCTTTTTCTCATCATTTTTTTTTTATCCTGTCTTCCTTTTTTTTTTTAATCACACAACAGGATATAAATTATCATTTTAAAACATGATGAGGAACCAACTAGCCAATTCATCAGAATTCCCAAGGAGACCACACTTATTCTCAAAATACTTCTATAGCTCCAGACTTTCCTAAGGTTAAGGTAATCATTTGTTTTTCACTTAGGATCAGTGTATGAGCTTCAACACAAAGAAATATATACAGTATAGGCTCAAAGGGGTTATCAAAGGATAATAACAAGGTAGGATTATTTGGCTAAAGAGGCTCAAGAATAAAATTGCCTTTATCACTTCTGAACATGCATATCAATCAAGGATATCTAAAAGAATCAAGCCAAGGCATATGTGCAAGCAATCAAGATACATATCACACACAAGAAAGAAAATTAAGTGGCTCAAATCTCACACAGGGTATTTGTGTCATAATTAATTCAACCTCTCAAACGTATAATCATCTTCCAAGCAGAGAAAAGCAAGGATTTCAAACCATAAGTATTAATGAAGTGAAGGAAAAATCTACAACTTAGACATCATCCTGAAATCAAGAGAAAAATGTAAAATTTATGGCACACAAAACTGAATAAAAATAACTTAAAACAGAGAAAATTGAACACTCAAAAACAAAAAATTTAACACACAAAATACATATTAACAGAAACTAACAGAAAAATCAGAATTTCTCCCAGTAGACCACACTTAAATCACACAATGTCCTCAGTGTGTTACAATCATCAGATGATCAAATTCAGAGCAGTCAAATAATATAGACAAGTGCAATAAAAAGTTAGGAAAAATGGGAAGAAATTTTTCAGTAACATCCATCAGTAGATGTTATCAGGGACATCCATCAGCAGATGTCTAAAACACCTAGCACCCATCAGTAGATGCTAACAAAATTTTTTTTACTATTATTATTTTTTTTTTTTTTCTGAAAAAGGAGACCGGTACTGTGACAACAGTCTCGGTGGCAAAGACCGGAACTGTTGCTACAGTGGAAAGCAATCTGGCTATAAATAGGCCCGCTCCTCCGCGTTGAGCAACATTTCTGACTTCCCTGCTCTCTCTCTACTCCTCTCTTCTCTCTCTCTGCTCTCTCAACTCTCTCGAGCGTCTGGATCTCTGCAGGGAGCCTCTCCCCCCCGCGTCCGTGTGCTCTGAAGGTGTACGAGTCCTGCAAGGAGCCTCTGCCACCGTGCCAACTGAAGAGTCTGAGATCCGCGAGGAGCTTCTCTGCCAGCCTACTACTCCAGGTAAGTCCTCTGCTCCTGGATCTGCCTTTCTTTCCGCTTTTTCTGCTGTTATTACCATCCTGCTTTCCTGCTTTCCATTTTTTTTCTTCTCTGATCTCTTGCCTGCTCTCCCTCTTTTCCATTTTCCTGCTTTCCTTTATTTTTCTTCTGCTGATTATGCTTCTTTCATCTCCTTTTCAAAATTTTTTATTTTTATTTTTTTGTAATTTAAACACTTAAACACATAAAACACAACTGTCTAAAAACTTAAGGGGTATATAGGCTGGAAACCAGACGTTAATCTCCCTTCGATTGAAGGTATTGCAGAGACAATCGGGTAGAACAACGCCACGTACCCCACTTAAAAATAAACACAAAATCTTAATTTACAAGAACAACAAGGACAACAGGACAACTGGACGTAGATCCGTTTAGGACCCTTTTGCAAGGACCGTGAAACAGATCTGAGACCAGACACAGAAATATCAAAGACTGATCGGACAAAATAAACTGAAAAGGAAACAAGAACAAATAAAGAAAACACAGAACTAATCTAAAAATTTTTTTATGCTTTTTTTTATTTTTTTTTATTTTTATGTTTTGTTTTTTCTTTTATATGTTTTTGTTCTTTTTATTTTTATTATTTTTCTTCTTTTTTTTTTTATTTTTTTTTATTTTTTATGTTTTAGAATACTAGTAGAGGAAGGATGACTGATATGGAATCAGAGAGATATACCAGTCAACGATGGCGTCCTACAGATGATCAGATCACGATGATGACCAAAATCTACAACTATGGGGTTACACACCCAAGCCGAGCGCAAGTCGTCGAGATCGCGTCTCGACTAAGGACCTTCGCAGATGCCACCGAATATAACGTGCACTGCTGGTTTAACAACCATGGCAATCGGGTCAGGCGCTGGCAAGCGGAGATAGACCCCACTGGCACTCTCTTTTCACAACTGCCGCTGTACATGTACGGTAAGACCTCTGATCACACCTCCATTGAATTTTCCATTCCTCTTCTATTATTAACACAAGTTTTTTATTTTTTATTTTTTATTTTTTATTTTTTTTTGTTTGAAAGAAAACAACTGGGTGATAATGAGGGCACCGAGGCTGCTGGATTTGTTTCCAGTTCCGATCATTATCGATGACGACAGAAATGAACGAGAAATTCCTCCACCAAAGCCTCCGCTCGTGACTTTTCGAACCAGAGCTCCCTCAACGGAGCTCTCCCTTAGACCACCACAACCCGCTCGAGAGTTCTTTCATTTTTAAAGTTTTATGTTTTTTTTTTTTTTATTTTTATGTTTTTGTTGGCCGAGTGTGGCCAGAATTAAGGACTGTAATATGAACACTTATGTTTTTGTTGTTTTTATTTTTTTATGTTTTTATGTTTTTTATTTGGTTTGTAATATTAATGATCACTAAAGATCGACCCCCGAACATCTTTTATTTTCATATATATCTACTGCATCTTTATATTCAGATCTGTTCAAGCTCCTATTTTCCATTACTGTAATTTTGCTATTATGAATGAAATATTTTCTTAGTCTAAAAATTTGCAATCAAAGATCTGTATGAAAACAACTAAGAAATTGTATTTACAGTGAAGGAAAATAAGGAAAATAAATGAGATCTGAAGTGAAAATTTTTACATGAATTATTGGTAAGAAACTGAGGGCCGAAAAAAAAATCATGGACTACGCAAAACAATTTTTGATTTTTTTTTTTATTTTAAGTAAAAACACTAAAAATCACGAAGCAAAATAAAACACAAAACACATTTTTTTTTAAAATATATGAAAAATAAATATATGTATATCTCATAACAATAAAATTTTAATTGAAAACAAAGATTTTGCACACTTTAAACAAAAAAAAAAATTTTATCAAAAAAAAATTTTTTATGTTTTTTTTTTTATATTATTTTTTTTTTTTTTAATTCATGCTCACAATTTAAAAATGAAATAAACACAACCATGAAAACACATCAGAAAAGCTAAATAATATGTACATAATGAGGAAAAAGAGTGCTCCCTGGTCATGGTGGCCGTTGCCAATTCTGGACTATCAGTGAGATATCTTCCACCTCAGGATCCGGTGAAGATGTCTTCAGGAGCAGCTCGCCCAGTACTGCCCTCTCACTTGAATCAGGACAAATCCCAGTAGCCACGCCACTTCTCCGAGCAAGTTGTTGAATCAATAAAATCAGGAGCCTTCTGTCCACCAGCAGTTGTTGAGTCTGTGACACTGGAGTAATAAGAGAAAAAGCAGTATACTTTCCTTCATCTATCATTATTTCCTCTATGTCAGTACCTGTATTCTCATTTACTTTTGTAACCTGGTCATCAAACTCATAATCAATAGCATTTGTTATGAATTTAGAATCTGTTTGTAACACATAATCAATTTCAATACAAATCGGGCAAGAACCAGATTCACAATCACATTCACAATTCTCAGAAAACTGAGTCAGATCAATGTTTTGTTCTAACTCTATCATGTTATGCGACTGCAAAATTCCTGTCTCAAAATCAATATTGACATATGCATCATCAACAAAATCCACATTCAGTGCAAAGCTATTATCAATGGAAAATTTATCACTGTAATCATGTTCATTCAACACAACATTTATACCAATGGTTTCAGAGACTAATACTGAATCAAAAACTTCAGAATTGTCAATCAAGTCTGTATCAGTTTCAATCCTAAAACCTGTAGAATCATTGTGCAACAAATCACAAGCAATTGAATGTATAGGTAGATCTGGTAAAGAGCTTGTAATCTCAGTTTCAGAATAAACATGTTTTTGCTCAGAATAAATTTTCTCATGAATTTCCAATTCATCAACTGCACATTCAAGTTGAGGTACGTTTACCTCCACGGTGGAAGATAAAAATGGTCTACCGGTCTCAACAGTGTTACTCGTACCTGCCTGGTCCTTAAAATAATCATCAACAGTCTCAGGTGCAAGAGTGGGATCATAGAAAGGTAGGAAAGTGGGTGTAGTAGTAAACTCATAGCTTTGCTCCCCATCTTCTATGTTGATGCCACTATCATCTTGAAAGTGTTGAGTGGCCATCTGCCCGATCTGATCAGTCAGCTTCTGAATGGCAGCTTGAGTTTCCATGCTCTCTTGCTTGAACTGCATGCTTTTCATGGTTATCTGCTCCAGTAACTCCTTCATTGTAGGCTCAGAAGTTGAAGGCTGAGGAGCTATTTGGGCAGGAGCATCATATTGCTGACTCTGGTATTGTTGGACTGGTGTAGGCATGAAAGTACTCTGGAATGGTGGTTCTGGATATTTTTGTGAAGCATTGTACCATCCCAAGCTTGTGTCTTTCCATCCAGAATCGTTGATGTAACTTTGTTGCACTAGGTGAAATTTCTTCAGAAATTGTTGCTTAAGGTTTTCCCATCTGGTAACGCATTCTCGAGGAAGACGAGTTTTCCAGTCCTTTGCTACTCCTTTTAATGAGTGCGAAAATGCCCTTAAGAAAACCTGATTATCCGTGACATTTGGAGGTTTCATTGTAGAACAAATTCTATAGAACTTCTCCAAATGTTCATTTGGGCATTCACCTGCAAAACCATGAAACTGGGGCAGCATTTTTATCATTGCAGTGTTGAGAAAAAGATGATCACCTTCCTTATTTGGTGGAACTGGCTCCCAAGGAGAGCTCTCAAAATTTGGAGGATGAGCCATATTATTCCCAACATAAAATTCAGCAGAATTATAATCATTGTACCACGCAGAAGAGGACTCATAATTAGAGGCATTGACAGAATAAGCATTATTCACATAATCAAAATAGGTAGACATGGAAAAATAAAAAGTAAAAACTAAAAACTAAAAATTACGAAACAGATAAAACAAAACACATTTATACATGTTACAAGCACACACAAGACAGAACATCAATAGTAAAAAAAAAATTAATTAATTTTTTTTTTTTAATTTTTAGTTTTTTTTAATAACAACTAAATACAGAACATAGCACAATTAAACACATATATACACAATATATATTAACACAGTAAAAATCTAAAACAAAAACCTGGAACTGAAGTGACAACGCCGCCAAAATTACAACAAGGTAAATAGAATTTCTCCATGAAAAACAGAGAGAATTTAAACTTAGAATACACACGAGTTTATTCCAAACATTAGGAACCACGAAGAGAAACTAGCTAAACTATGCTGCAGCACTGCTGTCCCCATCAAGAGCTGCTTCCAAAGTATCCTCCTCGCCATCTACTCCCATCCAAGTGGATGATCATCGCCAGAGAAACATACCCAAACAGCACACAACACAAACAATGCAAGGGTGAGCTAGATATAAAAAGCATGTTATCTCCTAGCACAATTAATTCATGCAATCATTCATAGGTTCATATAAAATAACAATTAAAGCATACTCATTGATCCATATTTCACATACTTCCATTACATGTAAACATTCATCCAAACATGGTAAACTAACAACACAAGACTTGTTACTTTATACCCCGACTTGTTTCTTTATATCCCGACTCGTCCGGACCAGAATGATTACCGAGCTATGGCGGGTTATGCACTCGTGGTGGCCTCTACTGCTTTGCAAAGCCATTGCCAATGGGTTCCACCCTACCACGCTCACGAGGTTAGTCCGTTCCGTGCCTTGGAGCATACTGGAAGCCTCTGAGACTAGGACCTCCTGCTACTCCTCACCACATGGATCAATCCTCTCTACTTGAGAATGAAAGACCATTGGAGCGTCAGGAAAACCCCCAAGACTGAGCTACCATGCAATCATTCTGTACAACCCAAATCACCACCATGTCTCCTTTTCCTTAGGATCATGGAATTACGTCCACCACCATGTATCCCCTCCTTAAGGACCATGGAATTACGTCCACCACCATGTATCCCCTTCTTGAGGACCATGGAATTACGTCTGTGTATTATACTGTTACCGACAATTACCAGATATCCCCATATATTACAGTAAATCCAACATACCTCATAAATTCACATAATTCATTTCATCATATATATAATTTCCAAATATTGCATGTAATCCAATTCATGAGAAAAAAAACAATTTAAAACTCAACATTTTCAAAACACCAAAACGGACGAGCACTGTTCACTGGGAACAGTGAACGAACGTTCACTGGAAGCACGCGGACGAACGCTCACTGGACGAACATGGACGAACGCTCAAACTGGTCACTAAACGGGCGAACACTGTTCACCACGGTCTATGGACGAACGTTCACTGTTGAACGGTTTGGACGAACGCTCACTGCTGAACAATCCGGACGAACGCTCGTGGTCTGAACGAACGCTGAGGAACACAGATGAACACTGATTGAACGGGTCGCACCGCTCACAAAAGTTGTTTGCAGATAAGAATGCAGTACAGTACTAGGAAGTGACTCCTAGGTCGTCTCTCAAGGACCAATTTATATGGTTCAGTCTCAGATTTGACACGAAGTGGGGGGGTTTGTGGATATTTTTGGATGCGAAAAATATAAATTAAAACTGGAAATTAAATAAGACAACAAAATTGAAAATACTGAAATAAATTTAAAAGATGGTAAAACCAAACGGTAAAAGACGGTAAAAGTGAAAAATGAAAAATTCAACAGTGTTTGAAATTAAAATGCTGGAAGAATATACATGCAGAAAACATAACAGCAGTGTAAATAAATTTTACCCAAAGCAACAGTGAAAATGAATAGTAAAAACGACGTTGAAAATAAACTCAACGGTAAAATACATTGACAGAATTTAACGGTGCAGAAAAATATTAAAGGGTAAAATAAAGAGACAATAAAACAAAATAACTTGACTGAAAATGAAATTCAACTCAACATTTAAATTAAAATTATGGACCGTGAAGATAAACAATGAAAGGAGTAAATTGTTCCAAACATTCTGACATTACAGAAATAAAATTCAACATCCTATACTGCAAAAGATGAAAAGTGCTGAAAGTAAACAGTGAACGAGCTATTGGAAGAGGGAAAGAGGCAGAGCCTCTTCCAGGCCGTCTGCTATCCTAAACTAACTACTAAAATCTGATCCCCAAACTCTGCTGCTGCTCCTGGTTTTATAACCAATTCCTTCAATTTAGCATTTTGGATTTTTGTCTCAATTGCCAACCCGTGACCCTCTCCATTTTGTCTTCAATAATTTTGAGAAACTTATGGTGGTCCCTTCTTTCCATTTGC
Source organism: Vigna nakashimae (assembly GCA_034642375.1). Lineage (NCBI taxonomy): Eukaryota > Viridiplantae > Streptophyta > Magnoliopsida > Fabales > Fabaceae > Vigna > Vigna nakashimae. Next base: position 49,434,633 of record CM067765.1, on the reverse strand, counting down.
TTAATTTATCAAAGAAACCAAGCCTATTTTTCAATGGCCGTGTGGTGTTTTTCTTCAGCCCATGCGCATCCTTTCTCAAATATTCCCTTCTCAAATTGGTGGCCCCACTTTCTTATGTGCTTGATTGCCCAAAAAAAATGAATTGGCCGTGACACCACTTTGTTTCCAGCCAAGAACCAAGAAAACCAAAACCAAGCTTCATTTATTATTCACTTCAACACCCAAAATAAATCAATGCAGTGTAGCTTCTTTCAATTAAATAACAGTGTGAAAATGAATATTCTTTCAAATGTCCCAATTTGTATTTCCAAAATTTTCCCTGCAATTACTAATGCAAATAATTAGCTCAGATAGTTCAAATTAGTTAAAATAATAATTTCCGATCAAATTAAGCACAATTAGTAAAAACGGAAAAATACCGGACATTTAAGCACAATTCCTCGATTAATTCTAGCACAATAAACTAAGTGAAGTGAATAAAATACTGACTCATCAAACACTCCTGGACGAACGCGAACGAACGTTCACTTTGGACGAACGCGCAGTTGGACGAACGCGGACGAACGCGCAGTTGGACAAAGTCAAGGACGAACGCTCACAGTCGAACAGTCTGGACGAACGCTCACTGCTGAGCAGTCTGGACGAACGCTCCTAGTCTGGACGAACGCTGACGAACGCTCAAAGAGTTGAAGTCTTGGACGAACGCTCACTTGAAGAAAAGACCGAACGCTCGACTTGGAACAAAGGCCGAACGCTCAACTTAAACAAACGACCGAACGCTCAACTTAACCAAAAGGACGAACGCTCAACTTTAGAATTTAAGGCCGAACGCTTTGTCCAGTCATTTGGACGAACGTCCAATTTGGCTCGGACGAACGCACTCCGTTGCATCTCGCGCTCGGGCGCGAGATGCTGGGCGCGGCATTTCCAGCGCCACTCGCGCCTGGCGCCTGGCACAACAGAGGCGCCGGGCGCGAATTCTGCAAAATGCAGAATTCTGCATAATTGAGTCCAGAATCTCGTTTTTCCAATTCTAACCATTTTTATTAACTTCTAACACCCTTAATTCATGTTTTATACTAGATTGGACTTACCTAATTGATTATAACCGTTCCTTATTCAATTTTTAAGAGATTCATACTCAAATTCAACCACAAAATTCCAATTGTCACAACTTAGATGCCCAAAATCCAATTCTACAACTTTGCACCTATTTTGATCAATTTGATGGCTCTAACAAGTCATAATACAGTGGGTGAAACTGTTCCAAAGGCTCAATAACACTCTAGACCCCAAATGCTCAAAATCACTACCTCACTTCCTCTCCAAATGACTAAAAAGCTATGAAATTCCAATTTCCTTCAATTCCAAAACATACAAGATTACATACATGAATCAACACATCATTTCAGTCCAACCATACATACAACCACAATTTTCCAGCATCCTACGCATGCAACTACTATCAACATCCAGAAAAAATCCAACTCCCCTTACCTCTTGAAGACCTCCTAGCCAACTTGAATGCAGAAATTCCAAACGTTCTCTGCCTCACCACTGGATGCAGCAAGCTTCTTCTTCTCCTTCTCCCGTACGTGCAGCAAGCTCTCTCCCTCTGCAGAATCTCCAAGTGCCGAATCCAACCCTCTTCAAAACTCACGGTTCTCCCTTTAAGAAAGAAAGGAATGGGCACTCCACTGCCTATCAAACCCCAGTCGTCCCCTTCTCCATCCTCAGTGCTCAATCCCACTATGAAGGTAAGTGATGATGGTGCTTGGAGCACTTCTTGGTGGCTGGAACACTCAAAGGTGGGGAGACCCACCACCATCCACTGTTGCCCACTTGAAGCTCCACTAGCCGCCCACTACTTCAGCTGCAGCCGCCCACTTTGAACCCTTCCCTACCACATCCAATTACAGCCGTTTCCACCCCCTTTCCAGCTAAGGACGGACGCTCGGTCCTTACAATATGACCTTCCAGAAAAGTTGTTTGTGTGGAAAACCTTTAGTCTATTCTTTAAGAGATATTTCATGTAGACATATTGATAATGTTGTGATCATATTAATAGAACTAAGTTATAATAACTTCAGAATTAATGGTAAATTCAACCCTAAGTCGTCTTTCAACGAACACAAAATTGTTTTATAAAAAATTAATTATTATAAAATCAATGCATTAAAAGCGTTAGTCAAATACAATACAAATAATACAAGAATATAAAGATAAACAAAATAAATAAGAGGTCAAATAAAATAATAATAATTGAAAGAAAAAAGGTTAATTTAAGTGGTTTTTCAAAATAGGAGTAAACATTTGTTATCTAAAAATTATCACTCAATTAATTATTGTCTTATATTTTCAAATTATCAATTTAAAATAGTAATTAATTTGTTGGTGTTCACCAAAGTACAATTTCAATTAAAAGTGAAAACTCTTTAGATTATTCATAGTAAATTCAACGAAAGTAGATTATTCATAATAAATTAAACGAAAGTACAGTCTTAATTAAATTCTATTATGTTTAATCATATTAATTATTTTTCCTCCTCACCAAGTAAAAAACTAATTAACCAAAATAAAGTCTTGATTAATTCTTGTTAAATTTGTTACCTTTAATCAAAGTACAGTCTCAATCATTGACAAAAACTTATTCATCATATGAAAGTTTTTAACTTTAATTAAAGAATAATCTTAATTAAAATAAAAAACCTTTTTATTCATATGATCAATATGCATGTAGATTAACATGTGCAACAATATAAAAATCAATATTTTTAGCTGATTTAGAGACAAAAGTCATAAATAAACATAAATCACAACAATAACCAAAAGAACAAACAAATTTATTTTATCTAACCTCATAATCAAATTAAGAAATTACACCAGAATCAACCTCAAAGACTTAGTACTCCATCGAATGTAAAAATAACATAAAAATAAAATAAGAGAGGGTGGAAAACATGAAGGTTGAAAAAGACGATGAAATTAAGTCCTCCTAAAGGGTTCATAAGCTCTCCTTATATGTTTCCCTATGTCTCTATATATAGAAATTAGGTTAGGCATTTTATGTTGTTGTAATTTTATTTTTATAATGTAATATTCTCCAATTATTTTTTAAATAATCCAATATTTTCAAGATGTATTTGGTTGTTGTGGAGATTTAAAAATATTTAAGAAGATCTTTCTAGATTCCAAAAGATTTGGTAATTATTATCTTTTGATATTTTCTAATATAGTCAAATAAGATAATTATTCAAAAATATGAAATAAAATATCTAAAGATATATTTACCATAAATTATCTTTTACCATAAAGATTTATGAATTATAAAAGTTCTTTTCTGGAAAAAGATAGAGAAAACCATTCGGTTCAATTTTTATTATCAGTTTCTTCTTCTTAGCTTAGCCAAATTTCTTCACTTTTTATGCCTTTCTTGTTATGAATTTTTGTGGTTTAAATTATGTACTATTCTTGGGTTTGTATTTAAGATTTCATGAAATTATAATCAATTTTTTTCATACCTCCATGAGCTCAACTTAGTTGTAGTTGTAGTAACACACCTCAAAATATCCAAAGATCATTTATGCAATTAAAAAATTATTTTTAACATGTTTTTTTATCTCATGCTCAATAAAAAACAATTATAACAAATCCTAATTAACACAAACTTTTAAAGCACAACCTATTAAGATTCTAAGATTAAAGGTTAAATGAAAGCATAAATATGCATTCATCATATATCTTTGTGAAATCTTCTTCCAAGGCAAACAAAATAGACATTCCTTCTAACATAAAATAAACATTTATAATGTTACAGTTATACCATTTATAATGTTTATCAATTTAAAAGCTTATTAGGCGAACATAAAAATTAAAATGTTGTGCATATGTTATTTAAACGAAGCATTTATGTAGGTTGAAATGTGATAATGTGGAGAACTTTTGCTTAAAATAATGATGTTTTATACTTTATTATAAAAGGACTAATCAAAATCAAATAATATGGTTTGATGAAAGAAGTTCAAGCTTATTTTTGCTTTTCTTCAAGCCTTAGAAGAGATTGAACCTCTCATGGTCAAAAGGATAGAAGAAGAAGAAGAAGGAGCTTCAAGAACACTTCTTTTGTAGAGGATCACCTACTAGACTTCTTTTATCTTCAATATCTTTTGTAAATATGTAAAATAGTTTCTTTAGGCCTTGTATTTGGTTAAGACACTTTGTTTAGTTTTTGTTTCAAAGGCTTGGTGTATCCTTAAAAGAGAGCTAGCACATCCTAGAACTTGTTGTAGGGGATTTGTGCACCGAAATGGGTCTTGGAAGAGTTAGGAAGCTTTTGGAAGATGTCAACATCAAAGGGATCCTCCCTTACATTGTATTTAGAAGGTAGTTAAGGGGGAAGACTCTCATTCCTTTCCCTTGCCATAGGAAGCTTCTAGTTCTTCTTAAGTGCATTGAATCCTATCATACTCCTTCACTTATAAAAGGAGAGACAACCTTATATAATTCTTTAGAACTTGATTGAATCTAAAGTCATTTTGCCAAAATTGCAAGACTTCTCTTCTTGAGTTCTCACCTTATGAAATGTCTTCTTTTGGACCTCTTCATGTTTTCTTCTTCAAGGTTGGCCTAACCTTCTAGAGATACATCTATCCAAGACGCAAGCCACCAACATCTTTATCTTTTTATATCTATTTTTTTCGTTACATTCATCTTCTTACATGGAGTCCACTCTTTAAAAAAGCTTCATCAATTCATTTGAAAGACCATTTATTGTTGAAAGAGCTTCCTCAAAACAATCTTCATCATCACCTTGTGTCTGGTTATGACCGTCCTGCCACTATTGTGTCTTATTTCTTCCATTTGACCACCTCTTTATGCGAAATCAAAGTCATTTTTATTACTTCCATATTTCTTTATGATACTTGTATACCAAATTATTTTTGTTTAAAAAATTTATAATGTTCCTCTAAACAAAAAAAGTATATAATTGCTTTTGAAATCACTTTTAGTTGTTATTAAAAGTCTTATTTCAGTGGAGATAACTCACTAGCAACTAAGTCAACATCAACTGAAATAAATACAAATATTAAAAAATAAATAAAATTAGGGTCGACTTTATTTATGTTAATTGCATTTATTTTTAATATTGTTTTATCAACCAACACTGAATCTACATAGTTACTCAAATGTTTGTTTATTAAAAACTTTAAAAATAATTTTACTTTTTTAACTCATTTTAAAATAAATTAACCTTTTGTCTTATTTTAGAGTCGGTTTAGTTGACTCTATTAAGTTGATTCTATTAATTTATCACAGTAATATGACATTAATATAATATTTATTTATGAAAAAAGAGTTGTTAAATGTTAATAGAGTCAACTAAACCTAATCTCACACTTTTTTTTATTAAAATCGGTTAAACCAACTCTAATAATATATAATTTTATTAATCCTAATATTTATAAACTAATTTTATGTTTTCTTAATGTCCTTGTCTATTACTTATAAAAAGAGTTTAATATCATTTTAGGTTTTAAATACGAAATTTAAATTTGTTTTTATCTTAAAATTTAAGATATTTTTATCTTTAAATTTTAAAAAAAACATAAATCTTTTAATCAAATATTATTACTTTTTTAAAAGGGATGTTTTATATTGATATTTTGATGTCAAATAATGTAAATAATACATATGTGAATCTAAAAAATTATTTAAGACGCAAAAATAACTTCACACAAAAATAATTATATTTATTTACTTTTAAAGTTTAAAAATTAAATTAAATTAAAGTTCACCTCAAAAATAAGAAATATTATGTTTTGACACCACTTTCATAATAAATAATATTGATTATATAACTATTTTCTTAATACAATATTATATTATAGTAAAATATTAATTTACTATGGCTGTAGAGTAAATATAGAAAACAATTGCTGGGCCAAGGAAGCAGTGTTATTTATAGGTTGATATATAGAAGAAAGGAATTGAAGTGTCTTTCTTATGTCTCTTCAGCACACTACCTTGAGCTGAGCCATGGAAAGCTAGCGATAGAAGGCCAAACTGCAGAGTGAACTAATTCGTAGCCATTCACATCCTACTTTCTAGGCAAACAAGATAAAAAAAAAAGTAATATATTTTCTCACTTCACTCTTTCCTTTTCCACATCCATTGCCAAACCTATGATTAAACCCTTTTTACCATAACTACATATTATCTGTAGCTTCTCATTTTTTTTTTTTTTTAATTTCTGTGCGTGTGTAAAAATCAAACTAAGAGAACCAATTTTTGGATGAATATTTCTCTAAAATGAAACAAATTTTTCACTCAAATGGTTAACATACAAATTTTAAACTAACCTAATCTTATAAAAGTAGATAAAACTTATTATACACACTTATACATTAAAAATTAATGTTAAATTTTCAATACACATTAAAATGAAATTTACACTTACTTAAAGTAAAAATTAAATTTATTTCTAATAACCGATGTAAGACTTCTTTTTGATAACATGTTGTGTCAAGTATTTACTCATGGTGTATTTGTTTTTATTTTTTTGAATTTTTGAAAAGTCAAATTCTAAACTTTAATTCATTTTTTTTAAGAGTCTCTTCTTTGTTTTTCTAAATGAAAAAGATAAAAACTTAAAATTTATGTAAAAATTCGGTTATTTAAAAACCAAATTCTGACTCATGAATCAGTTTTCTCTTAATTATAGTTGAGAGGTTTATTGTCTGAAAATCAAATTCTAATCTAAAAAGAAAATCGTACTATATATCTATCTAAATATTTAACACTAAATAGTATCAAAACAATTTTAAGTGTATTTGGATGAAAAGATGACATGAAACCTAACAAGGGGCTAGGAATTGATTGGATTAACTAGCTGCATATTTAATGGCTAAATCTGACACATGAAACCAAAGAGCCCCAGATAAGCTAGCTAGTCATTGGTAAAGTATGACTGTTGAAAAGGAAGAAAAATTTGAATGAATTTGGATAGTAATGGTGTTCATGGAAAGAAACTGAAAAGGGAAAAGGATTCCGTTACGAACGTAGGGAGGAAAAAGCTGGAGGGATTTGTGTTTTGGCGAGATAGAAATTACATAACTTTTTTCCAGAATAAACCTTTTAATAAAATTGATATAAACCATTCTCTACTTAATTATCTAATTTCTAGATAGTCGAATTCCCAACATCAATTTATTATTAGCAAGTAGAACTTTGATCAGATAACCAATGTCTCTTTAGACAATGTTCTTTTGAGTGGATTTGAAGGAGTGAATTTGAGAGGATTTAAAAGAATTTGAAGATAAATTTTTTTGTCGTTTATTTAAGTGAATTTGAAGGTAAATAAGAATGAATTTGGAAATAAAATTTGTGAGAATTAGTATAGAATTGTATTGAGGTAACAAATTAAAAAAATTTATTTTCAAATTCACTCTCATCTACCTCCAAATTCACTCAAATAAACGACAAAAAAATTTATCTTCAAATTCACTCAAAAGAACAAGACTTTAATTATCTACCTTACCTTCGTTTTTTAAAGAATTCTTTATCATCAATGAAAAATGAAATAAATATAACAAGATACTTAGAATATTCTAACCCGTATATAATTAAGCCTGCAGATACAAGGCAAGATTATCTATTTTATTATGTTGTAATTTGTCATTTTACTTCTTCGAGTAACTTTCACTTAGTCCACAAAATATCCTTACACAACACTTTAGGGATGCAAATGATAATCCAAAATATTTCTTTAATAAATCACTTTTAACACTTTCATCATTTCATATGAATTTGTGTTCACTCATATACAAAGAACTTAACCAATTCACTTCTTTCAACAAAAATAAGTTTAGATTGAAAGACGTGATCGAGTTCAAATACCAATTATAATATGTAAATATTGTTTTTAGTACTTACTTGTGATTAATGTCGAAGTTTTGATTTGTACTAATGTGAACCCTCCCTCAGCATTTGTTTTAAGATTCTTAAATATAATATAATTTCTAAATCTATATATCCCATAATAATATAATATAGTCACTCACACAATCCTTCCAACATAATTACTTTTAAAATTAAATCCTAACATTTTAAATATAAAGAAATGATTTTAATGATATTATGATGTACTAACAATACTCCGATCACAATGTCACACAAACTCCAAATTTGACTAGCTAGCCACATGGTAATACAACATCAGGATACTACTAAAAAAACTTAGATTTTTTCTCCTATTTCAAAATAATCTTGTTTAATAACTTGATACCACCGTTCAAAATAACATAAACTAAAAACTTTTATTCACTTTATTAAAATATTCAAAATTCAATAAAACCAACATCACACACCATCACCCATCACATCATTCTCAAAATAATACTTATTTAATACACTTTCGAAAATCAATAAAACAAATTCTTTTTCATATGTACTCGCAAAGCTCCTCATTATTGGACATCGAAATGAACATTTACAGCATAATTTGTCTTGTCCAACACAATCATACGATTATCATAGGTGAAAATCATAATCACAATGTAATGGTAAATTAACTAAAAAATATCATATTATAACATAAATGATGGAGAACATTTTGAATTACTTACAAAAAGCATAGTCAAAAGGATAGAAAAAGAAGAAAGAACTTTAAGAACACTACTTTTGTGAAGGATCACCTATTAGTCTTCTTCTTTTATCTTTAATATCTTTTGTAAATATGTAAAATAGTTTCATTAGGCCTTGTATTTGGCCAAAACATTTTTTTAGCTTTGTTTAGAAGGCTTGATGCCTTAAGAGGGGGGATTAGTGTATCATTAGACATATTCTAGAAGATTAACGCCTAAAAATGGGTTTGGAAGAGTTTAGAAGGGTTTGGAAGGTGTCAACATCAAGGGAGGCTCTCCTATGTTGAATGTGGACGGTTAGTTAGAGGGAAGACTCCCATTCCTCCCCTTTTGCCATAGGATCCTTCTAATCTCTTTTCAAGTACCATGTATTCTAGCCTACTCCGTTATTTATAAAAGAAGAGACATTATTTGTATTTTCTTTAGAACTTGATTGAATGTAAAGACACTTTCCTAAAATTGTAAGTCTTCTTTTCTTGAGTTCTCACCTTATGAGTTGTCTTCTCCTAGACTTCTTCATGCTTTCTCCTTCAAGATTGGCTTAACCTTCTTAGAGGAACCTTTACCAAAATTGCAACACATCAAGCCTCAACATCTCTTCATCTAATTTCTTCCACTGCATCCATCTCTTCCAAGTTCACTTTTGAAGAAGCTTCACCGTCATTTATTGAAGGAGCTTCCTCAAAGTATTCTTCAACAATAAACACTATATATTCAAAAATCACATTACCATCTCACCTAAACCATAACAATAACTCATTTAATGTCACACTCCATCATAGTGTTTATTGTATCTCCTAACAATAATAAACTCACGTCAAAAGAATCAATCATTAACAATAACAAAGATTGTCACATGTAACTTACCATCCCAACTAGCTAAACTCTAGAGCCAAACCAACTCTTCCTTCATACTCGCATAGAGTCTCAAAACATAGTCTATTTTGCATAATTATTCCTCAAGTCTTGCAGCAAAGTCCAACACTAGTACAGTTATGTCACCACATATGCTGCTCTCCTCGAGAATATAGTCTTAAGGTCAACTCTCGGTGCCCCCTCTCCTTTTGCTAATACTCCTACGCTTCACAACCACTATCTTAACATTCATCCCAAGTGTAGGTTGATGGCATATGCATTCCTTCCTTAACTAAGTAGGTCCTTCACACAAAATTTCACTACATATTTGTTCGAGCATTCAGACCTACATAGGATATTTTGGAGAAGGGCAACCCAATTCTAAGCCTTGTTACAAAGTTTACATGTGGATAAATCCAACCTCTCAACAAACTTCCAAACCATTATTTTCGCTTGAAAAATTGCAATTATAAAAGTCCATGTTGCAAATGTAATTAATGAAAGATGAACCTTCAAAGAGGCAACCAATCAGATTTTCCCCCAAATTAGAACTAAGATAAAACCAATAAGGCTCCCCATTTTTTTGAAATAAAAGGCAAACTCTAGAAAAGTGGTGAGGGGGTGGAGTAAATAGATTTTGAAAATCTTTTTGCAATTAGTGTTAGACGTTGTTTGCAGGGGATAAACGGTTTGTAGACAATATTGAACACTTAAGAATTTTCAAAAGCGTTTAGAAACACAACAAAAGAGAGCAAAGATGAAAACTCATTTTTATTCTAGTTCACTCCAACTTCCAACTGAGCTACGTTCAGTTTTTCCTTAAGCACTCTTAAAGTGTTCCACTAACTTTAAAAAGTTACAACGAGTTTCACTGCTCCTGGTTTTACAATGAGTTTCACTCCTTGTTTTTCACTAGTCCAAGTGTCTAAAACTATTTAATTCCTCCTAAGTTAAACAACCAAATGTTTTAAATCAATTTTTATTTTCCAAATATAATAAAGTGTTTTTTTTAGAAAAACAAGTACAGATTGAAAAGCTCTTGTAAAGAGGATTTAAATCAATACAAAGTATATCCAGAAAACTTGTTACAAATCATTTTTTTTTTCAAAGAGCTAGCGATGCAACAACAAGATAATATATGCAGTTATGGCTGTATATCTCTTCTCTTCATGCGATCTTCTTTATATAAACAACTTCAAAAATATTCATTACTTAGAAATATTGACTTTGATGTAGGTGAGTAACCTTTTATATGAAGATACTATGTTACTTTTGTAGAAACAAACTTTGTTACTTGTACGAATTAGTCAAATAAAAAGCAATGATGAAAGACTCTTAATTAATATCATGTTGAATCAAGAAACAAAATTTCATTACTCTATCTACCAAATAGGTTGTGTACATGTTATTCACATTGTTATTCACATTGTTGATTTTAATTCCTATAAGGTAAACACATTAAGATAAGATATTACTTTATTCATGATTGTATATAAAAAAATATTTTTGAACTACAATTGTTAAGATAGATCATCAAAGGACTACTAATATATTTTATAGATTCTATTTGACTAGACAATGAAATCACCTAATAAAAATATCACCTAATAGTCATCAAACAAAAATGATAAATCTCTTTAAGAGAAAAACAAGTTATATATTGAGAAAGTATAAGTTATCTATTGGAGTCGGACTTTTTTATGATATTTTTAAACGGGAGAAAGATGGAGAGAAATAAAGTTTAAAGCATACAGGATAGAGGAGAAAAAGGGAAATATCAAGCTAAGGCAGAGCTTAGATGAATAATAAAAATAGTAGAACACCCATCACCATCTCCTACCTTTATGAAGATAAAAACACAAATCCAGTTATACTGATTTTCTCCTTCTAAGTGGGGGCTGGGGGCAGGTTGGAGTCCATACCCATAATACATATTCAAATCAATATTTAGATGTTAATCCAAAAATGAAGCCCAGACAGCATTACTTATATTATTTATCTTGTAATGATTTCATCAATAGCACAAATACTATTAGGAAACAACCTTGTTTTGCACAAACAGCAGATTCTCTTTGGTAAAAGATATGAAAAAAAAAAAGTATTGCAAAAAACAGCTAATTAGATATTTTCCTCTCCTTTAAATAAAACATGTGTAATTAAAACCCCAACTTATATAAAACTTGTAAATAAGATATTACAAGTCACTAACGCTGTAATTGGAAATGGAACTGCGGTTCCATTTTCTCATGTATAATCCCCAAGAACGGTAGCCTAAGATACTCCCCCAACGATATGGGCTCTGCAATCAAAACAACACTGCTCTTCCCTGCAGAAGAACACACTGCTGGAACAGCACTTGAGACATCAGATTTCGGAAGCAAACAATTGGCAAAAAGTGCAATGTTTCCAGTGGAAGTGTAGCAGCAACTTTCCCAGAAACGAGGTGGCGAAACGCAGTTCACAGCGTCAAGGTCAATCTCAAACAGATCATCTTCCTCTTCCAGTTCAAAATCTTGGGAAAGTGAAGAAGTGGTCATGGTCTTGTTTATGTTGTTGCATAATAACATGGGTATATATATAAAGTGGGAAAATTTGGATGATGTTGAGGTGGATGGTGGCAAGTATAACGCTCCCCAACAAATGTGAAAAGGGTCAAAAAGGATCAAAGAGTGGTGTTTGTGTTATGAACATGTTATAATCCTCTAAGCTGCTCCACCATAGTTCAACGCTCATGCTGCTGACTTATATATTTTATTAAGTTTCACCAAAATCATATGATATGGAGTCAAACGTTGAGCCACCTACCCAACAGAATGGAAAAATGCTCCCATCATCTTAGTTACATAGTAATGAAGTACCAATGCCACCTTTCTTTTCCAAACCTACAAACATAAAATATTAATGCAAACAACAACCAACACGCAACTCACCAAACTCATATTCAACCTTTCTCATATATAACTTATGGTTGCATGAGAAAATTTTCTAAAAGTAGAAGCTCACATTGACAACCTCAATGTGGACACAACACAATCTATATATTGGAAAAAAATTCCTCCACACCAAAATCAATCATTTCACAATCACTGGATGAATAAAATGATCGTAAAAAAAATATAACTTTTGTATTTGTAAAAAATAAAGTACAATTTAGTAAACTGTCGTGTCCAATGAGTATAAAAAAAAAAACTGGGTGTCAAAATATTATTATCTATCTATCTATGCACCAAATGTTAAATAACTTGTGTAGTGTTGTGAAATTTATGTTCAATTTTAATTTTGGCTAAAATTACAATTTTTTGAACAAAGCAAACACTAGCTCCAAAACTAATAACTGGGTGATTTGAATAGTCATAGTTAAAAAAATTGAAATCCTGTACTTATATATATATATATATATATATATATATATATATATTAACGGATTCAGGGGTTGTTTCTTCAAATTTAGAATAACGCTTGAGGGAAAATGATTATGAACCCAGTGGTGTGCCCAATCGATGGGCCAGTAGTAGCCCAAATAAGCAAACAAAACCAAATGGGTATTTCTTTCTGCACCCTATCATTTTCTTCATGAACCTTATCGATTTCTTTAATTTCAGCTTTTGCCCTTATTTGAAAGTTAATTCCGAAAATCTGAAATATAATTTGGAATTTAGTTTCCGGAAAAATGAAAATATGTTTCTGGAAACAAATTTGCTGAAACAAAGTTACTCCTTCTGGAATTACCAGACAAAATAAGGAGTCCAAAAATAGAAGCACGAGATTGAGAAGGAAGATTTTGTAAACCTTAGGCATTTATGAAAATTAAAACGTAGAACAAAAAATATTTGAAAGCACCAATTCAAGAGAAACAAATATTGTATATAGATTGAAAAATAAACGAAAATTAAAAGAAAGAAAGATTGTAAGAATTACAAAAGAAAAAGGAAAATTGAAAGAAATTTGACTTGGAAAATAAAAGAGCATTGATTTTGAATTGGCAAAGTATAAAAGAAACATAATTTTGAAATGGTGAAAAAATGGATAGAAGTTAAAGGAATGAGTAAAGTGATTTAAGTCTAAGAGCATGTGTGCATGTATGAGGTTTTGATTTCAATGTCATAAGGAAAAAATATATAACATTAACAATTTGATGTGTGATGTATGGTTGGGATTATAAGAGTATAGTATAATATTCGTGAAATACATTTACATCAATTTGAATACCCAAAAGTAAATAATAAATGTAATATAATATGGTGATGTATGTAGGTATTGAGAACGTTTACATTCTTATCAACGTTTTTTCATTTGAGTCGCTGCATCAGTTTATTTTGCTCTTTTCCTTATGCAAATCATATTGACTCTTTCATCGTTACTTCTTCACTCTCCTTCCTTCTCTTCTTATACGAATACGTTGTCACTACGAATAACTGTTTTCTTTCCATTTTGGAAGTAGTTAAAAGTTTGTTCTTTCGTCTTTATTTTATTTTCTGTTTTATAATTTTTTTTCTTAATGCTAATATTTTTTTAATTTATTTTATTCAATATGGAAGTGACAAAGGTAATTGTAACTCTATTTGTTAAGAAAAACTAGGTGATTCTACAATGAAAAATATATGAGATGAAAAAAAATTGAAATTTAAAATGTATATATATAGGAATAGACTTTAGTTAAAAAAATCAAAGCATAAAGTAGAAAATAAGCTTCTAATGTCTAAAATTATATATTTTTTAACTCGTTCGATTAAAACACTAAAATATAATTGATACAGGAGTCTTGATAGTGAAGACAGCTTTTAGGAAAAGAAAATATTGTATGTCTACATGATATTTGGCTATGATTTTTTTTCATATGTAAGTATAATGGAGTATAAATCAACGGATATGAATATAGTATCTTTAAAGCAGTTAGATAAATTATGAATGTAATAGTAGTAAAAAGAATGTGCGAGAAATAAAAAGAAAAAAAATTATCTGACAACAAAGTTAACCTTCCAAAGTTTTACAAATAAGATATATCTTAGAATCAAGAAAGAAATGTCTTGAAATATTTTTTTCTCAATTAATAATTTTTTTCTAAAAAATTGTGTTTTTGTTTCTTATTTTCTACAAAAATATCAAATTGGTTTTTTTTTCTAAATTAAATTTTTAATTTTCTAAATGTGATATAATTTGTTATTTTTTATTTGTTATGTATTGGTAGTGTTAAATATGTGTGAATTCATAGTTTTTTATATTTTATTTTTAAAAAATTGCACATATTTAGTTAGTGGCATGTCACTTTTGTAATATGATAAAGTATACAGTTATGCATCTAAGATATAAAGTGTTATCTTTACAGTCATTCAAAAACAACTATAAATTTAAACTTTATATACATACTAAAGGATACTCGAAAGCTATACACAAACGTCTACTAAACTAAATCAACTACTCAGCAGCATCACCTTCATCCAAAGCTTTTTCTAGAGAAATCTCTTCTTCCGCTACTCACATCCAAAGGATGATCATTACAGAAGAAAAACATCAGAACATACAAAATACAAGCACACAACAGGGTAAGCTAGTTTAAACAAAGGTTAATCATACATCAATTTATTTAACTTCATACAATCATACTATTCATTCACATCACATAAACTCTTCACACATAACACCACACTCCGGACTTTGAATGATTGTCGAGCTATGACGAGTTGTGCACTCGTGGTGGCTTCTACTGCTTTGCAAAGCCATTGCCAATGGGTACCCTACCACACTCACGAGGTTAGTCCGTTATCACTCACCTTGAGCCATACTGGAAGCACCCAAGACTAGGACCTCCTGTTACTCCTCACGACATAGATCAATCCTCTTTACTTGAGAATGAAAGACCATTGGAGTTTCAGGATAACCCCCAAGACTAAGCTCCTATATTCATTCTAAACTTACTTGAATCTCAACTAGAGATTTCACTTTGAATCACAACATAGGGCACCACCATGTATCCTCTCCTTGAGGATCATGGAATTACGTCCATTAACCATACTTGAAACTTACACTTTGAAATCACCAACTTACACTTTGAAATACAACATACATCAATAACCAATGATATTACATAACACAACTTTAACTTACTTCATACAACACTTAATGTTTCATGTAAAACAACCTAAGATCAAAAGAAGAGTGAACTAGAACTAAAACTCTTGCACAACACACACATTTGCATAGCGAAACTAGAAGCTTCTCGCACAGCGACCTAGCTCACTATGCGAATCCTCAAACAGAGACCACACCCTCTAAACCATTCGCATAGCGGTTATACTCGTTATGCGAATAAACCATGAGTTGAATCAGACCCCAGACTCCTTGCATAGCGTCCTAGCTCGCTATGCGAGAACCTCAGGCAGTGGCTCATGCTCCTTAAGCACTCGGAGAGAGAAACTTATTCGTTGTTCGAATAAAAAGAATAATAGTTCCAAACCCAACCAGTAGCATAGCGACTTGATTCGTTATGCAGATCGACAAACAGAGAGAAACCCTCTCAAACCATTCGCACATCGCACCCAATCGCTGTGCGAATGCCTTGCCAGAGAACACCTCGCCAAGGTGACTCGCTATGCGAATCTATTCACACAGCGAGTCTGCATAATCTGCAGAACGAAATTCTGCAAAATTATGCAACTCAACCACAACTTACCAATGTAAATTAATGAACAAAAATGATTATTAAGTTTACTTGTAGGAGGGACATGTTCCGCTTAGGAGATGGCACCGAACGAATGCTATAATGCTCAAATTGCTGCTGGAACTAGCGCGTAACCATTTCAACAACTTCATCATACAACTCTGTCCGGACCTTCTTTGTGATCTCCTGCGTGATCTCTTTTCGGATGTCCTACTTCAGTTTTTCTTCATACTCTTTACTTAATCCGTATGAAGATGGACGAGAGGAAGACCCAAAGAATTGTTGTATGCAGGGGTGTGTGTCACAGTTTATGCCTCGGTTCTAATGTAACCGAGGTAGTATATGAATTTCAAAAGTATGTCAGCATATATCAGTGATAGTAGGGTGAGTTGGCAATACATTATGCTTCGGTTGTTGACTTAACCGAGGTAGTAGACCTCTCACACTTCAGTTCATTGTGAATCGAGGCATATAACTTCCCCAAAACTACGAAAATGTCACCGCGCTTTTATACGCTTCGGTTTCAGAAACCGAGGCATATATAGCGCGCTAAAAAACCTTTTTTTTACTAGTGCAAATGAGAGTTAATATCTACATATATTTAATAACCATATTGGTAGGTTTTTTAAGATTTTTAGTATTTTGATAGAAAGTACATATATATATATATATATATATATATATATATATATATATATATATATATATATATATTTTGAGATGAGTGGAGGCTAGATTTAGTTTATATGTCTTATGCAATTGTGATAAATTTAACTAATACCCGTACGAGTACTTACCCTGTTTATTTAATTATGCAAATCATTTAATGTCTTAGGAGTGCTCTTAAGTGTAATTTTGTGTCCATTCCTGACACCTAGAGCGTAAGATCGTCAAACTTCAGTATGATTCCTTCGTGATTGCTTGAATGAATCATTTGCATTAAGATCATGACTCTATAACTAGCTAGAGCCATAGATCTCTACTCCTAGTATCTAAAAGCAAGAGATGAATTGATTGAACCATAACTTAAAACCAATTTTCACTCAAACGAAAGATGAGTGATCAAGTCATCCAACAACAAATAATAAATCAAATCACAAACATATATAAATATACCAGAGGTACCACGAAGATGGATAGAAAAGAAAGCATAAAGTTTTACTGTTCCATTGATATCACCAAAGAGAAATCCCTACTCGTGGAGTTGTGTTGCAATACAAATCCAACATGTAGACATACTATTTACAATAAAAACATAATCTTCCTAGCCTTACAACACTTTGTCTTACTATGTCTACATCTTTCTCTACTAAATGTATCTTCACTCAATGCTTAAAATAAGGACATGAGGTTTATTTTTATAAATTGTACAAGGCAAAGCTCAACTCCAACTTTGTCGCTTGAGCTGCAAAAGTTTTATTCCAGATATTTCCAAACTACCTTTCTTAGGGCTTAAGTTGAACAGTTTGGGCTCATACTGTAAAAGTTAAATTCTAAATAGTTCCAAAGGTGGGGTGCTTGAGGTTTCCACCTCATGAGGGTTTACTCATTATGGCTCATGCTCAATTCTACTGCTTAGTCGCATAAGTCATAAATTTGCCCACAATTGAATGATTTTAATCCAATTTCTCTATTTTTCCACTTTAACTCTCTTATGTTTCTTTGTTAATCCAATTTTAATTCAAGAAATCTCAATTTTAATCCAATTTGCATTGGTTACATCCTTGCTTATATATGGTTAGTAAAAAGATTTGAGTATTTCTAGTGGAGTCAAATTGGTTTTGATTGAATTATTATTTTAATACTAAATATATCATATTAAGTATAAAAAATATAGAGAAAATCTCAATTTGAATCAATTTGATTATCAAAATTGCATTTTTGGATTTTATGAATTACGCAAACTCATTGGGTGAGTCATCCTCTCATTAAGTGAAATTCAAGTTTCTTAACTCTAGAAAGCTAAGATTTTGTTGCTCGTTGGACGAGCCAAAGTTTGCACGGTGAAACTTTAAATAGAACTCTCAATGTTTTAGTATCTAAGAGAATCAATATCTCGTCTGATGAAATTAATTTTGAGAAAATCTCAAGAGGTCAGAAAGGATATTGATTATTGAGCGACTCAAGTCTCATTGAGTGAGTCTATCATAGTGGTTAGATCTTTAGGCGAACCAATTTTCTCATTGGCCAAGTCATAATCTACTGCTTTTGTGTGTGTGAGGCCAAGTAGCTAGGAGGTGTGTTCATAATCTATTGTGAGCTATTGATATGATATTTGTGTAATCTGTATGCAGTTATTTTTAATGAAAAAAAATGTTATACCGAAAAGAAGTTATGTATTGAATGATGATTTGATAAGAAATTATCCTAATTCTACTAATATTGAATTTAGATATTACATTACGAGAGTTTACAGATATTTATATAGTCTAAAGTGTAGTATGAAAAGGAATCATACTTAATATACCTAGTAGGTTGTAAGAAATGACTTTATCATTTACATGTAACTTTGTGTGAGTGAATATAATATGATAGATACAAAATCTCTAAAAGTTTATTTAATGCATGAGTATTTTGAAAATAGAATTAATTGTTAGTGATTATTAAACCAGATTAAATATATTGATTAAATGATGAATGAGATATGTGAAAAGATGTGATTATGTGAATTTTGATTCTAATAAATGTATGATATATTTTTTTAATAATACCAGTTTGTCATATCTGTATGGTTTGTGTTATTTTAATTGATGATGATTATATGTTACACTGTAGATTGAAATAGAATTGTTCTGCTATAGTAGACTAAGGAATAATAGTTTGTGTATTTATAAGTGTATTTTATTCTTTTTTGAAGAGATGAAAATTTTATTTTAAATTGAAAGAAGAATGTAAATATATTTACATGTAAACGTGTATATGTAAAAATGCATGAATGAATAAATAGAGTGTAACTAGAAATGAAAAATTAAATTAAACTAGTAAATGTTGTTGGCCACATTGTAACTGCGGTTGACTTAACAAATTTTTACATACAACAAACATCCAATCCAATACGGCAGAATATAAGTTTGTAAGAACTTAAAAAGGACATCATACTCGTAACTTTTATCACAGTATTTATTTTGAATAAATAAATGACAAAACTTATATACTATACTATAAATACAAATGATGTTATTCTCCGATCAAATTCAGTTTTACCTTGATAAGCATATTGCGTAGATTATTAAAATAAATTTTAATTTTATTTGGAAAACAACAAGTAAAAAAATACTAAAAGGAAAAGTGGTGTCGTTAGTAACTTTGAGAACTACGTTTAAGAATAGTCATACTGATACCTGTTAGTAGAAGAAATTGATGTGTTACAATTAGAAGACATGTAAAATAGTTTACTTCTTCCTACATTAATTATGAAATAAATAATTTTATTATTAGCAATTTTATTATGATAGATAATTCATTGAACTTAAAAAATAAGTTATATTATTAAATATAATTAATAACGAAATGTGTATATTAAAAGTAATTAGAGAACAGAAAATTTTCTTTATTAATAGTTATATTATAAAAAATATTATGCATTAAATAGTTATACCTTATATAATTATAGATATAGATAATAATAATAATAATAATAATAATAATAAATAATAATAATAATAATAAATAATAATAATAATAATAATAATAATAATAATAATGATAAATTAACCCAGAAACAAACCTCAACAACTACGAAAAAAAAGTTACGAATTGACAGAAAAAAGGGGCCAAAATGTACCCTTTGCTTGAAGTTGATCCTTGGACGGCCTTTTGAGTCCCGGAACATACAGTAACCGTTCTCAGATAGTCAACCAAGTCCTAAACAAATTGAAATTGAATTCAGACTGAGTTCCCAATTTCCAGAAACCCTATTTTATGCCCCTTTTTGCCTCTTCCCCTCTAGGGTTTCTGCAACTCCAACAATTAGCTTCCGCAATGGATGAAGAAGGTGTTGTTTTGAATGCAATGGCGTTATTCGCTTGCATAGCAATGGCCCTCTTCTACGTCGCCCTCCTCTACGCTCCCACCTTCCTCCTCCGTCTAACGCCTCCTTCTTCATTCGAAACCTACATGATTAGACGCTTCCTCTGCGCCATCGTTTCGTCTATCCTCTCCCTCTTCCTCTCCGTACTCATCCTCCCCGTATGGATGTCTCTTACCCCCTTATTTCGGTTATGTTTTCAATTTTTTACTCGTAGTTTTTCTTCCTGTCATTAAAAGTATTCTCTTTTAGTTCCTGTTCTCCTTTAGTTCTTACACGTATCATTTTTAATTCCCTTACAGGTAGTCTTTATGCATACCATTGTAGTATTTTTAGTCCTTGAGTTTATGACTAAAAGAGATACAAAAGCATTCTTGAAGTGACTAAAATATATTTTTAAGCAGAAACTATTTTTATTTTATTTTTGTAACTACAGAAATAAATGTATTATTTAAATGCATAGATGCATTTAGCAACTGGAGAGTTTATCAAGAGTTCTGTCTTATATTAAAATCATTCTCTTATAAGCGGTGGAAGGGTTGCCGTTGAATGAAAATAATGGTTGGAACCGAAAAACTTACATGCATTTGTTTAGATACTGTTGGTGTTTTTCAATTATCATTACAGTTTCACTTTTATAGTTGTGATATTTTTTTTATGCAAATTTATATCATGGGGATTCACTAGGTGAAACTTCAATTTTAGTTAGAATACCAAAATACATGTAAGTTTAGTCGTACGCTTTTATGAAATTGGTGGGGATTTTATAGTTATTTTGGGATATTAGCTTAGATGGTCACAATGTTTGAGTTTAGTCTTGTAATCATTTATGGCTTTATTTTTCTGTGTTCAGGTGCAAACTAAGGAGCTGCATCACATTGTTGGTGTATTTGGCATCCGGAGGGACCATATTGTGAGTAATGTGTATGAGTTTCGCTGGTTCAATTAAGGGATGAACGAGCATTTTATCTTGTGTGGTGATGTCAAGTTGTGTTTCTTGCTACCTTATGCAGATTTGGAAAAAGGGTCATTGCTGAATTTTCTTTCTGAAACGTGGTTTTCTGTATGAAACAGTGGCAAGCAGTGATCCTTCCTCTTTGCTTGACCTCCCTAATGTATGCTGGGTCTATCTTTGACAAGTGTCTTCTGTTACTGGCTTCTTGGAGACAGCACGCAAGTTCTGGGGATGCCCTTTCCTTTGATTATTACAAAATTGCCTTACATCAGTTTCTTGACTGGTTATCCGAGATTTCGTCAAATATTTTGGTGTGGCGAAATTATGTTGTGGTTAGTACCACTGTCATCATTGTTCATGTTGAACCTTATGCTTCCAACAAGCCACTGAGCTTGTAGCTATTTTTCCCGTGCTTACAATGAGAAACTGAAAGCAGTGAAGCAAATAGTTTAGTTTGGTAATTTGTGAATACAGCTTAGGTGATGTGCGTTTTATAGGATCAGTTTCGTATCTTACATGCATTATGTGAATGATTTGTTATGGTATACCTAACAGGCACCCCTTACGGAGGAGTTGGTGTTTAGGGCATGCATGATACCTTTACTTCTGTGTGGAGGATTTAAAACATACAGTGTTACACTTCTTTGCCCTATTTTCTTCAGCTTGGGTAAGTACTTATATGCCAATTCTAGGAGATGTTTAAGATTGTTAAGGATATAGAGTAGAATTATCTATTCCACAT
Organism: Vigna nakashimae; assembly: GCA_034642375.1. NCBI lineage: Eukaryota > Viridiplantae > Streptophyta > Magnoliopsida > Fabales > Fabaceae > Vigna > Vigna nakashimae. The sequence continues at coordinate 49,412,754 of CM067765.1, read as the reverse complement.
CTAAATGAGTATCAGTTGTCTTTTAATATTCAAAGATGTTTTAAGAGAAGTCATCAAAAGTCCATAGTAGTGCAACCAAGGTTGTCAAACTCTCGAGTTAAGTCTTAAACTTTAATGAGTTTATTATCTTAAGTAGATGAAACGACTGAACTCGTTCTTTTCTAAGTAAACTCATAAGCTATTTACATTCATGTAAATTCAAATAAATTTGAGTCATGAAGCCAGTTAATAGGTTTGAAATCAATCTAATTTTTACCCTACATTAACCCCACAATGACTATCTTTTTAGGACTCAAACTGATACCTATCCACATCCAGAACAGGCCACAAAAGGGAATAAATGACTTAAATATAAGACATCTCTAAGTTATATTCGCAAAAGGGGAAAATACAGCAATATAACCGATCATACTGCCCAAAGCTAGACTCCTCTAGAGCAATCAACAAGGTTCTCTATTCAACCAGACAACAAAGACCCCTCTTCCCTTCTCGCCACACCTGATACTAATAACAGAAAAACATTCCTCTTCTCTCTCTCCTCTAACTTACCACTATTCTAATTAGACCACGTTATTACCCCTGCCCTTCTTTCTCACATATACCCTTTCTCATCTTGAACTGTGCTTCACTTCTTGGGCTAGACACTCGCTGGCCCATTTACTCATTGGGCCCTATCACAAACCATGTGAGGAAATTAGCTCTTTCTTTTAAATGTTTTCACTTTAAGAACTTGTGCTTTTATCAATTTATACATGATTAGGTTATTTATATAAATATGATCTTATTTAGCACCAATGTATAGTTCGCCACTTTTCTTTGCTATGAAGTTGAAATGTTGAATTATTGTTATGTCAAAAGTATTGTGTTATGCAAGTCTACAAAAGTTTCACAAGTTTATGTTGACTTTTTGAGTTTGACAACTGTGAGTACAACAATGGCATTCTGCCAAGTTTTGTTAAGCTGAAGTTCATCATGCCTTCAAACTGCTTATACCTGAGAATTTGTCCTTTAACTGAGTCCAATGGTGTCTTTTGATTTGTGTAATTGATCTGCCTAATGGGATAAGGCTATTGTTACTGTTGTTTGGGAAGGGACACAATAAAATAAATTCATTTTATGGTTGTAAGCTGAAGAAACATTTGCATGTGTTTGCCCGAATAGGGATGCATGTTTATGTAAGAGATTTCTTTGTATCTTTTTTAGCAGGATATAATTTCTCTAATGAATTAGGCAGACAAGGTTTTAACCGTCTCATTTAATTATAATATATGTGAAAAATAACTTGTTGCCTTTATATTTTACACATAGTACGTGAATAATTATTAACTACTAATCGGTAAAGATTACATGTACCCTAAGAAAAAGGAAATGCAATGGATAAAATTTTGTCCATCATTCCTACTATGTCTCATGCACAAACCTTTTCACTAGTTACCCACAAAAGCAGTTTTGGTATACACTTGAGTGAAACTAATGCATGTTTCACACAGCATAGAGGTCAGATAAATGTTTTAACAGTGAGATAAATTTCCTTACAATTTTTAGCAAATTTTCATTTGGCTGTAGATTGAAGAAAATAATAAGCAGATATTATTGTCCTTTTTAAATGCAAGGCTTATTGAGATGTTTTGCTGCATTATTGGTTTGCAGCACATTTAAATCATTTTGTCGAGATTTACGCCAAGCAAAATTACAGAATAATGAAGGCTGTTATGGTTATAGGTATGGATGTTTATGTTATTCATCAGCTCCTGCATTTGTTATATCAAAGTCACACTGGCTAAGTCGCTGTATCTTTTATAGAGCATTTAAGTTTTTGAGGCATTTCAAAGAATCTCAACTTAGTATTTTTGGATGATAGTCTCACTGCAAAATATTTCTTACAGGTCTCCAGCTTGGCTACACTGTTGTCTTTGGGTCATATGCATCTTTTCTTTTCATTCGAACTGGTATGTAGCTTTAATATATTTGGTCTGACTGCTATTGTTGATGATAAATTGCACTTCTGAAACAGAAATTAGATACATTCAACATTGCTAAAGAATTGAATGGATAATGACTGAGGGAAATGACTCAAATTTATCCTTTATACCGGACAGTGAATTTACTTCGAGTTTCAAATACAGTGAACCCTTTTATAAGGTTTAAATACCATTTTGATCCCTGTATTAGCATTGGTCCCTATAATAGTTTGATTTTTAGTTCCTATAATAGTTTGATTTTAGTCCCTGTAGTTTGATTTATTTGGGTTTTGTCCCTGCCACTAACAACATAACACCATACATTCTTCGAGAGACAAGTCATACAAAAATTAAGGCTAATGTTTGGTGGTCAAAATCTAAAAAATAAAGCTATAGTAACTGAACCAAATATTTGTTGGACAAATGTAACGTAATGGCACTTGCCTTAATGTACAGAAAGTTTCTCTGTTGTGGGTTGAGGTTGACATGATAGGAAAGACATCATGAAATTATATTACTATGACTTGGTATCATTATATTCACGCTGTTCATTTAGCCTTAGACGTAAAAGATATAGTTATTTTTTTAAATTGGATACATTCTAGTAACCTATTTTTGGGGATTAGTTCTTTTCTAATGAGGAGCCAACTTATACGGTTTTAGGATGGCCTATCCTTCTTTTTCCCTGTCTCTTATATTTGTTTCTGGCTGATGTTTTTCAGGACACCTTGTAGCTCCTTTAGTGGCGCACATATTTTGTAATTTCATGGGACTGCCTGTATTGTATTCGCAGAGAAGTAGTAAGTTGCTTATTAAAGTAAATTGCAAATGTGACTTCTATGGTTGTGATAGTAAATTGCAAACTACTATAAGCCTCTTTGCTTTCAATTTTTTCTTTCCTTCATTTCGTTGAATCATTCTGAGCTTAGCATAATGTAGAGCTCAAAAAAGTGCTGCAAGTTATAATAGTTTTAGAAATTTAGTTTCAGTTGGATTTCTGACTGTAGGTATAATTATTATAAATTTTAAATTATTAGTAATGACTTACGTTTTACTATTAATTAATATTCTTTTATAACTCTTCTGATCATGAATTATTTACTAAAATGTGAAACAAAGAACGGAAAACTATAAAAAGTACTTTCATATGTTACCATTTTTTTAGCTTTCTAAAATTGATGTACTTGTTAGTTACTGAATTTTGTGTGAGATCAATATTGGGGCATCTAAGAAATTGTACTTGCTACATACAGAATTTTAAATTTTAAAGTTTGGTACATACATGACAAAACATTACATGGTTGGGTTAAAAGTATGTTTATTTTAACCAAAAGCCTGTTCTGTGATTGAAAGTATGTTTATTTTAAGTAAGGTTTCGCGAGCATGAAAGTTGAGATATGGTTCTGATATTATTGAAGTTTTAGATCTAATATCTATGTTGACACAAGAAGAAATCGCACTCTTTGTAAGACCTATATTGTGCATGTATAGGAAGATTTATTTTATTTTTTAAAAGAAAAGAGGGGGCCAGGGAAAATAACAGTGTTAGTTAGTACGATAAACTGTACTCATGGTCTGCTCATATTTTGTCATGGAACTCTGGATAAGTTGATCTGTGGCTTACTATTCATTTCCATTTAAATGTGGTTTTGGACTTATTCATTTGTTTCTGTTTCTTTTTCAGGGATTGTAAGTGTAACATTCATAATAGGATTCCTGGGCTTCTTGTGGCTTCTTTTCCCAATGACGGGCCCAGATTTGTATAATGATAGAATAGATAACTGCAGTTGTTGGCAAGGGTACTGCACATGGAGAGAAAGGATAAGAATGCCCCAGATGTAAATGTTAGTGTTTTTTTTTAGGATGGGGTTGGTGGCCAAGGAAGAAAGAGTTCTATTTGTGCAGAGTTTTCCTTAAAATTGCTTCAAAGTTAGAATTTTCCAAGGGCTTAAAAAAGACTCCACATCATTACATGATTATAATTTTGAAGAATTTTGCTCCTCTAAAGTGCCAGAGTAATAATCAAGATGTAGAAATCATCAATTATTATAATTAGAATATTAAAAATTTTGATATTGTAAAAAGGTTTTAATTTTGATTCCCGCGAAGTAGGGATAACGTTATGTGGGATGGACTGTTTTGTTTTATCGTGTAGGCTAATTTATACATATAAAAAAAATAGAATTTTCTTTTAATAAAGTTGACAATTTCTTCATCTAATATTTGTATTCCATAAGTGATGAACATTTGAAGAAATTTTTATTAACTACAAGTAATCAGGAAAAACATATCATGAAAAGTACAGTAACATTATATTGGTGACATAATGAAGATATATTAATACCGTAAAAATAAAATGATAAATAAAAATGTGTAAATATTTTTAAAACAAACAATTATATATAACAATGAACTATTAAACAGAACATGTGAGTGCATTTTGTATTCTTAGTGTTACATGTTGACGAGGCTATGTGAGACCTATTATCATCCCCAACTAGGGTTAATTATAATTTATGATAGATACAAGGTAGTTGTTGTAAAAGCTCAGGAACTTGTTTTTATATATGCTGGTCTTAGCTTTTTAACGTTGTGGATCTATTTTTTTCATTTAAGAGACAGTAATTATTTTGTATTTTACTCCAAAGCATTTTTTCATTGGAGTTGCCTTTTTGAAAATGTAAAATGTCCTGTTGCAACAAAGATTAGCAACATATTATTCATCACTTCATTTGCAATGGTTTAGTTGGTATCTTTGCAACAACCTCATGCACATGTTTCATTAAAAGGTTTAGTAAAACGTTCACTTCAAAATGTCTCTATAATACTACAAAACCAAAGCTAAACTAAAACACACTCATTACTTATTTGTCTTTCAATTGCACAACTACCGACTCAATTTTCTGTACACTTCAGTAGTGGAGGCTAAGCAACCCATTTTCTAAACTCAGAAATGGTGAGTTTCTTCATGTGCATGAAGAAACTACTGCTGTCTTGATTCTTTAGTTAGAAATGAGTTTTCCATACCTGTCATTTTTTTTTTCAAATGAGCATTAAAAAACTGCTTGAATCACCAAACCACATCCTTTTCTGTGGAGCAATGATAGTTTCACTGTATTTTTCGCTACATAAATGGCAGGTGGTTGGAATTTCTTTAATTATTACTCTCACTCAAAACATCATTCATGTTCCAATTTGTGAACTTAAAATTACAAACTGGATCCAACATTACAACTCACTACAAACTAAAATCAAAGTGAGATGGAACAAGAATTGAAAACCCCAGCAGAAAGAGAGGCAAAGTCAACTTTAAATTAATGAGATTCCTGTTAAATTTTCAGTTTGCTACTTGAGTTAATGATTTTGGTTTTCAAAAGGCAAAAGTTATTAATGGAGAAAGAAAATATAGTTTTCTGTTTTGCTTGGTATTGAAAGTCGTCCTATAAGTCCATAATATAGTGTTAGATATGGTTATGATGGCCAAATCTGCAGGCTGCAGATACTCTGAAACAAAGAGAATATAGTTCGAAGAAACATTTAATAGAGCTAAGTTAAATCCAAGAGGTGCAGTGGTAAATATGTGGATATGTTGGTCCTGCTCTGAGGCATCTCTTGGTTAAGCCATATATGCTTCTGTTATACTGTTGCTGAATTTATTTATTGTTTTGCAATAATATCTAATACTTTTTAAAGCATTTTTTTTGGTGATTTTTGGACCCATTTATTAAAATTTTGACTGACTTGTGGGTCTTCAAAGGGAATCTCAGTCATGATGCCCCATCCTTAATTCCATATCAAAATTCACACACTGACTTCGTTTGGTGACCTTAAGAGGTCAGTTTCAGTTAGCTGCAGAATTACATGATGAAAATTTGTCAAATCTCTTTCATTTTTTATTGGACACTCTTCATTGTATTTTCAATGCACAATGCTTCCCCTTCTCTTTCTCTATCTTAAGTCATTGAACCACCTTAATTTTATCTACAGTGATTATAAATTTTCTTTTTCTTTTTATTTTTTTCTAATCATATCCAGTCATTTATAAATTTATTATTTCTCTCTTTTATGTATATATTAAATGTTAATGTTTAAAAGTGAATTTTATGTATAATTTAATTTCATAAAAGTTAACTTGTAAGACGGGTTGAAACTTATTTAGATATATTATGAAATTATCTTATCTTTAGTTGAAGTGAGATTTTCGATAAATCTTTATATATTGTATGATGAGATTAGATATTAATGGGTGGTTTCATGGTGATAAAAGAATAATCATCCTATAATAAATTTTGCTAAGATAGATTTTAAACCATAACTCTAATATCATGTTAAGTAATAGATTTTAAACCTAATTTTGTTAAAAGTTTTATCTTAAAAGATAAGTTAATTTTGTAATATATATATATATATATATATATATATATATATATATATATATATATATATAATAAACAAGCTAATTTGAGATTAAATTAAATTTAAAATTCACTCTGTTTATTTATTAATGATTTTTCGTAATTAAATATTCATTTTATTGCATAAGTTCTTCAAATTTTTAACTATGACTACTTTTCATCCAATTATATGCATAATAGTTAGCTTTATCTTTGTGACATAGACATTAAAATAATTAAATTGACTTTAAGCTAGTCAATAAATATAAAATAACATAATTTGTTCTTATGTCTTGTAGTAAAAAATATATTTTATGTAAATATAATTTATGGCATTGAATTTTATACCTTTTATTTGAAGACCATTTTTTAAAAACTTTAAATGATAAAAATATAAGAAATTACTATAGTATGACATTAAACAACAATAAAAGAATAAAAAAATTAAAATAGATACATGAGATATTTTAATTACTCTCTGTGCAAACCAAAGATGAGGAAGAAGCTGGGTTGGAGTTTTGAACTCAGCAATCCATTTTAACTCCCTCTGCTTATCCGGTCAATGAAACAGGTAAGTTGACCAAGGTTAAATAAAAGTGAAAGTTAACAATAATATATTTATATGAATAAATATATAATAAATAATTTCTATTTCCATAAAAAAGTAAGTGAGAGGGATATTTCTATGAAAAGGAGGCTAAATCCTAACCCATAATATTTTGTTTTGGTATAATATTCCTAAGCATATGATTTCTACTGTAATTGTGTATCTTTTTTCTTTCATGATACGCCTTAGTCAAATTTAATTATAAATATAATTTGATACTCTATTTTTACTCAATTGTTTTTCATAAAAGAGTGATGAAAAATGTAATCTGGTAATCTTGGTTTTTCATTTTTAATATTTTATATTATTATTATTGAATCCATTAATGAACTTTGTTTTTTTATCAATGAACCCATCAATATCATTTCCAGAGATAGTTAAGATAAATTTCCTCTTACACACTTTTTGGAATAAAAAAATAAAATATAAATTTTCATAAACTAAAAAAATAGATATAAGTGAAAAATGTAATAATAAATAACAATTTTAGTTCTATTCGATTTCTTCATTTTTTTAAAGTCCATTCTAAAGCTTTATTTTTTAAATGATTCAAAATAGTTCGTTCATTATTTTAGATTTAAACATATTAACATTATAAAACTGTTAAATAATATTTTATTTTCAAATCACTTAATATGGTACTTTCTATCGTGCTGTACCCCATTCATTGCAGGATATGGATCCACGTCCGCAACAATTTCCTCCACTCTTCTCCAGCTAAATGTGAGTCACTAGATTAGTTGAGAGTGTTAAATTTTAAAATAGAAAAAAGTACACATATTTAAAAAGTAAAGAAAAATAAATATTATATTTAAATTTAAAATAATGCATTTAACATTAGAGTTGGTATTAGAATTTTATATTTATAAACTATAATAATCAAACAATAACTGAAAACAAATATTTCTAAAAATTCACACACCGGAAGGTGAGAGTGAGACAAATGAAAGAGAAAATGTTAGAGTCAAAGAGATAAAAGAGAAAGGGTTGAGAGCAACGAGAGAGGTGAGTAAGAGTTTGAGGTTTCTTGTTTCTTTTTATAATTTTGATAATGAAAATTATTCAAACAGTTTTAACCTTAAAGCTTAAAATTCATAATATACGAGAATATTTTTATATATTAAAATTCGATACACATTGATAAAATGTACCAACTGAAAAAAGAGCGAACACAAGTTAGCAAACTCATATATATACATATATATGTACATATGTACATATGTACATATATATGTTTATATGTATATATATATATATATATATATATATATATAATTTGTTTAGATCAATTTATCGAAAGAAATATATAAAAACTCCTTCTAAAAGGATGTCTAAGCAACTTAGGAAGTTGAGTCAAATCTAAAAATTTACTTTATAATTCAAATTGAATAATTCACTTTTGTACTTATTCATCTAGAATACACACTGCTATGAAGATTAACTCGATGCACTAGTACAAACACAACGTATAACGTCACGCGTTCAACGTCCAATCACTGAATAACCAACTTTAAAAATGACCGGTGACATTTTTGTAAATAAATACAATTATTAGACGTCGTTTAGAATTGTAATTCGACGTCAATTTGTTATATTCAGTAAATTTTGCCAAAATGTTTGGCGCAAAGATGAAAATGTACTTACGTATGACTCGAATTCCCTAAAATTAGACGTCAAAAGGATATAAAACGTCAAATATTCCAACGTTAGACGTTAAAAGGTTAGTGAATTCAATAAAAATTTGAGCAAGAGATTGAAAATTCATTCAATTTATCTTAGCGCGCGATACCCTCTTCTATGCTCAAAATTTTCTCGAACGAAGTTTGACGACCATCACATGTAATCTTTCTTTCATTTGTTACAAATATATGTTAATTAACTACTTTAGTTATGATTTTCATTTGTTTTGACTGATTATTTTTGTGTTCTTGTCCTTCATAGGCGCATTTTGCTTTTTCTCTCATTGATGGCAATACTTTATTTCAACGAACCCACTTTTAAAAAGAAGTAGTGATGTCTAGTAAAGAGGACTGGTGACAGTGGTGTCTAGTACTTCGAAAAGAAGCAGTGATGATTAGCTATGATTGTCAATGACTTCATGACGTACAAAGCGACGAGAGGTGAGTAAGGATAGTGGTGCAACAAACAGTGAGAGGGAAGAAAGGGTGGTGGTGCAGTGGAGGGAAGACGAAACCATAAAAGAGCATGAGAGGGAAAGTAAAACGGTGAAACTTGTTTATCCCTCGTTAGATAATTAAAGACGATTATATCACTTAACCGTTGTTATTCCTTGGGTCCAACAACTTAAACAACAATCAAAAGGCAAACCGTCAATATTTTTCAAATTTTCAACAACGGGCAAAATAAAAGCTATCATTATTTAGGTTTTCAAGATATATAACAACAGTTATTTGGAAATTCGTCGTTATAAAGTTTATGTTATTTATTATCATGTTACCGCATTTGTTTTTACTATGTTAGCACTAGAATTGTCATTAATCAATGTCATTGAAGTGTTTTCTAGCACTAGAATTATGATTAGTAGAAATGAAGAGGAAGAAAAAGTGATAGAGAGGTAAGGGAATAGGAAAGAAGGAAGAATCTTGTAATCTTCATGTCGTGTTATCCTATTCCTTTGGGTGGTAAGGAAACATTTTTTTCTCTCATTTCTCAACTTCATTTTGTGCCAAACCAAAAAAACATAAACTTAGGATTATTTATACCTAACCTGTAGAGGTTAATCTACTTAATAGTTCCTAAATCGACGAATGGATTTTTAAAAATCACCTTGTCACTATCTTAGTTTTGTTAAGTAAATATCAAACCATTAAGCAAATTCACTTTAGAAATCAATGTGAGAAATTAAGGATTTAAAGAATCATGGACATTGATCATATTTCAAAGCATTGAATGGATTAACTCCAAAGAAAAAAAAAAACTTGATTTTTTAGGTGTAGAGCTTAAAAGGACTAAGCAAGTTGAGAAGGGTTAGACGTTTGCAAAAAATTAAGTGAAATTAGCAAAAAAAACTTCCAAATTATTTTTCTTCATAATTTTTTATTAACCCACAAGGGATGAACACCTCCTCTGAATCTTTACAAAGGATGAACACCTCCTCCGAATGCTTCACGAAGGATGATAGACTTTTAACTCAGCAACAACAACAAAACTCAATCACACTCCCTGTGAAAGTTCTCGCTCTATGCCAACACACAAAGTTCTCAAAGCCACAACACAAGGGTTCAACAAACCTTAGAACAATTATCACCGCACACTGCAGATAAGATTTTTATGAAATACACTTATTTCATATTTGTATTTCGTATATTAGAATGAGAGCCCAATCTAATTTATAGAGATCTCACTCAAGGATACCTCCAAAAATCCATTATCAACTAATTGACTTGTTATAATCAATTATCCAATTATAGTAATTAATTATGAATTTAATAGATGCACAATGGCAAAAAAACTTGCTTAAAAATTCTCATAATTGCTCATTATAATCAATTATGACAAGTTATGTCATAATTGATTACTGATAATCGATTATTATAAATTGATAATCAATTATCTTGAGTATAAAATGAGATTTTCTGATTTAAAATAAATTTTAACGCAATCTAAGACAAACAATACATAGAATCAAATATAAACCACATTCTATACATAAATCTACTAAATTATAAAAGCTTTAATATAAAAACAAGTCTTCATGAAGATCTTCTTGCAATAAGAGCACTTGAGACTTGACTTTGAGACATAATCAAAATTTCTGCTCTTTAGCTTTATGCTAACATATCAAAGATAAGAAATTATCCTAATGTGTTCATCATATTTAAAACTCAAAAATGAATAAAGACTTAAAAAAGTAAGTGTCATAGAAATACTTGAAAATGAGAGATAGAGAATTTATTAATACTCATCCAAAACTGAACTTTACTTGTGAAAGTGTTCATTCAATAAAGTATATTTGAAAAGTATCAACAAAAAATAAACCACTAAGATTATGCTTAAAATTTGTTACAACATTAAATAAAATTTGTGTTTAAACTCAAGTAAGATGAGTTATAAGTCCAAATATAACAGTAAAAGTCCCAATAGTTATGTTATTAATTTCTCAACTTATAGTTAGTGTATTTTATTGCATAATTTTTTACTTGGACTCAACCTAACATAACCCTAACTTGGATCAAACCTGACTTAGCCTGTGTTAGGCTTGACCTGGATCGAGCTTACCTAAACCTAACTTTGCTTAACCTAAGCTTTACTCTACCTAACTTGGGCTTGACCAAATTCAATCAAACATAGACTTAGCTCAACCTTATCTAACCTAAACACATCCTAAATAAATAAATAAATGTGGGATTGATCAACTTGACTTGATATAGATCAAAAACATCATGAGTCTTACCTATCTGAATCCAAAATGAGCTTGAATTAACTTTGCTTAACCCTTCCTAGTCATCCTAACTCGACCTGATATGAATTCATTCTAACTCGGTCTGATGTAGGCTAGATTTGATTTGGCCTAGCCAAGGATTAACTTGATTCAATCCTACTTGACCCAATGTGGGATTCACCTAACTTAGTCTTAGATGGGCTCAACCTAAACCATCATGCGCCAACATGGGACCAACTTGACTTGACCTACCTTGGCCCAATCTGACTTACCCCACTTATGTCTAATTTAATAAGTATTAGGCTTAACTCAACTTGTATTAGGTTCAACCTAACATGAGTTTCACTTCATCTAGCCTAACCTAAGTCTGGTCTAAGCCTAGATGAACTTTGATGTGGTCCAATCACACTTGTCTTGTCCTTGATCTGACCCAACACTAATGTAGATAAGGGCTTTCTGCATCAGTTATTTTGGAGATTATGTTGTGGTTCTTTAACCGAAACATATTTAAACGAGGTAAGTGAACAAAGTGGCTCTTGTAATGAAAAGCTGATGCAACGATTCAAATGAAAAAACTTTTTGTGAGAATGTAATTTTAATCCTAACAGAATAATATGCATTGGTTTTTTAAAAAAACTGAATCATATAATTATATAAATATTTTCAAAAATACCACCAATGACATTTATGAAATTATTTGCAAAAACTATTGGCAAAAACCAAGGCTTATAATTGTGTAAATAATTATAAAAATGTCACAAATGACATTTTTTTAAATTATTTAGAAAAATAAGTATTGGTTGTTTAATGAACCAAAACATATACCGTATAAGCTTTGGTTAACGAAGTCTGTAGTTGTGCAAAAATGTAAAAAAATGTCATGTTTTAAAAATCTGTTTTTCTTAAAATCGAAACATTGTGATTTCAAAAGCTTTTTTTTAACCAAATTACAACTTAGTTGACCGATGAATCAAGTTCAAACCAATTCAATTTTAACTAAGATGGATCTTATGTGACAATTTCATAATTTGAACTAACCTAGAATTACTTTAATTTTAAATTTTCAAAATCCAAAAATTATTTAATATATTAAATTCAAATTCAATTAATTGATTCGACTTAAAAGAAAATATAGATTTTAATTTAAGATAAATTCTTTAAAGTAAAATTTAAGTAATATAAATTTAAAAAGTTATGTATTACATTTGAAGTGGATTTACTTTTTAGTGTAAAATAATTTTTTTTTACCCACTACCAAAAATAAAATCCTCGCTATTTCTAAGGCTTAATTAATAATATGTTCAATATTAATAGATTAAATATACAATTTGTTTGATGTTCCAAAAAGAAAAAGAATAAAAAAAAAAGGTGATAGAATGTATTTACAGGGTAATAAATAGAGAGAAGAGAGCTTTATTTTTGTGAATGGGATGAAAATACTCTTAATGCTAATATTTGGTAGGTATACATAATTCTTACTTATTTGACCAACTAATCATAATAACACGATCTGCATCAATATTACAGTCAACCATGGGAGGCATTGACAATGTCATGTCCTGGACTCTGATATTTTCTGGGTTACTTTGATTCTTCCTCACACATTCTAATGAATCCTCTTTGACTTTCATTCCTGAATCTTTTCATGACTTCTTTTCTGATAAGATCTCTTACAAAAAGAATCTGAACGATAAGCCATCTCTGTCACCCTTCATTTTCATTTTCTAATTTTCATAAAAAATGTAACATTTCTTTTCACTTTGAATGTGGACTGACAGACAGACCACCCACGTTTTCTTTATCCCATAAAATTTATTTATTTATCTAATACCTTGATATCGAACTAATACACGACCAAAAATTATTTGTTTGCCAAGCAAAGCTAAAAAGAATAAAACAAAGCATGCAACACGACACCATTCATCCCTGCTATCACTTTGCTTCATGGGAGAGGTTCATATAATAAGTACTATTTTCCATATAAATCTTTTAAAAATCAACTACAATTCATGCTGTTAACCGATTATGTTAGTATATGTATTATTTCACAACATAGAAAATCAGAGGCAGGGACGATCAGAGCTAAGCATATAATAACTTTATATTCCTTTCTAGCAGATAGAGCTGATACACCGTCTTAAGACCTTGTAGTTCAGAAATTCATATCTAACCCCCCAAAAGAGAAAAGTTGATTAAACATGGAAATGGAAGTAACAGTGCCCTGGTAGAGGATTGCTAGTATTGTCCTATGGAACAGAAACTACAACTACACTGCTCACATTGGTTTTACACAAAAAGATTAGAAGAAAAAAGAAAAACAATTACTGTCACTAGAGGGGTCACAATGCTTCTCATGGCTAAGTACATTAGTTGGAGGAACTAGAAGGATTTTGACTGCCACTTGAGCTCAGACTCAGGTCAAGAATGTTGTTTGGAGCATTAGCTTTCTGATTTCCCTTGGAGAGTTTCTGTTTGAGCTCAGACAACAGTGCCTGGTTCTCTTGATTAAGAAGCTGTGCCTTCTTCCTTAGTCTCTCGTTCTCTTTCATTATGTAACAGTTCTGCAGGTACAGCTTTGAGTTCAACCTCTCCATCACTGCCGATAAAATCTCCAAACTTTCCTGCACTGAACCTGAAACCAGAAAACGATTGTTATGTTTGATCCAGAGAGTATGATATGGAGCAAAGAATCCAAAGGGGTAGATTCACAGATATATTATATTTGATAGAGAAGAAGAAAAAAATATAAAGTAAAGAAAGGAGGAAGGAACAGAACGACCTTAATAATAACAGAATGGAGAAAAAAGAAAGAAAGATAGAAGAATATGCAAGCTTGCTAGTGAATGTGTTGCTTTATGAATTGCTTTGGTAGATATAATTATGACAGTTAAGAGAAGAAGGCAATATGAACAGGGAAAAGCATAGGGGGGGTGGAGGCCAGAAGAATTGAGTCTTTTGGACCACCTTGTCAAATAAATAGAGCATATGGGGTTGTCTGAAAAAACTAAAGAAGATGGATGATGCAGGGGGGAGAGGCACTGACTTGAAAGCAGAAGAAAAGAAGATGGCTTCTTTCGGCTATCCCAAGAGGGAAGAAAAGGATAAAGGTCCTACCTACGTAAAAGGGACAAGCTTCGTACACCAAGATCTTCTGTGTGTTGGTATGTCTATGCAAAAACACAGTTCTTGGTGTTCCAAGCACACATAAGAGGCATTCCAAAAGGTTTTTAATATCCTCAGTAGTGCCAAAAGTTGCCAAAAGTAAAACGGAAATAAATAAATAAATAACTTAATGGAAGGCTATGGCTAGAGAAAGACAAAGAAACCATCGAGAGTGTGTTTCTTTCTTTTATTCTTTTAAAAACTTATATAAAATATAGATAAAATAAAATAAAGAAAACAGAATCTACAGAGAAAAAGGTTTGATAGGCCAAAAACATTCCCTCCACAAAACAAGGTGGAGTGAAACTAAGATACCTCAAACTATGTGAAAGGCTTCTTAAGTTAGAAGAAGCAAGCGAAGAGTACAGGTGATTTGGACTCAGACATCTAAACCAAAAAACACTAACTTTGCAACAGCCTAAAATACCATGTCTACATTTGTTTGTTAAAGTAACGAGGAAAACAAAACAGCACAAGAACAAGAAGATGGATAATGTGAGTGAGAAAGAGAGAGAGAGAAAGAGAAAGAGGTGGGGTCCCCTTTGTCTTTCCCTCCTGAACTTTTCGAAAAAGATCACCTTTTGAAGGAGGGTGGTTTGGGTGGTGGAGGAAGCAGAGTCTGGATTGTGGAAGGAGTAGCAGTGTGAAAAGGGTGAGTTTAGGGATGAGGAAGTGAGGGACAAAGGGAACAAAGGGTGTTAATTTATAGAGGAAAAAACACAGAAGAGAGAGGAAGAGCAGAGAGTCACAGACAGACATGAAAATAAAAACATAAATAAAATAAATTAAAAGAAAAAAGAGAGAGAGGGTGGGGGGACGTGCCCCTCTTCTTTCTGACACAACAATCATGCATGTGTAAGCATGGAAGGCGGCCGGTTAGTAGCCTAAAAGATTTTATGTTTCGCTTCTATGATGATGCTTATGGCGTCATGCCAATCATGATGCTCTACCTTTCATTTTGCTTTTCTATTTTTTTAAGGGTACGTTCTTTCTTCTTTCATCACTCAAATGTTGGTTAGGATTCACATTTGCCACCAACTATACTTTCAGATGATTGGTACATATATATTTAATCTAATACAAGTATCTTTAGATATCATTCTTTAACTTTATGTCCAATTCAACAGAAATAAAACAAAGCAATTTGGTAAGAAACTAATCTGGTTTAAGACAGAAGAAAAGAAGGAAAAATGTGTATGGAAGAATACAGTGAGAATAAAAATGGTTATAACGGGAGAGAAGAGGAGAGGAACAATAATGGAGGCTTTCAGTTTAGGGTTTGGAAAATGATGATGGGCTAGGCCGTCCCAAGATATGCAATGATGGTTTGGATTGGGTCCAAAACCACCATCAGCACCCTTCCTTACCCCCTCACCCCTATCATCAATTACTCTTTTGTTTTATTTATGCTCTGGTTCTTCTATTTTTAGGCCTCCATAATTTACACTTTCGTTTGTGTAATTTTCATGTGTTGGGAAGTGTTGGCAGTAATCATTCTTCTTGCTGTAATGTTATTCCTTCTTTTGTTGAAAATGGAGAATTTTGTGAAGACCTCAGTGAGAGAGAGAGAGAGAAAGAAAGGAAGAGACTGCCAATGGAGTTGTATCCACTACACGGCACGGCACTACTTAGCTACTAGTAGCTACTTGTGTGTCTGTTTAATTCTTCACCATCATCGTTTCCCATATTAATTATGAATATCCCTAGTTTAACATTTGAGTGATGATACGAAATTTTGTTCATTTATGTAGGTGTATCATAAGATATGATAAGAAATGATATGAGTGAGATGCCCAAAACCAAAACCAGCTGCCTTGCTTTCTTTGTTTTTATATGGTTGAGAGAGTGCTTTAACTTTTCAACAAACTAAATGTGAAATCATTAAAAAGGTTCCAGAAAAGGAAAAAAAAGAAAATGATGGAGGGGTGTTAAGCATTGTCATTATACTAAAGCAGGGTTGTTTTAGTGGCACAGGCTCTGCTTGAGAATCAACTGTTACTCTTATACAGATTCCATTCACATTTATTATTACCCTGTGGGTGGTTTATCTTAGCTAATTAGAAGCATTGATGGTGTTTTGTTTTACGTTATTATATATAATGATAATAATCCTAATAATTATGAGGAAATGTGTATGGTAGTGTGTTAAGTAAAGCACTGGTTTTGTTGCTAAAAGAAGGAGATGAGGTTGAGATAATAATAATTGTTAGGGGAAAAATAAGGAGTTTGATGAGAGTTTGGGCCTCGTGGGTTATGAGTGGTAGAAACGTGAAGCATCGTGGTTGACAGACGGTGGTATTTTGGATGCGTCTATTTTTCTTCTGTGAGTGAAGTTGTCAAACAGTTGATGGGTGTGGCCCCCTTCAACTTCCCCCTTTCAATCCCTCTTTCGGACTTTGCTTGCATCAATCTCTGTTATCTAATTCTGGCCTCCATCTCTCAAATTACTCTTACATCCTTAGCACACTTCTCTACTTTCTTTCTTTTTTAAAATTTTCATCTAAAGTTCAAATTTATGTTTTTATTAGCATCTTTTTATATCTTTTAAATTCAAATGTAAATGTGAGTAGTGTCTTAAAAACGTATTCATGGATATGTTGGTATATCAAAATTTGAAAAATATTCATTTTTCCCTAAAATATTTTTAAATAGACAAATTTAATTAATTTAATAATTTATCTAAAATATTTTTTTTGTGAAAATTAATTTATCAAACATACATTTTTATTTTTTAAAAAATACTAAATATTATATGTTCTTAAAAAAAGTGATATTTTAAAGTGGTGGAAAAAGACTATATTGTTGATATAAAAATAAAATTAAAGAAACATAGAAAGAAGATTATCTTATTATTCAAATTAATAAAAGTATAATTTTAACCAATAACATGTAGATAAGATATTATATGAATGTTCATTTCTTTGAAAGTAGAAACTAATTTCTCATATAGTACATACAAGAGTCAACACCAAAACATTGATTGAAATTAACTTGTAGAGATTTTTCAATTAATTAAATATACCTGAATTTAAATCAGACCAAAACCCTTGTAAAAAATTAATCTGCAAGGTTTCAGTTAGGTTTTTCACCCCTTCAAAATATTTACCTACTTTTAGTAAAGTAAATAAAATAAATTTTTTTAAACTAAAATTATCTTGTACATAAATTAAAAAAAGTAAAAAATTCATAAATTATTTTATATAAAAATTAATATTTAACTATAAACATTCATTTATTTATTTTCTTATATTTCACCCATAAAAATATTAATGATGAAATTTGTTGATGATTCCAGTCAATCTTTTATATATTAATTTAAAACTCTAACCTATCATAGATAATAAGTTTGCTTAATTAATTTTTATATACATTAATTTTATCTTTTAATAAAATTTTAAATTAAAATAATGATCTTATTAATTTTATTTTCTAAATGATTTTTGAAATTTAATTATTATTCATATCTAATTATTTTATAAATTTAATTATTTTTTAACTAAATAATTATTTATAATAAAAATTTATTAAAAAATAAATAAAAATTACTTATAATAAAATTGTGATTTATTATTATAAAAGAATAACACTGTGTTATTATTATTATAATTATTATAATAATAATAAGGGTTAAATATGTTTTTCGTCCCTTGAGTATCACATAATTTTAATTTTAGTCCTTACTCGAAATTTTGATAGTTTTTAGTCTCATAGTTTTGAAACTCTTACTATTAGTTTTTAAAATTGGACAGCGTTAATTTTTAGTAGATGTGACTAACGACCAACCCACGTGTGATGCCACCTTTCCTAACTACTTTTAATTGACGTGGCAATCTAGGTGTGGTGGTCAGTCAGCCTGATCAGTGGTTGGTTACAATGTTTGGTGGTCGTTCGGCCTGGTGGGTATTGGGCAAAGACTGAACGGTGTTTCGCAAATACCGAGTGGTGTTGGTCAAAGACCGAACGGTTATGGTGACGGGTGGAGTGCAATATATGAAAGACAGAACGATATTGGGCACAGACCGAACGATTATGGTGACGGGTAGAGTGCAATATATGAAAGACCGAACGGTGTTGGGAAAAAGCCGAATAGTTATGAACAAAGACCACCATGCCGACCACCAGACCAAGTGGCCGACCACCCATCAGGCCGACCGACCACCAGACCTTTACTGCCACGTCAATTAAAAGTAGTCAAGTGGCATGACACGTGAGCTGGCTGTTAGCCACGTCAAACAAAAGTTAACATCATCCAATTTTAAGGACTAATAGTAAAAGTTTCAAAATTACGAGCACTAAAAACCATCAAAGTTTCGAGTAGGGACTAAAACCAAAATTGTGTAATACTTAAGGGACGAAAAACATATTTAACCCTAATAATAATAATAATAATAATAATAATTATAATAATAATAATAATAATAATAATAATAATAATAATAATAATAATAATAATAATAATGGTGATGATTTTAGCTTTTTGAAAAAACAAAAGTAAATTTAATTTACAATTATGAGGAAGCAGTTATCTATTATTTCTAAAACATTTAAAATTACTAATTTTAGTTACTATTTTAATTATCAACTTTTGGTAAAATATGTTTTTTATTTTTTATAGTTTGGTCAATATAAAATATTTATTACCAATTAAAGTATATATTAAGGTGACATGAAAATATTTTAAGTTTGAAAAAACTGAAGTATTATTATGAAGTTGATTTTTTTAGAAATAAAAATTGCACATTTTTGTAAGATTATAAAATCCAGAAGTGGATTTTAGCTTTTTAAATTTTTATGTATTTGATGAAAGGTGACTATCCAAATGACATTAAGTAGTTTGTCCAATATATATAAATTTTAATCATTTTATAAAATTTAAAAATATATTTCAACCAAGAAAGAAAAAGAAACAAATTAAACTATTTTTATAAATATATAACTAGAAATAAGTTAACAATTATTTTAGTTTTGGTTAAATGAAAATTACTATAAGGAGTTATTTTGGATTTTGTGAAATTGTTTAAATTTTGTTATCTAATTCTATATGACCATATAAACGTGAAAATAAATTAATAGGTGAAAAGGATATTTTAATATTCAATATAATGCTTCAATTGTAAACATGGAGTATATTTTCTGAATGTTAAAAGTATGTCTCTACCTTATATAATAACCATATTTGTTAAGAAAAATATTAGAAACATAAATTTTGTTTAGAGTTTAAATATATTTTTAATTTATATCCTACCTTATATATACAATTCTTATTTTCCATTTCTCTAAATATACATTTTATTTCATTTCAATAATCAATGAAACTCATGATTTATTTGTTTAATCATGCATGATGATGACAAATTTGATACCTCCTATTAGAAAGTGAGTTTAAGCCTAACTTAATCCCACAAAACCGGCTTGTAGGATGAGATTTGCACCTCATTTATATATTATGAATTAGCCTTATCTCTAGGCTTAAACTCACTTTTTAATATGGTATTAGAGTCATGCTTAGAGCTTATCCTAACGAGTTCTAAGTGGACATTCTATTCTTCTATTTTACTCGCAATATCGGACCACCCAATTTCTACTATCACACACAAGATGTCTATATCTCGACGTAAATGAGGTATGTTGGAAGTCCCACATCGACTAGAAATAAGGTCAATTCATAATATATAAGTGAGGTGCATACCTCACCTTACAAACCAATTTTGTGGGGTTAAGTTAGATTTAAACTCATTTTCTAATACCTCCAAATAAAATTCTAAATTTCTAAAAGAAATTGTATTTATATATTTTACACTAAACTACTGGAATCAAAAGAAGTAATAATTTTAGATTTTGTAGGGATGGACATTGAAAAAACATTTACATCTAAAATCAAAATTTGTTTATTCTATAATATTTAAATTAATATTTTGAAATTTGTGATTAAAAAATATTTAATTCAAAATAAAAATACTAATATTTCTAAAATATATTAAGTTATTATTGTAACGATAAAATAAACTTTATATAGAATTATATTAAATTATATCACTCAGTTCCACATAATTTTAAAAAATATTAAATAAATATATATGTGAAATATAAAAATAAGTTACTTTATTTATTTATATATTAAAGGATGATGATGTACTTTGTTACAACTTTGTTACAAGTTCAACGCATTTCCTATTAAAGCTACACAAATAAAATAAAACTTTAATTTAACAGTTTTTCTTATTTTATTTGTAATAAATTTTAAGAATAGAATTTAGTACATAATTTGTTTAATAAATCTATCAATATACTACTGACTTGTAATCTAGTTTAATTAATATAAAAGTCTTTTATAAATTTTTAAAAATAATTTAGTATAAGGCTTTTTGGCTTATAAACTATGAACATTCTAACCTCCAACTTTGAAATTATAACTTATAATTTACTTAATTTTATTTTTATATTTTTAATTTTTTTAATTTTAATTTATCTCTATGTATTATTATTTCAATCTGCACAACTAATTGTTGTACTATGTTTACTATATGTTTTTTTTTTAATTTGTGCAATATATTTTAAAATTAATTTAATATAAAAATTAAAATAAAATTTTATTAAATAATTTTCTGTAAAAAATATGTGATAAAAATTATAAAAAAAATCAATGAAACAATACTTCAGTATTAAAAAAATTAAATCCCTAAAATAAAATTTAATTAATTCTCATTATCATTTAAATAATATATTTAAATTACTTGTTCAAGTCATTAAAATATATATAACTTTTAAAAGGTAAATAAAATTACTAACATGATTAATTTAAAAATTTTAAATCATAATTATATAATAATATTTTTATTTAAAACACAAATCATGTATAATAAAACTTATATAATTATATTAGTTTGTATTATTTCATATTTATTAACTAAGTAAAATTTTATTATTAATATTATCATATAAATATTAATTTATTAATTATAAGCCAATTTATGAACTAAAGTAATTTATTAAATAACCTAATATTGAAGGTGAAGATGACCAAGATTAAAATTATGATTAAATAGTTGGATGTAAATGAGTTATTGCACTATCATTTGTACTCTTATTTATTTCCTACAACAAAATCCATAGCATTTAGTTCACACAGGATGTGCTTTCAATTATTCTGTTTCTTATTATTTTCACTTTCTATAAAGTCAAATAAATTTAGCATGTTTTTAATTATTTAATATTTATTGGTGTCTTCTATGAAATATATACTCTTATATATTATTTGAATTATCTACAATCAAATGGTTATATTAAAAAAAAACTAGAATGAAAGGATAGAGTTCTATTACTAAGTTTTTTTTATAATGTAATGAAAAAAAAGTAAATTACACATTGAAATTAGATAATCAAATTTTAAATTAAGTTCATGAAAACATGTTAATTTTAAATTAAAAACTATTTTTCTATTATATTTATTAAATGACTTTTTATTTAAGAATGAAAAACAATTATTCATATAATTACTTAAAATATTTATATTTTTATTATTCACAACTTGATTATATATATATATATATATATATATATATATATATATATATATAATTCACAATTCAAAGTTTGCTATTTTTCTTAAGAAAATATTTTAAAAATACACTATATCCTCATTCAATTTTCAAGTTAGTTTGTGATTTATAAAAGAAGCATCATTAATATGTAATATATTACTCATTATTTTTAATATATAATAATAAGAAGTTATATAATGCATTGATCATTAATTCTTAGTAGTTCTGTTGTTTTTTTTTATGTAACTTTTGGTTGAGATTATTTTAAAATTATGATTCATAAGACTATTGTCATATTTTACAAACATAAATTTAATCCTGCTGTTGTTGATAGAAGAATACTTTTGATAAATTACATGAAAATATCTTAATATACACCTTTCATATAGGCTTTCCTTTAGATTACTAAACCCATCTAAACTTGATGTGATGAAAAAGTTTCAGTTTTTAATTTTTGATATTGTTCTAATAAGAATAGCAAATTTATGAACAAAAGCATCATCATGATTTTTCCAACATAGATCATCGTTGGTGTGTGTTTGTTTGGTTGAGCACAGTAGTGTCTAGCTAGCTACTTTCTGTGATTAGTTTAGTTTGGCGAAAATTGGTTTGAAAATTGGTTTGTAATTAGTAGCAGTAGTGATTGGTGAAACATAATTGATTTAGTTTCTGCAAATGAAATCAGTACCGATCTATATCTTTTGCGTTTTGTAACGGCGATATAGCTGCGGCTAAGAGCTTCCTCTGCTCAACAAAAGTAGTAGCCTCATGAGTTCCTACCCCATCATTTCTTCAAACACCTTCACTACACAAACATGTGCTCTCGGTCAATATTGCATTCAACTTGGTATAATAAAAATAAAAATAATAATGATGATGGCAGTGAAAGAAGCAAAAGGGTGAATCCAAAGATGCAAGACATAAGCACAAAACAGAGACAGTAAATTGGATTAAATGCCGGTTGTGTGAATCTAATAAAAAGGGTGTTGTAAATCCGCTCAGAACGAAACAATGATGGCAAAGTCCCAATTTAATAGTTTATTCATTCATGATTTAAGGGTGGTTAGTTTTTTCATAAATGAGTGTAAAAAAATTTTATTTTTATTTTAATTTATAATATTTGCATGGGCAGAGAAATAACTGGCAGTCATGAATACCCATGATGTCTATAATTACAATTATGCAGCGTGGTAACGAGGCATCTTTATTATTGTTAGAAAAAAAAAAGAAAATAGAAAAGAGATGATTGCATGAGGCAGTGAGAGAGAAGAAGACACGTGAAAGGGTTTGAAATTTGTTATATGTGTGCTGATGATGGGTGAGTGAGCGTGTGTGGAAGAAAGAAAGATAGAAAGCCCAAATGGTATGATTTGATGAATATTTCAAAGCTTCCATTACTTCTTTTTCTGAGGTCATTTACAATGATTTCGCATAATACCAATCCCTGCACTGCTAATGATGATTTTTTACATTATTACGGTCCGTAAGTGCATTGAACCCTACACGTGAGCTTAGGGGTTCCATCAATTTTTTAGCCTCTCTTCTCTTCTCTTTCGGGACCACTCTTCGCCCTTTCACCCTCTTTCCTCTTTTCCCAACCATACCCATAATCACTTTTTTTTTTTATTTTTCTTATTTATTTATCAAATATTATTTTCACACTTTTATTTCCACTGAAAATATTGTGTCAAAATGTATATAAGTACTCTATAAACTATAAATTATAAAATATAAAATAAAACTGTACGCTTGTAATTATAGGAATACGTGTTCGGTGTTCAATTTCAGTCATTTTATATAAAGTTAATTTTTCTTGTCTAAAATGAGAATTTGATCAAATGGAAGGTGATTTATCATACTATACTATATATTAATGGTATGGTTGTAAGAAAAAAATAAATAATGATTGTGCATAGTATTTTTCTTTTCTTTTAACGGTTGCTACAGTTTTAATCTTTAAAGAAAAAAATCAGTTTTTCTTTTGGTTTTTAGTTTTTTAATAAAAATATTATTTTATTTAAAAACAAATATATTTATTGATAGAATGGAAGAACTTATTATAATATGTGAAAGAAGTTATTTTGATGTTTATGGTGATCTTATGTACTTGGCAAGCATTGATTTCACAGAAGGTGTTTTTGGTCTTAAAAAAAATTCAGAGGTGTTCATTAGAAAGGAAAAACAAAATGTTACAGCATTTATCAGGTGAAAAAAGTTTATGAAATTACATTATTATTCTTTAATAATAAATAGAAAAATCATGATAAAAGTATGAGACTTTGATAGGATTTTTGGTTAAAATGAAAACAATAAAAGAAAAATATGACGTTCTGTTTCTCTGAGTTTTCTTTTGCAATTTTAGGCAAAAACTATTTTTGTCTTTTTTCTTACCTAGATTTAGCCTTTTCAGATATGAAGCACTCTTTAGTTCTTTCTTTATATAAAGATATGAGGCGCATTTATAGTACTACAAGGATTAATCTTTATTGCATCACCTCATCCATCATACATTTCTTTCTACATGGAGAGTAACACTGTAAATTATTATCATTAAAAATTAAAGGTTTAATACCTCTTTTCTTTACTTATCATAATTATTTGTTTAATTTACCATGCTATTTTTAATATTTCTAATTTAATTACCTTTTAAATAAATTAATATATACTTTTAATGAAAAGATTATATTTATAAGGTTTAAAATAATAATTTTGTGTGGACAAAAATAAAAAGTTATGTTTTTGGAAGTAAATTAAATATATTTATGAGAACTAAATCAAAAAATAACATATTTATACAAATAAAAAATAAAAACTAATATATGTTTTTTAAAGAAGTAACATTTATAAAAGTGTCACACTAAAATTGATTAATAATTTTAACATGTTAAACATATTTGTGTTGATTCCAATAATTAATATGAAAAATTGTTAAATTAGTCTTTTTTTTAACATTGATATAATTTATCATTTTTTTCATCTTACTGACTATGACAATGTTTATTATTGTAAGCTATTCACAATAGTAAATCAAATATAATTATTTTTATACTGAAAATATTGTTTGCACTTATCAGTCTTCATTACTGTTACTTGGATATCTAGGCCTTGATATAGGCTAAAGGGTCAATCCAAAAACTTGTGAAAAAAAAAATAGGGCCTAAATTGAATTATGTAATTTGTTTTTGTGTGTGTGAAATAGAAAGTCTTAAAAATTGTATTTCTCTTTTGTAAAAATTTAGAAGATACTTAGAAAAAAATACTTCTCCACAACATTTGAAAACACATATTATATACAACTCTTATTTTTTTTTTTCCAATTCAGTGAATGAATTAACTCACTAACTTGTTATCAACAATTCTTATATGATGAAACCTCATATAGAGTATCAATGAGTGATCTTTCACAAAATGATCAATTACTTACAATCTATCACATTAATTAGTAAGCGAAGTAAAGAAATTCAACTCAAAAATTAAAGAATAATGTTTTTGACAATATTTTTTTAACAATATTTTAACATCATCTACGTGTCATTCTGTTATTGATCCAAAATGATTTCATAATCAATAATAATCATAAACACTAACATGGACCAATCACATAATAACACGTAAATATTGTTAAAATATTGTCAAAAAATATTATAAAAGTATCATTATCCTTTAAAAAATTGTAAGAATATAAACTACTTAAAGTTATTAAGAATAAGTATCAACAGAACAAACTATTACATTATATAAGTTCCTGATAGTGACATGATTAGTTAGATGACTCTTTTGTAAGTGTATTGGTCTGTTGCAAGTAATAAATTCAGGTAAATTCAATTACGTAATCTAAAGTGATTTGTTATATAATTATTTGATTAGAAAGAAAATTAATTGTAACATGCATAAATACAATAATAAACCATACAAATAGAATAATCATATTAATAATAATACAGAATAGTCTTACACTAGAGACGAGCGTACGCTCCTGGCCGAACAGCCTTAAAGAAAGAGTTACAAATTTAATGTCGGACCTCACTACCCAAACTATGCGACCGGTTTACAAAATAACAATACCGATCATTCATACTAAAACAAATGAAAAGATGAGCGGACGTCCACCTTACTATAATGAGACTATCACCCGAACGTCCTACTCTCCGGTCTTGACATCGATTTCTTCCAAATTTTCTTCTTACAACGCCTTATCCAGCAGCTCGACTCCTTCTGCTCACATCCACACGGATGATCATTGCAATGACAAGGACGAATGTACAAAACCATACACGACAGGAAACACAGGGTAAGCTTATGTAATTTAATTCAAGTAATAACATACATTTTTATATGCAAGCACATTTCAACACATTTCAAATATACAATTCAATCAATTCCTGATACTAGACTGAATGTCAGGACTGTATGAATTATGTGTAGCTACGACGATTCGTGCACCCGGGTGATGTAGTAATTGTAATTCTCCTCAGCTGCCACCCGAGGTTAGTCCCTTCCATCCAAAGTACCCCTAAGGACTAGGACCTCCTGTCGTTCCCACACATGACATACTCCCCTCTACATGAGGACGAGCACTCACGGAACATCAGGATGAATCGCCAGCTAAGCTTTGCCCACATTCATACTTTACAAATTCAATATTCATCCATGAGTCGTTCCTCCCCGGAACGCTCGTTCAACTTCACATCATTTCATTCATATCACATTTTCTTTTTATTTCATTCCTAATCATTCTCAATTCCATCTTTCATTATCACTTTTCTCAAATTCATCTTTATTATCAATAAGTTAAATATCATCTCTGTTCAAAGGTTTTAAAGACACCAAATGCCGAACGTTCTATCCTCACTCAGAACAAGGACGAACGCATGAAACGAGACATAGAGATCTCCAGTTCCAGAATAAAATGAGACCGAGAGGTTTACTGTCGTTTTGAGGGAAAAACCGAACGCAATAGCAGGGAACCAATGAATCGAATGTTCATTGCAATGAGAATTCATTTGTGACTGACTCTAACCGAACGCTGAAAGGACCTCGCCAAAGGCTGCGACTCTATGACCGAACGTTCCAATAATAATACTTAAAAGCATTCATATGAAGAACCGAACGTTTATGAATGTTTAGCTTATTTGAATTTACCTCAAGAAATCCGAATGCCAGTCAATGACCGAGCACGGTAGAGAAGAAATTCTATTGACATTATACGAACGCTGTTTTTCATCAATATAGGTTATATAAGAAACAAGAACGAGCGTTTGGTGTAAGACCGAGCACTGCTCATTACGAGCGCTTGGTGTAAGACCGAACACTACTTAGTATGAGCGCTTGGTATAAGACCGAGCACCAATAACTTATAATAACAAACTCGATAAATATAATAATAAGATACTGTCGAAGGAATGATTACTAACGATGGAAATATACCATTACACACACACACACACACACACACACACACACATATATATATATATATATATATATATATATATATTGAGTTTATCAAAGGATACACAGATACAACTATGCTTGGCTGAACACTCAAGCATAGTATTATAACACGAGGACGCTCGTCCTCCACTAGGATTCTTCCCAATGAAAGAATCCCACTTCTACTATGTTCAACAGGGAAACCGAACGGTCAATGACCGAACGTACATTTTTATATGAGAAATTTCATACTAGACTTGTTTATTTTCAACTCATTTCTTAACATATAGTTTCTTAACTTTATACATTTATATCATAATTAACTTTCATACTTCATTCAATCCATATCATATAAGTCTCTTATTTTTCATACATCAGATAGGGCGACCATCATATATCATCTAGTCAAATATCACAGTACTCATACTTCACTTTAATTTTAGTAACTCAACGAACGTTCATTCAATCCAATCACATGCATCAAAATCATTCAATCAACTAAACGAACGTTCAAACATTTCAACAACATACAAATTAAATTAAATAAGCTTCCCTTACCTCTGAGCGTGAAAGAACGTTCCCAGACGCAAAAACACCACTTCTCTACTACGGTTTCTCCTACCGTCAACGCTCGTTAATCCCAACAGTCCAGCTTCACAAACCGAACGGTTTATCTGGAAGCTCCTAACGCCGGGAGTGCTTCTACGGTGGCTGAATGGAGACCAGAGGGTGGCTGAATGGAGATCAGAGAAGGAAAAGGGAGTGAGTTCTTAGAGAGAAGGTGAAGAGAATGTAGAGAGAAGGAGGAGAGAATGAGGTTCTTCAAAAACGAGGAAAGAGGTTGCATGCAGAGAAAGTGGGTAGATTTTCTAAAAATCTAAGTTTTGCTTTACACACTAAAATGAACGTCCCCTCTTCAGCCGACACCTGCTTTCCACTAACTGGTTTTCGGATCCTCTTCACTTGACACCTGGCA
Organism: Vigna nakashimae; assembly: GCA_034642375.1. Taxonomy (NCBI): domain Eukaryota; kingdom Viridiplantae; phylum Streptophyta; class Magnoliopsida; order Fabales; family Fabaceae; genus Vigna; species Vigna nakashimae. Next base: position 49,384,278 of record CM067765.1, on the reverse strand, counting down.
CTCGTCATCTGAGTGTCAAGCTCCCCTCTTGACACGTGAATTCCACTAAACAAATACGTGCATGGATTTTACTTGTTTCTGACTTCTGATTTTACTGGTTCTGACATTAATTATAATATTTTTTAATAAAAAAAATTAAAGACAATATTTTAAATAATTTATTTTCTGAATATTGAAATAGATATTTTTAATTTTTAATAAAAAATTAATCAAAAGGTGATGAAGATCTAGTTTTGAATCCGACTTAATGAATTATTTTTCAACAACTTTCACCAACAAATAATAAAGAATGAACATGTGAAAGGTAATAAAGATAGAACATGTGAAAGGATATAGAGATAAGATAAATTTTATAAGAAAGATTGATAATTCAGGGAAGTAACAATAAGATTGATAGGTTGAGAAAAAATAACTTCTTTTAATAAAAAAAATTCAAACATAAGAATTGAAAGTTCTATTTTAAAAGCTAAGAAAAAGTTTATAATCATAGTTTAAGTCATTAAGTACATCCTAATTAGACCCATTAAATAAGACATCTTATTAGCTAATAAAAGAAAATATTCATAAAAACATCTAATTACAAAGAATATGAAACCAAAAGGACCAATAAAAATTTAATATAGATATAAAATTCTCATCCTAACTTCAAGTATCATTGATCATTTGATCCATATACTGGTCATACTTCCTTTTAATTCAATCTCGAATTTACTTAGTTATTACTATATGTATAGTAGGATATCTGAATTCACCAACTGTCGACCGGTAACCCGAACGACCGTTAAAACAAAAAATAAGAGTACAAAATGTCGAGCCGTCTTACGATCGTAATGTCGCGATCGTATGTATGTCGAACGCAGATTGATTTTTTTTTTATTGAATCTAATTGTTATGCACAAGTCGTGCCACTTTTCTAATTTCAAATTGTACCCAACAAAGGCATTTCACTTCAAAGTGGCTTTAACAAACTAAGACACTGCACATGCTTGGAATCACTGTGCTTGCTTCAAAATTGTTTGAGTTTTTTTGTCATCACTTGTAAGAATTCAAAACGAATTCAATTTTTATCTGAATCTGGTAATTCTCGATTTAAAATAGCTTCGTCATACTTTCTTAGCCAACTATTAAAGCTAATATTCAATCTCCACAATCCAATTACATAGAAACTGTTTCAAAAGCATGAACAGAAATTAGGATAAATAAGTACGAAAAATAATATTATTGGTTGAACGTGTTGATATTAGTATGAAATGTTCGACCTCCCACCTCCGATAAATACTGAGATATTGAAAAGTTAGTATTTAGGTGTTATACAGTCAATATATTGTAATGCTTATGTTATTGAGAGATTCTTGGTTTCCAATTTGATATTTAATACATTGTTTAAGTAGATTCTAATTTTGAAAATGTTTCTACATAGTTTTAAACTTTATATAAAATTGTTGGAGATTGTAATGTAAATAAATGTATTGAACTTTTAATAGTTCCGTTAAACAATTTCATAATATTATTTGTATTTTTATTAGTCGATTAGTACATATTTTATAATTTACATTTTATTCAATTTTGTTTCAATAAAGAACTCTTCACCAAAAGTACTTATTGACTAGGACAATTAAAATTATTTGTTATATAAATATTAGTATAGAAATGACATTTTATAATAAAATAGTTTTCTATGATAGATATTTTGGCGTCATAATTCTGACCGTCCTAGAAGGTTTAGCTTTTTATGACAGTGGAAAATATGTCATAATAGGTTCAATTTTCTATGACGTACTTCTGGTTACTTGTTATATAAGGTCTAACTTATTATGTTGTACTTTTGATTAGTTATCATAATATATCCAAGTTATTATGTCATATTCATGTTTACTTGTCAAAGTATCATCACCTTCTATGATGTATTTCTCTTCACCTGTCATAATATATTCAATATTCTATAATATAAATTTAATTACCTATCATAATATGTATTGTTTACATTGAACCTACTATGACAAATAATGTTATCTACATAATAGAAATATTTTTTAAGCTTTTCTCTGTTTTACATTTTATCCATTCAATTTCCTTGGAAATTCCAACAAATTCAGCATAACAAATAATCTATAGAAATCATTTCATATATTAAATTGTCTAATAATAATTAAAATATTAATTGTACATAATCCTACATATACAATACAAATATTGTCAAATGACATTACATTGTACATAAACCTGTTATCAATAAGAAGCATTGATGCTTTGAAGAGATTTTGATAATGCACTTGAAGACTTGAAGAAACATCTACATACATTCTTAAAAACATTCTTTGTAGAAACAATTGTATTAGGCTTTAACTTTTAATTGTAAGCATTTATATGTCATGTAACTTCTCTTAAGTATAATTTTCTCTCGGCAATAATCGATTATCACGTGGGATAATCGATTATCATTAGTAAAATTTAAAAAGGCTTCGTCTCGACAATAATCGATTATCACTAAGGATAATCGATTATCTCTAAAAGTTATAATTGTTCAGGGTTCAACAATAATCGATTATCACTAAGGATAATCAATTATTACAATTTTCAAAACCCATAACAGCCTAAAATAATCGATTATATTTGGCAGTTGAGAGCTGTGTTTTCATTTTCTGACCCCTGACCTATAAATAGTGTTGGGTCTATCAAGGAGGAGGTTCACCGTCGGCTTTGATACCACTGTTGGGTCTATCAAAGAAGGGGTTCACTGGGGAGACACAAACACCAATGAGATCTGAGTCTAACCTTATAAGAGATTGACACCACTATCTACCCAAAGCCTTAAGGCAATGGGTTAATGGATCTTTCATCTTTATATAGTGTTTACTTTCTCATTTCTATCCAATGTGAGACTTAGACTCACACTTGGATTCCCAACAAATAGAAGTCTCCTAAACCTTTTGAAGACTACCAAAACTATTAAGAGTACATAATTGGTTCTAAGGAAGCTCTTGTATTTAAGTGATTGCTTGATCAAAGTCTTGAAGAAGAAGAAGCTTATTGTTAGTGTGTCTACAATCCAAGCAGTTTTCTATCAAGTTGTTCAAGCTGATGACCATTCCTCGAAGGAAGGTGTATTCTTACTTTTTATTTCTTCATTCATCTTATAGCCTCAAACTGAATTTAGTGAAAAGTTAATCACTTATTTTATAGTGATTGACAACTGGACATAGAATCTTTTGATTCAAACCAGTATAAAAATCATCTGTGTGATTTTTCTTATCTCTGCATCTCTTTACTTTAATTTTTTCGAAGAAATTTCCAAAAGGGAAAATGAAAAATTTTAATAGAACTAATTCACCCCTCTCCTCTTGGTTTTGTGTTCGATTACACGCTTTTAAACATTCTGATGCGCATACCAATTCCTACAAAACCTACATATATCAAACCCTAGCTAGAAAAAAATCTCCGTGAATTGTGGAGAAACAGAAAACCCAACATCGATGACTTTCATGCTTTTGGTTGTGATTGTTTTATCCTTATCACCACTTATCAAATTGGAAATGTTAACTCTAAGATTTATAAAAGGTACATTTCTTGGTCTTTTAGAAAAAAATAAAACTTATAGAGTTTACAACTCTCACACTTTGGTAATTGAAGAAACCATGAATATCAAACGAAAGAAGAACAAACAAAAGATCATTTGTGGGTGTAGTAAGAGGATCAAATAAAACTAAAGAGTCAATTGAAGCTTATGTGTCAGATTAAGGTCATTTAAACATTCTCGCTCTAAGGAGACTCCTTAAAGAGAGTGGAATACATTTTACCTCACCCTCAAGATCAAATCTTAGGAAAGAGAAATGATGTTATAAGGTGTATCAATTATCCCATGAGAAAGACCAGGTGGGCCAAGTCACAATTGAATCATGGTGTTTAGACTTCTATGCTCTTAAGTAAAAATAATTGCACCTTCACTATATATTATAGTTTTTAGCCTAGTGGTAAGCGATAATTTGACAAATGATAGTGTCAAAACCATATCTTCCTTCAAAGACTGAGTTGTTATGGATTTGATGTCTCGTATTGAACCAAAAACATAGATGAGGCTCTAACATATAAAGACTACATTATAGCCAAAGAGGAAAAACTAAACCATTTTACCAAAAATTATATCTAAACTTTGGTGCCATCTTTCTTTGATTAAAGTGTGATTGGGGCCATATTATCTTGAGTACAATCTCAATAAAGATGGAAACTTGGTAAGAAATAAAGTTGAATGGTGGTAACATAGGCTACAATAAGCAAGAAAGTATAGATTTTATCAAAACTTTTGCTTTTTTTGCAAGTCTTGAAGAAATAATGATTTTATTAATGATTTTAAGAACATATAGCTTTATCAAATAGATGTTAAAAGTGCTTCTCTAAATGGTTTTATGAAAGGTGAAGTTTTGTTAAAAATCTTTAGATTTCAAAGATGTTTCTAAATAAAATCATGTTTTCAAGCTTAAAAAGGCTTTGTATGGTCTTAAGTAAGCTCGTAGAGCTTGGTATGACAAATTGAACAATTTTCTTTCAGAAAATAGTTTAAAAATATGAAAGATTGACACAAGATTATTTCTAAAAGAACATTGTACAAATATATGTCGATGACATAATATTTGGTGTTACTAACAAGTTTCTTTAAAAAGCTTTTTTAGTTAATGTAAGGAGAGTTCAAGATAGTTATAATGGGTGAGTTCCAGTTCTTTCTTGATCTTCATATCAAGCAAAGAGAAAAGAACATCATTGCCCATTAACAAAATATATCAAGGAGATGTTGGAAAAATTCAACATGTCAAATGCAAAGCCTATGAACACTTTGGTGCATACATTTAAAGCCCTTGAAAAAGAAGAAAAAGATAGTAAGAAACTAGATCAAACAATCTATAAATGCATGATAAGCTCTCTACTTTATGGTCCTACTAGCATGCTTAATATTATGCATAATGTTTGTCTATGAGCAATATTTCAGTTAAATTCTAAAGAGTCTCGCTGGAAGGCGTGTTTGTGCTAGAAGAAAAATGTTATCTTCAAATTAGAGGTCTTGACGTAGACTATGCTAGAGGTTGTGTTGATAGAAAAAACACAAGTTGAGGATTAGTTCATTAGATGGTGTTTGATCTCCTAGTTAAGCAAGAAACAAAATGTCATAGTTTTATCTACAACAAAAGTATTTTAAAAGAATTGTAATATAATTATGTCTAATTATTCTATTACATTCAATAATTCCACATTGCTTAAAAGTTGAGGTCATGATAGTTTAAATAATTTTGTTTCCTTCAATCATTCAAAACTTCCTTTAAGAACATAATCGTGATGAAGTTTCAGATTCCAAACTGAATAATATCTCAGATGTGGTGATTGATTATAGCCATACTGAAAACTTGATGTCTAAACACTAACTAAATTAAATTTTTCACTAAAAAAGGTTTTGATAACGTTATTTTTTTACATATAGATATCTCAATTAATTAATGTAAACAATTCATGTAATAAAAAATGAATGACTGAGAATAAGTAGAATGAAATATTAAGATTAAAAATAAATCAAGTTACTTGCTCTTTTAATAGTAAGGTAATGATATTCAAATAAAAAAAGTTTATATGAAATATTATTAATATTAAGAATTTAAGGTGTATTGAAAATTTTACATTTGGTAAAATAATTAAGATAAGAAATATGTAAGTAAAATAACTTTTATATATTATTTTAAGATTTTATATTGAAAGTGATGTTCTCATCTCTTGTATAATTCTGGTTACTATTTAATAATTTTAAATCTTTCTAGTTTTCTCCTAAAATAAATTTCACACCAGTATTAAAATTGATGGTTCATCTTATAACAGTTTATACAAATATATAAATTAGATAAAATTATTCTTATATTTAATAATTGATTATCACTAAAATATTCATGCTTATAAGTGTTATAAGCATATTTATTATTGAATAATTTCAAATCTTCTTAACATCTTCACTCGAAAAATCTCACATTTGAAATGATTTCTTCTACTCGAACATTATTAGCTTGTTAATGTTTTATTTTGAAAAAAAGAATAATGTGATACAGAATTATTTGCTCATAGGTTTGATGGGAAGAAGACAAGAAAATGGATCTCCTTTAAAGATTATTTGCAAAACCAATCAATGAACCTTTAGAATGGTTTTACAAGACAACTTTATCCAATCATATTGGGTAGGGTAAAGAAGGTATGGTGTCAAAAATTGAAGGTCACATCAAAGTAAAAAGTGCAATCGGAAAGGATTAAGAACATAGAGACATATATATCTTTGACTTATCTAGGAACATCGTTATGGTACTAGAAGGAAATTAGTTTGTTTTAGGATGCAGAAAACGGGGGCAAAAATGCCTTTAATTACTACAATGGAATCATTGCAACCTATGTATCTATGTTTCAATTGGGAGCAAGATATGATTCTTATCAATCAGAATTCAACTTCGAATAGTAACTATTTCACTTTGCATGTGCCATGAATGAACTATGCTTCGGATTTTATAGCCTACATAGCCTTCATTATAAGGATGCCATTTCCTAATCATAAATTTTCATTCTCTAACTTCTTGTCGCAATCGTATCGAGTGCCCATCATGATCCTGACAACTAATTATAAACTACAATAACCAATAAATATTTTTCAAAATTCAAATGCCCTCTAAAATAATGCCTTTTCTTCTTATACTTTATGTGATTCAATAAATTTGATTTCCTTTCATAGAAATTAACAAAAAAAATTTATTTTATGGAAAATTAATGATATTAAAATATGATTAATTAACTTCCATGACGAAACATTAATGATTTTATGGTGATAGTAAATTAAAATATATATATATATATATATATATATATATATATATATATATATATATATATATATATATATATATATATATATATATATCACTCCAGTGCTTCCATACAGCATGTATTCTAAATAACTTGACAGTTTTTACTTAGAAATTCCTAACATTATTATTTTATTTTCTATAAAAAAAATTATTGATGCTGTAAATTTCCGCAACCTTAATTGCTAAAAGAGTACTTGAGTATATGTTAAACCCAGTTACATATTTCATTGTTCATGAATCATGAAAGGGGAGAACACACTGTACCATTTTTTCTCATAGAAATCTGGTAAGATCCACGATGGGATAATTGGGCCTCTTTGGGCCAATACAATTCACTAGTACAGATGCGACTGAAGAGGGCCTGAGTTTTCCTTTAAGACAACTTCACATATTGAATTTCTTATCGTCCAGTGAGTGGTGGTTTAGTTTCTTTTTACATTTATAATTTGCATTTTGTTCCTTCGTTTCTTTAGTTAATCTCTGTTATTAATTTTTGATAAACATGTAGATTTGATTAGTAGTTTCTTAAACAGTAGTTTAAATTGTATTGATTTCATTAATTTCTAATTTTTCGTTTCGAGTGTGGATATTGGTGTGATTCTTTATAGTTGAATGGGAGTATAGTTGTTTAGATAGAGAGGGAGTTGATGAATGCTTAAAATCAATGTAAGAATGGTAAGTCTATCAATTGAGCTTAACCTGGATTTCGAATACGATTTATAGAAAATTACTAAATAATAATTAATTTTAAAAATAAAAAATAATTAGTTATGATTAATTTATAAACTAAAAATTAATAATATATAAAATAATTTTTGTCATAAATATAAAATTATAATTGATTTTCGGATTAATATCTAAATTGATTTATAATATTAACTACCAAAATTTTAGTTAATAAATTTAGACCTAATCTTTTGATAATTAAAAGTTTGATAATTAATGTTATAAACTAATTTAGATTCTAATCCGTAAATAATTATATTTTTTAATTCATATTATTGACTATTTTAAATGATAATAATTTTTAGTTTATAAATTGATTTTTAAATTAATTATTACAGTGACTAATTATTTTTTGTCCATAAAATTGGTTATTGTTTAATAATTTTCTTATAATATATAAGTTAGGGTTAAAATGTTTATACAAGAAAAGTTCAAAGAACTAAAATTTTCTCAAAAGTTTCAAATATTAGAATTAAGTCATGAGTTATTTTTGAATAAAAAATTAATTTCAAAATAAGAATGAATGAAAAATATATATATTTACTTAAAACATTTTATATACACATAAAAGAAATACTAATTACTCCAATCCTTTACTCTCATAATATGAAAATTTTAAATCTGTATTTTTGAATTTTAAATTATTAAAGATAATATAATTGTCTTATATAGTAGGTCAAATAAGTTAAGCCAAAATCGAATGATAATGTGTTGATTATTATGTTTTTAAGCAATCAATTATAATTTTTGATATAGTGATAAATATTTAATTTAACAAACTATTTTTTAGTGTAATATTCAATAATAACATGATTGAAAAATTATTACATATGATTTTGCTCAATACTATTTTAAATAAAGGTTTAGAGAATAATTGTACTTCTTTTTAAAGCTTGCACATATAAATTATGTATGATTTTGCTCAATATTGTCTTAGAAAAATGTTTGGAGAATAGTTGCATTTCCTTTTAAATGTTATAATATATATATATATATATATATATATATATATATATATATATATATATATATATATATATATATATAATAAAATAAGAAAACAATGTACATATATGTGCAAGATAATGTACAAGCAACCATGTTAGCTTAAAATCAATGGTTTCCATTGAAAATATTTTATAAACATTGGGGAAATCATTAATTTCTTGGTATGGGAAGAGAAATGTATTGGAAGCCCACAGACGTGTGAAGCATATGTAATAAAAAGAACATACTTTATATTTATATTTATATTTATATATATATATATATATATATATATATATATATATATATATATATATATATATATATCATTTAGAAAAATAGTGTTATGTGAAATGATGACTTATAGACATTTATTAATAAAGATTAAATAAATTGAATGACCTTCTAAAAGATCTGATAACTAGCTTCAAAGACTATGCATTACAAGTTCATAGACATAAAATAATATTATTTATATTTATTATCATAAAAAATTTACTAACTAAAAAAAAGTGCAATGATTTAAAAAATGCAATTTTTTTATGATTCAATAATTGATTATGAAAATATACAAAGAAACATTAGAGGGTGAATAATGTTTTTTAAATTTTTTGCAAATGAATCATGATGATGATGATGGTGTTTCATAAGGTTTTATAATATATTTTAAAGGATAAAAACAATAAAATAGTTTTTATATTGGTCCACTCAATGTGGGCTACGGTCTAATTCTTTATTAAGAACTCTTAATGGATTTTACTAATCTTATCAAATATTACAATGATTTTAACTCACTTTTGATTAAAAGTAGGAAAATAACTCTCATTGAGAGAATATCGAAAGAATATATTGATGAAACATTTTAATCTCAACGTTTTTTTGACCTTTATGCAAAACTTCTGAGTTATGCTCGATGTTGTCATTTCTAGCACAGATAAAGAGAGCAAAGCATGCAAGCACAAAAGCATATTTTCGTACAACATTAAATGTTTTATCTGTTGATGATCATACAAAACATTACGTATTCAAAGCATATTTGCACATGTTAACATCAATTAATTCACGCATCGTTTATTATCAAGTTGACTTAGATGATGTAGATAATTTATTCCTTAGACACTTGTCTTATAAGAATGTTTACGTAATCTTGCATCTTTGTTTGAGCGAGGTTAACGCTTAGATGCTTTATCATTAGATCATACACATGTTGTTTACATCAGACGTTATAGAGTATAGATACTTTGTTAGGAGTTCCATATTGTTTAACGCAAGTCTGGACTAGCATATTACTTAATGAGATTATTATCGTTTATCCCGTCACATTATGTTCTTCTGATGTATTATATATATATATATATATATATATATATATATATATATATATATATATATATATATATATATATATATATATATATTGATAGTGTTTAGTGTGTCTTTTTAGTCATCACATATTATTTACATTGTCTGATGCTTGGTGATGCAACTAGCTTGAATGTAAATGCATTAGCATTTAGCGTAGCCTTTGTATGTATATCTTTATTGCATCAAGCACTACCTATTGTTACCATTGTGAAGTATTGTTGCTTTGAAGTAATTTTGATGATGATGCACTTGAAGACTTGAAGAACATATATTGTCAATATTAAAAACACTTTCTGTAGAAATCATTTGTATAGAACCATTTTACAAATTGTAAGCACTTAGAAATTTCATAACTTAGTGATTTATTTCGGCAATATCATATGGGATAATTGATTATCACAAGCCAAAACAGAAAAGGGTTTGTCACGAAAATAATTAATTATCACAGGAGATAATCCATTATCACTTCAACTTTTTATATTGTCCAAGGTTTGGCAATAATCGATTATCACTAAGGATAATCGATTATCACGTTTTTCAAAAATCCATAATGACCTAAAATAATCGATTATCACTTTTGATAATTGATTATCTCTGGGAGTTGGGAGCTCTCTTTTCAATTTCTGACCCAACTCGAACCTTTGGCTTATACTAGTGCAAAACGAGGATTCTAACACGAATAATATGCTTTGGTTTTCAGAAAACCGAAGCATAACAAAAGGCGGTGGCATTTTTGAAATTTCAACGAATTTATAGGCCTCGATTCAAGGGGAACCGAGGCAGAAAAGCATCTATTACCTTGGTTGCTTCAGAATCGAGGCATCAAAGCTTGCAAAATCCCACGTGTCCCCCTACACGCATTAAATTTTTCATTTTGAAATTTTTTCGAACACTTTAGACATTGGTTAAGTAGATAACCGAGTCAGTATCCCTTGATATTTTTTGCATTATTCTTCTTCTTCACGTGCAAGAGCTTCTTCCTCTCTCATATCCCATTTCCCTTTTTTTTTTCTTGTTTCTCTCTCTTCGCGCTTTCTCTCTCTTCTCTACGCTCCAATCTCATTTCCTTCCTTCGATCTCTTCCCAACAAAGATTTACTTCGAAATCGGAAGCACAATGGTTCAAACTCAAAGCCCTAACTCGTTGTCGTGTGACTGAATGCCGACTCTCCGATGATCATGGAGCTTCCCGATTCCACCAGCGGTGACTGCAACCTTAACGCGCTTCTGCTATAGCCACAAACAAACAATCTTAAATTTGATGTCAATTTAACGTCTTCCGATATGACGTCGACCTCGAATTCGACGTAAAAGGCCAAAAAACAACGACGTTATATGATATTTTTGTATTAGTGGTCTAAGTGGTGGAGTATACCTACAAAGTAAAGTCAAGTTGTTCATCCTTTTGTTTGTTTAAAGGTGGTCTCTTCCATCTCTTATTTGTTAAGAGAGGTGGTTTCTAATCTCAATCCTTATTTCTATATTGTAATCTGTTACTGATTTCTAGTGAAAAAGGTTAATCACTTTTTATAGTGATTAACGACTAGACGTAGAATCTAATGATTCAAACCAGGATAAAATTACTTATGTGGTTTCCTTTATCCCTACAACTTTTACTTATAAATTGTTTGATAAAAGTTCTGAAAGAAAACCATAATTTTAAAAGAACCAATCACCCATCCCCTCTTGGTTATTGTCCGTTTATCACGCGCTATTAAACATTTCACTGCGCGATACCAATACCACTCTCGTCGCACATTTTTCCCTACTGAGTTCTAGGACTCAGGTGCCAACACAATAAGCACTAGTAAGAGAGCCAATAAACATAATAACATATTAGCATTCAACAATGACTAAAGCAAAAATGAGAGAAACTTGCAGCGAGGGTAACGCGCAGAGCACAATAATGACGAGAATGACAACTGCCACATCAAGAACAATAGCCACCACAAACAAGAACGAGTTCTGACAATAGGGAGAGACAATGAGTGAGGAGCACTAGCAAATGCATACTAGTGCAAAAAGATAATTTAACTTCGTCTAATAGAGTCCAATTTCAAGAAAAAACAAAGTCTTTCAAAACTCGATGACATTTTTTAAATTATTTTCACAAATATAGATGAAATTCAGAGTAGTGACGGAGCAAAGACCACAAAATGTAGCGGCACTGGTTCGCAGAAGTGAAAGGAAGAAGAAAACTATAGAAGTGGGTTTGTGACTTTTTGCCAAAATTTAACCCTGAAAAGACGTATTGTCTTGATTATCTTAATAAATGAAGCAATATCACCTATATAACATCGATTTTACTAATAACTGATGCCTAAAGCCTGTAAAAGAAAATTAAAATTTTCTATAACAATTTTGAAATTTTGTTCAAACTTTTGGCATCAATTCTATGTAAAACTGAAGCATAAATACTCTATGGCATTGGTTCTCAAAATAACCAAGGCCCTAAGGACTATTTAGACAAGTAATAAATTATAACTATCAGTTTTGAAAGGCATGCGACAACGGTTTTTTAAAGAACCGAAGCCGCAGACCCTATTCAACAGATTAAAATGTTAGTTGTTAAGGATCCCATGGAAGTAATTATGTAAATAATCGAAGTTATAGGCCCTATTCAAAGAGGTGTCAGTTTAAAATGTCAATTTTCTTAAGGGAATAATGTCAGTTTTGTAGGATCTTATGGCAACAGTTCCGTAAATAACCAAAGTCATAGACTGTAAATAACCAAAGTCATAGACCTTGTTCAAAAAAGTGTCAATTTAAATTATCAGTTTTTTAGAATTTTTTTATTTTTTGGCACTCTTTAGACTTTGGTTGTTTTTCAACAGAGACCCAAAGATACATATAAACTTCGCAAGATTTAACATGTTATTCTAACATGTTAAAATTTTTTAATGATTAATATTCAGTTTTCTCACCGAATTCTCACCAAGTTGAACCAGCAAGTGAAAGATCAATCCATCGGAGAGGAACATAAAAGTAAAATTCAAGGCTTGCTGTGATAGATTAAGCATCAAGTACATTTCTAGGAGTGACCATCCCGAATCAACTTTCTTCTAGGATGGCATGTCGTGTATCAGCAGTTGCAAAGCTTTTCAGCAAATCCAGCACTAGAAACCTATCAACAATATAACTATTTATAGGTTTTCTTTTTTTTTCTTAAACTAATTCTTATTACATGACAATTATTTTTTAACTTTGGTTAAATATATTTTAAAAGATCGAATTTTAATATAACTCAATATTACAAAATTAATTTATAAAATAATATTTAAATCCATTTATATTTAATAAACTTGTCTTGTCTTGATATCTCTAACACTAACCCTTTGTTCACTTGAATAGATTTGGGGAAGAGTGATTGAGTGGATTTTTGAAGATAATTTGTTGTTGTTTATTTGAGTGATTTTGGAGGTAAGTGGGAGTGAATTTGGAAGCAACGTTTGTGAGAAATAGAGTAAGATTTGATTGATGTGACAAATTAAAAAAATTTACTTCTAAATCAACTCTCACTTACCTCCAAATTCACTTAAATAAACAACAACAAAATTTATTTTCAAATCCTCTCAAATTCACTCAATCACTCTCTCCCAAATTCATTCAAGTGAACAAAACATAAAAAATATATATTTTAAGTTTGAAATTAGATATTAATAAATTATTAGAAGAATATCATAGATCTAACAAACAATACATTATGATATCATTTTAAAAAATAAATTTTAAACTTAATTTAATTATATGAAATGAGTTTCTACGATGAGATTTGTAGGTAGTAGTTATATACTTATATCATTAGTCTACACGTAAAATCTTCTTCTAGTAAAAAGTATTTTCTCTTAATGCTTTTAATATGAATTCATAGGAAAAAAATGTTTTGATTATATTTATCCTTCTATGTAATTTTTGTTTTTATCCGACAAATAATACATATATTTTAAAAAATAAAGTTTAGTTTATAAAATAATAAATTTTAGTATATAAGATGAGATTTGTAAATAGATATATACTTATCTAAATGTGAAATCTTTGTCTTCTAGTAAGAAATATATTTTTATTATGTTTTTAATATGAATTCATTAGAAAAAAACGTTTTGATCATATTTATCCTATGTAATTTTTGTTTTTTTATTTTTTTTTAGTTTTTGTCACGCTTTATATGTTTTTTTATTTAGTTTATAATATTTTCATGCACATCTTTTATTTAAAGAAGAAGAAGAGAATCCCATGGTTTATATTGGGTCTAGATTGTATGCTGATTAACCAGGCAACTTCATTTATTAATTTATCCTCAAATTATATTTATTCCAAATGTTTTCTTGTGATTATACAAGCTAAAACTATAATTTGAACTATTACTTATTTGTACAATAACTAACTGAACTATATATATATATATATATATATATATATATATATATATATATATATATATATATATATATACATATAAACTGCACATAACTATTTTTTATACTAAAGCAGTTCACTAACTGAATTAGTTTAGTTTAAATAATTCAGTACATTAGCATCTTTTATTAAGTGGATTTACAATAGTTACTTCTTATTTTATATTATATAATATTATAACATATTTCAACAATTATTCATAGTTTTCTACATAACTTACTAAGAGTTTAATGTATTAAAAGAATATAAGTTTTTTAAACTCCTAATAAATTCATTGTTTTAAATAATAACGCTTAATTGTAATTTGTTTTTTAATTTGTCCTAATAATTTTTTCATAGTATAATTTAATTTGAGTAAACGATTGCAAAGGAAATAAGTATTTTAGTGAATCTATTTGAAATTTTATTATTCAATGATAAAAAAAGCTTCCTCAAATTATTATATAACGAAAATTTGTAAAGAGTAAGTTTTTATTAAATATGGTAAATATGACCCTCAAAATCAACTGCGTTATCTTTTTCATACAAGGAAACTAAAAATATCAATAAAGTGAATAAAATATTCCCATATGCAAATAAGCAACTATAAATAAAGGAAATATTTATGCAGTATTTCCTTGTTATATACACAAGACCCAAAAGGAAGTATAACTTTCTATTCCTAACTTTGAATGATAATATAAGACAATATCAAGCCAAATCAATGCAAAATATTTACAATTATGTTATAAAAAAAAATTGTGCATGACTTTCTCAAATTTATTTTATTTTCTATTGTGTTGTTTCTGAGAACCATTAATTTTCATACACTTTTTACAATATTATTAATTTTTTATATTTGTTATTATAAATTTGAAATTTATTAAAAAACAAGTTTTGAATAGTTGAAATGTTTTAAAAGTTGAAATTTTAATTTTTGCATTGTATATTGCTTACGTAGTCCGTTTATAAGTCGACTTTTATTTATCTGGCACAAATTGGTTTCTATTAGCATAGTCATAAGTTGGTCTTTACTAGTACAGTCACAAGTTGATTCTATTTATTTGGCCACAACCATATAATGTTCTATAGACGTGTTACTCTTTAACTTGACATAATGTAAATGGATTACTGGATCCACCTTGATGCATTTTGCTGAAAGCTCATAAATTCATAATCATCCTCGAAATAGTACAACTATCGAGGTAAATGATTTATGTTTACATTTTATAACATTAATTGTTATCTTATGCACCCTACTAATTTGGGCGTAATAGTGTCTTTGGTAGGCACACCAACATCCATTCATGAAGGTTCAAAAGGTTCATGGAGCTCATATTATCATGGTTGTCGCAACCGGAATCGCGACGGGACGACGATCCGAAAAAGAAACGGGTTTTGAAAAGAGATTTTGGAGTCGCCACCATAGTTTATTCTGGAAAACTACGAAAAAAACCATAAAATGATAAGGCATGGTCAATTTGAACCAGATTCTCGGTTCGGGAGTCGGTTACGTGTAGGGAAGGTATTAGCACCCTACAACGCCTGCCCTAAGGCAGTACCTTTAACTAAATATGCGAATATGGATGTGGTTTTCAAAATGTTTAACTTTCCCTTAAAATAAAACTCTAAATAAACAAACAATATTTTTTAGTTTTTTGGGCCCGACAAGGATTGACCTTGCTCCTACGTATTCTCATGTGAGAAATCAGGGTTACGTAGTTCTTTTAGAAAACTGCTTGAAAATTTGTTTGGAAATTATTTGAGAAATTTGTTATGGATAATTTGGATTTTTGGGAGAGTGAGCCTGACAAGGACTGGCCTTGCTCCTACGTATCTCCACTTTTGATGGAGAATCAAGGATCACGTAGTTCTGCAAGGCAATATTGTTTGTAGTTGTTGAAAAAAGTGAATGTTTTTTAGTTTTTGAAGATTTTTTATGTTTTTGGTATTTTAATTTAGGAGAGTGAAAAGGTTTTTGGCACAAGGACGATGCGTGCGATCACACATGTGCCTAAACCTTTAAAACATATTTTTTGGTATTTTTGAAGAAAGAGAAAAGGTTTTTTGGCACAAGGACGATGCGTGCGATCACACATGTGCCTAAACCTTTAAAACGTATTTTTTTGGTATTTTTGAAGAAAGAGAAAAGGTTTTTGGCACAAGGACGATGCGTGCGATCACACATGTGCCTAAACCTTTAAAACATATTTTTTTGCGTAATGAGTACTAGGCTGATGCGTACGATCGCACGAGCACTCACACGACTTTTTTTCCTTTTATTGTTTTGCGTAATGAGTACTAGGCTGATGCGTACGATCGCACGAGCACTCACACGGCTTTTAATTTCTTTTGTTTTGCGTAATGAGTACTAGGCTGATGCGTACGATCGCACGAGCACTCACACGGCTTTTTATTTATTTTATATTTGGGCAATAAGTACTAGGCTGATGCGTACGATCGCACGAGTACTCATACCGAGATTTATTACATTAAATGTTTTTTTTTTTTAAAGTTTTATATATTTTTTATTATTTATCATTTTTTTCCTTTTTTTTTTTGAAATAAAACAAAATGAACAAATTCACTAAAACAAAGGGGTGGAGGTATCTTACAAGGGGATATGTAATAAAGAGCACATAATGAAAATAAAGACCCAACAGCAACAACAACAGAGGTGTAGAGATAAAAACCATGGGTGCGGAATAAAATTTGAAGCTCCTTTGTTTGGGCCAATACTCTTCTGGATCTGCCACGGGTGCAAACATGAAAGCAGAGATGCATCCAGAAATGCGCCCAGGTCCAATTCTCTTTTTTTGTTGTTTTGTTTTTTGTAGAAACAGAAACGGATGGGCTTAAGCCCATACTGAACAGGGGTGCGGATGGAGTTGTGCATGTGGCAAGAAGAGAGGATGTGGTCCAAAGCCTATTCCTAACTCAGGATCCCTCATCTCCTTCGTTCCAACACTTTCAATTCAGCACAGAGACCTAGAGTCTCGCTTCTGAACGAGGCAAACCAGGGAGGGGTTGGCCTTGCACGCGCACACGCACCACCGCCTCCATCGACCAATATCACCGGGCCAAGGCCGCCCAACCACGTGCACCGTCGGAGCCAACGTCAACCCAAGCTCCAGTCCGTCAGTTCCTTCACTTTCCGCGTGGCGACTGTCGTCCGCCGAGCTAACGCCGCCACCCCTGGAACGCGTTCTCTCCGACACGACGAGGTCTACTGCCGTTGATGCAGGGATGGTTTCTGTGAGCAAGTTGTTCTGTAGCTGGTCCAGTCACATGAGCGTATTTAGAGAAGAAGCGGTGGTCCCCGAGAAATGATGGGCGGAAATGCCCGGCTGGATCGTAGAAGGGCGCGACAGGGAACGACTAGGCGGCTGGCGAGGAGATTGGTGGGTTGGATGTCACGGAGCTTGAAGGCCGCGAGCGGTGGCTCCCTCTTCGTCTCTCTCTGTAATCTGTTTCATGCTTATATTGTTTGGGAATGAGGTGTGGTTGATTGGTTACGGGCTGGGAGATGGAATGAGAGTTGGTCTTGAGGTGGTATAAGGATGAAGATGTTGATGTTGAATGAAGAGGAAAAGGACGATGATGCTGGGTTCTATGGGATGGTTTTCAGGAGCAGAGTGATGGCTGGAGTGGAAATAAGGTGTTGGAGATGGCTATGGCAGTGGATGAATATGGATCATGATTGTGGAGATGAATGGTTGTGGCCTCTATGTGTAGTATAAAGGGGTTGGTGATGGGAATGAAGAGGATTGAGAACGAAGTTAGAAGTGTCAGGTCTTGGAGATCCAGTGATGGGTGGATGAGCCGAGGGGTGGCATGTGAATATGGTTGATGATTGGGTGAAGATAGGTAATGGCCGCGAAGTGTTAACGGTGGCCGTGGATGTCAAAATGGTTGGATGTGATGATTGTTCAGCAGTAACATACACGTAAAAATATTTACCACAACATTTATTTAACAGCAACACAAGCAAACTTAACACATGCAGACATAATAACCACACAACAGAGACATACTTAACACATGCAGTAACCACATAACATAGACATACGCAACAGAGACATCTCGAGGGAAAAAAAAATAACTAATTTACTAAAACCTGGAGTGTAAGGCATCACTTACCTCTTGAAGATCCGTGCCTTGTGTGTCTGATCTCCTCTTTTCTTTGGCTTTCCTTTTCAACAAAGCATTCCTTCCCCAGTTCTTGAAATGATACTCCTGGATTCAATTTCTTTCCTTTTTTTGTTGTTGCAGGTGCATGTTGGAGGTGAGGAAATGAAAGTGAAAAGAGAAGTGGTTTACTGCGGTTACGGGTGTTGGGGGGCTGATGAAGTGAGTATAGTTATGGCGACGGGTGCATACGGATGGAGGTGATCTGGGTGAGGATAGGTGATGGCCTTTAGGTGTTGGTAGTTGAAGGTCGTGGATATGGAGGATGGGCAGTTACTAGTAGCATGTGGGTGTAGGGATGAGGAGATGGATTATGATTGAAGGTAGAGGTATTCCCAGTAGCCGTGGGGGTATTTGGGTTGTTGGGAATGGATGAAGATTGAAGGAGGCGGTTTGAGAGGAGGAGAAGTTTGGCTGGGAGTAGTGAG
This sequence comes from Vigna nakashimae, assembly GCA_034642375.1. Lineage (NCBI taxonomy): Eukaryota > Viridiplantae > Streptophyta > Magnoliopsida > Fabales > Fabaceae > Vigna > Vigna nakashimae. The sequence continues at coordinate 49,365,309 of CM067765.1, read as the reverse complement.
GCAAGGTGATAGTGCGACGGTGACTAGGGTGACAGCGGCGGTTGAAGCATGGTGGCAGAAACTTGGTGGTTTGGGTGGAAGGTTTCCGAGGAAGATGATGACGGTGTTGGACTGGTCACGATGGAGAGTTACAGTGGTGCAATGGTGATGAAGGAGCTAGACGGTAGTATTAAGGATGACAATGGTGACTGAGGGGGTTTGGGATGATGACGGCTGTGTGCAAAAATGGAGGATGAAAGAATCAGGTTCATGGTGTTGGCCCCCTTGAGTTGTTGGCGTTGACGATGATGATATGGGCTATGTGTAAGGGTCCCCCCGTGATCAGAGAGCGATCGGTGGTGTCATATTGGTAGGTGTTGAAGTGGAGATTTTTGGTGGGAATCATTGGTAGGAAATAGTGGGAAACATTAATGGTGGAAGCTGTTACGGTGGGAATCAGTGGAGCACTCCTTGAAGTGGGAGATTGGTGAGGGTGGGAACATCAGTAGAATATTGGAAGTGGGATGGAGGAAGTGGATCGAAGATAGTGGGTTCACGTGCCCTCCCTGTCTGGCCCTCAGAAAACCCCCAAAAAAAAATGGTGTAAAAGGCAACTTTACAACGTTGGGCAGCCACTCCAGACGTGTCAGGTGGGCGCTCGTGGGAGACCACCCCAGGTGGAAGTGCCAGCAAAATATTCTCCTTCCCTTTTTTTTAATTGCACACATACTGTGGATGCTTTGTCAGACCGTTAATGGCGAACAGTGGCAGCTGAAGGTGGGAATCCCCGGTGGAAAGCTCAGACGAAATTAAGAATGCAGCCACCACTACTTTTTGGACGTTCGGTCAGGAGCCTGCTAACAAAACGAACGACCGTTCACGAAGATGAACGAACGCTCAGGCCGAACGTTCTCACAAGTAGAACAAAACTGGTCCAGGTCGAACGCTAACAGTCACCAAAACGCCGAAGCCGAACGCTCACAGTCTGGATGAACAGTAAGTAAAGAGGAGTGATCTGCACGAGCGAGCTGTAGATGAGCGAACGCCTAAAAACCAATACTGTTTGGACGAGCGTCTGATCAAGTTGCTAGGCCGAACGGTTGAGGACGAACGGTTGACAATTGGAGCGCTGAAGTGGACGAACGCTGGATCAAAAAGGACGAACGGTCGACAATTGGAGCGCTGAATGACCGAACGCTATGGGACGAGCGTTCAACAATTGGAGCGCTAGATGGGCGCTTGGGACGAACGGTCACAGCAACAGTAGGGAAGGACGAACGGCTGAAGCAACAGTGGGGAAGGGCGAACGCGAGATCATAGAGGACGAACGTCTGATCCCTCTTTTTTTTTTTTTTTTATTTATTTATTTATTTTTTTATCTTTTTTATTTTAATTTTTTTTTTTCAATTTTTCTTTTTATGAGGAGAATACAATAAAACAAAATTATTTAGTCAATCTGGACGAAATTGAGTGTTGACAGCTGCCCCTCTTTACTTAGATTTTACTAGATCATATGATAAACAATGTTTTCATATTATCAGAGTAAAAGATAAGTAAAGATAGAAATACTAATTTCGTCTGGATTTCAAGATAAACAAAAAACAAACAGAGAATAAAACAAACAAACAATACTGAGAATTGAAGTGTGACAACCTCGTGGAAGGTCCACCAATGCTACAGATGTAGTGAACGAGGAAATATTTTTTGATGAAAGTAAATTTATTAATCAACCCGGACGAAATTGAGTGTATCCCCTCTTTACTTAGATTTTACTAGATCATATGATAAACAATGTTTTCATATTATCAGAGTAAAAGATAAGTAAAGATAGAAATATTAATTTCGTTCGGATTTCAAAATACACAAGGAAAAATAGAGAATTTTCAATGAAAAAGAATCAGGAACAAACAGGGAATTTTTTCATTTTTTTTTTTTGAATTAATTAAAATTTTTTTGTTTTTTTTTTTTAGATAAAATGAACAAGATTAAATGAATGAGAAATTTGAATTTGATTGGGTTCGACCATTGCCATGCAGAGGGTCGTGTGAAAAAATTAAAATCTGGACTTGACCATTGCCATGCAGAGGGTCGTTTGAAAAAAATTAAAATTTGGACCGACCATTGCCATGCAGAGGGACGTTTGAAAAAATTAAAAATTGAACCTGACCATTGCCATGCAGAGGGTCGTTTGAAAATTTGGACTGACCATTGCCATGCAGAGGGTCGTTTGAAAAAAAGTAAAAATGGGCTCGACCATTGTCTTACAGAGGGTCGAGATACCAATGACAGAAAGTAAAATTGGGCTCGACCCTTGTCTTACAGAGGGCCGAGATACCAGTGACAGAATGTAAAATTGGGCTCGACCATTGTCTTACAGAGGGCCGAGATACCAATGACAGAAAGTAAAATTGGGCTCGACCATTGTCTTACAGAGGGCCGAGATACCAATACCAGAATGTAAAATTGGGCTCGACCATTGTCTTACAGAGGGCCGAGATACCAGAGGAAAATTAAATTTGACCATTGCCATACAGAGGGTCGTTTGACAATCTGGACTTGACCATTGCCTTGCAGAGGGCCAAGATCGCAGAGGAAAATTAAAATTGACCATTGCCATGCAGAGGGTCGTTTGACAATCTGGACTTGACCATTGCCTTGCAGAGGGCCAAGATCGCAGAGGAAAATTAAAATTGACCATTGCCATGCAGAGGGTCGTTTGACAATCTGGACTTGACCATTGCCTTGCAGAGGGCCAAGATCGCAGAGGAAAATTAAAATTGACCATTGCCATGCAGAGGGTCGTTTGACAATCTGGACTTGACCATTGCCTTGCAGAGGGCCAAGACACCAATGACAGAAAGTAAACTTGGTGGATTGTTTTGAAAATTGAAATTTTTGAATTTGTTGAAATTTTGAGAAAATTTTTGATTTTGATTTTGATTTTTTTTTCTTTCAAAATTTTGAAATTAAGAAACAAGTGTTGCATTTTTGTACAAGTATATGGATTTTGAAATCTCAATGTGCAAGAAAAACATGGTTGATGTAAATTTTGAAATTTAGAGAAGAAAACTTTGATGCATGTTGATTTTTGTCCTTTTGAAGGAGGAGAATTGATGAATATACATGGAAACCAATTCATGATGTTGACTTTGATGATTTTTTTGAAAATTTTGAAATTAATAAACAAAGGGTTGCAGTTTTGTACAAGGATTTGAAATCTTAATATATGAGAGAAATATGGTTGGTGTAGATTTTGGAATTTAAGGGGAAAACTTTGATGCATGTTGATTTTTTTTTTGTCCTTTTTGAAGGAAGAAGATTTGATGAACATTCATGAAAATGTGTACATGATGTTGGCTCTTGATCCGTGATGAGTAGGGGGACAAAGTGGTGCAAGTAATGAGTGAGACTGCTGAAAAAAAAAAAAGCTCTGGTAATCGTTTACAGCACCCCTGTAAACGATTACCCGAGAGAAATTTCAAATTTGTACAGAAAGTCCAACACAGGTACCCAGTCAGATGAACACAGGTCACCATTGGACAAAAACTGACTTTTAGGCTAATCTGCACCTGTTTGAGGCTTGTGCAGGTGTTCCAGTGGTGGGAGAGGATGGATGGTGATGTGATGTGAGGCCAAGAAGTGTGGGGTGACCCCTCATGAGTTGGAGGAGCAAGCTGTGCAAGGAATGAGTGAGAGTGTTCAAAAAGTGCTCTGGTAATCGTTTACAGCACCCTTGTAATCGATTACCCGAGAGAAATTTCAAATTTGTACAGAAAGTCCAACGCAGGTACCCAGTCAGATGAACACAGGTCACCATTGGACAAAAAACTGACTTTTAGGCTAATCTGCACCTGTTTGAGGCTTGTGCAGGTGTTCCAATGGTGGGAGAGGATGGATGGTGATGTGATGTGAGGCCAAGGAGTGTGGGGTGACCCCTCATGAGTTGGAGGAGCAAGCTGTGCAAGGAATGAGTGAGAGTGTTCAAAAAGTGCTCTGGTAATCGTTTACAGCACCCCTGTAATCGATTACCCGAGAGAAATTTCAAATTTGTACAGAAAGTCCAACACAGGTACCCAGTCAGATGAACACAGGTCACCATTGGACAAAAAACTGACTTTTAAGCATTTTTTTTTCGAGTCAATTTGTTTTCTTTGGAATCATCAAATTTATGAAGATTTAGACCTTCATTTTATTTTTACGATGGATATCCAAATTCTAAAGTCAAATGTTCAAAATGAAGCTTGTGCTGGACATTTTCTGATGAAATACCTATGTATACATGCTTGATGTCAGGGGTTGGGACAAATATGTGAAAGGATTTGGAGAGTACCGGGTTGGCTACTTGGGCCTCTTACTCCTTAAAACAAATACAAATGCCAATGTGAAGTCAGGAGTTGCCCTAGTTTGGAGGCATGGTAAAAAGATAAGTATGGACAAATGTATCTGTGAATTGTGAGGGTGTGAAATTCACATAACTCTTGCAAAATTGCCCCTGGTTTTGGGTATGAGTCACTTAAGTGAGGTTCAAAAAGAAGTTGCCCCCCATTTCGGGTTTACGAATGATGGACTCAGAGCCCCAAAGTGTCTACCCCTATCTTGAGGGTGGATTTATGAATCTTAGTGTGGACAAATCTGAGAGGCCCAACAAGGGATGCCCTGGTCTTGATACGAACTTTGCATATACAGATGAAACAAATGTGAGACTAACAAAGTTGACCATATTTTGGAAGGGCCAAAACACATGGAATAAAGTTGCCCAAAAATTACCCCCTAGTTTGTGAATCAGGGGAAGAGTTTGAATGGGATTTGAATGTGTTCAGGAATTTGTGATGGATATGGAAAGGATTGGCTTGAAAAGATTGCCCCAATTGGCTTGATTTTCCTTTGTATAATTTTGATCAATAGGGAATTCCCTTCATCCGAGGACATTTATTTTTCATCAATTTTTTTTTTAACTGCATTGTTAGTCATTTTTGTCTTGTCTCAAAATTAAGCTTCATGAAAATTTAAGCAACCATTATTCAATCCGTGTGGACTTTTATTGGGCTTGTAATGTGGCTTGGGCTAAAGGGTGTTGAAAAAAAAAAAAAAGGATATAAAGGCTCAAATAAAATTTTTTTGGGTTATTTGAAACACGAGTTACCATCTGCACCTTGTATCAACTATTTGTCAAATCTGTTTTGACTATTTTGTCCTTTCTCAAATTTCATTCTTTGCTCGCTATCACTTTGTGGTTCTTTGTATTTTTGCTTCACTTTTGAGGAATTTTCTTCATTTGATCACTAAGTGTGTTCTTCTTGCAATTTGAGTCGACTTCTACTGTGATGGTAACTCTTGTTTGGGTAAAATTTTGAAAAGAAATTTCTTATTGGCTCAAATTTGGTATCAAAGGATATATTTTGTTTTTGTTTTTTTTTTTTTTTGGATGAAGAAAAATGGCCACACATCACTTCAAATTTTGGTTGCTTTATTTTCAAAAGATTAATTAGGAGATAAGACTAAATGATCTCAACACGAGTCATTTTTCATCCTTTTTCTTTTTTCCTTTTTTTCTTTTTTTTTTTCTTATATTATTTTTTTTTGTTTTGTCACAACGGATTCCAGGATCTCCCAAATGAAAGCCAGTGGAAATGATGATACCAGTTGCAAAACAGATTTTTTTTCTCTTTTTTTTTTTTTAGAGAAAAAATAGGTTTTGGTGGCCAGTATGAAAACTGGGCTTTTGTGGGTCAGTGTAGGAACTGGGCTTTTGTGGGCCAGTGTAGGAACTGGGCTTTTGTGGGCCAGTGTAGGAACTGGGCTTTTGTGGGCCAGTGTAGGAACTGGGCTTTTATGGGCCAGTGTAGGAACTGGGCTTTTGTGGGCCAGTGTGGGAACTGGGCTTTTGTGGGCCAGTGTGGGAACTGGGCTTTTGTGGGCCAGTGTAGGAACTGGGCTTTTGTGGGCCAGTGTAGGAACTGGGCTTTTGTGGGCCAGTGTGGGAACTGGGCTTTTATGGGCCAGTGTGGGAACTGGGCTTTTGTGGGCCAGTGTAGGAACTGGGCTTTTGTGGGCCAGTGTAGGAACTGGGCTTTTATGGGCCATTGTAGGAACTGGGCTTTTGAGAGCTATTGTGGAAATTGAGATTTTTCGGCCATTGTGGAATTTGGGCCTTGCGAGCCAGCATGAAAACTGGGCTTTGCAAGCCATTATGAAAAGAACTTTCTGGGCTAATGTGGAAAATGAGCTTGGGAACCAGTGCAGAAACTCGGTTTGGTGAGCAATGCAAAAATTGATATGAGAAAACTTGATTTTAGAAAAATGTTTGAAAAATAAAAAATGTGTTTTTTTTTTAATCATTTTTTTTATTTATTTACACAATGTGAAAAATATTAAGCATATTAGAAAAATGTTTTTGTGTTTTTTATCTTTTAGAAATAGAAATTAATGAGAAATATGCATGTAATGGGCCGAGTTGGGCCAAAAAACGTTTGAACATCTTCAAAAAAACATATCTCGATTTGATTATTATTATTTTTTTTGTTTTTTACTTTCCGACATGGGAAAATCCAGATCGGATCGGACATGAGGAGAAGTAACAAAGAAGGAAGCTGGACTTACCAGGCCCATTGACCCAATGGATCAGATGACCTGAGCCGTGTGATCCTGACACAAGAAGATGACCAAGAAAACTTTTTTTTTTTCAAAATTTATGGAACAAGCTAAAAGAAATTCATTCATCATTTTTTTTCTTTTGTTATGAGAGGATTTCACAAGATTGGACCAAAGAAAATTTTGCAACGCTACCAGACTCAATGGGCCCAACACTATTCTTTTTGCAACCATGACAAAAGCTTCGGACAAGGGCCTGAATTCCTCTATCTTTATTTTTCGCACAAATACTTGTTCACACAAATGGAAAGGGAAATTATGAATTGAAAACACAAAATCTACATAAACATGTATTTTTTATTTTTCAGAAATTCAGATGCACTAGTTCAAGAGAAACCACATATGACAAAAGGGCCTACTGGGCTCAAAAACTGTTCATCTTTCATTCTCAGAGATTTTTTGGTGCAAATTCAAAGAAAATCACACAGGACAATTTGAACAAATGTACTAAACATCATTCAACAGCAAAAATGTGAAAACAAAATATTTTTGACATTTTTTCAAAAGAAGTAGACTCGAGAGAAAACCACGAAGGCCATTGGGCCTAATGGGCTCGAGCACTGTTCCCTTTCATTTTCAGATTTTTTTTTTTTAACTACAAATTCAAAGAAAATCACACAGGACAATTTGAACAAATGTACTAAACATCATTCAACAGCAAAAATGTGAAAACAAAATATTTTTGACATTTTTTCAAAAGAAGTAGACTCGAGAGAAAACCACGTAGGCCATTGGGCCTAATGGGCTCGAGCACTGTTCCCTTTCATTTTTTTTAGATTTATTCAAAAATGCAGAAGAAGAAGGAATAAAATCAAACAAAATGGTGTGATGTGAAATTACAAACATGCCAAAATAATTTTTCACTCAAATTTACATTTCAGAAAGAATTGGGTTCAAAGAAGGCTAACATGACAACGAGGCCCAATGAACCTGAAAAATATCCTTTATCATGCAAATGAAAAATAATTTTGAACACTTCAAATTTTACATCACTCCACTTATTATTTGTGAAAATTTTCTATTTATCACATTTTTATATTTTGTTTTATTATTTTTTTTTTTTGAAATCGGATCATCTAATAAGTCTCCTGAATTGGGCCGGATCGACCCAACACAATCCTACCCGTTTTCAGATTTTCAAATTTTTATATATTTTTTTTTTGAAATCAGGAAAACCGGAACTGTGACAACAGTTTCGGTACTGAGACCGGAACTGTTGTAACAGTGGAAACAACTCAGCTTTAAAAGCTCACTCCCTGGCATCTGAGGGCATTTCCTGACCACTCGCTCTCTCTCTAAAACAATCCTCCGCTCTCCCTTCTCTCTAACTCTCCCTCTCTTGAGCTTCTGGATCTGCTAGGAGCCTCTGTCCCCGCGTGCCTCTGAAGGCCTCCGAGTGCTGCGACGAGCTTCTGCAAGCCTTTCTGCTTCCGGGTAAGTCCTCGAACCTCTAGATCTTCCTTTATTTCCCTTTTTTTTCTTTTTCTGTCTTTCTTTCCTCCTTCCCTTTCCTGCTTTTACTCTTTCCGTTCATCTTTTGTGCTTATTTCTTTCCGTTATGCTGTCCGATTCTTCTTACTTTTCGACTTTCCTTTCCCTTATGCTCTTCTATTCTTTTTTATGCTTTCCGACCTTGCTATTTACTTTCATAGCACTTTATTTTTACTCCCCTCTTTACTTTCCGCTTGTTATTTACTTCTGCTTCTTTATTCGCTTTCCTTATTTGCCTTCTTCTTCCTCTTTTTTTAATTTTAACCTTAAAACACTTAAAAACACAACTGTCTTAACAAAGATAAGGGGTATATAGGCTGGAAACCAGACGCTAATCTCCCTTCGTTTGAAGGTATGACAGAGACAATCGGGTAGAACAACGCCACGTACCCCATAAAAACAGAAAACTTAAAAGAAAAATACTCGTATGAGCACAAGGACATGGACATGGACAATCTGGACGTAGATCCGTTTAGGAACCTTTGCGAGGACCATGAAACAGATCACAAACTGGACAACGAGACTCGAAAGACCCAATACAAAGAGCAAAATTAGCTTAAAAGAAACACAATGGAAGAAGACATTAGACCAATGAACATAAAATTTTTGTTATTTATGGTTCGTTTGTTTTTGTTTTTTTTGTTTTTTTTTTATTTATTATTTACTTAGACGAATTAGGGAAATGGATGAGAAGGAAATGGAAATGGAGAGACCGACCTGCTCAAAGTGGCGTCCGACAGAAGACCAAATCAGGATAATGACCAACATTTACAATTACGGAGTCACTCACCCAAGTCGAGCTCAGATTTTTGAGATCACTAATCGAATCAGGGCATTCGGAGAAGCGGGGGAATACAACGTCCAGTGCTGGTTTAGCAATCATGGGAATAGAGTAAGACGCTGGCAAGCAGAATTGGATCCCACCGGCATCCTCTTTTCTCTACTACCTCTGTATATGTATGGTAAAAATCCTAAATTCATCCTTGACTTTTCAATTTTCTCCCTCTCTTCCTTCTCCTTTGGCACAATTATTTATTTATTTTTTTTTATATATTTTTTTTGGAGAACCCGGTTGGGTAATCATGAAGGCCCCGAAGCTTCTGGACCTCTTCCCCATTCCCATCATAATCGATGGAGAAACAGAGATTCCTCCGCCTCCGTCCACGACCTTTCGTACCAGAGGTCCCTCAACGGAGCTTTCCCTTAGACCACCACAACCAGCTCGAGAATTCTTTTTTCGCTGAAAACATTTTTTTTTGCATGTTTTTGTGGGCCGAGTGTGGCCAGAATAAGGACTGTAATATGGACACTTAAGTTTTTTTGTGCTTTCAATTTTTGTTTATTTCCTGGACTGTAACCTTAACGATCGTCCGCGATCGACCACTGCACACCCTTACTATTATTGCTCTTATGTGTGTTTTTTTTTTTTGTGTAAGGTGAAGTAACCTTGCGTTTTTTTTTTGTTAGATCTAAAATTGTGTATCCCTGTTTTTTGTATTTTGGCTTTGTATTCAAATTATTCTCTCTGTTCAAACCTTTTTCCTCTGTAAAGTTTGCTCACTTGATGAAATAAATTAGCCCTTTATGATTTTTATTTGACACACTTAGTCTAACATTTCCAATCAATTATTTGTACGAAACGAAAAGAAAAAAAGGTTAAAAAAATATTTACAACTAAGGAAAATAATGAAAATAATTTCGAAAAAATGAGATTTGAAGTAAAACTCAAAATTAATTGTATGAAGAAGAACAAGGATTCGGTAATTTGCAAGAAAGACAAGTGACCTGAAAAATTTGTTTTTTTTTTTTTTTTTTTTTAGTCTAAACAAAGATTCGAATCCAATAAACCTTTGAAACAATGAAGAAGAGGACCTAAAAAATATTTACAATAAGGAAAAATAACTTCGAAAGATGAGAAATGAAGTAAAACTCATAATTATTTGTATGACACAATGAGTAAAAGGGTTCAAAAGAAAAAAATTTATTTACAAAGAAAATACGGAAAATGACTTCAAATAAAATGAGATCTTCATGAGCAATATTTTTGAACCATTATGCGTATGAGACAATGCAGAAAATGGGAAGAGAGGAACAATGAACTCGTAAAACAAATTGAACAATTTGAAATTTCGATGACACTTTTTTTTTATTTTATTATTTTATCTATTTTTTATTTATTACTTTTTTTTATTTGTTTTCTTCCACGACATCCTTGAGTAGCGAGTTTGTGCTCAATGAAATATACCCGTGATGCTTTAATCATTGTCATTTCCCTTTATTTTACTTTTAAAACTCAGTGTGATATGAATCGTGCCGAGAGGCAGAAACGAAAGAATTGAATAATGAATGAAATCGTAGGGTATTTATTGAAAGAAATAATACAGAATATAACAGAATTTTTACAAAACAACGTTAATATCCCTTAGTAGCATCCTCTATCGCAGAATCATCATGCGTAAAACGTTTTTACCACATCCGAATTAACTGGCAAAGGTAACTCCTCTCCGTCCATCTTTGTGAGAATTAGTGCCCCTCCAGAGAAAGCCTTCTTTACTACAAATGGCCCTTCATAATTTGGGGTCCATTTGCCTCTGAAATCCCTTTGTATGGGCAATATCTTCTTTAACACCAGTTCACCTTCATGAAATTCCCTTGGGTGTATTTTTTTGTCGAACGCCTTTTTCATTCTTCTTTGATACAATTGCCCGTGGCACGCCGCTGTCAGTCTCTTCTCTTCGATGAGATTGAGCTGGTCAAACCGAGCTTGAACCCACTCAGCTTCCTCCAATTGGGTTTCCAATAAAATTCGTAGAGATGGGATTTCCACCTCAAATGGAAGCACCGCTTCCATTCCATATACCAGCGAGAAAGGTGTTGCACCAGTTGACGTTCGTACTGATGTACGATATCCATGTAAAGCAAAGGGAAGCATCTCGTGCCAATCTTTATAGGTGACAACCATCTTTTGCACAATTTTTTTGATATTCTTGTTAGCAGCCTCTACTGCCCCATTCATTTTTGGACGGTAAGGAGAAGAATTAAGATGATGAATTTTGAACTCCTCACATAATTCCGCCATCATCCGGTTATTTAGGTTGGTGGCATTATCAGTGATGATCTTGTTAGGCAGCCCGTACCTGCAGATCAACTCCTTTTTTATGAATCTGGTCACCACTTTTCTAGTCACGTTGGCATAAGAAACGGCTTCAACCCACTTGGTGAAATAATCGATTGCGACCAGTATGAAGCGGTGTCCATTTGACGCTTTTGGCTCTATAGCTCCAATAACATCTATTCCCCACATTGAAAATGGCCATGGTGCGGACAACACATTCAAAGTTGTGGGCGATACATTGATATTGTCTGCATGCATCTGACATTTCTCACACCTCCTCACGTGTGTACAACAATCATTTTCCATGGTTAACCAGAAGTAACCAGCTCTCAAGATTTTCCTAGCCATTGAGTGCCCATTCATGTGGGTGCCGAATGTACCTTCGTGCACTTCTTTCAATATCAATTCGGCTTCTTTTGTATCTACACATCTGAGGAGAATCATGTCATGATTTCTCTTGTATAAAATGTCCCCACTTAAAATAAAGCTACCAGCCAACCTTCGTAACGACCTTTTATCATTTTCAGATGCTTTTTCAGGATATTCTCGGGTCTTAAGATAGTGCTTGATATCAAAGTACCAGGGTTTACCATCCATCTCCTCCTTGATGAACTGGCAATATGCTGGCTCCGCATGGCTCTTCATTTCAATCACTGGTAATTCTGTATTTGGGTCAACCTCAAACATGGATGACAAAGTAGCCAACGCGTCTGCTAATTGGTTATCTTCCCGTGGTATATGGTTAAATGTGATGATGTCGAAACACTCCATTAACCCCTTGATGTGAGCTTGATAAGGAATTAATTTTGCGTCCCTTGTTTCCCACTCTCCCTTCAACTGGTTGATGACTAAAGCTGAATCTCCATATACGTCGAGAATTTTTACTTTGGATTCTATTGCCGCCCGAATACCCATAGCGCATGCCTCATATTCTGCAATGTTATTGGTGCAATTAAAACACAGCCTTGATGTCATTGGCATGTACTGCTTATCTGGAGAGATAAGAACTGCTCCAATGCCATGCCCCATTACATTCGAGGCTCCATCGAATAATAATATCCATGTTTTTTCGTCTTGGTTTTTTCTGCTTTCTTCGAATAGAGCCGTGATATCTTCATCAGGAAACTCAGGTTGCATTGGCTGATAATCGCTGATGGGTTGATGAGCCAGGTATTCTGCTAACGCACTACCTTTAACGGATTTCTGAGTGACGTATACGATGTCATATTCTGACAATAACACCTGCCACCGAGCTATCCTTCCAGTGAGAGCGGGCTTTTCAAAAATATACTTGATGGGGTCCATCTTAGATATTAACCAAGTAGTGTGACTTAACATATACTGTCTCAAGCGATGAGCAGCCCATGCCAACGCGCAACAAGTTCGCTCTAATGATGAATATCGTTGTTCACAGTCTGTGAATTTCTTGCTCAAGTAATATATTGCATGCTCTCTTTTTCCAGCTTCATCATGTTGACCCAATACACAACCCATTGACCTTTCCAATACAGTTAAGTACAAAATGAGTGGTCTTCCTGGCACGGGTGGACGCAATACAGGTGGGTCTTGCAGGTATTGTTTGATTTTTTCGAAAGCGGCTTGACAATCCTCGTTCCAAACCATAACCTGATTCTTTCGTAGCAACTTGAACATTGGTTCGCAGGTAGCGGTTAATTGGGAGATGAATTTAGCAATGTAGTTCAATCTACCTAGAAAACCGCGAACCTCCTTCTCCGTGCTAGGCGTAGGCATTTCTGATATCGCTCGCACTTTGTCAGGATCCACTTCTATCCCTTTTTTGCTAACCACGAAGCCCAACAACTTCCCGGATTTCACTCCAAATGTGCATTTGGCAGGGTTTAACCTGAGTTTATACTTTCTCAATCTCTCAAATAATTTCTTCAAGTTGAGGACGTGTTCTTCTTCCGATTCAGACTTTGCAATCATGTCATCCACATAAACCTCGATCTCCTTGTGCATCATATCATGAAAAAGTGTCACCATCGCCCTTTGATATGTTGCCCCGGCATTCTTGAGCCCAAAAGACATCACCTTATAACAAAAGGTCCCCCACAACGTGATGAAGGTCGTCTTTTCCATGTCCTCAGGCGCCATCTTAATCTGATTATACCCCGAGAAACCATCCATGAACGAAAATAGCGAGTACTTGGCTGTATTGTCAACTAAAGTGTCGATGTGTGGTAACGGAAAGTTATCCTTCGGACTTGCACGATTCAAATCACGATAGTCGACGCACATTCGAACCTTACCATCTTTCTTAGGTACTGGTACAATATTTGCCACCCATTGTGGGTATTTTGCCACAGCTAGAAATCCTGCGTCAAATTGCTTTTGGACCTCTCCTTTAATTTTTAAGGACATTTCCGGCTTCATTCTTCTTAGTTTTTGCTTGACTGGAGGGCATTCTGGCTTGAGTGGGAGCCTATGCTGCACAATATCGGTATCCAGACCGGGCATGTCATTGTAAGACCATGCGAACACATCTTTGAACTCCTTCAATAGGGCACGCAATCTTTCTCTCACTCCCGTTTTCATACTAGTACCGATTTTCACTTCCTTTATCTCATCCTTCTCTCCCAAGTTGAGTATTTCGATCTCCTCCTGATGGGGTTTTATCTCTTTAGACTCTTGTTCCACTAATCTCAAAAGTTCTGGAGAGGGTTCGAGATCATCTTCCGGATCATCTTCCGTATTAATGACAGGATGCTCCCACTTAGGGATATTGACATTATTATTTTCAAAACATTCATTGTCATATCTGCATTATTTAAGTTTGCGAAAAAGAATAAATAAACAGGAAGAACGATGAAAAAGGCTAAATGATGATAGAAATGAGAATGAACACGATTCAATTATCACACCGAAAATAAAACGTCAACCCGTAAATCATGAATTCTAAAGCTCCGGGTAAAGCAATTACATTTCATTTGATTTAAACATCACGGGTAAATCCAAAGTCTTCCAATTGTTGAGCTGTGCCTCTGGGGAGCAAACCCACACGAAGTTTGAACTTCCCGGTCTAGCCTCCACTTCCACGACCGCTACATGGCTAGCGTGCACCCATCCAGCACTACGAAAACTCTCTTTGATACCACAAATGTGGATTTTTCTTGCCTTTGGTTCCCGTTTCCCCATTCGAGCCAGATTGCGCTCCTTCCTTTCCTCAACCAACCTCTTCTTATCGTCCTTGCTGGGCTTGTACCCCAGGCCATATCTGTTTTTGTTCCCAATCACCTCCAATGGGAATGTACGCCCTTGTCCATACTTGCCTAAACCATTCCCGTACTTATACCCTTCTTTGAGCATGACCTTGGCCATCATGATAGAGGTGCATGATAAATTTGGGTTCATAGGAAATGGCTCAACATAGGTGTTTCCCACAATTTCTAATGATTGAAAAGCTGTTTCCAGAGCTTCCTCGGCTGCTTCTATGTAACGGGTGGAGGATGGGCCACTCACAAGGAGATCCTCTTCTCCAGAAACTATGACCAACTTATCTCCCATGATATATTTCAATTTTTGGTGCAATGTGGAGGGTACAACCCCCGCTGAATGGATCCATGGGCGGCCTAACAGACAGCTATAGGCTGGGAGGATATCCATGACCTGGAAAGTTATTTAAAAAACACATGGGCCAATTTGGACCGGCAATTCTATTTCTCCCATAACTTCTCTCTTGCTACCGTCAAATGCTCTCACAATCATAAAGCTTGGCTTCATGTGTACTCCGTCACAAGGTAGCTTATCTAATGTCGTTTTGGGCATGACATTTAGGGAGGAGCCGTTGTCTACCAATACGCGTGCTATGACGTAATCCAGGCATTTCACGGAAACATGGAGAGCCTTGTTATGCCCCCTCCCCTCCTCAGGTATTTCCTCATCGGTAAAGGTGAGATAATTATTAGCAGTGATGTTGCTGGCAATGCCCTCGAAACTTTCCAGGGAAATACCTTGTTCTACATGGGCGTCACTCAGTACCTTCATCAACAGTTTTCTATGGGAGACCGAGTGCATGAGTAACTCTAACAGGGAGATCCGAGCAGGCGTACGATTCAATTGTTCCACCACTTTGTACTCACTTTGTTGTATGAATTTCAAAAATTCGCAAGCCTCTTCCTCAGAGATTTCTTTCTTGTTCGCCTTGTCAGGGGTCTCCTCTACCTGCGCGCCCTTTCCTTTTGAACGCTCCTTAGTATTTGCGTCCATCGGTGTTTCATTATTGCCAGTTCCTCTTTTCGTCCAGTTTGGTGGCGAGAAGATTCGACCACTCCTTGTCATTCCGCCGATGCCTGATATATTTTCAACAACTGGATTCTGGCTAGAGAAATAGCTTTCAACGCACTGTCCTTCGTCGACTACGTGTGTCCCATACCTCCAAGGGACAGCTTTCTCGCTTTTGTAAGGAAAAGGAACAGGTGTATGGATGACAACGGGCGATTTTCCTTGAATTACTGGTGTAGGGGTGGTTCTAGTGAAACGGATTATCAACGGCTCTGGCAAAGTTACATCTGGCTCCATACTAGTTTGTGCAAACACCTCCTCATCCTTGTCTTCATAGCACACTTGCATCAAATTCCTATCAAGCAGATCTTGTAGAAACTTTTCGAATTCAACGCATTGCTCGATAGAGTGTTCCATGCATGGATGGAGTCCACATGCCCTTCCCAAATCATAAGCCCCGTTTAAAAATCCCGACTTTAATAATTCCTTGAAAATAAACCTTTTGGAACTTCGAATCTTACTTGCATCCCTTATCATTTCATGCTTCTTAACTTCAATGGCATTTGTCGAGGCATTACCATGTCCGGATAACGGATTAGTATCAATGCTAGGTTTATCTTCTCAAAATTTCAACCACCCAGCGTTAATCAGGGCCTGCACTTTATGTTTGAAAGCCATACACCTTTCAGTCGAGTGACCCACGCCTTCCCCATGATAACTACACTCGGCATCTGCATCATAACCCCTAGGGTATGGAGGCTGTAGGGGTATCATCGGACATATAGCAACCAGACCCCTTTTGACGAGGTGAGGTAATAATTCAGTGTAAGTCATGGGGATGGGGGTGAAGTGGACAAAGTTTCTTTCCTGGGTTCTTCCCGGATAACCGCCTTGACCTGCATTCGGATTTGGATTTGCACTTGGCCCAGTCCTCCAAGCATTGCTTGTGACGGGTTGTGATTGGTAGAATCCTGGTTGTTGTTGAGGCCTGATTGGATGAGCAAAAGCCGCATTGGCTGAATATGGAGGTTGGCCCAAGTATGGTTTATAATTGTGACTAGGAGCCTGACCTCTCCATACAGGCATTGCCAATGTCGCATGCACATCTCCCTCTTTTTTCTTTCCTGGATTGAAAGAAGGCTTCTTTTTAGAGTTCTCCATCGTAGATGGACCGCCTGCAATCTTCTCGCTCTTCACCCCAATCTCTATCCTCTCGCCAATTATGACGACGTCGGCGAAATTGGCGGACACATTCCCCACCATATATTCATAAAATGGTGGCTGAAGCGTATTCACGAACATTGCCACCATTTCTTTTTCAAACAAAGGCGGCTCCACTTGTGTGGCCAATTCTCTCCAACGTTGGGCATATTCCTTGAAGGTTTCATTGTCTTTCTTCCCCATATTCTGTAGTTGCAGACGGTCTGGTGCTACATGTGTGTTGTATATATACCGTTTTACAAAGGCGTCGGCCAAATCTGCCCAACAATGGATCCGAGATGGCTCTAAGTGAGTATACCAATTTAATGCTGTCCCAACTAGACTGTCTTGGAAAACATGGATGAGTAACTGGTCGTCATAGGCATACGCAGCCATTTTTCTGCAATACATGGCCAGATGGTTTTTAGGACATGTATCACCCTTGTACTTCTCGAATTCTGGCGCCTTGAACTTATACGGTATTTTTACTCCAGGAACCAAACTTAGTCTTGCAACATTTCCGAACCCATAGTTTTTCATCCCTTCAATAGCCCTCATTTTTTCCTCCAAAATCTCCAGTCTGTTTTTAGCACCGTTAATGATGTCGGTTCCTGCACGCGCCGCGGTTTGTGATGCGGCTCTTGCTGAAGAATCGTGGTTAACAATCATATGCGGTATTGTAGTCACTCGTGTTCCTTCAACTGTGATTGCTTCATTCGATTGAGTACTTACCAAGGGAGCCGACACAGAGGTAGGTCCATGAGTGGTGAGTGGCGGGATATCAATAGTTGTGGGGATGGGAAACGACACATGCCCCCCTTCTAAATATTCTCCTACTGGAGGAGTATATCCCTGGGGTAACCCATACAACAGGAAAGGAATCGATTGGCTCATAGTGTTGAATAACGGGGGATAAAAATGGGTATTTCCGCCAACCAGTGTAGATGAAGACTCTCCAGTAGCCTTCAGGGATTCAAGGGCAACCAAGATTTGGCCAACTTGGTCTTTCAACTGGCTCATTTCAGCTTTGATGGATTCTTGTGACTCTTCCCAGCTTTCCATGATCCTTGAATTGGCTCGAGTCCTGTAGGGATGTCGTGGAAAGTTGGCCGTTTTTTTTTACTGCTTTATTATTAACTTAAGTTAGATGAAATGCGCCAAACAAACAAAAAAAAAGAAGAAAAAGGGAGAGAGAAAGAACAAGGAAAATTGTGATACATGCTAAATGATAGGTGGAAATCATAAGATCACTACAATGTTAATGATGGAAATCGATACAAGTTGATACCATACAAAACATCTTAAGCCTTTCATATAGAGAAAATCTAACAAGACATGAATCACTTCCTAACCCGAGCAATGAAGGCCTTCATTTCGCCTACTAGCCATTTACAATGGTTAATAAAAAGCATTATCTCGGGGGGCGGGTTACAAAAGTGGGCTGTAGCTTCGGCGTTCAACACCATCTTAGGGATATCTTCAATTGCTCCATTCGCCAACATAGCCAATTGGGAAAAACTTCCCTTCCAATGCTTCACAGCCTCTTCTTGCATCGCGATGTGGTCTTTCATTTGTTTCACCAAGGCATGATGCCTCTCTCCAAACTCCATTGTCCTCCACCGTTCTTCTTGCTGTTCAATGTACTCCTCCATTTGCTTTATCATGGAGCGATGCTCTTCTTCGGCCTCTGCCAGCTTCCAGCGCTCTTGGTTCATATCTGTCTCAAAAGACAAGGCCATTTCCTTCATGTCGTGCCCCGCCTTTTCTACTTGAACCTGCGCTTCTCTTAGTCTCTTCAGAGCCTCTCGCTTATCTCTTTTAGCCTCTTCATAGAGGAGCCTCCATTGTTTTCCCTCTTCTAATGTTGCGTTCTTCTCCTTTACTCTCATGGCCAGCTCTTTGCTTGCGGTTAAGAGGTCTTGTTTCAATTGGAATGCATAAACTCTTTCAGCCTTTTGATTTTTGACAATTTCTTCATAGGCGTGTGCTTTTTCTTCTTTATCATTCATCATATGAACAAAATCGTCACGCGTAGTTTGTAATTCTTTTTCCAACCTAGCATTCTTTTCCTTCAGTTCTTCCATCTCTATTTTCAATTGCTTCACCTCTTCGCTTTCTAGTTCTTGGGATGGCCCTTCGTTAGCTAGCTGATGAACGATCGATTTGAAAGGTAATTTGACTTCCTTTACCCTTTCCCAGATCCAGGTGTGATAATTAATTTTGTCGTCCATCACTCCCAATCTTAAATCCTTTTCTGCTCGCACAACATTTTCCCAAGAACTCCTGACTTTCCTCAATATTTCAGTGAAGTTCCCATCCTCATAATAGATGAACAACGTTGTAAGATATTCCGGCGAGGGTGCCCCTTTCATGGGACGTCCGAATTGCCTTTGAACCAAAATAGGGTTATAATTTATGCAATATCGGGTACCTATAAGGGGTACATTGGAAAATGGGTCACAATAATGGATAGAGGGCTTAGCCTCAAGCCAAGGGAGACGCCATCTTACTTTTCTTCCATTGAAACTGGCAAAGAATTGGGCCCACTCATTTCCTCCTTTGTGTTTGAGTCCTTGGTGTGAAGGATCCTCCGACGGACATCTGACATCACCCGACCCCTTACATAGACGCGCAGTCAACCACACATACAACGCCGACAGACAACAAAGTATTTTCTTCCCTTTTCTCTCGTGGCAAAAACTCATGGTCCCATAAACATCTGCAAGGACTGCTGTTACAGGATTCTCAGATCTCGTCTTTTTTGCCACGAAAACATCAATCGCGGTATAATCCACAAAGCCCTCTACTTTAGGAAACAACACGACGCCATACATGGTAAGAGCTAACACATCCATGAAAGTCTCCCAATCTTCCCCTTCTGCTAAATAATGCAAGTGTTGCTCCAGAAATCCTTGTGTCAGTCCACGTGCTTGATTCCTTGTTACCAACTTGTCTTCAAGTTCTTTGGGATGTATCTTCATTATGGTGGCAAGGGTAGGGATAGAAGTATGATGCTCCAAGTGCTGATAAGGAGTGGTACCCTCTAGTGGCATTCCCAGAATGTGCTCAAACTCCTCTATAGTTGGTGCTAGCTGAAAGTCTTGAAAGGTGAAGCATCTTAGCGGGGAATCATAATACTGTGCGAATGCTGTGATAGCAGGCGACGATACTTCCACCTCCATTAGACTCAACAGGTTACCATATCTCTTCTTAAAGGTTTGTCTCTTTATGGCTTTTAGTCTTCTGCCTAATTTTATCAGACTTGTGAAGTTTCCACTGTGAGTCCTCAGGTGAGATTTATTTCTTAACATGAGGGACTCAATATGTTGTGTAGCACCTGATCTTATATCGACTTCCATCTTTGCTATATCAAGTGAATACCTGATGATTTCCCCTAAAATTAGCATGTTACCGAATGATGCATGGTAAAGTGAGGTAAAATAAAATGATTTACAAAAACGCATGCACGGCATGAGAATGCAAAGACATTATTATGTTTTTTTTTTTTTTGAAATAGAATGAACAGTGTGAGGGTTATAGGAATACACATTTCTCCCTTCGTGCCCTATCAAAGGTTGAATGACTAAAGTTCTTAGGCCAAATATATGCACTCACAAGGATAGCTTCCTAATGCTTAAATCAGGCCACCAGAGCTATGGCCCTTTTCACTGTTTCTCCACAACAGTCAGAGTAATCAACTAGATGTGGAGCCACAAATGAAAAGAACAGACTCTGGCTGGGGTTCTCACGATAGCCAAACAGGAAGTACATCCCAGAGTGACACCGCTACACAACCCCTCTATTTCTAAGTTGCACTCAGACCCGGGTATAGGGCCTCACTCATGATATGCATATGGTGTGTGTGTGAAGGGAGAAAGCAAATGTACACCCCAAACCCTCACCTGCAAAACAACCAGAAGATTCCCAGGCAGATATAACATGTTTTCTACCCTAGGGTTCAATATAATCAAAACAAACACACATACAATTATGACAAAAAATCAAATAAGGATAAAGAAAAAGGAGAAGAAAAAAACACAAAGAAAAACCACATTGAATTCGCACATCTAATTAAATGGCCTGACTCTCTGGCAGTCCCCAGCGGAGTCGCCATCTGTCGCAACCGGAATCGCGACGGGACGACGATCCGAAAAAGAAACGGGTTTTGAAAAGAGATTTTGGAGTCGCCACCATAGTTTATTCTGGAAAACTACGAAAAAAACCATAAAATGATAAGGCATGGTCAATTTGAACCAGATTCTCGGTTCGGGAGTCGGTTACGTGTAGGAAAGGTATTAGCACCCTACAACGCCTGCCCTAAGGCAGTACCTTTAACTAAATATGCGAATATGGATGTGGTTTTCAAAATGTTTAACTTTCCCTTAAAATAAAACTCTAAATAAACAAACAATATTTTTTAGTTTTTTGGGCCCGACAAGGATTGACCTTGCTCCTACGTATTCTCATGTGAGAAATCAGGGTTACGTAGTTCTTTTAGAAAACTGCTTGAAAATTTGTTTGGAAATTATTTGAGAAATTTGTTATGGATAATTTGGATTTTTGGGAGAGTGAGCCTGACAAGGACTGGCCTTGCTCCTACGTATCTCCACTTTTGATGGAGAATCAAGGATCACGTAGTTCTGCAAGGCAATATTGTTTGTAGTTGTTGAAAAAAGTGAATGTTTTTTAGTTTTTGAAGATTTTTTATGTTTTTGGTATTTTAATTTAGGAGAGTGAAAAGGTTTTTGGCACAAGGACGATGCGTGCGATCACACATGTGCCTAAACCTTTAAAACATATTTTTTGGTATTTTTGAAGAAAGAGAAAAGGTTTTTTGGCACAAGGACGATGCGTGCGATCACACATGTGCCTAAACCTTTAAAACGTATTTTTTTGGTATTTTTGAAGAAAGAGAAAAGGTTTTTGGCACAAGGACGATGCGTGCGATCACACATGTGCCTAAACCTTTAAAACATATTTTTTTGCGTAATGAGTACTAGGCTGATGCGTACGATCGCACGAGCACTCACACGGCTTTTTTTCCTTTTATTGTTTTGCGTAATGAGTACTAGGCTGATGCGTACGATCGCACGAGCACTCACACGGCTTTTAATTTCTTTTGTTTTGCGTAATGAGTACTAGGCTGATGCGTACGATCGCACGAGCACTCACACGGCTTTTTATTTATTTTATATTTGGGCAATAAGTACTAGGCTGATGCGTACGATCGCACGAGTACTCATACCGAGATTTATTACATTAAATGTTTTTTTTTTTAAAGTTTTATATATTTTTTATTATTTATCATTTTTTTCCTTTTTTTTTTGAAATAAAACAAAATGAACAAATTCACTAAAACAAAGGGGTGGAGGTATCTTACAAGGGGATATGTAATAAAGAGCACATAATGAAAATAAAGACCCAACAGCAACAACAACAGAGGTGTAGAGATAAAAACCATGGGTGCGGAATAAAATTTGAAGCTCCTTTGTTTGGGCCAATACTCTTCTGGATCTGCCACGGGTGCAAACATGAAAGCAGAGATGCATCCAGAAATGCGCCCAGGTCCAATTCTCTTTTTTTGTTGTTTTGTTTTTTGTAGAAACAGAAACGGATGGGCTTAAGCCCATACTGAACAGGGGTGCGGATGGAGTTGTGCATGTGGCAAGAAGAGAGGATGTGGTCCAAAGCCTATTCCTAACTCAGGATCCCTCATCTCCTTCGTTCCAACACTTTCAATTCAGCACAGAGACCTAGAGTCTCGCTTCTGAACGAGGCAAACCAGGGAGGGGTTGGCCTTGCACGCGCACACGCACCACCGCCTCCATCGACCAATATCACCGGGCCAAGGCCGCCCAACCACGTGCACCGTCGGAGCCAACGTCAACCCAAGCTCCAGTCCGTCAGTTCCTTCACTTTCCGCGTGGCGACTGTCGTCCGCCGAGCTAACGCCGCCACCCCTGGAACGCGTTCTCTCCGACACGACGAGGTCTACTGCCGTTGATGCAGGGATGGTTTCTGTGAGCAAGTTGTTCTGTAGCTGGTCCAGTCACATGAGCGTATTTAGAGAAGAAGCGGTGGTCCCCGAGAAATGATGGGCGGAAATGCCCGGCTGGATCGTAGAAGGGCGCGACAGGGAACGACTAGGCGGCTGGCGAGGAGATTGGTGGGTTGGATGTCACGGAGCTTGAAGGCCGCGAGCGGTGGCTCCCTCTTCGTCTCTCTCTGTAATCTATTTCATGCTTATATTGTTTGGGAATGAGGTGTGGTTGATTGGTTACGGGCTGGGAGATGGAATGAGAGTTGGTCTTGAGGTGGTATAAGGATGAAGATGTTGATGTTGAATGAAGAGGAAAAGGACGATGATGCTGGGTTCTATGGGATGGTTTTCAGGAGCAGAGTGATGGCTGGAGTGGAAATAAGGTGTTGGAGATGGCTATGGCAGTGGATGAATATGGATCATGATTGTGGAGATGAATGGTTGTGGCCTCTATGTGTAGTATAAAGGGGTTGGTGATGGGAATGAAGAGGATTGAGAACGAAGTTAGAAGTGTCAGGTCTTGGAGATCCAGTGATGGGTGGATGAGCCGAGGGGTGGCATGTGAATATGGTTGATGATTGGGTGAAGATAGGTAATGGCCGCGAAGTGTTAACGGTGGCCGTGGATGTCAAAATGGTTGGATGTGATGATTGTTCAGCAGTAACATACACGTAAAAATATTTACCACAACATTTATTTAACAGCAACACAAGCAAACTTAACACATGCAGACATAATAACCACACAACAGAGACATACTTAACACATGCAGTAACCACATAACATAGACATACGCAACAGAGACATCTCGAGGGAAAAAAAAATAACCAATTTACTAAAACCTGGAGTGTAAGGCATCACTTACCTCTTGAAGATCCGTGCCTTGTGTGTCTGATCTCCTCTTTTCTTTGGCTTTCCTTTTCAACAAAGCATTCCTTCCCCAGTTCTTGAAATGATACTCCTGGATTCAATTTCTTTCCTTTTTTTGTTGTTGTTGCAGGTGCATGTTGGAGGTGAGGAAATGAAAGTGAAAAGAGAAGTGGTTTACTGCGGTTACGGGTGTTGGGGGGCTGATGAAGTGAGTATAGTTATGGCGACGGGTGCATACGGATGGAGGTGATCTGGGTGAGGATAGGTGATGGTCTTTAGGTGTTGGTAGTTGAAGGTCGTGGATATGGAGGATGGGCAGTTACTAGTAGCATGTGGGTGTAGGGATGAGGAGATGGATTATGATTGAAGGTAGAGGTATTCCCAGTAGCCGTGGGGGTATTTGGGTTGTTGGGAATGGATGAAGATTGAAGGAGGCGGTTTGAGAGGAGGAGAAGTTTGGCTGGGAGTAGTGAGGCAAGGTGATAGTGCGACGGTGACTAGGGTGACAGCGGCGGTTGAAGCATGGTGGCAGAAACTTGGTGGTTTGGGTGGAAGGTTTCCGAGGAAGATGATGACGGTGTTGGACTGGTCACGATGGAGAGTTACAGTGGTGCAATGGTGATGAAGGAGCTAGACGGTAGTATTGAGGATGACAATGGTGACTGAGGGGGTTTGGGATGATGACGGCTGTGTGCAAAAATGGAGGATGAAAGAATCAGGTTCATGGTGTTGGCCCCCTTGAGTTGTTGGCGTTGACGATGATGATATGGGCTATGTGTAAGGGTCCCCCCGTGATCAGAGAGCGATCGGTGGTGTCATATTGGTAGGTGTTGAAGTGGAGATTTTTGGTGGGAATCATTGGTAGGAAATAGTGGGAAACATTAATGGTGGAAGCTGTTACGGTGGGAATCAGTGGAGCACTCCTTGAAGTGGGAGATTGGTGAGGGTGGGAACATCAGTAGAATATTGGAAGTGGGATGGAGGAAGTGGATCGAAGATAGTGGGTTCACGTGCCCTCCCTGTCTGGCCCTCAGAAAACCCCCAAAAAAAAATGGTGTAAAAGGCAACTTTACAACGTTGGGCAGCCACTCCAGACGTGTCAGGTGGGCGCTCGTGGGAGACCACCCCAGGTGGAAGTGCCAGCAAAATATTCTCCTTCCCTTTTTTTTAATTGCACACATACTGTGGATGCTTTGTCAGACCGTTAATGGCGAACAGTGGCAGCTGAAGGTGGGAATCCCCGGTGGAAAGCTCAGACGAAATTAAGAATGCAGCCACCACTACTTTTTGGACGTTCGGTCAGGAGCCTGCTAACAAAACGAACGACCGTTCACGAAGATGAACGAACGCTCAGGCCGAACGTTCTCACAAGTAGAACAAAACTGGTCCAGGTCGAACGCTAACAGTCACCAAAACGCCGAAGCCGAACGCTCACAGTCTGGATGAACAGTAAGTAAAGAGGAGTGATCTGCACGAGCGAGCTGTAGATGAGCGAACGCCTAAAAACCAATACTGTTTGGACGAGCGTCTGATCAAGCTGCTAGGCCGAACGGTTGAGGACGAACGGTTGACAATTGGAGCGCTGAAGTGGACGAACGCTGGATCAAAAAGGACGAACGGTCGACAATTGGAGCGCTGAATGACCGAACGCTATGGGACGAGCGTTCAACAAATGGAGCGCTAGATGGGCGCTTGGGACGAACGGTCACAGCAACAGTAGGGAAGGACGAACGGCTGAAGCAACAGTGGGGAAGGGCGAACGCGAGATCATAGAGGACGAACGTCTGATCCCTCTTTTTTTTTTTTTTTTTTTATTTATTTATTTTTTTATCTTTTTTATTTTAATTTTTGTTTTTTTTCAATTTTTCTTTTTATGAGGAGAATACAATAAAACAAAATTATTTAGTCAATCCGGACGAAATTGAGTGTTGACAATGGTGTACTTGGTTCCGCAAGTATAATTGGCATCCATTGTGGGGTCAAAAAGTATTATATGAAGAAAGAGTTTCGTGATATTTGGAAGAAGTAGGATGATGAGCATGAAAGAAGTTGGACTTTGCAAAAAAAATTTTCTGGTACCCCACCTTGTTTGGCCTCTCCAACTCTCAGCCATGTTTGGCTTTGTCGCTTTCAGCCATGTTTTGGCTTATACAATTTTCAACCATCATTGGCTTATACAATTTTCAACCATCATTGGCTTGTCCAACTTTCAGCCATTATGCAACCCCTGCAGCCTTTAGTCATGTTAATGTCAGCAAAAAGGATTTACTCGTCCTGAGCCTTACTTGGCCTCTCTAGCTTTTGGTCATGTTTCACCTCTTCGGTTTTAGACTATTTTCGAACTTCATGTCCCTCAAAACATCAACTTTCTAGGTTGTTTAGTTGTCGATGCTCAGCACTCGATCATGTTTGGCCTTCTCGTGCATCAAAGCTTAAGTTTTCCAACTTGTTTATTGGTCAGTCCTTCACTAGTGCAAAAACTACATTTTAACTTTACGCGGTGGCATTTTCGTAGTTTCGACTAATTTATAAGCCTCAGTTCAAGTGGGACCGAGGTAGAAAACCTATATTACTTCGGTTAAATTAACAAATGAGTCCTAAAACCCTGTAAAATTCCACTTGTCCCTTAGCAAAATAAACTTTTCGCCTGACACCTTTTTGAAAAGGACTTACTACCTCGATTCTACATAAAATCAAGGTAGTATGTCCTGTCTAGGACCTGATAGCTCTGATGTGGAAAGGGTTTTAGGCATCGGTTGCATTAATAATCGAGGCGGTAAATGGTTTATTGTCTTGGTTAAGTATAGAACCGAGGTAGCATCTCGTTCGATATTTAAATTTTCATAAACGTAAAAAAATTTAACCTATTGTTCCTTCATCTTTTCGCAAGAGAATCCTTATTCCCTTCTTCTTCCTTATGCAACCATTCTCTCTCTTAGGCGAAGATTTTGGTTCATGGCCTCCATTTCTCTCGCGCGAAGTGCCTGTTGTGGTCTTCATCTTCGTTGGCTCCATTTCTATCGCACGAACATTGTTGCCTCCATTTCTCTTACGCAAACTGCATTGTTCGTTGCTGCCACCGACTGTTCGTCGCCTTCATCGGTCGTTCGTCGTCACCTTAGGCCATTTGCAAAGTCACGATTCGTTTCTCCTTACTGTTTGATTTAATATAAAGTATGAAAACATTACACTAGCATTTTCATTTCATTATATTCAATTATGTTAATGTGCTGAATTTTATTTGATCTGCTAGCATTTTGATTTCATTACATTACTAACAGTTAAAAAAAGTGGGTGAAGTAGTTAGGGTGGCGTGGAAGTGGGAAACAATGCATTTGAATATGTTAACTTAAAATTTGTCCCATTGCAGATGAAAAAAGAAAAAAAAAGTGATTTTGAAGAGTCAAAAAACTCCATTTTTTGAAAAAAGAAAAAAAGAAAAAAAAGGACATTTACCGCCTCGGTTAGTAACTAACCAAGGCAAAAGACTCCCATATACTGCCTCGGTTCAGAACCAAGGCAAAAGTCTACTACTTTTTGCCTCGTCTGTATATACTTCGGTTCATGAAACACTGTGTATAGGCGAAAATAACCATTGTTGTTTCCCTTTACTACACTAATGCTTGGCACTCAACTATGCTTAGCCTTTGCATACCTAAAATCTTTAGCATTCCAATTTGCTTAGTTATTGGTTCTTGGCACATAACAATGTTTGGCCTTCGAATCACTGTAAGGTTTAGCTTATCAGCTTGTTTGATTGTCTGTCTTCGAAATTCGGCCTTTTCGACTCCAACTTGTTTCGGCATTTGTAAATCTGTCATAGCTTTTAATTCCATACATATTTTGGACTTCTCTTACCTCAAGAACAATGGTAGTCAAAACTCAACCTCAACACGTTTACGTCATCAGCTCCACTCGGCCTTCCCGACCTTAACTTGTTTTAGCCTATGTAGATTTTCCCCAAATTTAACAACAGGTCTCGACATTCTCAACTTTGCAGCATGTCTCATCTTTTACAGATCTACAATAGTTTTTATGTCTCAATAGTGCTCATGCATTTATGGCATTAATGGTACTCGACCAATCCCTGACCTCAACAAGACTTTGAATGTCTTTCAGCCTCAACACCTCTCGTCTTGTGTTGTCTGCAACATATCTCGCCCTTTGAACATTTTCATCCCCTTCTTAGTTCATTCAAATGTAGGTACTCGGTATCCACCTTATACCGAGAACAATGGTTGATATCCACCCTATACCGGGAACAATGGTCAGTATAAACCCTATCCTGAAAATAGTAATCGACATCCACCACTTATCAAGAGCGAGATATGTAGTAGTTGGTATCCAGCATACAGGAATTGGTCTACTCTGGTATCGCAAAATTTCTCATCTTTTATAGGTCTTTAATGGCTTCTTTAGCCTCAATGTATGATCTGCCTCAGTTTTCCAGAGTTATAATCTTAGTACTTGGCCTAAAAGGTACTCATCTTGTCTTTGGCCTCATAGGTCTGGCCTCAACACAACTCAACATTCCTTGGCATTAAAGGTTCTCGACCTTCCTTAGTCTCATAGGTGCTCAACCATTCTTAGCCTCAATAAGTGTTCGACCTTCCTTGGCCTTATAGGTGTTCGGTCTTCCTTGGCCTCATAGGTTCTTGGCCATTTCTAGCCTCAATACAGCTTGGCCTTCCTCAGCCTCATAAGTGCTTTACCATTCCTGGCCTTAGTAAGTCCTCGACCTTCCTTGACCTCATAGGTGCTCAGCCTTCCTTGACCTCAACACAGATCAGCCTTCTTTGGTCGTAACACAACTCGGCCAGTTTCAAGCCTCAATACAACTTAACCTTTTTTGGCTTCAATAGTTCTTGGCTTTATCAAGCCCAATAATAGGTCTCGACCTTATCAACCCTAACACATCTTGCTCTTTGCAGGTATGCCGAAGTTCTTCATGCTTCAAGTACTTAGTGTGCCTCAGATTTTCAGCTTTAACAATTCTTCCACCATTTTAGTCTCAACATCTCTTTTATTGCCTCGTTCGCAACTCTGTCTCAACTCTTTAAGCCTCTACAATGCTTGGCTTCTTTAAGCCTTAATGGTACGCAACCAATCCCTAAGCTCTACAATGCTCAACTTCTTTAGCCTTAACGCGAATCATTTCGTAAATTTTTATGTAGTTTCCCTTCCTCCTACCCAACGATCTAGGTTGAACCTCTAATGTAGTTCCTTGTCGCTTACCTGACATTTCAAGTCAAACCTTTCATGCAGTTTCCTACCGCCTACCTAGCGTCTAAGTCGAACCTCTTATATAGTTCCATGCCACCTCTTTAGGTGGTCCTAGTTGAACCTTTCAAGTCATTCCATGTGTCACCTACCTGGCCCATCTTGATGAGGTGCCTCCCAACATTCAAACTTCTTCGTCCCTACGCTCCTTGAGTCTAGGGGCTACTATATCTATAAGGCTACTACTAAAGATACAAATTTTCTTTATTTTTCTTTGCATTTGGTCTACAATACAGGATGGTTACCGAGTACCTAGTTGTTAGTATCATGTTTTGTAAATTGATGGCTAGTTACAACTATTTTACTCAATTTACTTAAGTTCTGCACACGTCTTCTAGTCATGAGCAGACTAGGGGGTTGATGTATTGTACATGACCTATACAACCTAGCCACACGTTAGCCTCTAACAACCCGACCATAAGCTAACCTCTACTAGCCCGACCAGAAACTGACCTCTATCAGCCCGACCACAAGCCGGCCTCTATCAGCATGACCACAAGTTGGCCTCTACCTATCCGACCACAAGTCGGTCTATCGTACTCTAATGGCGTGTTATTTTTTAGCTTGACATAATCTGCATCAAAGATAAATGGGCCACTATGCCTACCTTGGCATATTTAGCTGATAGTCCACAAACACATAATTATCCTATAAATAGTACAATTATCAAGGTAAATGATTTACGTTCACATTTTATAACATTAATTGTTATCTGGCGCACCCTACTAACTTGGGCGTCAGAATTTCTTTTGTAGGCACACCAACATCTGTTCATGAAGGTCGAGTAGAGGAAGCATGGCAGAAGGAGGAAGGGTTCACGTATGGAAAGTTTAGAAGATCCATTGAGCTCATCTTCTTATGGTGTGCTCGTCTCTGTAAGAATAACTTCAAACCAATTTACTTCTCTTTTAGTTTACCATTTCACTTCTCTTTTAGTTTTGTTCAACCTCCTTTTCTATTATAGCGTAAATTACATATTATTTATTTACAACTAATAAAAGGATATATATGTGAAAATAATTTTTAAAAAACATTTTTCATTTCACCTCTTAAAGTTGTGTCTAATGAGCTTCATCAAACATAAATCATGTGAGAAACTACTTGACAATAATCAATCTAGTATTAAACTTCATTTGATCACTATTATAAAATGATACTTTACGAAATATTTTGAAAATCTTAAATACACAATTTAACCTTCTTCTTTTTTTTTCTATTTTGCATGTTTTCCACTTTATCTCAAATTTTCAAAATCTTAAAACATACTACAATTTTTCTTTGAATTAATCAACCAAAAAAGAATTTTTTTTATCAAGGTTTTCAAATGTTTTATGAATTTCTTTTATTCAAAATAAGGTAGTAATATACTTTAGAAATAAATATGCAAGATATAAAGTACAACAAGAAAAATGTAAAAGATTTATATTGATTTACCTGTCAAAGAAACCTTCAGTTGCTTAATCATCCAAATTGAGATAATTCACTAAAATCAATTTTATATTAATTTACCTTCTAAAGAAAGCTACATCTAGTTGCTTAATTATCGTAATCGAGATAATTCACTAAAATTAAGCTTTTACAAGCACTACGTAAGAAAAACAAGAAGTGTAACACAATAGAATATCTTGAACCATATAAGATCTTTTGTAGCCTTTTGTGAAATCCTGTCATGAGAAAGTTATATTGGCAAACCTAGTCAAGAAATGAATTACAAAATTTGAAAAACAAAAGTGGAACATAATCACCTTAACAATAAAGTGCAAAAGATTATCCCCTCTAGAAGCAATAATAGGTTATTCACAAAAACAATAAAAAATAACACTTGAATCCTGATCTATAAAAAATATTTGACAAAAGGTTCAAGAAATATCTTTTGCTTTTCACATAAGTCCTTCAGATGTGTAAAAATCATATATGAAAAATTTATTTTAATTTCTCTTATAAATCGGAAAAGATTGAAATCAATTTTGAACATGTTGAAATTTATTCCAATCAATTGAAATAGTGTAAAATTAGTTTGTTGAAATTTTTTTAATTGATTCATTTTCAATCCCGTTAAAATCACTTGAAATGACCATTAGTGGTTTGAATTTATTTATTCATATTTCAATTTGGGTGAAACAATTAAATTTGATTTTGAACAAAAAATAGTCAAGGATTTTAATTGTTAAAACTTTAATTTAGTTTATATAAATTTAAACTTGTGTTTCTAGCAAGTTTGTAAACATTTTAACAAGTTAAAATCTAGGCTTAATATCCTATTTTGTCCCCAGTTTTGTTTGAAAATGTCAAATTAGTCCATCCTTTAAAAAATGCGTAAATTATGTCCTCACTTAATAAAATTTGCATAAATAAAATCCCTTCCGTTAAATCAGTACAAACGGCGTTGATTATTTTTCTCTTTCTTTAATTAACGCGTTTGTACGGATTTAACGGAAGGGATTTCATTGATGCAAATTTTATTAAGTAAGGACGTAATTGACGCATTTTTTAAAGGATGAACTAATTTGACATTTTCGAACGAAACTGGAGACAAAATAGGATATTAAGCCTAAAATCTATTTCAAGCAATTGGAATCTTTTGAGAGGAAAACAAAAATTTAGGATCTGAACTATCTAGATCAAGCATTATATATTTACTTCAATACAATCCCTAAACCTAAGAATTATAACTCTACACAAGATTAACTACAAGAAAAACTCTTCAAGGCACCCATTATCAAATCTAAGTGACTTGGATCATTAAATCAATTCAGTCAAGCTTGCTTGAATCTTCAATGTCAAATTTAATCGGAACGTGACTAACTTAATCTTCGCAACAAGACAATTAATGTTACTTGTCATAATATTCATTTCAACAATTACCACATTCGAAATTTAATGCAATTCATTTAACCTTCAACAATTATTGCAACTTACACAAATTTCCCTTTGAGCAATCACCCTGTTAGTAATAAAATTTGTAACATCATCTCTTATAACAATTGTTGGATCAAAATAGAAAAGATAGACAAACTTGCACTCCAAACTATTATTTGAAGTTATCTCAACTTTTGCAGAAAATATGCATATAGATCGAATATGGGTTTTGGTTCATTTTCTAATACATGATCTCCATCCTCACTAAATGTCCTTAACTTATTCACTGACCTAAAGAATTTTTTTTCATGGTTTATTTTGGTCTTTAATTTCCTTTCATTTGAATAACTCTTCTTTCATAATTATGTGAACCTCTATTTTATTAAATTAAATTATTTTTAAAACACTCATTTAATAATTTTTATTTCTGTTATTTTTTATTTTTATTTATTTATTTTATACAAGAATATGTAACTCTAAATTTCAAATGTTTAATCAATATAAACAACTAATAATTGATTATGTAAGCCAAAAATCTTATCTTTTATTATTTTTCTTTTATTCTTAGTTTATGTAGTTTAAAAAAACACCCTCATTATTTTATTTTTTCGATTCATAAATTTTTCATTTTGTACTAACAGTTTAATTTATTCCCATATTCAACAAATTTACACAAATTTCTAAAATAATTTCTTTTTCAAGTATTTATAAAAAAAGGAATTTTATAATTGTAACAAAAGCATTTTCGATAATTACTGTCATCTATAATGTATTATTTAATAGGGTTAAATATGTTTTTAGTCCCTCAACTATTAAACGTTTTTGGGTTTAGTCTCTCTTTCAAAATTTGTTTCATTTTCATCCCTCTCTTTAATGAAATTGTAATATTTAGTCCTCGAGCACTAACGACGTTAATTTTTAAATGAGCTGGGTACCATATCACTTTTGCTTTTTCTGAAAAGTGTCAACCTGCATCTTCACGTGCTGAGGTTTCTCTCCCTCCCTTATTCATCTCCATCATCCTCCCAACTCTCTTCAACCCACAGGTGCCACCCATTCAAACCCTTTCTTCCTCCAAGCGATTCAAGGGGTCTCGAATTTCATGAAATACAAATATAACATGGGGATGGTGTTGTCGTCTCCTATCAACATCTACCTCATCTGGTACAACCTCCAATATCGGCTACAACCTCCCCTATGCCTGGGTTGGGAACTCCGACAAACAGTGCCTAGAGGTGAATGCCCGCCAACAAGGTGATAAAATAATTGAATGACAATAAAACAATGAAAATGAAAATGTCAAGAGCAGCAATCGTATCTATTGTCATTCTCCTAATTACTGGATGTGAAGCTTAGGGTTCCACAAAATATCTCACAATCATTGAGGATGTTACACCTTGTGTTAGCTTCCTCAAATCAAACACAAAAATTACCCCTTTAAGCAGTGTTGCCAAGGTATCAAGACACTGAATGGTGAAGTTAGAAGCCATGAAAATAGAGAAGTTATATGTTTATGCCTCAAGTAAGGATGGACAATGACCTCTATTAAGCTTCCTCCTATTGACAACAAAACTGAATTCAAAAAGTAAACTTCTTTGTTCTTTTTCAAATTCATTTTTTTATTATGCTTCCAACTTAACTTTGACAGGGAAATTATGATGACTATTTTTTATTTTTGGTAATGCATAGCAATCTTTATCATGTGAGGTTCATTTGGGTTGCTGCAAGTGCAAGATTATTAGATTAATATATTATAAAAGGAGTACAAAAATTAATTGATAATGAGCTTGTACTGACTCATGAATAAATAAAATTGCTTTGTCAACTATTCTGAATAAGAATGCTACTGCACAAGCAATGACATATGTTAACTAAAGTTGATCTAATTAATCTTTATATATGTGTTTCACGAATTTCGGAACCCCTTGAATCGCTTGGAGGAATGGAGCGTTCAAAGGGATGGGACTGCGGGTTGAAGAGAGTTGAGAGGATGATAAAGATGAATAAGGGAGAGAGAGAAACCTCAGCGTGAAGATCTAGGTTGACACTTTTCAAAAAAAGTAAACGTGATGTAACACACCATTAGCCAATTCATTTAAAAATTAACACCGTTGATGCTCGAAGACTAAATATTACAGTTTTATTAAGTAAAGGAATGAAAATGAAGCAAACTTTAAAAGAGGAACTAAACCTAAAACGCTTATAATTGAAAGACTAAAAACATATTTAACTCTATGTATTGTAATATTTATGTAGAAAAAATTAATATTTAACATTAAAAATCGTGTCATTTCAATATTTTGTAAGATAGTGTAATGAATAAACTCAACTTTTAAAACAATCCTAAGCAAAATCAAATTAAAACGTTAAGTAGACATCATATGAATTAAGTTGAGTTTACGTACAAAAGAAACTAATATAATAATATTAAAAATCAAAAAGATGAAAAACTAAGATCATCGGTTAAAATATAAACGAACTTAAAAGGTAAATGACTTTCATTCATTTAACAACATATTAATTAAAACTTATCTAAAAGTTTGTCAAAGATCAATAACGTTATTATCTCATGTTCTGAAAAAAAAAGAATAGAACAGAGCATACAAATGATTGAAGAAGGGAAAAAAGCATAAAATCGTGGAGAGTAAAGAACGAATATTGGCACAGCGCGTGTTCGACAAGTTCACTTTCACATTCATTACCGAAAGCACAATAAAACGCTCCACCGCACTGCGCTGCCCGGAAACCCTAATCACAAATAATTTCAACTACTCCTGAGGGTGGTGGACCTACAAATTTTAATCTCAGTGCTGTTTTTCTTTTTCCCCCTTTTACAAAGCCAAATTAAAATATGACTCATTCATTTCAATCCCTTCTACACGAGACAAACCGACTTTTTAAGTTTTATCTTAATTTAGAAGACAGATCATCATCATCATCATATTCATAACATTATACATAACGACATCTCTCTCTCCATCTCTCGCAGTACACGTGGACGGTTCTTATCAAATCACCAAACTCCGGTCCCATCGGACGCATGAGATCGAATCATATCCTCCGCAGCTTCTCTGCTTTGATCACGGGGTTAGCCCGAGCAATCTCCTCTCGCCCCACCGTCTTAAAGTCGAACCCGCACGCGTGCTTCTCCGGATACCTGTGGGTCCCGCAAAACGTGACTCCGCACCTGCACTTGAACCCAGTCAACCCCACACGCTTCCGACACGCGGCGCACCGATTCGGTTGCGCTGTACCCGAGGATGTAGAGCTCGTCACCACCGCGACCTGAACCGGAACCGCGACCGCAGCTTCAGACGGGAGCGAAGGCGGGGGCGATGCTTCGAGAAGGACATCGATCGCCGCCGGTGGCGCCGTGGACAGCGGCGTCTTCGCGGAGGAAGAAAGCGCGGTTTCGATCGTGGATTTGGTCGACACGTCGTCCTGCTCCTTCAAACGGATCGCACCGTAGCATTTGGAGCAGAGGTTCATGGTAGCGGAGCTACCGAAGAAGCCGCAGTTGTTGGCGCAGAGACGGTGACCTTCCGGAGTCTCGCATCGGTGTTCTTCCGCCATGAGATCTTTCGATTTAGGTTTTTTATGTTCTCTTTCTTCTTCGAGGAATCGGAATAGTCTTGGAACCTGCCGGAATTTCCCGGAAAAAGAAAGAGAAACAAAAAAGAGAAAACGATTAAGATTCCGTTCGAATCCTAGAAAATTTAAAGGGGGAAAAATTGAAACGCTGGGTGGTGGCTGGAAGGAAATAGTGCATATAAGTAGAAACCGAAAAACGAAAAAATACAGGTTGTGAAATTAAACAAAGTAGGGTTATAAATAGCCGAAATTAGTTGCTGTAACGAAATTTTGATCAAATAATGAGAAATAAAATTAAAATAAGAAAATAGAGAGTTAGAAGGAAATAGAAATAGTACCTTATTGAGGTTGAGAATGAGAAGAAGGAAGGGGGAAGAGGGGATAATAAGAACGACGGTGGAAAGAGAAACTTAACGGAGAAGGATTGATTAACAGATTCAGAAAGGTCCGAGAGAGAAAAAGGAAAAGACGGCAAAACTCGACAAATCATAATAATAATTTTCAATCATTAATACTTTCTATTCATTAAATTGAATACAATAATTCATTCAAAATATTTAAATAAGTTATATATTTATTATAATAGTTTCTTACCAGAATAATAAATATTGACACTCACAAAATTTATCTGGCAAGTGGTGACATTAACCTAATGATTACGTGTTTATAAAATTCTTAATTTTAATTTATAGTCAATTTGAATTTATTTTATTAGCATTGAGGGAAAAAAACACAGAATAAAAAGTTCTAACATTTTTAATCAATAATAAGTATATATAAGAAAATATACTTTGTATATTATTATAATTTTATCTCAGATATAATTTTTATTAACTCATTTTTAAATTTTAAATTTGTTTTAAAAAAATTACAAAATTAAATTTAAATTTTTTTACTTAGGTATTTTTATAAAACTTAACTTGCTCAAAAATTATTTCTTTGACCTTTTTCATTTATTTAAATATAAAGTTTCATATTTACAAAAACTTTGATATTATATCATTTTAGTGTAGTCTTACTTTAAAAAATTCTTATAAAACACTGTTAATATTGATATATGAGACATAATAGGTTAAGTTTCACGATGAATATTGATAGGGTGTAATTAACAATTATTATAATTTAGTTTTATGTGTTGGTATTTTGAATGAAAATCAAAATAGATATGTAAGTAGTGTTTTGGCTTTGAAAGATACAGGGTTATATTTATGTTGAGTTTGAGATTATTTATGTTTCGGAGCATGTTTTTAAATAATTTTTTAGAGACTTTATTTAGAAAATTATTATTTTTTAGTCTTTTATGATTTTTAAGATCAATTAATGGTTTTTTTAAGTTTTAGAGAAAAATGACGTTAGTGCTTGCCTATTTTTTAAATATATGTTGTTCAAAATCTTATATTTTTGTAAAGAAAATTGTTGTAATAATAAGTCAATTAATTTAGTTTTCATTCGTAAAGAACAAAGGTAATATTTTACATACATATATTTATTTAAATTTATTTTATAAGATGTGTAATTTATTTATGTTTCTTAAGTATAAATTTTATGATGAGTTTGATGTGGTCCTTCATATTTTATATTCTTTTATTTTATTTTTTTTTTTAATAAATTTGTTTATGATGACAAATAATTAATAAATTTTTAAAGTGTAATCATAATTAAGGGATCAAAATTCATAATTATGACATGAACTTATGAGATACTAATCGGATTTGGGATCAATATTCTAATAATAATTTTATTTTGAACAATATATGTGAAATTTTTAATTTTAATTCTTTAAGTAATATTTTTGGTTTGAATTTATAAATAGAAAAAAAATGTAGTGAAAGAATCTGTAATTAAAAAGCTGAATGTAAATATGTAAATAGTTTTTTTTAGAACATATAACACAATTTAAAACATTTAGTTAACTAATGGTTGATAATACTTCAAAGTCACTCAACTCATTCTTCATTATCATCCTAACGATGATTTTTCTTTATTTATTTTATCAAATGTTTGTCTATAACTTTCTCCATATCCTAGATGGAGCTTTTTAATTAAATATGATTTTTAACGAGTAATGAATGTGATTCTTTATAAATTACTCACAATGTATTTGAAGTTGATACTTTTTGTTTTCAGTAAATTAGGCATGAATTAAGTGTTATCAGGAATTATACTATTAAAGACGAAATATGTACCCTTGTTTGATTTAAATTTTTGATAGCACAACAATCATTAGTAATCGCTAATTTTTCATATAAAATGATACTTAAGATTAAACTCCTATATTATATATTCACGTGATAGATTTATACCTGTTCTTAATGTATTTTACACATGTTTCTTTCTAATAATAATCAAACACGTGATTTATCGATTGATTGATCTTGTTTTAAATATATATAGATTTACAAAGGAAAATATTATTATTGTTCAAATTTTATAAAATGTAAATAAATATTTCAAACAAAGAATGAAAAAGGGTTTGATATTCAAAGAGTTTCGTTCCTTATTTTTCCATCCAATTTTGGATACAAAGTAAAATTGATCTAGGATCCAAGTGCACATAACTAAATTAAATTTAAAATTAATGATTAGTTTAATATAATTATATACCAATTGGTTCAATGTATAATTATGGTGGGGTTAATCGAAAATGATAAATTTAGACATGATGTTAATTTTTTGAGTTAAATATGTTTTTAGTTCCTAAACTATTGGCCGTTTCTGATTTTCGTCCCTCTTTTAAAATAAAGTAAGTCTTCATTCTTTTCAAAACATTCGTTTTAGTCCTCATTTTATTGACTAAATGAAGACCCAATTTTTAACGGTATTAATTTTTAAAGACTAAAATAAATATTTCAAAAAAAATAAAAATCAAATTATATCTTATTTTAAAAAAAAAACAAAAACTAAAAACTATCACTTAAAAACATATTTAACCTTAATATTTTTAAAAGACACTAAAAAAATATCATCGAGAGACAGAGACAGCGAAAAAAATGCAAAGTGTTTTTGGTTAAGAAATAATAAAAAACTAATGTACCAGAAAAATATAATAAAAAAATTGATATTATTATAAGGAATGAAAGGGACAAGGTGGCAGTGGAGGTACTGAATATGGATTTGGTAAACACTTTTTAAGTTCAGCATCTTTCTAGAATTTAGGAAAACATTTTCTGAAAAATAAATAAACAAATAAAGTGGTGGACAATCTGTCAAGTAAACTGTTCATAATAAATAATAATGTTTTTCTTGCCATAAATTTTGTCTGATCTTTGAATACTTTCCAAATGAGCTGTCTTTAAATATTCATTTAACTCTTTAAGAAACTTTTTAAGAGTTGAATTGACATGATTAAAACCAATAATGATTACTTAAAAAATAGTAATATATTGTCATAAATTAAGAGAGTTGGATGCTCTGTTTCCCAATGTTTCACGTTCTTTAAACAAAAATATGGTTTATATTATTTTCAGTAATAATAAATGTCATTGATTCAAGCAGGACTTGTAAATATATGTATATTCTTAAATACGACTTTAAATTATATAAATTAAAATAATCTTATTTTATAAGTCATTTTTTAATAATATAAAAATTTATCTTTTTAATAATATAAAAATTTAATTTAATAAATTTTGTTGAAAACATTATATTATTTATTATTGAATATTCACCTTCTTAATTATATTATGTAGCAGCATAATTAAAACTTATCTTTTCTTTTATAATTCCAACACTTACTTGATGAATCAGGTTCCAATTAAAATAAATTTTAAACTTAATTAAAATTCAAAAGTAATTATTTTATTAGAGTTGTTAAAATAAAGTAAAAGCTACAAGTTAATTCGGTTTAATTTGAGTTAATTTGATTTGAAAAAATTTTAAATTTTACGTTAAACTTATGGTAAGTTGAGTTATTAATTTATAAATTTTAAATATTAAATTATATTAAAAAACGAAAATCTTAAACTTATATTTCAGTGACTTGATTTGCATTTCGTCAACTTTAGGTGTGTTCTTTCCTAGATTTGATGCAGACCCTAATTCTTTGCATATTACTCAAACTGTGATCCTCTATTCAATTGTTGTTTCTAAAATTATCACTGTTTAATTAAATGAATGAAACCTTTAATCCATTAATGGTT
Organism: Vigna nakashimae; assembly: GCA_034642375.1. Classification (NCBI taxonomy): domain Eukaryota; kingdom Viridiplantae; phylum Streptophyta; class Magnoliopsida; order Fabales; family Fabaceae; genus Vigna; species Vigna nakashimae. The sequence continues at coordinate 49,325,852 of CM067765.1, read as the reverse complement.
AAGTCGAGTTTGAATTTTTTCAAATTCGTTAATAAATAACTTAAGTAAATTTATTTTGACAGTTTGAATTTAATTTTTATTGTATCATTTATCCTAATAGATTAATTTTCAATCAAATATATGTATATTCTTAAATATATGTCATTGACCCAAGAAGGACTTGTTAATATATGTATATTCTTAAATATGACGTTAATTTATATAAATAAAAAAATTATTTTATAAGTTAATTTTTGTGAAAAAATATAATTAGATTTAAAATTATCTTTTTAATAATATAAAAATTTAATTTAATAAAATTGGTTGAAAACATTATTTATTATTTGTAACATCCCAAAAATATACCTATAAACTATACTTGAGGGTCCTTACATTTACAATAAAATATAACAGTTACAGAAAATAAAGCTAACTTAAAGTTATTCTAAAATAACCATAAATTAAAACTTTACAGAAATCTATACTAATGCAAATCATAAAAGCAGACCGATAGCTCATACAAGAGGTGTATCAACCGAACGATCATACAATAGTGTATTATGCCGAACGGTCCTATACTAAAAGCAAAAACAAATACAAGACCGAATGATCTTACTCTTAGCGGAAAACTCTCCTCTCCTGCCAGCGCATGCTTCAGAATATCTTCTGCACACTCTGCTCACACCCAAAGAGTAATCATTGCAAGGACAAAGACGACCGAACGAACAACATGACAAGACAAAAAAATAAGGGTAAGCTAGTGTAATTTAATTAACTCTATAAACATTCATTTCATACAAACACATAAAACAATCATACTTCTACAGAAATCACACCAACATATTATAACCGACAACTTTCACTTTGAAGGTCTAGACTATATGAATTATGTAGCTACGACGTTCTTGCACTCGTGGAAAGGTAATCTGGAAAACCATCATAATTACCATAGTTGGAAACACAAGCCGCCACACGAGGTTAGCCCTTCATCCCTCACTGTAGGTGGAACCCCAAGCTATACGCAATCAGGCCTCTGCTACCATTCTCTACTTGAGACTCGGTGACCATTAGAATGTCAGGATGAACGACAACTTAGTCTGACCATATTCATACTTTACAATTCCATAACCATTTATGAGATATTCCTCCTTGGAACACTCGTTTATATCCATACAATACAATCACATCATACTCTAATGCCATCATACTTCTTCATATCAATAATATTCCATTCATATCACATTTTAAATACCATACCTCATTAACAACATATTTCCTCATCTATAACACCTTTAAATAACTTCAAATCGAACAGTAACACACAAATTACCATTGAGCACAATTGACTCAGAAATATCAACACTTATTATGAACAAAACCTGACGGTAGAACACCTCCTATCTACGAACATGACCGTACAGGATATGGTTTCCCTATGGTGAACATGACCGAACGAGATATTGTTTTCCTATGGTGAACATGACCGAACGAGATATTGTTTTCCTATGGTGAACATGACCGAACGAGATATTGTTTCCCTATGGTGAATATGACCGAACGGGATACTTACTATACAGAATCCAAAGATTTGACTAAATATTATAGAACATCTATAATTAGACATAACCAAATACTAAAGCTTATAACCAAAATCTAAGAGCTTAAACCAAATACTACGAGCTTAGTTCAACCCTCTTAGTTTAAATTTCAATTACATAATTTGGTAATATGACGACACCGAGTGCTTAGTGCATCACCGAGTACTACTGAGACCGAGTGCTGACATCTAGCCGAGAACTACCACGATAGTTCAAAATCGAGCGGTTAATAACAGTTACAGCCTATGACAGACAAAACCCTATATTAAATTAAGAATCAACACTAGACCGAGCGGTTATTAACTGAGAATTCACAATAACAGAACTCAGTTAAGACCGAGCACCAAAGATAAGTCGAACAGTCAATAAAGACCCTCAGTGAACTACATAATTCTTCAGAATAACTGTAGAATTATAATCAACACCAATCCTTACCAAATTCACTACAATCTTCCAACTTCCAATCCTCCAATCTTGTATCAAACATCATATGCGATGCACTACAAACAACTAAAACATTTCTACCATCATTAAGAGAGTTTCATCACAAATTTGAGATTCAATTATGCAGAGTCATGAACTCAATAACTGAGAAGCAGATTTCCTAGTTTTAGTATCATTTTGAGTGACTCAAAGGTTCTAACAAGTCTTAAACCACTTACCCAGATTCTCTATACCAACCACAATCACACCGAACATAATCGCTCCAATTTCACTATCCCACTTCATCACAATTCACACGGCCATGAACCAGAAACTCAACATAAATATAATCAACATGAACATAACTATTTAACAGTCCACACCAACTCAACTGTATACAAAATCATTAAATTTCACAAACACGCAACATCATCAACAACCTTTTCATGCATCAAAGCTAAGTAATTAAATTATCTAGCTTCCCTTACCTTATAACTGGACCGAACAACAAGCTCAATCAATCTGCAGAATTGCGAGCACCACACACCAAAATCCTAGAACACCTAAAACTCACCGATTGAGAAGGAAGAATCACCCCAAAAGACCAAGAAAGTGATTAGAAACGAGAATAAGAAAAATGATGAGCACATGCAGCCAGGTACTTGGCTTGCATGTACCAAGAAACAAAATTTTCTAGGAAGAGAGTGAACTTACTGATTCTATAACTTGATTTTTTGATCTGTGGAAGACAATGATCTTGACACCTAGATTGGTTAAACAGTGGCTGGTTGAAGAAAAGAATGAAAGGGGATGAAGAATCACCCCAAAAGACCAAGAAAGTGATTAGAAACGAGAATAAGAAAAATGATGAGCACATGCAGCCAGGAACTTGGCTTGCATGTACCAAGAAACAAAATTTTCTAGGAAGAGAGTGAACTTACTGATTCTATAACTTGATTTTTTATCTGTGGAAGACAATGATATTGACACCTAGATTGGTTAAACAGTGGCTGGTTGAAGAAAAGAATGAAAGGGGATGAAGAATTTCTAGAGAGAAGGAGAAGAAAAGAATAGGCTTGAGTTTTAGAGAGATGCAGATTTATGAGAAAATGAGATGAGCTGTGGTTTGGAAAATTCTATAAAATGTTAAATCTCTTTTGGTTGAGACATTTATCTCTTCCTTCCAAGTGTCATTTTCAGGGGTTTGACATTCTCCCCATCAAGAAAAATTTTCATCTTTGAAAATTAGGACATACTAAAGAACAGAGGAGGGAACAACTCCTCATGACATCTTCAAATTTCCAGGTAAAGTCACTTGTTCACACATATCAAACCACCTTAACCAGGCTGATGTATTTTTCCTCTTAGATAAGCTCTCCACTAAGTTGACCACCTGCATGTCGACCGAACGACTTAGTTGAAGTAAGGAGCCGAATGGTGACGTTTAAATAAAGAGGTCATAACGCTGAATGAAGAATCGAACGGTAACTTAATACCAAACGAAAAAAGCTACTAATAGGAAGTATCACAAATCTGACAAAAAAAAGAAAGAAATGGTGGAAAATTTTGTTACTGCTTAGGAAATAGAGAGAGTATAAATAATAGATGAGAGGTTCGAAGAAGAATATCAAATATTTTAAGTTTAGGTAAAGACTGGATTTCTTGGTCATTGGAGAAAATGAAACTTCCTAGAGATCATTTACTAACATTCTCTTCTTTATTTACATTAAAGATAATACTTCATCTCTGACTCCTAAATAATCCAATACACACTTCCGTACAGATCTTCAAGTGTCTGAATCGTCCTATCCGTTTGGCCGTTTGCCTGGGATGATAAGCTGAACAAATCTTCAACTGGTTGTCCAATTCTCTCTGCAATGGTTGCCGAATTGAGAGGTGAATCTGAAATCCCTGCTTGAAACGATACAAGACATAACTTCTAGCAACAAACCGCATTTTCTAGTATAGAGTTGAACCAATCTTTGATATTAACTTCTCAAACTAATAACCACCAAGTAATCACTCTTGGTCATCCAACCCTTAACAACCCAAATAATATTATGGTATTATGACCGAATGGTAAAAGTGAATGACAAACCCCTAATAATGTTATCTCATTTTCCATTTGGTGTCTTCAAGTTAAAATTTTTTGAATTCGTTAATAAATGAGTTAAATTAGATTGATTCGCTAAGTAGTCAATCCACCAAGCTAAGTAATCTATGTTGACAATCCTAATTTAATTTTTATTATACCATTTACCCTTATAGAATAATTTTCAATTAGAATGAAACAGTCAACTTACAAATATTTATTATATTTATTTACTTTGCACAGCAAGTTAATTTCTTCATATACATTCAATTAAATGTAAAATGAAAAACGTCAAAATATTCTTTTTACTACTAGTTATACATTATGTTTCTGTATAAAGTAAAATGTGTAATTCCTGTTATAATATCCTAAGTTACAATTTTATGAATCATTTAAAATTGTAATTATGTCTTAATTTTAACTACCTAGAAAATGATATGTATTTTAGCTTTTGAATGAAACACATAGGCATTAGAGAAGGGTTTCATATATGTGGCATTGATAGTAAATTGAAATAGGCAAAAGAAGAATATGAAAAAGTAACAATGAATGCATTATTTGAAGAAAAGAAGAAAGGCGAGTACGTGGGAACGCGTGGATTGAAGTTGGGGCTAAGTTGGAAGTGCGATTGAGAGTGACAGGGAAAGAAAATAAACAGTGAAAAGTTGCGGCAGAGATATTTTGTGAGATTGATAGCAATGGCTTTAGTTTGAAGCAAGTTGTTGCGTCTTGTTGTGTTGTGTTGTTTGCTTAGCAGGATGCAGTCTGGATCAGTCAGTGATAGAATGAATCCACCGAGGTAAAGTGAACAATGAGTTGGTCACCCACTCGATCCTTTCTCAACATATATATATATATATATATATATATATATCTTCATGCAATTTTTTATTTATTTTATTTGTTGGTTATGTTATTAGTAGTTTAAATAACTTTTTTTTTTCTAATTTTCACTTATATATGGCAGTGTTTCTTCCTTATTTATTCAAATGGTATACTTTGCAGATTATTTAGGAAGACATATTTGTAGCTGAAATTTGGAAGCCGAATTGTTTATTTTTTTCGATCTGATATATAAAAGTTGTGTTTCTTTTAGAAAATTAATTTAAATATAGTAGTTTGAAAATGTAATAATTATTTTGAACATTAATTCTTTAGTTTGTGTTGAATTAAAATATTTAATAACAATAATATTGATTAATTTATAAGAATATAAATATCACGTGACCCTCTGCAATTTTTTTTCATTGTTTCTCTCTTTATGGTTGTTTCGATCACCTCTCATTCCTCATTTCTATATTAATTTTTCACTTCTAACTTTTTATCATTATCAAAATTAAATTATACAATGGTAAAATTACGAGTAAAGGAACATTTTGGATTAATCAATTTTATTTTTTTGAAGTAAATTCAATTGCTATCTTTTTTTTCTCTCTTATATGTAACTTTTCTTTAGTTATGTATATTTTTGTACCATCAAGATGAATTTTTAACTGATTGTTGTTATAAAATTATGCTCTCCTTATTGATTGAGTTTTTGTTTATGTAGATAGAACAATTATGCATTTTGAAGTTGTGTATGGGAAAAACCATGTAATTCTTCCTTAAGACAATGAGAGCTAATTATTTGAGATTTTAGATGAAATTATATTTAGAAGATAAAATTGGATTTTTAACTATAGTTATGATTGATACAGTGTATTATACTATGCTGTAAGAAAATGAATTGTTAGATAAAAGTCTAAATATTAACCTTATGAAATCTTGAAAACTTTTTTGTGTTGTTAGTATTTAGTAACATAGAAATGTAAAGTAGAAATGGTAACTAGAGTGGATTATGGCTAGATTTTGTTTTTAAAATAGATTATAATTGAGTATATATATGATGAAATTAGCTTTTTAAAGGTTAAATTTGTGACTTATTGAGTAGTTTTTTGTATGATTCTTTTAATGAATTTTGTTGATAGGGGAGTAATATAAGTGCTAAACCCAATCCCTAACTCATTGATGATGAAGACACATATGTTTTCATGACAACACAAAAATGTTTCTTTATGATTCTTTATAAATTGATACATATGTTGTTGTGTAAATAATCCTTTATGATTAATATATATGATGATATGTTGTTCGGTCTGCATACTTTTGTGATCATAATTGTGTTTATAACTATTGTATGCATACTCATGTTTCTAAGTGATAAAACCATAAACACAAAGCAACTTTGTATTGAATAATCGATTACAATGATGTTGTAATCAATTAAAATCATCAGATAGCTTATGTTTAAAACTGTAGCAAAACAACAAGTTTTAACCGATTACATTAAGTGCATAATCGATTAAAACTCGTGTCTTTGCAAACATCTTTTTGAAATGTGCTGTGATGAGTTTTGAAGTGAACAAGTTTTCAAACTTTGTTTAAGTAGATACCTTAATCCATTACATTGTTTATGTAATCAATTAAGTTTGTTATACTTTGAAAATTGTTTTTAAGCTAAGTCATAAAAATGATAACGGTCATATTTTCAAAATTTTTTACTAACATTTATTAGTAATTGATTACATTAAATGCATAAGCAATTAGAATTGTTTTAATTTTAATTCTGTTACAATTATCAAAAGTCTAATCAATTACATTACTTACATAATCGATTATAATGCGTCTCATATGAGAAAAACTATATAATGACACATTATGCTCTGTATTAAAAACTTTTAACACTTTGATCATTTGAAAACATTCATATCTGATATCAAAGAGTTTTAGAGAGATTTTGTAGGTGCACATAATTGCTTCAAGAATCAAGATTCAAAGAAAGTGATACTCTTGAAGGATTCTTGAAGAACAAATTTTGCACTATTCAGGTGTTTTATGTTCTGATATGGTTTATTTTTTACAATCAAGAGGATTGTTGTTTCCCTATGCACTGGCCAGGAAGAGACATGTTGAAAATATACTTTTTATATCGATTTTTGATACCTGTTAAAATTTATCAGGCATAGAAAGTGATGCGGTGACAGTTTTGTAAATATAAGAAACTTTTTTACACCGGTTATAATAAAAACAGATATAAAAAGTGATACGATAGCATTATTATAATAAAATATAAATATTTTAAACCGGTTGCAATCATAACCGATGTAGAAAAAATATTTTAAGCCGGTTGCAATCCTAACCGGTGTAGAAAATCCTTTTTTTATACCTATAAACTCTAGAATAGCAATATATTATTGATCTATACCGTTAAATATTATAACAGGTATGATTATTTTACATTTCTCGCCATACTTTCTCTTCTATGCAAAAATTCGCCATTGTTCTCTGTTGAGGTTGGGTGAAGCTGCGTTTAAAGTTATTCGTAACATGTTCTATCTCACATTTACTCACTCAAGAAGCAACATTTATGTCTTCTTTGCCTTATTTTCTCTCTCACAAGCGTTTGTCAGCGTTATCTTCCTCGAGATTTCAGTGGCTCGAGAGCTCATCCTTCACCATCACAAAGCATCTTCCTTACCTTCAGGTTAGGGTTTCTCTCACATTTCCTCAATTTTTCATCTTTGACCGATTGAAACTTCATTTAAACACTATTTCACCTTCGATCTACATCTTCCACTGATTATAATTACATTCTATCGGTTTCTTTATGTGGATGGTTTCTTTTTTATATATTCGACTTGGAACTGACTCCGGTTTATGTGCTTTTAGTAGATTTATAGGATGATTGGCAAAAAGTATGGTGTGGAATACTCGGAGGATGAAATATTGTTTATATACAAAAGAGCATATGGGTAGCCTTGGGGAAAATCTCGTCTCAGGTTAGCTTCTTACTTCTACTTTTATTTTTACTTTTTATCGTTCATGTGAAAATAGTTAGATTTTTATATATGAGTAGGTGTTTATTAATTATCATGAATTGCTTTCACGGGATTGAAAATTTTGCAGTTTGGATCTTTTTATATTTCTAACCTCGTGAGTGTGGTAGGGTGAAATCCATTGACAATGGCTTTGCAAAGGAGTAGAAGCCACCACGAGTGCATGATCCGCCATAGCTCGACAATTATTCTAAGTCCGGACGAGTCAAGTTTAAGTGCAACAAGTCATGTAAGTGTAGTGTACTATATCTGTATTTGCTTGCATATTGCCTATGACTGCTATAACATGATTTTTATATCTAGCTCACCCTTGCTTGTGTGTTTGTGTTTGCTTGGGTATGCTTTCTTTTGCAATGATCATCCACTTGGATGTGAGCAGAGGCAGATGAGGTGCCTCTTAAGCAGGCTTTGGTGGAAGACGATGCTGCTGCTTAGTCTCCTTAGGATTCTCTTAGTATTTATGTATTTTGAATTATTGTTTAGTTGTTGAGGATTTCCCTGTGATTCCTATCCTTTTGAAATACTCTATTTGCGTTTAAGTTTTAAATTATGTCTCATTCTGGTTATGTCTCATTCTGGGATGAAGCTTAACTACCTTATTTAGAGTCTACTCTAACTGTCATCTTTTATGTAAATGTGGACTCAATATATTATATGCTTCTATATAATCTGGGATGTTGCAAACCACAACATTTTCTTTTTAGTTTTTATGCTTTATGGCAAATGAAAATTGTTCTAAAAATTCAAGTCAATTGACATCTCCTTTGTTTAGTTTGGGTTAGCCTTTTAAGTAATTTAAAAAATTATTTGGCACTATAAATAAAAAATTCTTTAGGTAAAAGATAATGTTGTTAATTCGTAATGCTTTTTTTTAGACATACAATTCTTTATTATGAGTGAAATAGTGTAGGTGACCTCATTTAATTTATTATTAAAATAAGCAATGGAATGACCTTATTAAATCAAAAGAGTTCATATGTCCATGTTTAGATGTTTCATTCAATTTCAAAAAAGTTTATAAAGTTTGGTAAAACAAGAATGGAGACACTAGTTAACTCATGCTTATAGGTAACAAATGTTTTTTTTATTGTTTTCCTATTAAAATCTAATATATTTTTTTAAACAATGTTATTTAAAAGAGTTGTTATAAAGTGCTAAAAGTCTTTACAAATCTTACGTAGAAACTAGTTAGACCATAGTTAAACCATGAAATATCCTAATCTCACTCAAATTTTTAGGAGTAGGTCATTCTTGGATAGTCTTCACTTTTTCATAATCTACTTAACTACAATTTGTTTACTGAAAAATGTGCATTTCTCATATTAGCATGCAACTTTTTGTTTTCTTCTAAGCCTAAACAAAATAACATTCAAATGTTTCACATACAATTCTATACTAGTGCTATAAATTAAGATGTCATCGAATTACACCACAACAAATTTGCATAAAAATTCTCTCAAAAACATGACTAATTAATCTCAAAAAGGTTCTTGGGGCAATACTTAGCCCACATGACACCACAAGCCACTCATACAACCCATTATTTTTTTAAAGGCAATTTTTCATTCATTCGCTCCCTAATCCTAATTTTATGGTACTCACATTTTAAGTTAGTTTTTAAAAATATACAAGCACCATACAATTCATTCAATAAATCATCTAACATGTGAATAAGGTGCCTATATTTGAATCGTTGTCATTGGAACTATCAAGAAAATGTTACTCTTTGCATAGAAAGTGAATTCAAAGATAAGTTAATCTTTCAACTCTTCCATAGTTGGATTCTTCATTGGCTATCAAATGATTATCATTCTTTTAATTTATAAATGAAGACCTTGAATTAACTAAATAAGCTTTAATTAACTTGTTAAGACTCTTATTCATTTCAAGCGCATAAGACTTAACTTCTTGTTATACTTTATTTATGACTAAACAATAATCTATGCTTTTATCTTGTCATTAAGCAAACCAATATACTTGAAATAATTAAACAAGTGTAAATTAATTCATATGGTTTCTCACTTGTTCCAAACATATAGAAATGAGAACCTATTGACACCTTTCTTGTGCCAAGCATGTGTAAGCTAAGTGTTCTATTGGTTTAGACATATTTTAACCATATACATATGAAGATTTACTTTTTCACTTACACAAAATATTATTAGGATTGAGCAAACAAACAAAAATCCTAATTAAAGATTAAAATTAAATTATCAACAAGTGTCATAATACAATCCTAAAAGAAATAATCAAAATTCAAGAAAAATAGATAAAAATAAACTCTAATAAATAACTTAAAAGAACAATCCTTAAACTACACATAACCTCATCATTTAATATGATATTACGAGAGACTTAAGGTCATTCATAGGATATATCCCTAAGATTTATCTTTAAGATTATCTTATGTAAGAAAATATCCTTAAATATCATTAAAATATAATCTTATTCAACACCTTTATCTTATAAAAAGGTCCAACTCAGCAGACGATCCAAATGAGTCCACAACGCGTTAGGCAGTAAGGTAGACAAGATCCTTTAAATGATACCATATCAGATAAGTCAAACATCAAACGATGCATACAACATATGCTTCTGATGAGATATGGATTACATGTGTCTAACAATTTTTTTTCTTGTCTTTAATCATCTTTCCTAGTCTTCTAACTATCTTAAGATTAAGCTTAAGGCCTTAGGTAATTTCCAATTTAAGTGTGATTGTTTTATCAAGTTTGCTTAAACTTTAGCTACAAAAAGCATACATTAGAAGATGCAAGAGAAATATATGCAATTATATAGTATCACTAAGATAACACATAAAGCATTTATTAAGTCTTTTAGGGAAATTTCACACACTAGACACTCTAATAAGCTTCGTTTAGTTATATCAACTAGTACACTTAATCTACCTAGAACACCTATCATCCAATATGGCTTAAAAAGTTGATTTTAACATATAATTTTATTCAAAGCTCATTTTATCTTATTTGGATAAATCCTAGTTAAAACAATGGATTTAAATACCATTATCATATAATAAAGCTAAGATTAAATAATGTATAAGTATATAAAATTGCACTCATGAATGATATTATTCAATGGTCTACAACCTATGCATATATTCCAAGAACCATTATTTTAGGCACCAAAATCAATGGAACAACAAATGGGCTCATGCTCTATTGAACCCATCCTTTGTTCATCAATTCTTCAACTTGAATTTGGATCTCTATTGTCTCTTGTGGGTTGCTTCTATAAGTTGACCTATTTTGCAAATATGCTACAAGAAGGAGGTCAACGTAGTGCTCAATTCCTCTTAGAGGGGTAGTTCTCCAGTATTTCATTTGGAAATACTTCCTTGAACTCTTGTAAAGAGACTCAACAATATAAGGAAGAATAATTTGATTAGAGTGGTTAACAACCAAAATATTGTTTTTTTTTGTAATAAAGTAAATAGAGAGGTTCATTAGAAATTACTTTACTCACTCTAACTAATCCATTCATTTTCTCTTACGTGTTTCTCTCCTTTTAGGTGATTCGATGTTGCTCTATTTATGTGTTTTGCACATCTCTCTTTTCTCATGCACCTTTTTTCTCTCAATTTCATTTGATCCTTACACACCTTTCTAGGAGATAAGGGTTTGAGAGTTACCTTGTTCTTGTCATGCATTAAAGAAATTTTGGTGGTGAAACCATCATGGATGACTTTGGTGTCAAAGTGCCATGACATCCCTAAAAGAATGTAAGTTGCCTCCATTAGAACCACATCACATAAGACCTTGTCATTATATTATCTTATGTATAGGTTTACTTCTACTTTCTTATTCATTGTCATCTCTTTATCTTCATTAAGCCATTGAATTTTGTATGACCTTGTCTTCAAATTGAATTTAGTAACTAGTATTGAGCTAGTTACATTGATGCAACTTCCTTGATTAATTAGAAGTGAACATATTTTCCCTTGAATGAGACATGTAGTACGAAAAATATTTTCTCTTTGAGTTCATCCAACACTTCCATTTTGCATCCCATAAGCCTTCTAATCATCAACCAATCACCCTCTAATGCATTCAACCCCACCTTTTCCTTTTCCTTCTCCTTCTCTTCTTCATTTGGAGGTTCATTATCTATTTCTCCACTTGTTAACATGATCATATTCCTTTTTGTTGACATTTTAACTCATAATGTCATTTCCCAAGCATTGAAAACATTTTACGTCAGTAGTCTTCCTTTTAGGTGATGAATTATATACCTCTGAGGTGACTTTCATGTGAAAATGTGTCTGAACTCGAGGGAACTCCTTCATCCATCACAACCTTATCCCTCCAATTGGAATTATTATTATTGTTAAAACTTTCCCTCATGGTTGCCTTCAACATAGTTTGTTGTTTTACTTTAATAGACTTATATAAAAAATCCCCCATTTCAACATACTATTCCTACTCCATAACATTCATAATGTCGTGGTTCAATTCACTAAAAAATGTAGTCATGGTTACTTCATTTTCTTCATTCATTCAACCTCTAATTATAGGTACATCCATCTCTTTAAAGTACCTTTCCACACTTTTATTCCCTTGAGTCTTTCCTTGATGTTTAAATTGCTAATCCCTCTTAGAGCTTGTTAAAATAAATCTCTTTCTCATATTTCATTTCATTTTTGTCTAAGAGTCCATCATGGGTTTTTCATTTGTAATCTCTCCCTTTGGTTCTTATTCCACCAACTTAAGGCATATGCTAAAAATTCAGCTGTTTCAACCTTCATCTTTTGTTCATTGTAAACAGACATATGCTTTACTTTAAGTTCCCACTCCAAGTAGGCTTTAAGATCACTCTTCCCTTTGAAAGCGCAAATTTTAACTTGATCTCATCAAATCTTAGTTGTCTTTATTCTCCTTCATTCTTTCTTTTTCTCCTCATATTTTCCCTCCATTTTCATGATTTTCTTGCTCCATTTGATCTAACCTATCATGAAGCTCATCATTTTTTGTTTCATCAATCTCTCCCAATGTTGAGTTAAAGGTTGAATTTGTATTTGTGGAAGTCCAACATTCTACATTTCCTTTGTCATGCTCAAGTAAACAAATTACAAATAACAATAATGTTAAGTAACACCACAATCCTTCATGTGTTTACAATCCTCATTTTTGTTTCACACAACATTTTTAATTTTTTAAAAATATGATTACATTAACTTAAGGTTCTAATAAGCATCAAACAATCAATATTTAAGAATTGTAGTTATGAATAACTATCACAGCAGTTAAGACAAAATTGTAACTTCAATAAAAAAGAAGTAGTGAAGAAAAAATTCACTCCAAACAAATAAGAAAGACTATCACAAAAAAATATATAGAAAAAACTTGAACTTAAAATTTTTAATAAAGAAGTAATGGTCATGACAACTACTACAATCTTCTTTTTTTCTTTCTATTTTTTCATTTGCTTTTCCTTTTTCTCTTGCCTCCCGGTTCTATTTTTTATATGTAATTTGCATTTCATATTAGAATTGGACAACCATCACGTACACAAGACAAAATTGAAACGATAAAAGAAAAAGAGAGAAAAAAATATAATGAATAGTACCGCGTGACAATACCATCGTGAATAGTTAAAAACACACAAAATAAGGTACACCTTTATCTTATCACTCAAATCTTTGATCTGAATACTAGATTATACAATTTCAAATAATATTAATGCAACAATTTAGGGATTAAATTCACTTAAAAACAAAAAAAGGTTAGGAATTGAAAATATAACAGAGAAAACTTAAATAAAGAATGGTGCCATAGATCAATGTTTGATAAGCTTAAGAATGATGGCCACAAGAATTGAAAAATTCTTAATAAGGTCGTAGAAAAAAAATTTCTAGCAGAGACAACCTCACAATTATTTTGGAAAAATATTCTGCTACTCACTCTAAATTTCAGAAGGATATAAATATAAAATAAGTTATTAGTCTTTCCTCATCTTTAAGTAAATAAAAACGAATTACAATACTATATTTAAGAGGAGGAATTTGTACTAATTGTTAAATTGACACATTCTAGATTGTTTTAGGTTCAAATCTAAATTATTAGCATAATATCAATATTTTTATTCTAGGACTCCAGACAAATAATACATTTATATTCTATTAAATAAATAATAATAAAATTATAGAATAATCATAGAAAAGAAAATTGTAATCGTAAAATAACAAAAATCGTAAACAATTATTGTAAGGACCTGAAAAATGGACCAAGAGCAATTGAGCCTTATGTTGAGACAGTCAGGCCCGTAAAACTAAGGAGATCATGATTTTAGAAGGGACCTTTCAAAATTTGAGTTCATTAGCCAACTTTTCCTTCTCTCTCTAGAACTCTTATTTTCCCTAACCTTGCTCTGCCTTCTCTCTACCATTCCATCACATTCAGCCATTGCATGTTGGATTAGGTGGTGCTCAAGTGACCGTGGAGTAGTGAGCTTTGCAACCATCCGATTAGATTTTCCTTCTTCAGCGGGGTTTGGTCGGGTCCTTGCTGTGTGAGGCACTGTTAGAGCATTCTAGTGGGCTGTACTGCTCAACTCCAAGGTAAGGGGAGCTAGAATACTTCTTTAAATTGCTTGCATGAAGTGTATGTATATTGGATTCTGAATTGGTGCACTGTTTGGAGTTGTATTTTGCGTTTTGAGTATGTTGTAATGTATGTGTTTATATGTGAAATCCATGAAACTGTGTTGAGCTGTTTGGAATTGATTTGGATGGGTTTGAAACCAATTAAAAGTGATTTAAGTGTAAAATCTAATATATTTTTGGTTGGATAGAAATTTGGAATTCTGTGGTTTTTAGGTCACTTTCAGAGGAAGTGAGGTAATGATTTTGGGCATTTGAGGTCTAAAGCGCAACTGGGTTGTTGGGGATAGTCTTAGCTAGTGTATTCTGACTTGTTCGAGTCACTAAATTGATCAAAATAGGTGCAAAGCATTAGGATTGGGTTTTGGATCCCTAAGTTGGGAAAATTGGTGTTTTAGAGTTGAAATTGAGTCTTAATCACTTTAGAATGGTAGTAGGAATGTTTAAAATCATTTAGATAAGTTTAATTAAGTATAAAACAAGAATTAAGGGTATTAGAAGTTAGTAAAAAAGGTTAGGAATTCAGGGTCTCTCAAGTAGCGTTCAGTCACTTAAGTAACGTTCGGTCTCAGGTAGTGTTCGGTCTCAAGTAGCATTCAATCTCTTAGGTAGTGTTCAGTCTCTTAGGTAGTGTTTAGTCTCTTAAGTAGCGTTCGGTCTCAGGTAGCGTTCGGTCTCTCAGGTAGCGTTCAGTCTCTTAAGTAGCGTTCGGTCTCTTAGGTAGCGTTCAGTCTCTTAAGTAGCGTTCGGTCTCAAGTAGTGTTCAGTTTCTTAAGTAGCGTTCGGTCTCAGGATGCATTCGGTCTCTCAGGTAGCGTTCGGTCTTAGGTAGCGTTCGGTCTTGATAGTGTTTGGTCTTTGGTAGCGTTCGGTCTCTCTTAGTGAGCGGTCCTAAATAGTGTTCGGCGACTTCTTCAATCTTACCTTTATGGACCGTTCGATCCTGTCCTTTGGGAAGTGAGATATTGTTCAGTCTCCACCATTCACAGAGTGTTCGGTCTTGTTCATTATGAGTTGATATTTTCCGTTCGGCCTATATTCCTATTTATTCCAGTATGCTATTTTACTTAATTGTTTCAGGTTCTTTAAGGGCTTATATGTGCATTATCATGTTGGTGTTAACATGAAAAGTATCGGTATTGGGACGTAAGTCCATGATCCTCAAGGGGGGATACATGGTGGTGCCCTCAGTGTTTAGAATGATTTGCATGGTAGCTCAGTCTTGGGGGTTATCTTGAAACTACAATGGTCAATCATTCTCAAGTCGAGAGGATTGAATCATGTCGTGAGTAGTAGCAGGAAGTCCTAGTCTTGGGTGCTTCCAGTATGACCCAAGGTAAGTGATAACAGACTAACCTCGTGAGTGTGGTAGGATGAAACCCATTGGCAATAGCTTTTCAAAATAGTAAAAGCCCCCACGAGTGCATGACCCGCCATAACTCGACAATCATTCTAAGTCCGGACGAGTCAAGTTTAAGTGCCACAAGTCATGTTTGTATAGTATAGTATATCTGTCTTTACCTGCATGTTGCCTATGACTGTTATAACATGATTTTTATATCTAGCTCACCCTTGCTTGTGTGTTTGTGTTTGCTTGGGTATACTTTCTTTTGCAATGATCATCCACTTAAATGTGAGCAGAGATGGATGAGGCGCCTCTGGAGCAGGCTTTGGAGGAAGATGATGTTGCTGCTTAGTCTCCTTAGGATTCTATCAGTTATTTCTTATCTTTTGAAATACTCTATTACGTTTAAGTTTTATATTAGGACTCAATTTGGAATGACTGTAATCTTAAAACTTTATTTACAGTCTACTCTAATTGTCCTCTCTTGGACTTACTATGTTATATCATTTTATATAATCTGGGATGTTATAATTATAATTAAAATAAAAAAAAACTAAAACTAGTAATAATAGAAAATGTAATAGATAATTTAATAATAAATTTATAAATTAACATTTAATTAAAACTAATTTATCTTATACCTGTTTATAAAGTGATTCTTTTTTCGTGCTCACATTTATTTTTCAATTTCATATTTTAAATATTTTTTTTAAATTTAAATAATTATTCTAACAATTTTATTAATTTTTTTGAATTTATTTATTTTTAATTAACTGTTTTTAAACTTAATCATTTTTAGTTAGAAAACTGCCTATAAAATAAATAAAAATAAACTACTTTTAAAATTCGAAAAACTTAAATTAATTAATTTTATTTTATTTATATTTCATTATAATTTTATTTAGTATCACTACTTCTATTATTATGATTATTATTATTTAAACTTTGTAAATATTTTTTTAAACTCAATTAATCATCTCTAATAAAAAAATTATATGATACTTTTAATTTTTTTAATCATAAGAAAAAAATGAATACAAATACACGTATGTTTCACTATTAATATAATATAAAAACATAATTAAAAAATTAAAAAAACAGCTATAATCGATTATTACTTAATCTATCTAAGTTTTTAAAAAATATGTATATATATATATATATATATATATATATATATATATATATATATATATATATATATATGTTTTCTATGTTCTCTCTTTTATCTTACTTTCAGAACATCACTCTCTCTTCACGTTTTCCCTCTATATATAAGTTGAAACAAATTATAAGGAACCAGGTTGCTCGAGAAATTAACAAAGACGATCAAGATCATATTATCACAGCACGCTCAGGCAGTGATCCTCTGTTTCAAAATTTCAATTGCATTCTCAATTCTCGATGGATTCTCAAGCTCCGGCAACCGGCACCACCCCCAGGAGTGCCGCTGAACCCTCACAATCTCAACCACCAAAGTCATCTCCTCCTATACTTCCATCTTCCACATCATCAACTCCTCCTGTCTCCGCCCCAACACAGTCTTCCCCAAACCCTAATCCTAGCTCAATCCCAAACCCAAGCCCAATTCAAGCCCCGAACCCCAAACCCCCCACTCCTACGCCTGCCCAACCTCGCCCCACGCAGTCCTTCAACCGCACTTTGCCGCCGTCGCAGCCTCAGTTCCCGCACTTCTCTTCCGCTCCTTCGCCTCCCTCCGCTCCTGGCGGCGCCCCTGCGCCGAGGGGTGGTATGGCAATCGGCGTGCCCGCGCACCACCAGAGCCCCTCTCCTCCGTTTTCATCGTCCTTCGGTCAACACTTTGGTGGGTTGGCCCGAACTGGAGTCAGTGTGGCTGAACCTACCTCCAATTCAAGCACCTCTCAAGTAATTTTCTGCATCTGTACGTTATTTTGGATATGAATGTTACTAAACATTTTCGTGCTTTTTGACTAGTGCAAATTTTTGTATGTGAATGTGACTACGTTTAGGTGAGAACGCCCGTGCAAGGAATGGGGATGTTAGGGCCTCAAATGAGGCCTAGTGGAATCGCTGCTCATCAACAGAGGCCCGTGCAATCGTCTCTTAGACCTCCTTCCTCTGCCCCGAATACTCAACCTGGGGGTTCGCAAGTTAGTGTGAATGTTTTTGACTATGCCCTTTCATTTCTGCATTTTTTTTATGCTTGGTCTAATTAGAGGGTTTGTGCCGTTCAAGGCTTTAAATTGCGTTTGTGTTTTTGTGGCATTTCTTGATATTGCGGGGATAAATGTGGCCGATATGTCCAAAATGGGGATCAAGTTATGGTAATTAAGACTCTGAAACCTTGAAGTTGCGGCTGAAATCGCAGTCATGAGCTGTTTCTTAGTACATTTGGGCGGATTGACTTAAGCTGGGGTTGGATATGTTTAGAAATAGTGATTTATTTAGGTGCTTTCTATGAATTGGTTTCAGATTTTATTGTTTTGCCTTCCATATGAAATCGCATTAGCAAAATTCATCTGGATACCGACTGAATTTTATATCAACTCTTGTGTGGGATCCTTGAATGCCCTTCAGACTTCTAAGTCATCAGGTTTTGGTTCTGCGAGGAGGAAGGGTGTTCTCCATAGTTTAAGGGTGGTGAAGGAATATGACTTGTTAGTGTGTAAGATTGTAAATATATTGAGCATTTCTTCATTTCTATTGTTATGTGTATCTTAAGAGGTTTTCTCACTTTCATATATCATGCTGCAATGCTCGTGCTTTTCTTGCAATATTCATATTGAGGGAAAAAGCGTAGGTAGTTTTGTAATTCATTGCATTTTGTTCAGAGCTTCCAAGGTCATGGAATTATGAGACCTTCATCTGTGGGATCACCGGCTACTCCATCTCAAGGTGCTTCACAAAGTGTACAGTCACTCAATCAGCCATGGTTGTCATCTGGGCCACTAGGGAAGCCTCCTTTGCCATCCACTGCTTATAGGCAGCAATTGAACCCACCATCAATGCAGCAGAGGTCACATATTCCTCCGCAGCAGCAATCCACACCTACATCTTCACAACAGCAACAACAACAACCACCTTTGTCTAATCAATCACAAGAGCATCATGGACAACAGGTTCAGCCATCCAGGGCTTCTCATCACGTACCTCACCAGCAACAGGTTTCAAGACTACAGGGGCCAGGAAATCAGAAACCTTCATCTCTTGTTGTGGCACAAACCAGTGTAGTTCAGCCAGTGAGTCAAAGTAGATTGACAAATGCAGATACCGAGGAACCCTGTAATAGTATTCTCAGCAAAAGAAGTATCCATGAGCTGGTCAATCAGGTGAAGTATGCTACTTTCTTATGATCCATAGAAGATTTTCTGGGATTATATTCTAGTTTCTACCACCCGTAGTTCAATAAATTAGGAGTGGAACTCTCTGGATTTGTTAATCCATGTAGGAATGCTGAAGGTGTCTGCTTATATGAATTTCCTTAAGAAAGAGAAATTTATTAATATGTAGTGGACTTGCATTAATAATTTTGATCAACTCCCATTCAATGTTGCCCGATTTAATTGGAAAGAATTTCATGGATTCTCAGAATTTAAGAAATTTTATAATTCCTTAGGCCCCATATTAGATGTTTAAGGAATTGGATGGTGGCTTACAAAAACTTAAAGCTCTTAAGATTGGATGGTAGCCAAGGTTGTCAAACTCGAGAGTTTACGTAAACTCGTGAGAGTCCAGTAAACTCGACTCGTAAACTCGACTCGTAAACTCGACTCGTAAACTCGACTCGTAAACTCGACTCGTAAACTCGTAAGAGTTTACTTTGTATGAAAAAAATATAAATAACATTCTAATTCAAATAAGATAACAAAATTATATAAATTGAAATACATAAGTTCATAGAAATATTGTTCATAACATAAAGATATAATGTAAAATATAAATTGAAATGTCAAAGTCTCTATGCCTAATCCTCTAATCCTCTAATAATGGCATCATCATCTCCATCATCATCATCATCATCATCATCTAACTCTTCCTCTGATGAATGTTGTGCTTGTGCATCCTCATTGTTCTCAAATGTTATGTTATCAAGATCAAGAGCATCTAAAACAGGATCTGTTGTTGCTCCATCTAAGTGAACATTTTCACTATCATTTTCACCTTCAACTTGATCAATCTCAACAACATCATCTGTCTCTTCAGCTATCCATTCATCATCTGATTCTATGTCATCAAATGGAAGAGCTATAGTTTTTCGAATCTGTCTACTTTTCAGCTTGGAGTTATACATCACATAAACTAAATCATTCATCTTTTTTTGATGTAAACGATTCCTTCTCTTTGTATGAACCTAAAATGAAAGATAATATTTTTAGTGAAGATATAAACATAATAAAGGAATTTATAAATTAAAAATAATTTAAATTACCATTTCAAATGAACTCCAATTACGCTCACATCCAGAAGAACTACAAGTCAAGCTTAGAATTCGAATAGCAAATCTCTTCAACTCTGGAGTTCCATCACCAAACATGTCCCACCATTCCCCAGGATTTAACTCTTTCCTACACTCTTTTGCATCTTCCATTCCAAACAGGCCTCTAGCATTATGAAATTCAACAATTTGTAAATTAATTTTTCTTCTTTCTGCCATATCTGGTATCATTCTTCTCATGCAAAAATACAATCCTTCTTTCACCTCTCCACCATCATCAGATCTAAAGTTAGGTTCATAGTGGAAATGAGGGTTTAGAAAATAGGCAGCTGCATGCAAAGGCCTATGAAGTTGATTATCCCATCGAGCATCAATTATTCTCCAAACCTCTTCATAACTACATCAATCATGCTATATCAGAAATAATCTAACACATAAGTAATTAAACATTGAATGAGTAAAAGTTTGAAAATTTACCTCTTTTTGATATTGTTAAAGTTAGACCTAATCTTCTCTTTTGCACAGTCCATCTCTTCATAAATGAAACCCATTGCAGGTTTTACATCTGAGTCCACTAATCTTAAGACAACCATGAGAGGGGCAGCAGCTTTCAATCATATGGAGACATTCTTCCAAAATCGGCTATCTAATACTACATGTGCTACTTTTCTCCCCTCTTGTGAAGTTCCAAACTTGCTTGTCTTCCATTCCTCAGAGCTGAACATGGTCAACAACGATGCCTTCAATTCATGAAGACAAGCAAGAGTTATATAAGCCGTGGCAAATCTAGTCACACCCGGTCTTATAAGGTCTCTACCTTTAGTAAACTTTTTCAATAAGGAAATCAACATTGATCTCCCATAAATGTAAGTTGTAATTTTTCTTCCCTTCTTAATGGTCAATTCATGGACCTTCAAATTTTTTTCAAAATCTTCGAATATCAAATCAATGCAATGTGCTGCACATGGAGTCCAATACAATTTTTCCCTCTTTTGCATCAACAACTCTCCGGCTGCCTTGAAATTTGCAGCATTATCAGTGACAACTTGAACAACATTTTCTTCTCCAACAAACTCGACAACATCATCCAACATTTTGAAAACTTTATCAGCTGTTTTTGAAATGTCTGAAGTGTCAAGTGAATAAAGAAAAACCGTCCCTCTAGGACTATTCACCAAGAAGTTGCAAATAGAACGTCTTTTTCTATCCGTCCAACCATCAGACATAATTGTACATCCAGTTTTCTTCCACTCCTCCTTATATTCCTCAAGATTTGCATTTGTTTTCTTCACAGCTTGTTTCAAGAGCTTCTCTCTAATATCATGATAAGATGGTGGTTTGTATCCAACTCCATACTTACCAATCATTTCACACATCTTTGCAAATGCTGGATTTCTAATTACATTGAAAGGAATGGCACTGGTGTAAAAGAATTCAGCAACTTGAGCATCAACTTCTTCTTTGTATCCTTTTTTCATCATTTGATTTATAGTTGCTTGAACTCCCCCCTTACTAGTAGTAGCAACTTTTTCTTTTCCTTTAAAACCGAATACCTTGTGTCCTCCTTCAAAATTTTCACTTTCTTCCTCGTCTTCACCGATATTTATCTTTCTTTTCTTTAATGAAGCATTCTTAGCTTCTGCAACTACTTTTATCATCAAATTTTTTATTTCATCCGGAACAGAAGCACAAGGCTCAGAATCTTCTCTAGTTCCAGCAAGATGATGCTTAAATCTAAATATGCCTCCACTTACAATCTTTGAGCAATAGTTGCATTTCACTTTTCTTCCATTACCATTAACATCAAATCCATATTTCCATCCAATATCAGATCGGTTTCCTGGAGCATTTTTACTTCTACTTCTACTAACTGATGAAGATACACTTGGATTAACTTCTCCTGAATTTGATGTGTTTCCCGACATAGTGAAGTAAGCTTTTTCACTACAAATATAAAAAATAAAATGTGCAAAAGTTTAAAAATGGAATAAAAACTTGTGTAGCAGTGCAGTGCCGTCTCCCCTCTAATGATGTTGTAAAGTGGTGCAGTGCCCCCCACTATATTTCTCCCCTCTAATGTTTTCAAGGGAGTCACGAGAAACTACCCGAAAGCCATATAGCAGTGCAGTGCCCACTATATTTAGTCTAAAAGAATAAAATATTCATTTCCTAATAAAACTGAAAAACGTAACTCACGGGTTATAATTTTAGAATGACAAAACGTCACCCACCACCAGCGGCTGGAAGAAGAAGAGCAGACCAGAAGTTGCGACGCGAGGAAGGCGGCGAGGATGGCGGCGAGGATGGCGGCGATGACGGCGGGGGACGAAACGCGACCACGCACGGCGGCTGAATGAGCGACGACGACCACGATCTGCAACCGGACCAAGCGCGATCACGAGCGGACGACGGGGACGAAACGAGCGGACGAGCGGACGAGCGCGGACGAGCGGACGAGCGGACGAAGATCAGTGGTGGAGTGAAAACCAGGCGGACGACAGGGACGAAACGCTAAACAGTGGTGGAGTGAAAATCAGGTTTTAAACCCTAAACAAAACGACCATTCTTTTCTTCGTTTCAGCTTTTTTCGAACTCGCTAAATCGCTGTGCAATCGCGATTCCGAACGATTCCAGCGAGTCCATGTCCGATTCTACCGAGTTCAGTCCAAAAACGAGTTTGGTACCGAGTTAACTCGGCAACCATGGCTGAAAACGTAAACTCGGACGAGTTAACGAGTTAACTCGCGAGTTTGATAACCTTGATGGTAGCTTTTATATTTTGTGGTATGTTATAGAAGTTGTATTAGTACTTGGAACTTAGAATCCAGTTAATAATAATGTTTTAATGTCTAAATGGAGCTATGCAAGGTAACGGCCTCTTTTGCCAGTAATTTGGATTTGCAGGTTGTATATTATTCTTAGTATCTATTATAATGATAGAAATAAATAATTGATCCTACATAATCAAGAATATCTAGATTATGTATGTATTAGTAGAAACATTTTTATTTATTCCTGCATCATATGTTTGTTATTAGAGGATATCAAATCTCTTCTATTTAATTTATTCATTCCTTTTTCTCAATATAAATAAATCACTCACACTGTCTCAGAAACACATAATTTCAGCTTAATGTTTCTCTTTTTCTTAGAGTTTAATATGGTATCTAGTCTTTTTCAAAATCATGTTGGTCTGGTAGACATGTGGTCTCAGGAGGATATATATTTTTGCAAACCTTTCTCCCAGGTTTGTGTTCACTACGTCACCTCTTGTGAGTTTTTAGGTGGTGTTTCTAGCAACCCCTTTTTTCTTTGACCAACCTCTGCTCAGGTTGCCTCTTGTGCACTCGGACCACTATAGTGTCCAGTCCATCAAGGTTTGTTTGGTGGTTTGATCTACTTTTCCCTCTCATAAGGTTATTTGTTTTTCCATCTTTCTAGAAAAGAATTTCCAACTCCACATCAATCTCTAGAACATATTCTCTCATATTTTCCAACCATATTGATAGCATTGAGAAGATAGACGAGTTTAACTATTCATTTGGGCTTTTGAGATCAGGTTACGAAAGTGGGTTGGGCCCAAATGACAAGACATATTTAGGTGGAATGTCACTTCATAAGAGTAAAACTGGATCTAGAGACATCACAACTAAATTGGTCAACTCTAATGAACAGTTGACTGACATATCACCAATTCTAAGAGGACCATGAATGATCTATTATGTTAGCAACAAGCCAAGGACATACAAATTATACACTCCAGCTTTAGAGGGAGTGTTATAATTATAGAATTAAGGAACAGATCCTATATAATTAAGAATATCTAAATTATAGAGTGTTTTCTATAAATAAAGCATCCATGTTGTCTCAAAAATATGAAGTTTCGGTTCAATGTTTATCTCTTTCCTAGAACTTAACTGTAAAAAACTGTTTCTTATATCTATTATCTTTATATACTACTTTTTTTGATCCATTCAAAATAAAGGTCATGTCAATTTCCTTTTTGGTTTTTAAAGTTTAAAATAACTTGTGTGATGTTGTGCTGCTAAAGTTTACATGGAAATTTAGTAATTGATTGTTTTTATCACTGTTAGTGTGGCCATTATAGTCATAGGATCACAGGATTCTTCTAGTTTCACTAGCCTCCTGTGCTGCTCTGCACTTAGGATTGCAACTGTAACAATGTAATGAAATCACTGGTCTTATTCGCTATCTCATAGAATCTGCAATGCAATCGTTCCCAATCTGGACACATTTGTTGTAGCTAGGCTCATCATGGGTCTGGTTTTGAGATCCATGTCGCAAAAACCCACAAATTCTCACCTATATTAGGCTAGTTTGTTTAAACCTTAATTTTTTTTTAAATAAGTGATTTTTAAAGTAATTACTTATTTACAAAGCAGATAGGATTTGCCTATTAAAAGAAGCTGTGGCCCTTTAATCTGAATCTCTTCCTCCTTCTCATTCAGATACACTCTCTCATTGCTTTTTTGTTTGAACTTTGTGGAGAGTTGAAAGCTTCTGTCTGAATTCTGAATTCTACTCTATGGATCATCTCCTGCCTTTTCTCACCGTCTCTGTTTCTGCCATCTAAGATTCTGACCTGATATTTCTGGTCTGATTTGTGTTTGGTACGTCAGATTGTCCCTTTTTGGTTTGGTTGGTGGGAGTTTTCCAATGGCTGACTGAAGAAACTCCACTCTTTTTCTTTTCATATTTTAGAGTCATTTTTTGCTTCTGAAAGGCTGAGTTTCCCAAGAAAATTTTAATTTTCTGATGTACTTTTGAGCATTGAGGACCCAAACTAAAAACCAAACATATCCTGAATTTAGGAACTTATATGATCAAGTCTTTTGAAGTTACTGACCTAACCTAGTGTGTGATTGGAGTTTGCTTATTTTGAGAAAGTTAGTTCTTGTTAGAATCTGCTTTAGCTGTAAAATTGATAGGAAGAGCACTAGTGAAACTTGTCTTTTTCTAGGTTGCTCTTTAGTCTCATGGCACTCATGGAAACAAGCTTGTGTAGCTTTGTCTACCACTAAAGTAGAATACATAGCTACTGGAAATTGTTGTGCTCAAATCTCATGGATGAAACAACAACTTGAAGATTTTGATATCTTTATTAACCATACTCCTCTAAAATGTGATAATACTAATGCCATTAATCTGAACAAGAACCCAATAATGCATTCTAGGACTAAACATATTCAAATTAGACACCATTTTCTAAGAGATCACATTCAAAAAGGTGATTGTGTCATTGAATATATGGATACTATGCATCAATTAGCAGATATATTTACCAAAGCATTGTCTAAGGAAATATTTTATGAATTTAGGAGAGATTTGAGAGTGTTAGATATGTCTTAAGATTGAAATTTGACTCAAAATTGTGTTTTTCGGAAATTAACGCTCAATAATTGATTATCTAAAGCTTATAATCGATTATCGCAAGGTTGAGAAAATGTTTTGATTTGGACTTAATCGATTATCCTGAGTAATAGTTGATTATCTCAAGATTTTTCTGCAATTGGGGATTTTCATTCGGGAATAATCGATTATCTGAAATGATAATTTATTATATGCAATTTCTGAAAATTATTTTTGACACAATAATCGATTATCATTAGTGATAATCGATTATCACGTGCTGTACTGTTAGGAATAAAAGAGGAGGGAATTAACTTAATACCGAACGGTAAGGCGGGGGGAAGTGAGGCCGTACGATATATGCAAGGAGAAGCCGAACAGTAAGGCAAGGGGGAAGTAAGGCCGAACAAGGATAGGGGAAGCGAGGCCAAACAATGTGATAGGAGAAGCCGAGCGGTAAGGCAAGGGGGAAGTGAGGCCAAACAGAGAGAGGGAAGCGAGGCCGAACGGTGTGAGAGGAGAAGCTGAATGGTCAGGCAAGGGGGAAGTATAGACCGAACGGTATCTAGAAGGGAGGAGGGAACTAGAGGCTACCGAACGGTATTTAGTGGAAGCAAATTGGGTTATCAGAAAGGTTAGGGCGCGGGAAGGCGACACTATAAATAGTCTTCTTTTATTTCTATTCAGGGGGTTATTTCTTTTGAGTATAGACTGTGCATATTTGCCAGTGGAGGAAGATAGGTTTCCTTTGGGGAGATTACACTTGTAATTTTCTATACCTTACAGAATCAATAATACATACTTACATACTTTCATTTCTATTGTTCTAGTGTTTGAGTGAGAAGAGAGCGTAGATTAAGGTTACTCGTATAAAGTAACCTAACAATTGGTCCAACCTGCCGGATCAATATCGGGGGAGAGAAGAGCTAGCGAGGAGAAACGATAGCGAAGAAGAATGGAGGGAAAATTAAATGCGCTAGTAGGAAGAATGGAGGGAAGAATGGTGGCGATGGAGTCGAAAATGGAGGAAGTGACGGCAGAGGTGCGAGCAATGACTCGCGAGTTCCGACGAACTTTCGGGCGACGCTCCAGCAACCGAGATCGGAGCTCCGAAGGAAGATGTGATTCCGTTTAGGTTGGACGATGACCGCTAGAAAACTCGAAGGAGAAATCGGAAGAAAACAGAGAAGTTTGACGCGGTTGGAGGAAGCGCGTTGAACTACCTACATTTGAAGGTGTGGATCCCATGGGCTGGATCGCACAGGCAGAGAAATTCTTCGATCTCCAGAGTGTGACGGAGAAGGAGAAGATGAAGCTTGTCTATAGATGCATGGAGGGAGGTTTGGCGTGTTATTGGTTCCGCTTCTAGCGGGAGAAAACTAGGCATCCGACTTGGAAGATGTTCACCGACGCTCTGACGCGTAGGTTTGGCGAACTAAATCGGGGCACTATTTGCGAGAAGATGACAGAGGTGCGATAGGAGAGATCTCTCAACGCCGGCGGAGGGCAGGAAGACGAAGATGAGGAAATTAACAATCTCTTGGATTTGGAGGATGTGGGTAAGGGAATGGGAGAAATAGAGCTGAAGCTGAGCACACATCAACCGCCTTTGCTGATTCAATGTCGTCTCTTTCAAATGGATCGCACAATTCAGGGCACTCTTTTGGTTAACAAAAAGCTTCTTCCTAGAACAATATAGGTTAGGCATTCAATGATTAAAGTTGAGAAAGACCTTAGTCTGATTATGCAAAGCATAAATTCTTTGGAGGTAGTGAACACAAGCATCAAGCCAAATAGAACTTATTTATGTAAAAATCAGATTACACTTTTGAGCTATGGAGGAGTGCCAAATGAATTCTTCAAGGCTCTACTAGAGAGTAATTTGGAAGATGCAAATCATGTTTTCTCCAATGAGCATGTTGCACTCAGAGCATCCATTAATAATGGCACCATGGATGAATACATTCTGGCAGAAATGATTTTATGTGGAATTCCTCTGGATGAGCCATTTTTGCAGTATCATCTGTCTATATACTTGCAAGGGAGGAATGCAAGAAGCTTAGAGGAGGGAAGCTATATATGCCTGATTGTTTCTATTTAATGGGGACTGTAGATCCCACTAGATGCCTAGAGAAGGATCAAGATTGTATAATACATGAGAATGACCAAATTACCAGGGATGTGTTGGTCTATAGAAATCCAGGTTTACATGTTGGCGACATTCACATAATGCGTACCACATATGGGGATAAGTTAGAATCTTTTGTTGGACATAGCAAGTACGCAATCTTTTTCCCGTCTGTTGGGACTCGCTCAGTGGCAGATGAAATTGCTAGAGGTGATTTTGATGGAGATTTGGGTTCAAAAATATCCTCAGATTTTACAATATTTCAGAAAGAATGACTCTTGGATGGAAAATTCTGGCCCTTTCCAATTTGTCCAATTGGACTCCAGTGTTAAAAAGCCTAGTACACTTTCAACCACGGAACTTGAGGATGAACTTTTTAGACTATTCCTCAAAATTCGTTTCCAATCAAGTAATGCAATGGGTGTGGCAGCTGACAGTTGGATGGCGCTCATGGATCGTCTTTTGACATTAAAAAATTATTGCAGTGAAGATAATGAGAAGGGGAAGGAAATTCTGAAAGAAAATATACTAAAGTTGATCGATATATACTACGAGGCATTAGATGCTCCTAAGAAGGGAGGGAAACAAGTACAAGTTCCAGATGATTTGAAAGCAGAGATGTTTCCGTACTACATGGAAAGAGATAAATCATTCACTTCAACCTCTATTTTGGGTTTAATTTATGATTGGGTTGGTACATGGCAAACAAAAGACATCGAAGATTATTTTTTCCGGGCTTATGATTTTGGAAAAGAGGTGAGCAGAATGCTGGAAGTTAATAGAATCCAGGAAGAATGGAAGACGGTGGAGGAGGATTTGCCACCACCCAAGCCTCCAGACTTGAATTTGAAGGGCGCCACTTGGGAAGAGGAGCATTATGTCAAAGAACAGGTCCTTGACTTCAACCTTGAGGACAAGGTTGATTTTGAGGGGTAGATAGTTAGGAATAAAAGAGGAGGGAATTAACCTAATACCGAACGGTAGGGCAGGGGTTGATTGATCCCTCTCACAATCTTCTATTTATAAGAAACTGAATGGTCTGCTTCACTGCGTTTTAGCCCAAATTTTTGAACAATGGAGCTAAACTTTCCAAACCAAGCACATGGGGATTGCTTGAGGCCATATAGAGATCGATGCAATTTGCATACCATACCAGACTCCCCCTGAGCAACAAACCCAGGAGGTTGCTCCATATAAACTTCTTCTTCAAGATCACCATGTAGGAAGGCATTCTTGATATCCAATTGATGAAGTGGCCAGTGACGAATGGCTGCCATGGCAAAGAAGAGACGAATAGTAGTCATCTTGGCTACAGGAGAGAAAGTGTCACAATAATCAAGACCATAAACCTGAGTGTAACCTTTTGCAACAAGCCGAGCTTTGAGTCGATCAATTTCACCATCAGGGCCAACTTTAACTGCATACACCCATCGACAACCAACCGCCTCTTTTCCTGGGGGAAGGGGCACCAGCTCCCAAGTATTACTGTGGTCAAGAGCCTGCATTTCTGCAATCATAGCTTGTCGCCATCCAGGATGATCAAGTGCTTCTTTCACATTCTTGGGTATAACAACAGAGGACACTGAGGATAAAAGAGAAAAATAGGAGGGCGACAATCGATTATAGCTTTAGAAAATTATAAATGGGATGAGGGTTCTGAGTGGAACGAGTACCTTTTCTGAGGGCAATAGGCCATGCTGAATCATTTGCACCAGGAGGCGTGGGAGGAGGTGACGAGGGAGAAGAATCTGAAGTAGGAGATTCACCATTGTCTTGGGGAGGTGGACTATCCATTGGGGCCCTGTGTGGGATGATCTCAGTATGTGGAGGAACAGGTGTAGAAGGATTGTGATCAAGAGTTGGAATGACAGAGACATTGGAGCTATTTGACTCAGCCATTGGAATAGGAAGGACCTGCTGGAGGAAAGAAATATCCTGAACAGATGGAGAGAAGTAAGGAGTCTGTTCAAAGAATGTGACATTAGCAGACATGTAATACTTCTTAGTATCAGGAGAGTAACACCGATATCCTTTTTGAAGTCGAGAATAGCCTAAGAAGAGACATTTGAGAGCGCGAGCGGAGAGTGTGTCTAGACCTGGAGACATGTCATGAACAAAACATACACAACCAAACACTCGGGGAGATGTATGAAAGAGAGGATCATTAGGAAACAAAATGGAGAAAGGGACTTTATTATCAAGAGAGGAGGAGGACATCCTATTAATAAGATAACATGCAGTTAAGATGGCATCTCCCCAGTGATGGACAGGAATACGGGCACCAAGCAAAAGGGTACGAGCAGTTTCAACCAAGTGTCTATTTTTTCGTTCTGCTATACCATTTTGCTGTGGTGTATGAGGACAAGTAGACTGATGTAAGATACCATGGGAACTCAAGATGGCAGAAAAGGAGGATGAGAAATACTCTTTTGCATTATCACTTCTTAATATTTTGATTACTTGACCAAATTGATTCTTGATTTCATTCAAAAAGGATGTAAAGATAGCTAACAATTCAGAACGATTTTTCATAAGATAAACCCAAGTACATCTTGAATATTCATCAATAAAGGTAACAAAATATCTAAAACCAAAGGAGGAGATACGACTAGGTCTCCATATATCAGAATGGATGATGGAAAAACTAGAATTACATATTGATTGAGACCTTTTAGGAAAGGAAGATCTAACATGTTTTCCCAATTGACATGACTCACATTCTAAGGGTTGGAGACCACTAAGTTCAGGACACATCTTTTTTAATTTGGACAAATGAGGATGGCCAAGTCGATCATGTAGCACTTTAGGATTAGGAGTAGCAACACAAGACACCCTTGGACGAGATCCAAAATGGTATAATCCGCCAGCTTCATATCCTTCTCCAATCTGTCTCCCCGAACCACGCTCCTGTATAACAAAAGATTTATGATCAAAGGTTATTGAACAATTTAACATTTTAGTCAACTGGCTTAAGGAAATTAAATTAAAAGGACAATTAGGGACAAAAAGGACTGAGTTGAGATTGAGGGAGGGAGACAAAGAAAGATGACCTACTCCTTTGGAAGAAGTTTTAGATCTATTTGCAAGGGTTATGAAATGAGGTTTTTCTCGAAAGGAAATAGATGAGAACAAGGAGGTATTACCAGAAATGTGATCAGAAGCACCTGAGTCAATTACCCATGAATTTTGACATTCCATAGATTGAGAAACACAGGCTGTTGATGTATTGGGAGATTGAGATGGTTGTGCCAAGCTGTTAGACTTTAACCTTAAATACTCTTGATATTCATCCTCAGAAAACATAGAAGTGGAGGACCATGATAGATAATTTTTTCCATTTAGCTTCTCGGAGGTAATTGATGGACTTCCAGAGAAGGAAAGAGTACTGCCAGACGCCATTTCTAAAGAAGACGAATAGTACTAATGAGGAACAAGAAAACCCTAAGGGTTTAGACCAAAGAAACTATAACAGTGATGGACGACGGTGGCCGGCAATGGCAGGCGGTGGCTGGCGGCGACGGTGGCCGGACGGCGGCGGTGGCCGGACGGTGGCCGGCGACGGACGACGGTGGCCGACGGCGGGCAGCGGCGGACAGTGGCGAGCGACGAAGAACTGTGGCGCCGGACAGATATATATTACGAGATAGAAACCAGAGCGGGATCGACCCACTCTGATACCAACCATGTTAGAAGTGGACTTTAAGCCTAACTCATCCCCACAAAACCGGCTTGTAAGGTGAGGTCTGCACCCACTTATATACTTTAATTTGGCCTTATCTCTAGTTGATGTGGGACTTCCAACACACCCCCCTCACGCCGAGGTATATACATCTCGAGCGTGAGATTAGACATTAATGGGTGGTCCAATAGCGGCCCGATAATGGGTGGAACAATATGCCCAACAAACAACCAATAATGCTAGGATAAGCTCTAACCATAGCTCTGATACCAACTTAAGATTGAAACTGCAAAATAATTCTAGAGGGCTTGATTGATCCCTCTCACAATCTTCTATTTATAAGAATAAATTGATACACAAGTACATGATAAATATGGTAACCCTAGACACAATATAATCATGATAAATAGGGTAATCCTAGACATAATATAATCATGATAAATAGGGTAACCCTTGACACACTATAATGATGATAAAATAGGATAAATATCTTAACAGTTAGGAATAAAAGAGGAGGGAATTAACCTAATACCGAACGGTAAGGCAGGGGGAAGTGAGGCTGTACGGTACATGAGAGGAGACACCGAATGGTAGGGCAAGGGGGAAGCGAGGCCGAACAGAGACAGGGGAAGCGAGGCCGAACGTTGTGATAGGAGAAGCCGAACGGTAAGGCAAGGGGGAAGCAAGGCCAAACAGAGAGAGGGAAGCGAGGCCGAACGGTGTGAGAGGAGAAGCCGAACGGTCAGTCAAGGAGGAAGTATAGACCGAACGGTATTCAGAAGGGAGGAGGGAAGTAGAGGCTACCGAACAATATTTAGTGGAAGCAGATTGGGTTATCAGAAAGGTTAGGGCGCAGGAAGGTGACACTATAAATAGTCTTCTTTTATTTCTATTCAGGGGGTTATTTCTTTTGAGTATAGACTGGGCATATTTGCCAGTGGAGGAAGATAGGCTTCCTTGGGGGAGAGAGATTACACTTGTAATTTTCTATACCTTACAGAATCAATAATACATACTTACATACTTTCATTTCTATTGTTCTAGTGTTTGAGTGAGAAGAGAGCGTAGATTTAGGCTCATATAAAGTAACCTAACATGTACCTTCAAAAGCTAGCCGTTACAATGGCTACAAACGGTATAAAATGGCTAGTTTCTTCCCTAGGTGTATAAATATGATCCCTTACTTGATTACAAACACCTCTTGCACCAAAATTCTGACAAATTGAACCCTCAAAGCCATTTTCTCTCATTCTCTTGAACCATTCTTGAACTCTCTTGCTTGTGCTCCTCCTTCTTCAACTCATGGATTACTCTTGCTGCAAGATGCCTACAAGACGAAGAACTGGAGCCTCTTCACCAACTCGCGCACCTTGCTCAGCCAACATTGAAGGATGAATTTCAGATTCTAGCAAGCATGAAGAGTTCATCCATTTTTGGAAGGACAAGAAACTTATTCCTTCCAAGTATGTTACCCTGAACTGGTATGAATATTATGGCTTCCAATTTCCTACTCTAATGGAGAATCAAGGATTAAAACACTTTGTGGAACAGAAAGGTGTGATCTACCTAGATTTAGTTTGCGTCTTCTACTTTAATCTCAGAATGCGTGATGGCATGGCAAAAACAAAAGTTAAAGGAGTTAACTTCATTCTTGATGATGATATATGGGCTATTGTGGCTATGCTACCTATTCGGGAGGACTCTGTCAAGATGCATCTTGGGATAGAAGGTTTCAACCGTTTACTCGCATTTCGATCGTTTTTGCGCAACCCACAACTTCAAACAAGGCACAAACAACTTCTTGTGGGAGGTTTCAAGGTAGAAGAACGTATGATTTACAACTTGGTTGTTTGGGTCTTATGCCCACGTGCTACAAACCATGCCTAATGTTTTAAATAAGATGTCCTCATCATCTATGGCCTTCTCAACCATATTCACATTGAGTGACCTTCTCTAATCATTGATACCATGATGAAGGCACAATGATATCCTGTTTATAATTTACCCTATGCTCTTCTTGTCTCCCAGATTTGTGAATACAAGGAGTAACTATTGTTGGAGGGAATCTTGTGACTTGGAAGAGTAAAAAACAAAGTGTGTTAGCTAGATCCAGTGCTGAAGCATAATTCAGGACAATGACACAAGGGATATTTGAACTACTTTGGCTTAAGATCATCTTGGAAGACTTTGGAATAAAATTGAATGAACCAATGTGACTTATTGTGATAACAAATGTATTATTAGCATAGCTCATAATCCAGTGCAACATCATAGAACCAAACATATAGAGGTTGACAAACATTTTATCAAAGAAAAATTAGACAGTGGTCTGATCTGCACTCCATATGTCTTCTCACAAGACAACCTTGCAGATATTCTAAAGAAGGGGCTAAAGAGCAACAACTTTGAAATTATTGTTTCTAAGCTCGGAATGGAAAATACTTATTCACCGGCTTGAGGAGGAGTGTTAGAATCTGTTTTAGCTGAATTATTTCTGTCAGAATCTTTGTTTTTATTAGTTATATTTTTTCGTTATTTAACATATTATAATTATTGTGAATAATGGGGATATCCCTTAATCATAGTGATTTGGTTGTCTAGGAGTTATTATCATGCTTCCTAAAATAGCTTTCTAGCCTTTTATATATGGATTGTATTCTCAGCATGATAAAAATATAAGATTCTACCCTAAAAGAGCTTTCAAAGAAAAAAGTCAATTATTTTCCTGATATTCAGCTTAAAAAATGGCAGTGCTATAGGTGTGTTATTTAGTGATTTCCATTTGGTCTTAGCTTATGGTTATCATAAATTTTTACCCAGAACTACTCAATTGCTTACAGTTTCCATTGCCCTCTGTTTTTCAATGGATGATTCCTTAAGCACTTTGTTCTACAAAATCGTTGTTCCACTTTCATTTTTAGAACATGAATTTACGATTTGTCATTGGTTATTAGATGGAATATAGCAGGAGGCATTTCAAAGTTCTTAACTTTAATGATTCATCAAGCTTTAAACGGCCCTAATTTTCTCTAAAATATGTAGTTTTCTCTATATTTACATTGATATTGCCAGGTGGATCCATTGGAGAAGTTGGATCATGAAGTTGCAGATATTCTTGTGGATATCGCAGAAAATTTTCTGGAGTCTGTGAGTATATTTACATTTTAGTCTGTGATGGAATTGTTCAGTTTTGAAACTTCATAAAATTTATGTTGTCTCTATCCTTATTAATGGTAGGGCTCACTTTTTTTCTTTTCAGCTAAGTACATTATTTTGACCCATATAAATCAACGGTCAGCTGTTTTAATTCTTCAGAACTACACGGATTAACCTAGTGTTAGAGAATTCCTTCATTCTGTGTGTTCTGTTTGTATATAAAACTAAGGCTTTTATGGATGTATTTTTTGAAAATAAATAACAATACAGAAAAGACATGTTCTTAAAGGATGCTTGCTTGTGAACATTGATTATAATTCTTTTGTTTTACTCTCATTGTTTGTTGGTACTTTCCCAACGTAATTTGCTAGGAGTTGTTTTATGAATTCCTTTTTGTTGATGATGATTAATTTCTTTAGAAATGAATTATGTTCTCAATTGCTCTTGGTCTTCTTTTAGATAATTTTCTTATCCTAGTTTTTAACTCTGTAGATTGTTTCAGTAATGTTCATTCTTTTATGGATTCTTTAAATAGATAATCAGGTCTGGTTGTTCATTGGCCAAGCATAGGAAATCAACAACTTTGGAGGCGAAGGACATACTTCTCCATCTTGGTTAGTTACTAAAACTTCTGTTCTCAGATTTTATTGTCTGCAGATTTCACGTCTAATGCTATAATGCTATTCACATTTATACAGAGAAAAATTGGAACATGACACTTCCTGGATTTGGCGGTGATGAGATTAAAAGCTACAGAAGACAGGTAAAAAGGATCTGAATCTTTGTCGCATCTTTATGTTTTATTCATTGATTGGTTTGTACTCTTTTGAATTTCATATTATTGGCTTGTAATTTGTGATGATTTTGCAGATTACAAGTGATATTCACAAGGAGCGTCTATCAGCTGTAAGTTTTGGTCTCTTTTATTCTTCATATTTTTGTGGTTGTGTTGTATCTGTGTTGGTTGTTCCTGTGATTGCACAATCCTGCAAGGATGAAGACGTGTTGGTAGACTTTTTCAACACGTTATTATTCTGATATGTTCTTTATTTTCTTGACTTATTTTTGTTACTATTGCTAATGTGATGGTGGTGATTATTATGATTTCATTTGGCATAATTTGACAGATAAAGAAATCAGTGACAGCAACTGAGGCGGCACATGCTAAGGGCGCTGGCCAGGCTTCTGGTAGTGCAAAGGGTAATCAGGCAAAGACACCTATGAATATCATTGGCTCCCCAAACCTAAAAAGTTAATAGGATGCACGCTGTGTTTATGCTTTACACAGTAATGGAGGAAGCACTTTGGTGAGGTAATTGAACTTTGTAATAAATCAAACAGGTATTCCTGTTTGAAATCTTGCATCGTGAACAAAAATAGCACACACCTCATTTCACAGTTCAGAAATTGAATTCAACTTTAAGTAGTTTCACACTTAGCACCAAATTGTTGCATGCAGTGATGCGTTTAGTTTTTTTACCCTGATTACTGAGGAAGATGATAGAAATTCACAATTTCTATTAACTTTTAACTAGGCATTTCTGTTAGCAGTTTTGCATTCTGAACAAAAAATGGGATCTATTTCCGTTAATGCCTAGAAATGCTTTTAAGCTTTGAAGTATATCACCCTTAGCATCTAATTGTTGCAAGGAGTCATGCGTTTTTTTTTTTTTTGACCCTGATTCCTGAGGAAGATGATAGGAATTTCACAACTTCCATTAACTTTGTCTTTGTAGAAGGAAATCAAAAGCATATTTAATATTGATCCTGATAAACACTTAAAATTTCTTGTCATGGTCTCATGATGTTTTAACACCTGATTGGTGGTATTGTTAGCATATGTTAAACTTATATGTCAATTCTGCAACTGACCTGCCAAAGGCCTCCTTTTTTAAGTCAAACTTGTTCAATTCGACCTAATACTAAGAGTCTGTTCGATCTAGCTTGTATTTGAATTCATCATCCGGAGTTCTAAACACGCACTCAATTCTTTCCTGGTTAACCTTCTTGTTATTTTCCTTCGTCGTCTTCTTGACGTTATTCTCTCTTTGCACAAGAATGATTTTCTATCTGTTGTGCCTGTCTGTTATTGTTAGGAAGATCAGGGTTCTTTTCAGGCTCTTCCTGAGCATTCCACGTGCACCTAGCTTAACCTGAGCAATGGTCCGAACTCAGAAGCATTGCAGAATACCAGATAGAGGGAGCAGAATTGGCTTCAGTGACTACAATTCTTTTGTACCCATAACAGTAAGAAAGCCATTGGTTGGGTCGGCTGGAATGTTTTTTTTATTCCGATGAACTTTCTAATTTAGATGCAAACAGTATCCTGTAATATATATATATATATATATATATATATATATATATATATATATATATATATATATATATATATATATATATATAATATGCAATCACTTTTCCTTTAAGGCAAGTGTTCCTATTAGTATTTATTTAATGGATAACTTGTAGAAGATAGCATTTGTGAAGGTCACTACTTTTGTTAAATGAAGGATATACTTAAAGTTTCCACAGGAAAACAACTATATATACATCTGTGAGAATAAAACACGGCAATGCTAATTTCTTAACAAACCAAAAGCTAAAGATAATATGGAATTATGCATATGCAGTAAACTAATCCTAAATTATTTAAACCATAGATTAAAAAATAGCACAAAATTAGATGTTGTTACTTTTATTGGTGCTCTCTCTCTCTCTCTCTCTCTCTCTCTCTCTCTCTCTATATATATATATATATATATATATATATATAAAACTAGAATTAAAGTTTTATCTAAAGTAATGGTCTGCATAAAGTTTTTGTGATATTTAATTGCTGGGTAAATTTTAATTACTAAAACTCTAATTTTGACTTTATAAAGTTATATACTTCAAAAATAAAATTAAATACGCTTTAAAATTTCAGTTGAAGATTGTTTAAATACTTGAGAGGGAAGTTCCTTACACAAGTAAAAATTAAAATATAAATCTCACACTTGAAAATTCTTTAAAAATGAAGACAATTTTTTATATTTAAAATATTTAATGGCAAATTATTACTTTTCTCAAGAAAAGAAATATGTAAAATGAGGTGGTGATACATCTAAATGTATGTTGCGTCAGCTACTGTTATCTTTCACTCTTAATGTCTGTGACGTGAATGACAATTAAAACATTTTACTTTGTGTATAATTATTGCATGTGAACCACAGATTGTTCTTAAGTAGGTATGTTATAGTTCATTACTTTTAGGATTTTCGGTTTTTCAAGTCAATCTATTCAAACTTATAGGTAGAAAATTCTTGGTGTTATTATCTAAAAAAAAGCAGTCGTTTATCTTGTAATTTTATTATCAGCAATGATCCCTTATCAGCCATTTCAGGTAGCTGAACTAAACATTAATGATGTCTTACAAAGTTGTTCTGCATCAACCTTTGGTTACATGCATAATGATCTTAATACTCCAAATTCTCTCAGATCAAAGGGCCACCTTGTCCTACTTTGCCGACACATATACCATTAAGGGTTTTAAGTCTTTCACAGAATTTATAACATAAAAGTTTTAAAGCAGTAACTCAGAACTAGGGAAAAGGAAAAAGAAAAAAATGTCCTAAAACATGAAAGTCAAAACGAAGACCTTCCCATTTAATGAAGCAGATAAACCAACTCTTTCCCCTTTTAAATTTTGTCATACCCTTTGTGCACTTCACAGTTACCTAATTTCTTGAAGGTGCCATTTCAACCCCCACATAAAAACCGTACCCACTCCAGCAATACCTCTCTCATTTTATCTATACATACATATATATATATATATATATATATATATATATATATATATATATATATATATATATATATATATATATATATATATATATATAATTCCTTCACCTCAAAGATATTATTACATTGGAATTCTAAGAGGGATCTTCTACAATCAAGAACCTGAAAAACCAACTAAGGGTGCATAAATTTTCATGGCTTGTGGGTGTTCATCAACAGCAGTGGCAGAAAAGATTTCATGGAACTCTGCAGTGTTTGTGGCACTAATGCTGCTGTTCAGTAGCTGCGAGTCAAACACAAGAGATTTCACGAATCAGATGTTTCAGGAGGGTGTCAACAACGGCAATTATAAGGTGTGTGATGAGATTTACGTGGTTCGTGAGGGAGAGACCCTTCAAACGATCAGTGAAAAATGTGGGGATCCTTATATTGTTGAAGAAAACCCACATATCCATGACCCTGACGATGTTTTCCCTGGCCTAGTTATCAAGATTAACCCCTTTAACTATAGACCATAAAATGTTCCATTGTCCGACAGTTTTTTCAACCTCAGAGTCTGCTATGAGAAATTAAAGTTACTGGTCGTTGAAAAAGATTCTTATAATGTGACCTCTTACGGTCTTAATTTGCGTGTCAATGGATGCATAATACAGGAAGTCAAATTGGTTGAGTTTCAATTTTTCTGAATATGAGATAACATATTGTAATGAAGTTTTTGTAAGAGATGTATTTAGTGTAGAGATATGGGAAATATATTCTTCGTATAAAGTTTATGAAAAAAACTATCAAGAACATACATATTCAAACACAATACTTTAATCTCTCAAACTCACACAATACAATTCACAAGACACAGTACAATTCACAAGGCACAATCCATTTTCTCTCTTTCACTCACGGTAACTCAAGCAAACACATACACTTCTCTTTCTCTCTATTTTTTTTCTCTCCCTTTTATGGTAAACACGCTCGCACACTTTCTCTTTGCTGTACACAAACATGGAGACTCTCTCCTTTCTTCTTTCTCATTGCCCATTCTCCCACGGTGCACACACTACAAGTGTGCCACTTACAACCACTTCTTCATTCACTTTTATAAGTGAGTTTCACACAAAAGTCCAAATAGTGGTTAGTGAAGTGGATGGCTCTTTCGGTGTAGTGTGGTAGTTGTTGGCACAATCATCACAAACAAACAAACAACTTTCTAAATTATTAAAACCGTGTTGACCCTTTTAAAGTTTACCCAACAAAACTCCTCCGTAAACTTTAAATTGGTCTTCTTGCACTGTAACCCTTTATCTTGACTTTTTTCTCCCAGACCTCTGCTCCCTGTTCTCGACCTCTTCTCCCTGGATCGTCTAGGTCTTGAGTGTTCCGAATTCCTCCTCTTCAAATCAAACTTTTCCCGAAGCACTCGATCTAGTGGCTCAAAAATCTTCGCTGTCGGTGCGCCTCTAGAACCTGATCAACCTCTTTACCCAAGAGCTTTGATAGGTCCTTCGACTCCTCGATGACGCACACAAAACTTCCGAAATCATCTGTCAATGATTTCAAACTCTTCTCCACAACTCGGCTGGCAGGCAGCGACTCTCCATTTCTGCCGAGTTTATCTGCCACTTCTCCTTCAAAATTTCAAACTCCCCTTCTCAGAGTTTGAAGCTGGTGTTGCCCAACACAGTTGTCCCCTGCACGCGTCTTTTGAAGATACCTCCTTTGCTATCTTCTCACCGTTGGACTCCTTTGTCCTTCACATACGTCTTTTTCACCGCAACAATCTGGGTCACAGATTTGCTCTTCCTTCTCTATGGGTTCTCTTTTCCCACAATCCAAAACATCTCAAACACCGGGATCCAACAAAAGCTTTCATCTGCAGACTCCAATCACCATAGTTGACGCACTCTGTCAACTAAACTAGGGACACTGTTAGCAAGATTAGCCATCTCTTACTCTCTCTCTTTTTCACTCTCTTTTTTTCGAACACTAAAACTCTCCCCGGTCTGATACCACTTTGTAGAGATATGGGAAATATATTCTTCATATAAAGTTTATGAAAAAAACTATCCAGAACATACATATACAAACACAATACTTTAATCTCTCAAACTCACACAATATAATTCACAAGACACAACCCATTTTCTCTCTTTCACTCACAATAACTCAAGCAGACACATACACTTCTCTTTCTCTCTATTTTTTTTCTTTCCCTTTCACGGTACACACGCTCACACACTTTCTCTTTGCTACACACAATACACAAACATTGAGACTCTCTCCTTTCTTCTTTCTCACTGCCCATTCTCCCACGGTCACTAGTGCAGAATTGACCTTTAACGTCACTCCATAGACGTCCGTCCACGAAAACTCCAACGTAAATAATTGACCGTTGGCATAAATGTAAATAATTGAGTGTGGAGACGTCCGTCCTAGAGGGAGCCGGACGTCTATAATATAGTAGACGTCCGTCCCCCTACAGGACGGACGTTCAAGAGGCTGACAGGGTAGTGAACCCATCAGCCTCTTGAACGTCCGTCCTGGAGGGGGACGAACGTCTACTATATATGGACGTCCGTCCCCCTCCAGGATGGACGTTCAAGAGACTGATGGGTTCACTACCCTGTCAGCCTCTTGAACGTCCGTCCTGGAGGGGGACGGACGTCCATATATAGTAGACGTCCGTCCCCCTACAGGACGGACGTTCAAGAGGCTGACAGGGTAGTGAACCCATCAGCCTCTTGAACGTCCGTCCTGGAGGGGGACGGACGTCTACTATATATGGACGTCCGTCCCCCTCCAGGACGGACGTTCAAGAGACTGATGGGTTCACTACCCTGTCAGCCTCTTGAACGTCCGTCCTGGAGTGGACGTCCGTCCCCCTCCAGGACGGACGTCCACATATATGAACGTCCGTCCCCCAC
This sequence comes from Vigna nakashimae, assembly GCA_034642375.1. Classification (NCBI taxonomy): domain Eukaryota; kingdom Viridiplantae; phylum Streptophyta; class Magnoliopsida; order Fabales; family Fabaceae; genus Vigna; species Vigna nakashimae. The sequence continues at coordinate 49,284,464 of CM067765.1, read as the reverse complement.
CAGGACGGACGTTCAAGAGACTGAGGGGTTGTACTACCCTGTCAGTCGCTTGAACGTCCGTCCTGGAGGGGGACGGACGTCTACTATATATGGACGTCCGTCCCCCTCCAGGACGGACGTTCAAGCGACTGAGGGGTTGTACTACCCTGTCAGTCGCTTGAACGTCCGTCCTGGAGGGGGACGGACGTCCATATATAGTAGACGTCCGTCCCCCTCCAGGACGGACGTTCAAGCGTCTGACAGGGTAGTACAACCCCTCAGTCTCTTGAACGTCCGTCCTGGAGGGTGACAGACATCCATATATAATAGACGTGCGTCCCCCTCCAGCACGGACGTTCAAGAGACTGAGGGGTTGTACTACCCTGTCAGTCGCTTGAACGTCCGTCCTGGATGGGGACGGACGTCCATATATAGTAGACGTCCGTCCCCCTCCAGGACGGACGTTCAAGCGACTGACAGGGTAGTACAACCCCTCAGTCTCTTGAACGTCCGTCCAGGAGGGGGACGGACGTCCATATATAGTAGACGTCCGTCCCCCTCCAGGACGGACGTTCAAGCGACTGACAGGGTAGTACAAACCCTCAGTCGCTTGAACGTCCGTCCTGGAGGGGGACGGACGTCCATATATAGTAGACGTCCGTCCCCCTCCAGGACGGACGTTCAAGCGACTGACAGGGTAGTACAACCCCTCAGTCTCTTGAACGTCCGTCCTGGAGGGGGACGGACGTCCATTTGAACCCATCAGTCTCTTGAACGTCCGTCCTGGAGGGGGACGGACGTCCGTCCTGGAGGGGGACGGACGTCCATATATAGTAGACATCCGTCCCCCTCCAGGACGGACGTTCAAGAGGCTGATGGGTTCACTACCCTGTCAGCCTCTTGAACGTCCGTCCTGTAGGGGGACGGACGTCTACTATATTATAGACGTCCGGCTCCCTCTAGGACGGACGTCTCCACACTCAATTATTTACATTTATGCCACCGGTCAATTATTTACGTTGAAGTTTTCGTGGACGGACGTCTATGGAGTGACGTTAAAGGTCAATTCTGCACTAGTGAATATAATCATCATATAACAAGTTCATAATGCATAAAATGTTCAAGTTCAATAGAAAACACAAAAGAATGAGATGAACAAAAGAAAGCAATTTGTATTATGAAATGATGAATTACAAATTGTTTAAAACAAGTTATTGAAACTATCCATAGTAGGTAAAGCTAAATACAAACTACTCAGACTGGCTAAAACAAGATTATAAGACTAATAGGTGGTATGTAAGACAAATATGTTCTTCTTCTTCTCCATTGGCTAGTGTTGTTCATATCAATATTCAAGTTATGTCCAATGAAATTCTTCAAAGTAGATTCACTTAAGTCGTGCCTCAGTTTTGCATATCAAGTACTTGTTTGAACCATATATTAGATATTTAAGTTCCTAAACAAGTTGTGCAACACCTTTCATATACAACATAAAGCGCACAAATGCCCAAATAAAAAATAGCAGTGCAAATTCTAACACTATAAGATAGAATATAATACATTAATTACAAAATCCATTCAATCTTCTTACATTAATTCCAACACTATAACATTTAGGCATTCATTCCCACAACCCAACTTTCCTTCTTGTGGTGCCTTGCAATAACAAACCATTATCTGATACATATTCAAAGGAGTAATATAATGAATTCAGAAATATAAAACAAATATCAAAGAGCTTAATTGAAACCTAAGTATGGTCCGTCATGATTAAATAATAAACCACAATCAAAATGTAAAATAAAACTAATGTATTCAATGCAGTATCTCGCTACCAGCTTATAATATTTAAATACTTTTTTAAAATACTTAACTTGCAAATTTATTTAAGGATTTAGTTCATGTAACTGAACAATAGAATCAAATATGTTGAAATTTTAAAAAAATAATTTAGCTTATTTATATTAAATATAATTTTAAGGTCTAATATATACACGAGTGGTCAATTGCATTTTTCTCTTTCATGTTTTGATGCATTAAGTGGTGTATTTTTGTTGCGAAAAATTTTATTAAGAAAAAACGTGAATATTATTTTACTAATAATAAATTTCTCTAATTTTCATTTATACTCATTCTTATTCAAAATATATTTATAATTTATTATAATATCCCATCAATTTAATTTTTAATTTCTTAGATTCAACACTTTTCTTTCTAGTTTTCATTTTTTTTTTCTTTCACAGTTCTACTCCCATATAAAGAAAGCATAAATAATATACAATCTAATTATAGTTAAACATTCACCTTCTATTTCAGCATAAATATAATAATTTTGAAAAAGGTAACAAAGTTTTGAAACAGTTTAAAATTGTATGTATACATATTTCAATCAAAATTCGTAAAGAATAGTTCATTTTGCTGACATTGTTTTCTCAGAAATGCCTGTTCATATTTCAATCATGGTATGTTCTTCCCCTTTATATAATTTTGATATGTTCAAGAATCTCTGGCACAATATTCCATTTGAATTTTCAAGTACCAAGATATCTAATATAATCTTCCAAAATTTTCCACCAATGACTTAGTTGTGACCCTAGCATTGAAAATCAACACCACTCTGCATTTTGATTTGAGAACTGACATTTTATAAAGACCTGTTTATTTTCTATGAATAACCATTCTAATTGAATATGACCTCTAATATCCAATTAAATCAAATACAAGATCCAGGTAGATATACTTGGACATGTATATATAATCATGTTTGTCCTTATAAATGCAAATATGTATGAACAAAGTACACTTAATCATGTGATAAATGCTAATCTCATAACAAATAAAAAAGATAACAGATACTTGCCTTTAGTCACTAGTGCAAAAAAGACCTTTAACGTCACCCTTTAGACGTCTGACCTTGAATATCCAACGTAAAAAATGACCGGTGACATTTTTCGTAAATAAAACCACTATTTAGACGTCGGTTATGGAAGGGCCTGACGTCTAAATACTCATAGACGTTGGCTCCCCGAATAGACGCCAAAACTAAACAAAAAAGTTAAAAAAAATAATTTTTTTATTCTATTTAGACGTCTGTTATGGAGGGAACCAACGTCTAAACCCTAAATCCAGAAATTTAAAATGTCACTTTTTGACTCCATTTAGACGTTTGATCCCGCCACTCCGACTTCTGAAACACTTTAGACGTCTGTTATGGAGGGAACCGACGTCTAAACCCTAAATCCAAAAATTTAAAAAGTCACTTTTTGACTCCATTTAGACTTCTGATCCCGCCACTCCGACTTCTAAAGCACTTTAGACGTCTGTTACGGAGGGAACCGACGTCTAAACCCTAAATCCAGAAATTTAAAAAGTCACTTTTTGACTCCATTTAGACGTCTGATTCCGCCACTCCGACTTCTAAAGCACTTTAGACGTCCGTTAATTGGGGGAACCGACGTCTAAGTTTTGGCATTAAAACAACGTGAACGCGAGACAGCCGTTACGCGCACTCATTATTCATCATCTTCGTCACGTTTTCTCTCTACGAGTTACGCTTTTCAGGTTCGTTTTATCACTTTTGCACCGTTTTAAATTAATTTTACTTTGATTACATCACTCTTTGATGCATTATCTTTCATTTGAACAGATTAAAATGAGTTTTCGTTGGGTTTTGGTGCAGTTATTCTCGTGTCTTTAGGTGGTGTTCTATGGCGGCGATTTCTTGCGTTTTGTACTCCTCCAATTCCCTCCACTACGTTTTTAAAACCATCTAATAAAAAAAATGTACAATACATTCTCTTCAACTAAAATATAAAGTTATAAACTCGAATCACCATGAGTCAGGAGCAACCTCAGAGACGTCTAACCTATATGGATCCGACGTCTATATAGACGTCGGACCTATATAGGTCGGACGTCTATAGAGACGTCTGACCTAAAGGGTCCGACGTCTCATTAACGTCACCCATATAGACGTCGGACAGAGATCGGACGTTAAAAGTTCAAAATAACAGACGTCTAAAGTCTTTTTTGCACTAGTGAGCATGCCTAATCTTGAAAGCTTACGACTAGTGCACCTTTCGGCATCGCATTGCCCAAAATCCTGGGTTGCAAAAAACCAATTACATTCACTAGTGCAGAAAGGACTTTTAACGTCTGTTATTTTGGTCTTTTAACGTCAGATCCAGACCCGACGTCTATGTGGGTGACATTAATCAGACATCAGACTGTATACACTAGACGTTTATATAGACGTCAGACTGTATACACCAGATGTCTATATAGATGCCAGACTGTATACACCTGACGTTTATATAGACGTCGGTCCATATACACCAGACATTTATATGGACGTCGGATATAGATGTACCTGATGTCTATATAGACGTCAGATGTATTTGTGTCCGACATTTATAGACCTGGAACGTTTTGTCTACTGTAACTCATTGGACGTTTGTTTGTGCACTGACAGACGTCTATAGACGTCGGACATGACATTAATAGATGTCTATATATTTTTTCTTCCAAGGGCTTGTTGTAGATGACTTCTTCGATGTTTTCCCAAATACATGATGTATTCTTTTAACTTTTTCATGAATTTGAAGGCCATTCAAAGGAATTTGGGCATTGTCATTCTTTTGATGTCCATTGAATGATTTATTTAACCTTTAATATGGACGATTAGATTGTAAAAATCTTCAATGGCGCATATACATTTTCTTCCTTCTGTGTTTCAAAGCGGAATAATCCTTTTCTATCTAACCACTTTCTTCATTGTTATTTTTTTTTGGCTTGTATTAAGATAACCCACATTTCAGATATTTTTTCGGACCTTCAAACCCTTTCCTATATAATATCCAATCATTCAACATGCATGTATTTTCCATATCCATCGAACAAAGAATTTTCTTTGCATCATAATTACTTGTGAGTAATGTATTTCTATTTGGCAGCATTTCTTTCAACAATGATAATAATTCCGTGAAACTCTTATCGGTCCATCTATTGCTAGCCTTTAAATTCATAAATCTTAACATCGCTAACAACCGTGTAAACTTAGTTAAACCGATATATAGAAAATTTTTTGCATCAGTAAACATCATTTCATATACATGTACTTGAGCAAAAGCTTTTGCACCAAACATTTGCATATCATGTCCTCTATTATTCAACCTTATGCTAAATAACTACGTGACCTTTTATTAGACACATAAATAATTCATCAAAATCATATATCAATTATGGAAAACCTCATTTAGAATCTTAGAAAATGATAAAACATTTACAAAAGTAAATATCAAAGTTTATAATTAAGAAACACATTTAACCCAGTCAAAATTTGAAATGTCATATAACTAGATGAAACACAATTCACTAGTACAAAAATCGCGTACAACGTCGAATACTTTGGGCTTTTAACGGCGAATTCGCGAATGACGTCATATCAAGAAACGTTAAATTTACGTCGAATTTAAAAAATTTGATGTTAAATTAACGTCGAATTTTGTTAATATACACCGTAAACTTAACGTCGAATTTTGTCAATATTCAATGTTAATCAATTTTTTTATTTTTTTTAATTAATTCTGATCTTTTTTACAACTCTATGAGACCTGAAAAGCAAAAATACAACAAATTTCAGTGTTTTGTATTTTATAAAGCATGAACTATGAACATGTAGTGTAGTATCAACAACAAACAATAATAACCAACAATAAACAAGTTCAATCAAACAACAACAAACAAGTTCAACCGAAAAACAACAACAAACAAGTTAAAAAAAAAACAACAAACAAGTTCAACAAAAAAAAAACAAGAAACAAGTTCAATACGTAAGTTCTTCAAAACGAAAACGAAAACTAACCTTCAAAAGGTGGATTCATCGGAATAAAGTTTCGTCACCAGTGAGAGAGAAAATAGAATGCGAAGGAGAAAAACACAAAAATAATCGGTTAAAACAAACAAAAATCATACATAAAATAGTTAATTAACATGCATTTGTATCAAATGAAAGAAAGATTACATGTGATGCTCGTCAAACTTCGTTCGAGAAAGGTTTGAGAAGAGAAGAGGGTATCACGCTAAGATAAAGTGAATGAATTTTCAATCTCCCGCTCAATTTTTTATTGAATTCACTAACCTTTTTACGTTGAATTTAAAGGGCATATGACGTTTTATATTCTTTTACGTCGAATTACAATTCTAAACGACGTTTAATAATTGCATTTATTTACAAAAATGTCACTGCTCATTTTTAATATTGGTTATTCAGTGGTTGGACGTTGAACGCGAGACGTTATATGCTATTTTTGTACTAATGATTTGGAGATAAAAATGCATCCTTGCCACTCTCGCACATATTTTAAAACATTGACCATTTTAAGAAATTGAACATGCGTAGCACAATTGCCTTGGGAATTACCAGGTGTGCAATCAATTTGATTTTGACCCATTATTATTTGCATTATTATGATTCCTCGTGGAAAATATATTTGCAATATGCTGTTGAACTTAGGAATGACAACGGGTCGGGTCGGGCATGGGTAGTGCTTACTCGTAACCCGACCTGTCGGATAAAATTGTACCCGCTACCGACATGCTACTGACCCTCTACTCACCGGGTATCCATTTAAAAAATACTCGCGGGTACCCGCAAAAAAAAATATTTAATACATTTTAAAAATAAAATTTAAATAAAAAATATAAATTAAATTAAATGTAAATTAAAATTTAATTTTAATTAAATTTAAACTAATAAAATATAATTTTATTTTATTTTTAATTAAATTTAATAAAAAATATATAAATTATTCATTTTTTTAATTTTTTGCAGGTAACGGGTACCGGCGGGGCGAATAGTATACTACCCGTACCCGACCCGTTTATAAATGAGTATTAAAATACCCGCTACCTGTTACCCGCGGATAATAAATATCTGCAGATAGTTACTACCCGCAGGTACTCGTGCTCGCGAATAAAATTGCCATCCCTATCTACAATCTCATGCTGCCTCGCTCTATTTTAAATATTCTTCATTCTAATCACATGTTTAAAAACACAGGTTTAATTTTATTTTTTTTGAACAGAAAAATTAATAAATATTTTATTTTTCATTAGATTATATATTTAAATATTCTTCATTCTAATCACATGTTTAAAAACAAAGGTTTAATTTTATTTTTTTTCACAGAAAAGTTAATAAATATTTTATTTTTCATTAGATTATATATCCCTGTTTTTCAGCACCCAACGACAGATCAAACCTCAAAAAGCTTCATTGAAGTCTCTATCAGTTTCAAAATTCCGAAATTCCACGTGTTGCCCACTTCTTTCTCCTTTCACTATAAAAACCCATTCGATTTCATCATCACCATCAAACACTCCTTTTAACTTCACAACAAAATTGAAATACCTCATTCTATGATGAACTCACACAACCAACAACTTTCCCTCTTATCTCTTTCTCTAGCACTTCTACTTCTCTCAGGTATTTATATATATGCATGCATCATTACGCCACTTCATTCAATAGTTGTTCTTCACCCCTTAATGTTTTTATTCAAAATTATGTAATAGGTTTGAGAGTTGAAGCTAGGTTACAACATCATGCGACCAGTTACCAAAAATTGTTTGTTTTTGGCGACTCCTATGTGGATACCGGAAACACGAGAATAGATCAACCTGGGTCGTGGAAAAACCCTTACGGCATAACTTTCCCCGGAAAACCTGCCGGAAGATTCTCGGACGGTAGAGTTCTAACAGACTACATTGGTAAGTCTTCCTCTCTTTCTCTCTCTTCATGCTGTCACTTAACACTGAAAAGTGCACATTTTTTTTCTCTCATTTTATTTACTTTTCTTCTCTTCAACCAAAAAAGCTGCATCTTTCGAATTCAGATGCTTTGATCAATTCTTGTGTGGAATAAATTAGAAAATTTCTTGTCCAGAGTCTAAAATAGAGTCGAAAAAATATAGGTTAAAATTCTCGAATTAATTTAGTTTATGGGTTTTAGTTAGATTGGATTTAAAAAATTGTAAATTTTAATACGGATAAAAAATAAACCTAGTCCATTAAGAATTCAGTTAAACAATTCATCAGTTTTGAGAAATTAATCTAAAATTTCTTCCCGAGAGATACAGGATGAAGAAAAGATAGAAATTAAGAATATAATATTGGTGACGTGAAAAATAGTAGTATAATAAAAAATGAATTTAAGAAAAATGAGAATTGATTATATTTTGGTTGAAAGGGTGGGGTTCGTTTTTTTTCGTTGGCTTGCCTCTTTATCTTTCTTGTGTTATTGTCTATAAGATTTTTGATATATATATTTGACTCTGCTCAGGGCATGGTGCATTATTGAATAGTTTAAAACACCACAAAAGTTGCATTGTTGTTGGTGCTGTCATCTTTCTAAGACAATGTTCATTATTATAAATCATGTGTCACCTTCCAAACCTACTTTCCATCACATTTGTTTTCCACAAATTATAAATAAAACATTGTTTTATGTCAGAAATAATAAGTTGTTTTTTCATTGCAAAGCTAAAATCTCACTATATAATATATGGATGATCATAAATAAAAACAATTCGAATACTTTTTATTTTTCAAATCAAGATTTTCAAGTTAGAGACATTAATTAAATTATCTTTGTAAAATACATTGGTTTTGTGGAAAATGTTTTCACAAAATATATTAAAAACAAAAATTTATGCATTATATTAAATTGAAACAGGTTTTCTAAAAGCTTAATTTACTAATTTTAAAAGAATCTGCTACAAACTTAGTTAAAACAGGGTTAAATTGTAAATGACTAGATATTAAAATATGGTAAACCGTAGATAAGAGTTAAAGATGAAATAGAAAGAAGGATCAACATTTTAAAAAATCCTAGTGAAGAAAATTATAAGAAATATAAATTATAATGGATAAACTATGAATTTGAACAAAATTATAGAGGGCACGTGATCAACAATATGAGTGCTATCACATTTGTTGATATATATACACACACGTATATATATTGCCATAATTTTAAGTAGCGGTTAAGTCATTGTTTATTTTGCACAAAAACTTGCATTATATTTGAATGACGGTCCATTTAATAGTTTTAACTAGTCTATATTACTCATTTGAGAATAAATATGTTAGAAATATTATATCTTTTATCTTTCAATTAGTTTGTTATTATTTCTTATTTGTATTTTGTGTTTAGTCTATATTTCTTCTTTTATCTTTTAGTTAGTTTGTTATTATTTCTTATTTGTATTTTGGGCTTAGTCCATATTTCTTTTATTATAAATAGAAAACCCTTTGTCCCTTTAACACAAGGGAGATTAATCTCATATAAATTTTCAATCTATTTAACAAAATAAATAAATAATCCTTTTTTCCATTCATTTTGACAAATATGGTTGATGTTTAACTTTTTATGTGTTTTTCACCATACGTATGTTAATAAATAACATAATAATTTCTTATACGTACGAATATATATTCTCCTCTCTCTCTCTATTCCCAATTTCTTGTTCCTTTTGGTGTAACAAAAAAATTCTTCTTTACCTAACTTCATACTCATTACATTTACTCAGAAAAAGTACATCAACAATTTCATTTTATTCCTGCTCTGATAAAATGTCTCAACCAATGGTTTTACTTTCTCAGGATAATTGAACATAATCTATTCTTCTGCGCTATTTTGTAGATTTTGGAATCATTGAGATTCTAACATAAATCAGATGATAGCATATTTCCTTATTTTTTTATCCATTATAAATTATCCGTAAAATGTACAGCTAATAATTTATTGAAAAAAAAGAATGTAGCTAAGATTTCTCATTCAGAACGAGTCTTATCAGATAAAATAATTACGCCTGGCTTTTTGCATATCAATAATTTAGTTCTAGCTGGACGGGCCCTGTCCGTAAAAGCAAGAGAATCATTATTCATTTATTTATTTGAAAATTTTTAATGATAAGAACTGAATACAAGTATAAAGACAAATGAAAACAACACTATATTTTATCAGTATCTATTGCTACTATTTTTTATTTCTTTGTTACCAGAATCATGCCAGATTGTTATTTATGGGATATGACATCAATCAATTGATCTCACACTTTTTCTCTTTGGTATATCACTTAGTACAAGTAATTGTATATTTCATTAACTAAATGAAACTGTATGTTCTGGTGCAGCTAAGTTTTTGGGACTCAAATCGCCTCTTCCCTACAAATTTAGGAAATTCATTCCACAAAATTTGAAATACGGGATGAACTTTGCATATGGTGGTACTGGCGTGTTTGACACATCCTCCAAAAACCCAAACATGACAATCCAAATCGATTTCTTCAAGCAGTTGCTCAAAGAGAATGTGTACACAGCTTCAGACCTCAGCAAATCTTTAGCACTTGTCTCTGTCGCAGGAAACGATTACAATTTCTACTTGGCAAGAAATGGCTCTATTGAGGTAAAGCTAAGTCCAATGTATACATTAGAAGAACCTTACAAGAATGTTAACATCGTATTCTTCTTCAACGACAACTAATGTGCTAAAATCTTCTAGTTATTAAGATTCACTTTTCATGGAATGCATGTAGGGTTTTCCCTCTTTCATCGCCTCGGTGGTTAATCAAACTGCAACGAACTTGCTTCGCATCCAAAGTCTGGGAGTAAAGAAAATTGTTGTGGATGGTCTACAGCCACTTGGATGTCTTCCTGGAAGCACAGCTTCATTATCATTCCAAAAATGTAACAGTACCTTCAACGACCTCGTACTGCTCCACAACAACTTGTTGAACCAAGCTGTGACTAGGTTGAATCAACAAACCAAGAAGCAAACAACATTCATCGTTCTTGATCTTTACGACAGTTTCTTGTCGGTGCTGAACCACCCATCTACCAATAACATCAAGGACGCATTCAAGCCTTGTTGCGTTGGTATAATTAGCCAATATTTTTGTGGAAGTGTGGATGAAAACAATGTTAAGAAATATAAGGTCTGTGATCATCCCAAATCAGCTTTCTTTTGGGACCTTCTGCATCCCACTCAAGCTGGTTGGCTTGCCGTGTACAACGAATTGCAAACCACAAAAGCTCTTCAACAAATCCGATACTGAAGAGTTTGCTGTTATGATGCACCCTCATTTCATTTATCAATTTATCCGCAAATTGTGTTTTGTTTGTATTTTATTCAAAAATTTGCATGGGTGAAATGTTTAAATAGACTGTTCTTTTCTGTGACAAATAATTCTGTAAGTTGATGAATATGTTGTTTAGATTAATAACTTGTATGGATTTTCAATTATGTGTTCAAGTAATTTAAATAGCAAAAAACTGAATTTATAATACAACCAAATTTTTATGATAAAGTATTGCGATAGAATGTCTTATATATTTAGAAGGCGAATTGAGGTAACACTAGCTAGTAAATTATTTGATAGAAATTCTGGATTTAAAAGTTTAATATTAAAGAGATTTTATGCAAAAAAAAGAAATAATTGAGGAAAGTAAACCAACTTTTTTTAGCATATCTCAATCGAGAAGTTTAATATAATTTAAATGAAAAATGTAAAACCACAAAAATAATATTTAAATTCAATATATATATATATATATATATATATATATATATATATATATATATATATATATATATATATATATATATATATATATATATATATATATATATATATATATATATATATATATGTGCGCGCGCGCGAGAGAGGTGAATTGGTTTGTCAAAATTTAATGTTTTTCTGAATAGTTTTAGCTGTTTTTAGAACTTTAATTATCAAAGAAATAGACGAGAATAAAGTAAAAGAACACAAGAAAATTATACTAATGCGTTAAATATATTTTTAGTTCCTAAACTATTGGTCGTTTCTGGTTTTCGTCCCTCTGTCAAAATAAGGTACAATTTGATTCTCATTCTTTTCGAAACGTTAGTTTTAATCCTCGAAAACTAACACCGTTAAAAATTTGGTCCTCATTTAGTCAACAAAATGAGGACTAAAACCAAAGTTTTGAGGACTAAAACCAAAGTTTCAAAAAGAATGAGGACCAAATTGTACCTTATTTTGAAAGAGGGACGAAAACCAGAAACGACCAATAGTTTAGGGACTAAAAACATATTTAACCCTATACTAATTCAACTGTAAACGAGTTTATATTTAGTCATCTTCAACAACCACTAGTGCAGTAAAAGGAAACGACAACGGTTATTTTCACTTATCCACACCAGTTCTGCAACCGAGGTATATACAAGCGAGGAAAAAAGTCTACCACTTTTTACCTCGATTCTGAACCGAGGAAACAAAATGTATGCTTTTGCCTCAGTTGCTGGTGAACCGAGGTAGTAGAGGGGTGTTATGCCTCAGTTTGGAGTTGAACCGAGGCAGTAGAAGGAAGGACTGAAACGTTAGAAGCCTTTTAGAGATAGTTTCGTTAAATAGAGTAAAATTAGTTGAGAATTGCATATACTCAGAGGCTTGAGGAAGTACTTTGATTTTTACAAGAATTTTAGAATAAGAGAAAGAACAAATGTGAACCTCATAAGATTCCTTATTTCTTTCTTTGCCCATTTTCATGCCATTTCCCTGGGATAATGCTTGCCACATCCATTACTATACCGGTAGTCTCCTAGCATATAAGATCACAGAATGCAGTTCATAAAATAAAATAACTTTGAATCAAGAAACTGTTTCAAGGCAATGCAGAAGAAATATTACAAGCTGTAGGTTTATTGTGCGTATCTAATGAATAAATTAAGAAAACATCCATCCAGAAAGTATCAATAATCCCTAGCCCAGAGCTTTCTATAATTCAACAATATATCATATAGGTAAACAGAGAGAATACAAAGGTATGATTGCCTCTACAGTTCCTTCTTAACGTTTCAACCTCCATTCTCACATCGGACCACCACCCAACAACCGTGCTACCTTTATTGGACCACCAAAGGCCACCACGCGAAGTCTTCTTCTCCAACGCGTCACAGCCACCATGGCATTCTCCAGAATCACTGCTATCCATTGCAACCTGCAGGAAATAGAAACCAAGCTAGAGAACCAAGACGCCGTCACGACTACCGCCACCCATAACCATGTGTCAACACTCAATTTCGTTCGGGTTGATTAATAATTTTATTTTCATCAAAAAAAAAAAACAAACAAAAAGGGTAATAATAATAATAAAAAATAAAAAATAAAATAATAATTAATAAAATAAAAATAATGAAAAAAAAATGAAAAGGGGAAGGAAAGAAGCGTTCGTCCTGAACTGTAGTTGGGACCGAACTTTTTTCGCAGACCGTTCATCCTTGATCGCCCGGTCACCATGATCAGCCTTCAGACGTTCAACCTCAATGACGTTACGACGTTCGTCCTCAGGTTGAACCGTTCGTCCGCAACCGTTCGACCTAGATCGGAGGCTTCCGTGTGAACGGAGCGTTATTAACGGTCGTTCGTTTTCAGTGTAATGAACGAGCTTCCAAAAGCAGTGGTGGATGTCCTTTTTTTATGGTTATAGCGTTCGGTCATGTAAATTGAATGAACGTTCGTTTGTATGTCACGAGCGTCCGGTCTTGTTGGATTGATCATTGTGGGCGCTCGTCCTTTAATTTGTAACTCTTAAGCGTGCACGTTCGACCTGGATCAGGATTTTTACCTCGTGAACGTTCGATCTGAACGTTCGTTCATTTCATGTGCACGGTCGCCCGTTTTCCGTGTTGACCGAGTGTCCAAAAGCAGTAGTGGTGGCTGCACTTTAAAATTCGTCTGAGCGTTCCAGCGAAGATTCCCGCTTTAGCTGCCGCTGTCCGCCATTAACCCTCTGAAAAGCAACTGGCAGTATGGGTTCCTGCAAGAATAGTTTTGGTTGGCTTTCACTTTTGAATTTTAATTTAGAAAAAGTTAGATGCATGGCTGGAAGCAGACGCAATCTGGAAGCATGGGGAGCAACACACTGGCAGCGTCGTGGGCAGCTCCATATTCACGGCCTGGCTGGAAAGGAAGCAGACCAACACGACAGAGCATTTGTCGGGAGCACATGATCAAGCACACCAGGCCTCCAAAGTGAAAGCAGTATGGGTTTCGCGAATAAAAACAAGGAAAGGAGGGAATCATTTGGCAGAGGCACTGACTTTTTGGTTGTCACCCACGCAGTGCCCATGAGGCACCCATCTTACACCATGATGACGGGGGGACCGGACCTGACGATCATATTTTTTGGATGTTTATTCCCTCACGCAGGGAGGATCTTCAACCAGATTCATCTGCCGGGGGCACCGAATACTACTCACTTGGAACCAAATGGACATCCTCCATATGGGCACAGAGTCAATATCATCGCCTTCATCTCCATGACCAGAAAAAACCTCAGATTTCCATTCTCCATCACCCATCCTCTTCCCTCTCAACACCTATCCTCACCCGATGACCATCTCCACCCATATTCACCCACTGTCACATCCACCCTCAAACACCTCATAACTACACGACCATCACTACACTTATCATCCTCACAGAACAAGATTGATTCTCCAGCAAGGTCACCTCTGGATATTCAAACCGAACTCCACCACCAACATCATTATCCCTTCACGGCACAACCCTTCATCCAGCTTCACCCACTGTCACGGCCGCCCACTGACTTCACAGGGTCATCTCATAACACCACTACCAACACCTCATACCGGCGGGACCTCACCGTCATTTCCATCTCCGCTCCTTCACCACATCATCGTTACACCTCTGACCACTCTTCATTCATCTCCCATAACCAACCCCACAGCCATACACCCTTGTTCTCCATTCTCACGGACACCATCGCATTCAGGGAGGAAGAGTTCTGCTGAACTGGGGGGAAGAGGTATTACCAGTGTGACGCAACAGCAAAAAGGAGAAGGGCACAACACTGGAAGAAGCTACGGAGAGCGGAAGAAACAAAAGGAAGCTTCAAGAGGTGTGTGTTTAAATTGTGACTGTATTCATTGTTGAAATGCTTCAAAAGTACGTAAGTTATTGAGCTATGATATTGGAATGCATGTCAAAGATTATCTTGTGTGTTGATGTTACTGTGAATTATAATGTTGCACTGAGTTCATGTTATCTTTCCCATGCCCATTTTTCAATCTGAATTTCGAAGATTCATGCATAATCCACCAATTCACTGTTTCATCTTTCTATCATTAAACCATATCCATACCCATGCATCCGCATATCCTTAACACAAACCAAATCACCCAGTCACCTTGCGCCATTATCACTGAGACCACTGGTTCATCACCGTTACCTCCCACCATACACCAACCGTGAAACCCGATACTACCGGGAATCATCATTTCTTCTTCAACCTTTTCTTCACTGCCTTATCATCTCGAATCCTTCAATCACCACCTCTGACCACCGCCAGACACCGTGACCACTTCACTCATCAGCCACTAGGTAGCGCCTCCACGGGACCACCAGGAACCCATCTTTGAGTCACAGCCGTCATCATCCCAAGCCCCTCAGCCACTATTGCCATCCTCAATATTACCGTCTAACTCCTTCATCACCATTGCACCACTGTAACTCCCCACCGTGACCGGTCCAACACCGTCATCATCTTCCTCGGAAGTCTTATCACCTTGCCTCACTACTCCCAGCCAAACTTCTCCTCCTCTCAAACCGCACCCCCATCTTCATCATATTCCCATCTAACCCAACACCACAGTGGCAGTCACCGTAAGCCTGCACCGAACCCGCAAAGGAAAAATCACAGTATCGTGCCCGCTCAACCTCACGGCGGCCTGACCCAAATCAACACCCATTGTTCCAGCGTCGACTACCCAGCTCGCCATTTCAGCCTCCGCATTCCCCACCTTCACCGACCGTCACAACCTCCAACTACCGTCATCTTCAAACCACGAGCCACCACCCCAAGCTTTTCTCCATCTTCATCGCGTCATCCTCAGCCATTTTTGCTGCCGAGAAACCTCTATTCTTCTCCCCATATTCACTGGTCATCATCAACCTCCCAGAACACCTTCGCGAGCCACTCATCTCCTCAACCACCGAACACTCTCATCCTTTCTTGAGCGCCAAAACTCATAACCAAATCCATACCATCCGTGAAACTCCCTATCACCGTCTAACTCCTTCATCGCCATTGCACCACTGTAACTTCCCAGGTAACAACAGCCCACACCGACCATCACCGTTCACCGTCAACCGTTCATCTGCAGCGAAACCCTCAATCGCCGCATCGCAAATCCATCACCTCACTTGCACCGATCTCGGGGTCACCATAGCTGCCGCCATCGACGTCCAGGAATAATCACAGCCGTAGGTGCGGTTTTGTTTGGCCTCCGCGTGAAGATTGAAGAGGTTCTCTGCCTAGCAAAAATGAAGAAAGGCTTGGGCCACCCGAAAGAGGGCTTAGCTATTTCTGTTGTAATTCTGGAGATAAAAGGAATCTGGGCCTTGCGTCCATTTCCTTTCTTACACCCTCAATCTTTCATGTGCACCCCCTTACAGTTGGACTTGGGTCAGAAAAAACTCTTTCTTTCTCTCTTTGGCCCATTTCATTAGCCTGATAGCAAATTAAAATCATAAAAAATATAAAAGACAATAAAACCCAAAAATAGTTCCTTTTTGTCTTGGCATTGTTTTTATAAATATTATTATAAAAATAATTTCCTCCCATAAAATCTTCAAAAATTACAAAAATATGTTTTAAAGGTTTTAGCACATGTGTGATCGCACGCATCGTCCTTGTGCTAAAAACCTTATTTTCTCTTCCTAAATTAAAAATACCAAAAATATGTTTTAAAGGTTTTAGGCACATGTGTGATCGCACGCATCGTCCTTGTGCTAAAAACCTTTTCTCTTCCTTAAATAAAATTACAAAAAATATGTTTTAAAGGTTTAGGCACATGTGTGATCGCACACATCGTCCTTGTGCTAAAAACCTTTTCTCTCTTTTAAATAATCACAAAAATATGTTTTAAACGTTTAGGCACATGTGTGATCGCACGCATCGTCCTTGTGCTAAAAACCTTTTCCCTTTCTTAAATAAAATTACAAAAAAATATGTTTTAAAGGTTTAGGCACATGTGTGATCGCACGCATCGTCCTTGTGCTAGAAACCTTTTCCCTTTCTTAAATAAAATGTCAAAAATACGTTTCAAAGGTTTAAGCACATGTGTGATCGCACGCATCGTCCCTGTGCTAAAAACCTTTTCTCTCTTTTAAAAAAAATTACAAAAATATGTTTTAAAGGTTTAGGCACATGTGTGATCGCACGCATTGTCCTTGTGCTAAAAATCTTTTCATTCTCCTAAATAAAAAATACCAAAAACATATAAAATCTGCAAAAAACTAAAAAAAAACATGCCTTTTTCAAAATTACAAACAATATCGCCTTGCCAGAACTACGTGATCCTTGATTCTCCATCAAAAGTGGAGATACGTAGGAGCAAGGCCAGTCCTTGTCAGGTTCATTTCCCCAAAAATCCAAAATCAAATTATCCATAACAAATTCCTCAAACCATTTTCCAAATTAATTTTCAAGCAGTTTTCAAAAGAACTACGTAACCCTGATTTCTCACATGAGAATACGTAGGAGCAAGGTCAATCCTTGTCGGGCCCAAAAAACTAAAAAAATATTGTTTGTTTCTTTAGAGTCTTATTTTAGGGGAAAGTTAAACATTTTGAAAACCACATCCATATTCGCGCATTTAGTTAAAGGTACTGCCCTAGGGCAGGCGTTGTAGGGTGCTAATACCTTCCCTACACGTAACCGACTCCCGAACCGAGAATCTGGTTCAAATTGACCATGCCTTATCATTTTATGGTTTTTCCGTAGTTTTCCAGAATAAACTATGGTGGCGACTCCAAAATCTCTTTTCAAAACCCGTTTCTTTTCGGATCGTCGTCCCGTCGCGATTCCGGTTGCGACACCATGCTTCTCGCGCACCATCAGCAACCACATTGTGTCGTGTCGTGCCACTGCTATCAACAATCGTGCCACAACACCTTGCGAGATCCATAAGGCCGCCGCCATGACCACTGCGAGAGCTCTCTCTCTCTCCTTCGCACAACCTGCAATCAGAAAGGCAACCAGCAGATCGCGCCACCACTGCCTTCGAAGTAGCAACCGCCAGCGTCAACGCAAATCGTGACAGCCTCTTTCATCGTGCGCAGAGAACTCGTGGCAGAGCATAACAATTTCCCCCAATCTTCACCCCGCCGTCATGAAATCCTAATTCGCACCACCACCATTAACATAAAAAA
Source organism: Vigna nakashimae (assembly GCA_034642375.1). NCBI lineage: Eukaryota > Viridiplantae > Streptophyta > Magnoliopsida > Fabales > Fabaceae > Vigna > Vigna nakashimae. The sequence continues at coordinate 49,266,204 of CM067765.1, read as the reverse complement.
AACCTCAATCGCAAGTTGTCGCACTCAGCTTCTTCACTAGAAACCTCCATTAATGCACCATCACGAAGCTCCGTTCATCACCACCTAGCGCCGCTGCCAACCTCAATGTTTGTCTCCATGGCGCAACCCCGTTCAACCTCCATGGCCGCCGCTCATCAGCAACCTCACTTCACTCCCAACGGCCACCGCTTACTCTTCCATCCAGAGGCGACGCACTCACAGGCGAGGTGGAAGCCACGCTCACAACTGTCGCACACGACAAGGTGGTGGCTCCCGACGGTAGGGTTTTGGCAAACAAAGACACTAGTGCAAAAGCAGCGTATAACGTCACGCGTTTAACGTCGAACTACTCAATAGCCAACGTAAAAAATGATTGGTCACATTTTTGTAAATAAATGCAATTATTAAACGTCGTTTAGAATTGTAATTCAATGTAAAAGGATATAAAACGTCGAATGCCTCAGCGTTAGACGTCACAAGGTTAGTGAATTCAATAAAAATTTGAGTGGGAGATTGAAAATTCATTCACTTTTTCTTAGCGCGCGAGACCCTCTTCTCTGCTTAAACTTTTTTCGAATGAAATTTGACGACCATCACATGTAATCTTTCTTTCATTTGATACAAATGCATGTTAATTTACTAGTTTAGGTATGATTTTTGTTTGTTTTAAGCCGATTATTTTTGTGTTATTGTCCTTCATAGGCACGTGCTGCTTTCTCTCTCACGTGTGACAACACTTTATTCCGATGAACCAAGGTTAGTGTTCGCTTTTGTTTTTGTTTTTAAGAACTTATTTGTTGAACTTGTTTCTTGTTATTTTTTGTTGAACTTGTTTGTTGTTATTTTTTGGGTGAACTTGTTTATTGTTGTTGTTTGATTGAACTTGTTTGTTTTTTGATTGAACTTGTTTGTTGTTTGATTGGACTTGTTTGTTGTTTGTTGTTGATACTATATTACATGTTCATAGTTCATGCTTTACAAAATACCAAAAACTGAAACTTGTTGTTTTCTACTTTTCAGATCTCGTAGAGTTGTAAAAAAGGATCACAATTAATTTAAAAAAATAAAAAATTGATTAAAGTCGTTTATTGATAAAATTTGATGTTAAATTTAACGTCGAATTTGTTAAATTCGACGTCAATTTAACGTCTCCCGATATGACGTCGTTCTCGAATTCGACGTGAAAGGCCCAAAATATTCGACGTTGTACACTGTTTTTGTACTAGTGAGAGGAAGGCGAAGGGATCTCGTTTTCAGTTTCGGATTTGGTCACCTTGAGTCTCTACGTGGAGGGGGAGATTTTGAAGTCGTCTCGTAAATTTGGTTGTTCATGAGAAAAGAAGAGGAAAAGGGGAAGAGGGCGGAGCAGTTGGGCAGTTCAGCGGGGCGACGTGTAGCGGTGGCGGAGCAACAAGGGCGATGCAGCCAGGGGGCGAGAGCGAGAACAATGGTGAAAAAGTCTTCTACGTGAGAGAGGAAGAATAGTTGTTTCTCGAGGAAGAAGGAAATGAAACACTACTGTAGGTTAAGTGTTTTTGAGGCAGCGGGGTTAAGAGGTAAGCATTACTATCTCGGTTCAGCTGAAGCAATACACACATATATGCCTCGGTTCTACTCTCCACCGAGGCATATAGTCCTCAGAAAAAAATAAAAAAAATGAAAGGGTTATACGCCTCGGTTCCCACATAAATCGATGCATAAACATGGTTTCACGTTGGTTTTGAATGAACCGAAGCCATAGGTTCTGCACAGACTTCGAATTTCAGAGAATTGTCAGGGGGCAGGTAGGATTTTAGGCATCATTTGTAGTATCAACCGAGAAATATGCCTTATATGCTTCGGTTCCCCTTGAACCGAGGCGTATGAGTTCGCTTGAATTACAAAAATGCCACCGCATTTTGATAGGCTTCGATTTCACCTAAACCGTAACCTATAGCGCGAGTTAAAAAACAGTTTTTTTACTAGTGAGCCTTAAGCGGAGGAATTTCACAAAATGTGATAGTCACAAGAATACAAGATACATTCAATATATTTTCATCAGTCTCAAATATAACAAAAACACTTATATAAAGAAGCTATACACAAACTCTTTAATAGTCTTGCCTTAGTTGTGGAAAAGGCTACACATGCTTGTTTCTTAAAATGTCAAGAAACTAAAGAACTACCAAAGAGGTGTCATGTATCACTAGTGCTTTTTCTATCCGTACAACATTTGGTTTGCGAAAGAAACGTACCTTCTTTCGTTTGCTTGATTTGTAAACCAAGGAAGAATGTCAATTCATCCATCATTGACATTGCAAACTCACCCTCCATTGTCTTAGCAAAATCCTCGTAAAGAGATTTCTTAGTTGATCAAAGTATAATATTATCAACTTATACTTGGGTAAGAAGAATATGTTTTCCAACTCTTTTTATAAACAAAGTGGAATCAACTTTACCTCTATTAAATTTATCTTCTAGCAGAAAATTTCTAACCCTTTCATACCAATATCTAGGTGCATGTTTTAAATAATAAAGATCTTTCTTTAACTTAAAGATGTGATTTAGATATTGTCGCAACTGGGATCGCGATGGGGAGACCAACGAAACTCTTTAAAAATAATTAAAGAAGTTTTTGAAAATTAGAGTTTGGAGTCGCCACCATAGTTTATTATGAAAAACTACAGAAAAACCATAAAATAAAGACATGGTCTACGAAATAAGAGATTATGGATCCAAGAGTCGATTACGCGTAGAGAAGGTATTAGAACCCTAAAATGCTTGTCAAAAAGCAGTACCTTTAATTAAATGTGCAAAGATGATGTGGTTTTCAAAACGATTATTTTCCCCGAAAATAATAATACAAGACAATACAAATAAAAGAAAAATATTTTTTATTTTTAGGAAGCCCGACAAGGATTGACCTTGCTCCTACATATTCTCATGTGAGAAATTAGGGGTACGTAGTTCTTTTAAAAATAAGTTTGGAAAGATATTTGATAAATTAATTTGGGAAATTGTTTGGAAGATTATTTTGGATTTTTAGGAAGTGAACCTGACAAGGATTGACCTTGCTCTTACGTATCTTCATTTTTTATGGAGAATCAAGGATCACGTAGTTTGAGCTCAGATTGAATGTATGAGAGTTTGATATTTTTTTAATTTTTTGATGTTTTGTATGTTTTTGGTATTTTGATATAATACTTAGATTTTGCGTAATGAGCACTAGGCTGATGCATACGATCGCACGGGTACTCATACGATTTTTTATTTGTTTTTATTGTTTTGCGTAACGAGCATTAGGCTGATGCATACGATCACATGAGTACTCATACGATTTTTTTGTTTATTTTTATATTTTGGGTAATGAGTAATAGGCTGATGCGTACGATCGCACGAGTGCTCATATGAATTTTTTTTGGTTTATTTTTATATTTTGGGTAATGAGTACTAGGCTGATGCATACGATTGCACAAGTACTCATACCGCTATTTATATTATTATATATGTTTTAAAGTTTTATATATTTTTGTCATTTTTTTATTTGCTTTTTTTTAAGGAAGAGAGATGAGTTGAAATATCTATGACACAAAAATGTGAAGAACATAAAATAAAATAAACGTGAAAAAAATAATATAAATTTCTAAGGAAAAATAAATGATCAAAATGGAATGAGAAGAATATGTGTACCTTGTTGAATGATTTGAATGATGGAGGAAAACCTTACTTCAATAAATTGTGAGAAGAGTTCAATGGAAGGTGAAGAAGATGACCTTGGAGTAAAAGTGTGATATGATATTTAATGTGTATAGAGGAGTTAGGAAATAGTAAAGTGTGAGTGAAGAATGAAGTAGAGTTTTGGGATGGAATGAAGAGGTTTTGAGAGAGAAGAGATGAATATTATGTAATTGTGTGTGTAAAATGGAATGAAGAGTGTAGGTGTATTTATAGAGTTATGGATGGAGAAAGTTGATGAATAAAAATAATATAATAAGTGGGTGGAAAAATTAAATGAAATAAAATATAATAAAAAAAAAGAAAATAGTAAAAGTTAGTGTGGAAAATAAGTCAAAGAAATAATATAAAAAAGTTGGTGGGGAAAGTAGGTGAAATAAAATATAGTAAATAGTAAAGTTAATGTGGAAAATAAGTGAAATAAATAATATAAAAAGTTGGTGGAGAAAGTAGGTGAAATAAAATATACTAAATAGTAAAAGTTAATGTGAAAAATAAGCTAAAGAAATAATATAAAAAGTGGGTTGATGAGTCAATATTTTATTCACTTCACTTAGCTTATTGTACCGAATTTAATCAGGGAATTGTGCTTAAATGTATGGTATTTTTCCGTTTTTGTTAATTGTGCTTAATTTGATCAGAAATTGTTATTTTAACTAAATTGAATTATCTGAGCTAATTATTTTCATTATTGATTGTAGGAAAATTATTGGATAAAATTTAGGGATTAAATTATTTTGGAAAGCAATTAATTAGGAGGTGCATTTTTCATTTTCAATAATAGCATACGGTCATGGCCATGGAGAAGTCTCGGCTGCACAATTGGAAAAGTGGAATTGGTGTGCACGTGATGTGCAACTGAAAAGGGTGCATTCCATTTTTGAATTAAGAGGCCACTACACGTTCATGATGGGAGACAACATGTGCCACGGCTGAAAATAGTTCTTTTCTCTTTTCTTCTAGGAACTCTCTTGACAGCAGAGAAGCTAGTGTGTCACGGCCTGGAGCCAGCCACCAACCCAAGAAAGTTACACGTACCACTTCACGGTTCAACTGGGAGGCGTCACATTCAGGCCTGTACACTCACGCCTCATGGCAGCTTGAAGCCATCACCGGAGAGGAGAAGCTCACGGCTGATGCAGATTCAATTTTGGAAGTAGGGAGCACGGTGCTTGAGCAGAGAATGATGTTCACGGCTGCACCAGCAGAGGCAGCGGCTCACAGCTGGCTGGAAGAAAGACGTAAGGTGCTGCATGGTGATGGAGGTGCAGCGGTCCAGCACTCCTTCACGTCTAGCTTGGGAGATGTCACGTCTGGAGCAGCGTCCAGCAGTAACAGCGTTCTTCAATGGGTAGCAACAGCTCACGGTCAAGCAAGAGGTACTCTCACAACTGGAAAAGCTGAAGATGAAGCGGTGGCATTTCCAGCAACATGAGAAGGCAGCACCGTCCATCAATGAGCAGCACACTGAAGTGAATCTCACGGCCAACAGCGGCAACAACACGACCCAACTGATATCCAACAAACTTCACGTCCAGCAGCATGGGAGGTGCAACACCATGGTCCATCACAACAGCACAAGATGAGCTCCAACATCCAGCAGCTCACGGTACAACAGAGAGCAAATCCAGTAACAGCTTGGCAGCAGCGGAGTAGGAGCACGTCCAAGCAGTCCAGAGTTGGTGCGCACGGTTGAAAGAAGAGATTATCATGGAGAAGGAAGTGCACACGCGGACAGCAAGAAGGGGAGAGAGCTGGAACGTGTTGGAGGATCCACCCAAGGGGGTCTCTCTTGGTTTGCATTCCAACAGCCACCAAGAGGAAGAAAGTCCAGCCACATTCAGCAAAACGGAGCTTGGAACTAGAGCAACCACGGTCACAGTATGAAGCAGAAGCAACAGCTATGGAGAGTCCTCGGTCCATCAAACCATGGAGCTCTCGTCCATGACAACAACACATGAGGCAGCTGGTCCAGAAAGGAAATGAAGAGCCAGCCGCCACCCATACTTAGCTTTCTCTCAACGGTGATGAACCAAGCACATTCCAGCAACTAACAGCAACACACGCTGATTCACGTCCAGCAGAAGCAGCAAGCAAAGAAGCAGCCTCCATGCATCCAGCAAGCTTCGTCCAGCAAGTCTTGCATCCAGGAAGCTCACGACCTTGATCAAGAAAAGAAGGAGAAGAGTGTCATGGCTGGAGCAGCGGCAGCAGCGGCAACACACACGGCCGCCACTATAGCATGCGCAAAGAGGGATGGCCAATGTTCTCGGTGAAAGCAGCAGCATGCGCAAAGAGGGATGGCCAATGTTCTCGGACACAACAGCAGCATGTGGCGGAAGTGTACCAAAAATGGAGGGCCCCACCATATTTTATTTGGCACATAGCAATGGATGATGGAAGAAATTAATATAATTGATGTTAATGGGAGACCAAAACAAGGTGAAGGCTGGCTGGAACGGGAGAAAGAGAGGGAGCACTTCCAAGCATAAAAGCTGCAGAGAGGGTTCCAGAGCGCCAAGGTGTTACGGCCTGGGAGAGGAGTCTCTCTTCCAGGAGAGCTCAAGAGTGTAAATTCCAGTACCGTGTAGTAGAAGTAGAATAGGTAGAGTAGTGCACCGTGAGAAGTGAAGAGGAGTTCAGACAAAGAGATCAGTGCTGGAACAGTAGGAGCTGGACATTAGAGGAGAAAGCACGGTACTGTGTGGTGTGCATATTCCAATTTGATTTTCCTATTTGCTGTACTAAATTCTCGCACAATTTAAATGCAATTCAAAGTTGATTTTATTTTCTGTTGTTAAATTTCCAGATCATTTTACTGTTTTATTTTGCTGTTGCAATTTAATTCGTGTTGTTGATTGTCTGCAATTTAATTTCTACTGCTGTTTTTATTATGTTGTTGAGTAATTTACTTTAAATCATTCACTGTAATTTTGTTCTTTGTATTTTGCTGCTATAATGTTGATTCTGTTTTCATATTTGAAATTTACTATTTTCTGTTTTTACTGTTTACTGTATTTTCGTTTTCTGTATTTTCATTTCTGTATTTTTGTTTTTTGTTCCGGATTTGTTTTTATTGTTCCATGTTGCTGTAATTTCTTTTTTACTGTACCACTTTTGTTTTTAGTGTTTTAATTTTATTTTACAGTTTTGAATTTTATTTCAACATTTTTAATTCAGTCGTGTTTAAATTTCATCCGCAACCAAAAACATTATCACCCCCCCCCCTTCATGTGTAATCTGAGACTAAACCACAAATTGGTCCTTGAAAGACGACCTATGAGTCACTTCCTAGTATTATACTGCATTAATTTATGCAATCAATTTTTGTGTGAGGTGCGACCCTCTCAACACGGGTGGAGAAAGTAGGAGAAATAAAATATAGTAAATAGTAAAAGTTAATGTGGAAAATAAGTGAAAGAAATAATATAAAAAATGTAATAGTAAATGAAAAATGTAGGTGATGTGGAGGGTGATGTGGAGAGTGGGGTGTGATAAAAGAAAAAGGATGGCGAGGAAGTAAAAAAGTGAGATTATTTTGGGTCATTGGTTAAGGGTTAAAAATTTAATTTGGGTGTGCAAACAGTAAAACAAATAATATATTTTTTTATTATTTTATTAATTTTCTATTTATTTGTTTTTGTGATGAATTTTATTTACTCGAAAAAATTGGGTGTTTACAGATATTTATAATCTTCAAAACTAGGTGGTTGTTCAAGAAACACATCTTCTTTTAGATAACCATTTAGGAAAACACTTTTAATATCCATTTGATATAATTTAAATTTCATAATAGACGCATAAGCAAGAAGTAGGCGTATGGCCTCTAACCTAGCAACAGAAGCATATGTTTCATCATAATCAATACTTTTTTTCTTGACTATAGCCTTTGCAACAAGCCTAGCTGTATTCTTAGTGATGTTTCCATCTTCATCTAGTTTGTTTCTGAACACCAATTTTGTTCCTATCACTTGATGAGTGTTTTCTCTAGGGACTAAGTCCCACTTGATTCCTTTCAAATTGGTTGAGTTCTTCTTGCATTGCGACACACCATTGATTATCTTCAAGAGCTTCCTTGACGTTCTTAGGTTCTAATGGTGAAACAAAAGGCACAATCATGCAATAATATCCTAAGTTTCTACGAGTATTTACCTTTTTTGAGACATCTCCAATAACATTGTCTGATGATAATCCTCGGGGTTGTTCCTATGTCTTAGCTAAATCTTCATGTTGATTATTTGTCTCATCAATTGTTGTCTCCTGCAAGTCTTCTTCTTCACCTGCATTTGATTCACTTAACTCAAGAGGTTTCTCTCAAGGTCCACAATTTCATCAAAGACAATATGCATTGATTCTTCTATTTCAAAAGTTCTCTGATTAAAAACTTAATATGCTTTACTAGTTAGAGAATAACCAAGAAATATAGCTTCATCATATTTTGAATCAAATTTACCCAAATTTCGTTTTCCATTATTTAGAACAAAACATTTGCATCCAAATATTTTCAAATGAGAAACATTGGACTTTCTACTTTTAAACAATTCATAAGGAGTACATTTTAAAATAGGACGAATAAGCATTTTATTTAAAACATAACAAGCAGTACTAACAGCGTCAACCCTAAAATGTTTTGAAATTTTAGATTCATTTAGTAAAGTTCTTGCAAGTTGGTACGACTGTCGCGGTCATACAAATTTTATGTGCAGAAATTAATGCAGTATAACTAGGATTTGACTCCTAGGTCGTCTCTCAAGGACCAATTTTTATGTGGTTCGGTCTTAGATTATTCACGAAGTGGGGGGGGGGGGGGTTTGTGATTTGTGGTACGGAAAAATAAATTAAAACTGGAATTAAAATAAGACAGTAAATGTGAAAACGATGAAGTAAAATTCAAAACATTAAAAAAAAACGGTAAAAGATATAAAATTAACGCGGGAACATTAAACGTGAACAAAACGTAAAACATTAAACGCAAAAATAGGGGCATCAGTAAAAACAAAACCGTAAAATTTAAAATAGTGAAAATGGTAAAAACGAAATTAAAATAGTAAAACAATTTTAAAACAGTAAAAAATGAAATTGCTACAGTGAAAACAAAAATACAGTAACACAAAACAGTGAAATTAAATCTGGACAGAAAACTTAAAAATACAGAAAACGAAAATACAGAAAAACACAAAATACAGAGAACAGTAAAAACAGTAAAACAGTAAAAATACTAAAATAGTAAAAATGAAAATACAGTAACATGAATTAGTAAAAATAAATCTGGAATAGTAAAAATGAAAATACATAAAAACATAAAATACAGAAAAAGATAAATACAGAAAACAGTAAAAACAGTAAAAATAGAATCAAAATCACTGCAGTAAAATACAGAAAATAAAATTACAGTAAATGATCAACATGCAAAAATAAAGAACAACATAAATTAAATTACCGAAAACAACAACTGAAATTAAATTACCACAGAAATTAAATTACGGCAGTAAAAAGAAACAGTAAAACAATTCTAGAAATTTTAACAACAGGAAATAAAAATAGTGCATTGGATTAAAATTATAGAAGAGTTTATTACAACAAAAGAAGAGGAAAACTAAATTAGAAATTCCACATTACAGCAAAGAAGATGAATCAGTGCATCAACCGTAACCTTCCATCTCTGTACTGTGTTTCTTCACTACTGTTCCAGCCCCCTGCTGCATTGTCCAGCCCCTTACTGCAGCTGCTGGAACCTCTCCTTTACTCTCCTCACGGCCTCCCCCCTTGCTTCTCTGATGCTGCTTTTATTTATAGCCACTTCTCACAAACTCCCGTGACTTCTCCATTTCAGCTAATTTTTCCACCTTGGTTTTGTTTTGTTGCTTACTTTAAATTAATTCCTTAATTTGCTGATTGTATTCCTTGGACGTGGGAAAAATCTTGTCTTCTTCTTCAATGCCATTCTGGTCGTGGGCTCCCTTCTTTTGCTGCAGAATTACACTTCACTTTTACTCAAAACGTGACAACACTGCTGGAACGCTGCACCTATTCTGCTGCTTGTTGCTGGTGGAGGACGCGGATGTGCTCCTCACTTCTTCACTTGTGCTGAGAATACCACCTTCAGGATGCATGTCTCCTCTTGCTTCCAAGACCGTGACATCCTCACATGTCCCTTAAAACTGTGAGCTTGGTGGCCTTCTCTCTTTCCATCACATTGCACACCACTCCAGCCCATTGATCACTTCTTCTCCCTTCACACTTTGTACACCTCCTGCAACATGAGCTGCTGCCTCTCCTCCGTCACCTCCTTCTTTCAAAAAGAACCTGGACCCTTTTGCTAGACTGGTAGAGGTTGCTGCATCCTTGCTGCTTTCTCTTCTCTGGACGTGTGCTTCTGGATGGGACTGCTGGAACATGGAAGAAGGTGTGGGGTGTAATGTGCTGGTGGCAGCCAACTTTCTTAACTTGTTAATTGATGAAAGCAATAAGTTGCAAGTGTGGAATGCAAGCCGTGAGTTGTTACCAAGCCAAAGAGAAACCGTGAATGATGGACCATGTGTTGTCTCCTTTGTAATCTTTATGTGCTTCTTTTTCAATAATATTCGTGGGCTCTTTGCTTTCAGTCCCCTCCTTCCATTTAAAATGATGGTTGCTCAAAAATAATTGGCTGTGTGGCATGTGCTACGTGAATTAGCATAACACTTCTCCAATCTCCTTATGCTTCTACGTGAATGTGCTACCAAGTGGGCCATGACACCACTTTTCTTTTCTTTCCATTGAAAAATCACGTTCCAGCAAGAATGGTAGTCCCCTTTTTTTTTATTCCAACTTGCCAAATGAATAAATAGAACCGTGAATGTTTTTCAAGTGGCGGCCCCATGTGTTTGTCCAGCCAAAATAAAATGGAGAAAACACATTTCATTTTTCCATGTGGGCCGTGACACCCCTTTCATATTTGCCTTGGACATAAGTTTTCCCATTCCACAAAAGCACAAAACCGTGAGCTGAAATATGTGGTCCCTCCTCTTACATGTAATGAAATTCTTTATAGCTTTCAACTGTGCACACCATTTTCTCTATCACGTAAGTTTTCAAAAGTGGTGGCCCCTTCCATTATTCTTCATAATGCATGTGTTTCTCTTGTTATAAGCATTGTTCTTGCAAAAATTGTGAACTGAAATATAACTTGTGCCATCATGGGACCGTGTGCTTTTTTTTTACTTCAACTAATTCAGCACTTCAATTTGTAACTCTTCCCATGGACGTGAGTCTTTGAACAAAGGTGATTTAAAATTCTTTTCTACGTAGATGTGCCAATCAACCTTGCTTAAGAGTGTTGGAAGATCTTAGCACCGTCCAATGATCAATTCCAGCCACCACAAGTACCAAACAATAAGCAAACAATGTAAACAGATTAGAAGTCACTCAAATAGTAATCACTAGACTGACATAGGACAGTAAAATAAATACTGGGAACAGCACAAAACGAATTTGAACAAAGTAAAAACTATACATGAAAATAGACATCCATACGAAACTATGAAAAAAAAAACCGCATGCAAAACGGATAAGAATTAAACTCAAACGAAGACACACAAGTTGACACAACATTCACGTAGTACTAGGCTGACATAGGAGAGTAAACAAATTACTGGGAACAGTACAGAACGAATTTGAACAAAGTAAAAGTTATACATGAAACTAGACATCTAGACGAAACTATGAAAAAAAATTGAATGGAAAACGGATACGAATTGAATTCGAACGAGGACAAATAAGTTGACACAAAATTCACACAGCAACCAGCGAAAATTGAAGTGGCTGAAATACATTGGGCTCATTTGTCATTTCTCATTTAGCCTTCAAATGTCCCAAAAAGATATCCAAAATTTTCCCATAATTAATAATGCAAAATAATAAGCTCAGATAATTCAAATTAGTTAAAATAAGAATTTCTGATCGAATTAAGCACAATTAGGAAAAATAGGAAAATAACGGACGATTAAGCACAATTCCCTGATTAATTCTAGTACAATAAACTAAGTGAAGTGAAGAAAATATTGACTCATCACAAGTTCTTCTAAAGATCTATTCTTTCTTTCTACAACCCCATTTTTGTTGGGAAGTTCTAGGTGCAGAAAAGTTATGAGAAATTCTAAGTTCTTCATAAAATTTTTCAGATGATTCATTTTGAAATTCCCCTCTATGATCGCTATGAATAGATTTAATTTTTAAATCTTTTTTCATTTTGAACTTGTTTCGCAAATTTTTTGAAAACTTTGAAAGTTTCACTCTTTAGAGTAATAAAGAATGTCCATGTATATCTTGAATAGTCATAAAAAATAACTAAAGCATAATAATTTTCCCCAAAACATTTTATCCTTAAAAGATCAAATTAATCCAATTGCAAGAGTGCTAAGGGTTTTTCACTCGGGACAATACTTATCGAATTAAAAGATGATTTAATTTGTTTACCCTTTTGACGTGCAACACATAGTTTGTCTTTAATAAAATTTAGTTTTGGTAGATCAATTACTAAGTCTTTATATATGAGTCTACTCAATTGTTGCATATGAATATGAGCAGTGTTACCAATGAGGAGCATTAGTAGATTTGAAGATAAATGATTTTGATGATGCTGAAAGACGATAGATTGTTATACTTGTTTTAAAAGCACTTTGTAGATTATAAATGTATTAGGAAAGGCCTTAAACATGTAATACTTAGAAAAATTCGTATTTCTAGAACTGCTACGCATTTAATCGATTATTAGAAGCTATAATCGATTATCCTGAGCCCTTATGAAAAACCTCATTGCTTTCGAATAATCGATTATCACTCCAAATAATCGATTATAACTAGTTTTGATGAGAACTGCCAAAGTCTCTGGAATAATCGATTATTCCTCAGTATAATCGATTATCGCTTTTGAAAAACCCTGTAACGGACTCAAATAATCGATTATCAATAACAATAATCAATTATCTGTGGCAGTTATAATTCATCTCTGCGAACTTAGACCAATTGGCTATATAAGTTAGTTGCAAAACTGTTAGAAAAAAACTCTGAGCTTTTGAGAATACAATGTGATCTGAGGAAGTTCCATAAGCTAGTTCATTGCACTGCCTAGTCTCGTGAAAAGGAGAAGCTCGCGCTTTGTGGGTCAAAGGTCGGAGCGATTCTCTTCGATTAGCAACGCTACTGTTTTTCCAGTTCGTTGGTTGAAGGAAGAACTGTTCTGCACTGTTCCAGTTCGTCAGTCGAAGGAAAGTGTAGATTGCTTGCTTCTAGTTCGTTGGTCGAAGGAGGGTTTTATCTCTTTGTTTTTATTCACTTTAATTATAATTTGTTGAAGCTGATTTTAGTGAAATCGTTAATCACTTTTTATAGTGATTAACAACTGGACGTAGATTCTTTTAAATCGAACTAGGATAAAAATCTAGTGTGTCAATTTTTTTACTCCCTATACTCTTTTCTGTTTTATGCACATCAACTGTTGACAAATTTTCTCTAAGAAAATTAAATTTCTAAAACGGACCATCTTATTACGAGTTTGATCGAACACGCTTTCCGCTATCTATATTTTATTCTGCTGCGCGACTTTATAACGGTACCGATTGTTCCGACAATTGGTATCAGAGCTTGCTTTGACAGCTTTTCAAATTTTTCGAAAATGGGCGTTCATAACCAGGTTTATGCTGAGGGTGCTTCTATTGATAGACCTCCTTTGTTTACGGGGGAAAATTATGTGTTTTGGAAAATAAGAATGCAAATATTTTTAGAGTCAATTGATAGAGGCATCTGGGAAGTCGTACAAAATGGTCCATATATTCCTAAAAATATAGTTGATGGTGTGGAAGTAGAAAAATCATATTTTGACTGGATCGTTGAGGAAAATAGAAGAGCCCAATTTGATATTAAGGCTCGAAATATAATTTTATTTGCACTAACCATTGATGATTTTTTCAAAGTATTTGTTTATAAAAGTGCTCAGGAAATGTGGAAATTTTTAAGAGTCACTCATGATGAAGTATCGAATGTGGCTAAGTTGACTTGTTCGAATTCATGCTCTACATCAATCTCCTCAAGCTCAAGCGATTCTAGTGAGCAAGAAAATTTATGTTTGATGGCCAACGTTAAATCATCTGACAGCCAAATCTTGAAGGAAAAGAAGGACTATCAAGGTTTCTCTTCAAGCTTCAAATGTTATGGATGTGGTGAAAGAGACCATGTGAAAGCTAACTGTTCAAGCAACAAAAGAAGTAAAGAAAGAAAAGAAAAGAAAATTCAAAAGAAAAAGAAGGCCTACATTGCTTGGGTTGATAATGACTCAAGTAGTTCAAGTGATTCTATTGAAGAAACAAACTTATGTTTGACAGCTAATGTTAATGACACTGCAAGCCAAGTAAGTTGTTCTAATTCTGAATCTAGTGAATTTGATTTGCAAAAAGCTTTTCTTGAATTACTTGATAAATCTGAAAAATTGAATGCTGCTCATAAAAATTTGAAAAAGGAATTTAAAGAATTGCGAATTAAATATGAGAAGGCATTAGATGAGGAAGTAAGTTTGAGAAATAAAATTTGCTACTTGGAAATGAAAGAGTATTCAAATGTTGAACATCCTATTGAATGTCTTTCATGTAAGAGTCATATGCTTGATATTGATATTCTTGAAAATCTTCTTCAAGTTGCAACTGAAAATAATAATGTTGAAATGCCTATAACTGTTAGAAAGGTTTATAAAAACAAAAGTGCTTTTAAAAGTAAGAACAAAATTAAAAGAACCCGTAGGGTATGGGTTGAAAAAGGAACTGTGTCTTATAGAAACCCAAATGTTGTCACATGCTTTTATTGTATGAAAAAGGGGCATTCTTCAAACAAATGTAGAATTAAACATTTTGGAGTTCCAAATGGGAAATGTGCTTGGATTCCTGTTATAAGGTAATGTATCTCTAACCTAAAAGGACCTAAATGAGATAATGGGTACCAAAACTATATTGTTTTACTTTGTAGGTTAAGTTTTCAAAAGGAGAAGAGAACTCTATGATATTCTGCTTTTGGAATTGATGCTCCAAGCTAGGAAGAAACTTCATCAAGTGGTATCCAAAGCTTTCATTCTAGCACCAAGTAATTGAGCTAAGTGTTGTTTAAACTGTGATGTTGCATCTTGTTTTTACTTGATCTTCAATTATTTAGTTACTGTTATATTCATTTCTGGTTGGGCAAATGATATGTTCATCATTGTTTCATTCATCCTGTGGTGCGTTCTTGTCTGTTTACACATTTTGATCAAGTGAAATTCATCTATTTAAGACATTCATGTGCTGAATTTCATTCTTGTCATGTAAAGCCATGTGCATTGTTAATTCAGTGCTTTGTTGATAATTATCAATTGAATTTGTGTTTAACTGGCTTAGTATTCAATTTCATGAGTACTTTGAAGTTACCTTTGGTGTAATCTTTGTTCAAGCATAAAAAACTATAAAAAAAAGTCATTTAAATGAGTTGGCTGACAAATTTTCTTTAGATATTTTGGATGATTAAGACATGTGATAATTAAATTGTCATTTCTGTTTCAAAGTTGGTTATGTGGAGATTTGCTTTTAAGTTCAAATGCATAACGAATGAGCTATGATAATATACATTGAGAGCTTGGATGCAGTAAATGAACTGATAAAATTTGCATAATTTTGATGTAAATTATTTTGTTTAAAAAATGTTGAAAGATAAAACCTGAATCAGCTCTTGTGGTTGAATTTTTGCATATGTTGTTTTGATATGCATAGCTAAATTTATGAAGTTGAACAAATTGGGATATGAGAGTGCATGAATCATAGTTGGGGTTTGGGAAGTTGAAATTTGTGCTGTCAAAATTAGTTTTTGAACTGATTGTGCTAGCTGAAATGCTTTCTTGTTAAACCTGGAGTAGCTGTGATCACATTCATTTAAGCTACTATTGCATTCATTCTAGCTTATAAATTGTTTGTAGAATCATTAATTTCTAATTCGTTTGAAAACTGACTGTTGATTTCAATGAATTAATTAAGTCTGATAAAAGTTGAATTTGATCTACTAAGAAGTATTGAAACTAGTTTGGAATTGTAAATACTAATCTCAATTAGCTTGTAAGTATTTCTGCATTGCATTGGACTGAATAGATCTTAAAATATTTTTCAGAATATGTTTTTAAGTTTAAGGGAAATATCACATTTAGAGGGAGAAATTTTTGTTTTGAATTCCTAGGATGTTTTATCATGTTCATGTTTTGCTTTATGTGCCCTTTTAATATTTAATGTTTTCATGAATAAAATGATCTATTGTTTTAGTGCATAAAATGTTTAATTGAGGGGGAGCTCATATTAAGGGGGAGCATTATAACTCTTTTTGCTTATGATAAAAAAGGGGGAGAAATATGTGCAGTTACTACTAATTCTTATTGTTGTCTGTCAGTTTCTATCTTTTGCAGATAACCAAAAGTTGCTTTGAGAAAGTGATTTTTGATCATCATAAAAAAGGGGGAGATTGTTACCAATGAGGAGCATTGGTAAATTTGAAGATAAATGATTTTGATGATGCTGAAAGACGATAAATTGTTATACTTGTTTTATATAAGTTAGTTCCAAAACTCTTAGAAAAAAACTCTGATCTTTTGAGAATACAGTGTGATCTGGGAAGTTCCGTAAGCTAGTTCATTGGATTGCCTAGTCTCGTGAAAAGGAGAAGCTCGCGCTTTGTGGGTCAAAGGTCAGAGCGATTCTCTTCGAGTTGGCAACGCTACTATTCTTCCAGTTTGTTGGTCGAAGGAAGAACTGTTCTACACTGTTCCGGTTCATCAGTCGAAGGAAAGTGTATATTGCTTGCTTCCAGTTCGTTGGTTGAAGGAAGGTTTTATCTCTCTATTTTTATTCACTTTTATTGTAATTTGTTGAAACTGATTTTAGTGAAATCGTTAACCACTTTTTATAGTGATTAACAACTGGACGTAGATTCTTTTGAATCGAACCAGGATAAAAATCCAGTGTGTCAATTTTTTTACTCCCTATACTCTTTTCTGTTTTATGCACATCAACTGTTTGACAAATTTTCTCTTAGAAAATTAAATTTCTAAAACGGACCATCTTATTACGAGCTTGACCGAACACGCTTTCTGCTATCTATATTTTATTCCGCTGCGCGACTCTATAACGGTACCGATTGTTCCGACAATATGCCAAAGCAAATACGGTAGAAGGCAAACAAGTTTCAAACAAGGAAAAACTTGATCACAATTGTAAAATAAGTTTTAAAAATTCTCGTCCTAATGGATCTAACCCCATTTTAGAGAAAAAATATTGTTAAAAACAATTATGATCCTAAGGAAAACATAGCTAGAGGAGATGATACAATTGTTGTTGTCATTTCTTAAATAAACCTTGTGACCAATGTGATCATTTGGGTAGTAGACCTTAGAGCTACCAGGCACATATCAAGAAATATAAGTGTTTTTACCTCTTAAACTAATGTGGGAGATGGAGAAGAACATGCTTATCTCGTTGATTTCAGGAAAAATCTTGCCCTAGGAAAAAGAAAAATTCTTTTAAAGCTCACATTTGAAAGAGTCTAACCATAAGTGATGTCCTACATGTGCCATAATCAGAGCTAATTTATGTAGCATTGCTAGAGAAAATTTGGGTTAAACTTTCATTTGAATTTGATAAGATTATTATGACAAAAAGTAATATGTTTGTGGGGGTAGGGATATTTTGATCAAGGTCTTTTTGTACTTAACACTTCTATAGTTATTAATGAGTTTTGTTTTTCTACTGGTGATTTGTATGATGTGTGGCATGCTAAATTAGGAAATGTCAATTCCTTATATGTTATAAAACTACAACTACCAGGATTATTAATATGCATGATAAATAAAATAAGAAATGTGATATATGTGTGAAATCTAAAATAATGAAGAAACCATGTCATTCTTTAAAACATCAAATAGGATTAATTCATACTAATTTAGTTGACCTAAAACAAACCATATATAGAGCTAGTAAAATTATTTTGTAACGTTTATAGATGATTATTCTTGAGACACTAACATGTATTTAATCAAACATAAGAATGAAGTTTTTGATGTGTTTTCAAGTTATAAGGAAAAAGTAGAAAATTAATTAAATAAGAAAATTAAAATGATTAGATTAAATATAGGTGGTGAATGTATAATGTTTAATGCCTATTATGTAAAAGAAGGTATGAAGTAACTCCATCATATTCACCTATGTCTAATGGAGTAGTAGAGAGAAAAAAAATATAACTCTTAAAGAAATGATGAAATGTCATGTTCATTAGCTCTAGTATACTTCATAAGCTTTAGGGAGAACTACTCTTTGCACCATGATTTTTAATAAATAGATATCCCATAAGAAAACTAGTAAAACTCCCTATGAGTCATTGAGAGGTTATCAACCCTAACTATGACAAAAAAGACTTTTATACTAGTTAAAAAAGCTTTTTTACATTGGTTTTCGAGTAAGTATAAAAGCAAGGAGTATAAAAAGTTTTTAACTTTTTATGCCGGTTCTAAAATTGGTATGAAAAGTTTTGGTTCTGCCCAAAATAGGTATAAAATGACTCATTTTTCACATCTAATATTCCAAGAACAGGTATAAAAAGTCTTTTTTATACTTATTATTATCAGAATAGGTATAAAAAATCTTACTTTTGATTCATGGTTTTACTAGTATGAGCATAAAAAGTCTCCTTTTTTATACCTGTTAGTGTTATAGCGTATATAAAAAGTGAGAGTTTTTATACTTTTTTAGACATTAACCGCCATAAAAATGAGACTTTTTTTAAAATACTTCATCTGTATGTGCTATTATCTGTATCCAGGCTAACATAAAATTCAGTCCCAAAATACATTCTAAATAATCAATTACGAGCAAAATAATTAATATTGTTTCTATTAACACATCAAAATAGTTCCTAAAGTCAATGTAATATTTACCTAACAAAGTTCCTAAATATATTTACCTAATAGTTGCTTAATATAGTTACATATAAAATATTTTCTAAACTCAAAATGTAATATTGAATACATGTAATTATTTGCAAAACAGTTAAAAGAAATGGAGTCTTGCACATTCAAACAATAATAATGTTAAATAAGATTTACATAAATATAATTGTATGTAAATTATTTAGGATAGCACCAATGTAAACTAATTCTAAGAGCTGATCTAATATACCTAAGTTATTCTGAAGATAGATTGATTGAAATAATCAATATAATGTCATATATTTCTCATATGTTCTTGCATAAATTACATAACAATATAAACATACTTAACGAGAGAAACCGTAACATCCAAAATATGAAAATGACGATTCATAATATTTCAAACTCTGTTGAGTTGTCATATTATGACAATAAGACATAATTACCTAACTTAATATAAGATTCAAACTAATAACATAAAATCAGAAAACAAAGTAGGCCAAGAAAGAGTAGCTATAATACCAATAAAGCAAAAGTAATAGCTTCATTTAAAGATACAATTAGGATAAATTATTAAGAAGTGGGTTTTAAGCCTAACTCAACCCCACAAACGGCTTGTAAGGGTGAGGTTTGCACCCAAGTTATATTCAATAGCGGCCCGACAACGGATGGAATAAAAATGTCCACGAAATAAGAAATATCGCTAGGATAGACTTTAACCATGACTTTGATACCATATTAGAAAGTGAGTTTTTAAGCCTGACTCAACCCCAAAAAACCGGCTTGTAAGGTGAGGTTTGCACCTTCTTCATGCCGAGGTATAGACATCTTGTGCGTGATAGTAGAAATTGGGTGGTCCAATAACGATCCGATAGGGGTGGAATAGAATAATAGAATGCCCACATAGATCTCGCTAGGATAGACTTTAATCATGGCTATGATACCATATTAAGAAGGGGGTTTTAAGCTTAACTCAACCCCACAAATCGGCTTGTAAGGGTGAGGTTTACACCCCACTTATATATTATAATTTGGTCTTATCTCTAGTCTATGTAGGACTTCCAACAGAAATTGTTAGACATATGTATGCTTAAGCGTTTAGGTTTATTCAATTTAGAAATATAATTGCTTATCATTCCCATCTACCCAATGTAACCAACATATCCACCGTGAAAGTCAAATGGTAGGCCTTCATATTCATTTTTATCATAACGACATGATAAAAGCTCTTGCAACATTATAAAGGTAACATTTTTATGTGGAAGAAAGGAATAGAAAAGGAAAAAAATATAAATATATTAATTGTTAGAGAAATGAATATGAGGTCTATCATTTAAATATGCACCAAGAAAATATATAAATGACAACAAACAAATCGACCTTTTTTTTTATTTTAACCCTGTTTACGTCATCCTGAGTCCTACCCGACCCTCTTTCCTTTCTTAATTTTATCTCTAGTCCAAGCATAAATCACTCCAAGCGATACATGGGATTGCACTGGTGTAGATGATCAAAGAAGGGAGAATAAGGATATTTTTTGTATTATATGAATATTATTTTTTAGCATATGTGTTATTTTGAATAAATCAAGATTAAAAAATCGTAAAAGAAATTCGTGGTAGTAAAGCTTGGAAGGATAAGATATCCTACAAACTATAGAAATTATATATACATCCATTAAGGATTAATTATCTCAAAAGCTTGAACTGCTACGTAGAAGCCCATTAACTATTTTATATCCAAAAAGGTGTATCCTCGTTGAGGAGTGTTAAATGCAAGGATAAATCATCATAAGACCAACACAGTTTCAGTCTGTATGTAACCCTGAGACAAACTCATTTTAGTTTTGATCCTAACTATTTTATATGAAGACTTAGGGATGAAAACTTTTTTAACTCACTCATTTAAGGTATCAATAAGATATTACTTATTTTAAAAGTAGATTAGGATTTCCCCATATGTCAATCAGAAGACAAAATTTGAGTTAAGGTATTTTAAATTATTTAAGTTTGAAAACTGATTAAATAGGTATTGGTAAGTAGATTGATTGTTTGAAGAAAAGTTATGGTTGTCAAATTAAAAGAAGGTTAAAGTTAAGGAATAGTGTACTTGAGCAAAGGATAGGTAAAACTTTCTGCTCAATAGGATCAGGAAGAATCGAAAGAGCCATTTAAAAGAAAGGGTCAGCGACCTATATTTATATAAATGTTGTTAGCCCTTAACGTATTTTATAGAATTATGCAGAGAGAAAAGTGTAAAGACAGACAGAGAAAACGAGATTTATTTCCCTTTAATTACTGCTGAAAATATTACAGAAGAGATGTACAGTAAAACAAGCTAACTGTCTTATTGAAAGTTATGTTAATTGGATTAACACAACACTCCTCCTTAATTCAAACTCTCTAAACGTCTAACACTAAGTAAGCTTCTTAACTTTTCAAATCTGATTTGTCTTAGTGCTTTTGTAAACAATCCGCAATCTGATCTTCTGGGGAACAATGTATTAGTTCATATTTCTCTTTACTAACTTGATCCCTTAAGTAGTGAAATTTTGTTTCTATGTGTTTGCTTCTACCGTGGAAAGCTCGATTTTTGTATAGGCTAATAGCATATTTGTTGTCCACTAAGAGCTGTATTGATTTTCTACAATCAATCTTCAATTCATCAAGGATTGTCTCCAGCCAATTACATTGGCACACAGTCTCAGCAGAAGCTATATATCTAGCTTTACAAGAGGAGAGTGCAACCACATTCTACTTCTTAGAACACGAGTAAATTGGTGCTCCCATATACTTAAACAAGTAGTCATATGTGCTCTTTCTATCCACCTGGTCTCCACATAAATCTAAATCACACCAACCTCTCAACACTCCATCTGTGCTATCAGACTTCTTAGGGGAAGAAAAGACTCAAGTCTGCAGTTCCTTTTAAATAACGCAAAATGTGTTTGGCAGTAGCAAGATGTGATTGCCTTGGATCACTCATGAATCTACTCACTAGTCCAACTCCATAACTAATATTCGGTCTACTATTACAGACATACCTGAGTGATCCCACAATCTGCTTAAACAAAGTAGCATCAACCTTTCTATCATCTACTTGAATAGACAGTTTTAAGTTTGCCATGACTGGCATATTGGCACTGTTGCAACTTTCCATGCTAAATCTCTTCAACAGCTCATTAATATATCTCCTTTGATGAATGAACATACCATTGGTTTTTTGCAAAAATTCCAGCCCAGAAAATAGCTCAGACTACCGAGACCTATCATCTAAAATTCTTCTTTCATTCTCATCTTAAATTCTTCAATTGCTTTAGCAGAATTTCCTGTTACAAGCAAATCCTCTATATACAAACAAATCAATAGAACACTGTGTTGAGATTGTTGATAGGGGAGAACTGGTTTAGCTGAACCTACAATCTCAGAGCTTCTGATTCTTTATGATGACAACTTAATTAATAACATATCTGTTATTTATGTGTTACCTATTCTATTGGATACATGCTATATGTTTGAATCAATGTGTAAATCTATTTGAAGCATTGAGAACATGATTGTATTGATACATTACATTTCACTGTGCTATATCATTGATTTTATTGGCGAATAATGCATGTCTGATGTTTTATAGAAGGAAAACCACAAGAACTTATGTTGAACTTTTAATTTTGTGGCAAAACAACAATTTTAAGTCGACTTCATTATGAGGTGAGTTGTTGATGTATTGGCAAGTGTACCACATCACACAAGTAATATAAAATGGTAAGACCAAGTATCGTATCCCAGAGGACTCTCAGCACTAAACAGTCGTGTGATAACTTAATTAATTAAGACTTAAAATAAACGAGATCATTGGTTTAAAATGCAAAGACAAAAAATTAAATATGAATGTCAATTGATCAATAGTAGAGTACCACAAAGATGAACGAATGTTGTTTAATATGAGTTGAATATGTTGTTGGGGTTAGATTTCACCAAGTTCCCTCTCATGTATATAAGAATTCTTCTTAATGCATTAATGTTAACGTCACTCACTAAAGTACTTAGAACCCAATCCCTTGGTGCAATAAGCCTGCCTTAATTCCTAGTTCATGCAATTCCTAATGTTCCTAGAGAATTAAGTCTGAAGATCAAGAGCTTAAGACGACCAAGTACTCATATCCTCATCCTTGAGAAATATTACCCTTGGGAGAATTCAACAAGAACCTGAATTGTAAGGAACCTCCCGACACTCATGCAATTCATATATCATGCACTAAATGAGTTAAATAGAGTAAGCATTAGAAACAGATGAATTCTCTAACAAATAATGAATAAAGCATATAAATTAAGAATCAATTCAAATACATGAGAGTTCACAAGGTTACATCATTCGCCAACGACAAATAGAGTTTAGTTCCCCATAGACATGGAGAAACTATATGAACAATGGAAAAGCATGAGATGGTAAAACCTTAAGAGTAGAAGAGGAAGCTCCTGCCTCCAGATCTGCCTACAGAGAGTAGAAAAGTGTGATGTTGTGTTGCTTCAGCCAGAGATACAAAACCTAGAGCGCCTGGGTTCTTTAAATAAAGTTGGAAAAGAGTAGAAACAGGGTCGTATCCAAAAGAGTCGAAACAGAGCAAAAATTGGGCCGGATCTGCGACATACGAAGCTCGGGTGTCCCATTTAGGAGGGCGACAGACGTCGATTTTTCCACGCCCAAGCCTTTGCAGATCGCCCAAGCTTCGTGCGGTTCTCTCTTTTGTTGCTTTTCTAGGCCTTTCTGAGATCTATATCCTTAGCACTTCATCTTTGCTTCCTGTTTTAACTCATTTTCTATCAAAACAAAGGGAATTAGTCATAAAATCATCAAATTCAACCTCAACTCTCTTATTCACACAACTTAATGAAAAAGCATGAGTCCAAGCAAATTTCTAAGTGAAAAATTACATCACAGATAACGGTATTTTAAACCGTTATCACAATCCCAAACGTAGAACTTTGCTTGTCCTCAAGCAAAACAAATTGTAACTTAGCTTTTCAGAACAATCACTACATTGACTCAACCTTTTTCAAAAACGTTTTCTTCCAGGACAAGAGATCACTTTTATCAACTCAGCATAAAGATGTCAGTCAAGATGTGCAGATGTCTTAATTAAATTAAATTTAATGTGATGCTCATATGTTTCAACAGATGTTATTCTTAAGAATGATCAATCAACCAAGCATAGATGTAATCAGAAATTCAGAGTACTACTTTTCACCAAAGATAGTGTTTCACACAAGCACTCAAAAGTGTATCACTCAAACACTCAAAGTGTATATTGAGGCGTTGGTGTTTCTTTCACTCTGCTATCACAATGTCACACAAATTAATTTTTCCTTTCATTTAACCAAAATCAAACATACTCACTAGTAGGTTTTTATCCCAAAGGCTTTTCTAGGCTTGTAACTTGGCTGGGCTAAGAAGAAACATGGTTTTTCGGGAATGCAAAATCCTTAAGTTAAGAGAGATATTTATGAATTTAACAATTACATACAGGTTCGCTTTTAAAGAATATCTTTTTCTTATTCCCAACCTTTTCCCTTGCAGTGAGCTTTTCTTTTTATTTTTTCTTTTCTTTTGATTTCTCTTTTTCTTTTTCTTTGTGCTCACTGCTTATTTTTTTAGCAACCCAAACTTGAAACTTTTTCAATACCTCACAAATATTCTCAACTCAACTCAAGGTAAAGAATTTAAAACAAGATTTTCAAAGCATGCTTAAGGCTAAAGGTTCAAAGGATGGAACAAACTGTTCTCTTTTTATTTAGAAAAATTAATGAGTAGGCTAAAAAAATTAAGGGATAACAAAAGATGACCTTGATCATATGAAACCTGCAAGCAAGTAGTTCAATCATAGAAAACTTGGGCAAAATCGTTCATGCTTCCAAAGTAATAGCAATTATTCACAAGAAAACTCTAAAGCCCAATTCTCACACAGGTAAACTCTCAAGTTCTAGAATTCAGAAAAACATCCTGCTCAGTATCTTAATTAAGTTTAACCTCAAACACCTGTTTCATACACTATGAGCCATCACCTGTATATTAGCACATCATGCATCATCTCAACATTAATCAATACACTAGAATGTCACACAGCAATACTCATCACAAAACACAGCATAGTTGAATCAAAGCAATGTGGTTTAGTCAAGCAAAGTACAATAACAAAACAATTAATTAAAAAGAAAACAAATAACAAAACAAAAGATTAAAACGAAAGGTTTAGAAAGTTGGGTTGTGATGAACCAATATTTTCTTCACTTCACTTAGTTTATTGTACTAAAATTAATCAGGAAATTGTGCTTAATTGTCCAGTATTTTTCCTATTTTTCCTAATTGTGCTTAATTCGATCAGAAATTCTTATTTTAACTAATTTGAATTATCTGAGCTTATTATTTTGCATTATTAATTATGGGAAAATTTTGGATATCTTTTTGGGACATTTGAAGGCTAAATGAAATGAAAATTGAGCCAAATTCATTTCAACCATTTGAATTTTCGCGCTGGTTGCTGCGTGAATGTTGTGTCAACTTGTGTGTCTTCGTTCGAGATCAATTCTTATCCGTTTTCCATGCAATTTTTTTTCATAGTTTCGTCTGGATGTCTATTTTCACGTATAGTTTTTATTTTGTTCAAATTCATTATGTGTTGTTCCCAGTATTTTTTTTACTCCCCTATGTCAGTCTTGTGTTTACTGTTTGAGTGACTTCTAAATTGTTTGCTTGTTGTTTGATACTTGTGATAGCTGGAATTGATCATTGGAGGTGCACTTACAGTAGACATGCATTTGGAAACATTCACATAAGCACAACTTTCATGGGAAGCAAGTCCTTCATTTATTCAATTTTAAGAAGCATAAAATGGCTTATAAAAATGCACCACACGGCCATTCATTTTTTTGTTGCAGCAAGCATTACATGTATTGAATGGAAAAGAGAAGGGGACCATCACTTAGTGGAGCTCACGGTTTTGAAAGGAAACAATGCATAGAAATGTAATTCTTGGAAATGGCTACCACATGGTTGAAAGTCCACATGGGATAACTTCAAAATGAAATGCTGATTTTGTTTAAAGTAGAATAACAAGGGGGACCACATTCCTTGAGAAGTCACGGCCATGGGAGAGAATTGCAACATGAATTGGTTTTGTTTATTTTGTCCAAAGGAGACAACACATTATGCATTCATTTTGGCATCACATGATGGAATAAAAGATGAAGGGGACCACCACCTATGAAGGCCACGACTGCATTCTTTCTAGAGAAGAATTTTGCAAAGCTAGACAACACATGGGAGCCACCACTTCACGTTAATCACTTTGGCTTGGTGTGCAGAATTTTTGACATGCTTTCTCCACTCAAGGCTCACGGTTTATGGATCCTTCCACCACTTATGAAAGGTTACGTTTTTTTTTAGAAGCTTGGAGTGCAGATTTATTTTAACTCTCCATCTCTTCCAACCCACACAAGTTTCGGTTCTAGATTTTCAATGGGAAGAGAAGCTCACGGTTGGTCCAGCACAGTAGCTTGGTTGCAGATCCAGAAAGATGTGCAGCAGTGTCCAGCCATTGGAAGAAAGAAGGAGGAGCACCCATCCACGTTGAGGGTCTCTCTCTCTGATTTTTATTCCAGCAACAAAAGCTAGACTGGTGTGCACGTTATCACGGTTGATTCCAGCAGCAGAGAGTTGCGTTCCAGTAGCAAAATGAAGAGCATCCAGCTTGGAACAGACACCAAGAGGGAGGAAGGCACAGAGGTTTGGCATCCAGAGGAAGAAACGTTGAAATGAGAAGGAGAAAGCTTGAGGTGTTGGCACGGCTAGAGAGGAGCTCACGGTTTACATGGTCCAGCAGTGAAGGAAGGAGCACGTCCAACTCACATCCAAGGGAAGTGGCTCACGGTTTTTACAACACCAGCAGCTGCATGGTGATTGATTAAGGGGATGCCGTGAGTGAAGCTTTGGTAAGAATGGTTCAGCAATTTGGGAGAATGGAGAAGCTACAGCCGGCTGCAAATTGAAGAAGAAGACAAACAAAAGAGGGACCATTCTATTTCTTTGGCAATATTAGGAGTGAAAGGAAGTCTTCAACCTACTGCAAGACAAAACGAAACATGAAGGCAGTTCACGGGAGGAGACTATGCTACGGGAGTTGGTCAGAGTATTGGTTATAAAAGGAAGGCAGCATGCAGAGTAGATTTTAGTAGAGTTTGAGATTAGAATTAGGAGTAGGAAACACTCTCGGTTCCTCTCTTCCAGAGGCTCTGAGTTTTCATTAACAGTGCAAAAATGTAGCTTTTATTTCTGAAACGTGTGTTACAGTTTTCTCGTTTTATTGCTTATCTTTACTGTCTTGGAATTTTAATTTAAGAGTTTAATGTTTGATAAATTTCATTTTCAGTCAAGTGATTTTATTTTATTGTCTCTTTATTTTACCGTTTACTGTTTTCTGAACTGTTAAATTCAGTCAATGTGTTTGTCCATTCGGTTTATTTTCAACGTCGTTTTTACTGTTCATTTTCACCGATGCTTTGGGTAAATTTTATTTACACGGCTGTTACATTTTCTGCATGTTTACTATTACAATGTTTTCATTTCAAGCACTGATGAATTTTACATTTTCTGGTTTTACAGTCTTTTACCGTTCAGTTTTTACCACCGTTAAAATTTATTTCAGTGTTTTTAATTTTGTCGTATTTAAATTCCAGTTTTAATTTATTTTTCCGCACAAAACCAAAATTCACAACCCCCCCCACTCTGTGTTTGATCTGAGACTGAACCACAAATTGGTCCTCGAGAGACGACCTAGGAGTCAAATCCTAGTAAACTATACTGCATTATTTTCGTGCACTCAACTTTTGTGAGCGGTGCGACCAGTATCATCAGGTTGCCTCCTAGTAAGCGCTTCTTTAACGTCACTAGCTTGACACCATCGTTATCATCATAACATCCATTAGTAGATGCTGTCAGTAACATCCATGAGTAGATGTCCAATCACATAACATCCATCAGTAGATACTAATATTTCTTATCTTCATTGATATCCATCAGTAAACACCAATCTTTCTCATCTTCATCGGCATCCATCAGTAGATGCCTAATCACTTAACATCCATCAATAGATGTCTAATCAACGTCCTCTTTCGTAACAACATCCATCAGTAGATACTGTCATTACTGGCATCAGAAGCAGCATATAACCTAAACAAAACTCAAACACACAAAAACAAAATCAAATCCAAACCACACAACTAAATAAAAAACAGAAAAAATTAAATAAAAAATTAAATAAAACGAAATAAAAGATAAAAAAAAATTCAAAGACTCGGTTACCTCCTAGCAAGCGCTTCTTTAATGTCACTAGCTTAACACCATTAAGCTGAATCTGGATCACCCAATTTCAACTTTATTCTTGGGGTTCTCCTTTCTATCTTCACACTAACTTATCTTCAGCAGCTTCCTCTTTGTAGGTTTGACTTCAAGACCACCATTTTTTTCAAGTACAGATAAGGGCATCAAGTTGATACTGGCCCTAAATCAATCAGCACTTTCCCTCTTTCATGACTCCCAATAGTGCAGGGGATATTGAAACTTCTCGGATCTTTAGCTTTTGGAGGAAGTGTCTTATGCAAGATCACACTGCAATTGCTATGTACCTCAATTGTTTCCTCCTCTGGACTTTTTCTCTCTTTATTCAATTTCTTCAACTAGTTAAGATAACTGGGACCTATTGCAATGTCCTAGTCACAGGAATTGTAATCTCCACTTCCTCGAAGATTTCCATGGATTGCTTAAAATGTCTTTTCTTTTCTTCCTTAGTATAATTCTTTGGGTAAGGAAGAAGTTTTTTTGTATAATTCTTTCTTTTCTTCCTTATCCTCTTCCTTTCCTTTTTTCTTTTCTTTTACCTCACTCTCTCCTTTTTCTTTCTTTACATCTTTCTATTTTTCCCTCAAACTTTCTTTTTCTTTTCTCTCTATTTTTCTCTCATCTTCTTCCTCTTCTTCCCTCTCCTTTTCTTTTCTCTCACTCTCTTTTTTTTTTCTTTCTTTTCCTTTACATCCTTCTCTTTTTTGCTCAAACTTTCTTCTATTTTTCTATCATCTAAAAACATGTCACTCTCAGTGATAGCGGCGTTGCACTCCTCCTTAGGGTTAACTTCCATATTGCCCGTAAGATCGTTTAGCTTCTGAATTAAGTGATCAAGTTGGCTCCGTATCCTTGTGAATGCTGCTTGATTTCTTTTATGATGACAATCAAACATCTGCATTATCTGTTGAAGTGTGTCATCCATCTTAGCCCATCTTTCTGATACAAAGGGTTGTTGTTGCCATTGTTGTTGTGGTTCTCTATAAAATTGTGAGCCAGCATACCCAAATTGACTTTGATCCATGCTTGAGTGAGACTCCCACAAGTGGTTGAAATTGCCTTGGTGGAATTGAGTGCCCATATAATTAATTTCTTGTTCGAATTGCATCCAGCAGACATTAGACAAAAACCCTAGAAAATACTATTAGCCCAAAAATAAAAATAAAAGATATAAAAATAAAATAAAATAAAATAAAATAAAGTAAAATAGAATAAAGCCAAAAATACGTATGAATCACACAAATAGAATAGTTTAAACCGTGAGTCCCCGACAACGGCGCCAAAAAATTGTTGATGGATTGG
Source organism: Vigna nakashimae (assembly GCA_034642375.1). Lineage (NCBI taxonomy): Eukaryota > Viridiplantae > Streptophyta > Magnoliopsida > Fabales > Fabaceae > Vigna > Vigna nakashimae. Next base: position 49,236,836 of record CM067765.1, on the reverse strand, counting down.
CAAGTGTACCAAATCACACAAGTAATATAAAATGGTAAGACCAAGTATCGTATCCTAGAGGACTGTCGGCATTAAATAGTCGTGTAATAACTTAATTAATTAAGACTTAAAATAAACGAGATCATTGCTTTAAAATGCAAAAACACAAAATTAAATATGAATGCAAATTGATCAATAGTACAGTAACACAAAGATGAATGAATGTTGTTTAATATGAGATGAATATGTTGTTGGGGTTAGATTTCACCAAGTTCCCTCTCATGTATATAAGAATTCTTCTTTATGCATTAATGTTAACGGAACTCACTAAAGTACGTAGAACCTAATCCTTTGGCGCAATAAGCCTGCCTTAATTCCTAGTTCGTGCAATTCCTAGCGTTCATAGAGAATTAAGTCTGACGATCAAGAGCTTAAGACGACCAAGTACTCATACCCTCATCCCTGAGAAATATTACCCTTGGGAGAATTCTACAAGAACCTGAATTGTAGGGAACCTCCCGAAACTCATGCCATTCATAAATCATCCACTAAATGAGTTAAATAGAGCAAGCATTAGAAACAAATGAATTCTCTAACAAATAATGAATAAAGCATATAAATTAAGAATCAATTCAAATACATGAGAGTTCACAAGGTTACATCATTCACCAACAACAAATAGAGTTTAGTTCCCTATAGACATGGAGAAACTATATGAACAATGGAAAATGCATGAGATAGTAAAACCCTAAGAGTAGAAGAGGAAGTTCCTGCCACGAGATCTGCCTTTAGAGAGTAGGAAAGTGTGTTGTTGTATTGCTCCAGCCAGAAATACCAAACCTAGAGCGCCTGGGTCCTTTAAATAAAGTTTGAAAAGAGTAGAAACACGACCTGGTCCAAAAGAGTCCAAACAGAGCAAAAACTCGACCGAATCTGCGATGCACGACGCTCGGGCGCCCCATTTAGGGCGCCCGGGCAGTGGATGATGTCATATAGGGCTTGAGCCTTCTGTTTCGCCCAAGCTTCAGGGTTCGTCGATTTTTCCATGCCCAAGCCTCCTGCAACTCGCCCAAGCTTCGTGTGGTTCCCTCTTCTTGTGCTTTTCTAGGCCTTTCTGATATTTATATCCTCAGCACTTCATCTCTGCTTTGTGTGTTAACTGATTTTCTATCAAAACAAAGGCATTTAGTCATAAAATCATCAAATTCAACCTCAACTCTCTTATTCACACAACTTAATTAAAAAGCATGAGTCCAACCAAGTTTCTAAGTGTAAAAGGGTGCATTTAGTATCAAAGTTACATCACAGATAATGATATTTTAAACCGTTATCATGAGTCGATTAAAACTCGTGGCTTTGCACAAACCATTATCAAAGTGTGGTGTGAGATTTTCAAAGTAAAAGTTTTTCAAAACTTTGTTTAACTGTGTTACCTAGTCGATTACATGCAACGTACATTCGACTAAGTCTGTTGCAGTTTTGAACTTCAGTTAATGCTTGTATTAAATGATACAACAACTATAGTTTTAATATGTTGACCGTGCATTAAATGAGATTCGACTGCATAAATTGTACAATCAATTAACTGCATTGATTGCTGCTAACTGCTTTAACTAAATTGCTATATTCGACTGCCTTAGTAGCATGAGAGATCACATGCTACAATCTTCTGAATATTGGATTGAAGTTCCCTGTTGTGATTACAGGAAGAAGAACATGCTGCGTTCTTGACTTTGAGGGTGACTCAAAGGGTTTAGACTACAAGAGAGGGGATTCTTTGCTGCTAGTCTGTTTGTATATGCTTATATTTTGATTAGAGGGTTAGAGAGGTGTTTTATATTTTTAACGTGAGGTCACTATAAAAACCTTGCTGTAAAAACCTTGGTCATTATAGTGCATTGGTGATAACAGTTGAAAATTAAGTCCCTTGGCACAATAAGTCTGCCTTAATTCCTAGTTCGTGGAATCCTAGCGTTCCTAGAAAATTAAGTCTGAAGATCAAGAGCTTAAGACGACCAAGTACTCATACCCTCATCCCTGTGAAATATTACCCTTGGAAGAATTCAACAAGAACCTGAATTGTAAGGAACCTCCCGACACTAATGCAATTCATAAATCATGCTACTAAATGAGTTAAATAGAGCAAGCATTGAAACAGATGAATTCCCTAATAATTAATGAAAAAGCATATAAATTAAGAATCAATTCAAATACATGGGAGTTCACAAGGTTACATCATCCCCCAACAACAAATAGAGTTTAATTCCCCATAGACATGGAGAAACTATATGAATAATGGAAAAGCATGAGATAGTGAAACCTTAAGAGTAGAAGAGGAAGCTCCTGCCTCCAGATCCGCCTTTAGAGAGTAGAAGAGTGTGTTGTTATGTTGCTCCAACAATAGATGCAAAACCTAGAGCGCATGTGTCCTTTAAATAGAGTCGGAAAAGAGTAGAAACAGGGCCTGGTGCAAAAGAGTCAAAACAGAGCAAGAACTGGGCCTGACCGGCGAAACACGACACTCAGGCGCCCGGGCGGTGGACGTCAATTTCCATAGAGCTTGAGCGTTCAGTTGGGACGCCCGGGTGGGCTAGAAGGTCGTCCGAGGGGCGGACGTCGATTTTCACCGCCTGAGCTTCTCTGCAGGGCGCCCAAGCTTCGTATTGTCCTTCCTTCAGGTGCTTTTCCATACTTTTCTGAGCTCTAACTCCTTAGCACTTCATCTCTGCTTCCAGTATTATCTCATTTTCTATCAAAACAAAGGGAATTAATCATAAAATCATCAAATTCAACCTCAACTCTCTTATTCACAAAACTAAAGCAAAAACATGAGTTAAAGCAAGTTTCTAAGTCCAAAGGGGTGCATTTAGTATCAAAATTACATCATAGATAACGATATTTTAAACCGTTATCACAACCCCAAACTTAGAACTTTGCTTGTCCTCAAGTAAAACAGAATATAACTTAGCTTTCTAGAACAATCACTACAATGACTCAACATTTTTCAAAAACTTTTCCTTCCAAGACAAGAAATCACTTTTATTATTTTAGCATAAAGATCTCAGTCAAGATGTGCAGATGCCTTAATTCAATCAATAACAATGTAATGCTTATGTACTTCAACATATTTTATCCTTACGAATGATCAATCAACCAAGCAGAGATGCAATCAGAAATTCAAAGAACTACTCCTCACCAAAGAAAGTGTTTCACTCTAGCACTCAAAAGTGTATCACTCACTCATAGGTGTATAGTGTTGGTGTCTTTTTCATTCTGCTATCACAATGTCACACAAATTAACCTTGCCTTTCATTTAACCAGAATCAGACATACTCACAAGCAAGTTTTCATCACAAGGAATTTTTATGGATTGTAACTTGGCTCGGCTAAGAAGGAAATTGGTTTTTCTGGAATGCAAAATCCTTGAGTTAAGAGAGATATTTATGAAATTAACAATTACACACAGGTTCTCTTTTCAAGAAGATCTTTCCCAACCTTTTTCCCTTGCAATGAGCTCTCTTTTCTTTCTTTTTATTTTTCTTTTTCTTTTCATTTTCTTTTCTTTTGATTTCCAATTGCTTTTGCTTTTCAATTGCTCATTGCAAAGAAAAGTGGGGTTGCTTACCAGCAATCCTAAACTTGCACCGTTTTCAATACCTCACAAATATTCTCAACTTAACTCAAGTTAAAGAATTTAAAACAGGGTTTTCAAAACATGCATAAGGCTCAAGGTTCAAATGGTAAAACAAATTGTTTTCTTTTTAATGGACAAAATTTTCTTTGAAAGCTAAAAGAATAAGGGATAACAAAAGATGGCCTTGATCATATGAAACCAGCGAGCAAGTATGATAGCTGACGGCTTGAGCTGAATCCGGAGACGTCGTGAAATCTGGACTTGATCGAGCTGAAGAACCTGGAAGCAGCGAAAGAAGCAGATTTACTCGAGAACCCTAGGTTTTGGGGATTAATCGGTGAAAACTCTAGGGTTGAAGGTAAGTAAGGATTTAATCGGTGGAGAAGAAGGATTCAACGATTAAATCAATGGAATGGAAAGAAATCATGATTTGACTCGGTGAATGGGTGAAGAACGATGGTGGAAGCAATGATAGAGCACCAAACAAAGGTTGAATCGATGCGAAGATGTGAAAAGGCAAGGACAAAGCAAATCTGAGATATGGATCGGTGGAGATGACTTACGTGAGGGTTTGTGATGGTAGATCTGTGAGGAAAATGGATGATGGATGAGATGCACTGGAAGAAATACGAACGCGAGAGTGATGGTTTATTCTCTCGAATGATTGAGAGAAAATTGATGATTAGCGTTGGAGTCACAGGCACGCGTGGCAGCAACGTAGGCGTGACGTGAGATGGATGCTACGGAGGAGAGAGAATCTGATAATGGAAAATGAGAGAATGGATGGTGTGAAGGGAAGGTGGCTAGAGGAGATTCTTTCGGATTCTCTAGCTTTGACTTTCAAGGGAATTAATTTCTGGAGTTCTCTCTACAGAAAGTTTAATTCATTATTCTCAAAAGTCCCTTACAAGACGTGGTAGCATGTCTATATATAGGACTAAAAGTCCCTCGTATCTAGCACATGCCTAACACCTTTTACACATGTTTTTAATAAAAGTAAAAGAAATACTATACTAAACTAATTGGGCTTGGGCCCCGTCTATCATCCCTTCCCCCTTGGAAAGGATTTGTCCTCAAATCTGATGGTGCTTTTGAAGACTTATTTTTGTTAGCTTCATAAGAGTTCCTCCTGGGTCAAATATCCATCTGCAATAAACATCAAACATATCTCTAATTAGTTTTCTTTGACCCAATAAGATATATAAAAGACTATGTGTAGAAGAAGGTTTGCAAATTTTGAAAATTTTAATTTTAATATAACAAAGAAACCTTTCTTCATTTGAAATTTTATTTGTATCTTGAGTTATTGGTAACCATAAAGGTAACCATAACCCAAGTTGAAAATTTGCATGTGTTGAAAGTGATAACATTTTTAAAGATGGAGTGGCCAATTTTTTTGAAAGAAAAGTGAAATTTGGAAAATTCAAATATAAATGGAGAAAAGTGAGAGAATAGAAAACCTCCCCTTAAGAATCTAGCTTCTAGGGTAGGAGGAGATGTTGCCTTTAGTTGCCTTTTCTTTTCTTCCATTTCTATTCTTTCAATTTCTTCCTTTTCTCTTCTTTGTGCTTCTTTTCTCTCTTTCTCTCTTCTTTCCTCTTCTTCTCTTCTTTCTCTTTCTTCCACTTTTCTTCTCTTGTTTTCTTCTTCTTCTCTTCTTCTCTTCTCTCTTTTTCTCTTTTCTCTCTTACTTCTTGCTTTAGTTTTTCTCTTTTTAATCTCTCAATTCTATATTTGCTTGTTTCTTCCCATAGCCTCTTAAGTTTTTCTAGAAACTCACTTTTCCTACGAGAGAACCCACTTAAATTTTGAATGAATGACTCACCTTCTCTAATAAGCTCTCTCATAAGTTTTAAGTTTCTTTCAATTTCTCGAGGCACAAACTTTCTTCTCATACAAGCTTTCAATTCATTCCAATCATGAATGGGATATTGTCTACCTATCTCAACATGATACTGCCTCTCATCCCACCACTCTCTTGCATGCTTTTTAAAACTAGAAGTGTAAAGACTAAGAATATAAGATTCATTATCTCTAGAATAGAAGGATTCATATTTACTTTTTCTCACCATGAATGAATGCATATCATTAATTTCATTTTCCCAAGCTAGGTATGTTAATGCACCAATATCATCACCAAAGAATGGAATATTTTCACTAGCTTGTTTATACAAATCATCTTCAATCCTATCAAATTCATAAGATGAACAAGACTTCCTTCTAGCTTTATCATGTTCTCTTTTGATGCCTTTGTAGCTAAGTTGCTTATTAAAATTCCTAGCAGACCTATATGGATAACAAGACATCTTCGTTTTTAAAAGTTTTTCTAGTGTAAAAGACTTACAAGATTCACACTTAGACAAGTCCCAGGTAAGAGAGGTGAGTCATGAAGACTGCTTAAGTACCAAGTCTTGCCTTGCCAGAAATGTCTTAGGTTACTACTAGTTATCCTTTAAACAAAAATCACTTTTAAAATCAAAGAACACAACTCACAAACAATCACAACAATTAAACACTAAAAGACGAGACTTTTCGGACTCTAATGTGACAAGGCTTAGAGTTTAATCCCTTTTAGCCTAAATCACCCTAAACGTAAGACACTAAAATTTAAACACAAACAAAAAAAAGTTTTGCCAAGAGTTGAAAGAGCACCAAGGACTCTTCCAAGACACTTGGACTTTGAATGGCCTTTTACAATGAAATTAAGAAAACTAACAATAGAGCCTATTACAAAACCAGATGAGTTCAATTCAATTACATAAAGACAGCTACTACGGTCCTGGTCCACTTCTTGTGCGCAATGAATACACTCTTGTTGTTGTTAACCAGCCTTGGATCTCCTAGCTTTTGTCTAATCTTCCCTTTCACTCGGTCTTGTGAAATTGAGACATTGAATAATTCCTATTTGCTTTCAAACTGTTCCAAGTATTCTGCACAGTTAATTTTCAACCAAAATCAGCAGGATATTCATTCAATATTATCACTTACATCACTTACAAGCTAAAACAGAATAACAATTCACAACAAAGGTAAGTTAGACAACTTCCCTATTTGAATGGTTGTTTCTAGCCTGTTTCAAGATCCACATTGAGGTGTTCCTGCTACTATTTCTTCAGTAATATTCTGCTCAACTAATGATTCATTCACATCAGCTCTGCACACATAAATCTCAACAAAATCCAGCAACAGAATCCAGCAAGTGCAAATGGATAGTGAATTAAATTCAGATTGGATGTAATTCAATGCAGAAACTAACCACCTAATTAATTCAGTCACCAAGTCAGAAATGGAATTTAGGTGCTTTAATCACTTCTTAAAACTGGATGATACATTGGCAATTAAAAATAGATTGATGCACAACTGATTATGACAAGAGCAGCCTTTGCAGCAACTCAGTGAATTACACTGGGTAGAAACAATGGACCAAACCAGTCAAGAATAATGTCCTAAACTAATTCAGAAATCAGTGGACCATGCTAATCAAATCAATGGACAGAGTAATGTGAGGCAAATCAGAAATTGGCAGTTTTAAAACAGTGTTCTTGCAATTCCAGAAATGCTCATAAAACAATCAGCACATTATTTGCAATTCCTATGCATCTACCAAGTTCAAAGAAATCTTACCAAATCAACATCAGCATTCAACATGCCCAATTAAACCATGAAATCAACATTTCACTGTCAAACAGTGAGTAGATCAATTAATTCAGCAGGCAATGTTTGACAATAAAGTGAGTGCAATGACAGTTTAAACATTCACAAGCACAATTAGCATCACATTCAAGCATTTAATATCTCACTGACTTCATCAAACAGTTTATGAACTAAATTGATTTCAATAACTTCTTAAACAGTCACAACTCTCCACTCTGATAATCTCATTTTCGTTTCCTGCACAATGAACAATCAACAAATGGTTAGTTGAAACTGAACTCTTGTAAATGCTAATAGCCACTAATCTCACAGCACCCAGAGTTCTCTTTAAAACATTTTAAGGCACTCAAATGAAATTTTCAGTCTAAGCCAGAGAATCCTGTGGATCACCACCACCACCACTTTAAAACATTTTAATCTCACATCAGTTGCTTATTTGTCAACCCAGAATTTATGACAAATAAGCAACTGAACATTACTTTGACAAAAAACAGAATATGATGCTCAAATAAAATGACTCAAACAAAATTTTGGACCGATTAAGATGAGGAAAAGACTCAAAGTAAATTTGGCACACACAAATTGACTTAACCAGAACCTACTGTAAGCAGCAATTGATGTACAGAAACCAAAAAATGAACAAGACAAAGTAAAGTACTAAAGACATTGCACGAATGATAATCAACAGCACAAAAAATTTGAAAACAAGCAAACGCACAGATTGAATCTCAAGAATAGAGAACAGATCGAGACCGAAAATTTGAGAATCGACGAAACGTAAAACTCATATCAGAGAGAAACGAGATACTTAGCTCAAGCGGACGCGCCTAACCTAGGCTCTGAATACCACTTGATAGTTGACGGCTTGAGCTGAATCCGGAGACGTCGTGAAATCTGGACTTGATCGAGCTGAAGAACCGGGAAGCAGCGGAAGAAGCAGATTTACTCGAGAACCCTAGGTTTTGGGGATTAATCGGTGAAAACTCTAGGGTTGAAGGTAAGTAAGGATTTAATCGGTGGAGAAGAAGGATTCAACGATTAAATCAATGGAATGGAAAGAAATCATGATTTGACTCGGTGAATGGGTGAAGAACGATGGTGGAAGCAATGATAGAGCACCAAACAAAGGTTGAATCGGTGCGAAGATGTGAAAAGGCAAGGACAAGGCAAATCTGAGATATGGATCGGTGGAGATGACTTACGTGAGGGTTTGTGATGGTAGATTTGTAAGGAAAATGGATGATGGATGAGATGCACTGGAAGAAATACAAACACGAGAGTGATGGTTTATTCTCTCGAATGATTGAGAGAAAAATTTATGATTAGCGTTGGAGTCACAGGCACACGTGGCAGCGACGTAGGCGTGACGTGAGATGGATGCTACGGAGGAGAGATAATCTGATAATGGAAAATGAGAGAATGGATGGTGTGAAGGGAAGGTGGCTAGAGGAGATTCTTTCGGATTCTCTAGCTTTGACTTTCAAGAGAATTAACTTCTGGAGTTCTCTCTACAGAAAGTTTAATTCATTATTCTCAAAAGTCCCTTACAAGAGGTGGTAGCATGTCTATATATAGGACTAAAAGTCCCTCGTATCTAGCACATGCTTAACACCTTTTACACATGTTTTTAATAAAAGTAAAAGAAATACTATACTAAACTAATTGGGCTTAGGCCCCGTCTATCAAAGTAGTTCAATCATAGAAAATTTGGGCAAAATCATTCATGCTTCCAAAGTAATAGCAATTATTTACTACAAATCTGAAGCCTAAAACTCACACAGGTAAACTCTCAAGTTCCATAATTCAGAAAAACATCCTGCTTAGTGTCTCACTCAAGTTTTACCTCAAGCACCTGTTTCATACATTGTGAGCCATCACCTGCATATTATCACATCATGCATCATCCCAACATCAATCCATACACCAGAATCTCACAAAGCAATACTCATTACAAAATCATCATAGTTGAATCAAAGCAGAATAATTCATTCAAGCAAAGTACAAAAACAAAACAAATAATCAAAAGGAAAAGTTTAGAAAGTTGGGTTGCCTCCAAGTACGCGCTTCTTTAACATCACTAGATTGATCTAGTCTTCATCATCATAGCATCCATCAGTAGATGTCGTGAGTAACATCCATTAGTAGATGTCTAATCACATAGCATCCATCAGTAGATGATAATATTTCTTATCTTCACTGGTATCCCTCAGTAGACACCAGTCTTTCTCATCTTTATCGGCATCCATCAGTAGATGCCTAATCACCTAACATCCATCAGTAGATGTCTAGTCACCGTCCTTTTCCACAACAGGATCAGATAGTAGATGTTGTAGAAGCATCCATCAGGAGATGTTGTCATTACTGCCATCAGAAGCAACATATAACCTAAAACAATTCAAACACACAAAAACAAAATCAAATCCAAACCACACAACTAAATTAAAAGGAAAAAAGATAATAAAAGAATAAAACAAAAAAAAAAGATAAAAAATATCAGAGTCTGGGTTGCCTCCTAGCAAGCGCTTCTTTAACGTCACTAGCTTGACACCATTGAGCTCAATCTGGATCACCCAATTCCAACTTTAATCTTGGTGTTCTCCTTTCTGTCTCCACACCAACTTATATTCAGCAGCTTCCTCTTTGTAGGCTTGACTTCAAGACCACCAATTTTTTCAAGTACAGATAAAGGCATCAAGTTGATATTGGACCCTAAATCAATCAGGGCTTTCCCTCTTCCATGACTCCCAATAGTGCAGGGGATATTGAAACTTCTCGGATCTTTAGCTTTTGGAGGAAGTGCCTTATGCAAGATCACACTGCAATTGCTATGTACCTCAATTGTTTCCTCCTTTGGACTTTTTCTCTTTTCATTGAATTTCTTCAACTAGTTAACATAACTGGGGACCTGTTGCAATGTCCTAGTCACAGGAATTGTAATCTCCACTTCCTCAAAGATTTCCATGGATTGCTCAAACTGTCTTTCCTTCTCTTCCTTAGAATAATTCTTTGGGTAAGGAAGAGGTTTTTCATATATTCCTTCTTTTTTTTCTTATCCTCTTCCTCTCTTTTTGTCTATTCCTCCCTATCTTTTTCCTTTTCTTTTCTCTCACTCTCTTCTTCTTCTTTCTATATATCTTTCTCTTTTTCACTCAAACTTTCTTTTTCTTTTCTCTCTATTTTTCTCTCATCTTCTTCCTATTCTTCCCTCTCCTTTTCTTTTCTCTCACTCTCTTCTTTTTCTTTCTTTTCCTCTACATCCTTCTCCTTTTTGCTCAAACTTTCTTTTTTTATCTATATTTTTCTCTCATCTAAAAACTTGTCACTCTTAGTGATAACGACATTGCACTCCTCTTTAGGGATAATTTCCATATTGCCCCCAAATCATCCAGCTTCTAAATTATGAACCTACAATGTGCCTTCATCCTTCTGCATGCTGCTTGAGTGTTATTACGATGAGACTCAAACATCTATATGAACTGTTGAAGCGTGTCATCCATATTAGCCCATCTTTCTTATATAAAGGGTTGTTTCTACCATTGTTATTGTGGCAGCCTATCAAATTGTTCGGCAGCTTGAGTGCTTTTGTGATGAGAATCAGACGTTTGCATTAACTGTTGAAGTGTGTCATCTATCTTAGCCTATCTTTCTGATATAGAGAGTTTTTGCTGCCATTGTTGTTGTGGTTCTCTATAAAATTGTCCGACAGCATGTCCAAATTAATTTTGATCTATGCTTGAGTGAGGTTCCTACCAGTGATTGAAAGTACCTTGGTGGAATTGAGTGCCCATATAATTAATTTTTTGTCCAAATTGCATCCTGCAAGCATTAGACAAAAAAACCCTGGAAAATATTATTAGCACAAAAACAAAAATAAAAGATATGAAAATAAAATAAAACAAAATAAAATAAAACAAAACAAAATAAAATAAAATAAAATAAAATAAAGTAAAATAGAATAAAGTCAAAATTAATTAAGAATCACACAAATAGAATAGTTTAAACCGTGAGTCCTTGGCAACGACGCAAAAAACTTGTTAATGGATCGGCAAGTGTACCGAATCGCACAAGTAATATAAAATGGTACGACCAAGTATCATATCCCTGAAGACTCTTGGCACTAAACAATTGTGTGATAACTCAATTAATTAAGACTTAAATAAAACAAGATTGTTGGTTTCAAATGCAAAGACATAAAATTAAATGTGAATGCAAATTGATCAGTAGTAAAGTAACACAAAGATGAACGGAGGTTGTTTATAAAATGAGATGATTATGTTGTTAGGGTTTGATTTCACCAAGTTTACTCTCATGTATATAAGATTTCTTCTTTTTACATTAATGTTAACGCCACTCACTAAATTACTTAGAACCCGATCCCTCAGCTCAATAAGCCTGCCTTAATTCCTAGTTTGTGCAATTCCTAGCTTTCCTAGAAAATTAAGTCTGAAGATCAAGAGCTTAAGACGACCAAGTACTCATACCCTAATCCCTGAGAAATATTACCCTTGGGAGAATTCAACAAGAACTTGAATTGTAAGGAACCTCCCGACACTCATGCAATTCATAAATCATGCTACTAAATGAGTTAAATAGAGCAAGCATTGAAATAGATGAATTCCCTAATAATTAATGAAAAAGCATATAAATTAAGAATCAATTTAAATACATGAGAGTTCACAAGGTTACATCATCCCCCAACAACAAATAGAGTTTAGTTCCCCACAGACATGGAGAAACTATATGAATAACGGAAAAACATGAGATAGTGAAACCCTTGGAAAGAGGAAGCTCTCGCCTCCAGATCCGACTTTAGAGAGAAGAAGAGTGTGCTATTGTAGTGCTTCAGCCATAGATGAAAAACCTAGAGCGTGCTAGGTTTTGTATCTCTGGCTGGAGCAGCACAACACCACACTCTTCCACTCTCTGAAGGCGGTTTGGGATGCAGGGGCTTGCATGCTCAACTTTTAGGAATTTGCTATCTCATGCTTTTCCATTATTCATCTAGTTTCACCATGTCTATGGTGAACTAAACTCTATTTGTTGTTGGGGGATGATGTAACCTTATGAACTCTCATGTATTTGAATTAATTCTCAATAACATATGCTCTTTCATCAATTGTTAGAGTAATTCATCAATGATTATTACATGCTTTGTTTAACTCATTCATAGCATGATGTATGAATTGCATGAGTGTCGAGAGGTTCCTTATAATTCAGGTTCTTGTTGAATTCTCCCAAGAGTAATATTTCTCAAGGATGAGGGTATGAGTCTTGGTTGTCTTAAAGCTCTTGATCTTCACATTTAATTACTAGGAATGCTAGGAATTGCGTGAACTGGTGATTAAGGACAAGCTTTTTCGTCGAGGGATCGGGTTTAAGTAATTTAGTGAGTGATGTTAACATTAATGCATAAAGAAGAATTCTTACATGCATGAGAGGGAGCTTGGTGAAATCTAACCCCAACAACATACTCATCTCATATTAAACAACATTCGTTTATCACTTTGCTATTCTGCTATTGATAAAACTCTTTCATATTTAATTTCTGTCTTTGCATCTGAAACCAATGATCTCGTTTTCTTTAAGTCTTAATTAATCGAGTTATCACACGACTGTGTAGTGCCGAGAGTCCTCTAGGATATGATACTTGGTCTTACCATTTTATATTACTTGTGCGATTCGGTACACTTGCCAATCATCCAACAACAAACTTCTTAAACATCTTCCTAGCTTGTTTCCCAACTGCACAACCTTCACAAATCTTGTTCGATGCAGTGATAACAGGAACTCCCTTCACTAAATCTTTTCTCTTCAACTGACAAGCTCTTAAAATTGAAATGCCGGAATCTGTAGTGCCATAACCATCCTTCATCCTTAGCGTAGCAGCAAAACACTGAACGTCAACAGCAATTAGATTCACCTTGAATGTTATGTTTCTGGCAAGAGGAGCCTTGAGCACTAGACATTGCCTTTCATCAAACACCTCTATGTGCCTTTGCTTCATCGATATTGTGTAGCCTTTCTCTAGTAGCTGTCCCAAACTCAACAAGTTACTCTTCATTGTCGGAACATACAACACATTATTCACGTACGCGGATTTTCCATCCTTGCGTGTGATCAACACCTTGTCTGCTCCTTCAGCTATGATCGCACTTATATCTGCAAATCTTACACTCCTCTTTATACTCGTGTCTAGATCGTTCAACCAATCTCTCTTACTCGTAATGTGATTGGAACATCCCATGTCCAAATACCAACTCGTTTCATCCTTTGCATGGCTCGATTCTTTCGAAAGCAACACGTGGTCATCTTCACAATTACACTTGTCCAGTGCATGACTCACTTCCTGGGTACACCTGTCTAGCGCGCAATTTTGTTCTTTTCCACACGTGTCCCGCATCATCCTCAAAAAAAAAACTACTTCAACCTCTTCCACTTTGCTCATTAATAACACATGATCAGACTCTGAATCACATGTGTCTTGTGCAAGATTAGTCGCTTCATCATTCTTGTTTTTCTTCGTGGATTCGTTGTGTCAGCACTATGCAAAATAGTGCCCATATTTGTTACAGGTGTAGCATTGAAAGTTTCTTTTATCATAGCATTTTCTGCCTCTGCCTCTAGATTGCCTTCCTCCTCTCTTTTTTCCCTCCTTTTGCTTGCTGCCATTATCTTTCACGGTTTGTTCAGAGTGTTTTACATTTCTACCTCTAGTTTGTCCACCTCGTGATCTCCCTCTGCCCCTTCCAGCTCCACGACCCTTGAAGCTTTGATTATTTCTGGCTTGCAAGGCTTGACTTTGGCCTTGAATCACACCCTTTTCTGCAATCTTTCTTTCAATTAATCTCTGCTCATGAGCTTCAAGGGAATTCTACAACTCTTTCACTCTCATCGTTTCAAGATCCTTACATTCTCAACAATCTTTTTGTCTTTTACGATCTTGTCACAAGCTCTCATCACATTCACCATGATTTGGAATCTTCCAACGTACTCCACAAGCGTTTCTTGCTCTCACATGCTCAGAAGTTCATACTGTCTTTGTAGAGATTGCAACCTGATCTTTTTTTACCTTTCCAGAGTTGTCATAGCCCTCTTGCAGTATATCCCACATTTCCTTTGCCATGACAACCTTCGATACTTTCTGAAAAATTGTCGCAGATATGCACTAGTGCAACAACATTCGTGCTTTGCAGTCCAGCCTCTTGTTCTCTTTGTACAATTTATTCACCTCTTCTGAATCATCCTTCGAAGGTTCTTTGAAACCTTTCTTGAAAATTTCATCCATTTCTTGGAAACCAAGGATCACGTCCATTTAAATGCACCAATCGTCGTAGCCTTTGCCATGAAACACTGGCAGGTTGCTATGAATCATTCCAGCCATCACTACTCCATGAGTTTTCTCTTCTTGAAACGTCTTCTTGGGCTTTACAACTCTTCACAAGATCTCACAACCTAACTCTTGATACCACTGTTAGCCTCTTAACATATTTTACAAAATTATGCAGAGAAAAAAGTGTATGTAAAGAGAGGGAGAGAAAACGAGATTTATTTCTCACTAACAACTGCTGAAAGTATTACAGAAGATATGTATATATGAACAGTAAAACAAACTAATATCACATTTATGTTAGATGGATTAACACAACAAATACAAGTTAGAAAGAAGATACAAAGAAGAAAATTGCTCTGTCTCTACATAAGACGATCACAAACTAGTATTTGAAAAAAAAAGATCATCTCGTTGTTGTATAGGAATAATTGTGTCAATAAGGATTAAATATAATAGTTTACGTGTATCAAATGTTCAATTGATATTTTTTTTATTATTTAAAGTTCTTCTTTATGGTTTCCTGCTGTGTTACTTTGACGGATCTGATACTGTTCATTTAAAGTTCAAAACAAAATATTATGGTTGAACTTAAACTTCTCATTCAAATTTGGAACTTTTCATTTTCAACTAAGTAAAACATTCATTACTTTGAAAGTTTCGTCTCTATAATAATTGCGTTATAACAACTTATATCACTCGAATATTTAATCAAAATTTGAAACTCAATAAAATGTTATTAAAATATGCGAGCTTTCTTTATTAGCATTTTACTCACGAAAATCAAAGAATTCCCCTTAAAACAAACACAAAGATGCTCTCCGTCTGGAATATCATATGACATTAATTTATTATGTTACTAAAGATTATTTTATTATTACTCATTACAGTTTATTTTATCAAAGTTGAAAATTTAGAAAGGGCTAGTTAAAATATTTTAATCAATTTAAATATTCATTTTTCATGAAGCTGAGTCAAAGTTGCTGCTGGTCTTGGTCGGTATCACATGTTTGTGCATGTGATTACACTTGTCTTCACTAACATATACACACGTAAGTCAGAAAAATTATTTTTTTAATCAAATATTTGAATTATAATAACTTTGAATTTGAATTTAATTAAATAATCCTTAAGAACTTTGAGAGAGAAATGGTAAGACAGATAAATGTCTTAATCCAGTATGTTAACGTTGCACCAACCTGCACTTGTTTCTTTGCTATTTCAACAACCGTTTCATTGAACAATTATGTGACAAATATCAGAGAAAACATGAGACGGAGTAATAAAACCGGTAAACACATCTCTTGTGCAGTTTGTGTCACATTAATTCTTTAACCTTTGTTTTAATGCATTGAATGTCTCATTTTTTTTATTCATATATGATATACACCTTTTTCAAACATAATAATTTTCTATTACAATATAGCTTGATGATAATAACCTATTCCGCTCTTTAGTCAAACAATACTAAAATGACTTCACAATCAAACTGGTCATTCAACACCTCAACACTATATTCATTGGTTCTTTTTGTCTCCAAACGATGAAGAAATTATATAGGCCAATTAAGTATAGGATAATGATATTTTGACACTTTGACAAACTTTTGACACCATATACATGTCGCGATGTCATTGGGTCATGTGGAAAGTGTTTTAATAAATAGAAAATGAGGTGGAAATTGAAGGAGTAGAGGCTTTTTGTTTTCGTGCACTAGTACAAAAACAACGTATATGTCACACGTTAAAAATGACCGGTGATATTTTTGTAAATAAATGTAATTATTAAACGTCATTTAAAATTGTAATTCGATGTAAAAAGGTATAAAACATCGAATGCCCCTGCTTTAGACGTCAAAGTGTTGGTGAATTCAATAAAAATTTGAACGGGAGATTGAAAATTCATTTTCTATTTTTTCTATATTCTAAAACACTTTCCACATTTTTTAAAACACTTTCCATGATAGATACAGTGTTTTGTACTAGTGAACGAAAACAAAAACTCTCTAGTCCTTAAATTTTCACCTCATTTTCTATTTTTTAAAACACTTTCAACATGACCCAATAAAATCGCGACACATGTCTGATGTAAAAGTTTGTCAAATTCTAGTGTCAAAGTATCATTATCCTTACACAACCAGAAATATGCTTATTACCGAAGCATTAGTACCGATGATCTTTTTTGTCTTTCGGTAATTGGGCAGTGACAGTACCGAAGGAATGCGCCCTTCGGTGAAATTAGAACTCTGGATTTCGTTATCCCATTCTCCCAAACTTAGTATTGTCAAAGCGTCTCTCCCCCGTCGCCCCCCCCCCCAAAAAAAAAAACCTCTCAACCCTAATCTCACTCATTCAATGGTGGCCATTTTTTCGCACTTCCCACTTCTTCCCGCTTCTCTCTCCTGCCTTTGTCGCCGCACACCGTCTCCCTCCTCTTCGCCAAACCCCAACATCACCCTTCCCTCCTCTGTGTCAAATGCAAACCCTCCGATGACATCGACACCTCATTCTTCGACAACGTCAACCCCTCAAAGCCTCCGGAGGGATTTGTCGCCCCTCCCTCCTCCGACAATGGCCCCCTCGAGATGGAGGACGAGATTGCCGCAGCCTACGTGGAGCTCTACGGCCTCGCCTTCAGCGGCATTTCCATGCTTGGGAATGACGTCTTCGAAACAGACGACATGGTGAAGCAGGACACGGGGTTCGGGTTCGACACGAAGAAGGTGAAGGTCCATGATGAGTTCAAAGAGAGGGTGGTCCAGGTGAAGAGGGTAACAAAGGTTGTTAAGGGAGGGAAGCAGTTGCGCTTAAGAGCTGTCGTTATTGTCGGCGACAAGAAGGGCCAAGTCGGCATCGGAGTTAGCAAGGCCAAGGAAGTCGTTGCCGTCGTTCAGAAATCTGCCTCCAATGCTAGGAGGAACATCGTGAAGGTGCCAATGACTAAGTACTCAACTTTTCCCCACAGGTACTTTCTCGACCTTACCTTACCCTACACTGTATTTCTGAACTGTTTGTTTTGGTCACCTATTTATGTTGTTATGATAATCTGCAAGTGTCTTTTGAATCCAAGATTGAATCGATGAGGTTTGTTATAATTAATTATGAAAATAAAATGAAATTTACTTTGCATATGTATGAGCTAAAAGTAAAAATTTGGAATTGGAGTATGAGATTGAGATTGAGATTGAGTTTGAATTTGCACTTAGAAGAATGGGAGTTCAACAAAAGCTCATTTCTTTCTTCTTTCATTCTTCTCTTGTATTCATCATGTTTCCCCTTGTTGGTTCATCCCAAGAGCACTAGAAAATTACAAGCAGCCCTTCAAGAACCAAAGATAATAACCACATTAAGGTAGGGTATTTCATTAAATTCCATATTCTGAACTTTTATTCAAGAAAGTTAGCAGCATAATCTGTTCATTTTTCCCCCTTGCCTAATTTCCAATCTTGCAAGTTAAATCCTTTGTTTATTAAATTAAATCCTTTGCTTATTTAAATGTGAGTTTTGTCTCTGAAGCTAACTCTTTTTCTTCTGTGATTGGTTAAGATGAGTCCAAGACTATCAAACAAAGAGCCTGTGGGCTTCGAATGGGGTTCTTAATGCTTGTTGGTATACTTGCAATTAGACTATCAAACAAAGAGGAGAATTCAAGAAGGCATAGAATTGTGTTCTATGTTCATTCAATTTTACAGGTAAGTATATCTAAGTCCACATTACATCACAACTCCAAATCAAATGTAATAATCAATTGTTTCTACTGTAAGTTCTTTTACTTGAACTTGAAAACCATAGAACAAGAATCATAGAACAAGAATTTACGGTAGTGAGAAAATAAGTGTTGTGGAAATGGCCAAAAGAGTTGTAAACAATATTTTCAAGATGGTCTATCTGCTTGTTGTTATAATATTTTCAAAATGATCTATCTACTCTTATCTTCACCTTGCTCAATTGAATGCATAATTAATATTGTTAGTACATGTCTATATGAGTTGAAGGGGATATATAAATGAATTCAAAACTTGTTTGTTGTTTTTAACCTTTAACTTTAAATCAAATTCATACTTAAAAGTGAAGCATTTTGGCGATTAGTGAATGAATAAATTAGAGTGACTAATGTGTTAGATTAGAATACAACAAATCATTTGGAAAGCCTATGGATCTGTTAATGGTCATATATTAGTTTTATAAGGTTAGTACTAAGATTCAGAATTTAAGTTAATTTTTTAGCCTTCGTTGACCTGAGAAAATGTGTTTTAGGTTACTCATGTTTTAGTCAAAATTGGTTTATCACTACATTTTAAAATTGGTAGTTCAAGTCTTTTGTATATTTTGAAATTTGATCAATTTAATCCCTAATGACAAAGTTTAAAATCCACCAAAACATGAAAGGACTAAAACTAATTTTTACCAAAATTTGAGAGAAATAATACAACATAATTCTTCCTTTAAATGCTTTAAAAAACAAGTACTCAACCTTACAAAACCAGTGAAAAGTTAAAGTAATTAGACCTTTTATGCTCCATGTTTATTAGCATTGTTAATAGAACATGATGAATATGATATTATTGTTGTTGTTCTTCATAGGGGATCCAAAATAAGTGTTTGGGTCTTTGCACACTGGATACTTGGAACTGTAGTCACATTCCTGGGTGTCCTGAATGTATATCTTGGATTAGAAGCCTACCACCAAAATGGGTCTATAAACAAAATCAAGGATTACAAGTGTTTAAAGCATATAGAGTACTGGTGAATTTGAATTCAAAGATTGTAAATTACTTGGCTTACATGTATATATAGAAGAAAAAAATTGTATTATATATTTATTTTTTATAACAAAATTTGAAACTAAAATATAATTTATTATTAAATAAAAAATTGCATAGTATGATATCTAAGCCGAACAGTTAGCATCCAAGACTGATCGATCTATCTACTATAGCAGCACTCGTCAACTCTACTGTAGAAACGCTCGTCAACAAACCAGGTTAAAGGATGTTAGGCCACAACGTTCGTCACCTAGGTCAAACCAAGTTAAAAGGTGTTGGGCCACAATTGGCCCATCATGTAAGTTATTGGATAAAATATCTGATTAAAGATATTTTATGAGCAACCGACCAGATTTTAAGATAAATATGTTTAAGGTAAGTCTGTTTATATTTTATTAGGCTTGTGATAACCTATAAATACAAGACCAACGCTAAAAGCCAGGTACGTTCCACTTACGTGCTATTCATACTGGAAAATACTGGGTTGTGATAATAAAATCACTTTCTTGAGAGCTAGGGCTCCATATCCCACGCCTAACGAGAGCGTTGGAGTGCCTTCTGCAAGTACATTCCCCTCCGGCAGTGAAGGAGAATGAACAACACATATTGGAGAAGCACGAGCGACTCATCGAAGGATAAGCAAGCGACCTATATTGCAAAAATCGAGCGACATCGACATCCAAATGCCATAAAGACACGTCCGCAAGGTTAATTTTTCGGTTTCTTATATCTGTACTGAAACATGTTAGCGCCCACCGTGGGGTCGAGCGACATCCCACAAGGAACCAAACAAGGACACAGTTTCAGCATCATCATGTCAACCAAGCTCCTACCAATCCACTACAGTCCTTGCTGGTCACCGTCCACACGTCATCAACGCCAAGGGTGACGACATTGATAGAAAAGTTTGAAGTCTTTACTTTATTTTCCTTTATTGTAAATTTTTTGCTTTAACCAATCTTTTTCTAAGTAAAAAGAAGCAACTGTTGAAGTAATGAGTTAAACAAAACATGCATAGAGTATAGAAGAAAAACCATAACAATTAATGAAAGAAAGCATAAAGATTAAAGAACCAATTCAATACATGAGAGTTTCAAAGGATTTCATCTGAGTAAAAAGAAGCAGTTGTTGAAGTAATGAAAATGTGCGACGACATGCTTCCACATCGGAGCCAGTATCTGGCGGCCATTGTCATGGCCCGATCTACCGCCACTTCAAGGCCATCTCCCATCTTTCTCGCGACGCCACCATAGCCTTGCCCTTCAGCCTCAACTGCTCGGCCTTCCATGGCTTCGAGTGTTCAAGCCTTAGGCCATTCGTCCTCGCAGGTATTCGGCTATTCGGCCTCAAAAGCACTCGGTCATTCAGCCTCACAGGTATTCAACCATTTGGCCTCAAAGGTTCTCGGCCATTCAGCTTAACAGGTATTAGGCCATTCGGCCTCCACGTATTCGGCCCTTCGGCCTCAACCGTTTGGCCTTTCATGCCCTCAGGTACTTAGCCAAATTTGGCGTCAAACGTGAAACCTTCCACCTTTTGGTCATTCGGCCTCACAAGGTATTTGCCCTTTCGGCCTCCACTACTCGGCCTCCCATGGCCTCAGGTCACAAAGCACTAAAACAAGTAGATGTCGGCCATATGACACATTCTAATACGGAATCTTGAGTTTGGTCCAAAACATTCAACCAAAGACCGAGCAGTCTTACTCGATTGGTTGTTCGACCTTATAGCATAACCTATTTCAATGTTAATTGTACAACCTTGTAAATGCATTGGTTTGTCTAACTACTTTGTTTCTCACCATGTAAAATTTGAATTGTTATATTTCTTTAGTGCGAATAATCACATCTTGCATTCAATTACAAGAGCGGACGCTAGAGAATGTTCGTGCTGAGGAACTCAACCAGGGAAATACTTATAGACTTGGGACATGTTCGCCCAAGAACACTAAGCCTATTGTGTATAGGGATACACTCCCTTTGGGTCATGAACACTCAAGTGCATTAAATATAGGGATACACTCCCTTTGGGTCATGAACACCCAAGCACATTAAATGTAGGGATACACTCCCTCTGGGACATGTTCGCCATAAGAACACCTAACAAACCTAGTGGCCACCCCCCTATTCTAGGTCATGTTCGCCCAAGAACACCAACCGCACACCAGCATAAGGGCAATCTACCTATTATGGAATCAGACGGGGGGTGCAAACTCTGCCAGACGATCATAAGAACATCAAGGCAACAACAACACTCAATAACAAGTAATTACCAAATATATGTCTTCAAACACAGAAGTATAAACACACAAGTCGTTAACATTACAGGTACAAAGTACTTCAAACAAATTCACAGTGTGAATAAAGAGCACGTCAAAGTGTTTGAAGCTATCCTATCAAGGGTTCATAATGGCAAACAACATTGATAAAGGGGGCCACCGGATCCTCCTCCCATCCTCCTCCCAAACTTCCTCACAAAACGGTGCACAGTAAAGAACTTCTACACCGAACGTTACTCTGAAGTCCTATAGTTAACCCGTCCATAAAATCGAACGGTTAACTCGAACTTGGGGGGCATTATGTATACTATGATATCTAGGCCGAACGGTTAGCATCCAAGACCGATCGGTCTATCTACTGTAGCAACGCTCATCAACTCTACTGTAGAAATGCTCGTCAACAAACCAGGTTAAAGGATGTTGAGCCACAACGTTCGTCACCTAGGTCAAACCAGGTTAAAAGGTGTTGGGCCACAATTGGGCCATCATTTAAGTTATTGGATAAAATATGTAATTAAAGATATTTTATGAGCAACCGATCGGATTTTAAGATAAATTTGTATAAGGTAAGTCTGTTTATATTTTATTAGGCTTGTGATAACCTATAAATACAAGGCCAAGGCTAAAAGCTAGGTACGTTCCACTTACGTTCTATTCATACTGGAAAATACTCTACTGTGATAATAAAATCACTTTCTTGAGAGCTAAGGCTCCATAAGACTTGCCTAACTTGAGCGTCGGAGTGCCTTTTGCAAGTACATTCTCCTCCGACGGTGAAGGAGAACGAACAGTGCATATCGAAGAAGCACGAGGGACTCATCGAAGGATAAGCGGGCGACCTATATTGGAGGAAAGCGAGCGACATCGACATCCAAAGGCGATAAAGACACGTCCTCAAGGTTAATTTTCTATTCTCTTATATTTGTATTGAAACAAAAATTAAAAGATATAATTATTAAAAGAAAAATTGATGATAATGAAATCATAATTAAAACTAGTTATTGTGTTAGTTGGTTGGGGCACAAGCATAGTTCAAAAAAATATTTTAGTAGCTTGGATATGTAGATGGTAGTAGCATGGGACACAAGTTTTAGTGAGCTAGTTTATAACTCATAACCTTCACATGTATTTTTTCTAAAAGCTTTTGGTTTAACTTTTATTTGGGGCTTGTATATTATTATGATGATGAAATGAATTCCATGTTGTTTGTTGGATTGAATATGTTCATTTTCAAGTATATTGATTATAAATTGATTCAATGAGATGATTATACATAGAAATTGTTTGTAAATTGATTGGATGTCAAATGTAAGCACATTTTATTTTAAAAAACAAGTTTTTATGAAATACATGACAATGTATTACATCATAATATGTTGAACTTATTACAACGTATTTTTTTGTTACCTAATAAAAAGTGCATACCTATTATGACACCCAAAACTATGACGCTAGACCACCCGTCATAATATTTTTATTCATCATAAAAACGATTTTTGCATGGTGATTATTTTTAATTTGAAGAAAACAGATTACCAAAATAGAGGTAAACATAAATATATTTAGATAATGTTACTTAAAATATGTGAAAGATATAATCAATTATTGAATGATTAAAACAAATAATTTCAATTTTATTTTTTCTTCTTTTTTTATCCTCCTATAATATCTTATTTATCTTTTAGCTCTAAATATACATTATTACAATCGATGTAATTCACAAAGTCTTCCAAACCTTTTAAACCTTTACGTTGTAAATTTATTAAAAATCTAAACTACTAAATCCTGTTATAAAAGTCTTTTAAATTTGTCTTACGCGAGACTGTTCTGTTTGATTTGATTATTTTGGAATTGTCTGCCTGCAAAATGCTAGACTATGTGCGTCGTGATAATTTTCTATGTACCATTCAAATTTTATATCTGTATAAGAAAAATCAAATTTCATGCAGTCTTTTTGCCTATAAAATCTCATTCCCATCTTCTCTTGTACAAGGGTATATCTCTCTACGTTCATATCTATTCTATAGAGTTTCCATGGCTATGGCACATCTAATATCTTCTCCTATCGTCTCTTCACTCACAACTGGTACTTATACTCACTGTCTTCTTTTTTGGTTCTTTTTTCACTGCAAAGTTATTTTGTGAATGAATAATATGTGGAAGCATGCATTGTAATTGCAGGTGCAAATCTTTGGGGCAGGAAACTCTCCTTCAACACTATTTACTGTGAAAGTATGTCTCATCACTTACACCCTATTCCTTCAACTAATATTTATTATGGTTAACTATTTTATTACATTTCTGATGATTATCTCACACTTTTTTACATCTTTTTTTCATCTATTAGTTGAAATGTGTTATAATATTAAAGAAATGCACATGTTGATGGAAACTTTAAACTTTACAATAGTCTTCAATTGGATGTAATAGTGGACTTATTTTAATTTGACGATATCTAAATTTTTCACATGATCTCTATTTACTATATCCTTCTTACAAATACCTATTATTTTTAACTATTTTGATATTAGCATTAAATAGTACAGTAATGATTATTAATTCATTTATTTTATTGTAAAATATATGTCCAGAAACAACAATAATTAAAATTGGTCATTTTAAATATATGCTGGCAAATTTAATGTAATTCACAACAGTTTAAAAATGAAAAATTTTAAAAATAAACCATTATATATCGGTATACTTTAATTTTAAATTTATATATAAAATATATTCAAATAAAAATAAGGTATAAATATGTAGCTAGCTATATTTAAAATGATGCAAAAATAATTTTTCATAATCAAGGCTAAAAGTTAAGAAGTACGGGATTTTTTATGGAGACATAAACTTTAAAAATGAAGAAACGTATAATTATTTAAAAATTTATATGATAGTATTATATAAGCTAAAATAAGAAATAAAGTATGAGAATATATATTTATTTTAGGTGAATACACAATTTTAAAATTTAATAAAATTTATATTAAAATATAATATTTAAAATATCTTTTCTGTTAATTCTACTTCAGAAATTATCTTCCAAATATCTCATAATCTAGTTCAGAAATTATCTACCAAAGTATCTCATAATCTAGGATAGGGTTGTTAATTCTACTTCACATTTGCACATGGGCACGTCACGTGGTCCTATTTTGGTGTTTCCTTATTAGTAACGAAAAATCAGAGTAAATATTTGTTTTAAAATAAATAAAAATCATAAAATGTGCAATAAGGATGGAGAAGACCCGATTGTTGAATTCCGACCTAATTGATCAAACTTATAAATATGAAAGTAAAAACAATATAAAAAAGTATATAGGTTGTGGTCTTTAACTTTTTTTTGTTTTAAATTTTCCATAATAAAAATACATTCATTTTTTAAAAATATATATAATGTCTTTTTTGTTAATAGATAAATAAGTATTTTCAAAATTGCGAAAGGCATATGTAGATATTGTTTTTAAACAAATACTTAGGAGAAGAAAATAAAATTAAAGATATAATTTTTATATAAATTAAAAGTTAGTTTTAGAAAATAAAATACGTTTTTTCATGTTTTTATAAATATTATCCATCGTTAATACATTTTTCTATTTTTAAGTAACTACTGAATTTGACTTTGGCTAAAAACCAAAATTTTCATATTAAGTTTTTTAAGGTTTTAACAAAAAAAAAAAGACTATTCTCTTTTTCGACAACGACTATTTCAATTTTCAAATTATTTATTGTCTTAATATTCATCATCTTGTCATGATTTTAAATATATATCCTTTTGTACATGTTACAACTTTGAACAGTTGGTACATTAAGTTCTCATGTATCAAAAGCTTCTCAGCTGAAAATAAAAGCTCAAATACAGTATAATCCTGAGGTTTCAACAATCACCTTTTAATCATCACTACAAAAGCATTGAAAAAGGAGCACCATATGAAGAAAGCAAAAAAAGTTATGTTGTGAAAGCCGTCACTGTACCATCTTCTGAGAGTCAGAATCTGAAGCTTTCAACTCCAATAACATTGTCCACTCTGTCAAAAATTTCATGGCGGTTTTGTACCAATTTATTAACCCTTATGCAACGTATGGTCGAGTAAGTAAATACTGTTCCATCACTCTCATAATTAATATTCAAAGTTATATGTCGTTCCTTTGTATTAAATTCTGATTTGGATAATTAATACCCTTCTTGTTTTAAATTAACCTGTATTTTATAGTCATCAGCGGCAATTTCTGTGTCTCTCGTTGCAGTACAATGTCTATCAGATATATCTCCGTTGTTTTTTATTGGTTTGTTACAGGTGACACTCCAATAATATTGTTTTTTTAAAGACAATTGAAAATTACCCTTTGACTTCAATATAAGACATTCTTTTGAGTTGTTTTTTCTAATGTTTCAGGCTTTGATACCTCACTTGTTTGTGGATGTTTACGTTAATGGAGTGAATCAAGTGTTTGGTTTTGGAATTGATAAGGTATGAAACCTACTATGAATAAAAATAATTGATTTCTTTATTTGTTTGTTTTATGTACCGTTTGTATATATTCCATTAAAACATATAATTAAAATTGTTGTTGTATAAAACATATAATATTCAGAAACATATATAAAGACAAAGTTTACTCAAGAACGTCACTTGTACAACGATTTGAACAATTTATATAATTTTCACTTTCAAACTCCTTTTCGTATAATTGAGGTTTACTGACGTACTCCCACTCTTTTTAATGTAAGCATCAGCAAACCCTCCCAAAATTTGACCAAACACCTACCCATTTTTCTTATTTTAATTAATTCAATTTATGGACATATTAAAGTAATTTTACATGTGATTTATATATTACGGAATTAATTAAAATAATTGAAAATATAGTTGGATTTTGGAACAGTTTATTTAATCTACTTAACCTTGAAAATGAGAATACTTAACGAGTCCCTTTATATTTTCTTGTAAAAAATAATCCCTTTATAATTTTGAACCTATAGTATACTTTTATCCTTTGATAGGATGCTGAAAGGTTGTAACTATTTACAGTTAATAAAAATTTTGCATGTTTCTAAGAACTAATCTATATGTTAGATGTTCTATTGCAGATAAACAAACCATATCTTCCATTGGTTGCAGGGAAAATATCCTTCAGAAGTTGTGCAATTATTGTTGCCTTATCTGCAATTTTGGTACCATATAGATCCATCACCTTTTAGAATAAAATTATAAGATTAGCTTCATAGAAAAGGGAGAGTTACGGTTTTATTCTGTTTTACAGGGTTTAGGGCTTAACTTGATGATAGGTTCTACTGCATTGATTTGGAACTTTGTGTTGTCCGCAACATTATGGACTTGCTATTCTGTGAATGTAAGTTCTGAATTGCATTTAAACTGTGTATTATGTTTTAAGGTATAAGTATTGGTGCACTGAGTATTCTTATATATATTCTACAGTTGCCTTTCTTACGATGGAAGCAAAATCCGGTGCAGGCATCATTAGTCACGATTGTTACTTGGGCATATATATTTCCAATTACATATTTCCTTCATATGCAGGTTTGTCCTGTCACTATTATTGCCTTTTGCAGATCTTAGTTTTGAATAAGCATGTTCCAACTTATGTAATAATAACAAATCTTCATCCCAAGATTTTTTTGTTAGTTTCGTTTGATACACAATCAACCATTTGAATCCACCAATTAGAAATGGATTTAAAAGTATGAGTGAAAAGTTGCAGAAATGATGAATATGTGTTGAGATAAGAATTAGATGTGTTATATTATACGACAACCTTTGTGTGTTATTAAATTGCTATTTGATGTAACAAATATTCAGACGTTTGTGTTGAAGAGGCCACTTCTGTTTACAAGATCTCTAATTATTTCTATGTTGTTCATGAGTTTCTACACTACTGGTATAGCATAAGCAAAGGTAAAAGTCTTTATTTTCTCGGAACACGTGTATTAATTTTCCAACATCAAGCTTTTGGTCCAATAATGTAAAACCTTGTATTGGATTTTTGTAGGATATACCTGACGTAGAAGGAGAGACATAAAACATGGCGTTAATTCTTTCTCAGCACGTTTAGGCCAAAAAAAAGTACATATGTTTAAATTCAATATATATATATATATATATATATATATATATATATATATATATATATATATATATATATATATATATATATATATATATATATATATTGGTTATACCCTGTTTGTATAACAGATGACTGATTCCAAATCTTTGATAGGTATTTTGGATTTGTGTTTTCCTATATGAAATGGCATTTGGAGTAGCCTTCTTGGCAGGAGCATCATCCTCATCTCCCTTCTCGATTAAATTTGTCACGGTAATATGTTTATATGTCACATCATTTTTACAATCTCTAAACTTTTAATTACGACAGGAATGCTAGATCCAACAAGTGAGAGATATCTGTATTTAGATAAAAAAGGATTTCTTGGAAAAGTTGTCTTTACTGCTGCGTACATTAATTATTCCAACTTCTTAATCTCAATGCGAAGCATATATTTACAAACATATATCACTATAAATGAATATAAAGTTATTTAAACTTTTGAACAGTATTTAAAAGTGAATCTGTGTTATGTTTTAATGTCTTGGAAATGTTGTTCTTGGTTCAATTCTGTGGTACCAGACCAAATACGTAGACGTGACAAATCCAGCTTCCACTAGATCCTTCTATTCATTGAACTGGAAGGTAATTTTTCTCTTATATACACTCTTTTACCATTTTAATAGTTCAATATGAAGTTTATAATTTAAAGGAAACAGTTATCTAATAACGTACGAACTGGTGTGTTTGTTTTTGCAGCTGATGATTGGTGCACACGTTCTCCTTCCTTTAATTAAATAAAGGATGTGTGACTACGTTTGCGACAAATGCAACACAATGACATAGAGACCCTTCGACATCTAAATGGTCATCTATATGTGTTCCCTATATTCAATGTTTCTTTTTGATGTAAAGTGTTATTTTATAAATAAACTTATTAAAGTCTTTCGTCTTATATTTCCCAAATATTTCACAGCTTCTTTTTTTTCAGTCAAAGGAACAGTTTTTTTTTTCAACTTTAAAACAATTAAACTTCGTTATCTTATAATTCTTTTTTTTTTTTCAGTTTGAATCAAACAGGAGAATTGCTGGTTGATTCAAATTCATTAAACATTATAAAATTTATTAAGCGTAAATGTAGCACCTAT
This sequence comes from Vigna nakashimae, assembly GCA_034642375.1. NCBI lineage: Eukaryota > Viridiplantae > Streptophyta > Magnoliopsida > Fabales > Fabaceae > Vigna > Vigna nakashimae. The sequence continues at coordinate 49,207,982 of CM067765.1, read as the reverse complement.
TTTCGTGTATTTTCGTCTGATAATAATCATATGAAATAAGAAAATAATATAAAAAATTATAATAGAATTAACTTTAAAAAATTGAAAAAATAAAAATGAATTTTTACATCAAACTAATATCTAAAAATATAAAATCTAGTTTAACAAAGTCCAAATTTGAAATTACAAAACAATTAGAAGGATACGGTCGAGACAAGACAACCTCATCTATAATCTCTTTGGTTTTAAATTTTAAACAAACAATATTAAACAAAGTCGTCTTAAATATAGCCTTAAATTGTAAACAATAAAAACAAATAAATACAAACAAAGAACAAATTTTTAGTAGTCAAAACACTAAATGTTGCATAGGAACACTAAGTACAAAGTAGAAAGTGTCCACACAACAAATCTATTGAAGAAACTGAAAATCAAAAGGTGACAACAAATATAAAAAATAAAGTAAAACAACATAAGATCTAAAAACATCTAATTCACAAATAGGTAAACAAGGATTAAAGAAAACTATTAAGAACAAAAGGTGTTAAAAGAAGCATCTCTGAATGACCTCTCCAAAAAACACAGACATTAGGCAAACCTCACTAAACGATGATTAAACGAATTCTAGGCATAATTGAAGCATAGGCGATAAGATAAATACTTTAGTAAATCTAGTAACCTATAGGAAAGTCGTAGAAAAATTCTTAGACTTAACCTAGATGCTATACTAAACGATTCACAAGCTAAAGCGTATATGAGAGTTGTGCTAAAAATAGAAGCTATATTATACCAAACGTTAATTTGTCAAAACTCTCAAATAGATAAGAATGTAAAAAGTGCCAAGAAAAGGTTTTTGGTAAGCCATTTGAAAGTCTCAATTAATATCCAAAAAACTATGTGAAAGATAACTCACCAAAACACTCTAGTTGAAGAAAGGAGTATCTCAAAGCGTTTACAATATACTAGATCATAATGCTTTCTTAATCTCACAAACGATGAAGGCATATGCTAAAAAATCTTAAATGATGTGATGGAAAACATCGTGCTAATCGCATTTGTTAGAGAAATCTATAAGGTTTACCCAAGCTAGGCGAACTCTCAACATAAAATGATGAGTTTGACAAAGTTTGAAGAATAATCATGACTCGTCATACCTTGAATATTTCCCATTTCAATATTAGCACATTTGATAAAGTTTGAAGAATAATCATATGGCATTGTAAGCTCTTTGATCCCTCGAAAAATTGTTCCAGCCTCGTCTTTTGTTAAGGTGTAATTTGCTTTTGGTTTCATCAACTTCCCATTAACTTGCACCTTCAACTCTGAGTTTCTTCGACCATAATATAAAGGTAAATTTTTTCTTACGTTTTCATTATCTTTTGTCTTACTACTGACATTCATGACTGTGTTGACGATTTTATCAAAGAAATTCTTTTCTATATGCATGACATTGAGGTTATGTCCTAGCGAATTATCTTTCCAATAGGCAAGATCCCAAAAAGGCTTCTTTTAGTCTAGTTATGTCACTCCTCATACCCTTCTATCCTAATCCTACCACTTTCAGTCACTTTTGTAAAATATATGACTCTTCTCCATAGTTGGGATGGACTGAGCCTGGGTAGGGGCATATCCGTTTGAAGTTTCCCTTTGCGAAATACTTTTTTGTTTCTCCTAAATGGGTGATCAATGGGTAAGAACCTTTGATGGCAATCAAACCAAGAACTTTTGTGACCATAACTCAATAAGAATTGTAAGAAATGTTAGGCCTCAAAGGGGTAGGGGTGAATTGGTTTTTAATAAAAATACTTTCTTTTACTATCTTTTTTGAAATCTTTAGAATGATCTTTAACATGCAAGACAATAAAAACAATAATGCAGTAAAAGAGTTTAAGGGATAGAAAAACCAACACAGATTTTTATACAGGTTTGGCCAAGCCTACGTTTAGTCTTCTTCAACAACCTTAGTTAAAGGATACCACTATAATGATTGAGTTTAGAAGTAAGAATACAGAGACTACCTCTCAATGCACTCTCCTTCCCCACTCAAAATCAATTACAGCAAACAAGAGGTGAACACCTTCACATTCTCACAACCTAGAAAGCAATCTCAACTTCCTATAACCTTAGAGCAATCCCAACTCTAAGAAAAACCTTGAGAGCAATCCCAACTCTCAATGAGAACACATACAACTCTCTCCTCTGGCACAAACGCACGAAACTCAAGTAGTGTAGATATGATCAAAAACCTTTGAGCACAAGTCTTGACAGAATTTTGATGTATCAACCGAGATTTAATCATTGATTCTTCAAGAATATTCTTGGACGCTTTCTGCAATCAAAACTCAATCAAAAGTCAGTTATGAAATTGTATTTTCGAAGATTCTTTTTGAAACAACGTGCAAGATATTTATTTATAGGATTTTCATAATCCTAATGCATTTTAGTCGATTATGAATTTAATGTAATCGGTTACGTTTTTAACATTGCTATGCTAGATTTACATTAAAACAGATTTAATTGAGTAAGTAAATAATGTAATATATTATACATTCATGGTAAGTCAAAACATTTGAAAATATGACTGTTATTACAGTTAAGACTTAATTTGAAAACAATTTTCAATATGTACAAGATTTAACCGAGTAAGTAAATTGGGTAATCGGTTAAGTATTACACTTAAGCAAATTTTGAAAATTTTTTCTCCTCAAAACTCATCATTGCACTCAAAACGCTGATGTTAGCAAAGGCAAGGGTTTTAATCTATTATGCATATAATGTAATCGGTTGAAACTTCCAGTATGCTACAGTTAAGCATTTTGCTGATATTTGATGAGACTAATTGATTACATAAACACTATAATCGATTACTTCATACAAGTGTTTTGTCATATAAACACATGAGTAAGCATACTATAGATGTAAACACATGTATGACCACATTTAGTATGCAAACCAATCATTTCATACACACACAAAAACATGTAAATTTAGCTATACATATAAAAAACGTTTCAGTGTTGTGCAAGAAACATATAAACACATTTATGTTGTTGTCATCATACGAAAGAAAACATATAAGGGATTGGGTTTAGCCATCACATTGCTCCCCCATCAACAATCTCTCACTTTTTTTATGATGCACAACCATACATTATTTTTCCAGTTATTGCAATTTTTTTAATATCTAGTTTCTCTAATTTCTCCCCCTTTAGGCATTAGCAAAATAGATATGTAATTATAGAAACAAAACTGCATACAGAGATACATCAATATGTATGATGACAAATCAATAGTAGAAATTAATGCTCCTCCTATCAATAGTTGATCATGTCCCTGAGCAAAATATCATCATCACTTTCATCTGGGACACTTTCCTCCTCATTCTCATCATCCCTTTCATTTTCCTCACTACCATCATCAGAGTCCTCAATTTGTAGCTTTCCCTTGATGGCAACAACATCTTTGTTAATTGATTTATAGAGAGTAGTCAGAGAATGCATTTTCCTGACCATGTGTTTTTCAAATTCTAATCTAGGCCTAAAAGATGCAGATAATGATCGACCAGGAGCTTCCTCTTTATTAGCCAGATACTCATCTTTAAAGAGACATCCATCTGGACCATGTTGAAGTCCCATGTGATACAATGCAATTTTGTCTATGGAGAAGCACTTTATAGATAAACACAACGTAAGGCAAACTATAGATTCCAGCCTTGTGGCCTTAAGCATGTTATCCTAGATTGTTGTTGGCTAGTCAATTTGTATGTTTTCCTTGAGAGCATGAAGCAAACAAAGATCCTTAGTAGTTACCTAGGCATGATTAGTACCCCTTGGCAGAAGAATCCAAGTGATGATGAAAGCACACAGGCAATCATATTTCTTCATTCCACCAATTCTGTAGTGGGAATAATCTCTAGGCTCATTTGGATTCCTAAGACAACCCTGGCAAAACAGTGAATTTGTGAAATCCTACAATCCTGAGATGACATTTTTCACTACCAGGTTGGAGTCCAACAATAATGGTCCAAACCTCTTTAGTCAATTTTATGTTGATTCCTTTTACCCTGGAACACAATGTTCCATCATTGATCTTACAGTTGGAATAGAAAACCTTCACAAGTTCAGGGTACCAGGGATCGACAATTTCAATAAAATTCTTCAACGCCTCCCTGTTCAACGAGTTTTGAAACACAAAACCTTCTCTTTTGAAAAAGTTGAAATTGGCATACTTGTGAGGAATGATTTTCCTTAGTCTCCAGTGAACAATGAAATTTGTTTGAGCATCATCATCACTGATCCACCCATCAAGATTTGGACTACGATATACAATCCTCTGTCCGAGAGTCTTGAATCTTTTTCTCTGGGATGAAGACGATGCCATGGTGCAGAATGTGATGAGAGATATGTGGCAAGAGACTAAGAGCGAGATAAGATGAGTGTTGCAGAAAAGAGTATGAATAACAACTTGCTTAGGCTCAAGTCCCAAGGCAGTAGAGTCTGAGATACTGCCTCGATTCAGAAAGAACTGAGGCAAACAGTCCTACGAAAAAAAAAATTAAAAAGGAAAAACCCTAATGCTTTGGTTACTTGTGAACCGAGGAAAAATCCTACCACTTTTTCTTCTATTCACAACCGAGACAAAAAGGAGCAGACTTTTCGCCTCGCCTGTATATTCCTCAGTTTAGGAACCACTGTCTATGAGCGAAAATAACCGTTGTTATTTTCCTTGCCAACACTAGTGGATTAAGCTTTTTGGGGAAGATCTTTATCTAGATGTGTTTAAAAAATCTCTTATTTCCTTAATAATCATACTTAGTCCTTTTGGTGTTTGAAGATTAAGCTTAACGGAGGTCCTAAGATCATGGGTTTCTTGTGATGTACTTAGAATTGAAGGTGTTTTGATTGAAGAAAGAGAGTGGTAGAATCTATAGTATTTGGCTTTCGACAAATTATTTGCAGCCTCGTACGCAAAAAACATACAAAATTTTTTTAGAGCAACTTAGAAAAGAAAAAGTGATTATAATTTCGTTTAAGATGTGGGGGAGGGACGAATCAAAGCGACAAGGGCTGAATCTCGGTCGATCGTGGCAGCAAGGCCAATCTCCCACTTACAATACCCTGTCGCGTATTTAAGTCGTCTGCAAAGGATTCTACCCGTCGCTTGACGGGAATTGCGCTTTAAGGCATCTCATAAGGCTTCTTCACCTTACGAGGTTCACCAATGGCACGTGCCTTTGGGGGACAAAGCCCCCTACTGCTGGTCGGCAAACAAACGACAGGCACACGCATCGCTTCTAGCCCGGATTCTGAGTTAGAGGCATTCAGTCATAATCCAACACACGGTAGCTTCACGGCACTGACTTTTCAACCAAGCACGATGACCAATTGTGCGAATCAATGGTTCCTCTCGTACTAGGTTGAATTACTATTGCGACACTATCATCAGTAGGGTAAAACTAACCTATCTCACGACGGTCTAAACAAGTTCACGTTCCCTATTGGTGGGTGAACAATCCAACACTTGGTGAATTCTGCTTCACAATGATAGGAAGATTCGACATCGAAGGATAAAAAGGCAACGTTGCTATGAACGCTTGGCTGCCACAAGCTAGTTATCCCTGTGGTAACTTTTTTGAAAAGTCTAGCTTCAAATTCTGAAGGAATAAAGGATCGATAGGCTACGCTTTCACGGTTCGTATTCGTACTGGAAATTACAATCAAACGAGTTTTTGCCCTTTTGTTCAACACGAGATTTTTTTTCTCGTTGAGCTCATCTTAGGACATGTGTGTTATCTTTTAATAGATGTGCCGCCCCAGCCAAACTCCCTACCTGACAATGTCTTCCGCCCGGATTGACCGACCGAAGCCGACCTTGGGACCAAAAAGAGGGGCTGCGCCCCGCCTCCGGTTCACGGAATAAGTAAAATAACGTTAAAAGTAATGGTATTTCACTTTCGTTGTTTCTAGCTCCCACTTATCCTACACTTCTCAAGTCATTTCACAAAGTCGGACTAGAGTCAAGCTCAATAGGGTCTTCTTACCCCGCTGATTCCGCCAAGCAAGTTCCCTTGGTTATGGTTTTGCTCGATAGTAGACAGGCAAAGTGGGAATCTCGTTAATCCATTCATGCGCGTCACTAATTAGATGACGAGGCATTTGGCTACCTTAAGAGAGTCATAGTTACTCTCGCCGTTTACCCGCGCTTGGTTGAATTTCTTCACTTTGACATTCAAAGCTTGGGGCAGAAATCACATTGCATCAACATCCGTAGGGACCATCACAATGTTTTGTTTTAATTAAACAGTTGAATTCCCCTTGTTCGTACTAGTTCTAAGTCGACTGTTCAACACCCGAGGAAGAGGCCCCGAAGGGCTCGTTCCCAATTCGTCCCCCACACGCGACGACCCGCTCTCGTCGCGGGAGCAGCTCGTGCAGTCCACTGATAGCCAACGGGTTCAGGATTGGGACCCCCGTGCCTAACCCTCAAAGCCAATCCTTTTCCCGAGGTTACAAATCTATTTTTCCGACTTCCCTTGCCTACATTGTTCCATCGACCAGAGGTTGTTCACCACGCGACGTGCAGTGTTCTTCCAGCCGCTGGACCCTACCTCTGGCTGAGTTGTTTCCAGGGTGGGCAAGCTGTTAAACAGAAAAGATAACTCCTTCTGGGGGGCCCGTCGACGTCTTCGGACTCCTTAACATTGTCGTCAGTTGCCACGTCACTTTGGTTGGTGTGCGAGAGTGGTGCCTTGGGGGACTTCTCTGACCATTTTTCGATCTCTACCCAGGCAATGGGGCATCATCGCGCCATTCCATGGTTGATTAGGAAAGTGGCCCGGGTGTGGAAATGACAGCAGGTCATGGAACTTCTCGACCCCAGACGAGTAAAAGTGAGTCTCTTTTGTGTGGTTTTCTCGCACGCTCTTCGGCTTGAAGATCAAACCTTCCACCACGTTTGTGATGGATCTTTTGGCATCGGTCGGAAGGGTTTTGGGAGAGGGTCTCACATATGACAAGCGGTCATTTCCGAAAGTCCTGCCTCAGCCCCGACTAGGCAAGCAATTGTGTAGCGGCCCTTATTATTTTGATTGTTTCCATTTCATGCCTAGCGATGCTTGGCGTTGCGTCAGTTGATGTTTTCATTTGCTTGCTTGCTTGTGGCAAGTGAAGGGTAGACCGTCTCAAGGTGTGATGCCTTGCGAAAGTGAAGGCGCGTGAGTTGTGATGAGGATGTTCTTGTTGGATGGCTCCATGCCTCGCGCATCGAACGGTCAAATATGCATCTTGTTCGTTTTGCACCCGGTGCCTTAGGTGATGATGCTCGTTCAGTCCTTGTGTTGCCTACCTACTAGATAGTATATTTGTGGCTGGTTAGAATCCTATCCATCCAGGCCTTCTTCGGGAGGTGTTAGAGGATCTCATCGTCCCGCACGCGTTCCATATTGGTGGCATAAGAACAATCTTCGTGGCGCACGTGTTGGGATGGTTCTTTCGGATGCGATGCATTACATGAAATCGAGTTTAGCAACCCGGGGACCAAAAAAATCGGTTGCGTACCTAGATTGAGAGCCTGTGTTTGAAATTGTTGTGAGCAACATCGTTCTTCACAACAGGAAGTAAGCCAGTCCTTTTGGTGTGCGGACTACCAACCCGTTGAGGGGGCGAGTCGGAAAGCAAGAAAGCTTAGCAACGTCACAAAGGAAACCGTGTACCGTCCACGTGCAGGGGGTGTGAGAAATATTTGTTGACAAAACCGTGAGAACTGCTTGGTGGAGAGCTAGACATGCTTTGTAGAACTAGGAAGTAAGGCAGCCCTTTTGGTGTGCGGACTACCAATCCACTAAGGGGGCGAGTTGGAAAGCAGAAAAGCCCAACGTGTCTTGAAGGATACATTGCCCTTGAAACGTGATCGGGTGGTGTGTTAGATCAGATTTTTGACCACCCGTGTCGAGTGCAGGGTCGAGAGAAGGGGACGCAATTGATTTGGTTTGGTTTCGTAAGAGGAACGACACCCTGAGTTAGGCGCGTTTTGGAAAGTGTGTGCAACGGTGGTTGTTGCCCTCAACCCTGGTGCGGGAAACGCTGGGTCATCAGCCGCGAATGCTACCTTGTTGATCTTGCCAGTAGTCATATGCTTGTCTATAAGATTAAGCCATGCATGTGTAAGTATGAACTAATTCAGACTGTGAAAATGCAAATGGCTCATTAAATTAGTTATAGTTTGTTTGATGGTATCTACTACTCGGATAACCGTAGTAATTCTAAAGCTAATACGTACAACAAACCCTAACTTCTAGAAGGGATGCATTTCTTAGATAAAAGGTCAACGTAGGTTCTGCCTGTTGCTTTGATGATTCATGATAACTCGTCGGATCTCACGACCCTTGTTCTGGCGACGCATCATTCAAATTTCTGCCCTATCAACTTTCGATGGCAAGATAATGGCCTACCGTGGTGGTGATGGGTGGCGGAGAATTAGGGTTCGATTCCGGATAGCGAGCCTGAGAATCGACTACCACATCCAAGGAAGGCAGCACGCGCGTAAATTACTCAATCCTGACACGGGGAGGTAGTGACAATAAATAACAATACCGAGCTCATTGAGTCTGTTAAATAGAATGAGTACAATCTAAATCCTTTAACGAAGATCCGTTGGAGGTAAGTCAGGTACCAGTAGCCACGGTAATTCCAGCTCCAATAGCGTATATTTAAGTTGTTGCAGTTAAAAAACTCGTAGTTGGACCTTGGGTTGGTTTGATCGGTCCGCCTCTAGTGTGCACCAGTTTGCTCGTCCCTTCTACTGGCGATGCGCTCCTGGCCTTAACTGGTTGGGTCGTGCCTCCCGTGCTGTTACATTGAAGAAATTAGAGTTCTCAAAGCAAGCCTACGCTCTGGATACATTAGCATGGGATAACACCACAGGATTCTGATCCTATTGTGTTGGCCTTCGGGATTAGAGTAATGATTAGCAGGGACAATCGGGGGCATTCGTATTTCATAGTCAAAGGTGAAATTATTGGATTTATGAAAGACGAACAACTATGAAAGCATTTGCCAAGGATGTTTTCATTAATCAAGAACGAAATTTGGGGGCTCGAAGACGATTAGATATCATCCTAGTCTCAACCATAAACGATGTCGACCAGGAATCAGCGGATGTTGCTTTTAGGACTTTGCTGGCACGTTATGAGAAATTAAAGTTTTTGGGTTCCAGGGGGAGTATGGTCGCAAGGCTCAAACTTAAAGGAATTGACAAAAGGGCACCACCAAGAGTGGAGCCTGCGGCTTAATTTGACTCAACACGGGGAAACTTACCAGGTCCAGAAATAGTAAGGATTGACAGACTGAGAGCTCTTTCTTGATTTTATGGGTGGTGGTGCATGGTCGTTCTTAGTTGGTGGAGCGAGTTGTCTGGTTAATTCCGTTAACGAACGAGACCTCAGCCTGCTAAATAGTTATGTGGAGGTAACCCTCCACGACCAACTTCTTAAAGGGACTATTGCCGCTTAGGCCACGAAAGTTTGAGGCAACAACAGTTCTATGATGCCCTTAGATGTTCTAGGCCGCATGCGCGCTACACTAATGTATTCAACGAGTCTATAGCCTTGGCCGACAGGCCCGAGTAATCTTTGAAATTTCATCGTGACGTGGATAGATCAGTGCAATCGTTGTTTTCAACGAGAAATTCCTAGTAAGCACAAGTCATCAGCTCGCATTGACTACGTCCCTGCCCTTTGTACACACCGCTCGTCGCTCCTACCGATTGAATTGTCCGGTGAAGTGTTCGGATTGTGGCGACGTGGGCGATTCGCTGCCCGCGACATGGTGAGAAGTCTACTGAACCTTATCATTTAGAGGAAGGAGAAGTCGTAACAAGGTTTACGTAGGTGAACTTGCGGAAGGATCATTGTCAATGCCTAAACCAATCCAACTAGCGAACGCGTCCAAACACTCGAAGCGTCGGGAGAGGGGCTATCGCAACGGACCTAACCTCTCCAAGCAACACCCAAACCCCAGCACCATATGTGCTAAGGATTCGAAACACATTTTTTGTCAACTCCGAAGGACAACGTCTGAAGGAATCATCACGAAACGAATTGAAACGACTCTCGACAACGGATATCTCAACTCTTGCATCGATGAAGAACGTAGCGATATGCGATACTTGGTGTGAATTGCAGAATCCCGTGAACCATCAAGTCTTTGAACGTAAGTTGTGCCCGAAGCCACTGGGCCGAGGACACGCTTGCCTGGGTGTCACACATCGTCATCCCCATGCAAACGCGCATCGGGGCGAAAGTTGGTTTCCCGCGAGACACCGATCGTGGTTGGTCAAAAACCAAGGTAACGTCGGGGTCTCCCCCGCGAGAAACGGTGGATGAACAAACGCTCGAGACCAATCGCGGAGACTCGACAATCCAATCGAAATTAAACCCCAATGTGTTCTTGGCAGAAAGCAAAGACACTCTTAACGAGATCTCAGGTCAGGCAGGGCTACCAGCTGGGTTTAAGCATATCAATACGCGAAGGAAAAAAAACTAACAAGGATTCCCTTAGTAACGGCGAACGAGTTGTAGTCTGGAGAAGCGTCCTCAGTGGAAGACCGGGCTCAAGTCCCTTGGAAGGTGGCCCCCGAGAGGGTGAGAGCTCCGTTGTGCTTGGACCTCTTCCCCGGGCGTCAGAACTAGTACGGACAAGGGGAATCCGACTGTTTAATTAAAAAAATCATTGTGCTGGTCCCTGCAGATGTTGACACAATGTGATTTCTACCTAGTGCTCTAAATGTCAAAAAAGAAGAAATTCAACCAAGCGCAAGTAAACAACGGGAGTAACTCTGACTCTCTTAAGGTAGCCAAATGCCCTGTCTACCATCCAACGAAACCACAGCCAAGGGAACAGGCTTGGCGAAATCAGCGGGGAAAGAAGACCATGTTGAGCTTGACTCTTGTTCGACTTTGTGAAATGACTTGAGAGGTGTAGGATAAGTGGGAGTTGGAAACAACGAAAGTGAAGTACCACTACTTTTAACGTTATTTTACGTATTCCGTGAATCGGAGGCGGGGCGTTGCCCCTCTTTTTGATCCCAAGGTCGGCTTCAGTCGGTCGATTCGGGCGGAAGACATTGTCAGGTGGGGAGTTTGGCTGGGGCGACACATCTATTAAAAGATAACGCAGGTGTCCTAAGATGAGCTCAACGAGATCAGAAATCTCGTGTGGAACAAAAAGGTAAAAGCTCGTTTGATTCTTATTTCCAATACGAATACGAATAGTGAAAGCGTGGCCTATCGATCATTTAGTCCTTCAGAATATGAAGCTAGAGGTGTTAGAAAAGTTACCACAGGGATAACTGGCTTGTGGCAGCCAAGCGTTCATAACGACATTGCTTTTTTATCCTTCGATGTTGACTCTTCCTTTCATTGTGAAGCAGAATTCACCAAGTGTTGGATTGTTCACCCACCAATAGGGAACATGAGCTGGGTTTAGACCGTCATGAGACATATTAGTTTAACCTTATTGATGACAGTGTCGCAATAGTAATTCAACCTAGTACGAGAGGAACCGTTGATTCGCAGAATTGGTCATCGCGCTTGGTTGAAAAGTCAGTGGCGTGAACCTACCGTGCATTAGATTATGACTGAACACCTCTAAGTCAGAATTCGGGCTAGAAGTGATGCGTGTGCCTCTCGTTTGTTTGCTGACCAGTAGTAGGGGGCTTTTCCCACTAGAGGCACGTGCCTTTGGTGAACCTCGTAAGGTGAATTAGCCTTATGAGACGCCTTGAAGCGCAATTCCCATCATGCGACGGGTAGAATCATTTGCAGACGACTTAAATACGCGACGGGGTATTGTAAGTGGTAGAGTGGCCTTGCTGCTACGATCCATTGAGATTCAGCACTTGTCGCTTTGATTCGTCCCTACCCTACATCTTAAACGAAATCACTTTTTCTTTTCTAAGTTCCTCTAAAAAAAATTTGTATGTTTTTTGCGTAGGAGACTGCCAATAATTTGTCGAAGGCCATAGACTATATACTTGTGCCAAGTTTTGGGAAATTTTCAAAATCTTGGTTTTTGGGGTCTGATGCTTGGAATGCACTCTTTATCTCCCCCAATGACAAATGTAAGAGTTTTGGTGCAAGAAATTTGTCTTGAAGCTAGCCAACTTTGGTTGTGAAAGTTGGCTAAGTTGGTGCTTGGTTGCAAGTTTTGGGAAATTTTCAAAATCTTGGTGTTTAGGGTTTGATGGTTGGAATGCCCTCTTTATATCACCAAAAGGCTACTGTAAAAATCTTGGTCAAAAAATTTTTCATATTGGTTGGTTGTGAAACTAGCCAAGTTTGGTGGTGAAAGTTGGTGCTTGGTGCCAAGTTTTGGGAAATTTTCAAATTCTTGGTTTTTGGGGTTTGATGGTTGGATTGTACTCTTTATATCACCAAAAGGCTACTATAAAAATCTTGGTGCAAGAAATTTTTCATTTTGGTTGGTTTTGAAGCTAGCCAAGTTTGGTGGTGAAAGTTGGCTAAGCTGGTGCTTAATGCAAAGTTTTGGGAAATTTTCAAAGTCTTGGTATTTGGGGTTTGATGGTTGGAATGCACTATTTATATCACCAAAAGGCTACTGTAAAAATTTTGGTGCAAGAAATTTTTCATTTTGGTTGGTTTTGAAGCTAGCCAAGTTTGGTGGTGAAAGTTGGCTTAGTTGGTGCTTGGTGCCAAGTTTTAGGAAATTTTCAAAGTCTTGGTGTTTGGGGTTTGATGGTTGGAATGCACTTTTTATAACACCAAAAGGCTTCTGTAAAAATCTTGGTGCAAGAAACTTTTTTATTTTGGTTAGGTATGAAGCTAGCCAAGTTTAGTGGTGAAAGTTGGCTAAGTTGGTGCTAGGTGCCAAGTTTTGAGAAATTTTCAAAGTTGGGGTTTCAAAATCTATATATATATATATATATATATATATATATATATATATATATATATATATATATATATATATATATATATATATATACGAATAGATTGGTAGTGTAACATCCCAAAATACAGTAATTACCATAATTCAGAATTAATTACATTTAACAGTAAAACAATGCAGTCTTTACATTAATAACGGGGTTCAAAAGCCGAACGGCTTAAAGTACAAAATTAGAATGTATAAAGCGGAAATAGTACAGGTTTAGAATGAACGGTTTTACAAAATAATTAACCGAACGTCAACATAAAAGCTAACATCTAAAATATACTATGAACGAACGTTCTACGGCTCTGCCTTCACTTCCACTTCCACTAAATTCTTATCTTCAATCATGTCCTCCAAGGTGGCCTCGCCTTCTGCTCACATCCACACGGATGATCATTGCAAGACAGGACGAACGTACATAGACAATGGACAACACAAGGAAAACGAAAGGGTAAGCTTATATAATTTAATTCATACATCAACATATACATTTAACATTTCAATTCACACACAACATGTAACATAACATATAACAACATAGAATTATATATATATACTAGACAGACCGTCCGGACTGTATGAATCTGTGTAACTACAGGCGTCCTTGCACCCGAGTAGTGTAGTAACTGGGATACACTCAACAGCTGCCACTCGAGGTTAACCCTATCCAAAGTACCCCTAAGGAATAGAACCTCCTGCCATTCCCACACATGAACTACTCTCCTCTACGTGAAGATGAGTATCACGGAATATCAGGATGGACCAAGCCAGCATTAGCATAACCACAGTCATACTTTACCAAATTCCATAATCAATATATATGAGTCGTTCCTCCCTGGAACGCTCGTCCAAAACCCATAATCATATAATCACTCAATATAGTGTTCACACTTTAAGTTCTTATAGTTTATCATCATTTTCATCTTTAGATTTAAGAGCATAAAATGACGAACGTTCAGTCCTCTGAAGAACTAGGACGAACGTCCAGAGAAAGGTATTGAATGAACGAAAAAGTCTATAGCGAACGTCACTATCTAGTCGGTCAGTTAAATGAACTAATCCGTTTGGAGGTACACTGGTACTTAGAGAAAATTACATTATGAAGACCTTAGACCAGATCTAATGTAAGAAGGAGAGTCAAAAATATTTAGAACTATCTTTGTAGTAATTCGCATACGGAAGATCGATGCCAGTAATTGAACGAACGTGAGAAAAGAGAATATTATAATACTTGAACGAACGCTAGTTTATCAAAGTGGTTATTCAATAATACGAGCGTTTGGTATAATACCGAACACCACTTATGACGAACGCTAGGTAGATGACCGAGCATCAATTATGACGAACGCTTAGTACAAAACCGAGCGCTACTTAGGACGAACGCTTGGTATAAGACCGAGCGCTATTTAGGACGAACGCTTGGTATAAGACCGAGCGCTATTTAGGACGAACGCTTGGTATAAGACCGAGCGCTACTTATTTTAAAGTATAAGGGTATAATTTAATATTATTTAAATTAAGGTATACGGTATCACTATGCTGGGCCGAACGCTCAAACATAGTATTTCAAATGAGGACGCTCGTTCTCGAACAGAATTCTTTCCGAATGAAAGAATTCCATTTTTAAGTCATTTACTAGGAAACCGAACGGTATAAGACCGTACGATGACGAACGTATTTTATCATAGGGAGTAATTTACATTCAGATTTTTCATCTATCTTAACTCAATATTTCTCATACAATTCATACTTTATAATTTCATATCAATATCAGTTTCCAAACTTTATACAATTCACATTAATCATTCATTCTCCAAAGTGATAACTCATCTCATATTCATACGTATCAAACATAATCATACATTACAACCAACATATACTCTATTCATCAAGTACAACAGCGATCGTTCATGCATACTCAATCAGCATACATTTCATACCTTCAGTTCATATCATGCTTGCATACAACATACAAGTATCAATTAAATTAATAAGCTTCCCTTACCCGGATCAGTGAGTGCAACGTCCTAATAGTACGACTTTGACTCGTCCAACTATGGCTTTTCTACACTCAACGGTTTTCTTACGTTCTTCACTAAATGTAACCAAAAGAAACGTAGGAGAATTTAGCTTATACCCTTGCATGCAACTGAATCTGGGTTCGCAGGAATTCCAGAAACGAGCGTCTAGGTTGGGAAACTTACCGGTTACAGAATCGGAAGTTGTTCGGTCCAAAATGAAGCTCACGGCGTAGGGAACGTTCCTACGGTTCTGAATGTTGAACGGAGAAGAAATGGATGAGTAATAGTAGAGAGAAGTTGAAGGCTTTCTAGAGAGAAGGTGGAGAAAATGAAAAGTTGAGTTCTGAGGAAGAAGAAGAGTGCGTGCAGGTGAGTGGGAGAGTTTTTAAAAAAACTCAGTTTTGTTCAATCCACGTCCGTTTGGACGAACGTCTCCTCTGCCGACACCTGCACCCCCACTTCTGACTTCAGAAGCTTCTTTTGTGACAAGTGACGCTCGTGCATGCAGTGCAAAGTGGGTTTTAATTACTCTGAGCAGTGACGTGGTGTGCATTAACTAAGATGTGACAGATGTTTTGCAGACGTAATTATCTAGGGTCTTACAGGTAGCATGTCTATACGAATAGATTTTAAGGATATCTTAACAATTCATGCAATTATGAAAAATATTTAAATATTAATTAAAATTTAACCGTGAGACAAATTAAATTTAATTTTAATCCTAACTCATTTTATATGAAGGCTTTGGGATGAAAACTTTTTTATCTCAGTCATTTAATGTATAAAAAAAATCTGACTTTTTTATCTCACTCATTTAATGTATCATTAACTTATGAATCAAAATCATGGAAGAGAAAATTTGAGTTAAGGTATTTTAAATTATTTATATTTGAAAACTAATGAAATAGTTGTTGGTAAGTAGACTAATTGTTTGAAGAAAATTTATGGTTGTCAAATTGTCAAATTAAAAGAAGGTTGAAGTTAAGGAATAGTGTAGTTGAGCAAGGCATAGGTAAAACAAGGGATAGGTAAAACTTTAGGATCAGGAAAATCGAAGGAGATATTATTTAAAAGAAAGGGACGGGACCTATATTTATATAAATGCCAGTTAGAAAGAAGATACAAAAAAGAAAAATTGCTTAGACGACAAACTTGTATTTGACAAAAAAAAAAAGGACCATGGTCCTTGTTGTATAGGAAAAATTGTGTCGGTAAGGATTAAATATAATAGTTTACGCGTATCAAATGTTCAATTGTTATTTTAATTATTTAAAGTTATTCTTTGGTTACTTTGTTACGGTTCTGATATTGTTCATTTAAAGTTCAAAACAAAATATATAAATGTTTTATCGTTCAACTTAAACTTTCATTCGAATTTGGAACTTTTCCTTTTCAACTAAGTAAAATATTTATTAATTTGAAAGCTTCGTCTCTATCATAATTGCGTTATAACTTAACTTATATCACTCGTATGTTTAATCAAAATTTGAAACTCAATAAAATCTTATTAAAATATGCAATTTTATCAGCATTTTACTCATTAAAATCAAAGAATTCTCCTTAAAACAAACATAAAGATGCTCTCAATCTGGAATATCATATGACATTAATTTATTATGTTACTAAAGATTATTTTATTATTACTCATTACATTTTATTTTATTCAAAGTTGAAAATTTAGAAAGGACTAGTTAAAATATTTTAATCAATTTAAATATTTATTTTTCATGAAGCTGAGTCAAAGTTGCTGCTGGTCTTGGTCAGTATCACATGTTTGTGAGCGATTACTTGTCTTCACTGACATATACGTAAGTCCGATAAATTATTTTTTTAATCAAATATATTGTAATGACTTCGAATTTGAATTTAATTAAATAATCCGACAGAAAAATGGTAAGACAGATAAATATGTCTTAATCCATTATGTTAACATTGCACCAACCTGTTTTCTTTGCTATTTCAACAAACTTTTCATTACACAATTATGTGACAAATATCAGAGGAAATCTCAGAAGGAGTAATAAAACCGGTAAATACATTTATTGTGCAGTATGTGTTACATTAATTCTTTAACCTTTCTTTTAATGCATAACGTTGAATATCTCATATTTTATTCATATGATATACACCTTTTTCAAACATAATAAAATTCCATTAAAATATAGCTTGATCAGAATAACCTACTACTCCGCTCTTTAGTCAAACAATAATATTATAACAAATTTAGAAAACTCATTTCTGATAGAAGTCTAAGTTGCATTTTCGTAAAATGATTTCACAATCAAATTGGTCATTAAAAACCTCAACATTAGTTCCTTTGTCTCCAAACGATGAAGAAATTACAGAGAGCATTTAAGTATACGTGCAGCACGGAAGGAAGGAGGTGGTGGAGCCATGACCCCTCAATTTTTCTTTTAAATTTATATATATATATATATATATATATATATATATATAATATAGGAATTGATTAGAATTGAATTGAATATTTTTATTACAATATTTAATGTCAAATAAAATATAAAATTTAATATAATAAAGGATAAAAATTTATTGAGACACTTATTATTTTGTTTCCTTCCATTTTGTTTTTGAGTTTATCACATATTTATTGATCTCTAACTTTCATAAAATTTATGTTCTTTAGTTTCTAAAAAAGTTATTAAACACCAAAAGTCATTTGTTGTGTGTTCTCATTTATTCTCTTTCTTAAATAAAAAGACAGTAAAATATCAATTTAATAATTAGCATTTTTTTTATTTCATGAATCTTTTTGTATATTATTTTTTGATAAATATAGAAGGAAAATTTTTGTAATATATTTTTTTTCATAACTAATTTTAATTATGACTTGATTATCATAAATTTTTCTTTTAATAATTAAATCTTTTAATTTTTTATTTAATTATGATAAATTATTTTTAGTTTTAAATTTTGTTTTAAAATATATATATATATATATATATATATATATATATATATATTAAAAAATAAACTCTAAATAGTAGAGTCCCATAAAAGAGGGATCTAAGAATGAAGCTAAATTTTGAGTTTATGTACGTGTTAACAACGTTGTCATGTTACAATAAATGCTATATGTGTTAATATGATGCTTCAGGGATAATGTATTTAATATTCATCTATAATAACAATATATTAAATGGGTTTTAAAAATCTGACTCAACAAATATATTAATATTATATATATAATGGTAAAAAATCTATTTGAAAAATACTTATTTATAAATATTACTGAAAGAATTTGTCACAATTATTAATACCAAACATTTTCGTTATTTATTGATAATTATCATTGTTTTCCCTTTACAATTTAATATTTTAGTGTTATTTTCGGTTCTTTTTCTTCACTTCGTCTTCTTCTTTTCATTTTTTTTCTTTCTTTCTTTTTACTTATCTTTGATCGATTTTGAAGACATATTTTATCAAATTTGACAAAACTTTTGCCACCATTATATCCGTAGATTTTTAAAAAATATAACTATTGACAAATTAAAAATTTTCAATAAATTTATTAATAATTTTTTAAATAATTTAATTACTAATGAGTTCAATGAAGAATTAAAAAAATTCAATTACTTAACATTTCTTAACAAATTTTACAAAAATTCATGAAAAATTTTAAAAAATTAATCACCAACAAAATTTACAGACAAATGTGACCATGATATAGTCAAAGTTTAAAATAAACTTTGATCTTTTTTATTAATGGATTACCAAAAAACTAAATTATTGACATATTTTATCGAATCCATTATTGACGAAACTATTACTAGTGAAAACATTTAAGATGTTTATGATAGCACAAAAAATAGGAAAGAAGTCGAGTTGATGTTTGATGATATTTGGAACTAGGTACTACTGTTGTGGAATTCTTCTTCATATTGTTTAAAGTGTTCACAAGCCCAACATCATCGAGCATCTAAAATAGGAGGCAACTTACACACAGGTGGCTCTATTAGTACACATGGACATGCAATTTGCATGGCAAATACAAACAAATTTCTTTTTATTTATGATGTTGTTTGTACGACAAGGAGTTGTGTCATCCATCGTAATTATGAAGTTTTTAAGCAAGCTAATTGTTGAAAGGGGAGCTCTCGCATCCATAAATTGGTGAAAGTTTTTTTGTGATGAACTAAGAAATTGGTTCTTTATTGCACAATAAACTTGATAATAAATTGCTTAGGATCATAAGAGAACAACGAGATACATCAATCATCCTTAGTTTTGATTGGTCAAAATTTCAAACAAAGAACAATTCTTGGAGGTTTCAAGCTAGATTGGTGAAGAAGACTACAAGAAATCATTCAAGACTTCAAGAAGCACACATGTTCCGAATCATCTGCATTATTGAGTGTATTTCTTTTAGGCTCTTTGTATTCTTTAGACTTGTAACTTGTGCTGAGTAGGTCAGGTTAAAGAGAGTGAGAGTGATCCTCTCTTGATTACTTTATTTTGTACTTGAGTGTTGGTGAGGATACAAATTTATTGTATCTTTGTATTCTTGACTAAAATCTTGATTGGTGGATTACCCCCCAACTAAGGTTGTTGAGGGAAGCTAGATAATTACTTTTAATTGAAGTATGTGGTGTAAATTTGATAGTATATGAGTATTAAACTGTTTGAATGAAAATGTTGTTTGATGTTAGTGATAATTGAGTTAATTGGGTAATATTGATGATTTTTGTGATGATGTATGTTGTACAACAATTTGAATCTGTGTGTATGCGTGTTTGAGATATGGAAATTGTGTTGAGGAAGTGTTTGATGTTGATTGTATTGTTGGAAGAAAAAGGGCAATCTTGGTTGTAGGTTAATTGGTTCAAATTTGAGATTTTGATATGGAAATGGTGAGAAATGGTTGATGTATTGTTTTGTTGTAGTTGGTCTTGGTTAGGAGCTGTTTTGGATCATAATCAAGTGTCAAAGTGGGAGGAAATATGTTATAAGAGGGTATGAGATTTATAGACATAGATTACTTTAGTCTAGGACTTGGTTTTAGGAAGTGGAGTAGTGAAAACTTGAATTGAGGTTCTGTGAGTAATTGGTCATTTTGGTTGATGTTATTGAGTTGTTTTGGACTTGTTAGAGTCTCTAACTTGTTTAAAAACAAGTTAAAACTAGTAGAATCCAAGTTGGGTCATAAAGTGAGATTTTTTTAAGTTATGGAGTAGAACCTTGTAGTAGTCACTTAAAAATGAGATGATGATGGTTTGTATAAAGTTGTCTAAGTCTAATTGATGGTATAATATAATCTAGGAGTGTTAGAAGTTGGGAAAGGTGCATAAAATTGGTTAGAAGTGGTTGAGGTGTGCAAATTATACAGTTTTGGTGTTGTAGAATTATGCAATCTCGTTGAGCGAACAAACTTTATGCGCTGAGCTAATGTGCTTTAGTTGACCAAACAAATTTGATGCGTGTAGCGAGAGGGAGTGAGCAAAACTCACTCTTTCTCTTTTCGCATAATGAGTTTGGCGCGCTGAGCGACTGGTCCATAACCTGGTTTGAGTATTTCTTTCTTTGTTTTATGATAACTTTAAGATATGTTTTTACTTTGAGGATGGTGTAGAAATATCTATAGTATTTTATGATGGTTTATTCTTGAAGTTATGTATGTATTTGATGTATGATCGTGTATGAGTATCAAAGTAAAATTAAAATTATATGGTTTCATTCATGGTTTCAAATGGTGTGGAAGAGAATTCCAAGGAGGAATTTCTTAAAGGTGGTTTCAAAGGTTGTACACTACAAGAAATACACTAATTACCGAAGGATTTACTGAAGGGCATGTGAGGTGGTGATTACCGAAGGATTGGGACAGTCGGTAATGGCGCAGTGATTTTATCGAAGGATTACGAACGTCGGTATAACCATCGACTTAGTGAAATGCGAATTTGGGATTTCCCTCTCCTATTATCCCAAGTTGTTCTCGCACAACTTCCCCCAAAGTCTTCCTTTCTCCCTTTACCCCAACTTTATTTCTTCGAGCACTACTCCCTTTCTTCATTCCCCAATCCATTTGAGTTTGAGAAAATCGTTTCTCCTTTGCTCTCAATCCACATTGGCTTCCTTCTTCGGTTGGTGGTGGTGATGTGAGGCTTGAAGCTAGTTTGGTGTCTGAGGAGGACGTTGGTGTCGCTACGAGAGGTTGGGTGGTGCATTTCTCTCATCTTCGTTAGGGGTTTATTCTATGATTGAGGGGTTTCCTTCACAGCTATTCTACGATAGAGGCTTACTTGCTGCCTTTTGAGTCGTTGTCGAGGAGGTTGTCTTTGAGGGAGGGTGTGGATAATCCCTATGATGGAGGTTTTGTGGTGTGTGAGCGAGGTTGTCTAAAGCATCTTGGCGGAGGTTTTGTGTTGTGTTTCTTCCCCTGCCGTCAAGGTAAGTAGGTTTCTGACTAAACCTTAATGCGTTGAGCCTTTATTCTTCGTAACAGGGTGTTTGATGATTAATATTTGTTGGTGTTACGTTTTTCTAATGTAATTTGTCCATTATTGTACAAGGTTTTAGGGTTTTGATCAGGGGCTAAGTCACCGAACGTGTGGAAGATTCCAACACAGTGGGTAAAAGCTAGTTGCAAAAGGGCTGCACTCAAGTGTCCAATAGTTCATCATTTCTAGGTAGGTAAAGTTCATCCTCTTATGTTTGCCATGTTCATTGTGTTGTGTTAATTGCCTTATGAACTGGGAGCAAATTATAATTGAATTTGGATTGTAAAGTTTGCAATTTGAGAAATTTGAGCAATTTGAGAAATTTGAGCAATTTGAGCATGTATGAATTGTCTATTTTGATGATAGCCTTGATGGGAATAAATTGTGCAATTTGAGCATAGAAACTTATGTTGATGTTGTTTTAGTTTGCTGCTGATTGATCTATCTAAAAGACTATAGCCTTGATGGGAATCGGCCTTTTTCCCTAAACCTAAACTTAAAATAACTCACAAAACTGAATAACAGTACACAATGAGCATATAGTAGGAGAGGTTTATTGTTTGGTTACCTCTAAATCTTCTGACCTCATAAAGTATATTTGAACATTTCATGACTTTAGAAGCTAACATCTCCTCCTTAAACTTGCATTGAATAAATAAACATGTTGCCCCTCTTTTTGACCAGTACACACACTTGTTAAGTAACCCTACCATTGAACCTTTCCAAAATAACTTTCTGTCAAAGTTATTCACTATTTCCCCTGAAATTTCCTTCCATAATGCTCCCAAATCTGAAATAAGGAAAGAGTGAGTAGAGGAACTGCCCATTATTGCAATTTAGATGTCTTGATTGCACCAGCTCAATGATAGAAGTGAATGTTAATGAGCCTATTTGGAACTAGAAGCCCACCCTATAAATATGGTAACGTTAATTAAATTCATACACACAGATCTTACCTTCTATCTCTCTCTTTCTTCTTTCTTGTGTGCTCTTTGCTGCATATTGATCTTATATATAACCTGTAGACCTTCTTCCCCATCCTTCCACCCAAATGGCCTCTTTAAAGAAGACTATCACAACACCCTTCTAAAAAGCTTTCACTTTTTTCAACCACCAGCTGCCAAGGAATCAAATTAAGTCTCAACTTGATCTCTCTTCAACCTTTCTCATAATATACATAATTCTTTCCTTACTTTCTATCTTCTGCTATAATTCTCATTCTCATTCTTCTTTGTTTGTGTCATTTCTAGCTTTATTTTTCAATTTCAATTTTGTCTTAGTCATGTGCATTTGTTGATGTAGTGTTAGCTTTGTTAATTAGCTTTGTTAATTATTAGTAATGTGTTCAACTACGATTATTTCGATTTATGTGAGTTTAAGGTGCTAGACAAGCTATATATCTACCAACAAAGGCAACAAGAACTCGTTCTAGCCTTGGTGATACAAGCTGAAGCACTAGAAATCAACTCTGATTTCTTTTTGTTTTAACGCTGTTGTAGAATTTCTATTCTGGTTTCAAATTGTTAAATTTGTTTCAGTTAATTTCCTTTGATTCTGAAGCTTTGTACAACAATTTTTAGTGTTGTCGAAGGTTTCTTAAGGTGTATCAAACCATAATAAGAATGGAATGCAATATGCATAGCTTCGTTGCTTAAAATCCTTAGCATTTCACTATTTAAGAATTTAATTCTAGCTTTTCACCTTGCTCAACTGAGTTTGGTCATGCTAATCCTTTTAATTCTAGCTTAGTTTAGTATAGTTACACTTTCTTGAGTCAATTAAATTGTTGTCGAACCTTTTTGCTTCTCTGGAAATCTGATTTTGGTGTTATAATGGTGTAATTTTAAAAGTTGTATACAACTATTTTACATTCGCTTTAATTTGTACCGATCCTTCCTTATATTTTTCTATTCTTTCACTTTATTTGTAACCATTTCAATGTAGTCATGATAGGAGAAGGTTCAGAACGTCGTGATAAAGGAAAGGGGGTAACAAGGCCTAAAAGGAGACAACGACAGGCACCAAAGTATGTACTTAGGGTGCCGGCTACACTACCTACCACAGCTGCCCCCAGTCCATCATTTGTGGTGCCTTCTCGTACCCCTGCAGTACACCCTCCTCCTACCCTTCCAGTACACCCTCCTCCTACCCCTGTAGTACACCCTCCTCCTACCCCTACAGCAGACATTTTTCCTCCTTCTATGATTATTACCCGCACTGCTCCCTTTGTGATTATTACCCCCATTGCTCCCCTGACCCTACTTCTATACCTTCCTCATCTTGTATACTGCCTTCTGAGACTGCCACACCATCTACTAATCCAGATTCACCTGGTGATGGTAATGGTGTTGACCCGCCCCTCCATGATCGACCATGGATTTAGCCATATGGTAAAGGGTAAGACTTTAATCCCTTTTTTAACCATTTTGATGTTTAAAGTTTGTCTTACTTCAAATGACTTTTATTTCTTTATATGCACATTTATTCCATCCAGGGTTGCTTCCCAGGCCATCAAACGATCAATTAAGCAAACATATTTCAGTTCATGGCCTACTTGGGAGTAATACCTTTAGATGACAAAAAGTCATTATGGGACCGTTTTAAGGTGAACAACCTATTAAAATAATTGTCATTCTTATTTTAGTATGTTCATTAATCAATGTTTGTTTTGTTTACTGTTATAGATGAAGGTGTAGTGGAAACCTGAACATGCAACTCAAATACAAAGAAATTTCCACATGAAAACATCTCATTGGCTGTCAGAGATGTTTAGGGATGCCCGTAATGCAGGGGAGCGCCCTTACTGGTTGGGTGAGCACATTTGGAACTCTTTACTCGCTCATTGGAATTGAGCAGAGTTTCACAATAAGTGTACTACAACCCAGAGGAACAGAGCTTCTAAAAAGGGTGGCACCCTGCATACTGGTGGGTCGATCATGGTTCATGAGCATGCCATTTGTATGACAAAACTTTTAATACTTTTCTATTTCTTTCATATATACCTTATGTATTTTCTATTTCATGTACACTTCTAATTCTAAATTATGTTACCGGCACAAGCTTTGGGACGGGCGGTCCATGTTGATAAGGTCTTTGCACAGACTCATGTTCAGAAGGGCACTAATCAATTTGTTGATGAAAGATCTCGGAAGACTCATGTAAGCAAATAACAATGCTACTAATATTAATTTATCATTATGTTATTGTATTATTCCCTAACGTTGCTTTTAATGTTTGAACAGGAAGAATTTTCTACGAGACTTTCAATGGTTAGATCCGAACATGGGTCAACTCCTACACCGGATGGTGCGAGTAATGAGGACGACGACATCCGTAGGACACAGTGTTGGGTCGATGTCGTTGGTGGGAAGAACTATACAACATCAAGAGGAAGTACTCTGAAGCACCAACCTTCTTCTTCCACCACTACTACTGACGAGACCATCAAGCGCTTGACACAGCTACTACAACAACGTGACCAGGAAAATCATAATTTGAGAGAAAATTACAGTGACTTGAGAACTGAGTTTACAAACTTCAAGTCCCTGGTCATGAGAGCGCTGCCTGATGCTTCAAACATTCATTCCATTGTCCCTTCGACCCAGCTATGACCCTCCCATCACCCACCGTCCCTCAACAACCCACATCAGTCCAGCCCACATCAGTCCAGTCCACACCAGTCTAGCCATCTATAGAGCAACAAGATGATGAAGATCATTCTAATGATGAGTATGTAGATTATTAGTTTTATTTTGTTATTGAACATAGTTCTTAGAACATTTGGATGTTAGACCATTATGTTTCATGTGTAGATGATATTATTTTATGTTTCATGTTTCATTTATAAATGGAAGTTCTTAAATTTGAACAATACAAATGATGTTATAAAGTTGTTTTTGTCATTAATGATTGGATGATTTTGGGATGCATATTATGGAGGTCTGTCTATGGTTTGAAAATATTATGCAGGTCTGTTTGTGCTGTGAACATGTTATGCAGGTTTGGTTGGGTGGATAAGAAATACAAATATGATTTAGTTTTGCCTTAATTATACCGAAGGATTTACCGAAGGCTTAAGCCCTTCGAGAATTATAGAAGGCTTATGCCCTTTGGTAATTACCAAAGGCTTTTGCCCTTCGGTTACCGAAGGGCAAAGGCCGTCGATAAATGTTAGCGACAAGGGATTTGCCAACGGTTATCTGGCCTTCGGTAATGCGCTTCTAATGTCGTGAGAATAGCAGGAGTCCTAGCCTAGGGTCTTTTCCTTGGCCTAAGGTGAGTGATAACGGACTAACCTTGTGTGGTAGCTTGGGGTGAGCCAGCTGTTTGACCATAATAAGTGCATGAACTGCCATAACTACATATTCATACTAATCGGGATAGTCAAGTCTAAGGTCTTTACAGGTTAAGATGTTTGGAATGATGTATGTGATATAAATGATTTATGTATGTTATGTTATAAATGTGATATGATTTCTTTGGTATCTAGCTTCCCCTTGCTTTTGTGTTGTATGTTGTGTGTTGTTTTCTCTTTTGCAATGATCACCTTAACAGGTGTGAGCTTAGGATGACATCTTTCAGGGGATTCAACGTTTGGTTGAGAGAGAAAAGCAACAGGATAGTCTTTGGTCCGTCAAGGATAGGATCTCTCGTCCTTGTAGTCTCAAGTTACTTTAAGTTCTCATTTATGTATGCCTTATTTTAGTAGTTTTATACTACTAAAATGGATGTTACATTATATGTATCTAGACCTTCATTGGGTTATTTCATGTGCACCAACTTGGTTTGATTTAGTTATGTGTTAGTAAAATTTTAGTGTCAATACATTAATGATGTCTTGGTAAAATTTTATTTTATTTTTTGTTAAACGTTATTGTAATTGAGTTATATGAATAAAAAGAAATTTGGATACCAAGCAAAATATATGTTTCTAATTAAAAATGGATTACAGATTTACCTATTTTTTTTGCAACAAGTAATTTACATCGAAATTTACATATGAAATATTACTATGCATTTTACTGATGAATTTATCCGTTAGTAATATCCCTCAAATGTCTTGCATATTTAGATTTATTTCGTGGGTAATTTACGCATTTGTTATATAGGTGATATATTTTATGTAAAAACATCAATAATATGTCATACGCCTTCTAGCCATAGCCATGGGAAATGCTCCTTATTATTACCAATGAATTATTCTGTATATAACATGACACAAATTATTTTGTATGTAACATTACCCATGAATAGCTTCGTATGTATCCTTATTGACAAAATTTTTATGTATGTAATTGTACCTACTCTAGTTTTACATACCAATTTATTTTCGCATGTAATATGTTAATAATATTCAATTTGCGATGGATTTGATGTCTACCTTCAAATTTCGTTCATAAAAAAATGTTTTTTTTTGTTGTATAAGGAAAAGTGTTTAGCTTCTTCCAAAGAAGTTAAAAGACAATATTCTCTCACAAATCCTTGTATATTTGTTTAACTGGTACTTTCATTATCTTCTTAAATTCTAACTTCCTCGTCCATAAATTACTAAAAGATTATGAAGATATCTTTTAAAACAACTCTAAAGGACTTCCACCTTTATTGAGAATCAAATAGATGTAATGCTTAGGATGCCTTACCCCAAAAAACTTCACATGTTAGCAAGCTAAGTCTAAGGTTCATCCTCATGGTTTGTATAGTCTTCTTCCTATTCCTTAAGTGCCTTGGGTAGATATCTCTATGAATTTCATTTTAGGCCTTGCAAGGAGATCCCAACGTGTGGTAGTAGATCAATTTTTCAAAATGAATCATTTTATTCCTTATCACAAGATGACAATTGCTTTCTTTAAAGAGGATGTGCATTTACATGGGAATCCAAGAACTATGATATCTCATTGTGATGCTAAATTTTTAAGCTACTTCTAGAAAACTTTACGGGGTAAGCTTGGCACTAAGCTTTTATTTTCTACTACTTGCTACTCTTAACCAAAAATGGACAAAGGTCAATAAAACTTTTTCTCAAATGTTATGATGCCTTATTTAAGGGAATCTTAGGGTGTTGAAAGACCTCCCTCTCCCTTCACATTGAGTTTGCTTATAATAGAGTTGTGCATTCCAACGTATCCCATTCTCTTTTTGAGATTGTTTACAGGGTTAATCCCCTTGATTTGCTTCCTATCTTTGATTTTGAACTTGTTTTATCTCAATATGGTTTAAAGAAAGCTTCTTATATTAAAAACTTGCACAAACATGTCTGAAATTAGATTGAACGAAAAACCACTCAATATCATAAACATGCTAACAAATGACAAAAGGAAGTATTTTTCAACCTGACGATTAGGTTTGGATGTCCAAACTTATTTCTCGCGGTGATGGTCCATTTCAGATAATTTAATGGATTAATAACAGTGCATGAGTTAGATTTACCTCACTTATTTAAGTAATCATTTTTTTAATATGATTGATCTTACTCCTTTTGTTATAGGTATCTCGAATTCATGGGCGAATTTTGTACAACCTAGGGAGAATGATGAGGACTTGAGTGAGGATACTCGAAGAGTGACTAGAAGCACGATTCAAAAAAATATTTTAGTAGCTTGGAAATGTATATGATAGTAGCTTAAGGCACAATTTTTAGTAGCTTGCACAATACAGTAGTTTAGTAGTGTCTGCTTTACAAACATGGTTAATCATGAATTAAGAGGGGATTAGGAACTTTTAATAAGTAGCTTCTACGATAAATAAAGTAATTATGCATGTAATAAACAAATTTTGGAGATTACAATAAGAAAACGCTGCTTGTTTTCATTTTGAATTCTTGAGTGAATGGATGCATGAGTTTCATCTTGAGTTTGTAGCCAAGTGGCAACTCTCCATACTTAATTCGATCTGGTTCAAGGCATAGTGAAATATCTTAGTGTGATGAAGATCGCGTGGTTAAGCATGAATGCTTTAACCGAAGAAGTGTTTTTGTTTCCTAATTTTATTTATGTATTAATTTTGTGTTCATGTCTCATTGTTAATCGATGCATTGGTGTTTGAATTGATCATGATGAACCCACATTCCTCAATTTCTTAAATATAGGTTTTATCGATTGAAATGAAGCATAAATCATTCGTTATTCAATAAGAATTTGAAATACCGAGATCCTACTAGACCGGGTCTCGTCCTTCGATTTTGGGTCGAGCTATCTCAATCTTCATCCCGGGTTGACTCGTCTCATCCTTCAGTGTAGCTCAATAATCCAAACCTTCAGCCTGAGTGTACCTATTTTGAAATTCGATCTGGGTCGGTCTGATCTCGTCCCTCAGCCCCAATAGTCTTGATCTTTGGCACGAGGGGACCCGTCTCATTCTTCGATCGGGACTGGTCAATCTCAACCTTCGACCTTCATGAAAACACAGCAAAAACCCTAATTAATTAACAAGTGTACCAAATCGTATCAAGTAATATAAAATGGTAAGACCAAATATCGTTTCCCAAGAGACTCGTGTTTACTTAACAAGTGTGTAATACCTTAACTAATTAAGACCCAAAAGTTATTTTGTTGGTATTTAAATGCAAATGCAACAAAAGTAAATATGAATGCAAATTGATCAATTGAGGCTTGACACAAGAATGAATGGATGATGTTGATAGTATGAGATGATGATGTTGTTGGGGTTAGATTTTACCTACTTCACTTTCATGCATATTAGAATTCATCTTCTTCATTGAAATGTTAATGTCACTTTCTAAATTACTTAGAACCCGATGTCTCGGCATAAAAGGCCTAGTCTTGATTATTAGACAACAATCCCTTAAAAACCCTAACAATCAATTACGCATTAAGAATAGAAGCTTAAGACAACCAAACGTATCCCTATCCCTAGGCAATCATCCCTTTGGGTGAAATCCTCCAGATCATGATTCAGAAGATATTTTCCAACACTCAAATAAACCAAAACATCAAGTCATGAGTGACCAAAACATAACAAGCATTAAGAATAGAGAAAATCCCTAATATTCAATGAAAGAAGCATAAAATGTTTAAACCATATTCAAATACATGAAAGTTTAGAGGTTACATCATCCCCAACAACAAATGAGTTTATAGTTCTCCATTGTCATGGAGAAACTTGGCTTACAATGGAAGAATGAATGAATGAAAACCCTAGAAAGTGAGAAGGAAAGCTCATGCATGCCCAATCTCCCTCTAAAGGGTCGAAATCAGCTTTTTGTGCTTCAACTGCCAAAGATGTGAACCCTAGAGTGCAAAAGCCTTTAAATAGATCAACATTGCATCATGGGCCAACGTCGTTGGCACTCAGCGTCCCAACTAAGGGCGCCCAAGCGTGACTGCGAAGATATTGGTCCATAGTGTCCTGACTAAGGGCAGTCAGGCATCGTGCGATGTAGCTGTCTGGCGCTCAGCGCCCCTAGAGGAGCACCCAGACATGCTTACGAGGATAGTGGCACTCAACTCCCCAAATGGGGGAAACTAGGCGCCCTTGCAAGACTTTTGACGCTGAGGGCCCCTAAAAAGGGAAACCAAGTTCCCTACGGTCCTTCTTAAGCCTTCTTTCCCAGTGCTTATGTTGTCCCTCCTGGGTTCCAACTCTTTGACACTTTTGCTCCTCTTCCAATGATCATACCAATAACCTACAAAATTGAGGGAATTAGTGATCAAATTCATAAAATATCTCAACTAAAACAAGAATTTAAGCAAGCATCAAAGTCAAAAAGGGTTATTTTATCTATCAAAATAGCATCACAAATAATGGTAAATTCAACTGTTATCACATACCCATTTTGAAATTCGACCTTTGTGAAAACATAGCAAAAACCCTAGAAGGGGTGAATAGTGTTTTTAAAAAGGTTAACAATCAATATTACGTTCAAACGAGGATGTTTTAAAAAGGCTTTGTACAAGCTCTTACGGAAGAAAAACGATAAAGCATAGGTTTTATACTGGTTTACTTAATCTGAGCTACGTTCAATTCTTCCTTAAGAACTCTTAAGAGGTTCCACTAATATTTTCCAAGATTACACAAGTTTTACTTCTTTAGGTTTACAACAAGTATTCTCACTACTCTTGATTCACCTAGCCAACACGACTAATCCGAGTTTAACCATGCCTGGTTTACAACAATTATTTTTACCAGTCTTGGTTTCAAGTATTTTACCCACTTCTAGTCTCAAACATAAACAAGGTGTCTAGACAAGTGTTTTAATTCTCTTTAGATTTCACAATACAAACAGTGTTAAGAGCAAATGTACAAATGATAATTCTCAAAGAGAGGATATAAACAATATCAGGAATTATGTGATTTGTTAAGAATTTTTCTCTCAAAAGATATTCAACTTCACACGATATATGAGTGCAACAAGCTTGAATTCACTATTATATTCTTTCTAATATTATCGTTTTTACATTGTTATTCTTCTTTTTTATTCTCTTTAAGCTTTTTTCTATATATAACTTCTCTTAAAAGATGACCGTTAGATAATGAAGTTGACTTTAGGAGAGTAGATAACCTTTAGGTGAGAAGCCAGACTTTAGTCTACTATGTAGGAGTCAAAGCTTTTTCTCATAGCCTTAAGCAAAACTAAGTTTATACAATGTGAGAGATCAAAAGACTTGAATAGAAACATTCACATAATGATCTTCTTCTCTCACGATGTCTTTTTCTTGGGTGTAGTGATTTTGATCATATCTTTCTGCTTTAGTGATTTTCACAAATATCAAGAAACAAAGTTTACAAGCATTGAAGTTCTTTATCATAAATGTATTAAATGTTTTGAACGTTGATAAGTGTTAAATTGTATTGCATGTTCAAGGCATTTTATCACTTATTATGTCATTCATAAATGCATTGTTTGATAAAACATATAACATGTATAATCATTATATGGTATCAATATAAGATGCTTCTTTTAAAGGCTATAGTATTTCGCGATCATTCATCAGACAATGTATTCTTTAAAAACCTTTGCTTGAGATAACACTATATTTAAATAAAAACTTCTTTTAGCCTTAGTGTTATGCAAGAGATAAATTTTTTTTATGAGATATTAGCTTCTTTTGGTCATATAGTCTATTAGATGATTTCAAATAGAGATACTTTCTTTTCTTTAACGCTAGTTATGATTTTATATTTTATTAGACAGTTTGGTCTAGAAGACGTTATTTATAAGTTTGACTTGAGATGTTACAAGGTATTTCTTCTTTAAATGTGATTTCTTTAAATAGTTTTTCATACATAAACTATTTTGATAAATAGTTTGGACAATCTATTCTCTAGAAAATCTTGTCTTAGCACTTTGGTCTGATTTGACCCTGACCATTAGTCCAAGACAGCTCGTCTCAAATTTTCATTTGAAATTGTCCGACTTGACCATCAGCCTAGGTTGACCCATCTTAGCCTTTGACTCGAGACATCCTGACTCGATATACAACTTGTGTTAAAGGTATTGTTCTTAAGAGTTAATTAATGTCTTATAGTAGGGCCATGCCTACCTTAGCCATAACGTTAACCCTCTTGAGATAGGGCTTTAGAGGCTAAGACTTTCTTTTATTCCCTCAATTGAGGTCTCTAAAAAAAGGTTTTTCCAAAGGTGGCTAGGACTGCCATGGGCCATGGATTAAGTTGAAAACTCTATTTGAAGCTCTTTAGGAAGAAAACCTTACAGAGATAAATACATATTTGGCATGAGTGGTGTTAATTTCCTAGGATTGTTATAAGTTCTAAAACATACAAGTGGGTTAGAAAAATGTAAAAGCCATAAAATATTGGCCAATCTCAACCATGCAAGCCAGGGGAAATGTTTTCACACTAGTAAAAATTTCCGATTTAAACGCGCCATATATACTTCAGTTATGACAAAATCGAAGCATATAACAGTGTATACCTCGGTTGCAACAGCGCCCGCAGCGGAATCCACATACTACTTCGGTTAAGACAAGAGCCGAAGCATATACCTCTGCACAGCCCTGACATTTCTGTCCGATAAGACATTTGACTTTTGACAAGCCTCTATTGCCTCGGTTCTGCCACGCAACCGAAGCCTAAAACTCTGCTACTTGCACCTGCTACACGGCGCCCTGACATTTCTCTCAGGCTCTATTGCTTTGGTTCTAAAGGGACCGAGGTCGTTGTGCACAGCTACGGCATCGGTTTGTTAAGTAACCGAAGCCTAAACCCCCTCTGGTAACTGAAAAGTCATACCTACTGCCTCGGTTGTGCAGGCAACCGGTGCCTAAAACTCTCCTCCTTGCACCTACTACAAGGCGCCCTGACATTTCTGTCAAGCTCTATTGCTTCGGTTTATAAGGGACCGAGGTCGTTGGGCATAGCTACGACATCGGTTTGTTACGTAACCGAAGCCTAAACCCACTCTGGTAACTGAAAAGTCATACCTACTGCCTCGGTTGTGTAGGCAACCGGTGCCTAAAACTCTGCTCCTTGCACCTGCTACAAGGTGCCCTGACATTTCTATCAGGCTCTATTGCTTCGGTTTATAAGGGACCGAGGTCGTTGGGCATAGCTACGACATCGGTTTGTTACGTAACCGAAGCCTAAACCCCCTCTGGTAACTGAAAAGTCAGAACGCCTACCTACTGCCTCGGTTTTCCAGGAAACCGGTGCCTAAACCAGCACCTATTGCATCGGGCTTCAGGGGAACTGAGGCCGAAACCAGTGCGACACCTGCTCCAACTGCCCCTACGCCTGCTCCTTGATTGCCACGCCAGACCTATGGCATCGGTTTACTCCTGAACCGAGGTCTATTAGGGACATGTTCTACACCGTTTTGTGCTATGAATCGATGTTGTATTTGCTTATGACCTCGGTTGTTTAAGTAACCGAGGTAGTAGCTCTAATTCATAAACCGCAACAGACAGCTTCTTCTTCCTCGTATTCATTTGTGCTTTCTGTCGCCGCGCCACCGCTTCTAGTTCTCTCGCCTGCGTCCTGCCTTCGCCGTCTCGGCATTGGTGCCTCGCCGGTTTCCGCCACTGCTGCTGCCATTGGTGCCTCGCTGGTCTTCGCCTCTACTGTTGCCATTGGTGCCTCGTCGGTCTCCGCCACTGCTGCTGTCATTGGTGCGTCGCCGGTCTCCGCCACCGCTGCTGCCAGTGGTCTCGCCTGCCGGTGCTTCCTCCGCTACTACTGCCTCCGCCGGTACTGCCTCCAACGGTAGTGCCTCCAACGTTGTTTCATTCTTCCGGTCTGCATTGAGGTTAGTTCATTGTATTTTTGCTAATAATAATTGTTGTTTCTTGCTGAAAATAATTGTTGTTTATGGAGGAGAATCAAACTGTGTGTATTAGTTGTTTTGATTTTTTTAATTTTGTTGGTAGTGTATGTATTATCAAATTGTTAAGTAATCTTGGAAGGAATATCTTGGAAGGAAAGGAAATAGAAGGGCAATCTTCATAACAACAAACTTACAAATTACAAAGAGGTTATTGCTTTTTATAGAGCTGACACATAACTAGAAACTAAAGCCAACAAAAATTCCCAAAAATTATTGAACTTAACCATAAGCCTCCATAACTAGCTGCATAACACCGATACATATAGAAAACAAAATATGACAGACAGTTTAATACATTTTTCTAATTTTGTAATAGTTTAATTGCATTTTTTAATATGTGATAATTTTAATGAATTAAACACATTTTAAGCTGTTTTATATGTTTTATTTTGATATATTAAGTTTTCTTATTTTAATATACAATTATTTATTTATTTTAATAAAATAATCGTGTCCGCATTTTAATATACAATAATTTTATATAGTTTATTGTTAAATTTTAAATAAAAATATCATACCAAAAATAAAATTTAAGATTTAAATATGTTCATAAATATTAAACTTTACTTTTAATTTGGTTGGAAATCTAAAATATTGTAATTCACTACTCAAACTCAATTATTATTATTATTATTATTATTATTATTATTCAATTTATCGATTTAATGAACTGAGATTTAAAAATCATGAAATTTTTTTAAGTAGAAGATTTGACAAAAGTCATTTAATTATTGAGGTATATGATCATGATTGATAGTTAATTTGATTTAATTTTATCATAATTAAGATAGCTATCGGCATGAATTTGTAGTTGCCTGGATAAAATAAATAGTGTTATAGTGAAGTATTTGGATGTGTTTTATTACTACAATATTAACGTCAACCAAACGTTAATGTTAATATTAACTTTGCGAAACCCAGAATCTTATTTATAGTTTTTGAATAAATTATGGCCAATGCAAGATGGGTAATAAAATAAAAGCAAGGTTAGGCGTGTTCTGTAATTGTTGCATTTTTTTCTTTAAAATTTATTTTGTAATAATATTAAGTTGATTATTCTGACTCAAATTCTTCTAATGTTAAGTTATTATGATAATTTTAGAGTTAAATTAAGGTATAATTGTATTTAAAAAATTACCCACTCTAAATATTATAATTTCATTACAATTTTATTTTTAAAATAATATCAACACTTAAAAAAAATAATATTTTAATTATTTTTTACCACGACCCTTAAATAAATAAAATTAGTAAAACTACCGAAAGATATATTAGTGACTGTTAAATAAAAAGTTAAAACCATTTTTAAAGATGCTAAATAACTATTCAAATATTCAATATCTTTATTATATGCTCATATTAGGTTTAATTCCAATTTTAGCAACAACTATTTGAATAAAAAAAGTTTGCCAACAGTGAACTTTACACAGTAATAATTATTAAGTTGATGAATTATTTGAAAGGAATGATGCATAAGTTATGAGATTAAATCCAGTACACTTTTTTCAGTTTTCGAGTTTTCTCATTTTCCACACCCACCACTAGTATAAATATTTGTGACTTTTTCATTAATCAATATCATAGTATCTCAACCCTAAAGTTAATTGAAATGACATTATTTACTCTTGGTTGAATATATTGTTTGGTTGAATATATTACATGTTGCGTATGTAATTATTTGTTTGCTTGAATATATTTTGTTGTTGTGAATTAGCCTTAGTTTCCTGTTTGAGATTCAATACAAAAATTATTTACTATCTCCAGATTTTTTGAACAAACATACTTTTTACAAATAAAAATAGAGGAGATGGTAATAATAATTTACAGTATTGAATCTTGAATTGTCCGGTTGGACAGTTTAAGAAGAGTAATAACTTTTTCATAGTTTATTATAACATATCAATTTTAATATACATTTCTTAAATTTCACGAAAATTTGTCGGTGTGTTTTGTATTGATCTTCGGGTGCATATTTGATTGTGATTTATAATCACTTTCATTTCGTGTAACCTGAAGACCAATGCGAAATGCTGGCAAAATTTCGTGAAATATGAGATATGTTGTTTAAAATTGATATGTTTAATAAACTAAAAAAAGTGAATCTTCTTGAATGGGATAGGGTCACACCTTGAATACAAACACGATCAAAGTGATCATTGAAGATTATTGAAATTGTGTAAACAATTTCAGTAAAGATGCGTACAGATAGAGGGTGGATTAATTTACCACGCATCAGCACTGAGTACGAGAGAGGGGTAGAAGAATTTATAGAGTTTGCGCAACGTAATGTGAGTACAAGTGGTGATAATGAAGTGAAGTTCAGATGTCCATGTGTGAACTGTTTGAATGGGAGGAAGTTGAACGCAAGTGATATTAGGGAACATCTTATCTGTGACGGTTTCATACGAAGTTATACAACATGGATATGGCATGGCGAATTAACAGACTTTCCAACTGTCTCTCAAACTGAAAATGTTTATGATTCCACAATGGATATGGAAGATCAAGCAGAAGAAGACAACTTAGAGGACATGATCCGCGATGTTGGTGCAGAAGCTTTTGCCCAAGCACATGTGTATGAAACGATGTCCACTGATGCAGAGACTCCTTTGTATGCGGGTTCAACTAAGTTCACACGGTTGTCAGCGGTGTTAAGGCTCATGAATTTAAAGGCGAGCAATGGATGGAGTGATAAGAGTTTTACAGAATTGTTGTCGTTGTTGAATGAAATGCTGCCAGATGGAAATACGTTACCCAATCGTAATTATGATGCAAAAAAAATTCTTTGTCCGATGGGTATGGAATATAAACGGATACATGCATGTCCGAATGATTGCATATTATATAGGAATGAGAATGAAGTTTTGATAAAGTGTCCAAAGTGTGGGTTATCACGATACAAGTCAAAAAACAACAGTGAAGATGGTGGTCACACAGAAAAGAATGGTTCTGCTTTGAAAGTAGTTTGGTACCTTCCACTAGTTGCCAGACTTAAGCGTTTGTTCGCGAATCCCAAAGACGCTAAAAACCTAAGATGGCATGCAGATGAGAGAACAACTGATGGGCTGCTTCGTCATCCAACTGATTCAAAGCAATGGAAAATTATTGATCAAGAATTCCCCAAATTTGGTGAAGAATGTAGAAATCTGAGGTTTGGCTTAGCTACTGATGGAATGAATCCATTTGGTAATTTAAGTACCAATCACAGTTGTTGGCCCGTTATACTGATAATTTACAACTTATCTCCTGGATTGTGCATGAAAAGAAAGTACATGATGTTGTCAATGTTGATATCTGGTCCAAAGCAGCCTGGAAATGACATCGATGTTTATCTAAGGCCACTAGTTGAAGACTTGAAGTTGTTGTGGGTTGATGGGGTTGAAATATTTGATGCCTTTGCTTCAGAAACTTTCATGATGCATGCCATGTTATTTTGCACCATTAATGACTTCCCAGCTTATGGTAATTTGTCGGGGTACAGTGTGAAGGGTCATAAAGCATGTCCTATATGTGAAGAAAACATTGCAGCTCAACAATTAAAACACGGAAGGAAGACGTGTATATGTGTCATCGGCGATTTTTACAATCTAATCATCCATATCGAAGGTTAAAGAAAGCATTCAATGGAGAACAAGAGAAAGACAATGAACCCATTCCACTTATTGGACTTGAAGTTGCTGAGAAAGTTAATAAAGTACATCATATATTTGGGAAAACGTCGAAGAAGTCTTCTGTAGCGACCCCTTGGAAGAAGAAATCAATATTCTTTGATCTTCCATATTGGTCAAAGTTAGATGTTAGACATTGCATAGATGTCATGCATGTTGAGAAAAATGTCTGTGATAGCTTGATTGGTACACTACTAAACATCCAGGGAAAAACAAAAGATGGAGTGAATGCACGTTTGGATTTGGTTGACATGAAGATCCGAGAAGAGTTGGCACCAAGAGAGATTGGTAAACGTACTTATTTGCCCCCTGCATGTTACACAATGTCCAAACAAGAGAAGATAAGTTTTTGTCTTTGTTTAAAGAGTATCAAGGTACCACAAGGATACTCTTCAAATTTCAAGAGCTTAGTGTCAATGCAGGACTTAAAGCTTGTTGGACTGAAGTCTCACGATTGCCACGTCTTAATGCAACAGTTGTTACCAGTGGCAATTCGTGGAATTTTGCCCAAAAAAGTTAGGCTGACCATAACTCGATTGTGCTCATTTTTCTCGTCAATTTGTAGTAAAGTCATCGATCCTACAAAGTTAGATGAACTTCAAAGCGAAATTATCATCATCTTGTGTCAACTAGAAATGTTTTTTCCTCCATCCTTTTTTGACATCATGGTGCATTTACTTGTTCATTTGGTCAGAGAAATAAAGTTGTGTGGGCCAGTATACTTAAGATGGATGTATCCTATTGAGCGTTATATGAAGATTTTGAAAGGGTACGTCAAAAATCAATATCGTCCAGAAGGTTCGATGATTGAAAGATATATTGCTGAAGAAAGTATTGAGTTTTGCTCTGAGTATATGACTAAAGCAAATCCGATAGGAGTCCCTCGGACATCATGGTTGAGTAGATATTCTACAAGTAAAAGCATCCGAGGTGTGAATGTGGTGACGAAAAGTCGTGAAGAATTGATGCAAGCACATTTGTACATATTAAACAAAACAGATGAAGTGATCCCATTTTTGGAAGCACACAAAGCCGTTGTAAGGGACAACTATCCACGACAATAAGAGAAATGGCAGTTGATGGAGCATAACAGAACATTCTTGTCCTGGTTCAAATCTGAAGTTTCGAAAGAATCACGGTCCTCTGAGACTTTGTTGTGGTTAGCAAATGGCTTGAAGTTTGATGTTGCATGTTGTACAGGCTACGAAATTAATAATTGCACATTCTATACAAAGACTTTGGATGATAAAAGCACATTACAAAATAATGGCGTCAGTCTAGAAGCTGAGTCGCTACAGTTTTCAACATCCAAAGATCAAAATCCTATAGTTGGATCCATGAGATACTATGGTAGAATTGAAGAGATATTTGAAGTTGATTACACTAAGTTTTCCGTTGCACTCTTCAAATGTAAGTGGGTAGACAATAAGAGTGGTGTCAAAATAGATGAATCTGGTATGACACTTGTTGATTTTCGAAAGGTTGGTTATAGAGATGAACCGTTCATCATGGCATATCAAGCAAGTCAGGTTTTTTATGTCAAAGATCCTGTTTCTGACCATTGGTATGTTGCTCTCCAAGGAAAAAGGCAAATTGAAGATAAAGAAGAGAATATAAGTAATCTTCATATCGCTGACAACCATCCATTTAAAACGATAATAAATTTGGATGACGACCCTCTAATTGATGACATACAAGCAATACGAGAAGATCACAATGAGGGAATATATATATGACCAATCCATATGATTATGTATGAATTTCATGTTTGTGTAAATATTTATGGCAATTGTTAAATAATATATGTTATTTTATAAGTGCTTTATTTATATATCATCTTATTTATTGTGACAGATATATGGTT
The DNA here is from genome assembly GCA_034642375.1 of Vigna nakashimae. Lineage (NCBI taxonomy): Eukaryota > Viridiplantae > Streptophyta > Magnoliopsida > Fabales > Fabaceae > Vigna > Vigna nakashimae. The sequence goes on along the minus strand of CM067765.1, from coordinate 49,168,747 downwards.
GAGTCACCTCATTCGTCAGGCGATGAAGTCCCCACCACTTCTAGACGGACGAGAGGAGCAACGAGGTTACGACAACTTATACTTAGAGGAAATGCAGGTGAGAGGACACCTATCATTATTGACGTGGTCACTGGAGTTGCATCTGGCCCAAATGCAGATGTATTTAGGTCTTACCTTGGAGTATTGGCACGTGATCGTATCTCTATACTTACTCCATCCTTTGACCATGTTTCTGAGGCTGATCGGAATCTCATCTGGCAAGATCTATTGGTAAGTTAAGCAATATTGCTCCATCTTCTATATTCATTATATTGATAAATCTGTATTGATATAAGGTTATTACTTTCTTTGTTGCAGATAACATTTGATATGCCAAACATCGAGAGTGATGAGTCAATATTTTCTTCACTTCACTTAGTTTATTGTACTAGAATTAATCAGGGAATTGTGCTTAATCGTCCGTTATTTTCCTATTTTTCCTAATTGTGCTTAATTCGATCAGAAATTCTTATTTTAACTAATTTGAATTATCTGAGCTTATTATTTTGCATTATTAATTATGGGAAAATTTTGGATATCTTTTTGGGACATTTGAAGGCTAAATGAGAAATGACAAATGAGCCCAATGTATTTCAGCCACTTCAATTTTCGCTGGTTGCTGTGTGAATTTTGTGTCAACTTGTTTGTCCTCGTTCGAATTCAATTCGTATCCGTTTTCCATTCAATTTTTTTTCATAGTTTCGTCTAGATGTCTAGTTTCATGTATAACTTTTACTTTGTTCAAATTCGTTCTGTACTGTTCCCAGTAATTTGTTTACTCTCCTATGTCAGCCTAGTACTACGTGAATGTTGTGTCAACTTGTGTGTCTTCGTTTGAGTTTAATTCTTATCCGTTTTGCATGTGATTTTTTTTCATAGTTTCGTATGGATGTCTATTTTCACGTATAGTTTTTCGTTTGTTCAAATTCGTTCTATGTTGTTCCCAGTATTTATTTTACTCTCCTATGTCAGTCCAGTGATTACTGTTTAAGTGATTTCTAATCTGTTTGCATTGTTTGCTTGTTGTTTGGTACATGTGGTGGCTGGAATTGATCGTTGAACGGTGCTAAGACCTCCCAACAATCTTAAGCAAGTTCTTCATTTATTAAATTTTAAGAATGATTTGGAACTCCTATACACTTCACGGCCAAGAGAAGTCCAAGAAAGTGCTGAATTTGTAATGTTATTGATGAAATAAATTGATAGCACACGGCCCCCTCATTGTTTTTGCACATCCAAAGAGCAATTAGTGGGAACCACCACTTAAGGAAAAGCATAAGACCAATTGGAATCAAAGTGGGAACCACCAAATAGTATTGTAGAATTTTTCTTTGGCTTAAGAGAAGTAAGTCGTAAAGTTGGATGGAAGAAGGGATCACTTTGTTGAAAAGTCAAGGCCATTGGAAAATTCAGCAAACAAATGAAAGGAGGGGACCACATGGAAGCCAAAGAAGCTCACGGTTCTAGTTTGGAGGTGTGCACACGTAAAGGGCAGCAGCTAACCTACCACATTTTGCCATCCAATAATTAAACAAGTGAATGGGAAATGGGGCCACCACTTATGAAAAGTTACGTTTATTTTAAGAAGCTTGGAATGCAGATATTTTTTTAACTCTACGTGCTCTTCCACTCATTTGGCTTTACATATTCAAAAGAAGCTCATGGACCACTCAATGTGGGAAATGTCATGGCTGGAAAATAGCAAAGCTCACGACCCTTTCATTTTAGGAAGCATCCAGCAGCACATCCAGCAAAGAGAAGCATGCAGCTGCCATGACTTGGAAAAGAGGATGTCTTGACCAGCACGTCCAAGATGAGATTGAAGAAGAAGCAAGTTTGCTGGAAGATTGAAGGGAAGCAGCATGTGATGGCAAAAGAAGTTGCACGTTCAAGCAAGGGAGTTCTCGGACAGCAGCTTTGAAGAAAGCACAAGGAAGAGGAAGCATCCATAAAAGAAAACCATCCAGCAGCAAAGAAGGAGCTCTCGGTCCCTCCCATGGCAGCAGACTTCATGTTTTCTTCAGAGAATGAACGTCCAAGAAGTGGCAAGAAGCAGATGCAGATCCAGCTGGAAACGGAAGCAAGAAGTGTCACGGTATTCCAGCAGCAGCTCCAGCACCATCACACACACGGAAGAGAACACACGACCAAGTTCTTGGTGCAGCAACACTTGCAATTGTTTTGGAGAATGATGGAAATGTGGAGGAAGAAGGAATGGAGAAGGAAGCCACGTCTGTAAGGTGTAGAAAATGACAAGAGTAATTGGCAAAATGAAGGGCCCTCACCTTTCTTTTCTCACGTCCAAGCTAAGATTTGCTGGCAGAAATTCCCTCTACCAAATTACAGACAAAACAAATGTAAAAGCAGGAAGGAATTCACGGGCCAAGTGAAGACAAAACCCAAAATGCTGAATTGAAGGAGGATGATTAGATTTTTGGCTATAAAATGGAGCAGCAGAGAGAGAAGAAGGAGGAGAGTTTTTAGATTTTAGTAGTAGAATTTAGAGTAGTTTAGGAACCACTCACTGCTGGAACAGAGAAGAAAAAAATCACAGTACAGGAGATGGAGGGTTACGGTTGATGCACACTTCTTGTAATGTTGTATTTCATATTTACTTTTCCCTTTCTTTTGTTGTAATAAATTCATCTACTATTTTAATTCAATGCATTAATTTAATTTACTGTTTCTGAAATTTAAATTCTGTTTTACTGTTTTTTTTTTACTGTTGAAATTTAATTACTGCTGTACTTTAATTTCTGTATCCAAATTTCTACAATTTAATTTTAATGTTGTCTATCTTTTGCATGTTGATTATTTCACTGTAATTTTGCTCTCTGTATTTTACTGCAGTAATTTTGAATCTGTTTTTACTGTTTTCGAAATTTACTGTTTTTCTGTATTTTCTGTTTTCTGTGTTTTGTTTTTCTGTATTTAGTTTTTACTGTTCCAGAATTATTTTTAATGTTTTAAGTTACTGTATTTCGTTTTTACTGTAGCAATTTCGTTTTTACTGTTTTCTAAAATTTACTGTTTTCTATTTTTACTATTTCTGTATTTGCTATTTTCTGTATTTTCTATTTTTCTGTATTTTCGTTTTTACTGTTTCAGATTTATTTTTACTATTTTATGCTGCTGTAATTTCATAATTACTGTTTTAAATTTAGTTTTATTGTTTTTAAATTTTGTTTTACTGTTTTGAATTTTATTTTAATGCTTTTAATATTACCGCAACCAAAACAACCTTCAAAACCCCCCCCACTTCGTGTTTAAATTTGAGACTAAACCCCAATATTGGTCCTTGAGAGACGACCTAGGAGTCAAATCCTAGTTATACTGCATTAATTTCTGCACATCAAATTTGTATGACCGCGACAGTCGTATCAAATTTTGGCGCCGTTGCCGGGGACCAATCAATGACGGTTTGGTTTTAGATTTTTGTTGTGTAAATTTTTGTTCTGTTAATATGTGTCTTTTGTGTGTTTTGTGTTTTGTATTTTTGTAGGCGACAACGACACCTTAAGCAAATTTTGGCGGCGTTGTCACTTCAGTTCCAGGTTTTTTGTTTTAGATTTTTGCTGTGTTTTTCGATTATGTTGTGTTAATATATGTTTTGTCTTTTATATTTTATTGTGCTGTGTTCTGTATTTAGTTGCTATATTTAAAAAAAAAAAAAAAATTTTTTTACTATTGATGTTCTGTCTTGTGTGTGCTTGTAGCATGTATAAATGTGTTTAGTTTATCTGTTTCGTAATTTTTAGTTTTTAGTTTTTATTTTTTTTATTTTCCATGTCTACCTATTTTAATTTTGTGAATAGTGCTTATTCTACAAGTGCCTGTAATTATGATTCTCTTTCTGCATATTACTCTGATTCTTGTGCTGATTTTAATACTGAGAAAAATATGGATCATCCTCAAATTCCTGAGAGCTCCCTTTGGGAGCCGGTTCCACCAGTTCAGCAATATCAGAGTCAGCAGTATGATGCTCCTGCCCAAGTAGCTTCTCAGCCTTCAACTTCTGAACCTACATTGAAGGAGTTATTGGAGCAGATGACCATGCAGAACATTCAGTTTCAGAAAGGGAACATGCAGTTCAAGCAAGAGAGCATGGAAACTCAAGCTGCCATTCAGAAGCTGACTGATCAGATCGGGCAGATGGCCACTCAACACTTTCAAGATGATAGTGGCATCAACATAGAAGATGGGGAGCAAAGCTATGAGTTTACTACTACACCCACTTTCCTACCTTTCTATGATCCCACTCTTGCACCTGAGACTGTTGATGATTATTTTAAGGACCAGGCAGGTACGAGTAACACTGTTGAGACAGGTAGACCATTTTTATCTTCCACCGTGGAGGTAAACGTACCTCAACTTGAATGTGCAGTTGATGAATTGGAAATTCATGAGAAAATTTATTCTGAGCAAAAACATGTTTATTCTGAAACTGAGATTACAAGCTCTTTACCAGATCTACCTATACATTCAATTGCTTGTGATTTGTTGCACAATGATTCTACAGGTTTTAGGATTGAAACTGATACAGACTTGATTGACAATTCTGAAGTTTTTGATTCAGTATTAGTCTCTGAAACCATTGGTATAAATGTTGTGTTGAATGAACATGATTACAGTGATAAATTTTCCATTGATAATAGCTTTGCACTGAATGTGGATTTTGTTGATGATGCATATGTCAATATTGATTTTGAGACAGGAATTTTGCAATCGCATAACTTGATAGAGTTAGAACAAAACGTTGATCTGACTCAGTTTTCTGAGAATTGTGAATGTGATTGTGAATCTGATTCTTGCCCGATTTGTATTGAAATTGATTATGTGTTACAAACAGATTCTAAATTCATAACAGATGCTATTGATTATGAGTTTGATGACCAGGTTACAAAAGTAAATGAGAATACAGGTACTGACATAGAGGAAACAATGATAGATGAAGGAAAGTATACTGCTATTTCTCTTATTACTCCGGTGTCACAGACTCAACAACTGCTAGTGGACAGAAGGCTCCTGATTTTATTGATTCAACAACTTGCTCGGAGAAGTGGCGTGGCTACTGGGATTTGTCCTGATTCAAGTGAGAGGGCAGTACTGGGCGAGCTGCTCCTGAAGACATCTTCGCCGGATCCTGAGGTGGAAGATATCTCACTGATTGTCCAGAATTGGCAACTGCCACCATGACCAGGGAGCACTCTTTTTCCTCATTATGTACATATTATTTAGCTTTTCTGGTGTGTTTTCATGGTTGTGTTTATTTCATTTTTAAAATTGTGAGCATGAATTAAAAAAAAAAAAAAAAAAAAAAAAAAACATAAAAAAATATTTTTTCTGTTGTGATAAAATATTTTGTTTTAAGCGTGCCAAATCTTTATTCCGATATGTATATTTATTTCTTAGTTTTCCAGTTGTTATCCCTTAAAAAAAAAAAAAAAAAAAAAAAATCAAAAATTCAAAAATTGTTTTGCGTAGTCCTTGATTTTATTTCGACCCTCAGTTTCTTACCAATATTTCATTAAAAATTTTCACTTCAGATCTTATTTTTCCTTATTTTCCTTCACTGTAAATATAATTTCTTAGTTGTTTTCATACAGATTATTGATTGAAAAATTTGTTTAGACTAAGAAAGATTTCATTCATCATTGCAAAAAAAAAAAAAAAAAAAAAAAAAATTACAGTAATTGAGAAAAGGAAATTTAACAGATCTGAAAATAAAATTGCAGTAGATATATATAAATAAAAGATGTTCGGGGGGTCGATCTTTAGTGATCGTTAATATTACAGACCATAATAATAAAAAACATAAAAAAAAAAAAAATAAAACATAAAAAATTAAATGTTCATATTACAGTCCTTAATTCTGGCCACACTCGGCCAACAAAAATAAAAAAAAAAAAATAAAATAAAACATAAAACATTAAAACTGGAAGAACTCTCGAGCTGGTTGTGGTGGTCTAAGGGAGAGCTCCGTTGAGGGAGCTCTGGTTCGGAATGTGAGCGGAGGCTTTGGTGGAGGAATTTCTCGTTCATTTCTGTCGTCATCGATGATGATCGGAACGGGAAACAGATTCAGCAGCCTCGGTGCCCTCATTATCACCCAGTTTTTTTCTTTCAAACAAAAAAATAAAAAAAATAAAAAAATAAAAAATAAAAAACTTGTGTTAATTATAGAAGAGGAAGTGAAAAAAAATTTCAATGAAGGTATGATGAGAGGTCTTACCGTACATGTACAGCGGCAGTTGTGAAAAGAGAGTGCCAGTGGGGTCTATCTCCGCTTGCCAGTGCTTGACCCGATTGCCGTGGTTGTTGAACCAGCAGTGTACGTTGTATTCAGTGGCTTCGCCGAAAGCCCTTAGTCGAGACGCGATCTCGACGACTTGCGCTCGGCTTGGGTGTGTGACCCCATAGTTGAATATTTTGGTCATCATCGTGATCTGATCGTCGGTTGGACGCCACCGTTGACTGGTATATCTCTCTGATTCCGTTTCACTCATCCTTCCTCTCGTAATATACAAATACATAAATAAAAAATAAATATAAAAATAAAAAGAACTAAAACATAAAAAAAGAAAAAAATAAACATAAAAAATAATAATAAAAAGAACAAAACATAAAAAAAAAAAAAAAAGCATAAAAAAAAATTATATTAGTTCTCTGTTTTCTTTATTTGTTCTTGTTTCCTTTTAGATTTATTTTTTTCCAGTCTGTATTTGATATTTCTGTGTTTGGTCTCAGATCTGTTTCACGGTCCTTGCAAAGGGTCCTAAACGGATCTACGTCCAGTGTCCTTGTCCATATTGTTCTTGTATATTCAGTTTCTGTGTTTTAGTTTTAAGTGGGGTACGTGGCGTTGTTCTACCCGATTGTCTCTGCAATACCTTCAATCGAAGGGAGATTAACGTCTGGTTTCCAGCCGATATACCCCTTAAGTTTTAAGACAATTGTGTTTTATGTGTTTTAAGTGTTTAGCAGGTGAAGAAGAAAGCAAATAAGAGCTGAAAATAAAGAAGGAACTGAAGGCTTAAAAGAAAGCAGAAAAAGAAAAAAAAAAAAATTGAAAGATCTGGAAAGCAGAGAAAGGAAAAGAAAGCAGTGAAAGATCTGGAAAATGTAAAGCAAGCAGATAGAAACAGAGATCCAGGTGCTGAGGACTTACCTGGAGTAGTAGGGCTTGCAGAGGCTCCTTGAGGTTCTCAGACTCTTCAGCAGGCGAAGTGGCAGGAGCTCCTCGCAGATCTCAGACTCTTCAGATGGCACCGGGGCAGAGGCCCTGCAGAGATCCAGACGCTCGAGAGAGGAGCAGAGAGAAGAGAGGAGCAGAGAGAAGACAGGAGCAGAGAGAGAGTGGGAAGTCAGGAAATGCCACTCAGGCGCTGAGATTGGCCTTTTTATAACCAGATTTCTGCCACTGTAGCAACAGTTCCGGTCTCTGCCACCGAGACTGTTGTCACAGTACCGGTATCCTTTTTCAGAAAAAAAAGAAAAAATAAAAATAAAAAATAAAAAATAAATAAAAATAAAAAAATAAAAAAAAAATAATAAAAATAAAAATAATAAAAAATAAAAAAATAAAAAAAAATTAATTAGCATCTACTGATGGGTGCTAGGTGTTTTAGACATCTGCTGATGGATGTCACTGATAACATCTACTGATGGATGTTACTGAAAAATTTCTTCCCATTTCCTAACATTTTATTGCACTTGTCTATATTATTTGACTGCTCTGAAATTGATAATCTGATGATTGTAACACACTGAGGACATTGTGTGATTTAAGTGTGGTCTACTGGGAAGAAATTCTGAAATTCTGATTTTTCTGTTAGATTGTATTTTGTGTGTTAAATTTTTTGTTTTTGAGTGTTAAATTTTTCTGTTTTAAGTTATTTTTATCGAGTTTTGTGTGCAATAAATTTTACATTTTTTCTCTTGATTTCTGGATGATGTCTAAGTTGTAGATTTTTCCTTCACTTACTTAATACTTATGGTTTGAAATCCTTGCTTTTCTCTGCTTGGAAGATGATTATAATGCTTAAGAGGTTGATTTGATTGTGACAAACACCCTGTGTGAGATTTGAGCCACTTAATGTTCTTTCTTATGTGAGATATGTATCTTGACTGCTTGCACATATGCCTTGGCTTGATTCTTATTGATATACTTGATTTATATGCATGTTTAGAAATGATAAAGGCAATTTTATTCTTGAGCCTCTCTAGCCAAATAAGCCTACCTTGTTATTATCCTTTGATAACCCCTTTGAGCCTATACTGTATATATTTCTTTGTGTTGAAGCTCATACACTGATCCTAAGTGAAAAACAAATGATTACCTTAAACTTAGGAAAGTCTGGAGCTATAGAAGTGTTTTGAGAATAAGTGTGGTCTCCTTGGGAATTCTGATGAATTGGCTAGTTGGTTCCTCATCATGTTTTGAAATGATAATTTATATCCTGTTGTGTGAAAAAAAAAAAAAAAAAAAAAGAGAAGACAGGATGAAAAAAAATATTTGATGAGAAAAAGAGAAAATTGAAAAATAATTTTATGAATAATGGAGTCGAGAAGAGGATTGAATTAGAGGTTTGGGTGAGATTTCACTGTGTTTACATTTTTTTTTCCTAGTGCACCTCTATTTCTTCTGAGCTATAGCTACTTATCCAAATTTATCCTCCCCTGTCCTTGGCCCCATTACAACCCTGAAAGACCTTTTGATCTGAACATGCATATGTTTTGAGTGTTGATATTAGAAGATTGCCAAGTCTGTTTGTGTTTGCTTTCTTGAATGCATTGAGTGACATTGATTTACCTTAAACACTTGAGAGAAACACTATGAGTGCATCTGTGAGGTTTTGTTATTTTCAAATCACCTCTTGAGCTGATGGATTATTTTTCCATGTATTGAATTGCTTGGAAGATTTCTATAAGTATCTGCTTTATTTGATTTGTGTTGGATAATTTCTACTTCTTTTATTTGTCCAAATTCTTGAGAACTCTGTAAATTTTGTTTTCTTGCGAGTTTTTATTTTTCTGTGTGCTGCAATTGTGTCACGTCCTTTGATGTCGTATTCCCTGATTTGCGTCTTGATTTTGCCCAGGAGTGCAAAAGACTAAGTGTGGTCTATTTTGATGAGTCAATATTTTCTTCACTTCACTTAGTTTATTGTACTAGAATTAATCAGGGAATTGTGCTTAATCGTCCGTTATTTTCCTATTTTTCCTAATTGTGCTTAATTCGATCAGAAATTCTTATTTTAACTAATTTGAATTATCTGAGCTTATTATTTTGCATTATTAATTATGGGAAAATTTTGGATATCTTTTTGGGACATTTGAAGGCTAAATGAGAAATGACAAATGAGCCCAATGTATTTCAGCCACTTCAATTTTCGCTGGTTGCTGTGTGAATTTTGTGTCAACTTGTTTGTCCTCGTTCGAATTCAATTCGTATCCGTTTTCCATTCAATTTTTTTTCATAGTTTCGTCTAGATGTCTAGTTTCATGTATAACTTTTACTTTGTTCAAATTCGTTCTGTACTGTTCCCAGTAATTTGTTTACTCTCCTATGTCAGCCTAGTACTACGTGAATGTTGTGTCAACTTGTGTGTCTTCGTTTGAGTTTAATTCTTATCCGTTTTGCATGTGATTTTTTTTCATAGTTTCGTATGGATGTCTATTTTCACGTATAGTTTTTCGTTTGTTCAAATTCGTTCTATGTTGTTCCCAGTATTTATTTTACTCTCCTATGTCAGTCCAGTGATTACTGTTTAAGTGATTTCTAATCTGTTTGCATTGTTTGCTTGTTGTTTGGTACATGTGGTGGCTGGAATTGATCGTTGAACGGTGCTAAGACCTCCCAACAATCTTAAGCAAGTTCTTCATTTATTAAATTTTAAGAATGATTTGGAACTCCTATACACTTCACGGCCAAGAGAAGTCCAAGAAAGTGCTGAATTTGTAATGTTATTGATGAAATAAATTGATAGCACACGGCCCCCTCATTGTTTTTGCACATCCAAAGAGCAATTAGTGGGAACCACCACTTAAGGAAAAGCATAAGACCAATTGGAATCAAAGTGGGAACCACCAAATAGTATTGTAGAATTTTTCTTTGGCTTAAGAGAAGTAAGTCGTAAAGTTGGATGGAAGAAGGGATCACTTTGTTGAAAAGTCAAGGCCATTGGAAAATTCAGCAAACAAATGAAAGGAGGGGACCACATGGAAGCCAAAGAAGCTCACGGTTCTAGTTTGGAGGTGTGCACACGTAAAGGGCAGCAGCTAACCTACCACATTTTGCCATCCAATAATTAAACAAGTGAATGGGAAATGGGGCCACCACTTATGAAAAGTTACGTTTATTTTAAGAAGCTTGGAATGCAGATATTTTTTTAACTCTACGTGCTCTTCCACTCATTTGGCTTTACATATTCAAAAGAAGCTCATGGACCACTCAATGTGGGAAATGTCATGGCTGGAAAATAGCAAAGCTCACGACCCTTTCATTTTAGGAAGCATCCAGCAGCACATCCAGCAAAGAGAAGCATGCAGCTGCCATGACTTGGAAAAGAGGATGTCTTGACCAGCACGTCCAAGATGAGATTGAAGAAGAAGCAAGTTTGCTGGAAGATTGAAGGGAAGCAGCATGTGATGGCAAAAGAAGTTGCACGTTCAAGCAAGGGAGTTCTCGGACAGCAGCTTTGAAGAAAGCACAAGGAAGAGGAAGCATCCATAAAAGAAAACCATCCAGCAGCAAAGAAGGAGCTCTCGGTCCCTCCCATGGCAGCAGACTTCATGTTTTCTTCAGAGAATGAACGTCCAAGAAGTGGCAAGAAGCAGATGCAGATCCAGCTGGAAACGGAAGCAAGAAGTGTCACGGTATTCCAGCAGCAGCTCCAGCACCATCACACACACGGAAGAGAACACACGACCAAGTTCTTGGTGCAGCAACACTTGCAATTGTTTTGGAGAATGATGGAAATGTGGAGGAAGAAGGAATGGAGAAGGAAGCCACGTCTGTAAGGTGTAGAAAATGACAAGAGTAATTGGCAAAATGAAGGGCCCTCACCTTTCTTTTCTCACGTCCAAGCTAAGATTTGCTGGCAGAAATTCCCTCTACCAAATTACAGACAAAACAAATGTAAAAGCAGGAAGGAATTCACGGGCCAAGTGAAGACAAAACCCAAAATGCTGAATTGAAGGAGGATGATTAGATTTTTGGCTATAAAATGGAGCAGCAGAGAGAGAAGAAGGAGGAGAGTTTTTAGATTTTAGTAGTAGAATTTAGAGTAGTTTAGGAACCACTCACTGCTGGAACAGAGAAGAAAAAAATCACAGTACAGGAGATGGAGGGTTACGGTTGATGCACACTTCTTGTAATGTTGTATTTCATATTTACTTTTCCCTTTCTTTTGTTGTAATAAATTCATCTACTATTTTAATTCAATGCATTAATTTAATTTACTGTTTCTGAAATTTAAATTCTGTTTTACTGTTTTTTTTTTACTGTTGAAATTTAATTACTGCTGTACTTTAATTTCTGTATCCAAATTTCTACAATTTAATTTTAATGTTGTCTATCTTTTGCATGTTGATTATTTCACTGTAATTTTGCTCTCTGTATTTTACTGCAGTAATTTTGAATCTGTTTTTACTGTTTTCGAAATTTACTGTTTTTCTGTATTTTCTGTTTTCTGTGTTTTGTTTTTCTGTATTTAGTTTTTACTGTTCCAGAATTATTTTTAATGTTTTAAGTTACTGTATTTCGTTTTTACTGTAGCAATTTCGTTTTTACTGTTTTCTAAAATTTACTGTTTTCTATTTTTACTATTTCTGTATTTGCTATTTTCTGTATTTTCTATTTTTCTGTATTTTCGTTTTTACTGTTTCAGATTTATTTTTACTATTTTATGCTGCTGTAATTTCATAATTACTGTTTTAAATTTAGTTTTATTGTTTTTAAATTTTGTTTTACTGTTTTGAATTTTATTTTAATGCTTTTAATATTACCGCAACCAAAACAACCTTCAAAACCCCCCCCACTTCGTGTTTAAATTTGAGACTAAACCCCAATATTGGTCCTTGAGAGACGACCTAGGAGTCAAATCCTAGTTATACTGCATTAATTTCTGCACATCAAATTTGTATGACCGCGACAGTCGTATCAGAGAGCTTAAGGAATAAGTGTTTATCTGCAATTGCAGAAAGATTTCGAGGGTTTAAGACAAAATTGATGTCTAGATATATATTTGGACCAAAAAGTAATGAAAATCCATGTTCCAAATATTCAGCAATTGACGAAGCAACATGGCGTCAGTTTGTAGAGCTTCGTTCATCCGAGGCGTGGCAGGTAAGTACAGTAAAATCATTCAATTCATCATTCATAATTCTATATTATGACAATTGTTTCATATTGTCACAGGAAAAAAGGTCAAAAGCACATGGAATAAGCGCTCAGAATAAAAATCCACACCTACTGTCTCGTGGTGGATATAGGAAGCTTGAAGAAAAAATAATGAAGCAGAAGTCAGATAGCAGACTTCCACTTTCTGAGGGTTGTGACCCTCCTCCTCCTCCTTCACCACCATCTCGGCACGAGAAGTGGAAGTTAGCCCGTATAAGACCATCGGGCTCCTACACTTCCGAGTCTGCCAGAGAAATATCTGAAAGAATTGTAAGATGTAATTCCTTATATTTTTACATTAATTTTGTTATATATATTACATAGATTTTTCTAATGATTTTGAACTTTAGTTATGTGACAGGACTCCTTGGTTGAGCAGAGCTCCCAAGGTCAATTCACACAAGAAGGTCGTCAAGATATTCTTGCCACAACTATTGGACGACCTGAGCACCCAGGACGGGTGCGTGGTGCTGGGACTGGCATAGGCATACGACAGTTTTTTGGGTCTTCCTCACGTCCATATTCATACGAAAAGATGAAGGAGGAAATAAGAAAAGAGATGATGCAGAAGATCACAAAGAAGGTTCAAGCAGAGTTGTATGATGAAGTTGCTGAAATGGTTGCGCGCCAGTTCCAGCAGCATTATGAGGATTATGGAAATCGTCCTCCGCCATCTCCTGTAGCGGAACATGTTGTGCCCCCTACAGGTAAACTTATTTATTTTTGGTAACTAATTTACTTTTTGCATAACCTAACATTTAATTTGATAGGTAGAAGCGGTAAAGGAAGTTGTTCAGCTTCCGGTGCCCTAGGGGACGACATGGATGAAACTCGTCCATGTCAGTTATATATTCTTTCTGATACTGGGACCGTGCTAGTGGCTCGTGGTACAGTTTATGAGACAGCCACTATAGTGCATGGTGTACAACTTTCAGAAGCTGAGGTGAAGGTCACGGTGGATGAAGTTGTCATAGCGGATGCCGTTCTTCCTGTGCCTACAGATGAGTTCTTCACTGTGGAAGAAGCATTTAAGTCCTTTGTCGCCTGGCCTAGACATTTGGTTGGTGATGTATCTAATCCCCCGGTAAACACTTGTACTATATACTTCTCAATTTTAATATTTACTTCTAATTGACGTTATAACATAACCATTTTTGCATTTAACAGCAGATAGGTAAAGAGGGAAGTCCTCCACCGAAGAAGACTCATTTATCTGAGTATGACCCTCTTGGTGCGTTAGACGAGCTTGCTAAAATCATTTCAGATGTGCCGATGAATGTACACTGCAATTCTACTACATTTGGAAGAGAAACTCAGATCCCATTGTACTTGCATCATCAAGATGTTAGGGAGCTTGCGTCGGGTAGAGACGAAATTAATATTACACTCATTCAGCTGTGGATGATGTAAGTTTATGAAAACGTTTTTATACAATTCTATTTTATCAACTTACTTATATCATATTATTTCTTCATTTAAGGTATATGTCTGATGTTAGTAACAAGAAGGGGTTCAACGATGTATATGGATTCATTGACCCCTCTATGACTCATGAAAGAAATAAATTTGATGATATCCAGACATACATCAGCACCTGTTTTGGAATGGGGAAGGAGATATATTTTCTCCCTTATATACATGGGTAAGTGAAGTTTGTTAACTTCAACACATTCATTTATTAATTTTGGTATATCATTCATAAGTTATTACCAATTTCAGGTGTCATTGGCAGCTACTTGTGATCTCCATACCGGAGAACACTGCTGTCTAGTTTTGTTCATTGCAGAAGTCTCCTCCCAGCCCTCTTAGACATGTAGTAGATTGGTAAGAATCTCAATGTTTCTACTTTTTTTTATATATAAATGTATTCTAAAAAAAATGCTTTTAATAGTTCCCTTGCAACACATATGATGTTATTTGGGAGATCTACTGCTACAGCTAAAAAGCTTGCATGGGTTGCCCTTAAGGTTTGGTATTTTAGTCCATACTCATTTACATTTGGTTCCATTCAATTGATGTTATTTAACATTTTATGATTATGATGATATATTGTAGTGTAATAGACAAACGGGGTCATATGAATGTGGTTACTACGTCATGTTTTGGATGATGACCATTATTCGTGCACATTACACCAGTGGATGGGAAACGATATTATTTCGGTTTCAATTTTATTTTCCCTATAGTTTAGATTTCAAATACACTAAGTTAAATCATTGTATTTTATGCAGAGATTCAATAGGACTGCTCCAATTCCGGAGAAGTCACTTCAACTTGTGAGGAAAGCACTGTCTAAATATGTAATTCATTTATATAATAGTATATACTAGATATTAAGATATACTAAGTTCTAAGTTTATGTTTATAAGTTGTTTGATGTTTTTCTACATTATTATTAGTTTAACATTGTACATTCAGTTTTATTTATGCTTCAAACTTGATTTATGATTATAATTTGATTGATTTATGCTTAAAAGAAGTTGATTTATGATTCAATTGAATGTATTTATGTTTTATTATAATTTTCATTCAAAATATATTTCTGGATTATTCTCGACTGTTCTGGCTGTAAATATATATGTAGGTATGTTTCTGTTGTTGGGAATGTCGCAGAAACAAACTTCATTTTAAAAAAAAAACAGCGATATATGCCTCGGTTAGTGTCAAAACCGAGGTAGAAATGCGATATATGCCTCGATTATAACCACAACAGAGGCCGAAAGTACTGCGTAAAAAAAAAAAGACCTCTACTGCCTCGGTTCAGACTACAACCGAGGCAGTAGGGTGGAATGATCTCGGTTATGACCACAACAGAGGCCGAAAGTACTGCGTAAAAAAAAAAAAGACCTCTACTGCCTCGGTTCAAACTACAACCGAGGCAGTAGGGTGGAGAGGCCGAAAGTACTGCGTAAAAAAGACCTCTACTGCCTCGGTTCAGACTACAACCGAAGCAGTAGGGTGGAACATACGGCCTCGGTTGTAGATGAACCGATGTCAAATCGCCTCCCTTTATGCCTTGGTTTAAGGCGAGGCCAAAAGTAGTACATTTTTTGCCTCGCCTACATATGCCTCTGTTCGAGAACCGGTGCCTATAATAAAAAACAACCGCTGTCTTTTCTTCTGCTTGTACTAGTGTCATAAGTTAGCTAGTTTATATAAAAGGTTTGTAAGAAATTTGAGTACCATTGTTCAATCCTTTAACTAGAGGAAAAATATTCCTTTTCATTGGAAGAAATAACTTAAGATGTTTTTATTTTTGAAAGATTTAAACATTTACTCATGCACTTGTTCTTACCCTTTCAAACTTTTCAAAATAATATACTTTTGTAGGATATGACAATTCAAATATTAAGATTAGAACATTCTTGTTTCAAGAAGGATCCCTAATAGTTTATTCCACCTTAAAGAAGATATTTAAATAAATTAAAAAGTTATTTAAATTATTTTGGTTTAAACTCTTTGTTGATTTTTGTGTTTGTTCAAAGATCTCAATTAGGTTCTTATATTTTAATTTGTTACAATTGAATTTTCATTAGGTTCTTATATTTTAATTGGTTTCAATTGAATTTTCATTATTTTAAAAAATGTGATGCAATTTGATCAATTTCATTAGTACAATATTAACTGACTGCCACATGTCACATAAGTTAATGTTATTAGTACTATTATAACAAAAAAACCAAATTATATAACAGTTTTTAAAATATATGACTCATGCCAATCAAAATCTCACCCTAATTAATTTTTTTTTAAAAAAAACAAAGATTATCCGAAGATTTAAATTAATTATTATGTTTCCATCTATCTTGTATTTGTGTTTTTTTTCTTCTTATTTTTAAAATACCCATGAATAAAAGAAGTTTACAAAACATGGGTTTCTTACACTAGACGTATAATCCACTGAAAAAACAAAAGTACTTTCTTTAATCTTTTTAAGTCTGTTTGTACTATTATACTTCCATATATTCATATTTAAACATGTATTCGGTTACATCGTACACGAAGGGGATGGGTTCTTAAGTTACTGCTCAAAGCTAGTATTTTGAACGAGTCAAATAAAGAAAATATGTAAATTGAAAACCTTAACGCCTCAATTGATGGATTCCTATAATTTACTAAGTTTCCACAACGTTGACTTGACCCAATAACTTTGACTCGACAATTTCAAAAAAGAGACTATACTCTATTCAAATTAAACAACAGTCCACTGTTTCTGCCCCATAGGTTATGGTTACTTTTGTTCTTAAAACTTAAACTTTAGTACATGTGGCATCAATTATTGTTTTAAGTTATTTAAATTTGTGATAAATAAATATTTCTAATATATAACTTGTATTATATTTGTAAGAACTAAAAAATAGAGTATTAGAGTAAATAGAGTATTAGAGTAAATAGATGTATTAAAATAATGAGACAAATTTTTTATTTTAAAAATAATCTTATAATATAAATGGAATTTTTTAAAGCTCGCTTCATTATCTAAAACACTTCATCTCTCTAAAATCTCCGTTCTCTACTTCTTCTCTACATTCTCTCTAGGATTTATCTTAACTGAGTTGTCGGATTGACGATCAGGAGGTGCCCAGACGTCCACGGCGTAGAGGGCTACGTAACTGACCGATCAATTTCTGGATTTCTAGTGGTAAGTTGTTCAACCATTTTAAATAACATGAAGACTAAATTGAACCAAAAGAAAATTGAGAGAATGAAATTAAAAAACTATATAAAAGAATAAAATTGAAGCAAGGAAACAAATAAGGGACCAAATATATAATTAAGCCAATAACATAAAAAGGTAAAAAGAAATGTTTACATTACTTTTCTAAATAAAACTCAAAAAGTAAGAAAAGACTATTTATATGTAATTAGAACTAATGCACACATGACTTTTCATAACAGTTACAAATAGTCTTTTAAAACGGTTCTAGAAGTTTCATTATTTCAGTCGTTGTAAGTTTCATCGACAGCTAATACCATGGTAAAAATAATCCTTTTAACAATGGTTAAATGTCTCAAATCGTAGTCTTTATTGCAATCGGAGGAAAAGTGGGATGGTGCAGAGGTTAAATTACTATTGGTTCATTGTGCCCATTGTTTCTAGAAATGGCATGTCCTAATGAAAACCTTGTTGGTGAACAAAAACCAACGAAACCGAAGGACAAGAAGGAATCGAGAATGAAGAATATAGCACAAAGGCAACGTAAAGAACAAAATGAGAGGGGAACAACTTAGGAAGGGAGGAAAAGGGCATGGAGTAGCGAGATGTGAGCAGAAATTGGCACGCGACACAGCTACAACGAACAAGAACCTCAAAAGTGCGAGAAGAAGAAAACTAAAAATGGAGGAAAGCAAAGAGTGAACGTGGTTTAGCGTTTAACGCGATTTACCTTCTTAACATAAAAATAAAAAAGTAAAAGAATTTATACATTACTTTTCGAAAATAAAAAAAAACTAAGAAAAACAAGTTTCGTAACAATCCAACTTTTAATAGTAATAATACTGCTATATCATAAGTTACACATCAATAAAATTATAACAACCAAAAAATATATGAATTTTTACAGTTATATAAAAGTAATCATAATAGTATAAAATATACTAAAAGAAAAGATAAAATACTCATTAACACAATTCCTACACTTAAGAGTTAAAGTATGGATATAAGTTTATAAAAAAGAAACTATAAATAACTCTAGACATATATATACAACATCAACAACTAAGAAAAAGGCTTAATTACCTACTTAGTCCCCATGTTAGGAAGTAATTTTCTGTTTAGTACCCGGTTTTATAAAAATGTAGGCATTTGGTACCTATGTTTTGAAATTTGTATCAATTCAATCCTATCCAGTTAACGGCGTTATAATTGATGCGAGAAATTAAGGACGTTAATGATAACCTGGGTGGAATAGCTATCAAATGTTTGAATGCATCTTCGTCCTTAATTTCTCGCATCAATTATAACGTTGTTAACTGGATAGGATTGAATTGATACAAATTTCAAAACATAGGTACCAAATGCCTACATTTTTAAAACCGGGTACTAAACAGAAAATTACCTCCTAACATGGGGACTAAGTAGGTAATTAAGCCTAAGAAAAACTAAGACTGGTTTTCTACCCCTTTCCTAGCTTCTCATTTGCTTATATCATAAACATAATCATTGCAACCCAAGACATGAACAAAAAACAAAGAAAAGGGTAAGCTAGTTTATCAAAGAACATACATAGGCATCCTTTAATAATTCAACTATCAATCACCAAACAATATTCATACACATTTCATCATATAACTCTAGACTGACCATTCAGATACATATATTGATATCGAACTATAGAGGCCCTGCCTTTGAGGCTGAATGACAACAATATCCTCATCATTTATGACTAACAATTAACCAATAGACTAGGGATCTCCTATTGTTCTCCACCATATAACCATCATTCACTTCTTGAGACTAAAGGTTATTGAGAACGTTAGAGTAACCTTCATACTAGCTACCTATATCAATACATACACTTAAAGATGTAACTATTTCAAAGGAATTCTTCTTGAACTCCTTATAATAATCATTCACATGCCAACACACCTTTCAATCCTATCAAAGAATATAAGGTACGTCATTCCTTTTGTTCTTTTCATCTGTGTGTGGGTTTTCTTCTCCATCCATTTCTTCTATATACAAACACCGTCAGGGCAAGCTTCCTCTTGCCACCGCCCCTCTATCCAGCCAACATTGTTGCCATTTATAACCAGCTATGTCGTTGACGTCATGGCTCTTGTAGACCCTAGCACTACCATTCAACCATCTTTCTCCCAATCAATTTCTTGTTCCCATTTTTTTTCTCTCCGATTTGTATGTATTGTGTTAATTGATGGCAATGATGTTGAGAATCAAAGATATGATGGATGATTTGATTGTTGGCAATGGAGGTGGAGAATGAGTGGGAAAGAATAAAAAGTGTTTGGGGTTGGATAATCAACGAATGGGTTATCTAAATCAGAGTAATGGAGGTGGAAAAATGGAGATTGTGCGTTTGGCTTTTTGGATTGGAATTGAAAGTATGACTGCATAAAAAGATGAAAAGATAGCATTGACAGAAAGGTCTGTTGCGGTACATAGAGAAACAAGGAGAGAGAATAAAAAGTTAACGTTGTTTGTGAGTATTTAACGAAACATACTTCATTGAGGCAAATTTTACCAAATTCTTTTAGATGAAGAAGTAGTTTTAAGAAACAAAGTTAGTAATCTTGAAACTAAATTGTCTGAATCTATTGCAATTGAACAACCTGCTAAATGTTTATCTTTTAAGAGTCACATGTTTGATATTGACATACTTGAAAACTTACTTGCTAAGGCAACAAAGCCTAGCTCGCATGCTAAAACCAACTTTAAAAGAAGCAATGTTAATAAAAACATGCATCATAACAAAAAGTCTAAAGTTAGGAGAACTCGTAGAGTTTGGATTGAAAAAGGGTCTTTTGTGAGAAATAAGGTGCATGATGTTTGTTATTTTTACTACATGAAGCATGGTCATACATCAAACAAATGCAACATTAAACATTTTGGAATTCCAAATGAAAAATATGCATGGGTGAAAATTGTAAATGATGCTTAGTTGCATAAACTAACCCTAGGAACCCATAATGAGATTGGGGACCTAAATTCTTGCTTAACTTGTTTTGTAGGAACCTACAAAGTCAAACAAGTCATTGTGGTATCTTGACAATGATTGTTGAAGACACATGACTGGTGACAAGAAAAGGTTCATCTCCTTTGAGAAGAAGAAGCAAGGATTTGTGACATATGGGGATAACAACAAAGGAAAAACGTATTTGAACATGAGACATTGGAGGAGGAAACAGGTTGACCATAAAAGATGTATTATATGTTGAAGGTCTCAAACATAACCTCCTAAGCATAAGTCAGTTACGTGACAAAGGTGTCAAGGTAACATTTGAAAGTGATCAATGTACTATTTATTTTAAAAATTCTTCAGATGTTGCTTTGCAAGGTGTTAGGCATAATAATATTTATTTGATTGATTGAAAGTGCATCTAGTCATAGTATAACATGTTTAATCGCTAAAGAGGAAAATCCTTGGTTATGGCATAAAAGAGTTGCACACATTCATATGCAACATCTAAATAAATTGATTTCAAAAGATCTTGTAATTGGATTGCCGAAGTTAAAGTTTGAAAAAGACAAATTATGCTCTGCATGTCAAAAAGGAAAAAAAAACAAAATCTTCTTTTTCATCCAAAAGCATGATCTCTACATCATAACCTTTAGAACTTTTGCATATGGACTTGTTTGGTCCATCTAGAATTAAAAGTTTTGGTGGGAACTATTATGCACTTGTAATTGTTGATGACTATACTAGATTTACTTGGACCTTCGTTTTTACTTTGAAAAATGAAGCTTTTAAAGCATTCAAAACTTTTGCAAAATGTGTTCAAAATGAAAAGGATTTGAAAATCAAAACTTTGAGAAGTGATCATGGTGGTGAGTTTCAAAATGAATCCTTTCAAAAATTTTGTGATAAGTATGGAATTACTCATAATTTTTCTGCTCCTAGAACTCCTCAACAAAATAGGGTTGTTGAAAGAAAATATAGGTCATTAGAAGAATTGGCTAGAACTCTTTTAAATGAATCTGATGTACCTAAGTATTTTTGGGCTGATGCAGTTAATACTACTTGTTATATGCTGAATAGGATGCTTATTAGACCCATTTTTAAGTTACCTCCCTATGAATTGTTTAAGGGTAGAAAACCTAATGTGTCCCATTTAAGAATCTTTGGATGCAAATACTTTATATTGAATAACGGTAAAGATTATCTAGCAAAATTTAATGCTAAATCTGATGAAGCTATCTTCTTAGGTTATTCATTAACTAGCAAAGCATACAAAGTATTTAATAGAAGAACTTTAATAATTTAGGAGTCAATACATGTTGTCTTTGATGAAATTGTGGACCTTGAGGTAAATCCTCTTGATTCGAACAAACCTATTGCAGGACATGAGGATTACCTAAGGGAAGCTCTTGAAGAGATGTACTTAAATGAAAATAATCATAGACAAACTCAAAATCAAGAAGTGGATCCTAAGAACTATAAACAACCACGTGGCCTCCCTATGGACAACATCATTGGAGACATTTCAAAAGGGGTAACTACTAAACGTAATTTAAATAATTTTTGTCTAATAATAGCTTTTGTGTCTCAAATAGAACCCAAGAACATAAAACAAGCTCTTCAAGATGATAAGTAGTGCATTGCTATGCAAAAAGAGCTAAACCAATTTGTAAGGAATGACATTTGGGAACTTATTCCTAGAACAGAAGACTATCAAGTCATTGGCACAAAATGGGTGTTCATAAATAAGCTTGATGAAGATGGAAACATTATAAAGAAAAAAGCAAGGCTAGTTGCAAAGGGCTATTGTCAAGAGGAAGGTATAAATTATGATGAGACCTACGCTCCGGTAGCCAGGTTAGAAGCAATTAGACTTTTACTTGCTTATGCATCATTAATGAAATCTAAATTGTATCAAATGGACGTAAAAAGTGCATTTTGAATGGTTTTATAAAAGAGGAGGTATATGTTAGTCAACCTCTTGGATTTGAAGATTTTAAATTTCCTGATCATGTGTTTAAATTGAAAAAGACATTGTATGGCCTTAAACAGGCACCTAGGTCTTGGTATGAAAGACTTAGTACCTTCTTGATTGAAAATAATTTTTCTAGAGGTAAGGTTGATTCAACTTTATTCATTATGAAAGTAGGATAACATATTTTACTTGTTCAAGTGTATGTGGATGCTATTATCTTTGGATCTACTGATGACTCATTATGTGAAGGTTTTGCAAATATAATGCAAGGTAAGTTTGAGATGTCTATGATGGGTGAACTGAATTTCTTTTTAGGACTACAAATAAAGCAAATGGAAGGGGGAACCTTTGTCTCCCAAACCATATACTATAGAGAAGTATTTAAGAAATTTGGAATGGATACTTGTAAAGAAGCCAACACTCCTATGGTGAATTCTTGTTACTTAGATAAGGATGAATTTGGAGAAGAAGTTAATCAAACTTTGTTCAGAGGGATGATATGATCTTTGTTGTATCTTACTGCTAGTAAATTAGATATTATGCAAAGTGTGTGTGTATGTGCTAGATACCAAGCAAATCCTAAGGTATCTCATTTAACTACTGTTAAGAGAATCTTGAAATACCTTAAAGGAACTATCTCTTTTGGCCTTTTGTATCCTTCTGGCCTTTGGTATCCTTCTGATGCATTACCTAGCTTAGTTGGTTATTCTGATGCAGATTATTGGGGTTGTTAAATAGATAGGAAAAGTACTAGTGGTACTTGTCATTTTCTGGGTTGTTCTTTAGTGTCTTGGCACTCAAAGAAACAAGCATGCGTAGCCTTGTCTATTACTCAAGCTGAATACATAGCTACAGGCAACTGTTGTGTCCAAATCTTGTGGATGAAACAACAATTGAAGGATCTTGATATCTTCCTTGATCACATTCTTGTGAAATAGGACAACACTAGTGCTCTAAACCTAACCAAGAACCCCATAATGCACTCTAGAACTAAGCATATAGAGATAAGACATCACTTCTTAAGAGATCATATCCAAAAAGGTGATTGCTCTATAGAATATATTGATACTTTGAATCAATTAGTCGACATTTTCACAAAAGCATTGCCTAAGGATAGATTCTATGAACTTAGAAGAGAATTAGGAGTTATAGACATGTCTTAGACTCAAGATTTCTGACTTTTCCACGTTTTTCGTACTCCCAGCGTATTTAATAAATTATCCAAGGGATCTAATCGATTGTTTTGAGCGCCTTGTTGAGATTGTTGATAGGAAGAGCACTGGTTTAGCTGAACCTACAATCTCAGAGCTTTTGGTTTTTGATGATGACAACATAATTAGTAACACATTTGATGTTTATGTGTTACATGTTCTATTGCTTACATCCTACATGTTTTAATCAATGTATAAATCTGTTTAAAGCATGGAGAACATGATTGTGTTGATAAATTGCATTTCACTATGCTATACAATTGATTTTATTGGTGAATGCATGTCTGATGTTTTATAGAAAGAAAACCACAAGCACTTATGCTGAACCTTTTATTGTGTGGCAAAATAACAATTTTAAGTCGACTTCATTATGGAGTGAGTCGAGTAAAACTCGTGGCTTTGCACAAACTTGTTCAAAGTGTGCTTGAGGATTTTCAAAGATGAAGTTTTTCAAAATTCTGTTTAACTGTGTTACATAGTTGATTATATGCAACTTGTATTCGACTAAGTCCATTACTATTTTGAATTTTTGTTAATGCTTGTGTTAAATGTTACAATGACTATATTTTTATATATGTTGACCAAGCATTTATTATGGTTCGATTGAATTAATTGCACATTCAATTAACTGCATTAATTGTTGCTAACTACTTTGATTGCATTATTACATTTGACTACATTAGTAGCTAAGTCGATTAAAATGCGTCTGAATTGTGAAAATCTATAAATTGACACGAACTTGATCTCTGTAATAACTTTTGTGATTCTAACAGTTTTGTGATATTTTGCAAAGAGTGCATTCTTACAGAGAAAGGGAAAAAGCTCCAAGAAACAAGAAGTGACTGTGGTGTTCATCAACTTCTGAATTCTTGAAGAGCAAGTTAACTGCATTTACAAAAGGTTGATCATATATGCACATTTGGGTGTTACTGAAAGATCAGAGGCTACAATCTTGCAAAGATTGGTTTGTGGTTTCCCTGTTGTGATTATAGGAAGAAGAGCATGTTGCGTTCTTGACTTTGAGTGTGGCTCAAAAGGTTGGACTACAGGAGAGGGGATTCTTGCTGCTAGTCTGTTTTGTATATGCCTATATTTTGATTAGAGGGTTAGAGAGGTGTTTTATATTTTTGACGTGAGGTCGCTATAAAAACCTTGTTGTAAAAACCTTGATCATTATAGTGCATAGGCTTCTTGTGGTTGGAAGGACACTAGATGTAGGCTTGGTCGAACCAGTATAAAACCCCAGTGTTTGATCTTTCTATCCCTGCACCTTTTTTCAGTCGACTGCATACTGCATTAAATCGATTATATTTCCGCTGCATAAACAAATCTTTTTCCTTGTGTTTCAAGAAAGCTTTTAAAGGCATCAACTTTGTGAAAAAGATTTAAAGAAAACTTTTCACCAATTCACCCCCCTCTTGGTGTGAGAAATTAAGCCATTATATTTTCAACAATTGACACTAGAGCTGGTTTTCATAAGATATTTGAAAAACAAATTGATTATCTTTTTCCTTTAATCGACTGATCCTGGAAAATGGCTTTTGTTCTCAAACAAGAAGGATAAGTAAAACACGGATTTCACAAAGTGAGCCTATAATTTGATGATAAAGAGTGTTGTTCACTTTTGTTGAGCTATCATATGGCTCTAGGCTAGTTGTTGGATGTATTGGAGTTTTCATCTCCTTCGTGTCATCCATTTTTAACTGTTTAGTAGCTCATTGATATACTTTTTTTTGATGGATGTAGATCACATTGTCTTCTTACTTGATTTGTAGTCCGAGAAATAACTTTAGCTCGACCATCATACTCATCTTGAACTCTTCTTGCATCATAATGGAGAAGTCTCGACATAATTTTCCATCAATAGTGTTAGAAAAGAGATGCCTTATACCTCAAGCCAAGAAGGGAGAGGGGTGAATTGGATTTTACCTTAAAAAATTGATCCTTTCAAAAGCTTTGTAAAATCTTTGGTTTTCTTGAAATCAATGAAACAAGAACAAAACCCTAAACCCTAATCCAAGAATAAAATCTTTGGTTTTCATCACTCATCTTTATGTTGGAGTAGAACATCCTCACCAATTTCAGATATTTAGAAACCACGATTTTAATCTTCCTTAGACTTAAAAGCTTCCCTTGAATGTCTTCATCACTAATCGTCCCTATAGGATTATCATTCCTTACAATCCGGGCAACCTTCCCTTTTTTTCTTGATGATGATGAAGAAGCCATTTATGATCCGATTCTGGAACGTCTTTCACAGTTCTAGGGTTTGTAACTCTTCAATTTAGAAAACACTGAGTTCACAATAGGTTTCCAAATCTAGTATTTATAAATTTGTGCATCAAATCTTATCATATTCAGGTACAATTAAAATTTTCAAAAACAGAGAGCCCAATAATATAATTTCATCAAAGTCAAATTTCTAAAGGGTTCGACATTTTACTATACGGTTGAAGCCAAAGGCTCACCCATATCATATCAAACTCTTTACAATTGCTCCTAGTAGTTATTGAAGTAAGCCAAAGGCTCATGATTGACAATAATATGTCCAAGTATTACAAATATAGAACGTCAAATTTTCCGGGGCTTCGACATTTGAGTTTTACAACTATGTCAAGTTGTCATGGTATTGGACGTGCTATTCTGAAGTTATGTTGAAACTAAATCTATTCTCTAAATCCTTTTCTCAAATGGCTTCTTCATCAAATCCCCTTAGTAGTCAGATTAAGTCAACAATAAAAAATAGTCATTCACAATCATTGATTTAAAAGGGAAATCTGATTCCATTCATATTCATATTGATTACAATCAGATAGAAGGAAAAAGATGTGGCATATAATGCCAACAGCAAAACAAACACAAAACAAATAATAAATCAAAACAATCACATAATAGAAACACAAAACATACTCCATACTAATATTCTAAGCCTCTATTCTCATTCACAAAATTTCCACTGAATCCTCTTCACTAGACTCTTCACTTGAATCTTCATTTGGTGAATCAGTTTTATTCTTTTTCTGATGCATAACGTTTATCTTCTGTTCGAGTCTCCTGAGTTTTTCAACAATAAATCTTTCAAAATTGGTTTCAGGGAAGAAGTTGGTGCAGTCTTCATTTAGTGCAGGTGTGCTTCCAGAACTTTATACAATATTCTCTTTATCCTTGAAGCATCATTCCTTTGTGGTCTTCACAAGGCCAATGGAAGTCAAGGTGTTTCAATTTAGAACACTTGAGCAGTTACAAGAGCATTTCTTTTCACCATTAACATTCATACCTTGAAGGGTCAGGATTTTGCTGATTAACACATCATATGGTAGATGTCGTGCATGTTTGGTTCCTGCATCAATCATATGATCTTTTATTACTTCCACCCAATTGGTAGGAACATCATTCTTGATGGCATATAGAAGAAAACCTTTTCAGTTGTCATTCTGTCTTGTAGAAGTCTAGCAGGTAAAATCACCCAAGCAAGAATGTGTGCTTTTATCTTTTCTTCTTTATTTAGTTCCTTATGCACATATAATCTTTCAGTTGTGTATCTCCCAGGAAACCTTAACTAGTTACTGTACACGTCCTTTTTCTTCAGCCATCTGTTTGTTTCTGAGTACCGTAAGTGATAGAATAACCCTTCAGCTTTAGTGCTGTAACTTGAAACCAGACATCATTGTCAATGTGAACATTTACTCCTTTTACTCGAGAATGAAGGACACCATATATGTTTCTCATATTTTTGTAGAAGACCCTTACTAAGTCAGGGTACCAATAACCCTTCATCTGGACAAGCGTAGAGAGACCTTGAGTTTCAATCCATTCCTAGAAGTGAAATCCCTCTTTTTCAAATAAGTCGAGGTTCAGATATTTGTGAGGAACAATATGTTTAAACTTCGTCCACCTCAAAAACTCTAGACGAGTCTCCTCATCATTGATCCACTCAGAGAGATAAGCATTTCTTGCAGCCACAACAACCTTTCCTTTGTCTCTTGAAGAATGTGATGAAGAAGCCATTTGAATTTGGATACCAGATAATTTTCCTCAGTATTAGGGTTTAGTACCGTTGTACTTACAGAACAATGAATCAGTGGATATGATTTCTACTAGAAATCTTAAGTCACTCGTGCAATATAGAAATAACTCAGTGTACATAGGATTTTCAAATTCAATGTATATAAGGGTGCGCAACATCAAGCATTCAACGTCAAATAACATAACAGCAAACGTTAACAATAACCAGTGACATTGTTGTAAGCAAATTCATTTGATCCATGTCGTGTGGTATCAATATTGGAAGTGGATCTCTTTGTTTC
Organism: Vigna nakashimae; assembly: GCA_034642375.1. Classification (NCBI taxonomy): domain Eukaryota; kingdom Viridiplantae; phylum Streptophyta; class Magnoliopsida; order Fabales; family Fabaceae; genus Vigna; species Vigna nakashimae. Next base: position 49,141,175 of record CM067765.1, on the reverse strand, counting down.
AAATATTACGTCAAATCTCTTAGAGTTCGACGTACTCTTTGGTTGTTTAAAAGAAAAAAAACAAAAGAATTAAAAAGAGAGTAACTCTTGTTTCTGGCCTACAATAACACGTCAAGTGGCTTTAGACCCGACGTAATATTGGTTGTTTAAAATAAAAAAAGAATAAAAGAACGGCACACTTGTTTATATTGAAACTAAATCTATTACTGAACTTATATTGAAATTGTATCCTTCCTGTAAATCTCTAAATCCTATTCTCAAATGGCTTCTTCATTTTCACGGCATGGAAAGAAGGCTGCACAAGTTGTAAGAAATGCTAGTCTAAATGGTGGGAGAAGTGATCATGAAGCATGATACAAATTTGGTTGTTATAGAAAATTGTTCAAGGTGGTCCCTGTTAGGACTTTGGCAAGTGTACCAAATCGTTCTAAGTAATAAAACCGGTAAGACCGGATATCGTTTCCCAAGAGACTCGTGTCACCAAACAATCGTATAATTTCCAACTAACTTAGACTAAAGAATGTTTCATAATTTGTGTTTTTGTGCAATCAAAGTAAACATGAAACATAATTGATAAAAGTGATCTTAGATACTCAAACACTTGGAAATGGAAAGATTAGAAATGATATGGAATGGTATTGTTGGGGGTATGATTTCACCTACTTCATTCTTATGTATAGAAAATCACTTCCTCTTCATTAATATGCCAATGTCAATCTACTAAATTACTCAAACCCAATCCCTTGGTAGAGAGAGTCTAGACTTCCTTATTAGGCTCCAATCCCTTGGAAGACCTAACAATTATTTCCGCATTAAGAATTGAGATCTAAGAAAACCAAAGGTTCTAATTCTATCCCTAGATACTATTTCCTTTAGGTGTTTAATCCAAGTCCAGATTTACCCAACATTTCCCAATATCAAGCAAACCCTAAAATCATGTAATGGGTAGCAATTTCACAACAAGCATTAAGAAGAGGACTTAAACACTAACGATCAATGAAAGAGGCATATATTCATTCAAAACATAGTAGTTTACATAAGATTTCAGTGGCTACATCAATCCCCAACAATAATGAAACTAGCTCTCCATGAATGGAGAGCTCAAGCTTACAACAATGGTGAAAATGGAAGAAGGAAGAAGACCCAAGGTTGAAGAAGGACTGTTCCCACAGCTCCTAGATCGCCTCCAAGAACTCCAAAAGAGAGAAAACGTGTCTGGGCTGCCAAAGATCCCAAAACCCTTCACTTTTCTAGGTTAAATAAGCTGTCTGCCACATCAGTAAAAATCGCGCCCGGCGCCCCCTCTGTTTCGCGTCCGGGCGCGAGACTCACTGGAAAGTCACGCCCGGGCGCCCCATTTCTCACGCCCGGGCGTGAAACTATCTGCAAAATTGAAAGTGAACGAGCGTCCTCTTCTCTGAACTGGACGAGCGTCCTAAATCTTGGACGAACGTCCTCACTGCTATTTGGACAAACGTCCAATTCTCTCTATGGACGAGCGTCCTGCCTGGCTGGACGAGCGTCTTCTTTTGCCTTCGGGACGAGCGTCTTCTTTTTGACTTCACTGGACGAGCGTCCGCTCGTGCTTCCACTCTGGACGAGCGTCCACTTATCCTGGGCGAGCGTCCCCTTCTGCCTCTTTTGGACGAACGTCCTCTTTACATAGTTGGACGAGCGTCCTCTTCTCTTGAGCGAGCGTCCTCTCATGCGTGCACATTGGACGAGCATCCATTTCTCTGAGTTCTGGATGAGCGTCCCTCTCCTGCGACGAGCGTTCTTGCGCTGCTGATGGCGTTTCTGCGTGCTAACTTCTTGGTCCAGTTCTATAATTTATTGGAGACTCTTCCAAGCTCATTTTTAGCTACAAAATAAGGGATTATTGATGAAAGTACATCAAAGTAGCCAAAAACACAATTATTCAGAAAACAAGACAAAAGAAAATGATTAAACAAGTTATAAGTTAGAAAGGAGTTGATTTTGCTACTAAAATGATGCTTAGATAATGGTAAAAATTAGCATTATCAGTCCCTCACAAGTTGTTGGATCTAGAATTATTCAGAAGTGAAGGGTTTCTTTTTCAAGAATGGCTTGTAGATGTTGGTCTTGCAAAATGGTTTCTTTTGCATCGAATAATCTCAATATTCGACGTTAACTGTGTAAATAGATTCAAAATTCAAATTCTCTTGAAGTTGGTTCCACCATAAGAAATCAGATAGCTCTGAAATCTAACGGTACAAAACAAATCCAAGAAAATTTAAAAAAAGAATCATACATTGCCAAATGAGGAAGTTAAACAACTTTTTATAAATATATGTTAGTTCTCAAAATTGTTTCACTATTAAACATATTGTGATCCATATTTCTTTTTCTTAAGCAGTTCCCTTTTAGTAAGATAACTTAACCATTTCTGTACTATAAAAAGCATTTTGTTGACTTCAATTTCAAAGGCCACCTTCATATGAACTGAGGCCTGAATGCGGCACTTTGAAATTCAAGTCAGCAAATTTCAATTTGAAGAACAAACATGCTCATAATCTAGGAAAGAAAAAGCGCTTAGGAGATAAAAAACATGAATCCTAATATGTTGAATACGGAAACAGGAAGCAAGGCATTACGTGAAATGCAAGCTATATTTATAGCTCTGAAATCTAATGGTAGAAGACAACTCCAAGACAATTTAAAAAGCGATTCATACATTGTTGAATGATGAAGTTGAACAATTTTTTTATAAAATTATTTTAGATCTTAAAATTGTTTCAGCATTAAACATATTGTGAACCATATTTCTTTTTCCTAAGCACTTCCCTTTCAGTAAGATATGTTAACCAGTTTTGTACTATAAAAACATTTTGTTAACTTTAACTTGAAAGGGCTCCTTCATATGAAATGACGATGAATGAACCACTTTTAAGTTCAAGTTAACAAATTGCAATATGAAGAACAAAAGTGCTTAGAAATCTAAAGAAAAGAAAATGCAAAGAAAATAGAAAACATGAATCCTAATATGTTGAATACGGAAACAGGAAGCAAGGCATTACGTGAAATGCAAGCTATATTTATAGATGAACCGTTGACATACATCGTGTAATTATGCTTAGTAACTGCCACACTCCACCATCTTGTAGGAACATCGAAGACCAGTCGAATTCGACGTTCAAACATCAATTAGATAAAAAGTAATAAATCTTGTTTGATTCAGATAAGAACAAATTGTCTACTTTTCGATCACCCGCGAAGAAGGTGAGATTGGAGGGATTAATTGAAGTAAAAAGTTTGATTGCCCCTCTATATTCATATCATTCCACTTTCAATTTTGCTACGTTATAATATCATCGATTCTAAGTAATAAAGAATCGATTTGAAGCGTTATAAATTAAGAAATGCAAATGAGCTTTTACTGATTATTTATGGTGACATTAATGATAAAATGGTTGGATATTGATACATTTTTGTTAAAATACTAAGAATCAAAGAAATTATTTAAGAGAGGGGTCAAATTTGTTTTTCTAATAATGTTAATGATAGTATTTTTTGATATCATAATCATTTATATGAGCAAAAATAATGGTTGTCGTTTCCCTTTATTGTACTAGTGCATAGTATATAATTGGTTAGATTTCTCCAGATATCTTTGTATGCTTAATAGGGGCAACCTGCTAACAGTAATCGACTACATAAAATGTATAATTGATTAAAACATAAAGCTACACCATTATTTGTTTGATAACTGATTTGATCTATTTAAAATGAAAATTGGATTGAAAATTTTCTTAAATACAGGATAATCGATTACATAAGTTGTATAACTGGTTAAATAAGTTTACTTTGATCAAATCCATTTCATTTAATAGCCTGAACTTTCATAATGATCAAATGAATTTATAACTCGCTAGTGAGATTATATAATTGATTACATGCTTGGTTAGTCTGTTAAAACAGAAGCAAACCTATTAAACCAGAAGGAAAAACTTAACAGATTACATAAATTTCTTCATTGATTATAATGCGTCAAGATTCAGAAAATCCTAGAAATACGCGTCTTGAGCTCTTTTTCAAAACAATTCAATTGCAATCAATTTAATAACTAAATGTTTCATTGTGTTTTAATTACAAGAGCGTCCAAGAGGTGTTCTTGAAGAATCAAGTACAAATTGGGTTACTTACACATCAAGATTCTATCAAAAAGTGGGCTAAACTTTTCTAATTTGATATGACCCAAAAGGAGTGTAACTAGAAGATCATAATAATCATTGATAAACTGTATTTTTCTACCTGTGCATGTTGGCCAGGGGTTTGAGAGTTATGAGTGTATTCAAGTGTTGTAAAAGAGTGAGGGTATTCATCTCTTGTTTGCTATAGTGATTTTGACTGTGGAGAGAAGTACATTGAGAGGGGTATCTATATATTCTTGTTAACTCTCATTATAGTACAATCCCTTCAACTATGGTTGTTGAAGGAAGACTTGATGTAGGCTTGGCCGAACCAATATAAATTGCTTGTGTTAATCTTTCTCTACCTTTTACCCTTTTATTGTTGATTCATCACTTGTTTTATTGATTTCAAGAAAACCAAAGATTTTACAAAGCTTTTGAAAGGATCAATTTTTTAAGGTAAAATCCAATTCACCCCTCTCCCTTCTTGGCTTGAGGTATAAGGCATCTCTTTTCTAACACTATTGATGGAAAATTATGTCAAGACTTCTCCATTATGATGCAAGAAGAGTTCAAGATGAGTATGATGGTCGAGCTAAAGTTATTTCTCGGACTACAAATCAAGTAAGAAGACAATGTGATCTACATCCATAAAAAAAGTATATCAAAGAGCTACTAAACAGTTAAAAATGGATGACACCAAGGAGATGAAAACTCCAATACATCCAACAGCTAGCCTAGAGCCATATGATAGCTCAACAAAAGTGAACAACACTCTTTATCATCAAATTATAGGCTCACTTTTTTATCTCAGCTTGTCTAGACCTAACTTAATGTTCAATGTCTGTCCTTGTGCAAGATTTCAGTCAAATCCCAGAAAACCCATCTTAGTGTTGTTACATGCATATTTCATTATCTAAAAGGAACAACATCTCTCAAACTGTGCCATAAAGGAATTAAGAGCTTCAATCTTGAAGGATATTATGATGCCGATTTTGCTGGAGACAAGGTTGAACAAAAAACCACGAGTGATGGTTGTGACTTCATTGGAAGAAATCTCAGAACATGGTTAAGCAATAAGCATAATACAATTGTGTTGTCAACAACCGAAGATGAATATATATCTGTTTCACACTACTGCTCACAACTCTTATGCATTAGGAACCAGCTAGAAGACTACAACAACTTTGAAGGTAAGATATATTCGTATCTACTATGATAAAAATGATACAATTAGTTTATCTAAAAATCCTACATTGCATTCACACGCTAAGCATATTTAGGTCAAACATCACGTCATACGTTATCATGTTAACAAGGGTATTGTGGATTGACAATATGTAAGCGCAAAACATCAACTTGCTGACATCTTCACTAAGTCATTGGTTAAATATAGACTTAATCATCTAATCACCCTTACTGGTATAAGAAACGTTGAATAAATGTGATTCAACATGTTAAGTGTGCTCATATAACGTCTAGAGAGTCAAACGTCTAGGACACATAGTCCATATGACGTCATAATTTGCATCGTCTAAGACAAATCATCTACAAGACATCTGCATCCATGCATTAGGTTGTGTCTAAGAACTAGGGCCATCTCTAGAAGTTGTCTAGAATTTGCAAAACCCCAACCTCTGTCTCTCTTATCTGGAAAATATCTTTTGCGTGTCAATTAAGCCACTACTCCTAATATCAATCCTCTCTCTTCCCTCTTCCACGAAATGACAAAACCTCTTAGTTTGCCACTTTTTGCATTCTTATTCGTTGTTGACTAACACTCTTTCCAAAACCTTCTTGGTATTCAAGAGACACAAAATCTCTCTGTACTGACCACATTAAATGGACAAGACTAATCAATCTCCCATGACTAACTTTCCCTCTATTTAACTCGACTTCAATCCTTGCATTCTCAACACATTCAAACAAAACCTTAAATTTCTCTCTCTCTCTCTCTCTCTCTCATCGTCATGCTCTCTCAAACCTTTGATCTCCCAAACCCTCAACATTTGTCGTGTCAGGCTATGATGTCATTTTTCTCCATCCATTTTGATGTTTATAAAATAAAGGGGAGAATAAAGAAAGAAAGTAGACGCGTGAGCATCTAGGAGTATGTACTTAGGGGGAGTAACTTGCTTGCAAAAATTTTAATATTTTCGATGGGATTAGATGTTGGACTCACAACTACTCTGACATCTAATTGGTTAGTGACAAGCAAAAAGCTCATCCTCACAACCTACAAAGGCATATAACGTTGAAAATTAAAAACACATACATTATATATCCCTTGAATAATGCAGTGCTCGTTATGAACATTTATTTCAATGTTGAGTCCAATGAGCGGATTGAAATTGCCCTAGTCATATGTCCAAAGTCTAATTGGTCAGGTTAATGGGGCAGTGGAGAACATTAATTACAATTCAAAGCCCAATGAAAAGGTTTGATACTAGCTCCTATTGGTACTAGCTTTTAAGCATAAATAAAGGCATTAAATTGATACTAGCTCCTAAGTCAACTAAAGCCTTCCTATATCATGATTTGTAATGGTGCAAGGGAGGATGAAACTCCCCAGATCTTTGAATTTGGGAGGTAGTGTCTTTTGCAATATGGCACTGCAATTACCCTGCACTTCAATTTTTTCCTCATCTATATATTTCTTCTCTTTGAGGAACTGCTTCATGTGCTTTGCATAAGCAGAGATTTGTTGCAGTGCTTCGGTGAAGGGCATAGTAATCTCAAATTGCCTTAAGATCTCCATGAAACGCCCATATTGCTTCTCTTTTTCAATCTTTCAAAAACGTTTTGGATAAGGAAGGGGCTTCTCAATGATATTTTCTTTTTTCCTATCTTCTCTCTCTTCTTCTTTTTCCTTCCCTCATCTTTCTCTTTTCTTGCCCTTTCTTTTCTCTCTTCATTCTCTTCTTCTACTTCACTCAACTTAGCTTTTTCTTTTCTCTCATCTAACATCTTGCCACTTCTAGTCACAATGGCATTTCACTCCTCCTTAGGGTTAACTGCAACATTAGCCCGAAAAACCCTGTCAAACATCTCCTCCAACGTTTTTAGGCAGTTGACCAACTTATATCTCCAAGTTTCTAATGGCAGCTTCAGTGCTCTTTTGAGTAGAGACAAACACTTGCATGAATTGTTGAAGGGTGTATTCCAGTTTTGTCATCCTTTCAGATAAAGAGGATTGTGGTTGCCATTGCTGCTATGGTGGTCTATTAAATTGCTCAACTTGCCCATGACCCATGCTTGGGTGAGGTTTCCACCCTTGGTTGAAATTATGTGGGTTGTCTTGATTACCCATATAATTTACTTTTTCCTGGGTATTATGTTGCATGGCATACTGTCCATTCACATGATCTCCACCACATAGCTCACAAAATTGATGTTGAGCTTGAGAGACACACTACAACTCCTTCGGTAGTTGAGCGATTTTCCTCAACATGGTCTCTAATTATTGAGTCATCATCTTTCTTTGAGCCAACAAAGCATCTTGAGATTGTAACTGAAGAACTCCTTTCTGTTGAAATTGAGCCCTTTCGTTCTGCATATCATTAGTAGCCATGTTTTCAATCAACTCATACGCTTCCTCTAGAGTCTTGTATCTAACACCTCCAGTTGAGGCATCTAGCATCAATTAAAACAATAAAAATCAAGTCAAAGATAATCAATAATAAAAAGATAAAAAGATGCAAAGATAAAAAGATAAAAAGATGAAAAGATGAAAAGATAACAACATGAAAAGCTAAAAAGATAAAAAAAAATCAAGTTAAATCTAATCAATAATCACACAAATAGAATAGTTAAACCACGAGTCCCCTACAACGACGCCAAAAACTTGTTATGACACCGGCAAGTGTACCGAATCGTATCAAGTAATAAACATGGTAAGACTAAGTATCGTTTCCCTAGAGACTCACGACCTAACTAGTTATGTGATTTCTTGATTAAATAGGACTTGAAAACAAACTCTTTTGGGTTTAAAATGCAAATAGTGAAAAGTAAATATGCATGCAATTTGATCAATTGGACAAAAGTGCAAAGATGAATGGTTTTGATATTATGAGATGCTTATGTTATTGGGGTTAGATTTCACCTAGTTTACTCTCATGTATATACAAATTCTACTTCTTCATTAATGTCAATGTCACTCTCTAAAACACTTAAAACCTGATTCCTCGGCGAAGAAAGCCCATCCCTAACTAGTATTCCTAATAGTTAATTCTGAAGAACAAAAGCTTAAGACAACCAGAACTCGTACCCTCATTCCTGAGCAATACTGCTTCTGGGAATAATTCTTTGGATCATGAATTGTAAGATACCTTCTAGTAGTCATGCAAATCATACATCATGCTAAGAATGAGTTAAACGAAGCAATCATTACGCAAATAATAATTATCCTAACAATTAATGAAAGAAGCATATATAATCAAGAATCAATTCAATACATGAGAGTTTACAAAGGTTACATCATCCCCAACAACAAAAAGAGTTTAGTTCACCATTGACATGGTAAAACTAGATGAACAATGGAAAAAGAATGAAAGATAAAAACCTAGAAATTGAGGATAGAAGCTTCCGCATCCAATTCCGCCTTCAAGGAAGCAAAGAGTGTGTTTTTGAGCCTATTCAGTCCAAAGATGTGGACCCTAGGACGTCCAAGTCCTTAAATAAAACATAAAAATAACAGAAAATAGGTCCAAGCCCACGAGACTAGCGCTCAACGCCCCACTTATGGCGTTCAGCGGTGTGCGGGTCAAAAGTTGCACTTAGGGTCACTCAGAAGGGCGCCCAGGCGTGGTGCGGGAAGAAAACTTGCGCTCAGCTCCCTTTTTTGCGCTCAGCGCCCTTTTTCTGCACTTTGGTTGACTTTTCTGCACTCTAGTTGACTTTTATGCATTCTGGTTGACTTTTCTGCATTCCAACTATTTGGTACTTTAACTATTCTTTTAAATCATTCCAATAGCCTACAAAATCAAGGGAATTTAGTGATAAAATCATCAAGTATAACCTCAACTCTCTTATTCACAAAAATAAAGCAAAAACATGAGTTAAAGCAAGTATCAAAACTATATCACAGATAACAGTATTTTCAATCGTTATCAACAACCACAAGCATCAGTTTTCACTAAATCACAACACATTCTCAATGTATTCAAAAGCCAATTTATACACAAATGGTTCTCCTCAAAGCATGCAAAACTTACTCAAAGTCACATAACCAGTGCATCATATTTGTCAAACCAACCAAGTCACACTTATTATAGCAAGCATGAAAAGAAAATATAAAAGGAAAGAAAAAGCAAACTCTTTTTTCTTGTGTGGAACAACTTGCTGCTCAAATTCCTGATGGAAGACCATCAAGGAATCACATTGGACCTCTTACTAGAGCCATGGCCAGGAAGATTCAAGAAGAAGAAGATCACCTAACACTTTACTTCTATGGAAGGCTACTTATGAAAATCCTTCTTCTCTTGTCTAAAAACTAATATTTTTAAATAATGTTTTTTAGGATACTATAAAAGCAAGAACCATGGCCAACCAATGAGATTTGGGAAAAACATTCTTCAAGGAATCAACACCAGGGTCGCTTAAGCGCCCTCAACAGGGGGGCTTCAGCGCTAGGAGAGCTGCTTGAAGCACGTTTGAGCAACATTGTCCATGTGACCCAACATGCTTTCTGTGACCCAGCATGCTTTCTGTGACCCAGCTAACTTGGCCTCCAAGCGCGTTTCTTATTTTGAATTTTGGAGGGAAATTAGGAAAAAATTGAGGCTCTTCTTCACCTATAAATAAGAGGGCCTCTCCTTTGTAATTTTCACTTTTGAGCTCAGTGATATGATGTTGAATTCATTTCACAGCCTTATTTCTCTTGAGTCCCTCTTCATTTTCTACTTCTCCACCCTTTCTCTAGCTTCCTTCCTCTATAGGAAGGCCTTATGAGTTATGAGGTCTCACCCACACACTTCTCTTCTCCTAAAACATTGCAAACACTTCATTATCTTCCATTTTCCGCTGCACCTATTTCCATGGTTGTTCTACTCTGGTTTGGAACTCCTCCTTGAGTCAATCCAGCTAGAAGGAGCATTCCATCAATTCCTCTACTCCTTGCATATTCGTCTTCATCAACATTCATACCTATCACTTGCAAGAGCACTAAGAAACTCGAACAAACAAGTTAGTACAATTTTTATAGAAACCAAGATTTGAGAATTGAAAGTTGAAAAACATAAAGATAAAAATAAAAATAATATATCGAAAAGTAAAATAGAAAAATGAAAAACACAAACAAAGAAAAAAGGAAAAAAGAAACAAAAATTGCAGAACATGAGCACACACACCAAACAATAGTTTCAATACGCAAAATGATTATAACAGATTTCCCAAATAACCTCACTCAGATCCCTCTTGTTGCAAGATTACTTAGTACTCTCCTAAGGTGATGAATACTACTTTCCCTGTTCTTTAAGGTAAAAACACTCAGATCCCTCATGTTGCGCCTAATAGTGGGTCCCAATACACAATCATGTCGTCTGTAACTCGAGTGACTTCTAATAATTGGGTTGATTGAGCTAGTTTGGCTATTGAAATCGCATCCCTAGGACATTCCAACAACTAGATCATGCTCTAATACGTACCCCAAAATAAGCTTTAAGCACAATCCAAACCAGTAGAAAGTATAAACATTTGTAGGCAAACTGCATGGAAGAAACACAAACAAAACAACCATACAATTAGCAAAGAATTCCACTTTCCCTGTTTTCTAAATTAGAACACTCAGATCCCTCATGTTGTGCCAACCTAAGTATGACAAACCCTCACCTAATCCCTTGGTGCAAGAAGTCCATCAAACTTGCTTTTAAGTTCCAAAATAGTGAATCCAAACACATAACCCCATCCCTGGTGATTTGCACATCTGGTTTGATTTAGTTAGTTCCGCTACTGAAATCTCATCCTTAAGAACTTTCAATAACTGCATCATGCTCTAAAGTGTACCCCGAGACATGCATCATTCTCTTTCTTGGAAGTCTACTCGACAAGTTTTTAACTTAAATGTTGAACAAATTATGTATTGTAAATTATTTTGCAATATATCTCGTTGGAATGAAAATGTTTGATGGATTCATGTTATTGTGGTAGATATGGAATTATGAATTATAATTGTGATGGTAGGATAGAGGAATCCTAAAAACCGGAGTTGGTACATCCCTTATCATAGAGCAGCCCTGGTCCAATCTAGTAAGTTGTGACTAGTCATATGTATTGGCATTTATGGTGAGTTTGATTCGTCAAACATTTGATTCTTCTCCGGTGACCATTTATGGTGATATTTTAGTATTGTTAATTTATTTTGTGATATATTCATTTTGTATGATTTTTGTGATGATTGTAATTTATTATATTGGATTTGAATTTACACATCTGAACATGATATGAGTATTATGGGGAGATTTCGTAATGGTATAATATAAGTTGAGGAATGTGAGCATGGTATGAGTCTCGTAGAGAGATTCTGTAATGCCATGGTATGTGTGTATATGTTGATGTTGAGGGTCATGAAGTTAGAGGTTATCCTGATACTCTAATAATTATTCAGTCTCAAGTAAAGAAGGATGAATTATGTGGTGAGAGGGGCAAGAGGTCCTGGTCTATGTGCCGGTTTTGGACATGGTGATGAGGACTAACCTTGTGGATGGTATGGAGGGCAGGAGGTCCTGGTCTATGTGTCGGTTTTGGACATAGTGTTGAGAACTAAGAAGGCATCACAAGTGCGTAACCTCTCATTGACCGCTCATCAACATATCGTCGGGATAAGTGTCTATTGGGATTGTGGAATGAGTGTCTATTGGGTATTGTGGAAGGAGTGTCTATTGAGTGTATCAAAGTAATGGGTGAGTATCTATGATTCGATTGTTGTTTGATAGTTTGAGTGTGTCTGACATAATTATTATATGAGGTTTATTGAGTGCATCAAAGTAAATATGCATGTTTTATAAATGATTGGTTGCATGTTAGTTCACCCTACTTGTTTGTGTTTGTATTTGGGTATGTGCGATGATCATATAATTCGTTATATGGAGTAGATGAAG